>CM076677.1:53727659-55211409 GCA_038501925.1 Xenopus petersii
ATATTTGACATTATGTCTTCAATGAAAGTATATACATGACCTTGTTATGCCAAAAACATTTTATTTATTATTCTAATACTTGTTATTGTTTTCATCATGCCTAGTAGGTTATACAGCAATTAAATGCTAAAGATCTAGGTGTTATATTATGATACATTAGAACATTGCTTCAAGCTCCACACACCTTCAAAATTAAAGCACTAGAGCCATCTTCTGACTGTATCAAAATATTTCCAGTCTAGAGTCTGCATTATCAGTTTCAACTGCATGTAGAATATCACAGGCGTACCGGAAGCTCTATCAAATTAGCTCTTTCTTAACAACTTGTTGTGCTTGGCATTGCTGATTTTTTCTTTATAATCACATGTATCAATTATTTGAATGCTTCTTTAAACCGCATTATGAATTTAGCATTGTAAAGTTAACCTGGAAAGTAAAAATATAGGTTTTAAAAAGGTTGCAAAAACAATATAAAAACTGATTGTATGTAATTTTGCCGTATTGCTCTACAAAATCAAACTCATAAAGATGAAAAGTAAAATTAGAACAAAGCATAACATATAGACTGTGGAGGTAAGCAAATAATGTACTAAGCTTAAACTAAAAAAGCTTTTGAAATATAAAATATTCTTTTATATTTATATTTTATATTTTTTAAAAAAATAGATAATCTGGATTCTTTGCATGTATAATCCCAATTGTAATCAACAAATGCATCCTTTATATATGAATTGTAAAGTTGCAATTTATCTTTTATAATAAGAAAAAAATGATATATATGTTCCACGCATTAAACCAGAAAACAACACTAATATGTATGTTTATTTTCTTTTATTATTTGTAAGGCACATGCCTCAATAACATTTATGAAATGATAAGTAGCTAGCTGCATATACAATATATAATCTTGAAAATAAACAAACAAATGTATTTATCTGTCATAAACATTTTGTGACTGCCTTGTCTAAAATAATAATTCTGAATATAATTCCATTAAAAAAACAGGAAAAATCATATATATTTTTCAAATTGTAAATATAATGATTTTTTTAAATAAAGTTGAATGTTAACCTCTTGCCTGCTGGAGCCTTTGATCAAGTCCTTCTGTATGCTCCCATACAAAACTCCATGCAGCATAAATCAAAGAGAAACCTGCAAGGATAAATTCTACGGAGCTGGTCTTTGGCAGCCAGCACCATAGATTATCGGGGAATGTAATAAAAGTCGGTAACGGAAAAAATATTCGCAATGAAAAAAGTTATGCCTTTGCGCGAAAAAAATTTGCTTTGTGCAAATTTAATATAGCTTTTGCGAACCCGGAAACTGTTTAGCGACCACTTCCTACAGTGGAAGATTGTTTGCGAATTTTATAGTTTGAGCCAATGCGCAGTAAATGTAATAAAACTTCTTACTTAAAAAGTCATTATGTTTGCTCCAAAAGATTAAGACACCTTCAAGCACTTCTTAAGAGTGCACAATTAAAATTCGCAATGCTCAATTAAAATTCACAATACATTGCGAGATGTGGATTTTTATTCTTATTTGTGCAAATTGTTTTGCTCTTTGTGACTTTTGAATATGATTTATGGCAGGCAATCGGTTAACGTTAACCCGCAAAAGGTACTGATAGGACTATAATATTTTAAATATACATACTACCACTATGTTATTTTTGTTAAAATTGAAGCCGTCAGTGCATTGTTGTCTGACTCATATTATTTTGAACTTGAGTTTGCATGTCTAACTCTATAATATCAGTCCTGTTTTATTATAGGTATAGGACCTATTATACACAATGCTCGGGACCTGGGGTTTTCCAGATAAGCACTCTTTCCGTAATCTGGATCTCCATACCTTAAGAGAACAAAAAATTATTTAAATAAACCAAGAGAGATTGTCTTGCCTCCAATATGGATTAATTACATCTTAATTAGGATCATGTACAAGGTACTGTTTTATTATTACAGAGAAACGGAAATAAGTTTGAAATATTTTAATGATTTGATTAAAAAGAAGTCCATGGGAGATGGCCTTCCTGTAATTCAAAGCTTTCTGAATAACGGGTTACTGGATGCCGGGTTACTGGATACCTGTACTACTATATTTATACATTTTACATTTATAGTTTAAATACTTTACACAGAAAACTGAATTCTGAATTGTTAAATGGTATTATTACCTATTTTTCATTTAAATTGCTAAAGCATAGCACATGGAAAGATGTAGGGTGAAAAGGTTTGCAATTCAGAAGCTTAAGATGCTTTTTATGAAAGTTTCATTAGTGTTACTGAATAGGTGTAGTAAACGACAGGAAAGAATATGATACTTTATCATTAATAAAAAGTAGAACTGTTACGTATGGGAAAATAAAAAGACTGAAACCTACTTAACAGCCAGAGTGGAAAAAATAACATCCCTTAAAATTTTATAGAATGTCAATTTATAACCATGTGGCTATAAATGCTGATGTTGATGAGTAGCAAGTGAAGTTTGTATGCACAGCCAAGCATAGGAATCTATGGGAGTGGTGAACTTGGCATGGTTTTTTGTTTATTTGCCCTGGCCTTCATTTTTCTCTGCTGTGTAACATGACCTGCTCTCTGAAAGGAGCCCTTGTGCTACAATGTGAAATCTGTTACAAATATTTACCATTGGGGAATGCAGGAGCATGGAGCAGTGCCAGTCAGACAAACTATAAAATTCACTGCACATTTTAAAAATAATCACTCAGATCACACTGGGCTAAAATTCCTTTTTCTAATGAGATCATGCTGTCATTTATTATTGGCCTTTTGTGCCATCAAATTATGAATTCCATACTTTTCCCTAGATAAAATATTTACTTAAAATATCTGGAAAATGGTCTGTTTCCTTAACAACTAGAGTTTGTCTGGAGAGAAAAACTTTTGATATTTTAAGCAATGCCCCTATTTTCATATGGGATAAAGTTTATAGTATTTGCAGTTATTTCTGAATGAAACCTAAAAATAACACACACACAGTCACTTTTATAGATCTCCCTTGTCTCTGTAGCACAACATAATTGGTGTATGATTTAATATCCATTTTTAATCATAACAAAAAAAAGTATTTGCTAAATAATGTGCTCAGTTTACAGCCTTGGCAGGTCTGTAAAAACAAGTGTGTAATTTCAATGGGTGTTTTACCGTGTTTCGTTTTTATTAATAATACTCTTGGAGACGTTTGTCTCAGTGTTTCATTTCAGCTAATTTTTGCTGTCTTTGATGTCCACCAACTCCCCTCTTACTGTACATTCAGTTTCTGTGGGCATCTTTAGAAGCACATTGACATGCAACTAACCTAATGGTGCTCGATACAGGAAACCCTAATCTTGACTAACTGACAAGATTTAAATTGAGGAGACATCTTCAGCTGATTAGCTCCCACACCCACAATTATCCAACTGGGGTGTCAAGCAAGGTTTAACATCTCCACTGATTCTGGTCTCTGGAGAAATCTGGGAGGAAATGCAATCGCTTTTAATAACTGCTGCCTTCTGAACATGCAGACTCCCCAGCTGCACAATTTCAAGCCATTCAAGCTCCCTTCAAAATTAACCTTTCCAGCGAAAATATAATTTCACACAAAATGAACCACCAAGTGATTTTCAGCATAATTTATTCAAATTGCTGAACTCAGAATGGCAGAGCAATCTACAGTCCGAACAGACCCATGAATCAAGAAATAAAAAGTTTATGTACCCAACTGTCTCCTGGCAAATATGGGACTAATTTTAAGCATTCCCAGAATTCTTTGTGGATGCTACAGTCCAGCACCTGCCTCTTATTAAAATGCAATTGATCTGAATTTTTTGCAAATACGATTTGATTGCTTTCCATATCATAAAACAGCATGTGCTATATTGCGCTGAATCGCCTATTGTGCAACATATGTGCCCAGTTCATCTGCATTACTACAGTTTATGACTGAAACTTACAGTTATCCCTTTTCCAAGTTTACAATATGATCCTAAAGATTTCCTCATAGAACGTAATGAACAGAAAATGTTAATGCATGGAATATTTTGGTTTACTAAAGTTATTGCAGTTTATAAAGGAACACTGTTCTGTGATTAAAATGTGGTACAAATTTGTTGCGGTTTACAGAGCAGTTTCCTGAGCTGTAATGTCTGACTTATATGCTACAAAATAATTACTTTTAAAAATACATTCTAAGTATTTATCGCAGTTGAAGATGGCAGACATGTAGAATTGAATATATTAATTCTGTTGCTTGAGGCAGGTATTAGGCACTTCTAAGGTTTCATATAGAGCAACGCTGAGACAATGAGTTCTTCCTTTCCCACTGCTTTGAGAAATTATCTGCACTTCAGTCTAGTGAGAGCACCCCCTGTTGTCATCAGTAAATCACTTCCGTTCCCTTCGCCTCTATTCTTATGGCTCTTTTAGGAGTGAGAGAGACTAATGAAGTACAATTTGCTAGTTAAAGAGTCTCCGGCTTTTGGATCACTGTTCTGTTCTTTCTTAAAGCACAATGAAAGGATTATAGCATCATATTTTATCCTGATAATACATTCACCTAAAAGGCGTACCACAATGGCAAAACTTTTATCAAATTGATCTCTATTATTATTATATTAATCATGGATGCTGCTTAAATGGTATGTTACATGCTGTGTGCAAATGGCAGGTTTAGAAACAATTGTCCTAAAGAAGTATTATTCGTGGTTTTAAAGATCCCAAGAGGATTATTTTTTAACCAAAAATCAGTAAAAATGTAAATTAATTTGTTTATGTATCTAAGTAGTTTTAGATCTTTTTGGACTTGCTTTTAGAAATTCAGCTGGATATGTTTGAGCAGGAAAATTAGTTTCTATACTAAAGTATAAGACAAGGCACTGTTACAAAAACAATATTGCAAAGCACACTATTCTTCTCATGTATTTACTATAAGCAGTGCATTAACATGTGAATGCATCAAAAGAAAACAAAAAGAAAAAATGCCCACTGTATTTTAGTTAGGGGAAACATGATTATTATTTGTATTGTACTGCACAGATTAAAAACATACAGTACCAGACCAAAAGCCATTTCCCCTGTTTAAACTGTAATATATTTATGGGTTAAATTTTACAGAATACTTAGCACCTTTGGCTTTCTGTAATTTGTTTCAACATACCAAACCTAAAAGGGCTGTTTGCCACCAATATGGATTTTGTATAACCAGGTATTTTACTAATGTGAAGCATCATCCTTTAGAGGAGAACTAAACTCTAAAAATAAATATGGCTAAAAATGCCATATTTGTATAAACTCACTGCACCAGAACAAACGTTACAGCATCTCAATAACAGTGGTGATTCAGGCCTTCAGAGTTGTCACAGTAGTTTCCCATCTTGGATTTTATTAGAAGTGTCAGTAATGTGCACATGCTCAGTGTGCTTTGGCAGTTTTTTTTTTTGGCCAGACAATTAGGGTCATATGTCATGGAAGCTGATGCTACAGGAATAATTATAAAATTATTGTTCAAATTGCACTGATTTAAATCTGACATAATCTGGATTAATTACTAATCCACCTTTTATTGTGACACTGGAAAGTAGTGAATGGTGGATACATTGCTTCTAGTTTTTTCACTTATACATAGCAAGGGCTCTGGGCTCAATATAATTAGCCTCAGCTGGCTCATGCTGGGGGGGGGGTTGATTTCTCAGTCTGTTTATTGGCTAGATAGAGCAAACGGAGATGGGGCTCTAAGGTACTGTGCTTTACCTTGTTTGGGGTGGAATAAACCTTGGTTACACCCTACAGGAGCTGGGGGTAATTTCTCTGTTAAACTGTGACTCCGCAGAATGGAAAAATAAGAATAAAAAAGTGCAGTCAACATAAAGAGAACAGTGCAATAAATAACCAATATACCTGAACATGTATACATAATAACAGTAACTTCCATTAATACACGAAAACAACCACATATACAAAATATTGTGGTAAAATGTTCAAATATAAATATATATAACATAATTTCCTAAATATCATATGTGTTAAAACCTAAATCTAAAAGTGACTTTAAACCAGATATACTGTATCAAAGCAACCAGTGGCCCAACATTGGCTACAAGCTAAGCACTCAATTGCATCCTTTACAAGGCAGATTTTAAAGGGTCTTTTTTTGGGTCAAAACTCTCAAATTCAAATTGTGAATTATCCAAATTCCATTCAAGTTTTAATTCGAATTCGAGATTTATCATACTCTGGGCCTTTATCATAATCTGCCAAATTGCTCTATTAGTCAATGGGAGAGGTCCAGGGATTAGTTTGGTGATGTTTGCAGCAGTTTTTTTTTTTTGAGAAAAAACTTGAATCGAGTTTTTTAAATTCGATCTGAGTTTTTTAAATTCGATCTGAGTTTTTTAAATTCGATCTGAGTTTTTTAAATTCGATCTGAGTTTTTTAAATTCGATTCGAGTTTTTTTATTTGATTCGAGTTTTCTAATTTGAGTCAAATTCGATTTGAGTTTTTCTAATTTGAATCGAAATCGAGTTTTCCGGTCAATTCAATTTATCCGAGCTGTGAAAATTTGATTTTATTAATACATTTATGTCACGGCCGGCACCCAATACCAAAACAAATGCCAAGGACCCTGGTCTCGGCTCGGCTTCACCAGTAGTGTGACCACCATTGGGCTTCGGGAGGAGCCCTCAGCTTAATTGGGTGCCACCTGGACTTAACGAGGGGTACAAGGCGAGGAGTACTGGCAGGCAAAGGGGCACAACCGGATAGCAAGAGACTTTTCGCAGAAGGTCAAGGACAAGGCATCTGGTGGAAACGGTGCAGACCGGATCAGGACAGGCAGATAGCAGAATCGTCAGGCAGGCAAGGGGTCAAAACCAAATAATCAGACAGACTGGATAAGGCAGAAGGATGGTCAGACAGGCTGGGTCGAGGCAAGCGGATATCAGAATCGTCAGGCAGGCAAGGGTCAAACCAGATTGTCAATCAAAGGGTTAAGCAGGAATCATTGTCGTAGGCAGGCAAGGGTCAGAATACAGAATGCAGAGTAGTCAGGAACAGGCAGGGTCAAACACGGATAATCAGTCAGGATAGCAAATTCAGGAACAGGTAGCAAAAAGCTCAGGAAACCTCAGGATATGATCCTATAACGGGCACTAGCTACAGGTCTGAATGGGCCTTAAATAGGGATCCAATTGGCACCAAAACGTGCGCAATTTCGCACTGTTGCGCGCTGGCGCAATCATGCCAGCGTGCCTGCGCCTTTAAGAGACGCGCAGGCCCTAGGGATCCAAAAATGGCGCCGGCAAGGACAGGAGCGGCGCAGCGGGCGTCCACGCCAGGGACGCAGCGTGGACCCCGCTGCCCACTAGACCACCAGGGTAAGTTTCTTACAATTTTGATGTCGAATTTGAGTTTATGGGAGTTTTATAAAACTCACATGAATTCAAAATTTCGACCATTGAGAAATGTGCCTCTACATGTACACCAATTGACCACATCCCAAACCCTCCTAGGGGTGGTGATGTCGACCTTTACTGTAATAAAGAGAAGCCTAAAGAGAAGCCCTTTGGACTTATGAATTGGATTGTGTGGTACCCAGAGGTTTAAATGCAGTTGTCATGATCGGCACACAGAATCCAGAACCAATGCTAGGCTCCCTGGTCTCGGCTCTTACTTCTGCCTTTAACAGCCGCCTTTCACCTTGGGAGGAGCCCTCGGCTAATTGGATGCTGCCAGGACTTATAATAAGAGGATCCAAGCTAAGGGTTCTGGACAAGCAGAGGGGCACGATCGTTAAACAAGGTCTTTGGGCAGAAGGTCACAGTTCAAGAAACAGACGTAAAGCATAGTCAAACAGGCCAGGTCGGTGCAGGCAGAATTCAAGCAAAGTCAGACAGGCAAGGGTCAAGGCCGGGAGTTCAATCAGAATAGTCAAGACAGGCACGGGTCAGAGTACGGATATCTGAATCGTCGTTTACCAGAGGTCGGGATCACAGAAATCAGGAAAGTCAGGCAGGCAGGGTCAAAACAGGAATCAGAATACAGGAACAATCAGGATAGCACCCAGGAACTCTCAAAGATGAACCTAACAACGGGCAATAGAAAATAAGCAAAGTCCCTTTATATACTTTTAAAACTCGCACCATTGCGTGATGACATCATCACGCCAGCGTTGTTTGTGTATAAACCTAGGAAGTGCGCTCCACGCACGCCATAGAGGAACTGGCAACAGGGAAAGAAGATCAACGAGGCGGGCGTCCCCGCCGGCCCACTAGACCAACAGGGTGAGTTTTCATCACAGCAGTTCAATTGTTTTTTACCATTAAGATGGTCAAAATGTATAGGTGGGATAATTTCATGATTACATACAACTGGATTTTAATGTGGACACTTTGCACTTGGATACCTATGTACTTTTAGGAAATGATGTTATAATATATATTTATATTTGAACATCTTACCACCATATTTTTGTGTATAGTGTATTAATGGAAGTCACTGTTATTATATATACACGTTCAGATATATTGGTTATTTATTGCACTGTATATATATACACACACACACACACACACACACACACACACGAAATGACCAAACCCATGTCCAATTTTAAAGTGCAACAGTGCAATAAATAACCAATATACCTGATCATGTTCATAAAGACCATTGTGAACATTATTGACCCAGATTTCCATTGTTTGCATCCTTTATCAATATCAAACCTCAAAGACCTCCTTTTGCTTTTGCAAACGTGCAGTGCATGTAATATGTTAACGCTAATCTTTGCTTAGCAATAATGAGTCATGAAATATTTTTCAGCAAATGATTTTACATTACGAGCATCTCTAAATTTAAACATCGCTTGCAGTTTTAATCACATTCCCCCTTCTGTGTATGGAATTAATATCAATTAGGGGCACTTATGCTCTCATGGTTTTAATACATGTCTCACTTGTTCTTTCCACCAGAAAATTATTGAGCTTTCCATCAAAATATAAACAAGGGAAAGTTGTGCTCACCGCTAATTTTTAAAACCATTAGGCAGGGGTGCAATGAGGCTATGACCACAAAATACATATAGACAAATACAAGAGTCCTCTGCACTCAACCCATTATCAATATATTTAAGACAGAGACATTTTGTGCATACTGCTACTAAAGGCATTTTTTAGTAGCAGTATGCACAAAATGTCTCTGTTTTAAATATATTGATAATGGGTTGAGTGCAGAGGACTCTTGTATTTGTATATGTATATATATATATATATATATATATATATATATATATATATATATACATATATATGTATATATATATATATATATATATATATATATATATATATATATATATATATATATATAAATCATACAGGAATGTTTTTAATTAATTTAATACAAGTAAACAATGTAAGCATTTACCGATTACCCCACATACTTTCAAATGGGAGCCCCCCGCCTTACTTCCCTGACCTCAAGCAGTTTTGTTTGTTTCCCTGTAGAGGAGCCGGCGACTGTGTAGAGATTTGTATTCACAGACCCAGTGCAGTCTGCATATTAGGATTATTAATCAGTCTTGCTGTATCAGCTTCTATGGCAGATATTATTTGACTTGTGCTGTTTTGATAATTTATGACAATTCCTAAGCTTAACCTCCTAACTGAAGCCCAGATCACACTGAGCATGTGCATGGTCTTGCAAAGATGTTTAATAAAGTTACAAGATGACAGCCCCTCTGCGGGCCAAGTTTGAAAACATAAATCATTTTTTTTAATTAGGCTTCTGGTGCAGTAAGTTCATGTTTATGTTTAGTATACAAAATACAGCATTTTTAGCATTATTCTATTTTAGACTTTAGTTCCCCTTAAAATAAGCCTTCTTACTCTAGTTCAAGAGATAGACCAACAGAAACCTATGTGGTAGATATTGGTGACCCTGCACAGTATTATTGATCACATGGAAACCCTGCTGTTCTAATTTTGGAATTTGCTTTCTTCTTTTCTCTGCCTTGTTTTTATGATTCACGTTGACATGTTGATACGTTGAAAAAAATTGTAAATACCATTTCAATCTTTAGTATGATCCTTGAGGCATAAGGTCCTGCAGTTTATTCAAGTAAGCCTGCTCAGTGTAAATATCCTGCATTGAACTTGTTTCTGTTGCACAGTTTAGTATCCGCAGTCAAATCAGACGCCGTACTTTCAATTCAATTGTCAATTTCAAAAGTAAATAATTAAAAAACAATGGGCCATTGACAATCTCCTATGCACTTAACTAAAAACATTGGTGCTCAACAAAATCTTCTATTTGGCAGTGCTTTTAATAAATAATCTTTCAGCCTGTTCTCTATTCACGTTCCTCTGCAAACAATATGTTGTAGATCACATCCACTGATACCCCACTATCTAGATTTTATGCTCACTTTCTCTTAGAAGGCAATTAGATTTGTCTGTATTGCAGTTAGAACCATGCTGGCATATACTCATCAAAAAATCATGGAAGCATAAATAACATGGTATGGGTGCCACAGAGCTAAGTTACATTAGTATACATACAGTCAGAGTCCATACAGTATATATGTTTCAAAGGATCTATTCACTTTTGGACCTCCTTCTGAATCAACTAAAGTTCCATACTTACACTTGATTAATTGTTTCTATTAAATAGAAAGTTAACCTTTTAATGTTCTTTTAGGGGACTATTTATCATGCTGTGTAAAAAATTGAGTGAAGCATTACCAGTGATGTTGCCCATAGCTACCAATCAGCTATTTCAATAGTTAGACAAAAACAAAGATCTGATTTTTTGGTTTCTGATTGTTTTGTTCCAATAAGGATTAAATATATCTTAGTTGGGATCCAGTACAAGGTACAGTTTTATTCTTACAGAGAAAAAAGGAATAATGTTAAATAATTTGAATTGATCCCATACCCATATCTGTTCAAGCTAATCTTCATTTGCTTTTTTTTAAATTTAATATTAGCCTTTGATTCTGCATTTTTCCCAGCTGCAGCCACTTCGTCCCCTTTGCGTGTATGCATGAACGTGCGTACTTGTAGTGATGACACAGGGTCGCTAGCGGTGGAGCGGAGTGGTGCAGAGAGCCGGCAGAGACAATGGGGCAAATTAACGTAAGGCAAAGTGGTTGTCGCTAGCAAAAATTTGACAGAAATTCAATCCGCAGGGACATCTGCAATTTACTAACAGGTATAAAGGATAATTTGCTAGCGAAAGAGTACATCACTAGCGAAGTTTTACATCCTTTCGCCCGGTGAATTATCGCTCAGGTCGAATGATCGTTACTCCGCAAATTCACTGAAGTCTGAATTTTCCATTATGTTACCCTTTTCGCCAGAGTTTCCTTCACCAGCTTAGACCTGGTGAACTGACAAGATGAAGCTACATCTTCCTCAATCTTATGTCAGTGGCATTCTATCCTGTTTGCCGAAAAGTTATAAAAATTAAAAAAAGCTGGCTTTTTTTCATATTGTAAAGTGGGATTGTCTTTGAAAGCTGTAACTGTTACAAAATTTAGTTTTACATTTTTTTAACCATTTGAGGGACATGCCACATTTGTTTTAGGATGGGCTCATGTTTAGGACATTAGAGGATCTCTTTTGCCTTTATTTTGCTTCCATGGACATTTTTAATAATAAGTGGCCACTTTAAGCATTTGCACCAACATCTCTATAAAGACATATATACTGTATGACCTATATGTACCCACCCTATTCAAATTGACCTAAGTGTAAGTGTATTAACAAAGTTTGGATTGGGCGAAATGAATGTTAGTGAAAGTTCATTATGAAATGCTTGCACGAAATTTACGCTAGCGAAACCTCGCCAGCGTTTGGCTGTCGAGATGCAACTTTGCATTTTAGTGATTTAGCATAGTGGTACCAAATTTGCACCTGACCGAGTTTCTCAATGTGTCGCAAAGCCTTCCGAGGTGAAAATCGACTTTTTAATGAATATGCCCTCAAGTCTGGACTAGGGGTAGGCAGAATGCTTTTCAAGGGGTACCTGGCCAGTGCCCCCCAAATGTTGTGCCATAGGCAGCTGCCTCTTCTGCCTACCCTTAGTTACAGCCCTGCCAGTGTGCAAGTACAAAATATTTTCAGGTTGTGGTTGTCAATTTTTTGTTATTTTAATTTTCTTATTGTCTATTCATTTTTCTTTTCAGGGCCTCGCCTTCTCAGCTTTTGCTCTCACTTCCAAACTCCAGCCTGCTTGGTAGAGTAATCCATAAACCTAAAACAATGAAGATGCGTGACTTGAAAGAAAGAGATACATTTTGTACATTTTTTTGTGATTTTGTTTCGGCTTTCTTTTGCATTTTCACTTGATTACATACTTCTGCTGGCAAGGATAAGGTGATTTCAATTAATTTCAATAAAATGCTATTTCTTTGTATTTTTTTGCCCACCCGATACACATTTATACATTTTCAACAAAATGCCCCATGTGCCATTACCAGGTACTGAACTTTTTTAAAACCAAATTTATAATCATATACTCTGTTTGTGATTGTACGTGTTTTAATTTGCAATTGACCTTTTACTTTACCTTTATATACTGTTATTACCCTTGGTTGATTTAAAACTGTAATATTCCTGACTGTGGCAAACATATTGAAGCTCCTCAATATAATCATCTCGCATTTCAGTCATACAGTTTATTTAACCATCACTACATCCAATTCTCCACCTTGACCTGAAAGGCTTATAATTTTTTCTTGCACTCTTACAGTATCCATATGCTATCAGTGTTATCCAAAGTACCACATATGAAACTTGTTTTCATTTTTAACATTAAAGGAATTGTTCAGAATAAAAACAAAAACTGGGTAAATAGATTGTACAAAATAAAAAATTATTCTAATATAGTTAGTTAGTCAAAACAGTAATGTATAGAGGCTTGAGTGACTGGATGTCTAACATAATAGCCAGAACACTACTTCCTGCTTTCTTCAGCTCTCTTGGTTTCCACTGATTGGTTACCAGGCAGTAAAAGCCTGTGATTCAGGGTTTGACTCCCGAAACGCGTAAGGCAATAGACATCTGTTGGACACTGCAATAAACCTGCCTTTTTACTGGTGCCGTTCTCCTGTTTGTTTTTTGGAACTTGCTGGCAGTGGGGACGCTGTGGACCGAGCAGCTGGCTAATAATATGAGAGCAGCTGTGGGAGTGGGAGTTTGGAGCGGTGCCTTTGGTGCATTTTGATGTGATTTCAGTAATCAATTTGTGACTTGAGAGGAGGCCACAACTGTTTGCTTTTGAATCTGAGCTGCATGCTATGGATCAATTGCAAACTCACCAAACTGTTGTGTCCCATGTAGCCCCCCTTAAAGTTGCTGACTAACTTAGAGTTAGAGAGCTGAAAAGCAGGAAGTAGTGTTCTGTTCTGTTAGACATCCAGTCACTCCAGCCTTTATATTGTATGGCTATGTCCCTTCAGACTTGATTTATACAAAATGGAAATTATTTCTTGAAATGATATGGGTACCTTATAATGAAATCAGTCACAAGACAAGCATAGTAGTGCTGAAGGGTAATTATAGTGCTAGCGTGAGTGCTGAGTTTATACAAGTAGTAAAAGCACAGTCTGGATAGTCACTGTGCTTTTTTACTGTATTATAAATAATGCACATAATGTACTACATTTTTTAACTTTATTTTTATTTAGTTTTGAAAATGTATCCATTATACTGCTTTGAAGGGTGAAATAGTAACACAAAGAAATATTACAAAAGGAAAGAGTAAAAGTCACATATTAGCTGGCAGACACATTTGGTGAATTTCAAAGGTGTGAATCAGTGTTCCTTTCAGGTGTAATTTATCAATAAAGATCCCATGTTATGTCAATTGGATTGGATGGTGAATAGGGACATGACAACAGGACTCCTCAATTGACCCTTCACTTTCATCCATCTGAACCCAATTGTTACATACCTTAATGAAACACCAGGAGACAGAGTAAAATGGCCACATCATTGATTCAAATTGTATTAAATAATTAGGACCTTGTCAGCCTAACTCCAAAGCCAGAATTCAATAAGAGATCACTACTATGCTCTGTTGTTCTTCAGGGAAGACTTGAGATCAGAGATCATCACTAAGTATTAGGCTGCCTCTACCTACAGAGAGGATGGCCCCAAACTTTGCTACCAGCAGGAGCTGCATATCCCACCAAGAGAGAAGTTCAACAGCCCTGCTGGCGTCCCTGAATCTGCATTGTCTCAATGATAGGAAATCCAAGCAGGCTGTCACTTAGCACAAGCAGTAGTAGCGTCTGTATCCATCAATCCACCGTGCGGTCACAGGAGAAAACCTGTGATCTTCCCTCTTCTAAAATTTCCTGTGCAGTACTCTGGCAAGGTCCTACCACTGCTGTGACAAATAAAACTTATCATATATCCACTGTTTTGATCAAGAGAATGGCAAAACAAACAAAAACCCCAGCCTGAAGCCAGTGCCAATTATGCCTCAAAAAGGAAAATCCTTTCCTGACCCCAATGGTGATCAGAAAAATTTCCTGCATCAAGCATTTGACATTCATTTAACATGAATAATACCCTACAGCCTCTCATGTTTATACTGTAAAGCCATACTGAAACCACAATATAGCAGTGCATGCAGGAAAGCATCCACATTTGCTTATTAATAGATAATATGAGAACATAAAGAAGAGAAAGCATGTCTCAATATTGACTTAGCACAGGTCACTCCCAGAAGATGTGGAGTAGTGTGCCTTCACCTTGTCGGCATCGTCATCACTTGTGTGTAGTGGTATGGGGAAACAATTTGTGTAATAAGGTGGGGGTGGGATACCACCATATCATTATCCTATATTTGCCTTTTTAAGTGACTGTATAAATAGAAGATTTGCCTGAATTGTCCCAGATCCTTTGCCAAGCTGTATCTCCCATTTAAGCATATATATGGATGAGGATAAGTACCACGATTTCTGTCCAACAACAGATTATACAAAGTGGATGTCAATTTCTTCTGCGTATATCCCCTTCTACAAATTTCTTCTATGGGGTGGTATTGTATTATCTGTTTGAAAGAGTCTATTTAATTCCTTATTTGCAATTATAAAAACCTGGGGAAACCTTTCATGGATTCAGGAGATGTTATCTCTTAGAACTGTTTTGTTTCAGTAGTACCTGGTTTCACAATGTTACCTAAATTAAATGTATCCTCTCTATTCCATTGTTGTACTGCTCCTGGTTGCAGTCTCTGCAAAAAGTTTTGATTACCCCAGAGTGGTGTGAGAAGAGTTCCCTGCATATTTGAGAGAGCAGAGCAAGTCTCTATTGTTTCATTTTTATGGGACTAAGTATATTTCTTACTTTTTTGGGGTATAGGGGGTCCAAAGCAAACTCACTATGTATTTGTCCGCATTTTTTTCTATTTAGGCCCACTTAATAAGTAGCCCAATCTAACACTGTGCTGCCGCATAGTATTTTAGAGTTCCTAGCCATACAATGTATAGCCAAAGAACCTTGGGAGGGATTGGGAGTGCCTACTTTGCTATGTCTCTTTCCATTACAAATAAAGTTAAGCACCAATATCTGATAATAATGCAAATACTCTTAAGAAATCTCAGTTGGTAGGACATAAAATACTAATAATAATCTAGGCAAATGATTCATCCTTACTGCTGCTATTTTTCCCAACCACGAAAGATTATAAGACTTACAAGTATGGAGTTCATTTTTTAATACAGTAAACAGAGGGGGATTGTTGCTTTTGAATAATGTTTGGTAAGTAGACGATAGTTGAATCCCTAAGCACTAAAAAATGTTAAGGATTTAGCAGCATCAAATTGTTTTTGAGTTTGCTTTTAATACTTAGCTTGCAGGTGTGTAAGGTGTGTGTGGTACGATTAATCACCTCTTGCCTTCAGAATGGTTCTACTTGTGATCTACAGTAAATTTGTGATTAGTGATTATTCTACTTCCTTATCTGCTTCTACACACAAGTTAAAATATAGCATATACTCTACCCTATTACCCATACATTAAAATAACAAATTAATATTGTCAATAAATATGTCTTACATGAATATAACAATAATAATAATTAATATCTTAAAAAAGGTGCAATGTTAGTATTAAAAGTTTTGTTCAGCTTTGAACTAACTTTTAGTATGATGTAGAGAGTGCCATTCTGAGACAATTAGCAATTTATCAATTTTTAGTTGTGGTTTTTAGTTATTTAGCTTGTTATTCAGTAGCTCCCCAGCTTGCAGTTTCAGCAATGTGGTTGCTATAGTCCAAATTACCCTAGCAACCAAGCACTGATTTGAATAAGAGACTAGAATATGAATATGAGAGGACCTAAATAGAAAGATGAGTAATAAAAGGTAGCAATAACAATACAGAGCATTTGGGGGTTTTTTAGATGGGGACAATGAACCTCATTTGAAAGCTGGAAAGAAGAAGGCAAAAAATTTGAAAACTATAAAAAAACAAAAAAAACAAAAAAAAAAAACACAATAATAGCCAATTACAAAGTTGCCTAGAACTAGCTATTCTATAACATACTAAAACATTACTTAAAGGTAAACCACCCTTTCAAAGTTCATCAAACAGAGTTTGACTGCAACTAAAGTACAGTCACTTCAGGGAGTGGAATGAATATATGATAAATACACTAGTGATGAGCTTATCTGTTCTGCTTTGAAGTCAGCGGTGGGCGACAAATATTTATGTGCACGACAATTTTTTCTCACTCCAAATGAAATAAAGTCAATGGGCGTTTTCCTTGTGGCGACTTTTTTGTCTCAGCGACTTTTTTTGTCCCAATGCATTAGAGACAATGGGTCTTTTTTCTTATGGTGACTTTTTTTGTCTTGGCAACAAATTTGTCTTGACATTTTTGTCGCAATGACATTTTTCATGAAAAAAATTCATAGATGGTGAAATACAGAGTTTTGACACGAATCTATGTCTGGCAAAAAAATTTGCTCATCACTAGAATACACTATAGTGGGAACAAGAACCGAGTGTTCTCCCCATGCCCTTTTTGCCAGATCCTTCAGCACTCATTCCCCATTGTCCCTCACTGCTTTTTTTTTTTGTTCTTTGTACAGTGCCAAACACTATCATTCTAAGCAAGAAAGCTTTTCTCTCTTAGTACATCCATGATACCAATATGGAGACCTATATTTCTCATGTTAATGCATTTCACCAATCATATAGGCTTTATCAGACAGAAACAAACTGGAACTATGCAGACCAGTTAAATACCTACTTCCTATTCACTTCCTATACCTTGTTTCATTTAATGCTTTCATGTCACTTTTTAAAGGGATGAAAATTTAAATATCTGAGGGGTCTATTTACTAACATTTGTATTCCTTTTTTTTCCAATAAATCTCTAAAAAACCATGGTTTTTCTTTATTTCTTTAAAATTCTAAAAATGTGAGATGTATTAAGTTTAAAAACCATGACAAACCCTAAAACAAAAATGTGCCAGGTAAAAGCTTTGGAAGTCCTGTAGAAGTCAGTGGGAGCTGCACTGATCATATTGGACTTTTAGAGGTATTTCGACTTTTTTTCTTTAGTAATTAAACAAAAACGAAAAGGTTTTTTTTCATTCATACTTTTTATATTCTTTTAATAACTTTCATGGCATTTGTGATTTTAGAGAAATATGGGGGAATGTAATAACTGAAACATTTTCGCAATGGGGCAAGTTGTGCCTTTGTGTGAACAAATTTATCTTTGCCCAAATTTAATATAACTTCTGTGAACCGGGAAACTGTTTAGAGACCACTTTCGACAGTGGAAGAAACTTTGCGAATTTTAAAATTTGTGCCAGTGCACAACGAATGTAATAAAAGTTCTTACTGAAAAAGTTGTTATGTTTGCTCCAAAAGATTACGACACCTTCAAGCACTTCTTAAAAGTGCATGATTAAAATTTGCAGTGCAATAACCGTTTAAAGAAGAATATTACATGTTTTTCTCTTTGCAACTTTTATTACATTCCCCTAATAGAGTTTAATTGTGGTTTCAAAAACTTCTAAAACCACTAAAATGCGACCTTTGATGAATCGGCCTTAAAATATCTACACAAGTAGTTAAAATCTAAAATGAGCCATTTTTATTAAAGCATTCAACCCATAAGCATACACTGTGTGCAGATTAACAATTCCTGTTCTAGACATACCATCTTATTAGGTAATACACCGCCCCTTAGCCGGTTTCTTTCATTAATGCCTCTTTTAGCTACAAATTGACTTTGATGTCCAATGTTTAAACAAACTCTATGTTCTCCAGTCCTTAATCTTAACATGCAATTAAGACTTGACAAAGGCGCTGCCCGAAACTTGTTGTGTACCTCTATCCCCAATAAAGAAGTTATTGCAGTCCAGTTGCTGCCTTGGATTTGTCCTTAGATTTGTCCCACATCTCTACATATTTCTACAGATTGACAGTCCTTAATCTTGACATTTTTATACTGGAGTTATTAGTTAAAAAAACAACAATAAAACCAAATTTCACTGCCCTGTATTGATTAGATATCACAGAGATAACAAATTACTACATTTAAAACAAAAACCTTCTGTTTGATTTTAGCACCTACACAGTCAAGCTGTTGTTGATGTTCCAATGAACTGTAGTAGTAAGATCAGAGCTTTAAAGGTTAATGTATCAATTGTCTCTCTCTATCCTGGGAACTCAAATTATTGATAATAGAATTAGAAATCATTTTCTAGACTGTGCATTTTGCTAGTTTATATTGATCAAGCTGACTTGTCTGTGAGGTATTGCTGCATTACATGTCCAATTTAATTTCTTTTCATTCTGTCTTCCAAGAGTGAAGTACTCACTGCAGTTAGGAATAGCTCAAAAATGTTGACTTTCTCTTTGTCTGTTTTCTAACCAGTTCTTTATGATCACAGGTAGCTGAAGTTCATTTTCCAACAATTCTACAGGTTGTGGAAATCGTGAAACTGCATGACTTGAAAACCATTGCCTCAGGTATTTAAAGGGATACATGCTACTTCTGAAAACTGTCCTTGGTACAGTAGCTGGTACAGGTATTTTTCTCTTCTAGTAATTTAGAACATACTTTGGGTTGTACTCTAAGCATTGGTTACACAAGAAAAGTGACAGGCTTATTGGATTATGTGGTTATGAGGACACACTAATTACATTTCTAAAGTTTGCCCAGCACATGTTTATTTGCAAATGATTGTATTGTCCATGTCCATGTCCATTTTCCTTTTGCTAAAATATTGCACTTCTTTGCCCATTGTTTCGTGTTTTGTGAATTCGCATTTTGAACGAATTTTTGCAAATAGCTCACAAATGAGATGGATGTTTGCTAGGGATGTAGCGAACCGCCGCCGATGTGTTCGCGAACGCCGTTCGCGAACACCGGCAAAAAATGCGGACAGTTCGCGAACAGTTCGCGAACTTCGAACATCCGAAAATCGTTCGATTCGAACGATCGAAGGATTTTAATCGTTCGATCGAAGGATTTTCGTTCGACTCGAACGATCGAAGCCATTGGATCGAATGATTTCATTCGATCCAATGGCTTCGATCGTTCGATTCGAACGAAAATCCTTCAATTTTAGCGGTCGAAGGAATCGAATGGTCGAATGGTCGAACGATTTTTGTTCGAATCGAACGCGAACTCGTATTGGCGAACGTCGCGCGACGTTCGCGAACATTCGGCGGACGCGAACAGTCGAAGTTCGCGCGAACTAGTTCGCCGGCGAACTGTTCGCTACATCCCTAATGTTTGCATGAGTGTGGCCACTGTGCAAGGCTCTTGTGCGTGAAAATAGCATTGACACTAATATAAATTTGTTTTGCAAATATTTTCTCAGCCACCAAAGTAGTGGCAGAAGTGTGAGCATAAATATTAACAATTTGCAATTTTTTGCCATATTTAAACAGTGCTTGATGGTATGGACACACACAGTTTTATAAATATAACCATGCGGAGGGAAAATACTGTATATTCACTGTGTGAATCATTCAGCTGCACAAAGTTTATAAATGAGCATTACAATGTTTACAGTGTTTAATCTATCCAGAAAAAAAACCTAATTTGATGGACCATATCATACAATATGAAATACATTTTTTTTATACAATATACTCTAGTATTTGTTCTCCAAAACTCCTTAGATAACAATAAAAATGCAAGCTTATGATCTTTGAATGCAACACTTTTATATAGATGTAAGGGATTTGTTATCCAGAAACCCATTGTCCAGAAAGCTCTGAAATATAACCTTTTTGTACAGAAAGCAATGCTATTGGGTTTGATTAATGTCTAAATGATTTAGCAGGCTTAAAGTATGGAGATCCAAATACTGGAACGCCTCAGAAAATGGAAAACCGCATGTCCCCAGAATTCCTGAAAATAGATCTTATACCTGTATGTATCAACATATTCTAGCTATTTATGGCCAATCACATTACACACTTTCATTGTTAAATTTTATTTGTGCTGCATCTGATGTATGCAATAAGTAATTTGCAGTAATCAATTTCCTATATACAGGGTCGGACTGGGCTGGCGGAACACCAGGAAAAAACCTGACCCAGATCCTTCCAATCTTCAGCTGGCTTCCTGCCACAACCACATGAAAAAAGAAGTGCACCTGCGCATAAGTACACACGCTCAGTGGAGGCACACCAGGGGAGTTCGGAGAGGGGCCCTGGACAGAAGTCCCGGTGGGCACCCAGTCTAATCCTGCCTGTATACAAATGTACAAACCACCTTCCCTTTCCTGCAATGTCAACATCTAGGAACAAAATTAATTTATCAATACTTTCAAACATAAATTGAACAATAAAAAGTGCAGATAGCACCGCCTTATTTTTGTAATGTTACTTTTGTGTGGAAAATAAAATGTTTTAATCAGAGAATAATGCTGTAACACCTATTTGGGCCACTCGGGTTAATTCACCAGCTAGAACACTAGAGCCTGGGTTACACGCGACTTACACCCAGGGCAGGGCCTTCGCTAAGTGGAAGTGTTCCCTCTATGGTGTAGTGCAACTACATCCCCCCAGGCTACTGTGCACACAACAAAAGATGGGCGCCAGGAGGTTCTTAACAATCAGGAACGGTTTATTT
Organism: Xenopus petersii; assembly: GCA_038501925.1. Lineage (NCBI taxonomy): Eukaryota > Metazoa > Chordata > Amphibia > Anura > Pipidae > Xenopus > Xenopus petersii. The sequence continues at coordinate 53,748,777 of CM076677.1, forward strand.
ACTATGCACGAGGCAAGTGACCACAGGTTTAATACTCACGCAGGAGTTGAGAAAAACAGCATATTGAGAGTTCACACAGACCAAAGGCAGGCTCACACAGAGAGTACACAGGCAAATGCAGTACAACCTTTCCCTCCTGGAAGTTGTCAGGAAAGCAGCTTCTACCCTACAGTCCCTCTTCACTGAGGTCCCTGACTGGAGGCAACACACAGAGCCTCTGGGAAGCTACTCCCTTACTGCAAATCCTTGTTGGAGCTTCAGGTGCTCTTTCTCTCTATCCTATCTGCCTTTCTCTCCTAGAGAGACTATGACAAGTCTGCCCTAGTATATCTGTTTCTCATTCACAGGGTTTCCTGGTCCCCGCCTTGGACACATGCCTTCTTCTGGGCCTATTGCACTCAGTCCCCCTGAGCACATCCAGCTGGAATCACATCCAGAGGCAAAAGAGGAAGAGGCCACTCCCTGCTCACACTATATAGGAGTGTGTCAGAGCAGTGTCATCAAATCTCTCAGCCTATCACTGTAAAGGTTATTCTGTAACAGGGATTCTACCCAATGACCCAAGGAAATGGTGAAAAGATTAAAGGAAAACTATACCCCCCAAACAATGTAGGTCTCTATTAAAAGATACTGAGTAAAACAGCTCATGTGTAAAACCCTGCTTCATGTAAATGAACCATTATCATAATAATATACTTTTTTAGTAGTATGTGCCATTGGGTAATCATAAATAGAAAATTGCCATTTTAAAAAATAAGGGCCGCCCCCTGAGATCGGACGATTCACTGTGTACACATACAAACCACATGTAAGGTCACATGAGCCAATTAACAGACAGAGTTCTGCCTTTTGCTTCCTCACTTCTTCCTGTTACAGTTAGTGTTGTAGTATTTCTGGTCAGGTGATCTCTGAGGCAGCACAGATAGAGTCATGAAATGGTGGTTCATGGCAAGAGATGTAAAAGGGCAATATTTATGTAAATATATATTCCAGTTTGGTAAGATTCTTTAATATGTCATTCAATTTGATATAAACTATCTTTTGCTTAAGTATTCATTTTGGGGGTTTAGTTTACCTTTAACTCTATAGGGCCTGTATCCCTATAGGGCCCGACAATGCTTTGTTGTAAATTTGTGTCTTCTGATAGTTCTATTGTACTTTTATAAATACTGCCCTGCCCACTTCTTTACCACTACATAATGCAGTCCAGTTCAGCTGACTCAGACATGGTAACTATACTAGTTAGCTGCATAATTATGACAAGCACAAAAAAAAAAATGTTTCACTTTATGTCTTTTAGGTTTGTATTTTAGGCAATATCATCTATTACCAGCACATTGTTCACTAGAATCCCTGCTTAAAGCTGTTATTCATTGAAATAAAATAGTTATATTGTTACCAGGAATTAAATTTACATATACAAAACAAAAAGTGACTGTAAGTCCTGGCACAGTAATTGGTAAAAAAACTGCACCAATTATTTGCTATACATAACAAGGAACAATAGTGCTCTCTAGAGCTCCCCTTAACTGAGTCTGTATTTAGCACCTGCCAGCATCAAGAATTCACAGATACTCCAAAGGAACACCTTATTAAAGGAGAACTCTGATTTCAAGAGTGAGATTCTTTAGATGCAAATGTGCCGTGTCTATTGACGCACACCACTGTATGCATGTGTTTGCATTGATGATAATAACTGAAGCCCTTAAAGGAAAACTATACCCCCCAAATAATGTAGGTCTCTATAGAAAGATATTGCATAAAACAGCTCATATGTAAAATACTGCTTCATGTAAATAAACCATTTTCATAATAATATACTTTTCTAGTAGTGTGTGCCATTGGGTAATCATAAATAGAAAATTGCCATTTTAAAAAATAAGGGCCGCCCCCTGGGATCGTAGGATTCACTGTACTCACAAACATATAAACAAACCATACATGTTCGGTCACATGAGCCAATTAACAGACAGAGTTGTATCTTTTGCTTCCACACTTCTTCCTGTTACAGTTAGAGTTGAAGTATTTCAGGTCAGGTGATCTCTGAGGCAGCACAGATAGAGTCACGAAATGGTGGCTCAAGACAAGAGATGTAAAAGGGCAATATTTACTCAAATATATATTCCAGTTTGATAAGATTCTTTAATATGCCACTTAATATGATATGAACTATCTGTTGCTTAAGTGTTCATTTTGGAGGTATAGTTTTCCTTTAAGTATATTTCAAGCCTGTTGCAAAGAATCAGGAGCACTTGCAGCCCTTTTGAAAATAAGGCAAGGAGTTATTTTGTCAGTTCACCTACACAATTGTCGCAGGGCTGACTCCCAAATAGCAGATGTGACAACTAAATGTTTGCTATTTGGGCAACTCCATGCAGCCCCCTGCATTGTCCCCACACTCCTTTTTATGTTATACTCTTCTTCCACTGTCTCACTTGCAGGACCTGGGGGTTCTCATTAACCTACACCTAAAAGCTCTTCCTTGACTAGTTCATATCATTGCTCAGGGTCTTCCACTAAACACTAAGGGGAATAGTTATTATGTGGTGTAAAAAATGGAGGAATAATTCGCCACACATTGCCATGTAAAAAATGGTGTAAAAATGTAATATTTTTTAGCCACTACCACCAGTGTTTTAAAATATCATACACCTTGAAAAATTCACCATTTATTTTACACTGCTTGTGTTTTTACACGGCATAATAGACAGGACCCTAAAACTTCTGGATCACAAGCTAACCTTGCTTAGCTAACTTAACTGTCTCACTTAACTGCTAACTTAAAAGAGAACTAAACCCTAAAAGCTAATGTTACTAAAAATGACATATTTTATATACTGAACTTATATACCAGCAGTTTCAGCTCCTCAATAGCAGCAATGATCAAACCTGTCACAGGGGGTCACCATTTTGGAATGTGTCTGTAACACTCACATGATCAGTGGGCTCTGAGCAGCTGTTGAGAAGCTAAGCTTAGGGGTCGTCACAAATTATCAAGGAGAAAATGAGGTTGGCCTGTAATATAAACTGATGCTACAGGGCTGTCTATTAAGTTCTGATGCTAATCACACTGGTTTCTGTGCTGCCATGTAGTAATTATCTGTATTAATTAATAATCAGCCTTATATTGTGACATTTATAGTCTATGTGTGCTGTATGTTGTGAGTGGGTCCCTAAGCTCAGTAAGTGACAGCAGCACAGAGCATGTGCAATAAATCAGCAGAAAATAAGATGGGGAGCTACTGGGGTATCTTTGGAGACACAGATCTTCTCTGTTAGAGGGCCATGTTTGCCATAGGCTGGTACAGAAGCCCAAAACATAATGTACAACATTTCTAGCTTTTGTTCCACAAAGTTGTTTTAGCCGGAAGCCCCTTTAAATATTCAAACTTTGCACCCAAAAACTTGATGATGTCACGTGCACAATGCGTTAATCCTGAAAGTGCGTACGCCATAGGAGATCAGCGCTAAGAAGAGGAACAGGGATGTAGCGAACCGCCGCCGATGTGTTCGCGAACGCCGTTCGCGAACACCGGCAAAAAATGCGGACAGTTCGCGAACAGTTCGCGAACTTCGAACATCTGAAAATCGTTCGATTCGAACGATCGAAGGATTTTAATCGTTCGATCGAAGGATTTTCGTTCGACTCGAACGATCGAAGCCATTCGATCGAATGATTTCATTCGATCCAATGGCTTCGATCGTTCGATTCGAACGAAAATCCTTCGATTTTAGCGGTCGAAGGAATCGAATGGTCGAATGGTCGAACGATTTTTGTTCGAATCGAACGCGAACTCGTATTGGCGAACGTCGCGCGACGTTCGCGAACATTTGGCGGACGCGAACAGTCGAAGTTTGCGCGAACTAGTTCGCCGGCGAACTGTTCGCTACATCCCTAAAGAGGAAGGTGCCTGTGGCGGGTACCCTCACCAAGAGCATGGCAGGCATCCACGCTGGCCCACCAGACCACCAGGGTGAGTCTTCACACTTGGTCTCTACTCCTATCAACAAACTGGTTGCTTATTGAAAGAGGTCATGCAATTCCATTTGCAAATTATACAGGGAAAAGGGGTTGTATTAAATAAGGGCCAATATATCTTTCTTCATACTCATTTTAACATTATTCATGTTTCATGTATTCATTGTTTTTACCAACAATACCAGTCATTTTTAGTTTCAGTGGCAATTACCATTATAATAAGTATTATTACAACTGGGAGTGTCAAACACTATTGGCTAATAAAAACAGTTGATTCCTTATCGAATTAGTGCCTACTTTGATGAACTTTTTTTTAGTGGGTGAAGCCCATACATAACACATACATTATTATTAAATTATTAATATAGCTATGTATGAAGGCTTTAAATACCGTACATAGCTACCAATACATTAAATATACCCAGTACATATTTCTCCAATTTTGTATTACATTTCAGAAGAAATTCCATTTAGTCTTATGGGTTTTTGCATTTGATAGACTATATCTATAACATTTGTTAGTAATTGTTTCATTTCCTACTATGGCATGTGTAGTTAACCTTGCTAGATTGATTGGAAATTGACTGCAACGAACCCAACCTTTGCCAGTTAAACAAAGGTCACAGAAGTACTCTGAATTAATCAATGCCTTCAGATAAAAAGATGGTGATGTTATGGAATAAAACGTACCTTAACTATTTCATGTTTAGGACAGTTTTGTGATCAAGGCATGTTTAATGTTTAGGTCATGCTTTCAAAGAAATAAAGAGAACAATAATTGATTTCAATTACTAAATCATTGCAAGCTATAAAAATGTGTTAGGATTTACTGCTAACATTTATAAGCAAAAGTTACTTATTTTCAGTCAACATAAGGTCATGAATAATTGTATTTTCAACACCAGTAGCACCAGCTCTATTGTAACAGAGATAGTCTACAATAGATTTGGCATTAATCAATACTGGAAGTAATTTTGATCATTTTGGACACATTTTTTTTCAAAATTGGTCAAACAATTGAACAGAATTAGCTTCTTTTGATGTTATATTTAAGGAAAGTTATTATATTAAAGGGAAGTTTGAAGGTATTGTTATAGGTTAAAAATACCTTCTTTTATAGGTTTTTATAGGTTAATCCAAACTCTTTAACTACATTTTCTAATGCTTTTACACATGTCAGATGTAGTCAGTATGCCAGCAGCTAGTCTTAACATGAAAAGTTTCATAAACGGATGACAAAACTTACAGCTAGCATTACATATTTATATAATAAAGAATCAAATCCCCCTTGGCATTGATAATAAATTCTCAAATGTTTTGCAGAGACCATACCAATGCAATTTAGTACAGTACATGTATGTAATCTGTTAGCCAGAAGCTCCAAATTACGTCTCCCATAGACATAATTTTATCCAAATTATCCATGTTTTTAAAAAATGATTACCGTTTTCTTTGTAGTAAGCAAACAATACCTGGTATATAAGTAGACCTTGCCCAAAAATTTAACAAACGGATACGCAATCACATAAAAGGGAACCTTGAGTGACTTAAAGCTATCCAAAGCCGCTTGGAATAAACAGGGGAAACTTTAAGTGAGTTGTTCAGTTTTATTATAGGAAGCGCATACATTTTTGAAACAATACCTTGTACTTCATCCAAACTAAGATATAATTAATCATTTTAAACGCAAAAACAGCATATTGGGTTTATTTAATTTTTATACAATTTTCTAGAGACTTAAAGCGATTCTGCAGCAGCAACTACTTGATACTGACACGTTCCTATGATTTTTATAGGAAAGTGTCAGTATTGCTTTAAGGTATGAAGATCCAAATTATAGAAATATCCATTAACTGGAAAATACCAGGTCTCAAGCATTCCTGTACTTACATCCAATCAGGCCTCTGTGTTTTCACATAGGTGCAAATTGTCTCCATCCAGAGTTTTCTGTAATGGTCTGCCTGCTGATGTTGGGGAACCCGGGAGCTTCCACGACCTGGACCAGGTTTACCACTTTGGTTGCAGTAGGCACACAACTTATCAGATGCAAACAGTGTTGTCTGCACTGGAATTGATGCAACATGCAAACGCAACTCTGAAATCGGCAGTAATAATGCTGGAATTGTGGGAAATACACTGCATTTTGAGTTAAAAAACATGATCACTACTATGTGTGCCCCAGTGCAGAGGGTATGTTTCCCCAGAATCCTCTATGGGTCACAGCAGATGAGGAGAATAATAGAGGATGTATTCAATCAGGCTGGAGGGAACTAGCAAAGGTGCAATATTTGATGTCAACCCCTGGGGATAAAGGAAGTGGCTAGGGGTGAGCTCTCTTTCCAGTAAGTATAAAGCAGGAAGTAGGAGAGTTTGCAGATAACAAGTGGTAGAAAATCTTATGAACAAATGGTACCTTTGTTCATTCGTTAAAATGATAAACAGTGGCTGAGGTCAAAGCAGGTTGCTAAGGTATACAATCTGTCCTAGACCACTCTATTCTGGTGTAGAAATAATGAACTTTCATTTGCTTATTTGCTTATATTGTCCTAACTGACAACTGTTAGATTTTGTGAAGAAACCCTGTTAGGAAAGTAGAGAGGCTTTGGATCCCTATTCAGTGGCGGAACTACTGGGGGGAGCAGGGGGTGCGCACCCCTCAGGGCCCCCCAGCAGCACGTGCGACGCTGCTATCCGTCGTGTGCTGCTGTTTTCTTTGCGGAGAATCTTGTACGGAGGGAGGCGGGGCCCGGCGGCATGTACTGTATTTTGTGCTGTTTGCATTACCGCTGCTCTATGTGAGCAGACAGCTAAGGCACTTGTTCACTCTTTTGCTTTCCTTGTAATTGCATGGCTTGTTTTACCTGTTTCCAATCTTATAACAGGTGATTAATGTAAGCCATTAGTCTGGTTATAAAACCCCCCACTCTGCACTAACTCATTGCCCATCATAGGTCTATTTCCTGATGGTTCATGGGTGTGATTTTCTGTTCCTGACCCATTGCCTGTTTTGACCTTTATTGTATCGCTGCCTGGACTGGCCCTTGCCTGTTATTGACCACTCTTCTGGATTCCGACTTTGTACTGTGTTACCAACTGGTTTTGACCGCCGTTTATTTATCCTGAATACGCTCCTGGTTCTTGATCCTGTACTGCACAGTCTCACTGGTAATCACCTGGCCTTGAGGTTTGTTCTGGGTTTTGGGATACCACACCATGTTACAAAACCTTTGTGAGAATATTTCTGTCTGTATTGAGCAGGGCAATTGGCCTAGAGTTCTTAATATGCTTTTCATACTTACCCTTTGGCAGCAAAATCAAAGAAGAAAATTGAATAGATAGAGGGAGGTTTCCTTCTTTTATACAACAAACACCTCAACCAATGCTGGGGCCAAGATATCTTTAAAGGCCTTATACAATTCTGATGTTAAGCTATCTGGTCCTGGAGCTCTCTTATTCTGCAGACCCTCTAACGCCAACTTTACCTCCTACTCTGTAATTTGAGCTATCAAAGGGGAAAAATCCAAATTATTTGTGTCAGTGCCCAAAGAAATCTCTAAGAAAGCCTTCCTTCTTCAAAATTCTTTCCCCAAACAAAGCAGCATAGTAGGATCTCACAACCTCCAGTATTCCCTCCCTTGTCTTTTGCTCTTTACCCTGGAAATCAATGAAAATCCTCTCCAGTTTTCTTTTAAATGACTCTACTGTTCCGAAAAAGATTCCAGGAAATATTCACCATAAACTGCTTCTCAAGAACCAGAGATCTCGGTGGCTATACTGATACTGCTTAATTTGGCTCTTTAACTGGGCAACACTGTCCCCCCACCCCTTCTGAAATATACGACTCCAGATTCTTCCTCAAGGACTGGTACTGTCATTGCCTGTTACCCTCCCTTTTAACAGACATTGAAGAGACTTGAAGAAAGCCCAAAATGAACTCTTGGCCTCTTCCCATCACATGTTGAGGAATCTTTTTTGACAGAATGTTCTTCAGATCAAAATCAAAAAAAGGTTTTAGTGCCTCATCCTTCAACATTTCAGACCCAACAGACTGTTACGAATCCCCAAACTTTCTGATACCCCATATTCAAATAAAAAAACCATGTGATCAGAAAACCCAACTTCGATCTCCTTATTACCTGAAAAAGGAGTACCAGCCTTATCATTTATCTGGTCTATTCTGCTACTGTGATGTCCACAAAAATATGTGTGCCTCCCCTTCAGTAGCCACATCCACAAACTCTGCTGTTTGGATCACCTCATTGAGCAAAAGCCCCTCATATTTATTATACTTGTTGGACCTCTGCCCTGGCCCTGTCATCTGATTTAAGTCTCTGGCTAGGTTAACTGGCACTGAGGTATTTCCCTTAAGAGTTCTTTCCTACCTGCCACTGTTTGTGGTCCATACATTTTAAATAACCTCAAACCCACTGAATATCTAGTAATAAACATAGGCCCATTTTAACTTTCACCAACCTCTTAACCTCAATTTGCTTGTCACCATTAAAGAGAATCCTCATACCTCCTCCCTTCTCCCCTGCTATGGACCAGAATGAGATCCAGTCTGTAGCAGCAACAATACCATTACTCCTCCCCCACACCGGCAATTAAGATAAAGGGATTTTGTTTGTTAACTGCAGAGTCCTCCCTTGTAATGTCACATTCACTGCCAGATATCCACAGTCCATGCTTGCCTCCCACTGGTGCAGCAGCATTCATTGCCAGTTGTGGGGGTGGGATTGAGTTTTACTTTTGTTTCCTCTCTCTGGCTTTTTCCAAGAAAGTTTTCCTTTTCTTTCACTAACTCTGCTGGATTATCTGCAGCTCTCACTGGGTAGGTGGAGATTTCCTGTTGCTGTGCTCAAGTTTGTCTCTGTTTCCAAAATGGTGTCCTCCTTCCCAAGCACAAGGCTGGCCTGCATTGCAGCAGTGGAGTTTGTACCTGCTTTCTCCCTCAGCTGAGGGATACTGTCCATAGCAGCATCTGCTTATGTCTCTGTGCAACTACTTGCAATTTACTTTACCCCCAGCACAGCACCACTCCCCTCTGTCCATGACTAATGCACTTACCAGACCAGGGTCTCTAGTCTGTGCTGGCCGCATGACCCATTCATAGTTATGTGGGATCTGCTTGTTCCATGTGGGGTGCTTTCACTTTGCACCAACCACAGCTTTCTGGCTTACTGAACACCTACTGGAGCTCAGCCTTGCTCTTGTAGCCATTATCCCAACTTTTTCTGGGGGGATGCAACTACTTGTCCATTACCAAATAAAGCTGAAACCAAAAAATAACAAGAAGTACAGGCTATAAAGCCTCAAATACAGCTGAAACATCAATCTCTCCAGTGCCAGAAAAGGCCTGGGTAAGTCAAAATCACGACACTGCTCACAACAGCACTCAGACAGGATTTGTGTACAGGGATCACCATCTTGGATTTGGTTAGGTGTCTCAGTGACACATGCATGTTCCACGTTTTCTGGCCACTGTTGAAAATCTATGCTTAGAGGTTGTTACAAATTGTCGAGCAGAATGTGAGGTTCACTGGTCATAGAAGCTAATACTACAAGGCTGATTATGTGATACATTTCTGGATATAATTATTGATACAATATGTCACCGCATATGTTTGGTTTGTGCTCTCAATATAAAGAACCATCTACACTGTTTAAAATTAAAGTTGAAAACTCTTTGCTTTTTGCACTTTGCTCTTTGTTCTGCAACGTAAATGTCCCATAAGCAGAAGGGATATTTGGATATGTGGGAGTGTAGATACTTTTGCCTTTGATGATTTATAATTAGGCTGGTCTTTGTTTTTTCATGTGAAAAACGTTTAAAAATAAAACTTAGCAGTTAACTTCTCGGCATAATCAATTTAAAGAACTTCTGTCATGATTTTTATGGTGTAGGTTTGAATACTATAGGTTTATGGATGCATTTCAAAAAATTCATTCTACCATCTAATATTTTATTTTTAAAATTTAAGTTCTCTTAGTTGTAATAATGGTGTTTGGGCTGCCATTTCAGTTCTTTATGGGGCCTTTTTATAATACTGTGTAAAATGACACCAGAAAACTAATGGTGACTTTATAAAGCAATGCATTGTCTTTTTTGCTACTCAATTACCATATGTATTTTTATGCATTTTATACCATTATATTTATGCATAACCCATTCAAGTCAGTGGGAAAAAATGTAAGTGTCAATAAAATTACAGATAAGAGGTCTTTCTATATTATGGAACACCATGGTAGAAATATTAAGGGTACCAAGTTGTAAGCACCAGTCAGTGATTCTAATTGCTTACTTTACCTTTTAGTAGTGGCTATCAACTATTAGTATAACAAATACATTATTGATCTAAAAATAATCTGAAAGCAAATTCATGTGTTTAGCATCAAACCATTGTGCTCTTGTACAGTATTGCTGTCATTTTTTCTGAATAATACAAATGGACCCTCAGTTCCTGTACTTTATACAAATCTAATAGTGACAATATTGCCCTTCGTGTAAAGCAAGTATATAAAAAAATCTATTTTTTGTCAACCAACAAGTGTTTCTACAGAAATAAGTTTATGCTGTAGTTTTGACCAAACATGTGCACTGGTTTACGGAAACATTGTCTGTTTTACTTTTTTGCTAGTGTGTTCAAAATTATAATTTTTTCAATTGGAAATTGTGACACATAATAAAACCATTGCCCCTGTCGTGACAGCTCAAGAATTTGCAATTGTTACAACCTATGTCACACTGTGTGTATGCCTGCTGCATGGGTGACAGTGGCTGACTTGTCTGATCAACACATAATTATCTCTGAATATAAATGCTTGCTGAAGTAAGCTGGACATGATGGATTGAGGACCCAGGCTAAATCATTTTAAGTGAATTTCGTAGTAGCAGCCAAGGGTAAGAATGGGTTAAGAAGATATTTTGGAGTTAATAAAACCCCAAGAGGCATGCTGTTTTAATGGTGATGTGAAGTTATTATGTTTATCCTTCCTGTCTTCTTTTGAATAGAAAAGGTCATCAGGTTAATGATGGGATGTCCCGACTGGAAATAGAGCCACACATCACTGTTATTTTTTACTGACCTAACTGTGTATTTCTCTCATAGTATGCATGTAGTTTCTATTTGCAGACCTCCCTTCCCCCATATAATAATAAATAGCATATCAAAAAGATTGCAATACTCCTTCATGGAACACTGACTGTTTATTAGAGGCAAAAGAGTTTAAATGAAATGCTAACAATGTTCATTAATAGCCTGCTCCCAGGTTTAATGAGGCATATCAATATGCAGACTGGACAACATCAGTGCCATAATGGTAGTGGTAAATGGAAATAATTGTGTCCAATTGTACAGCACAGCTTCCTAGAATGAGCCCAAACTGCCAACTGACAATGACAGAGCAATTATGGGAAGCCAAGCGAGCTGTGTCAAATTAGCACTTGCTGAGAACTCATTTTTCAGAGATGTGCTTGCTCTACAACACCACAAGTGATAGCTACTTTATGGTGAGTGATAGGAAGACCAGTACTTAAGACTGATGTTCTGATTTGTCAATAGCTGTATTTGAAAGCTTAGTGTCACAAATATATAGAGATATTCAGTGTGAGAAGCGTACTGTTCATGATCCAAAGGATAAGAATGTGCTGAGAAGGTCATCTGTCAGTGTGAGCCGACAAAGAGAGATCACACTCTATGAAAAAAGAACATTCAGCCGACTTAAGTAATTACCTTTGACTGAGATTTGAAGATGTCTTCTTTTGTTGGCCTACATTGACTGCATAATTTATAATTTACTGAAATCACTGAAAGGCCAGAAATTGTAACTAAGCAAATGCTTGTTTTATTTCTTATAATTGCATTTTACTATCTTAGCATTTCAGAATAAAGAGTGGGATAAAAACATTTAGGAAAAGTTATGAATGAGAGTGGCACAATTCACTGTTAATAAGAACATTGTGCACAAAAATCAATAATTATCATAGGTTGTAGTGCAGGCATTGTGACTGCTTGTTGTACAATTATGGAACATCAATTTATTATAACTTTTAATGTAAACACCATTCTTCATTTTGTTCCGGATTTCAAATATTGATATTGCTCAGATCTTTATTGTATTATTGATACCTGTGTTTAATTGTGTAGCAAATGGCAAGAAAATAATTGCAACAATGAATGAAAAGCCGATACATTTTTAAGCAACAAACGGGGTGATCCTAAGCTTTATTCCATGAAATCACCCCGTTTGTTGCTTAAAAAGGTATCATTGCCATTGGATTCATTGCAGGCGTGTGGCTAGGCCAGTGCCAATACTTGCATCCCCTCCTGCTTAACTTCTGTTCATATCAAGAAAATAATTGTGATTACTGAAATGCATAATAGACACATCGTCCTATTATTCAGTAAAAGTGGCATCATTTTCATGGAGTTAGTTTGAGGGTAATGTGCTAAACAAGACCTCAAGATATGTGAATAGAGACAATTTTTAAAGGGTTATTGTGGCTAAAGTAATTGTTCAGTATAAAAATACAAACTGGGTAAATAGGCTATACAAAATAAAAAAATGTTTCTAATATAGTTAATTAGCTAAAAATGTAATGTATAAAGGCTGGAGTAACTGGATGTCTAACCTATTAGCCAGAACACTTCATGCTTTGCAGCTCTCTTGGTTCCCACTGATTGGTTACCAAGCAGTAACCAATCAATTACTTGAGGGGGGGGGCACATGGGACATAACTGTTGCTTTTGAATCTGAGCTGAATGCTGAGGATCAATTGCAAAATTACTGAACAGTTATGTCCCATGTGACCCCCTGTGGTTGCTGACTAAGAGTTAGAGAGCTGAAAAGCATTTGGGTACTGGTCTGTTAGATATCCACCCACCCCAGCCTTTATAGATTACATTTTTCTCTAACTAATTATAATAGAAAGTTTTTTTTTATCTGGCACAGCCTATCTATTTACCCAGCTTTCATTTTTATACTCAACTGTTCCTTTAAGGGAGGGACTGACTTGGCCCATCTATGGGTCTTTTGACATTTTTTTTTGTTGCTAACAAAATAAACACCAGGTCTCACCTACAATAACTCTAGTAAATCATAGCAAGCAATGTCCATATTGGACATTAGCCTAATGAATAAACAGTGGGACTCATTTATTAACGCATCACAGTGCTAAAAAGCATGTAGAGGCTCAACATTTGCCTTGCGCATGCGTGTATTTATTAATGTAGTGCACGATACCTAAAAAGTGAGATTTGCGCGCTGTTTTCTACGCAGACAAATGCGATAATTAAATTTGCATATTTGAAGTCGCAATGGTTGTAATAAATGATGTGCATAAACATCGCAAAAGGTACGAATAGTTTTGTTGTGTGTGTATGGATGCGCTGTTTTAAAAAGTTACGTTAATTGTGGCGCATTGTGCGCTAACTGTGCTGCCGGTGCGTTCATTTTTGCGCTTATATTAGTATAGGAAAGGTATTTAGGTTACCTTGAACACATCTTAAATGAACCTTGCTTAATACAAACATGATAGGGGGAAGGGGGGTTTCATATGAACTGCAAATGATTATAAAAATACATGTTTGTATATACCTTTATTATTACCGCTTGTGTAAGTGTAGTATGGGGTTGTAATTCGTGCCTCATCACGCTTGTTTGCTAAACACTTGTGTATCAAAGTACATAACTCACACTCAAATGTGAATTGTGTCCTGATAATTTGCAGGCTGTGAACTCTGACATTCCATACTGTGCACCTTTCAATAATGTGTAATGTAACATGAGGTGGGCTGGGGGCAACAGTGTGTGACACCTACATCCATACTTTTGCACACTTGTTGTAAAGGAGTGCTGCATAATGTTGCAAATGGTGAATGATGAAAAGCGGGCACGTACCGGACCACACTCCACAACTTAGCCTATGACTAAGTGCCCCTAAGGCACGAAACGCGTAAGGCCTCCTGTCATGATGTTTTTGCTACAATAAAAAAAAGTTTTTTTACTACATCTAACTTGTGGAGTATGGTCCGGTACGTTCCAGCCTTTCATTATTCACCATTTGCAACATTGCTTCCCTGAGCTGAAGGTTTTGAGCACTTGGACCCGCCTCCTGTCTGTTTGTGTAAGTCAACCCCAACTATGACCACTAACTGCATTTGACACTGAACATTCTCTATATATAGTTACCTCTGCATAACATTGCCTGCAGTTAAAGGAACAGTAACAAAAAAAACTGAAAGCATTTTAAAGAACTGGCAATATACTATACTGGTGTGCTTTACTGCGAATGCGAATATCCTAGCGCAGCTAGGCATAAGTGCACATTTTAAAGAGCTTTTATATTACGCCAGGAACAGACAGTCATAAAAAATATAGTGCTGATTTCCAGGCACACGAATGCTCACAAATGCGTATGTATGGACGCAGATGTGCGACAAACGCAAACTCTTTGCACTGTAGCCACGCCCCCAGTCACATCCCTCTCAAACATGGCTTAGTTTGCGACATCATTGCCCAAACTTTTGTGCAATGCGCATAAACAAACCCATCGCAGAAGCTCAGTTGAATGCCCAATATCACGCAAATATATTTGCAATCGTGCTCGTGATGGCACAGTAACTCTTTTGCGTCCGATTCTGCACTGTGATGCGTTAATAAATGAGCCCCACTATGTACAAAAAAGTATTTCAGAAGTGTGATACCTAAAACAGTATCCGGGTGGCTGGCCAACTGGTAATGATAATAAAATGCAGTTGGAGCTTGTTTAATTATATGTGAATAAACTGGCTTTGATCTAACTAGAAATACAGTGTAATTGAGTTAATATAATTATTAAAGTGAATATATATATAAAGTCAGTTATGTATTCAACTTTGTTTACAATAAAAATATTTAAACAATTTTTTACTTTGATTTTCTTTGACTTTCATTACTAGCCTGGTTTTTGTAAGACAGAATTTCAGCTGACACTTTTCTATTAATCTTTTTAAACCCTTGCTATATGTATCTATTTACTTGGAGTTATTTGGTATTTCTTATTTTATATTTCTTATTTTTGAATAAGTTGTTTAAATTACAATGCCATGAGTATAGGCCCATCATCTGTACTGTAGAGGCTGTACCACTTAATAATAGAATAGTGCATCAAAGTAGCATTTAGATCTCAAATTGTTATGTATGTGCCAATGCTGTAGAAAAAAAGGAAAAAAACATTGATTTGTTTTTACTACTTAAACATGAATTTTCAGGCAGGTTTTGAAATCACAACGACATTCTGTGCTTCCCCAGCGAGCAGCTAGATGTTGAGAACTTGACAGGTGCATATTTTTTCAACTACAAGCAGTTCTAAAATGAAAATAAATACACAATCCTTTTTTCATGACTGGTATTTGTTTCCAATGGGATTTTATGCTCTGGTTTGAGTTGTCAAGAAAAATTACCAGCAAGCAAACTAAATATCTAGTATACAGATTTCGTGGATAGAAGAAAAAGGCTGAGCATATAATTAGCTAACAATGGAACCAAGGCCACTTAATCTTCCCCTAATGGCAAATTCATCCCATCACAGTTCTCCTCAAGAGCACAATCTGTTGCTGGTTTTTAGTCACTGGGGCCTTCACTTGTCATTGCTCTTTCTTACTCAACTATGATTAGAGATGTTTATTTATGACTTTGACATTATTCCATTCATCATTACTTTATGCCCATAAGATTTAAGACAATTTCAGGTTCAGTTGTGTTAGCTTAGCTGCTCTCATTCTGATTTTTTCTCTACCTGTTGGAATACTGGAATACTCAAGACTATAAAATAATCCAGCTTTTTGTATTAAATATATATTTTGTTTTAACCAAGATGCTGAAAGATAGCAATGGGAAAATTAGGCAGCGTGAATTTTATGTCTTAATATGAAATGTTATCTTCAATATGGAGTAAGGCGATTAATTAGTATATGAATATTCATAGGTAAAGTGTTACTGGACGTTTTTAACTTCAAATAATATTTGGCTATATAGGTTCTGTGGAATGTTAAGAAAAAAAACACCTGCACGCCAAATGTGATTGATATTATAAAAGTTGTTTACACAAAGGAATAAATCACCAAATGACACAAATTACAATAAACGCACAACAAGGAAATAGTAAGGAGCATTTATGGGTCACCTGTTTAAAATGCAAACATCCTATTAGTTGCTATAGGTGACTGCTTCTGGGTAAACTTAATGCCCTTTATTACATATGCCCTTTATTTACAAACTTTAAACATGTTACCTGCTATGTCTTTCCTGTTCTCTTGGGCTTTGTCTTATTTTGGCTGTTGGGCTCTCACTTGCCTTGACTTTCTCTACATGGCTCTACATACTTCCTTTATATTGATTACCCACCCCTACTTCTAAAAACTACTGGAAACCTCAGATTACATATATATATATATATATATATATATATATATATATATATATATATATATATATATATATATATATATATATATATATATATATATATATATATATATTGTCACTTGGCAAACATTTCCAGCACAGGTTTCAAACATGTTCAGTGATGATTAAAATATTTTATTCAGTGGCATTTGAGACCAGTCATTATGTTATTCATGAAACATAAATAAGTGCAGGTGCTGATGGAGAGTGCATCTTGATGCAATTCATTAAGGTATGTTCTAATATTCTCCAGCTCTTCCACATGGTTGCCAATACATCCACCCTGCTTCTTCTCATGAATATTCCACAGCTGTACCTGTGAAGATGAGGTACCCTGGAACTGCTGACACCCTGGATCAAGCTCCAGGTTTTCCCACAGTTGGTTTGCGTCAATCGGCAAGGCAGACTTGTGCCCAATGAATCAGATGCAAATTCAGTTTTGAACACTCACTTTGGAAGTGATACAACAATATTGATGTATTGTGCACAACTTTGAATGCAGATACAATTATGCTGGAATTATGGTTTAAAACATGGAAACCTGTGTCTGATTATTGCAATTGCACACTTTACTTTACTTGTGTTTTATCTAATCCCTTACAGCTCCATAACTCAATGCTTTCCCATATGTCTCACTAGTAAAAATAAATGATGAATGAAGAATATGCAAAACAATGGAAGTTGAAAACACTGTGTGTGTTTATTTTTATGTATGGCATTAGCCATACACTGGCCTGGAGCACAGCAGTGACAATCAAGTTCATTGTGACTGCTGAGACCCTCTCTGAGAGCAATGTGATGGTCAAAACATTACTTGTGCTAAAGCCCTTAAAAAGTTAAGGTTACATTGTGTAATGAACACCTATGGATTAAATGTTTTATCACATATCCTTAGTAAAAAAAATAGCCCAGAATATGAATTTAAGATATGTGCAGCTGCAAAATAATAGATATTAAGTATTCAGATTGTATCATCATCATCATCATCATCATTTATTTATATAGCGCTGTCAAGATACGCGGTGCTTTTAGGTATTGCTTAAACTGGGGACTCTTAGAATCCAGCTGTGTACGGTATAGGTCACTTTCCTAATTTGAATTGTATAGAGCAGTGATTGTTACCTGGATCAAGCCGTACTCTGGGCTCCAGGCCCCTTCTTAGCCCATAACAAGTCACAAACAATTCCAATTATACTGTAGGTTATACATATTTCCAGTTAGCATGTTGTTTTGCTAGTGTTTTTGGCCTATGATTACGTATTGTTTGATACGAAATGCATTAGGACGCATATCTTTTAACATGATGGAATAAAGCAACACGTTTTAACCTCAATTGCCTTGGCTGCAGGAGTGCGTGCACAATTACTTTGAGTGTTTTTGGTATGCTTGTATCTTTTCAAACAGAATTTCATCATGTATATTTATATTTACTATAGTTGTTGTTTGAGTAAGTTTTATTATCCTGAAATCTTGGTTGAAAGGAGTTTCTTAAGTAAGATTGAAATGATTTGTCTCCTAGTTTGATATGGCCAGTTTATAGTCTAATAAAGGTAATGCAATTGGTGTAGAAGGCATAAGCTGCTATTTGTTGCTCGTTTTTGTTTATGCTTTTTATATTTGGATTTATTTTTCATAATAAGAAAACATTTGAGCTTTCTAAAAATGTAAGTATAGTAGAGGTTGACTCTCTAAGATTACACAAATTCAAATTTGAGCAAATAGGCCTCTTAGTTTTTTTTTGTGAAAATGCTGCATGTTTCATGTAGAAAAAAAAGCCACTGAAACTGAATACACATGAGTACAAACAGGCAGAATACAATTAAATCAATTAGCTGATGGGTTGAGGTGTGCCCAAACCTGCATGTCAAATGCACAAAAAAACCTTCCTTGCATGTGTGAGTGGTTTACAGCATTAAAAAGTTAGGTTAACCAAAATGACAGACAAAATATGTCAAAATCCTTTTTTTTTTTTTATTGACTGTTTATTTTAAGAATCTTGTCTAAATATAATTATAACATTACATACAGTATAAATAAGTATTTTTACAATATAAGTAGTTCAGTTTATTATTTTCAACATTACCTATAGAGTATATATACTTACTTTTCTTAAAAAATTTCCTTACAAATGTCATACATTTTCAGCTAGATTTAACATTACCTATCTGATAAAGTAATTATATTTTTTCTACCTTAAATCCCGAAGTATGATATCATATCATTGCAAAGTTGTTATTAGAGACAATGGACTACCAAGGTGAGCTTTGTAATAAAGTCTATTATGTAGTTTCCCCAATGACACTAATGGAACGTAATAATGATTTAAAATGATTTAATGGTTTCCAAGTTGTGCAGTTAGAGTGCTATTTATATTATGATGTATATCACAAAACCTAACAGGACTGTTGTGAAGTATTGAGCATAGTCATGCTGTGATTCTGTTAGGAAGATTTTAAATATCTGTCAAGGGCGTTCATCTTGAGTATGCAACTGATTTCATTTTGAGCTTTGCTCTTGATATGAAGGCTTGATTAATATAAATAGTTCAGATAAAATACTATTTGAAGTTTCACCCTTCTCATCATAAGAGATAGTTAAGATTTACAAATTCATATTCCCATGTTGTAAATACTGTAGATTAGTATTTATTGTGGAATTTAATTTGCTTGTTCCATTATCTGCTTTATAAAACATATATCAATGTAAAATTAAATCTAATATACACAGAAGGATATTAGGGGTCATTTAAAATGTACCATGTAGTGTGCAAAGTGCAAAGAATGTCTAGAATCAGGCATTTTTTGGACCCCGCAAATTGTGTGAATATTATTTAAGTAGTTACAGGCCTCTGCACTCTCCACAATGCAGAGACATGTGTACTTTTAAAAGTGCTGCTTGTGTTAATAATTAAATACTCCTTAAAGGGGTGGTTCACTTTTCATATAAAATGTATGCTATCATCATATTTGGGGGTCCGTTTATTAAATTGCGGTAATTTTACCGCCACCTATGTAGTGGCGTAAAAGTATTTTTTTCGCCAGAAAATTCTCAAGGGGCAGGAAATATCCCATAATACTTTTTTTTTACCCATCATTTTTTGCTCACAGGAGAGAGATCTGTAGCTATTGCTGACAGGATGTTTTGGCTTCTGCTTCTATCTGTTGCAACAGCAGCAGTTTCAGCTCAGAGTCGTATTATTGGCAGTGGGCATCACAGTCCAAGGATTCGTCAGCTTCTACACTTTTTTGGTTTCATTGTGATTGGCTACCTTAAACTGTGCATTTCTATGAAGCAAAGAGATTGACTGGTATGATTTTTTGTTCCTATGATTCTATTGACAGAAGGGTTTATATGATGCAGACATGTTTGATTGGTGTCACTCTGGTAATGTTGTTGGATGGTATAATCATCAGTCAATAAAGTTTATGAGTTTTGAAGGTGCATTTCTGGCCATAAATGTCACAGTAAAAATTGCCATAATAACCGCCATAAAACAAGACTATTTTATAACATAAATATTCACAAAAACGTAATTTGTCACCAGAAAATTTGGTGTAAAATTTAGGTGTAATTTCGCTAAAATTACACCTAATGTAAGCTGGTTCGTTCACATAGTTACCTTAAGTGATCGCAATGACTACTGAGCACATCGCTGTTTAATAAACTTGTGAATATTCTGGTGGAAAAATGTTCTCAGCGATAACATGCAGAAACTTAAAGTCAAATTTACCGCACTTTAGTAAATGGACCCCTTGGTCTAATAAAACTTTGCTCAGCTCACTCCCGACCAATTTTTTTAAATAAACCACTTTTAAAACAATAATTTATTACCCTGTATAAGGCTTGTTCAGCTGCTCTTCTTTTCCAGTGGCAAAATCAGTAGGTGTGTTTCAAAACTGCCCACCCCACTCTCTGCATCACAACGTCCGTCTCAACTCCGTTGCCTTTACTGCTCCGCTATTCATTGGAGCTTAGTCCCTCCCTCAGTGCTTGCCACCAGAACAATCCACTCCCCATAATGCATTTTAAGATATCCTCTACGGAACGCATTTTAGGACAATACCTGTCCTTCATGCGATGTCACCATCACTCATCTGCAGTCACACCTACGTCCTCTACCCTCCCTTCTCAGCCATCAGTCATACGAACTCCGCCCTCAGCCTTCCTCCCTCTAAAAGGAAGAGGACTGAGGGAGGAGGATGGAGGGCTGAAGGCTGAGGGCATAGTTGGTATGACTGACAGCTGAGAAGGGAGGGTAGAGGATGGAGGTGTGATTGCAGATTTGGATGATGAGTGACGGTAAAAGCAACCGATGCACCATTCCGAAGGCATATGACATCGCATGAAGGACATGTATTTCACTGCAGGATGTTGTACGACAATTTTGACTCGCGTCTTTTTTTGTTGCGCCTGTTTGTTGCCGGCGAATTATCGCTGCAGGTTCGAATTTATTCGCTG
Source organism: Xenopus petersii (assembly GCA_038501925.1). Classification (NCBI taxonomy): domain Eukaryota; kingdom Metazoa; phylum Chordata; class Amphibia; order Anura; family Pipidae; genus Xenopus; species Xenopus petersii. The sequence continues at coordinate 53,769,661 of CM076677.1, forward strand.
ATGTCGAAACGCGAAAATTTTCCACAAATTCGTCGAGGAAGAGTAGGTGGAGCTTAGCATAGTGAAATGTGTTACATGCACCTGTGTATAATCTATGTAATTACCCTATGTATTTTCACCTTCTGATAAATACATAGCAGGATCTTAGTAGACTCTTGAGTTTATTCTTCAGAGACTAACATCCTACTTACTCCTTATGAACTGATGATATTTGGCTATAACAGTCCAGGTACATGGTATATGGAATCCGTTATCCAGAAATCCATTATCCAGAAGGTCATCTCCAATAGACTCCATTTGAATCAAATAATCCAAATTTTAAAAATTATTTCCTTTTTCTCTGTAATAATAACACAGTACCTTGTACTTGATCCTAAGATATAATTAATCCTTATTGGGAGCAAAATCAGCTAATTGGGTTTATTTAATGTTTACATGATTTTCTAGTAGACTTAAGGTATGAAAGTCCAAATTACAGAAAGATCCATTATCCATAAAACCCCAGGTCCTGAGCATACCTGTATAACTATTGGATAACTGCAACATTCAGTAGATACCTGTATATAGATTGCATAGTTACATTCAGGACAGATGCATCCCTTCCCTCGGCTTTAACTTGTTTAAAAAAAATGTGCAGTGTTAAAGGGGAGCTCCACCAGGGGCGCTCCACCAATGAGGCGAGTTGAGACACTCGCCTCAGGCAGCAGCGCCCCCCTGGTTGCCAGGGGCGGCAAAAATGCCGCTCCTGGTAACTAAGAGCCGAATTTCCAGTTTTCAAACCAGAAATTCGGCTCTTCTAGTGCAGAGAGTGCTATTGCGCTCTCTGCACCAAGCGTCGCGGACCGCCCCTGCCCTCTCCGGCGCTATAAAGGTTAGTGCCGTGGGGAGGGAAGGGGGCGGCGAAAGAAGGCCGCCTCAGGCGGCATTATAGCAAGAATCGCCCCTGAGCTCCACACAAACATTACTTGAGCTTTTTGAAAAGTAAACATAATTTCAAGCAACTTTGCAATACACATGAATTAAAAAATATGCTGACTTTTCATGATTTTTATTGGTTTGGAACAGGTCCCTAAGCTTTCCTGCTGATCTACTTTGCTGAGCTGACTGACTACTGTTACTTTGTATCAGCAGCCATCTGTCCTCAGCCTGCATCCTCCAAACCCCACAATTCCCCGCACACTTGATTTCAATAAGGAACAGAACATCACAGTGTAATTCATTGTGGGTGATGTAGTTCCTGCATGCTGTCTGTAAGCTGTGGAGAAGTTGTTACAATTTGTAACATCAGTGTTTAGTTCCCTGCCAGGATTTCAAATGATGCAGAAATAGAATAACTGTTAAATAGCTGGATTTCAGCATAGAAAATGGCATTTATTCATACTTTTTGAAGAAACAAGTAACTGTGATGGGTATATTAGGGGTGTCTGTGTTATGTGGGCCTCGATATCACCTCTTTAGACCACTTTATTTGTCTCAATCAACATTTACAGTATTAGTTATATTATATAACTTATATTGGCTGCTTGCAACTGTGTACTGACATAGAATACTCCCCTTTATTTTACTAATAGAAAAAAAACATTCACATATTTTAATGGAAATGTATAAAAAAACTGAGCTTGATACTATAGTGGAATAAATATTTTAATCTCTAGCTGATCCTATGTTATCTCTTAGCAACTATATGATGTAGGGATAAGTAAAGGATTCAAGACAGCCCTAGTCTAAAGAGACTTAGCAATGCACAGACTATATTATGGTGCTTTAGAGCAGTGATATTATTACATTAAACCTGAAATGAACAGTTTCTCCAAGCATTTTAGTCATTTTTCCATAAGCCAAGAGTAGCCAAAGGCATTTGACTGGAGAGCTTGTTGGATTGACAGGTCTCACAGTCATTACACGCTGGATTGAATACTAGATTGCTCCAAAGTAGATCAAGGTCAGGGATCAGTGTGTTCTCTTTTGGCACTAAATGACTTTAATATCCTTACTGTATTAGGCAATTACTTTAAAGCCGCTGCTCTTTTTGTCACCATGCAATTCACAATGGCCTTTCATATATACTTAACCCTAACATCTTTTGTCTGTGAAGCATGTCTCACACTGTAACTTGTCAGGGTGATATTTACATAAGTGGAAATGTTTAGTCCTGAGCAGTCCTGCAATTGGAAATGTACATTTTTTGTGTATTAATAAAGTACATTATTACATTTTTTTGTGTAATAATAATGTATGAAAACACTTTAATGCACAGTTGAGGTTCTATCAAACAACTGTAAAATAAATTAACCAGACTGTATCCCCCAAATCACCTTTTAAAATTCATTCTGCAAAATAATATCCAACAATGTTTTGAGTGATCATCTTATTGAACAGGTGTTAAAGGGCTGAAGTAGAAAGCTAGGCTGAAAGTGGAGCAAAAGTTGATCTTACCCATCATTTATCATACTCCATAACTCCAGAGCAATTGCATAAATGCATGATGCTCCGTCAAATATATATATATATCTAGTAGTCAAGCAGCCGCACTCAAATCCGGATTTGTGATATACGAGTGGGTGCAGGCTCAAAGTATATTGTTACTTAATCAGTTGAATAGAGCTGCACTCCGAATAGTTTGTGAATCAAATTGTTTTTATTAGCATATGTGTCCAATGTTTCTGCCCCTCCTTGAAAAAGGCCCCAAGAGGGACCGAAACATTGGACACATATGCTAATAAAAATGATTTGATTCACAAACTATTTGGAGTGCGGCTCTATGCAACTGATTATATATATATATATATATATATATATATATATATATATATATATATATATATATATATAATGTTTCAAAAAGTACCCGCACTCTTACGTAGTCCAATGGTGGGTGCCACTTGCACCTTATCCTTGATATCCTTGATCCTTACCCATATATATATATATATATCCTTGAAAAAGGCCCCAAGAGGGACCGAAACATTGGACACATATGCTAATAAAAACTATTTGATTCACAAACTATTTGGAGTGCGGCTCTATGCAACTGATTAAGTAACAATATACTTTGAGCCTGCACCCACTCGTATATCACAAATCCGGATTTGAGTGCGGCTGCTTGACTACTAGATATATATATATATTATATATTATTATATATAATGTTTCAAAAAGTACCCACACTCTTACGTAGTCCAATGGTGGGTGCCACTTGCACCTTATCCTTGATATCCTTGATCCTTACCCGTGTGTGTGTGTGTGTGTGTGTCACTCTGCTTTACTCATATAATTAGTATTTTTAAAAAATGTACCTTGTACATGATCCTAACTAAGATATACAGTAATTAATCTTTATTGTAGGCAAAACAGTCATATTGGGTTTATTTAAAGTTTACATGGTTTTCTAGTTAAGGTATGAAGATCCAAATTACGGAAATTTGTTATCCAGAAAACCCCAGGTCCTGAGCATTCTAGATATCAGGTCCCATACCTGAACCAAGATTTTGGGGCATGTGGAACTTTAACTAGGGTTAGAAGATCTGTAATTTGATTTTCTTATGCCAAGATAATTGTTAGATTTTACTGAATTATTTGTAGTGAATTTTGAACTGTATAAATCTGCAGAATTCCATGCTAGCTAAATAATAATGGCAATGCAAGTATGTTGATCTGAGCGCCTCATCTATAGCCCTGTTTTCAGAAAATTGAAATATTTGACCAGTTGACAAGTTGTCACTGGATCTAGCTGTGAATATCTGGATGTAAATATAAGAAACAGAGGAATTTTCTTTGCCATGTGCTTTTTTTTGGTCTTATAATCAGGGTCAGACTGGTGGGTGCAGGACCCACCGGGGCTGCCCCCCAAGGGGCCCCTGCTGTGCCCCCACACCGCCAAGCCATCCTACCACCTCACCTGAGCGCACGTAAATTAAACTTTCCTTCAGCACGTTGGGGGAGGGAGATCAGCAACCTGGGGGAGCGCCAGCGGGGATTGGGTCTGGGTTGGTATGGTCCATCAGGGCCAGGGCCCACTGGGATTTTTCCCGGTGTCCCGCCGGCCCATTTGGACTCTGCTTAGAATTGTATAACTTTGCAAATGTTAGGGCCAGGTTTGAACATAGGGGACTCAAATTGCCTTCATCTTCTGGATCAACTATATGTTAGGAAGGATTTACTGGTACAAAATTTTGTATATGTTAGACATCTATATATTTTTAACCTCTGCAGCTTTATAACCATATATTATATTGTGTTAATTAGCACTTTGTCTCAATTGTTTTGATCCTATTCTGGTTTTTACATGTTGTAAGTTATTTTATTATGTTCATTATTTTTAATAAATGTGATAAAATAGCTGCGTTATCTACAAAAGAATTTCAGAAGTATATTTTCATTATAGTTATTTAGTTGTTGCCTCTATGGGCCTTATTTATCAAAGTTTGAATTTTTCTGATTATTTTAATCTAAAAAGTCAGACCAAACTAGAAAAAAATCTCGATTGGAGTTTTTTCTGGAATCAATCCAAAAGCCCAAATTTTTTGAATTTTTGCCACGAAAAGGCTGAAATAGTCATATTTTTGAGCTACAGTAATTCCAGCGCAGACCACAGAGAATTCTAAATAGGATAGGGACCTCTCCCATTGACTTATATACAACCTCGGAAGGTCTGAGATGTCGGATTTTCACATTTGGACTTTTTGCAGTATTAGACTTTAATGAATCCCAAAAAATTCTAATTTTTTTATAGTCAAAAAAACTCGAATTCTTTGTTTTTGCCATAATAAATAACCCTCTTAAAATTAAGCATGCACAGCCCTACATCTGGTGTAATGTGCTTAGTTATATTTTGAATATGAAAACAGATACAGTTGAAGAAAGCAGAATTTGAGTTTTTCATGTTTCTGCTGAGCTGTGTAGCATAATAAACAATGCCTTAGGAAATTAATGAAGTAATAATATTAATTTTGAATTTAGTCAGGAACAAACTGATAAAATGAGTTACCTCTTGGTAATGATGCATCATTAGCACTTTCCCTATTTATATTTTGTTGTGTTTAGGGAGTTCAATAACCAAAAAGCTAATTTGACAAGAGTATTATTGGAGCAGTCCCCCTGATACTTGCAAATAACAGAAGGTGAAGTACCAGCAGTGAAATCTTCTTTATTATGAACCGTTAATAAATATTTACAATTCATATTCAAATGATGGTTATGTCCTTCACATAAATAATTCTGAGTACTTGAACTGATTTTGTTTAAGGTCTTCACATTAATAATCTGAGGCAGAGCTATGTTAGAAGAACATTACAGATGATCTTTTGTTATTGTATCTATTTAAATTAAGTGTGCACATCAGGTTTTAAATTAGTTTCATAAAGCTAGAAATATATGAATTTTGCATCTAGCACTTGCAATTTGACCTAGCTATAGAGAAAAGCAAAAACCTACAATTTAGAATGACTCTACACTATGCTTCACTTAGTCCCCATGTTTTTTGAAAGCAGGGAAACTCTCAATGACACATAACTCCAGGCCCCTTGAAGAATGATCTGCATACTTACAATGGTGTAGAAAAGGCAACTATACAACCTATAAAATGAAACTGGAAAAAGCAATACTTTGGGGGGAAGGGTGAATTTTTGCCTTGGAAGGCTCTGCCACACTTTGCGCAACTTCATCACATGTTAATTAGCAGCGCGTATGATAATTCATCAACATGCGAAGCTACGTCGGCAGGCCAAACTTGTTCAGCGTGAGGATTTCATATTGAACTTTCGCTACCATTCATTTCTGCATAGCAAAACATACGCTTAGGTCGATTTGAATAGGGAGGGTACATATAGGTCAAATATATGTCTTTATTAGTGATGTTGGTGAAAATGTTTGAAGTGGCCACTTATTATTAAGTTGCTTAAGAAAACAAGATAAACACAAAAGAGATCCTCCATTGTCCTAGACACAAGCCCATCCTAAAACAAATGTTGCATGACCCTCAAATGGTTAAAAAAATTATTACAAAAAATTGAATTAACAGTTGCAACTTTTAAAGACAGTCCCACTTTCAAATATTAAAAAACGCCAGCGTTTTTTTTTATAAGGACTTTTCAGTGTATAGGATGGGATGTCACTGACATAAGATTGTGGAGGATGAGGCTTTATCTTATCAGTTCAGCAGGTATAACCTGGCAAAGCAGACTCTGGCGAAAGGGGTAACACAATGGAAAATTCGCACATTAGTGAATATGCGGGGTAATGATCGTTTGCCTGAATGAAAATTCGCCTGGCGAAAGGCAAATCACTTTTGCTAGCGAATTGTCCTACAGTATATGCCTGTAAGTAAATTAGCATTGTCCCTGCAGATTGTATTTCTGGCGAACTTTTGCTAGCAACTAGTGATGGGTGAATTTATTCGCCCTTCACTACTAGCAACGACTACTTCACCCTTTAGTAAATTTGCCCTACTGACTCACTATGCAAAAAACTGTTTTTGGGCAGAGTACCACTTCAGTTGAAAACCCATGCCCAGGTAAAGCATGTTCTTGAAGTGCACTCCCTGGGCAGAGCCCAAACACCAAAATTAATCTAATAAGTAACTTCAGCCCCCCTTCTACCCATTTTTGGCAACCTTGGGTTGACTAAATATTTAACATATCATAATTTTTCTTTTGCCAGGAGTGGATTTACGGCAATTTTTTTTCTCTGAAAAAAACACAAAAAAATGCAAAAGAACGCACCCATTGACTGCAATGCATTTGGAATGAGAAAAAACACCCACTGACCTGTATTTGACATGGGAAAAAGCTTGAGAATTAACTTTCATTTAGGGGCCTATTTATTAAATTTAGATTTTTTTCTGGTACAGTTTTAATGGGAGAAAAAACTGGAATTTTTCAAGATAATTCCCTTTTAGATATGCTGGCTATAATGAGTATATAGTAGAACCCTCATTTTACATCCCCTGATTTTAAGTTCCCCTCATTTTACATTGTTGTTTTGTGGTCCCATCTATATATTATGAATAATACATTTCTCTGATTTTACATTTTTCTGGATTTTACACAATTTTTTCTGGTCCCCTGAAAAGCGTAAAACGAGGTTTCTACTGTGTATTGAAAACTGAACTTTTAATAAAACTCTCATTTTATTTTTCCTTCCCAAAATTAGCAAAATGTGTATAATTTTGAACAAAATATCATATTAGAAAAAAAATGTCTTATGGGGAAAAAAGGAAACTGTGCCATTATCAAATTCATTAAGATTATTTTTTTCAGCTTTGCTTTAAAAAAGTGTACAGTACTTTTTTACATTTTTATTTAAAATGTATTATTTTGTTGAAAAAATATAAAGCTACATTTTAACTAAGTAACTGAGAAAAAAACTATTGAACGTAAGAAAAACACAGCACATTATTTCATTGGACACTGTTTTGTCCCCTCTAGTTGCCTATTATTATAAAATATTTTAATTTTTTTCATGGGACAATAATTGATAGTAGACAAATGTTAATTATTTTATATCTTTGAAAGAATTTGATACATTTAGAAGAAAATTTGAAAATGAAAAACATCTGTTAAAAGTATGTACAATTATATAAATAAATCATCTGTCATGTAAGGAATATCATTAACTATACAGGAAAATGTTCTGCTCAGATGGTGAAGCTTGCCTTTGTCATATTCCAGTGACAATTTATTTGGTATGTGTCAAAAACAACTCTACAGTCTGGATCAGGTAGTGCAGTATTCTTTCCTTTTAATATTCTAATCAGGAGGTGTAAAGTGAAATAGTTCCACAGTGTAATGGTGGTAAAGAAGCAGAGTGTCAATGAGACAAGAAAGGTGACAGACATGAAATGAGTCCCCAAGGTGCTCTCCAAGAGCCCTGGCTAAAGATTCTGTTAAGAAATTGTTTTTGATTAGTTTTCAGATGCAGTTCTGTAACTTTAAAACGCCAGGAGACTATTATTATAAGCAACATTATATGATATTTGCATTGCTTCAGGGATTTTATTTTTTTGTATTTTACTTCTGCCCATCTCTCTGTATATCTTATTCTTTCTTTTCTGTTTACCTATTTATTTCTGAAGCACAATAACAATATCCTAAAAGATGTATAAAGTCAAAAGATGTTTTTTTAGTAATAGTAGTGAGAAAAATAATAAACACATTTACTGTCTGGGTAATCTCACTTATGGATATCTTTCTTTACAATTAAATGAACAATTTAGTGTAAAAACAAAAACTGGGTAAATAGTTAGCTTGTGCAAAATAAAACATATTTCTAATATAGTTAGTTAGCCAAAAGTGTCATTTATAAAGGCTGGAGTGACTTGATGTCTAACATAACAGAACTTCCAGCTTTGCAGCTCTCTCTGATTAAAGGTGGCCATACATGATAAGATCCGCTCGTTTGGCGAGGTTGCAATGCTCACCAACGGCAGAGCGATATTGGGTTAATAAAAGCAATTGGATTACAACGAAGAGAATTGTCACAGATGGGTCAACGGGCCACATCAACTAACCGATGCAGTCCACGATTACAGGAAAAATCTTACCTGGACGATTTTTGGCCTGATATCGATCTGGGGACCTGTCAGAAGCCCCAATACACGGGCAGATTAAAGTATCTGATTTCGGTCCTTTACACTGATTCGGCAGCTTATCTGCCCGTGTATTGGGGCTTCTGATGGGTCCCCAGATTGTGTATGGTCATATTTTGTCAGCGTCTTAAAGGGGGGGCCACATGGGACATTGTTTAGTGAGTTTGCAACTCAGCATGCACCTCAGATTCAAAAGCAAATAGTTATGACCCATGTGGCCCCCCTCAAGTCACTGATTGGTTACTGCCTGGTAACCAATCAGTGGAAGCCAAGGGAGCGGCAAAGCAGGAAGCACTTTAGCCTTTATACATTACATTTTTGGATAACTATATTGAAATAATTTTTAATTTTGCATAGCCTATCTATTTACCCAGTTTTTATCTTTACACTGAACAGTTTTTTTTAAAACCATTCTTTCAACATGAAGACAACAATTAATTTATGTGTGGTAAGGAAACAGACTCCGCTGGATTGTTTTGATTCACTTGCAGATGGAGCAGACCTAACAAAAGAATAAGGCTTGACTAATTGACTTTGCAAGCTTAAGGCAATTACAGCACCTACAGTACATCTACGTTGAAAGTGCTCAGTGGAAAAATACAATGAAAATCATATCTAGTGTATATTGTAGGGCCAGAACTAGGAGGTAGGCAGAAGAGGCATGTGCGCAACGCTAGCATAGTGCTGGGCTTGTACCTCTTGTCTCCATTTCCCTAGTCGAGACCCTTGTGTCCCTCCAGTACTGGCCACTCACTGCCCCTGATGCTCCTGCCCCCCCATATATCTCCACGGCACACACGGTAGGGGGGCAGGTGTGGAGAGGAGTTGCCAGCTGGGTTGCTTTGGGTGCCTGGACAGTATGGCCCAGCCCTGATATATTTTAATGATATAATCCCCTGAAAATCACCAGTTCTGGCTCTTTTTAACATTTCCAAAATAGTAATAGTATGGGACAATTTTGGATTTGCTGTTTTTGTTATATAGACCAATTTAAAGAAATATGTTCTATTTGGCATTAATTCTCTGACTGAAGCAATATGTCTCACAAAAAAAAATATTAAAAGTAAATGTTGGACCCTCTATAATGGTTATATCTCTTACAGCTGCTGTAAAGAATACAATTGGAATTTCTACCTGATTGTGAAGCCCACAAAGAGGTGCCTACTGTGAATGCTCACTGTCTCTGCTCTAAAGAAAATCAATCAGGCATGTGCAGCAGAAGAAGTGCTTGGAAAGTAAAAGGACTGAGCTTCGCACAGAACAAGGAAGTAACTATAAGAACTGCAGTTGAACTAGATGTAATAGAGAAACAAAACAAAATGCTATTTGGGGCTGTTTAGAGTAATTTTAGGGGATTTTAAAATCAAAAGCTTACTTATCCTTTAAACTACATTTAATAGTTTTGGGTCTATACATGTGGTGAAATTAGTATAATCAGAGACAAAGTGAAACTCTGTCTAGGACTGCAATTAAAAAAAAATACTACCTAACCTAACCAAATTATGAACAGAAACGCTTTTCAATATTTGAAAAATATTTGTTGGCTATAAATGTACGGATTATATACTCAACACCAAATTAAAATAAACTTTTCATAAAAAAAGCCTAATGCCAGCAATACTACTTTATTGCTTAAACAAGAATATTTTAGGTATCACTTTCAAAACAAATATTCAATAAAAGAAAGATTGCTTTTATTGACTCAGTTATCTGCTTTTAAAGGAATCTTGAGATCTAGCATAAATGCACGTATGGGAAAGCTTCAGAAATACTTATGTGCAAGGTTAACTATATTATCCCTAATGCTTAGCAGATGAAAGTTACAAATTGACTTCTTACAAAAATAATATCTTTTGACACAGGTAAACCATGTTTTGGTAACTGGCTTCAAAATATGTGGTATTCTTTATGTTCTGCTAATAAAAATAAATAGCAATGGCATACCTTTGAGGTCTTTTTTTCATTTATCTTATGCAGGAATATGGAGCATTGCACTATAGTTTTCCATGACTATAAAGTATAAGTATGAATATGTGCCGTCGTTTTTTTTTTATCTTTTAGTATAACAATACATCATTAAAATCAATAGATACTTTAGAACTAAAACACCTGTATAAAATTGACTGCATGCTGATGAACCCTAAATACAGATAACAGCAAAGAATGAATGTACTCAGCAAGAAGAGAACTTGCAAAAGCAGAATAATTGGTTGTGATGTATGTATGCATGTAAAAAAATGCATTTTAGATCCTAGTTACATTTGTGGGTGTTTAGGGAAGTGTTTGATATGCCTGGTGAACTACATTTAGCACTGTTCATACCAGAACATTAAAGGGATTGTAAATATTTTTTTATAAGGAAAAAAAAGATTTTATAGAACTCTTTTAGTTCATTAAAACTTTGAGCAATGCTTTTTTAACAGTTTACCTCCTTAAATTTAAAGAGCTACACCCTAAAAATGAATATGGCTAGATATGCTACATTTTATATACCAAACTTATTGCACCAGCCTAAAGTTCTGCATCTCTATAGTAGTAATGATTCAAGCCTTCAAAATGCAAAATATTTTGCTGAGAAAAAAATGCCCACCGACTCTAATGTATAGTGCGGTTTGAAAAAATGTTGTGCAAAAAGCACCCGGTTGCCTTCAACAGATTTGGCATATTTTTTGCCGTTTCACTGGGCTCTGAGTTGCCGTGTAATGAGAATCTGAATTAATTAATAATCAGCCCTGTAGTTCAGCATTAATATTCTTTATATAAAGTAGTGAGACTGTCCCTAAACTCAGGTCAGATACATGATTATTCAGTAATAAAGAAGATAAAGAGCTACTGGGGCATCTTTGGAGGCACAGATCTTCACTACAAAAGGGCTATGGTTGCCTTGGGCTGGCAAAGAAGCACAAACCGTATGGCAGTGATCCCCAACCAGTGGATCATGAGCAACATGTTCCTTACTAGGCTCTTGGATGTTGCTCCCAGAGGCCTAAAAACAGGTGCTTGTTTTTGAATTATTGATTTGGAGGCACGTTTGTTTTTGTTGCATAAAAACATGTGTATTGCTAAACAGAGCCTTCTGTAGGCTGACAGTCCACATAGGGGCTACAAATGGCCAATAACAGCACTTATTTGGAGTCCCAAGAATATTTTTCATAGCACTGCTCCCCAACTCCTTTTATATGTGAATGTTGCTCACAGGGATCCCTGCCTTAGGGGAATATTTATTATGCCGTGTAAAAAACAGTGGGATAATTCAGGCTCTCTGTTTAAAAAAGGGGTACATTGGTACATTTTTTACCAGTTTTCTCTTAGGGGCATATTTATTATGCTGTGTAAAACAACATTTGCCAAAACAATTGTGTACAAAGCTGTATAAAATAAATGGCAAATTTATCAAGGTGTGTGCAATTTGACGCCATGTAAATGATAGATTTAACACTGTTATTTTACATTGCTTCCTTTGGAAGTCACTCTAAGAAAAAACACAAAAAAACAACACATATAAAACACATATAAAACTGTTTTTTAAACTGCAAAGCCTGCCGGTGTGTGGTGTATTATCCCATTGTTTTTTTACACAGCATGATAAATATGCCCCTAAAAGTGACTTCTGCAGGAAGCAAAGTAATAATCTGGCATTTGCTGAAAATGGCACACACCTTCATTAATACACCATTTATTTTACACCTTTTTAATATTAAACATGACCAACAATGTGTAGCATTTGTGCCTCTAGTTAAGCTTTAGTTTAAATTTGTCTGTTGTTTCTTGGGAAACATAGTAAGATGTATCCACTTAACCAATGCTAGGCTTATGCTAGACTGAGACCTGTTATTTAAAAGGCATTGGGGCAAATTCACTAACCTCCGGAAATACGCCAGCGACGGCTTCGCTCACATCGCCACACAGCCAGGCGAAAATTCGCCAGGACAGTGCTAATTCACTAAAATGTGAAGTTGCGTCCAGGGTGCCAAACGATGGTGAAGATTCGCTAGCGTTAATTCGGCAAGCAAAGCAAAGTTATCAAAAAAAGTGAAGCAAAGCAAATTAGCATTGGCTAATTTTTTATACGGCGGGAAGTTAAAGTTGAATGGACGTATATGTTGCAGCAAATACATTACACTACACAAGCACAGGGAACCTTAATAAAATAAAATAGAGTTGTTATATTGCCCTACATATTAGCCCAGGGTATATTTTATGTGCCATATGTTAGGAAATGTAGCAGGGAAGCCGGGTACCCTAAAAAAATTTTTCTTTGAGGAACTCCTATCTACTCTATTGCACTTCGCCTTGTCTGAGGTGGTGAAGGCCAGTCTGGCGCAAGAGGTAACATTCATTAAAATCCGCATCTTAGTGAATTTGCGTAGTTACGTCCATTCGCCAGAGAGAAAAATTCACCTGGTGCTAGAGTGCGAAGTAGCGCTGCAGTCTATCGCCTTCACTAGTGAATTTACACCAGTGCCCGCTAAATCGGCGAAGTCCCGAAATGACGTCATGCTGGCGAATTTTCGCCAGCGTTAGTCACTTCTCCCTTTAGTAAATTAGCCCCATTATCTCTTCTCCAGGTAGTTGTATACATGAAGACCCAACTACAGTAATAACCGTCTCTGACCAAAAGGTCATACAAAAAAGGAAAAAACTAATGAACATTGATGGTGCCTTTAGTTAATGGAGACAGCAGAACTGAACTGACCAGTGAATGTTCACTGTATTTGTATTATAAGCTTTTCACCAATTTATACTACTTTGTGTAAAAAAAAAAAGTATGCAATCTGTTATCTAGAAACCCGTTATCCAGAAAGCTCTTAATTATGTGAAGGCCTATTCCCCATTTTAATCAAATAATTAAAAATTTTAAATGATACCTTTTTTCTTTGTAGTAATTAAACAGTACCTTGTACTTGTTCCAAACTTAAAGGGGTTGTTCGCCTTTGAGTTAACTTTTAGTATGATGTAGAGAGTGATATTCTGAGACAATTTGCATTTGGTTTTCATTTTTTATTATTTGTGGTTTTTGTTACTGCATTTAGCTTTTTATTCAGCAGCTCTCCAGTTTGCAATTTCAGTTGCTAGGGTCTAGGGATGCAACAAATCCATTGTTTTGGATTCGGCCGAACCCCCCGAATCCTTCGCGAAAGATTTGGTCGAATACCGAACCGAATCCGAACACTAATTTACATATGCAAATTAGGGGTGGGAAGGGGACAAAAATTTTTACTTGTTTTTTAAAAAAAAGTCATGCGATTTCCCTCCCTGCCCCTAATTTGCATATGCAAATAAGGATTCGGATTTGGTTCGGCCAGGCACAAGGATTTGGCCGAATCCAAATCCTAACCGAATCCTGAATTCGGTGCATCCCTACTAGGGTCCACATTACCCTAGCAACCATGCATTGATTTTAATAATAGACTGGAATATGAATAGGAGAGGGCCTGATCAGAAAGATGAGTAATAAAAAGTAGCAATAACTAAATTTGAAGCCTTACAGTGCATTTGTTTCTTAGATGGAGGTCAGTGATCCAAGTTTGAAAGCTGGAAAGTGTCAGAAGAAGAAGGCAAATCAATCAAAATCAAAAACTATAGCAAATGAAAAATGAAGGCCAATTAACAAGTGATTGGGAACTGGCCATTCTATGACCTCAAGTGTGGTGCTGTCTGTTCATCGAATTTGTTTACTGGCCATTCTATAACATACTAAAAGTTAACTTAAAGGTATTGATAATCCTTATTGGAGGCAAAACAATTCTATTGGATTTAATTAAATCCTTTAAAGTGGCCTCTAAAGGGGTAGTTCATTCATAAATCTGCCCATCTGAACCAAATATTTTGACGCTGCACGTCCCATAAGAATCGCCCCTTAGGCCTAGCAATAAGCACTTCATCACCAGTGAATATTTTAGCAAAACCACAGTGAAAAACTACCAGTATATGCTGATATATTCTGTACAGAAAAGTTCCCGCGAAAAACTGGCCCTAGCCTCCAATGTATACTGCACAGAAAATGTTGCTGTGAAAAAAGTTGCAGCAAAAAAAATACCCAATGACTTAATACCCAAAAATACCCAATGACTTAAATGTGTTTGGCGAAATTTCCCTGAAATTATTTATTATTTAAACATGATGGATTCACTCATCATTATTTAGGACTACTGCATTAATTAGGAGGCAATTTCCCACTAAAAACAGCAATATGGGACTTGTCTAGTATAAATAATTCTTAATATGGCCGGTTGCTGAGCCAACTGGGTTCGCACACGCACATGCGCATGACTGAATAGACGCTTGCACGTGTATCAAAACACTGGCGGACAGTTGGGCAGCGAGGAGAGAGGGAACCAGACTAGGGGTAGGAGGCAGAGAAGATACATGCCTGGCACCCCTCAGCTTTGAACCCTAGGTACGTGCCTACTCTGCCTACCCCTAGTTCCGGCCCTGGTATAAGGGGGTGTGCACCGATTTTCTGTTTGTACTTTTATTTAGAAATTAAGCAATAAGAACAGTGGCCCCTCACCAACTTTTAACACAGAGAAGTTTACACATCTAATAATAACAATAATATATGTATATATATATACAATATAATAATAGTAATTATATATATATATATATATATATATATATATATATATATATATATATATATAATATATACTATATATATATATAATTACTATTATTTTTATTAAGTTAAGTAACAGTTATATAAAATAGATACAGCTACAAGGGACCTTGCCTTGGGCACATATATGCCTGCTAACCACTGAATTTGAACACCAAAATAAACAAATGTTTCCTGCCAGAGGTGTCTGCATAAAAAAATGAAAGAAAAAAAAGAAAAAAGAAAAATAAAACACATTCGAATAAAACATTATCTTTGCAGCTCATTGTGTCTCTAATTAGAGTGGAAGGAGGCAGACGCTTGCTGGTGTCAGTCTGTGTTTAGCATGCCCTGGAGCTTCAAGCTAGTCCTGTGGGTATCAAAGTGCACTAATTAAATGAGGGGTCCACAATACAGCACTAAACATCAGAGTGACAGAAAGAGTCCAGTGTCCTCAGTGCCTTTGAGAATCCATGGCCCACGCTAATTACCCATTGTTGAATTGACTTCCCATTTCACAAGGAATGAATGGTTCTTCCTTAACCCCCTCCCCCTTTTTTCTGTTTTACCATCTTTGCCTTGGCCGCCTAATTAATCTTATGGAAATCTCCTGAAGCCAGATTCCAGCAAGGTTGCCCCTATGTTTATAATTTGATTTGTGATGATAAAAGTAAAAGGTGCCAGGTGATGGAACAGTGTCATTTTTAAAACTCATGAGAATCAGAGAGACTATCAATCTTATCCACGTGCATAGCAAACTGATATCCTAGAAAATTAACTTCAATTAATAACTGAAATCCCCAGACAATCAGAGTAGTTGAGTTGCTTTAGAAGAAAAGCTTCAAAGATATCTTTGGCTTGTCATTTATATGCAGACATCATTTTTATACTCAGTAAAATAATGCTGCCACTTCCAAATTCTCACATAATCATTGTTTGGCTACAATAATATTATTTATTTTGCTGGGTTTAATATATCACTCATTTTAAAATATGCTTAAAATGCTTAAAATTTCTTGTCAGTTTCAAGGGGGGGATGATTTGTCTAGATAATTTGAACCCACTGCATATATATTAAATATCTTTAACCCTACTGTAGTATTGTCATAAGATAGCAGTATTTTTTAGTACTGAAAAACAATAACAGCAAAAAATGTGCAATGCGAATAAATGTTCGCAAAACGGACAATTTTGGCTTTGTGAACACTTTGCCCCACACGCGA
This sequence comes from Xenopus petersii, assembly GCA_038501925.1. Lineage (NCBI taxonomy): Eukaryota > Metazoa > Chordata > Amphibia > Anura > Pipidae > Xenopus > Xenopus petersii. Next base: position 53,786,069 of record CM076677.1, read on the forward strand.
CCATAGGATAGTGATTGTGAATTTTATAGTTTGTGCGCAGTGTATATAATAAAACTTCTTAGTGAATATGTTGTTATGTTTGTTTCAAAAATTTACGCCAGGGGGCAGATTTATCAAGGGTCGAATTTCAAAGTAAAAAATACTTCAAAATTCGACCATCGAATTAAAATACTTTGACTTCGAATATCGAAGTCGAAGGATTTTTCAACGAATTTGGCAATCGAACAATCGAAGTAAAATTGTTCGATCGAACGATTAAATCCTTTGAATCGAACGATTCAAAGGATTTTAGCGTACGATCGAATGATTTTACTTTGATGTGTATAGACTTAGAAAATGGTTGTAGAAGGTCCCCATAGGCTAACATAGCACTTCGGCAGGTTTAATTTGGCGAAGTATTGAAGTCGTTTTTTTTAAAGAGACAGTACTTTGATTATCGAATATTCGAATATTCAAACAATTTTTACTTTGAATCAAATTCAAAGTAAATTCGAAGTCATAGTATCCTATTTGATGGTCGAAGTATCCAAAAAAATTACTTTGAATTTCTAATTTTATTACTTCGAACATACCCTCGAATTCACTTTGACCCTTGATAAATCTGCCCCATGTGTTAAAGGTTTGCTATGCACAAGTAAAATTCGCACTGCAATAAAAGCCTAATGAAAAATATTACATTTCTGCATGCACATTTTTTTTTCTTAATATCATCAGAGGTGTTTTCTAATTTCACCTATCAATAATGTAATAGATATTTTTATGTGATGTCATCCATTGTATGCGTTTACCCATCTGGCAGAGCAGAAATGGGAAAGGAAAAAACTAGCAGAATGCACTAAATTGTGAGGCTCACAGTTGTAACAATTTTCAAGGGATGCAAGGAACATCAGATTTAGAGTATCAGTGCTGACTCAAGACACCACCATCTCACAACAATCCCTTCAAGTACACAATGTTTTGTAGATAATTGTATTGTTTTACTAAAATATGCACACTAAACACTCAAATAAATAGCAATCCTGTCTCCTGCAGTCCTTTCACAAACATTTTTGTTTTCCCCCAGTGTTGCATCCACCGTTTTAAACATTTTTGCATCATAAAGATGGCGCCACATCAGTAAATGCACATACCCAAAATTTGCATGTTTTGCATGTCAATATAGCAACTGACAAAGGTTGCTCGGTGGTGAGATGGCTTTGCAGGAGCTTTGTGGGTGAGCGTTCCAAGTCTATTCCGTGAAATCGCATTCACAAGTACTTTCTACAGCACATGCGCTACCCTCTGGACTTCTCAACTGTGTATGTACGTCTTGGTCTTGGTGCAGGAGCGTAAAATTATGGGTAGTTATATTAAAGAACTAAGTGGGGTTTTTTTTTATATAAGGCTTCAGACCAGGAAAACAGGTTGGATACATGGAAACTTCAGGGCACCAATGACATCACTGGGGGTATGCCTCTAGATGGGGATTAACTCTTTAGTACACTTTCCTTGTTATTTAAGTACAGTAGGGATGGAAAATGAAAAGTTTTTTCTCCCTTTTTTAAAAAAAGGAAGCTCAGCAGAGACAGCATACAAACATTTTTCTCTGAACTTTACAAGGATCACTATGACAATATACTGCATCTGAAGTAGAGAAAATAATTTGAACATATACAATAGAGGACCTACAGTATTTATTATTGTCAAGTGCTAAAAGTGGATACTGCTCTGCTCTGTTTTACCCTAGAATAACTTGTTCCAGAGAAGAAGCGAGCATAATTCTAAAAACTCCTAGGACAGAATCATGTTCAACTGTTTTAATCAGTCAAAAGTATTTTGACAAACTGACTCATTTATCTGCTTCATTAAAGATGTTGATGTGTCGAATAGTGATGGGCGAATTTGCGCCGTTTCGCTTTGCGGGAAAATTTGCGAATTTCCCGGCGCCCGTTTTTTCGACGCCGGTGCCCGTTTTTGACTCCGGCGCCTGTTTTTTCTGTTTTTTTGACGCCGGCGCCCGTTTTGTCTGCGAATTTTCGCGGGCATTTTGTGAATTTTTTCGCTGGCGGCGGTGAATTTTATCGCCCATCACTAGTGTCAGGCTCTTGGTCCAGTGCATGCAGTGGTACACTGTGACTCCAGTCTTGCACCAAAACACCCTTGGTACCAAAGCACTTTTACACTGACACCTGTTTACTGTGTATACCCAGCAGTTGTCTACTCCTTCAGAACCCTGTTTTTGCCTCTTGCTTGATCTCTGGACTCGAATTTCTGCCTGGATTTTGAATTTCACTACTTGCCACCTGCCTTGACCTCTTGCCTTGACATTCCTGTTAAAAGCTCCACATACACACTGTATAGCATTTACTGCAATCTTCGGTGCAGATGTATCTGTTTGTTTATTTTTTCAGCGACAGTGTTTTTTCATTGTCCAGTCCTAACATATTTAATAAAATATTCTGACAGTATAGTTGTGGTCAAGTTAAGTAATGGAAAAAAGATTGCACACAAATGAAAATCACAATGTTTAAGTTTTTTAAATGAGACTGAAAAGCTGTCAGTTGATCGAAGATGAGATACAGAATCGCCAGACGGAATCCAAGTCTGAGATGGGCTGAAAGTTAGGGGCAGGCAGCACAGGATCATGACCTGAAACAGGCAGAAGTCAGAAAGGCTTTAAGCAGGAAAATAAATGATAATTCAGGCCGGGTTCTTCAGCAGGTTCAGGAAACAATTTTGAGAAAAGGCTCCGAGACGAGCTGGTAGGCAGTAAGCAAATCGCAAGAAAATGCAGGCCTTTGTGTCTATTTAAATGCATTGCACCTGGGCCTAAACATGACGCACCACAAACAACGCACCAGCTGCTGGGTCCTAGCCCCTTACAGAAAAATGCTTTAATAAACTGGGGGGAAAAAGTTGTTTGAAGTCGTCAGAGATTTAAATTTCCCATTGACAGCTATAAAATCTTTACAGCTTTTACTTGGCAAGTTTTTTTTCAGGCAATAAAAAAAATGTAAATTTCAATTTTGAAATCTGGATGGGCTTAGGGCTGCAAATTTGTTTTAACAAAGATAGCTGATCTCCACTATGCAAAAAGAGTTGTTTAAATCAAACCCTTATAAAATACACCTTGTAATAGAAATGATACAGTACATGCTTTCAGTTAGAAAGGTTCTATGCAATATCAATATTCTGCCACTATACAGAGTATACCAAAAGAAAAACACTAAAATGATAGCTGAGTAGGGAGTTTAAAAATGATAGATGTGATAAGAGCACATATATTATGTCAGGAACTACCTCCGCTGTGAGGTTGGCGGTTTGGAGCCCATGTGCTGTGTAACCAAGGCTTGATGAAAAGTCAGGCCTTATGATAGTAAGCAAATTAGATTTAATGCAAATAGCAGAAGATGAAAATAAAGCCAAGTCAATACTGACCAGTGATTTGAAAACAAAAGGCAAAATAACACAAAGTCTTTACGTAGACGAGGATCAGGGAAGGGACAACCCAGAGTGGATCCATTAAGCAGGCGGTGGTTGAGACAGGCAGCAATCAAATGTAAGTTTGTGGAGCAGGCAGAAGTTAGAGCCAGTAAATCAACAAGTACAAGGATTCTGGACTTGGTTAGGCCCATAATGACCAGAATGTAGACACGTGGCCTTAAAGGAAAACTATACCCGCAAAATGAACACTTAAGCAACAGATAATACATATAATATTAAGTGGCATATTAAAGAATCTTACCAAACTGGAATATATATTTAAGTAAATATTGCCCTTTTACATCTCTTGCCTTGAGCCACCATTTTGTGATGGTCTGTGTGCTGCCTCAGAGATCACCTAACCAGAAATACTTCAACTCTAACTGTAACAGGAAGAAGTGTGGAAGCAAAAGACACAACTCTGTCTGTTAATTGGCTCATGTGACCTAACATGTATGGTTTGTTGGTATGTTTGTGAGTACAGTGAAACCTACGATCCCAGGGGGCGGCCTTTATTTTTTAAAATGGCAATTTTCTATTTATGATTACCCAATGGCACATACTACTAGAAAAGTATATTATTATGAAAATGGTTTATTTACATGAAGCAGGATTTTACATATGAGCTGTTTTATGCAATATCTTTTTATAGAGACCTACATTGTTTGGGGGGTATAGTTTTCCTTTAAAGAGAGTGAGGGTGGAGACAGAGTAACTAAGGGTAGCAGGAGTCTATATGAATAGTTGCGAGCAGCAAGCTCCAAACACCTCCAGTGGCTCAGCAAGTTACAGTATGACTCGTCCTGAAAACCATGCAGGCCAGGGTTTGAATCCCCAAGAGTCCTGACATGTTAACTTTGTAGCAGCAAAACAGTTATTAAATTTAAGATATTATGAAGATAGCCAAGAGTCAGATTAGATTTATAAGAAGGAATAGATATGATGTGTCAGTTTTTTGCACCTTGCTTATAGTAGCTAATGAAGCTCATTCATTCATGGGTAACAAAAATTCTTTTTTGAATATATTATAAAATTCACTGTAATTTGTTAAAATTAATGGCTATGCTGGTTTAGTAGCCTCAGTTCTGTAATTTTCCTTGCATATATGAATCACCATTAATAAAACTTTGAAGTAACAATTTACCTTTATACTTTAACTATCAAAGAGATGTACGTATTTGCTTGCAGGTATAATTATTTCATCAATTCAGATCATCTTTAATTATCTGCATCACACTAACTGACAAATCATCTTGTGCCAGCAAAGTATTGATCTCAATATGAAATGGAATATTTTATGTAAAGAGGCCTATATAAAAAGTGGGAACTGAACATACAGTATTTTTTTTCCAGAGATCTTAAACTTTATGGTAACTTGCAAAAAACTGTATTCTTATGAGGCAAGATGTTTTTCAAATTCAATTTAACTTTAAAAACTGTTTAGAAAGTTTAGTCCTCAAATCAATTACAAGGAACTTTATTTTTTCCTCTAATGATGGTTTTTTTTGTAACAAGTATACAAGTGTGATGAGAAGAAGATGTTCCTGCAGAACTAGCAAGACACTGCCACAAAGACATGACAATAAAATGGTAATATGCAGGGCCGGAACTATGGGTAGACAGAAGAGGCACCTGCCTAGGGCGCAATGATTCTTCTGCCTATCCCTAGTCTGGATGCGTTCCCCTCTGCAGCTCTCACCTCCCTCCTCTGTCACTCTCCCCTCCCTACCTCCCTCCATTCTGCCGCTCACCCCTTCTTCCCTCCCTCCCTCCCCTCCCCTTTCTCTTCCCCTTTCGTTGCCCTCCCCTATTTTCCTCCCCTCTAAGGAGCACAAGCACTTTGGTATACACACGCACAAATGGGGGGCATGGCCGGGGTCCCCAGGCAATCCAAATGGACATAATTGTAGAGGTCGCTGCCCAGCAGCCCCCTATTGTTGCACCCTAGGTAGCTGCCTCTTCTGCCCTGGTGGGCTGGAACTAAGGGTCAGCCAGTCGGGTTGCCTAGGGTGCCCAGTCAGTTTGGCCTGGGCCTGTAACATGTAACAAAGAGACATTAAACCATACATCTTGTTGTGATAAACGCACAAAACAAGTTGGGTTTTTTGGAGAGTCTCTGAATGTTCATTACTTTTAATGACCAAATTATTCTCCTAATGAAAAGTGAATAGTGATGGGTGAATCTAACCCGTTTCGTTTCATCAAAAACTTGCAAAACAGCAAAATAATTATTAATTTCTTTCGCCCATTGATATCTATGGGTGTCTTTTTTGCAGTAAAACCTGGCGAAAAATATCGCCAATCACTAGCAGCAAAGCTTAAATGCAGTTCCCCAGACTAGGAATATAATGGTATTATGCCCCTCCTATGACCTACACTTATTTTCATGTAGTTGCATTAAAGTGGCCTATATTTATGGATAACTTTCAATTTTAAAGTGATCTCCTATCATTAGTTTGGTTCAAATAACCCCTGAAAATAAATATCCTACTAATGCTATCTTTACAAAGGAAGTTTCTATGAAGTATTTGATTTAGTACAGTGGATCAAACAATCAGCTGATTCCATCCACAAAATGAGTGGTTTCAGTAGTCCAGATTCTATCCTAAAAGACCTGTTAGGATTTAATGAATTTACATTATGGTCATTTTGAAAAAGCTGTCACAAGTATCCCATGGAGAGTGATGGTTCCGACAATCTGACCATTTTGCCCAGTGTTTGGACTGCATTTAAATTTAAGGGAACAAAAACATGTTCCGTTGTCTGAGATGACTATAGTTCACAAGCACATGTAAATGTGCAAAAGAGAAACGTTAGAATAAAGTATGACTTATATTGGGATTTAGCATTCAAGGTTAAAAATAGCAAAAGCTTTATAATGCTCAACCCCTTATGTAACTGCCTTTGATTTATAACAAATGGAAACTAATTTCCCTTTATCATAAATGCATAATAAATGCATTTATAAACATGCTGGCCAGAGATTTTCTAATAAAAGAAGATACTTCTATGGGTACATATAAAGATGATTTTAGATTACCTCTACTATCTAATGTAATTGAATTACATGTTAATTGCTTTAAATTGTTAATTTTTTATGGCTGTTTTAGCACTGCAAAAATGTCATCTTTTGTTTTCTTCTACTGAGAGATCTTGAAAATGCCCAAACTTTCTTAATTTGTTCAGCAACTGTGAACTTAAAGGGGTGGTTCACTTTTACAGTAACGTTTAGTATGTTATAGAATGACTTTTCAATTGGTTTTGATTATTTCTTTTTAGTAGTTTTATTGTTATTTGCCTTTTTCTTTTGACTTTTTGCAGCTTTCAAATGGGTGTCGCTGACTCCCTTCTAAAAATTAAATGCTCTGTAAGGCTACAAATGTATTGTTATTGTTACTTTTTTATTGCTTATCTTTCTAATCAGGCCTCTCCTATTCATATTCCAGTCTCTTATTCAGATCAATGCAAGGTTGCTAGGGTAATTTGGACCCAAGCAACCACATTGTTGAAATGGCAAATTGGAGATTTGCTGAATAAAAAGCTAAAAGCTAAATAACTGAAAAAAATGAAAACCAATTGCAAATTGTCTCAGAATATCACTCTCTATTATAATATTTAAAGATATATCAAAGATGAACAACCCCTTTAAGTATTCTTTTCCTAATGTGTGTAAAAATAATTCACTACTTGAATCTAATCACTAAGGTACAATTGTAAAACAGTGTAAGTGTAAAAAAAGACTCAAAGAATTCTAAACCAATATTTATAGGTGGCTGCCTTCTTGGCTCCTTAAATCACTGCAAGTGGTAAAGCATCATTTTCCACACAACTTGCATCCCACTAACTTGAGCACAAAACCAGCTGGAGCATTGAAGCATCCTGGGAGAAGAAAGACAGTGATGGAAATCAATACATAGAGAAGAAAGCAAATGAGGGAGACGGAAGGACAGTAATAGACCATAGCATGAGCTAATATTGTTAAAAGAGCAACCTATCTGCAGATAGCTGTCAAAGCTTTATGGTTCCTCCATGGTTCATAATTAAATTTGATGCTTTTTTTGTGTGGGTGATGTGATATTTCTTGATTTAAAATAGCATCATTTTTCAATAAACCTTCAAACTGGAACTGAATTTTTCTATGACAAATACAGACTCACTGGAGTCAGAAGAGGAGAGCTATAGTGAAGTATTATGCACTAGAAATAAAAATCATATACTGTATAAATATAGTACAATATGAGAATCTACAACATTCATATATTCCAAATGCTAACAGTCTGTACAATTAATTAGACTGGTAAAACAATGCGGTTCATTGTAATCCATTCATAATGAAGCAATCAGTGTAATCGATTGTTCAAAAGTGATGAGGTACAAAGTGCTACAAAGAGTTAAAATGTAGATATTACTAAAAATGGAAAGTGGGACCTGCATTACACACATCTTGGTGGAAAATAATAAGTACTGAAACAGGGTTGTTGTGCCTGTTGAAGCTGTCTTGCAATGGCTTTCCAAATTATCTATAAATCGCACTAACCTCGGACAAACTGTAAATCACATCTATTGCACCTTTCATCTTTTGTGTGTTAATTCATTTATTCTCTTTTCTTTCTTTGACTACTCTTTCACTTGCAATTTCATTTCTATAAAAGTCAGACACATTATATTTTACAAGGATAGAGAGAAAAAGACACACTTTAAATGGCACACCTTAAGCTCAAATGGAGTGGGGTGCAGTGGTGGATTTTACCTTATTTTGAATCTATGATATATTTTACAGCACTTTGGGAAGATGACAGAAAATGTATCCAAAAAATATCTCCTGAATGTACTGTTGCTTCTTTATCTTTTCCTTTATTTATTATATCCACATAAATTGCATATTGCACACAAGCGCAAAGTACAGGATAAAAGTGAACCCTGGAATTAAAATTGCCTTGATGGTATTAAAAGAGAACTAACCCCCCCCCCCAACAAAATCCCACATAAACTTTCTGACATTGCCTCCTCCCCTCTCCCTACCTGCAATGAGAGTTAGTTAAAAAAAAATCTGACCCTTAAATGCAGAGAAGCGCAGTGGAGCAACCGGTCAATATCTTCCAGGTCTCCATATTGTCTTCGGCTTCAATGCCAATTTGCGCAAACGCAGTGTTGGCAAAGAGCCGATGTCCTTCTCTGCATTAAGGGGTCAGATTTTTTTTAAAGGAAACTAATGCATATTGAGGGGAGGGAGAGGGGGGCAATGCCAGAAAGTTTAGGGGGACTTTTGGTAGGGGGGTTTAGTACTCCTTTAATGGTTGATGGTAATTCTAAGGTTTTCTTAGCATGTGGTACACAGAGCTGACTCTCACCCATTGAATCACAAACATTATTAGCCTTGTCTGGAGATGACACCATTTGCACACAATTGCAATAAAAAAACCATGCCCTGCCATTTTAGATACCACAGTTCATCACTTATAATTATGATGAGTTCTCTGGAAAAATGCTGCATTGTCTGAAATAAAAACACGGTGATCTGCATTTGATTATTGAACAGAGTGATGCTTTGGTAAAATAGCTTTATTATGGTTTTTAAGGGTCATTTAAAAATCCAGGGAAAGAGTACAACAATTCAAGCCTCCATGTTTCTGGCACTTTGCAGCTTGCCTCTAGACAATCACTTCCAGAAAAGACTTTTACAGCAGCACTATATTCATAAGAGGTGGGCTGGGTGTGACCTGCTGGATTTTTCAACTGGCATAAATTGAAAAGTGCTTTAAGTTATCTATGCTTAAAAGCGACTTTTATGACATTTCCAAACATTTATTTTGCATTATATGTGCAGCTCGAGCTGTGTATACAATATACTTGTGCACACAACTTTCAACTAATGTCCAGGACAACCAGATTCTAAATTCAATGGGTGACCAGATTTGCCAGCACACAAAGATATGTTTGTGCATTAAATTGAAATGGGTAGATTTGCAAGATAAAATAAGCCAGAGTATAAGCAACCAGTGATATGACACAAAGTCTGTGTGTGTAAATTATGTATACAATATACATGTTTTTTGTTTAACAAGCCCCAAGAAGCTCAATCAAGTTTTTAGAGAGCAACATGCTACACAGTCACCACACGTTATGTAAAAAAACAATTATACTGTTACTGCACCCACTGGATGCTCTCTCACTCCAGATAATTTCATGACTGAGGGAAAGCGTTACCTGCTGCATATTGCTCCCATGAACACAGAGCTGTCAACCTGGCACTGAAGGTGCTGACATTTTTTTCATATGCACAACGATATCAGAGGAAGTTATGTCTCCAAGCACACGGGTAGGCGGAAGTGGCGTCACTGCTCAAGCACAATTGCACATAATGCCGCATGTGAGAGTTAAACTCTCATTTGTGGTATTAAGGAATTGCCATGTATGTGGCACGAGCCAAGTAAAAACCTACTGTTTTCAGAAGGCGTTATGTTGGAAGAATATTCCAAAAATTTAATGCTGAAAAGTTAGACTTCCATCTGTTGATGTCATTTGTAACTGGATCGAGAACTGGCTAAAAGATAGACTACAAAGAGTGGTGGTAAATGGAACATTTTCTAATTGGACCAGTGTTATTGGACCAGGGCTCGGTACTAGGTCCTTTGCTTTTCAACTTGTCTTTTAATGACCTGGAGGTGGGCATTGAAAGTACTGTTTCTATTTTTTTTTTTCTAAGTTGGAATACTGGGCAGCAAATTGGAAAATGAGGTTCAATGTAGATGAATGCAAGGTTTTGCACTTTGGCAAAAAAAATATAAATGCAAGTTTTACACTAAATGGCAGTGTGTTGGGAGTTTCCTTAATTGAGAAGGATCTAGGGCTTTTTTTTGTCTAATTCTGGCCAGTGGCATTCTATGGCCACTAAAGCAAATAAAGTTCTGTCTTTACCGTCAAAAAATGGGCAATAATCAGGACAGGCAGCAGAAAAGAACCAGGGGCAGGCAGGATCAGTAACAACAGGAATACACAGTAGAAATACACACAGGAACTTTAAGAAAATACCTTTTACATTGGGCAATGAAACTACAAAAAGACTGTGGTGGACTGTGGTGATCTCTAACTTCACTCTTTGATAAATATACCCCAGTGTGTGTACCAAGTAAAGCACCTTCCTGGAAAACCTGTTAATTAAAGTTCAAAATGCTGGTGTATTGATAAATTATTTTAATGAATTAAGTGTATGTATATGAGTTTGGAGACCTTTCCTGCAATACTATGAGCCCATCCTAATTGAATGTATTATGTGCTTTGCCAGAGAGCAACAGGAGATCTGTAAGGGCTGTTACAGACGAGCGTTTTTACCTGCGCTCCCCTGCGTTCCGTTTTTCTGCGTTCAGCTGCAGGGGAGCACAGGGATAGACGCATTACATTTTTTCCAATGGGGCTGTACTCACACAGGAGAGTGCAGGTAAAAACACTCGTCTGTAAGAGCCCTAAAACATTTTTACATCAGCTTGAAAAAAGGTCCTTAAAGTGGACCTGTCAACTTAAGAAATAATATCAAATCCTATTTTATGATTTAAGTCAAAAAAATTAACTTTACTTACACTATAAAAATTATTTAAATCTTATTTTTTTTAGTCTTGGTATTCATAATCACAACAAGCAGAAAGCAGCCATTTTGTGAGCTCTGTTATTAAGGCAAGCTTTGCATCATGCCAAAATCTTATTTATGTACCAGAATGGGGGGCCTGATACGCATGTCCATGCTCTGGCTACACAATTAGATGGTGAGAAAGGAGGGGGAATGTGAGTATGGCAGTAACATCTAGGAAATGCAAAATGGAAAGTGAAAGTAATTGCCTGCCCAGCCTCTATGCCTAAGGCATAGAGGAGGGGCAGGAAAATATGATTGACAGCTGTAATTTTTAAACAGGTTTATAACAAGTATGTGGGTTCCATGTTTAATTTGAAAGGGACTTTTATTATACAAGGTGACAGGTCTCCTTTAAATCAGCATTTCCACCACTTTTTATGACAGAATATATTTCCTACCTGAATTTGACCCTTTGACTTCAATAAGTTCCAAAATATCTGAGGTGATGTAAATGAATAGTGTAGGTGTTTCTTAAAAAATATATGCACCTTTATAAATATTAGCTCTTTGTAATAGATTGTCAATCTATTTTGATGCATGGCATTCATTTATACACACAGAGCTATATATTACACTAACATTTACTTTGTTTTTCTTGTCCTAAAATACTTTACACATCTTTATAAATATGCCCTAGTTTTGGTTGAAATAATATTCCTAGTCCTGAGTGTATTTTCTTGCTGTGAAACGTGATCGTGCATTGTGCCCCTTTCACAGCAAATGTATAACTAATTGTTGGCAGATGTTTCAGTATCTGAAGCCAAAATATATTTGTTTGCTCAGCCAGCTTTATTTAGTCTCAATGGGTATCAGTGAGTTGCAGCTGGATTTTATCAAGTGTCTGTACAGTTTAGACAGCACACCTGGCAAAACAAGATTTGAACACGTGACATATAAAAGGTTTATATGAAGGTACGTTTTTATGTCTGGAATGTTCTGTACAAAATCCTGAACACGGCTAATTAAAATAATGAATCTGCTGGAAAGCTTTTACTGAAATGCAGTGAACTTATTGTGTACAGTTTGTACTTTGTTATTCCATTGTGACTTCATCCAATTAATGCAGGACTGAAAAATGCATTGAACTGGGCTGCATATTTGCACAGCAATTCTTCAGAATGCATTTTATTGGTTACAAAGCATTGGACAAGAGGACTAAATGATGCTGTTGAGGGTTATCAATATATTTCATTGTCGTGTTTAAAAGCCTTACAGCATAGTTTTATTCATTGCAAAACAACCAGTGTTTATTAACCATCCTTTTACATTTGTAGAAATTTAATTTTCTTTGTCCACTTCCTTGTAACAGGCGAGTTGCAGAGGGTTATTTATCAAAATCTGAATTTTTTTATTTTATAAAAAAATAAAAGTTCGACCAAACTAGAATCCACGTTTTGACATTATTCATTTTTAAAAAAAAACTTGATTTTTATTGGATCGGGGGAAAACTCGATAACATTAAGTGAAAGTCTGAATCTTATGATTTTTTCTGATTTTTTTCCAGAATCAATCAATTTTTTGGGCTTTCACTTGAAAAGCCTGGATTTTTTAAATTTTTGCCCAGAAAGTTATAAATAGTTGGCATTTCAGCCTAAATCCAGTGCAGACCACAGAAACTTCCAAATAGGATAGGGACCTTTGCCATTGACTTATATACATCCTCGGCAGGTCTGAGATGGAGGATTTTTTGATTCTGACTTTATGCAGCCTCGGTGTATAATAAATCTCACTAAAATCTTCCACTAAAAATTTGCATATTATAGTAAAAATACTCAATTTTTTTGAGTTTTTGTCATTCAGACTATAATGAATAGTAGGTTGGAACCTTCTTTTTAAAGAGAAAGTGATGCCAATATGTCGGACCCCACCTTTTAAAGGGGAGAGATGCCAATATGTCGGACCCCACCTTTTAAAGGGGAAGAGATGCCAATATGTCAGACCCCACTATTTAAAGGGATATTATGCCAAAATGTCAGACTCTTCTTTTTAAAAGGGAAGTGATGTCAATATGTTGGACCCCACTTTTTAAAGGGGAGTGATGGAAATGTTGGACCCCACAACTAAAGAGGAAGTGACTCTTGCCCAGCGTGTGTAAAATCCCATTGCCTGTGTACCCTCCAATTAATGGGCACTTACTAACTACAGCAATATATTTTACCAGTATCTTTTACACCTTCTTGTCTTTCACAAATAATTTGATTGTAAAAGTGATCATCTTTAACGCAAACAAATAAAACACGAACCATGTTGAAGTGTCATTTTTTTACAAATTAGATATATAATATGATAATAATAAATATTATATAATATTAAATATTGACTGCTAAAGGGTAGCACTTTAGAAAGGGTTACGAGGTTGCCAGCATGAACTTATTTCATGACACTTTATGCTTGTTCAAACAATAAGGTTGTGGTAAATGAAAGGGTTTCACGCAGAAGATAACTGCAAAATATTTCAGTGCTTTATTTGTGTCACAACATGTTTCGAGCTGAGCTCTTTTTCAAGTGATAACATACTGCTTTCTCCACAATAGTTTTAAACATTAAACCCCACCCTTCATTAGTGGTAACAATGCTCAAGGTGCATTAACCCCACCTCCCCGTGTACGTAAAACATTTCAAAACAAGGCAACTGCCTCTGAGGAATTTTTTAAGGCCTAGCCTATTAAAAACAGACCGATAACATCAGTTCCAAGAATCTCCGCATCAAAGTTCATTGACATTGCATTTCCAGTATAGTGTGGTATTGTCCATAAGGATCTATACGCAGAATCCAAATAAAATAGAAATGTAGAAAAATTAAAATGGTAGAACAATTAGAAAAATTAACCCCCGGCACTGCTCACAAGCCTTCCCAGAGCTCATAAATTGCTTCACAAAAGGCTATATCTTTAGCTTTACTTTTCAATGTCATTTTAACACTACAATTATTTTAGTATTTCAATTAGCTGCCAAATAATACTCTTACCCTTCTGTAGAAAAAGTTCACAATTTATTCACAACTTTTCTGCTATTTCTATGGCAGCATTAACTATCTATGGAGAAAAAGAAGAAAAACAAGAAAAACATTTTAAGGAAGTCAGTACATTTCAAAATTCAAGTATAAATTTACAAAAAACTGGAGATACTCCAGTGTTCATTTAAACCCTCTGGTTATGATTATGCAACCTGTGAGACATCCTGTGTAATTTATCTCCTAAAATGCCCTTGCGGGATGGTGTACATAGGGCAGACTTCACGCCCTGTAAAAGAAAGGATAAAAGAGCACAAATCAGATATCCGTAACTTTAAAGTAGGTACCCAGACAGATACTTCTGTATCACGTCATTTTTCTCTATTAAAACATAGCCCTGCCCAGCTTAAGTGGCAGGTGCTGGAGGTGGTGCTAAAAACCAGTGAGAGGTGGTAGTATTACTAGATTATTACTGCAACAAGAAACAAAATGGATAAGGAAGTTAAACAGTATGCAACCAGAGGGTTTAAATGAACACTGGAGTATCTCCAGTTTTTTGTAAATTTATACTTGAATTTTGAAATGTACTGACTTCCTTAAAATGTTTTTCTTGTTTTTCTTCTTTTTCTCCATAGATAGTTAATGCTGCCATAGAAATAGCAGAAAAGTTGTGAATAAATTGTGAACTTTTTCTACAGAAGGGTAAGAGTATTATTTGGCAGCTAATTGAAATACTAAAATAATTGTAGTGTTAAAATGACATTGAAAAGTAAAGCTAAAGATATAGCCTTTTGTGAAGCAATTTATGAGCTCTGGGCAGGCTTGTGAGCAGTGCCGGGGGTTAATTTTTCTAATTGTTCTACCATTTTAATTTTTCTACATTTCTATTTTATTTGGATTCTGCGTATAGATCCTTATGGACAATACCACACTATACTGGAAATGCAATGTCAATGAACTTTGATGCGGAGATCCTTGGAACTGATGTTATCGGTCTGTTTTTAATAGGCTAGGCCTTAAAAAATTCCTCAGAGGCAGTTGCCTTGTTTTGAAATGTTTTACGTACACGGGGAGGTGGGGTTATTGCACCTTGAGCATTGTTACCACTAATGAAGGGTGGGGTTTAATGTTTAAAACTATTGTGGAGAAAGCAGTATGTTATCACTTGAAAAAGAGCTCAGCTCGAAACATGTCGTGACACAAATAAAGCACTGAAATATTTTGCAGTTATCTTCTGCGTGAAACCCTTTCATTTACCACAACCTTATTGTTTGAATATTTGCTTCATTGGACGGAAGCAAAAGTGATAAGGGTCAAGATTTACTGAAAATTTCCTCGACTGCCTTGTTTATACTTTATGCTTGTTAACCTAACACAGGTTAGGTTAACAAGGCACGGCTCAGTCTGAACATAGTTATTGTATAAAAATCTAAAACATCAAAAACAATACTTAACCTTTATGACATTTGTAAACATATTTGTTGTCCTTTTTCTCAACAGCCACAGGATACATGAGATTAGTGCTAGGCTTCTGACTTAAGCCCTTGCGGGCCAACCATTGTTAAAGTGCATAGTATTACAACATTCAGTTGCATTTTAAGACTTAGACTTGCATTTTGGAAAGCAAAGGAGAAGAAGGATATTCAGGAGCTGCCCAGTGAAAAAAATAACACCACAACAAGGAGGAGGAGGCGGAGGAGATGGCATTTAATCAGCTGCCCTTATGCTCAGTGCTGGGCTGCAGACTTGGGCCCTGAAGGAGCATCATTACGTAAAGTACATAGTAATGATAAACATGTGGCATTTCAAAGCAGTTTCCCTGCACATTATATTGTAAAACAAAGGAAAAGGATTTAAAGCCAATGGCCCTTTAAGTCAGTCATTGAACAATAAGTAGCCATGTCAGCACAACACAAATGTGCCTTTTAACACACAACCTGCCCTTAGTTGTACTTAATACAATAGGCATACCTTTAATAAGTAAACTGCAGTTCAGGGAATTGTGTTACAGCAAATTCAATTTTTTACTTTGGAAAAAAATGCAAACTTCATTGCATGGTTAAATAATAATACTAACAATATTTACCTTCAGATTGTATGGGCGGCTCTTCAATATCTACACCTCTTCTGCATAGGCCTGCTCTGCCTCTGCAGGAGACTGATGGGAGGCCACTCTCCTGTCTGTGGGTCCTTGTCGCTGTGCCACTGGGGCTTGAGCTACAAGTTAACGAAAGAAAAAAAATGCTTAACAAGGCTTTTTATAATGTACAAAACCAGACATGTGTACAACAGTCAGGATTATACATTGTCGAAAAAAATGATGTCCAGAAATTAACATTGATTCATGTGTTCTGACACAACCACAAAAATGCAAATTAACAGCTGTAGATTCTCTCATACAGTTTAGTGGCATTTTGGGGGAACTACTACTATAAAGAGTAATATGTTTTACACAAGCTGAAATCAATCACTATTAGGCCAGGTGACCTCCAGCAAGGGCACCTAGAAATTCTCCTCCTTGTCCAATTCCTCAGTAGCCCTTCCACTCCACACCTTCCATCTGTTCTGGCTGCGGGCCCAGATGCCCATTTTAATTTTTTTTTGGCAGTTTGCCAGGTACTGTATGCCTCCTTCTCCTTTGCTTTCCAAATATCTCAGAAAGAACTACTACCAAACAAGGGGCAAGCATGCAGCATTTTGCTAAATCCAGTTTCATGTTATAGATTAAGTTCACATTTTTGTTCTGGCCCACATCATTCCCACCTACATGAACTATAAGGATCCCAGGTCCCGGAAAAAATGGGAAACATTTAAAGGAATTTCGAATTTCTCAAATTGTTTGTAGTTTTAAGAGTAATTTCCCAATTTTATCCAGTTAATAATCAGAAAATATCGCACAAGTGACCTTGAAAAATGTGGATATATTTGAAATAAACCACAACATTTTTTCATAAATAAGGGTCAAATTTTTTTTAAAAAATACAAAAAATTTGAATTTATTTGGAATAAATATCGAGATAAATAACTCTGTAAACTTAGTATTTATTGTAAACTATTATTTACACATTATTCCATTTTATCTGATTATTGGCAAGCATTAAGACTAGTCTACATACATTACATTATTTTAAGACCTGAGTGTCTGAGTGACCCACAGACTGCTATAGGCAAAATCAGATATGTCTACTTAAACCCAGACACTTTTTGGTAGCCATATGCATGTTTCTTAAATGATTTGAATAACTGAGAATGCAGAATATCAGCAATTAATTGTCAGAGACACATAGGGGGGAATTCACAAAAGTGTCGGTAAAAAAAGTAACCCAGAAGTGGCGGTCGACAAATTTGTAAAATGTCGTATGAACGGCAAATTCACAAAGGCAGATGTTACCATCTCTGAATGTCTCGTAAGTCTGACAATTTTCTAAAATGTCGTATATCTTTTCATCGTACAAACGACATTTACCAAGACTTTTTAAACGACAATTTGTCTGACATTTTCATTTTGGAGAGCCTAAAGTGTCTGAAAAATTGTCGGTAAAAAAAATGAGTTTACGAGTAATTCATAAAAATGTCGGGAAATGTGGCGCCGAAAAAACCACGCCCACTTTTAACGACTCTAATTCAAAAGTGTCGCACATGTCGGAAAATTGGCAGAGAAATGCTCTGTGAATTTGTCGGCTGTTGCTACGACACTTTCTACGACATTTTAAAGACATTTTTTCGTTCCCGACACTTTTGTGAATTCCCCCCAATAGGGGGGAATTCACAAAAGTGTCGGTAAAAAAAGTAACCCAGAAGTGGCGGTCGACAAATTTGTAAAATGTCGTATGAACGGCAAATTCACAAAGGCAGATGTTACCATCTCTGAATGTCTCGTAAGTCTGACAATTTTCTAAAATGTTGTATATCTTTTCATCGTACAAACGACATTTACCAAGACTTTTTAAACGACAATTTGTCTGACATTTTCATTTTGGAGAGCCTAAAGTGTCTGAAAAATTGTCGGTAAAAAAAAATTAGTTTACGAGTAATTCATAAAAATGGCGGGAAAAGTGGCGCCGAAAAAACCACGCCCACTTTTAATGACACTAATTCAAAAGTGTCACACATTTCAGAAAATTGGCTGAGAAATGCTCTGTGAATTTGTCGGCTGTTGCTACGACACTTTCGACGACATTTTAAAGACATTTTTTCATTCCAGACACTTTTGTGAATTCCCCCCATAGTATTTTACAGCTAGAAACTACCAGTCGGTCAATCTGGTCTCTCCTTTAATTTCCATAATTTCTTCCCCCAAGCCATAAGGCTCCTGAATACTCAGGGACCAGACACACACACACACTCCATCTGACCTTACTATATACCACAACTGGTACGCTCACATCCAGTGACTGCCTTTTACTAACAGGGCTACATGAAAAACAATATTCACAGACCTTACTGCTTTCTCAGTTTCCCCTAAAAATGGCCTCCAACTCTCTACCTTGCTTCAACATACGTTTTAATCAGTGAGGAACATTATGTTGATGCTTTTCAAGATCTGATATTTTATTAGTGGCCCTTTTATTATTATTGATTGTCATTCAGGATTTATTGAATATCAGCTTTGCAAGCAAAAGAGACTACTCTCAAATAAGTTTGGTTCCAGGCTGTGTCTGTTCTTGGAAAAGAGCTAATGTGATCCAGAAGGCAATTTTGTGTGTTTTATGCCATCAGCGACACCCACTGGATTTTCAAAGGGAGGTAGAATAAAAGTGATACGGGAGTTAGAAGTTGCGGAATTGTTGAGGAAATTCATTGTCCTTTCCGAACATTTAAATACCTGCTGCTCGGATGAGATTAAGTTATTCTGCTACATTTTCCATTTATTTCTATAGTTCATAAAAAAAAAAGTTTGAACATATTGAAAATTGTATTACCATCCAGATAAAATGTTGTCTTTAATGCTTTAAAATTGATTAACTGAGCTGTTGGACTGAAGAAAATCACCTATACCTCTGAAGTGCAAGGATTTCTAGTTACTGTATATGGTATTAAACCCCCAGAGGGCTGCACACAAGATGTTTTAACTTACAACTATCCCTTACAAGGTGAAAGGCTCTCATATATGCATGAATTTCCAGCTAACGCTGATATATATTACAGCAAAGTATTTATAGATATTTAAAAGCTTAAATTTAATTTCTGATTTTTGAAGTTTTATTTCTTGGACAGCCTATTGCAGGTTGACAGCAGTCTTTTCAAACAGGGGCAAACTGTTAGAAAACAGTAAGAGAAATATATTTGTGTCGTTTCCTCTATTCTTCTATATTTATTTTAATTTAGTATTTCCACATTTTGTTTAGTGGCTTAAGGAATTGACTTTGTTTCAAACAGCTTTGAGTAAGATCCCCAAATCATCTGAAAAATGGATGCTCGGCTATGCTAATCTAACAAAACAGACTTGTCAAAGCAACGATGTAAGCAATTACTTTTCATTTAAATGCAATTCATTAGTGGTGTGTTCATTTAAAATATTCCTAATATAATGATAAAGATTCTTCTCCCTCTTTCCCAGCTAATTCAGTCCTTCTGCACAGCCATAAGGAAATCCACACCAGGTATTTCAACATCACCTTGGCTCCTTCATTGTTTCTGATGTCAAGAGGCAATTTAGTTCTGTGCTCAAGGTTGTTAAGAACATTCCAACAGGTACCTATCATAAAGGCTGGTATGAAAATGCATGTCGTATTTATATGTCTTCTATTTAAGGTGAATATCACAGGTATTCTCTGTCAATATTCCAGGTTACTACAGGCAAGTGCTATGCTTCTTGTAGATTAGCACTAGTGGATGGATGTGTCCATGGGATAATTCTTTTGAAATTAGCAAGCCTTTATGGGGCAAAGTCACGAAAGGGCGAATTTTCGCTAGTAAACAATCTATCACACTTTGCGCTACGTCGCCAGATGAAAATTTGCTAACACTACGCTAATTCACTGAAATGCAAAGATGTGTCTGGGCAGCTGAACACTGGCGAAATTTCGTTAAGGTTAATTTGTCAGCACAAGCATTTCATAATGATCTTTCACTAGCATTCATTTCTGCCAAGCGAAACTTCATTAGCATTCTTACTCAATTTGAGTAGGATGGGTACACATAGGTCTTATATATGTTTTTATGTTGGTGCAAATGCTTGAAGTGGCCACTTTTTATTACAAATGTCTAAGGAAGCAAAATAAAGACAAAAGAGATCCTCTAATGCCCTAGAAATTAACCCATCCTAAAACAAATGTGGCATGGGATATGATGTCACTGACATAAGATTGACGAGGATGTAGCTTCACTTTATCAGTTTGCCAGGTCTAAGGTGGTGAAGGGAACTCTGGCAAAAGAGATAACATTCTGTAAAATTTGCACTTTTGTGAATTTGCGTAGTAACAATCACCTGAGCAAAAATTCGCCTGGCGATAGGGTGCAAAACTGCGATAGCGATGGTTTCTTTCACTAGTGAATTTTCAAGTATGTCTGTTAGTAAATTGGCGCTATTCCTGTGGATGATATTTCCGGTGAATTTTTGCTAGCGACGCCACTTTGCCCTTTAGTAAATCTGTCCCTATGTATTGGTTCCTGACATAGGGTTTATGGGTCTCAGCCACCGTCCATTATATCTTTAAATATCCATTATATACAATACCGTAAAATAGGTGCAATATTTTATCACTGATTTTAGGCGCAATGTTTTATTACTGATTTAACTTTGAAACAGTCCTAACTGTTAAATACAATGATAAGTCATGTTGACACAATTAAAAGGTTAGACAGATAAAAATGACCCTGATTCAATGAGCCAAATATAAACAAGTTTAAGTTAACTTTTACTGGTTTAATGCAAACAGAATATGTGTTGGATAAAAATAGCTGGTAAGGGTTACTAGAAAGTAACAGCGATTTTCAGAAGCTGCTTTCTTCCTGGTTTCTTCAAAATAATATTTTGTTTCTTTTTAAAACAGAGTGGCTAGATCTTAATGAGAGATAATCAGAGGTAAATGTTAAATTGTTCATTTTATTCTCTAAATCAATGTTATACCTGCCAGGAATAAGTACAAGTATGAGCAAACAGTACTCTCAACTTCATTTTGTAGGTGGCAGCATATAAAATCTACAAAAACTAGACATAGAATTCAGATTTCCCAACAGCAGCAGAGGCCGAGAAAAAAAATCAAAAATAGACCTTTCCTTTTTTGTCCACTGAAAAGTCTTGAAGAAGGATAACTGCAATGATTGTATTTTTATTTGATTATTTTCATAGGGAGTGTATGACTATGGGGGCAATTAACGTTTCTATTTTTTCGCAACTTAAACTTTTTAGAACTAAACATCTTGCATGAGTAGAATGGTTTTAAAACACTTAGGGGCCCATTTACTAGCAATCGAATTGTGATTCCCCCCCATACACACACACACAAATCGTGAGAAATGTGTGGTTTTTCTATATTTCTAAAAAGCTCTAAAAATTCAAAATGTAAGTGAAAAAAAAAACACAAAAAACCTTAATGCCAAACTTTGCCAAGTAAAAATTGTCGAGGTGCTATAGAAGTCAATAGGAGCTACACTGATCTTATCAGAATGGTTTAAATCAGCTTGGACTTGTCTGAAAAATGTTTTAGAGGTTTCCGAGATACTGTATTTGTAATTTTAAGTGCATCGTTCAGTGCTTTTTTTGGTCACACTTTTAATTTTCAGATCTTTTAATAAATTCACGGTTTCAGAGTTTGTGAGTTTAGTCGTGGTTTCAAAAACCTCTTAAACCACTAAAATCTGACCATTAATAAAGAAGCCTCCACATATTTAATATTTATTTTGAGATTTTAGAACTTTTGTAAACACACTAAGGGGGTTATTTACTAAACTCCGAATGCAAAAATCACGAAAAATGCGTGATTTTTTTTATTATAAAATTGGACTTTTAAAAAATCAAGATTTTTTTCAGAATTTATTTAACCCAGAGGATGGAAAAGTCAGAATCAGAAAATACGGTATCTCAGACCTGTCAAGGTTGCATATAAGTCAATGGAAGAAGTCCGGATGATTTTTTGATGTGCATTGGCTTTTTGGCAGTTTTCGTAGTTTTTGGGCAAAATTCTGAGTTTTCGGGTGAAAAATCCAAAAAACTCTAAAATCAGATGAAATCTGATTTTTTTCAGATTTTGTTCCCGCAAACAAAATTTTCTGGAAAGTGTATTAATAAATAAGCCCAAAAAACCCGTGCAGATTTGGTCACAGTTTTTTTCAGAAAATATTGAGATAAATTCAGACCCCCTAAAAATGAAACAAGGATTTCGATATTTCTGTAGTTTTATTTGGATTTGTTCCACTCTTTTTAGTTTGTGCTTTTTATAGTTGGATCATTTTGAGAATAAAACTACACAAACTACACAAATTTTAATAAATAGGCCTCCTTGTGTAAACAAAATTGTTTAAGGAAACTGGTAAGTAGTTATAATCTTTTGGAATATAGACTTAATTTAGCATGAGGTTAAAACAAATATAATACATAAATTAATTAATTAATAAATGTTGACAAAAAAGAAGCAATGGAAGTTATCAGGTGGATTTTCAAAATTCTACTAAAACCTTTGTATCAAATGAAAAATATATCTATGCTAATCCATGGTTTTCAAAAAAGAAATGTAAGCTCTTTGCAAAACAAAAATATTCCAGAATGTTGCTAATGCTAAATTGCAAGTTGTAGTGACCTTGGAGACAGAGCTCTAACGGGGAATGTAATAAAAGCCGGTAACAGAAAATCTATTCGCAAGTTATGCCTTTGCACGAACAAATTTTGCTTTGCGTAAATTTAATATAGCTTGTGCGAACCCGGAAACTGTAATATGCACAATTAGGGGCACATTTACCTAGGGTCCAATATCGAGGGTTAATTAACCCTCGATATTCGACCGTCAAAGTAAAATCGAATATCGAAGTCGAAGGATTTTTCGCTATTCCTACGATCGAACGATCGAAGGAATAATCGTTCCATCGAACGATTAAATCCTTTGAATCGAACGATTCGAAGGATTTTAATCCATCGATCGAAGGATATTCCTTCGATCGCGAAATTGTTAGGAAGCCCATGGGGACCTTCCCCATAGGCTAACATTGTCCTCGGTAGGTTTTAGGTGGCGAACTAGGGGGTCGAAGAATTTTTTAAAGAGACAGTACTTCGACTATCGATTGGTCGAATAGTCGAACGATTTTTAGTTTGAATCGTTCAATTTAAAGTCGAAGGTCGTAGTCGAAGGTCGAAGTAGCCATATTTGACAATTCGAAATTAAAACTTTTTTTCCTCTATTCCTTCACTCAAACGAAGTAAATGGGCCCCTACATGTAATAAAACTACTTACTGAAAAAGTCGTTATGTTTGCTCCAAAAGATTATCACACCATCAAGCGCAATTAAAATTCTCAAATGCGCAATTGAAATTTGCAATGTAATAACAGTTTAAGGGACAACATTACATTGTGAGATGTGGATTTTTATTCTTATTAGTGTGAATTGTTTTGCTCTTTGCGACTTTCATTACATTCCCCCGTAAGACTGCAGATTCATTAGACAAGCAAGTTGCATGAGGTTAGTAAGTTCTTCATGTGAGGTAAACTTTTACTCAAAGACTTCCCACCAGGTGACTTCTTTTAAAGAGAATAATGTAAACCTCAAATAAAGGAGAAAAATAGATACAGTCTATTTCAGCGCTAATGATACAGACTTCATGTATTTATCATACAAAAAGCATTTGTCAGGCTGATATTAGGAATCTGGTGTAAATCTCTTAAACCATATATTCAAGACGTTGGGAGTAATTTTGATTTTAATGCTATGTACTTTAAATTTAAATATATTGTACTGCTAACATCCTACATTTCCACCATCTTATTAAAGCTGGAAGAAAGGTAAGATATTCATCAAAATGCTTCACTTCACTTTTCAGTTCCTGCACAAAAGGAAGACATTGAAATAATTTAAGTAGCAGGCTGTGCTATGTGGGAAATTATTGGTGTGATCACATACAAGTCAGCTATTTGTATTTAGTGGGAGAGGCTATTATAAAGAAGAAAAGCCATAGAAAATAATTGCAATTCTTCCACTGTCATTGAAGAGTTAATTGCATGCTGTATTTCAATTCTGTTCATTTAAGAAACAGATTAAATGTTTCTATAAAAATCTTAGTGTTTCTTGAAATCCAAAAATGGATGTCACCAAACCTGAAATGCAAGGAAAATGACTTTTGACTTTTGGAGTGCTGTTTAAGAATAAGTGGTTGATAGCAACTAAAAAAAAGGCAAACTTTATTCTAGCATAGTAAGTGCATTTTATTACTTTTTCTTATGTAGAAACATGTTGTCTTTTGACATTTTTCTCCTTTTTAGTTAATACATTTTCTTATACATTTTTAATGCAATAGAATTGCTCCAGACAGTGTTATAATTAAAGTGTAAATATAGAATAACTTAAAAAGGTGTTTGGCATTTAAGCATATGTGTACATTGCTTCAAAATTATATCGCATCATCATCGGTTGTTATTTTAAAGCAAAATAATCAAAGGAGATTAGAAGAATCAGCAAATTATGAATAAACATATTTCAATTTACTTCTCCCACTTGATTTAGGCTCAGAAAGAGCTAACAGTATATATTTGTAATTTAACATTTCTTGGAGCTGTGTTTAGAATGCACTGCCTTAGCAATATTTTATGAACCCATTCTCAGTTTGTTCTTTTACACCTTGTTTCATTTCACATTAATTTTTTTGCAAATAAAATATATAAAACAAAAGAATTGTAAATTATTCATGTAGAATCCCCCAAAAAAGCAATCCTGCTTAAGCTTTGGCCGCAGAAGTTATCATTTACTGAATATGTGAAGAAGTTATAAACATATGAAGGAAAAACTACTCAAAACAAACAGTTTTAGAACAATAGTTTTTAAAATTGCTGTACTTATTTTATTCTCATTTTATAATAGTAAATAGTAAAATAGTAATATATAAAAAATATATATATATAATTATATATATATATATATATATATATATATACACATATACATATAGAAACTGGTGGGTATGAGCCGCACACCCTAAAACAAATCACTACCTGGGTGCTCAAGCTTGAAGTGTAAATGCAGGATACAAATGATGGCTCTCACAGGATTTTCGACAAAAAGCAAACAAAGGTGTAAAAAAAAAAGAAAAGGTTTATTTATCCAACGTTTCGGTTCCACACAGGAACCTTTGTCAAGGAAACACAGTGCACTGTGAATGTTCAAAATATATAGCCAGAGAGAGGCTGGGTGCTGATAGAGCCCGCGCACCCTGATGACCTCAGAGTCATGAAACACACACCTGTAGGAATAAAAATGCCCCTCTGGTTGTAACAATGGGCTCCTGTATGTATAACCCTTATTTAGATCAACTCATATAGACCAACCCACACCAATTGTGGGAAAATGAAGGAGCATATGGAGAAGGGTAATAAGGTACAATTACCAATTTGTAGTACAGCAGAGGTGGACGAGTTTGCCGTGACGGAATCAAAAGACTCAGGCATCATGCATGTGCTCATTCCTCGTGTAACGGGAGGCATTATGTATCCCTGTCTGCCTAGTAGGCAGTCGAGCCTATATACACCAGTATCATATACCATAGAAGGTTACTGAAACACTGGATCCAATAGCCAGGCAGTAGCCATAACTTCAACAAAGGCATAGGGTCCAAGGAAAAGTGCATTTGCCATTTGTCTCAGCCCAAATATCTATACAATAAATCAAGTCCCCTGCTCCCAGGTTCATAGTCTATATATAGAGTGACCAAACCGACCTACAACAACAGGAGTCACTTACATGTGTCCTAAACCACTCTATTTTCTTTTATTAAGGTTTCCCAGGCTTGTGTAGTGTAATGTATTTGCTGCAACATATACGTCCATTCAACTTTAACTTCCCGCTGTATGCAAATTAGCCAACGTTAGCACAACTTTGCTTTGCTCGGCTCAGTAATGCTAGTGCAACTTTGCCAGCATTCGGCACCCTGGCTGCAACTTCGGATTTTAGTGAAATAGGGTTGTCCTGGCGAAGTGCTGCGATGTGAGCGAAGCCGTCGCTGGCCAATTTTCGGAGGTTAGTAAATTTGCCCCGATGGTGAGACAAATTTTTAACGCACAACAATTTTTTTTCACCCATTAGCGTCTATGGGCTTAAATGCGCAGCCAAATTTCACCCATTACTACTCATAAACAACCTGATATTAAAATTATTGCTATTTTTTAAAGTTGCTCTTGAAGTTTGGCTTCCATTAAACTGAATTAATTGTCAGTGTGAAGCATGAATACAATTCTCATTGGGTACCACAAGCTAGCAGGTTGCCAATAAGGAGTCCAAAAAGATCATGAGGGCTCATTTACAAGCGTAAGTGCAGTGTGCTAAGTACAATTTCAGACGTAAGTCATCTAGTGTTTTCTAGATATTTCAAGTGGTAATTCAGTATTTTTCACTATAATTACAGTGTAATTGGGGGGGGTGCAGTTATTTTCAATGCAAAAAAAAAAATGCATCAATTGTACTGAAAACCCTCGTGGTCATGTAATTTCCGGCACAAGCCATGATAATGTTGTTTTCAGGACAAGGCATCAAAATGATGTCTACATGTGATTGGGCACAAGTATGTTACATCCATTGATGCAGGTGACTATGAAAACTCTGGAGATACTGCCACCATTGAGGCGGCAGGTTACCCCAGCATCAATAGGCATAGTTGCACACAATTTGCAGGGGGATGCAGCAGCACTAAAGCCAACTATACAGAAGTTTAAGGAGAAGCTTTGGACACAAGTATCTGAGTGTAATGTGTGTTCTCCACAACTACAATAACAAAATGAGGGCAATCCTGCAGGAGTTCCTTTGTTAATAAGGTGCAGCTAAATGGCTTTACTGGCATCTATTGCACCTACTGATATAACCTGTTGTCGGGACCAAAAATTGTGTGAGAAGCTCCAGGGTTCCCTTGCACCCTTAGGCACACTTGATTATGACTCTTGATGATAAACCAGGTGCAACAATGCAAAAGTATAAGGAGTGTGGTTGGATGCAGGTACCTTTACTCAATAGCATTAATATTTGTGCAACGTTGCTTTTGTTTTAGCATGACTTCACTTGCACTTGTATTTGTAAATGAGCCCTATAGACGTTAAAGCTATACTGTCATGGGAAAACACGTTTTTTTCAAAATGCATCAGTTGATAATGCTGTTGCAGCAGAATTCTGCACTGAAATCCATTTTTCAAAAGAGCAAACAGATTTTATTATATTCAATTTTGAAATCTGACATGGGGATAGACATATTGACAATTTCCCAACTGCCCTCGGTCATGTGATTTGTGCTCGGATAAACTTCAATCACTCTTTCCTGCTGTACTGCAAGTTGGAGTGATATCACCCCCTCCCCCCCCAGCAGCCTATTAACAGAACAACGGGAAGGTAACGAGATAGGAGCTCCCTAACACAAGATAACAGCTCCCTGGAAGATCTAAGAACAGCACTCAATAGTAAAAACCCATGTCCCACTGAGACTGATTCAGTTACATTAAGTAGGAGAAACAACAGTCTGCCAGAAAGTAGTTCCATCCTAACGTGCAGCACAAGTCACATGACTGGGCAGCTGGGAAACGGACAAAATGTCTAGCCCCATGTCAGATTTCAAAATTGAATATAAAAAAATCTGTTTGCTCTTTTGAGAAATGGATTTCTGTACAGAATTCTGCTGGTGCAGCACTATTAACTGATATGTTTTGAAAACAACATGTTATTCCATGACAGTACCCCTTTAACCATCTTGGCAACATTCCAAAACTATGTTTTCACATTTATGGAAAAGACTTTTGCCACATAAATCTAATGTGATAAGGAAAAAGCCTTATTGGTATTTGCACTTGTTCCATGATTGGAGGCTTAAAAGTAGCAAGAGTTACTACAAAGGGGAAAAATAATCTGGGCCTCTTTACTTCATAACTATCATGGTGCCATACATTTGACCCTGTTTATCTCCTCCTAGGAGGCATAGTGATATATGTAATCAACGAATCGGGGTCAACAGACAAAATACTAAGAAACACAATTGACACTCTTTATATTCTTGCATTGGATATACTTATGAACAAAATATTCCTACCTAGGGACACCCACAACCTACTGTAAGCTGCTCGGGAGTCATTTATTGAGGAAAGCAGCTTTGAATCTCCTCCAACCATATTAATTTTTTCCAACTTTAAGCCCAAGACTGATACAAAACGAGTACATTGTAAAGAGGACTGTACAACTACTGTCCTGTCCTGTGACCTTTATACAAAATATGAATGCTAGAGATGAGTAAATGATTCAGGTTAATAATATTTTTATTATGGTGCAATATAAAAAGAGTACATTATTCTTCATTAAAGCCTGGTGAACACAAGGATGTCTATGAAGGGGACAGGTTTCAGATACCACCCCCAGCAATACTACTCCACATTAAAAGTTCTCCTTCCGCTTCCACTACAACATCCATTCAAAAATGAATTTATAAAAAGAGAGATAAAAAAACTGACAGAAAACTTGATAATAATTGTATTCTGAAATGTAAGGAAAAAAACAAGTACCCCAGTGTACTCCACTCTGTAGAGCTTGTCCTTCATTAGAAGAGGTAACACCAGGACAAATACATTTGTTTTTGCAATATAACTATTCTGAGTACATATTTTAAACAAGACATTAAACATGTAAATAGAATCCTTGTTAGCATGGCTTGTGTTAGATAATTGTATGTGTTTTGCAAAACAGAAGTTGATTATAGTCTGATTCTCTTTATTTTAATTGTTGTCACTAACAGAGTAACTAGGAGTATGCAACAAAACATAAGAACTGAATGAAAAGAAAAATGTTTGCTTCTAAATTTTGTAGGCTGTGCTATGGCAAAAAAAATAATCTGTATGTACAAATGTAGCAAATTTAGAATGTGGGATACCTGCTTGGCATGTTTTCACATAATGCATGTGGTGTTTAGAGTGCACGTGGTATGGGACCTGTTATCCAGAATGTTTGGAACCTGGGGTTTTCTGGATAATAGATCTTTCTGCAATGTGGATCTTCATACCTTAAGTCTACTCAAAAAAATCATGTAAATATTAAATAACCCTAATAGGCTGGTTTTGTTTCCAATAAGGATTAATTATATCTTTAATTATATCTTTCTCTCTATTATTACAGAAAACTTGATTCTTTGCATAAAATAAAATGGAGTCTATGGAGACGGATTTTCCATAAATCTGAGCTTTCTGGATAACAGGTTTTCCAATAATAAATCCCATACCTGTACATGAATTGTGGTAAAATTATGAATACTCTGAATTCTGTTTTATAGCAGGCCATTATGCCAAGTCAGCTCATGAGAACATTTTTTGCTGCTGGAAGTATTTTACTATCAAGTTTTACTTAGCTCTACAAAAGACACATAAAACTATCTTTACAGTGTTGCAAAAGGCCCTTATTTGATTATAGGATTTGTTTTTTGAGTGGTACTAAGTTTACACAGTAGCATTGCTTACAAAAAAATTGGCCCGCTAGCAATATATATTTATTGTCATCTATGTATCCCTATTTACAGTATACCTAAATTAAATTATATCCATGGTCCTAACATATGTAATTTAGATGTGCTTCCTGTATTTATTACACTCTATGAGAGGTACATTTCTGTGGGTCTATAATAAACAGGTACACAAGAAAGTTAATGTACTTTATTAATACAGATGTGGAAATCAATACTTGGTACTAGTCAGTGATCCTCTGGGGGCCCTTTTAGCTGTGCTGGATAGCTTACTTGTTTGATGATGGTGAATTGGGATTTCTGGCTTTGGGAAATGTTCCTATAGACAAATAAAAAGGAAACCAGTCTACCCATAGGTAATATGATTATAACCCAATAGTAAAGTATATTGGATATTCATTAAAGACATTTCTGTTAATATTGTCAAACGTTACATGTTGCATGTTACAAATGCTGTCTATAACTGTAATTATCATTAGTACTATCGGTTTCAAGTGCATTAGATCTCAGTTTTATTGACTGAAGGCCTAACCCTACGTTAAATTGGCTTCAGACTCTGCATATTACCATGATTTTTTTTACAATCGATAAGCCAAGGTACATCTTGAATCTTCTTCATAGCTAACTCTTTAATATGTCCAAGGAAATATCATTAGGCTTTATTCCAGCTCAGACATAGCATGTCATAAAAAGCAAGGCAAGGAGGAGAGCAGAATATCCACAGGGCTTTGTGATTTTTAGCAGAAATGAATGTGACAATAAAGGGCAAGAAAAATCCCTCCCATGTAGGTAAAGATTAAACAGAAACTTCTTTTCCATGAATGAATGTGTGAGATAATGACAGCAAAAGATGTGACTGAAATAACTATGGAACTTGCAGATGTTGTTTAGCAAGACAGAAAACAGTGGGGTTTTGCTTTCCTTCTTTATATACTTTATCTATAAATAGATATACAGTATTACTCAAGGGCTATGGATATCTTGTAAACAGTGCTTAGTGATATCATCAGTTATAATTGATGCCACATGTCTCGATAAAACTTGCATTGTAAAAATTAATGTACTCCCTGTTGTAAAATAGGAGGATATTTGAACTTATCTCTGCACTTCATGACCTGTATAAAAGCACTAAGCATTTATATGGTCACAGCACTCTTTGGTGACTATAATATAAATATTCTTATATTTTACAGTCGGGGATACACTACCCTATATATACATAGGATGGTTTCTACTGTCTTCTTTTTGTTATCACTTAGGTGTAACAGCTATTATCTCCTTTTAACTATTTTCCTTCGACAGTACAGAATATATCTAGTTTTAAAAATATAAAGGACTGTTATGGTGTTGTGCCCTTGCCTTTTTAACAAATCTCTCAATAATTTACTAAATGTTACACATTGTATTCAGACACACAGAGAAGCTAGTCATTTTAATATGACTATGCTGGTAACCTGTAATGTGTATTTTTACTAGCATTTAAAATAAATAAATGTCCTTTAACCAAACAATGTATTCCTAAGATGATAGATAAATAATTAGACAGAAAGAGAGTGATACAGATAGACAGATGATAGAAAGATGATAGATAGATAGATAGATAGATAGATAGATAGATAGATAGATAGATAGATAATAGATAGATAGATAATTATCTTTGTCTCTGTAATGTACAATAGTTTAGAAGCCTAACAGGCAGTACTGCAGGTACTGCAAGGTCTGTAAATCCTTTAAGTACCTAGAACTAAAAGGGATAATTATAGACTGCCACTAGAGGGGGTATTCTCTTTTATGCTTATCCTTGCAAGGTAATAAAGACTGACAATGCTAATTGGGAAAGAGCCAGAATAACTGAAGTATGCAAGCCCACCTGGCAGATTGTGACTGTGTAAGGGACAGCGTTGACAGAAAAGGGAACGTCCCCTTGGAGAAAAGAGTAAAAAGTCTCTATTCAGATCAGTGCAGCATAGTCCCAATTGAGATTCCTCTGTTTACTTAAGGCTGGATTTGATAGAAATGGTTATGAAAAAGATTAATTAATGAAGAAATTAATATTATTTCACGTCTTTGGTGGCTGCTTTGACTAAAAAAAATAGACTCAATAACTCCACGCAGAGACAGAACAAATCCAGGCTCGAAAGGGGGAATTGGGAATTCTTGCCAGATCAGAGCTGAGTGCAAGAGAACATGAAAAAACGGACGAGGTGTAACTATTCTTTTATGCATCTAATGGTTCTGTTGAAAGTTGAAGGGGTACACCCCTGAAACGTTGTAACCTCTTTGGCGTGACATTAAACTTGGGTGATAACCCTTGAGCAGACTTTGTGTGCTGGATTCATTCTATGTTCTTACCAATTTATGGAGGTGCCGTCCTCCCATGTTCCATGCACCGTGAACGTTGAAAGAGGGACCAGGTGTGCGTCTGCATTTCGTTTTGTGGAAGTTCTGTTGAAAGTTCTCTTAAAGGAATTGTTCAGTGTAAAAATAAAAACTGGGTAAATAGGTAGGCTGTGCAAATAAAAAATGTTTCTAATATATTTAGTTAGCCAAAAATGTAATGTATAAAGGCTGGAGTGATTTGATGTATAACTTGTTAGTCTGAACACTACTTCCTGCTTTTCAGCTCTCTTTGTTTACACTGACTGGTTACCCTGGCTACCAGGCAGTAACCAATCAGAGACTTGAGGGGAGGCCACATGGATCATTTCTGTTGCTTTTGAATCTGAGCTGAATGCTGAGGATCAATTACAAACTCACAGAACAGAAATGTACCATGTGGCCCCCCTTCAAGTCGCTGACTAACTCAGAGTTATAGAGCTGAAAAGCAGGAAGTTGGAGTATGGTTGTTTTATTGGACATCTGTTCACTCCAATCTTTATATATTACATTTCTGCCTAACTAACTATATTAGAAACATTCTTTATTTTGCACAACCTATCTATTTACCCAGTTTTTATTTTCACACTGAACTGTTCCTTTAATTTCTGTATGTCGATAATTATTAACTGAAGTTGCACCCACTTCACATATCTAAAATAGGCTTAACTGGAGCTGAATATTATTTAGAAAATTAGTAGAGGCTTTGCTGTAAACTGATTACTCTTACAGGAATGGGATTTATTATCCTGAATGCTTATATTGGGGTTTTCCATATTTTGGATCACCATATCTTAAAGCTGCTACAAACATTTCAGCATTAAATAAACCCAAAAGGATTGTTTTGCAGCCAACAGGAATATATGTAGTTTAGTTACCATAAAGTAAAATGTACTATTTTATTATTACAAAGAAAAATGGAATTGGTAAAAATTTGAATTATTTACTTAAGTAGGAGACTATACAAAATGACATGCCTGTATTTCAGAGCTTTCTAGATAATATGTTTTAGGAGTCAATGCCTGTATTAACCCTTCGTATAGCAAATATGAAAATTTCTGTTCTGTTGCTAGGAGGTATATCCTTGCTGCACATGCTGTGGGCAACAGTAGAAATTTAACCACTTTGTTGAGTTGTGCGTTGCCTATAGGAGATATTTTGGCACAAGTTCTCAGAACTTATACACCTTATTCGCCAAGCGTTCCTTTTTACTTTCTTTCCAGGCCTGTGCATTCATATCTCGTTACCTGCAATAAAAAGCTAGAAGTGTGCAGAAATATTCACATTTTCTTATTTCTGTTTAATCTTCCAGTTGCATTGGTTATTTATAGCTAGAGACATGCAAAATGCAGCTACTAGAAATTTGATCTGACAAATATATCATTTTGATCAAGTTTGCTTGTTTTGGTTTTGCCAGACTTTGTAGTTAATTGAAATTCTTTTTCAGAGTTCTTTGAAAGCACAGTTTGTATGCAGTCCTAATACTTCACTTTTCATTATAAAAGGATCGTCCTGTATTTATTTATATAATTGACGCACTTGTTTATTTCTTGAATTAATTGACCACAATAAGGCTCTTTCCTATTTCTTTTTGCATTTTTTTGCTAAGCATCAAACCTTCATCGTTATTTCTGTTATGGTCACATTTGTTTATTTTAGTCTTTCTGGATTTGAAATTGAAATGCTTTTGCCTGTTAGTTAATCATTTTTTTAAAGCGTTCTATGACTTTAAAAGCATGGTTTCACGTAATCCTTCCTCTGGTGTATTATGACTGAACAATGAAAGGTTCCTTCTGATGCAAAAAATACACATTAATCTGAATACAAATACCAAGAGAATAATGCATCTGATTTAAATGGTATAAATAGTAATAACAATAATAATATAATTCTGTATCTTTTTCAGGCCTTATAAATCCTATCACCTGCATTTGTTAAACATTTGAATAGGATGCCTAATTGTAAAAAGGGCCAAGTAATCAAATAAATATTCAATGTGGACAATTTTCTTGTCAGTGAATATTCTATTTGCAGCGAATTGTACCATCATCTAAAAATGGATCTCGGTGATGACTCTTGTCATATGAAGTGTTCATTTAAGTCACTTTGTAGATCATTTGATTTCTAACCCAGATGGTTTCCTTGGTATGACAGTGGAAGTAATTTTCGCAAGTAAGTCCTGTACTTTTCCCCCATCACAGGAAACTGCAGCTGTCAATCTTCCAGAGATTCTGTTATTGTGTTAGTAACCCATCCCTATCTTAGTGCTACTTGGTGCACAGAGGGGCACTCAGTGTTATGTCAGGGATAAATCATTATTATGCAGTATGGCATTGTTTTGGCCACATTCTATTACCAAGCTTGTCTTTTCCTTATAAATAAGGTTTCAGCTCAGTGTTTGATGTATCTTTAAAAACATGGGGGATGAACAACAACAAAACCAAATATTACACTTACAAAGGAGCAATGGATCATCACCGAAGAGTAAAACTGGTTATGCCCACTAAAATGAATATGAAAGCTTTATAGCTTGCAATGATATGATCTAAGTACATATATTGGATCCAAGGTGTTCGTATTCTTCAATTTCAAGTATCATGCTGGTTTGTCTCTATCAAAAGTCACTTTTTACTAAAGCGTGTTGTTCTATCCGGTCAAATCCCTAACCTTTTGGAGACAAGGTGAAAGCTCAAACTTTTTATAAAGTATACCTATTCTTTATTAAAATATCTAAGATGATTTATTCAGGCAGACCATCATCTACTCATCAGCAGGAGAACAAGGTAAGGAGGAATTATATATTTTCTAGCATAACACTTAAAGTGCAGCATTTTGATCTAAGAGGAAGAAACGTCTCTTTGAGTAAAATAATAAAAAAAAAGCTTCCTGAACTGAAAGTTGTTACAAGAGAGACCTCTTGTGGATAGAATATGCATGTATTCGAGCTGTTCTTTGTTGCATTATTAGGAAGTTTGACTTTTAATGGACAGTGTCTCATTTATGTAAAAAGAATCATTAAAATATTGTTCAGGTACTAGTCTATAATGTGCTATATAAATGTTTCTTTAAGAAGTATTGCATACAATTACTGGATGTAAAAGAAAATGTTACCCTTTGTATTGGCTTCTTTTTATTCAATATTATTTTTTATAGCGTCTCTGGAAATAGTTTTAATGTACACTACATGCACTAGGTTGGCCATGTAAAAGAATGAAAATGGAATTGAAAAGAAATAAGCAAATTGTACTTGAAACGTAAGGCACTGTTATCATAATAAATAAAAATTGATTACAAGAGTTTATTTAAGATTACCAATACCAAATGCATTTTAAGCTTTGCTGGTTAATTACATGATGTAGCACACTCAGGCCTTTTGTAGGAATGTACAGACACTAAAGATTGTTTTGACCCCAAAACACAACATCATGATAAATGTAAGTTGTTTGAACACTTGAAAGAAGTCTCTACTTTGTTTTGTCCGGGTAATTTTTTATTAAATAAGAAGCAAATTTTTAAAGCACAGATCGATATGTTTTTCCTTAATCAGATTTAGTGTACACACATTCACTTGGCAAGATCAAACAAAACTGCAGCAATGCAGAATCCATACCAGCAATATTTGTTTTAATATGTAAATAAGTAATGTATGTGTAAATATATATCTATATATATATATATATAGATATATATATATATATATATATATATATACACATATGTATTTTGAATCAATGTGAGAGTGAGATCCAGTATGCCAATAACTAATTGATTTTTGCTAATACAGGCATAGGATCCCTTATCTGGAAACCCAATATCCAGAAAGCTCCGAATTACAGAATGGCCGTCTCCCATAGACTCCATTTTATCCAAATAATCCAAATTTTTAAAAATGATTTCCTTTTTCTCTGTAATAATAAAACAGTAGATTGTACTTGATCCCAACTAAGATATAATTAATACTTATTGGAAGCAAAACCCGCCTATTGGGTTTATTTAATATTTAAATTAATTTAAAGTAGACTTAAGGCATGAAGATCCAAATTACGGAAAGATCCATAATCCGGAAACCCCCAGGTCCTGAGCATTCTGGATAACAGGTCCCGAACCTGTACATTTATGATTTTTAGAAGTCATTTAAGACTGATCTGTCTGTCCAGGATAAAGTCATCTGCCATTGCTCAAACAAATCTCCTGAGCCAGAGCCACCATGCAAAAATATGTAACTATTATAACTAGTAAGATATGACTAAAGAAAGCCTCTCTGTGTGCTTGACTGTTTTTATAGGCACGATAGTGAATTAACAGGTAAGCACAAACACACACCACACAGTTCTTATCTGATAAATAAATGTATTATAAGAGTAAAACAAAAAAGAAACAAGCTACTTGCTGTGCCATACAACAGGCAGAAAACTGCCAATCGAGTATAACAACAAAAGGTCTAAAATGGATTCAGAAAAAACACTTCCTTGCTAAAAAAAAAAAAAAAATAGATATGGTATGCTTTAATTGTACCAAGGAATTTATATTTAAGGTACAAGCCTATGTGGTAAATTCAGTATCATTGCTGTAGACTGTGACTAAGTAATCTAATATTAGTACAAAATGTAAGAAGTGCCGTCTAATAATCTAATGAAATGCAACATATCAAATTGTATTAGCCACATGTTATCATAATAGAAAGAGTATAAAACCCGGGAAGTAATGCTAACTACTCGATTTCAATGACTGGAAAAATCAATGCACCTGATTGACACAAATCAACACACCAAACACAGCAACCAAGCCAAAACAAGGTAACCCAACTCAGATACAAAGGCACAGGAATAACCTGTGTTAAATTTGGTGAACCAAATTACAAAAAAAACCCTTATCTGGAAAACCCTTAGGTCTTGAGCATTTTGGATAACAGGTCCCATACTTGTACTTTAATTTGGTTGGCAAAGTGAATAATTATAAAGCAAGTGACTAGTTATTGATTTAAGCTCGCCATAGATGTTGAGATTTTTAAAATATCCGATCCTCATCGTGAGACCACGATTTTCTCGGTACGAATTGACCATCAACTAAAAAGACCAATTTGCCAGGAAAACAAAGGGTAGCTGCCTGCTTGGCCCTGCAAACATAGATAGATTGCATTGGGACCGACAAGACAAAGATTTTTTGACCTGGCCGATGAATTTCCTGACAGATGTCGGGTGAAAAATTGTAAGATGTACGATCATTCGAATCCCACTAACCGCACGATAATTTCGAAGGATTGGTCGGTCTTCCCTAAAATCGGTCGTTCGGCAAGAAGAATCGTCACATCTATGGGGAGCTTTACTGGGAATTTTTGTCTGTCTCTTCACATAAGGCAAATACTGTAACTGAGAATAATTTAGAGGCAGGTCTGGACTGGCAATCTGTGGATTCTAGCAAATGCCAGAAGGGCTGCTGTGAGATGACAGAGAGAGTCACTATTAGTGGGCTGGTGGGCGACTATTTGGGCCTCCAAAACTTCAGAGTCTATTTTGATTCCCAGTGCAGATCTGGAAAAAGTCAGACAGAGGCACTGATGAAAGAGGAAAGGGAACAAAAATTAAAATAGGATAATCTAATAAGATTAATTTTGTATGTGTTAATAGCTCTTGAAATTCTCTTGTGCTTATGCCAGGTATGCTTAAAGGAGAACTAAAACCTAAATAAGAAGTAGGGCAGAAATGTTGTACATTATGTTTTGGGCTTCTGTACCAGCCCAAGGAAACCATAGCCCTTTAGCAATAAGGGTTCAAGCACACGGGCAGATTAGGGGAGATTTAGTCTCTCCGAACTGCCTTCCACCTGCTATAATGAGAAACCGCCAGCGCCAAAGCACTCGTGGCACTTCGATTTCCGAAGTCATCCGAAGTTTCCTCGTGAGATCACTGCTCTACAGTGTACTTATTGAACAACAGTCTGTCTGTCTGAAACAAATACTACCTGCCACTGCCTCTCCTCTATGTTTGTATGAAACTTGATAAACAGTAATATCACTGCTTTTGGGGTGAGCTGGAATTTTGGATATGTCTGGATATTGCACTGTGACATTATTCTTCACTTCAGGGTCATTCTGTTTAATTTGTCTTTGAACCTTGTCATATTATGCATTGATACATGTAATTATTATATACAGTATATATTTTAATTCAATGAAACATGGTGATTTAGGGAAAATATACATATATACTAAATTATTATTTAATATATGTTTTTATACACTGTTATATGCATACGTTTTATTCAATGGAGCATTGTTATTCACTTAAAGCTGAATCTGCAATGGAAAAGCTAACCTAATATTTTTGAGTTACTCAGAAATTCAACTTACACAAATGGGCCTTGCATTGGGTGGAATAAGTAGTTGGTGCACACATCTCTATTTATAGCTCAATAGTTCCCTAAACCTTTGCTTCACAAACTGAATTAAAATAAAAATGCATAAGAGGTAGACATGAAAAAACGGACAGTATGAGACTTTGAACGACTGCATTGCATTACAGTAGAAAGACAAAGCTCAGAAAGCAAAGCATGACAAAGAGGGACATCATAAACTGGCAGACTACCTATGAAAAGGCTTTAGAAAAATTACATGAAAGGCAACACGGTGACTGAAAGGTTGCTACGCTGGCTAATTTAAGATGTATGACAAAAAGCAAGATTTATGTGAATAATGGTGTAAGAGAGGAAATACCTGTGAGACATAGAGACGTCTCATGTAGAGATGCTATAGGATATAGACTTTAAAAACTAGTTAACTTTATTCACCCTAACAGGTTCTTAGTTCAAAATGCTTATCAAATAGATACAGTATATAAATCAAGGAGGGACACTCACAGAACAGGCTCAACAACTTTCTCAGGTGCAGGCAAAAATGTTTTAGTAACAGCAGGATTGCATGCAACAATCCATTCCTATAGCAACACATTTTCTGGAAAAAGTGGAACAACACAGGGTAGATATATGGCAAGTTTAAAATATATACCAAGTTTAAAAGGGGTTAAAGGTAGGGGCATTAACACTTAACACATCAACTTGACTTCACTGGGGCCAGGTTACACCCAAAAGCAGGAATGGGCTCTGGATGGGATGCATTATCCGGAAACCTATTATCCAGAAAGCTCAGAATTATGGAAAGGCCATTGCAGAACCAGCCTATTGGGTTTATTTAATGTTTACAGGATTTTCTAGTAGACAAGGTATGAAGATCCAAATTACAGATCCATTCTCTGGGAAGCCCAAGCTCATGGGCATTCTGGATAACAAGTCCCATACCTGTATTACTTTAAGAGAGTGGATAGCTTTAATTTGAAGATCTGTCATGTACACACAATAATTGTAAATTTTCTCACCACCGGTTATGGTAGGCCAAAGTAATCATTCTAATGTGGTTCATACTTGGCATTATTTCCACCACACATGAAGAATGTAAGAAACCAGAGTCTGTAAGCTTACTTTATGGTTAAGGGTGAGGCATTATGTTTCTTATCCTGTGTCTTCCTGCACTGAGCATTTGTCATTCACAAATGTAAACCACATTGGTATGATATGATCATCAGGCTGTTCAGCCAAAGACTAAATCCAGCTGCAGTCCTTTACTAATTGAATTTACCATCTAGACCAGTTTATAGCTGGCTGATCCCCAAGTAGATATTAATCAAGGAGGGACTTGCTGTAGGCCCCTTCAAGTTCAATAGGCACAAGTCAAGAGTGATGGAGTCAGCAAACAGGGACTACGTTTTTTGTTTCAATAGAAATGTAAAAAAACAACAACAAAAAGGGTTCCACTAACCCTACTCAAACTACTTCAAATTTTCCCAGTGTCAATAGGTGCACTTGCTCATGATCCATCAGAATAGACAGTGTCAATGCAGTGGAAGCCAAGGCAATTATATGCAGAAGAATAGAGTGTATAAAGTACTGAAAGTACTTTCAATTACTGGCATAAATATGCTTGGCCGCAATTGTGGTCCTAAATGATTCTTATAGTGCAGGTATCACTTAGAATAAATAAAATATTTTTCTGAACAGCATTTCAAACAATGGCAAACATTAATTAGCTAAAAGGCTTTAAAGGAGAAGGAAAGCTGCCGAAGTAGTTTATTGCCAAAAGATGTGCCACAATAGTGCAAGATAAAAAACTAAATAGGTATTTATTCTGCAGAATGCTTTACCATTCCTGAGTAAACAGCTCTAGAAGCTCTCTCTGTTTGTTTGGGATAGCAGCTGCCATATTTTCTTGGTGTGACATCACTTCCTGCCTGAATCTCTCTCTGCGCACTCATAGCTCTGGGCTAATATAACAGCTGGGAGTAGAGGAGGAACGGGGAAAACTGGAGTGGGGAGGGAGAAAGGAGCAAACTGAGCATGCTCAAGCCCTAGACCTGGAAGTTTAGGCTGAAAACAGGAAGTCTGATACAGAAGCCCATGTATACACAATAGAAGGAAAAAATTTAGTGTTTCTTTTGCCAGAGAACTGAGTGCAGCATTACTTTGAGGGTTTACTAGTTTATTTATATAAACCTTTCTGACAAAGCTTAAATGGTATTAGCCTTTCCTTTTCCTTTAATTTAATATATTGTTTATTAGTTGTATAATATGTCACATGTAAATAAGAATTCTATTTTCAGCTGGCACACCTTGTGATGCACATGCCTAGGACATTAATGTTTAATAATGCATCTTAAAACTTTTGTTCTACTTTAAGTCCTTAAAAATGTCATTCTTATTTTATATTAAAATTCATTTATAACTTTGCATCTGTCATTTTCAAGGACATAAGGTACAGATGGAATTATGAAACTTTAGCCTGCATTCTAAGAAGGAATGGATTTGCATATCTTTGTGAAGTTGCCTGTATATTAAGGAGCTTCGTTCACTAGTAAAAAATCTGTTTCATGCACTAGTCATCCCCCTTTGCTTAAATATTAAGCAAGGTATATGACCTGTGGCCTAAGAGATCAGTTTGATACAGAAAGAGTAAAATCTATTAGCTGCCAGTGACGTGCCATGACCACAGCTCTCTCAAGACACCTATTTATGATCATTATTATAATAACCTTTCCACGAGGCATCCTAACGGCAAATAACCTTGGGCTTATCAGGGTCAGTCTGAAATTCCTTGGAGTAACATGAGGAGAATTTCTGGTTTATGTCGGTCTGAAATCAACTACTAGCAGCTGTCATATTTTCAAGATAAGAACTACTGTATCCTAACTGTCTTAAAGATTCAATACATTGGAAGAATGTATGATTGTTCACGACAGGGCTCTATATTGTTGTAAATCAAAAACATTTTATATAAAAACCTGACAGATCATGGACACCTATGTTTGATACAAACACAGTTATTGAGAAAACTCTGCTGTATCCAACAAAGAAATGAGCGATTATAATCCTTACCTATTTCTTTCCCCTCAAATGCAATAAAATGCTATGGTTGAGATTGCAAAACGACATTAACCCTAAGTATGTTATATGACTAGAAAAATAGAAGCAGAATGCAAAATTAATGTACCTCTAACTTAAGTACCTTCTATTCACTAAACTTTTACCTTGGAGGATTAGTACATCAATCTGCAGGTTCTGAACGTGTGACACATAAAGAAAAGTGGCATAACTGTTATCCCAAAAGTATCATTTCAAGTAAATGTTTGCTTCACAGATAAAAGAACAAATGCAATATAAGATTAAATGGCAATAGATGTAATATGAACACAGTTATATAATGAACAGAATTACTTGAATCCAATTCAATGTCTGTATTGCACCCACAGTGTTGCTAGAATTCTAGGGAGTGCATTGTTGGAAAAAACATGGTGATAGCACTCAAAATTACATTTGCAGACTGTGTCAAGGTAAGCAAATGCTCCCTATAGGCTACAGAAAATGAATTTGTGTGAAAGAGATAAAGGGTCAGACTGCAACATGAAATGGAGATGGTGGTCAGATCCACCTATACAACGTATAAAGGAAACCTTTAGCCATTTTGGGGTTTTAAGTGGCAGGTTGAGTTGGTTCCTTTTAAGTCTCTCGAATAAACCAGATCCCAGTGGGAAGGTATCCATCCTATTCTGCCAATATTTGATTCCACAATCTATTTAAAATTGAGATAACATTAGATTGGGGAAGCAATTATTGGATTGTATAGACAATTATCTAAAACAATGGATTCTTAAACTTGGTTTCTTATTCCTCACATGCTAGCTGTTAGACCAGTAAAGAAAAGAAAGGCAATAAAGGAAGCCAAAACAAGAAAACAGGAGGGCAAAGAGTAATGGGGCAAAGAGACAATGTTCTAAGAAAGAAGGTAGGTAGAATGTGTGGATGCTTCTTTGTAGTAAGAGAATACAAAGAAGTAAATAAATGTGGGAGACATTGGAAGGACAAAAATCTAGTTAAAACTAGGAAATTATGAAGAAGAGAGAAAGAGAGAGGTTTTTATATGTCCATATAGAAAGCCCATATTTTAAGGCAGGGTCGGACTGGGGGCCTGTCCGCCCCCTACATCGACTCGCCTCTCGGTACATGCGCTGACGCCGCTCGGCGTGCATTACCCTGACGCCGCTATGTGGCACCAAAAAAAAAGGGTTTTCTTGTAGAAAGGGGTCTTCGGGAGAAAGGGTTTGATTTTTTCAGGTGTCCCACCAGGCCAGTTCGACACTGTTTTAAGG
This sequence comes from Xenopus petersii, assembly GCA_038501925.1. NCBI lineage: Eukaryota > Metazoa > Chordata > Amphibia > Anura > Pipidae > Xenopus > Xenopus petersii. The sequence goes on from CM076677.1 coordinate 53,828,797, forward strand.
CCCAAAGCAAATTAAAGCAAGAAAATAATCACATATACATGGAGACTTGCATAGGTTAGTCCTACCAATAATAAAACAGGAAATTTAATAGTTCCATAAATATTGTAGAGGCTCAGAAAGTGGTGGTTAAACATGGCCACTACTGAACTCTATGTTGTGTTGCACTGCCAAGCAACATTATTATCAGCACCAAAAGTGCTGTATAACTTTGGCAAAGATGGATTTTGCAAAATCATCCCTTACACAATTCCCACCAGTCTTAATGGGTTTCCCACCCTGTTTCCCATGGAAGATTAATCAGTGCATTCGCTCCTGCTTTATTTTTAGCAAATAATATACAAAAGTGGAATCTGAGTATTATTTCAAGATACAGATTTTCTATGCTTATTCTATAATCTTAAATCATTTAAAGCATCAGAAGCTTTGTGCGTTACATTTGTCAGCATACAAAGCTAGACAGGGTCACTTCTGAATAAAAAAAACAAAATGAAGAATCATGTTCACATGAAGTGAATGTCCTTGAAAGATAAAGTATTGGTATGATTAATCTAGATATAAGATATTAAATGTTTGCAAAGCTTGCCATTATCTAGTGTAATGTGTAGTAACAGTTAACCTTGGCCTAAGCATTCCCAACCACGCTCACTTTTCGTGCCACAACAGACTATGCAGTTTGCTTTTAATGTTCATCTTACAGCCACATTTTGATTCACAGGACAATACATTGCACAAATCTTAATATGAGAAGTATTTTAAAGAGATCATAAATCAGGAAAGGTCTACTGACAAAGTTTATGAAGAGCAGTAAAAGTCTGAACCTGAACTGCATCATTAGAATCAGGTGCCACATATTGTTATTTATAATTCTACAGGATTCCTATTAACTTTTGATAAGGACTTAATATTCTACTTTGATGATTACAAAGAGTTAAGGCTTGTTGCCTACAGCTTAATCCGGTATGTGTTGTGCCAGATGTGTTTTATTATAAAAAAGCTAATTCTGTACCCTCAGCAAGTAATGAAATATTCTACATAGGGGGAAGAAAGGGTTTTGCAAAGGTGCAATAATAGTTATTTTAGATTACATTGTTCATTTCTGATATTAAACCATCATTAATTCCAGTAATGGAAGGAAATTACCCACTGCTGGCTAATTTGGACTGTTTAGTTTTGAATGTTAGACTTTTTTATACATTTTAAAAAAAAACTACATATGTACATTTATATATAGCAAGATTAATATGTCATTTGTTTCGAAAGTTGGCTCACTATGCCTGGTTCTTTTGAATGTTACAGCAGTTGGTGTGATAGTCCTTGGCCACCTAATTTTCAGTGTGTTTTGATTTATTTCGCATGCCCACTGTGTTTGCAATGTCTGGCATTCAGAATTAAAACAGTTATAACAGATTGGATCACTTGTTATGTTATGTATGTAATGTATGTTATGTATGCCGAATCGGCGAAAAGACCTGAAGCCATGAAAATAGCTGAAGCCGAACTCCTGAAGCGGTGAAAAGACCCAAAGTCACGAAAACAGGTGAAATTGAAGTCCTGAAGCGGCGAAAAGACCCAAAGTCACTAAAACAGTCTAAATTGAAATCCTGAAGCTGGTGGACCCAAAGTCACAAAAGAAGGTGAAGTTGAAGTCCTGAAGCCATGAGTTTAATTCTACTGAACACCAATTTGTGTTTTTTTAATTTATTTTTAATTTCCTGGTGCCAATATTTTTTTAAAAAATATTCTTTGGGGCCCTAATTTTTTTTAACTGGTAAGAGGGGCCCTGGCGCCAATTTTTTTTTTAAAAAAAATATTCTTTGGTGCCCCAATTTTTTTGAACTTGTAAAGGGGGCCCTGGCGCCAATATTTTTGTTTTTAAACTAATAGTGGGGCCCTGGTCACAAATTATTTTTTTTTAACTTGTAGGGGGGCTCTGACCACCAATTTTTTTAAAAAAAACTTTTAAGATGGCCCCTGGCACCACGGTTTTTTTAAACTTATAAGGGGGCCCTGACCATCAATAGCTTTTTATTACTTGTATGTGTGTGGGGGGGGTTACCTTTTTTAGCACTGATGTCTGTGTGGTCTTTTAACTGTTGTGTGGAGTGGTCGGGATCTGGGGTGGGGCTTGGGGCGGGGGCCCGTGATTTCTAATGGTGGCCATGTATGTATGTAACATTGTTATGTATGTTGAGGCTATGTTGATAATATATTTGTTGTTATAGGGGAAAACGGATGCCAAGGACTATTAATGATGTCACTAGTTATAGAGAGCTGACAGATAGACACAGGGTTGTGTGGGTAAAGGTCAGCCACAGCTTTATTTTATAAGAGGAGAGGGAATCAGTCTCCACAGTTTGAAGTCAGAACATACAAGCGCTTAGAAGTTGCCACATTCAGCTGGCACTGGCCAAATGAAAGTTAGTCAGAGGTATTAGGGTTCTTCCTGTTGCAGGTCTAGCACAGCTTTGGTGATGAAACTGTTCCACTGCTGATACAGGTATGGGACCCATTATCCAGAAACCTGTTATCCAGAAAGCTCAGAATTATGGAAAGGCCATCTCCCATGGACTCAAATAATCCAAATTTTTAAAAATGATTTTATTTCTCCCTGTGTAATAATAAAACAGTACCCTGTACTTGATACAAACTAGGATATAATTAATCCTTACTGGAAGCAAAGCCAGCCTTTTGGGTTTATTTAATGTTTACATGATTTTATAGTAGAATAATTAATGTATGAAGGCCAAATTACAGAAAGGAAAAATGTGCTGGAGTTTTGTTTTGGGCATTCTGTTGTTGTGTAGAAATATCACATATATCAAAAGCATTGTTTTTTTTTAAACCTGCTTAGGGTCAAAGTAAGAAAGGCAATATTTACATGTATTTAACCACATTTTAGATAAACCAGTGGGTTGACCTAAATAATGTGCCTTTGCAGACCTATAAGAAGCCAGTTTAAAAGCATTAAAAAACTAAATTGTGGAACAAAATTTAAGTGAGTTGCAATTTGTATTCCTTGATCACAAATATTAATAAATCTCCCACCAATTCTGTTTTAATTATACACAATACAAAAATTCTTTATAACCAGACTGGGCACACCCTAACCAGCATGGACAAACTGACGTAAGTATAGCAGTCTGTTTAGGTAATGTGGAACAGAGATATTTTATTCAACATCGGTCACTGAGTAACACTCATTAGAGCTCAGTGTTAATACAAACACTAGTCCAGTTATACTTGCATTTAGTAAGCTAAAGTAGTGATGGGTGAATGTCTCCCATTTACTGTAGATTCGCCAAAAATTTTTTGAAATTGCAGCGAAAATTCGCCAGCGTCAAAATATTTTTCATGCCGCCGACAATTCCGACGCCCATTAAAGTCAATGGGCACCTAGAATTGTCACCGGTGTCGGAATTGTCGCCGGCGTCCAGTACCTGGAAAACCCCAGGTACTGAGCATTATGGATAACAGGTCCCATACCTGTACCATTCTAAGCAGAACACCTGACTAGATATTAAATCTGCTTTTCAAAGTAGGCCTGCACTTAGCAGTTAAAAAGATAGACCAGAAATAATGGTAAATATTGAATGGAATGCCAGGGCTTTTTAACTTCTGAGGAAGCATCTGGCATTCATGAAGTATGTAAAGCAATGTATCCTACTCCCTATTGTTGTTTATATTATTTATTTTCACATGGATTGGTAAATATATACCAAATTTATATGGACTTTTAATGGCCACTTGTACCACACAAGCGCATATGTAAGTGGCCTTTTTAACAAAGCAATACCTTTAGAATGAATACTTAACCAACCGACAATTTATATCATTATAAGTGTCCTATTAAAGAATCTTACCACATTGGCATATACATATCAGTAAATATTGCCCTTTACCCCTGAGCTGCCATTTTTGTTATAATCTGTGTGCTCCCTCAGAGATCACTTGACAGCAGGCCTGGGCTCACAATCTGTGGATTCTGGCAAATGCCAGAGATGCTGCTGTAAGATGTTCCACTATTTGGTGAACCTTTGGGGGCTGTTTTGGTCTCTGTGTACTTGAAATGCCAGGGCATATTTTGAATCCCAGTCTAGGACTGCCTGATAGGAATAATGCAGCTCTAACTATAAAAGGGAGAAGTGTGGAAGTCAAAGGCACAGCTCTGTCCATTCATTGGCTGATGTAACCTAGTATGTATGTGTGCCCTTGGTTTTTGTGTAAGCACAGTTAATTGTATAAGCCACCAGGATTCACCTTTTTCAGAAGGATTTGTATTTAAGGAATTCTGTTCAGACAGGCACTTGAAGTCAACCAAAGTAATTTGACACACAAATTAAGATTTTTTTCCCATACACAATTATTTTTAACCCTTCCTTGTTCTAATTTGCATATGCAAATTAGGGCTTGGATTCAGTTTAGTATTCAGAAAAAGCTGAAAGATTCAGGATGCACTGAATCCACTGATTAAGTGTACCCCTTATTTTTATAGAGACCTGCAATGTTTAGGGGTATAATTTTCCTTTAAAGAAACGATAACACCAAAAAATAAAGGAATGCAAATATAATGTTAATGTATTAAAAATAGTTTAAAGTAATGCAAATATAATGTACTGTTGTGCTGAACTAGTAAAACGGATATGTTAGCTTCAGAAACTCTACAATAGTTTATATAAACAAGCTGCTGTGTAGCCATGGAGGTAGTTATTCAAAGCTGAAAAAAGAGAAAAAGGCACAGGATACACAGCAGATATTTTCAACCCAACTTAACTATGCATGTAAAGGCTATATGACAGGACTGGCCCACTTAAAGGGCATGAGTCAGTTTAAGTAACAGTTTACTGGTTAAGGGTTAAAGCAGTGAACAAGGCTGAGTGTATGAGGCAGGATTATTAGCTTCCATTTTGCACTTACTACTGTATATATTTTGTTGTGTTTACTGTATAATAAACAGCTGACCCATTTTACTAGATCCCTTGAACTTACATAGGAACATGCTACATTACAACTAATATTAGCATTGGTTGAGCAAAAAAAAACTTTGGTTGAGCTATAAGGTGCACAGTCTCTTTTGTGAAAGCTGGACACAGCATGTTAACTTTTTTCACAGCTTCATCTCCTTAAAATGATGTGGTTAATTTACTGAATGCTCCTCAGAGCACCGAAGAACACTTTAAATACTCCTGATTGGAGCAGGAGGCAGCTAAAGGTCAGCTAGCAGAAATGACTGGCAAACCAATATTTACAACAAGAATAACCACCGGCAAGATATAAAAAAAATGAATAGACCATGAAATAATAATGATGGCATGTATATATATTGCAACACAATGTCCCACATGGGGACATTGTGTAGCAGTTATCTTTTTATAGACCGAATCTGAACTTCTATAGTAACTGGTCAGACTGCTATAAGTTCAGTATATCAGTGGAATTAACTCTCTTATACATGTTGTAAATATATTTCTGTAAACAGAAAAGATAAATGGTGTGAGAGTTAGCTCAGAATAGTATTTATAAAGCTCTGTTGGATTTATATATAAAGTAGCATTGTGCACAGCAATAACAGAGACATTTATTATAAAGTACTAATTGGATTAGCAAAAAAAATTAAATGAAAATAATGCTATTGTTGTACACCACTCTAGACCTGGCATTACCTATTGATGTTAATGGACAAATTAAAAGTTGCACAACATTTGCATTAAAACTTGTATTGTATATTATACATTGTATACCCTGGTGTTAAAATTGCCATGTTTGGGTTGTTGTTTTTTTTTTTTACACACCTTCATAAACATGTATTCTGAAGTGAGAGTAAAGTAATAAACTCATCAGGAACATTAGTGATCTAAGCAAATGTAAGCAACTAGCACCACTCCAACAGAACTACATGTATGCGCTTACCCAGCATTGTATTCAGAAGAGTAATTGGGGTATATTTATCAAATAGTGAAGATAGAGTTTACCAGAGTCCACTAGTGTGAAATTCCGCCTCTCTCCATTCATTTCTATGGGATTTTTAAACACATATTTATCAAAGGGTGAACTTTCCCTTTCACCCATTGATCAATACCCTTTTAAAAATCCCATAGAAATTAATGGAAAGTGGCAGTATATCACACTAGTGGACTCTGGTGATCTCTAACTACACTCTTTGATAAATATACCCCAGTGTATCATTACATTTGCATCCTTGCATAACAGATGCTGCCTTTATGGTGCAGGGCAGATTTCAGGATTCATGGATTTATTATACCATTGCAACTATTCCTATATATATAGGGCTCTGTGATACATTGTATTCCCTGATGCTCCTTCTTTGGGTATTATTAATAATGCACGAGGAAGAGCCATGCCAGAGGATCTCTATATACCGACATGTGGTACTCTTCCAGTAGGAGCAAGCACCACGTCATACACAGACAAGTGCAACTCTTTGTGCTCCATTTAGTATGCACTGGGTACAAAGACACCCCGTTTCCCTGGATTTTAAAATAACTACTACAAAACAAATTACTATAGATAATAAAAAAGGCACCCATTGACAAAATTAGAACTGAATGTGGACTAAATGTATTTTCTTTAAACATAAACCATAACATGAAAATCTAAGTCAAATGTACATTATGAAAAAATAATATATATACACTACAAAATAAAAGAACAGTGGAAAAGCTTTCCTTTCATTGAATAGATATAATACAGTTACAAGAAAGGCTTTCTCTGTGCTTTCGGACCAATATTTACAAAGCAAAAAAGTTGACTTATAAAATTGCTCATAATTAGAAGACAACATATTTGGGCTTCTTATGTAGTAGGCTATAGGTGCTACAGGCAATGTCTCCTCTGAGGATGTAAAAATATAAGGACTTGAAAAAAAATACTTTCAACTGAAATACAGTTTTTGTGAAAAAGCAATGTAGTCTTTAATTTTCATTTTTTTATTTAAAGATCATCACCATCATCTGTGCTGAAGCTGCTTCTTCTGCTGCTGCTGCCTTTGGACAGGTCTGGCGATGTTGCTGAGAGAAAGGGATCAGCTCCATATGGTGACATTTCTTCCAACATTTGTTCTTTTAAAGCTGCACTAAAGGATAGATCCGTGAAATGTGATAGTGGATCGGAAAATGATGTAGATACATCACACAAGTCTGTGGTTTGTCCAATGGAAACTGGAAGCTGAGAAGCATAATCCAGAGACATATCGTCCCCATATGTTTGCTGTTTGATAACTTGGGATGCTATTTCCACTGTACATAATGTTGGCATGGGAAGGCCATGAGCTCGAGCTTGTATTTCAAGTTCCTAAAATCAGAATATGAAATAATTAGCTATCATTTCCACTTTAATATTAAATATATATATATATATATATAGCTTATTTAAATAAAATATATATATACAGTACATATATATACACATCCCTACAGTGGATATTAGAAATGGTGTCACTAGGTAAAGGTATAAGACTTTAGGCTACATACTTTTACACAGGTCATTTTGTCACCTGTTTCTACTATGCTAAAGATTTTTGCATATGTCAACACTGGGAAAGTAGTATATACTAGTCAGGTATCACAATGGAAAAAGGAAGGGAAAAGCTACAGCAGACATAGATGTTCAGCCATCTTGTAGTCAAACATCATCATCAATCATCATCATCAAATTTTATTCCCTGATTTCTTTCATATCAGTAAAACAAAATTTGATCACAGATCATGTCCAAAATGTACAGCAACAACCTTACATTGAAATTATTTTTGCTTCTTCCTAAAGGAACCTTATCTGGGAGCCATTAATCTTTTCATCTCAGACTAAGTGCATTCTGATATAAGTTAAAGCAAATGACCATGGTTAGACAGAGTAAATTCTTCATATCTGAATATGTACATTTAAGTGATCTATGTAGTAGGTTAAGCACCCTTTGGAAACTGAAGATGGCCCTGGTGTTAAATGGGAACAATAAATAAGTGATATCGTTAGATAAGATTGATGGAGACAATTTCTATAACTTTGTAGTTCATTCTTATCTTTCACAAACCTGAATGCGAAGCAGCAATCTTCTGTTAGCTTGCTCTAATTTTTTCTGTCTGTGTTCTAATTCTCGACCTCTTTGTTGTTCTTTTTGTAGCCATTTGATGTATTCTACCGAAGCTTTTAAAATAGTTCCTTTGTTCCAGCGCATATCACTGCAAAATGGAGAAATAACCTTTCCTCAATTGTGCACATCAGCAGAACATACAAAATCTTTTACATTAACCTGAAATAATGATTTACATGACCATTATTCACTCTTAGATCCTATTGCTTCTGAATGGAAATTTTAATAGAATAGTTAAGAAGCCCTTGTATAGTAAAATTGATCCTAGAATGAAAATATGTGTCAAAAGTAACTAATAGAGTGACTTTTTGTGGGAACAGTAAAGGCATTATCATCATTCCAACATTACAGTTTTTATATTTTTATAATTTTTCAAATTGCTTTTAGTATTAACTTTATGATAAAAAATCTATGTGCTGTACTTACATATTAAAAGAATAAGAACTGTACATTGCTTGCAATTCAGGATACTTTTATTTAAAGATCATTTCAAATATTCAATTTTTTATACATCATGGGATTCACATAATGGGTAAAGGGAGGGGAACATTTTCTAAATACAAATAGTTACTGAATATTTGTTAGTGTAGTTAGTGTTTTAAAGGAATTGTTCAGTATAAAAACTGGGTAAATACTGGATAAATACATAGGCTGTGCAAAAAAAATGTTTCCAATATACTGTAGTTAGTTAGGCCCAATTTTAAGGTATTAAGGCTGGATGTCAGCCAGAACACTACTTCCTGCTTTGCAGCTCTCTTGGTTTCCGCTGATTGGTTACCAGGCAGTAACCAATCAGTGACTTGAGGGGGATGCACATGGGTTATAATTGTTTGAAAATGATACTTAGAATGCAGGTCAGATTCAAATAAATTTCAAATATAGTACATACAAGTTTTTGAAAGCATAATTTGAATTCCTGAGATTTAACAAAAAAAAAATTTGATCATAGGAAAAACCTTAATTCCAGTGTGTTTTCCAGATAAGGGAATAAGGGATCTTTCCATAATTTGCATTGCCATACTTTTACTAAGAAATAAATTAAACACTAAATAAACCCAATAGGATTGCATATCCATCCCTCAGTAAAATGTATTTTTTATACTCACGGATCATTGGATTTTGGGATAAGTGTGCCAAGTTCTTTAATTCTGTAGTTAATATTGTATCTCCTCCGTCGCTCAACTGTTGGAAAAAAACAGGCACCTTTATTGCAAATAGATTTTCAAACAGTAGTGGCATTACTCCAGAAATGGAGTAAGTACTAATGTATGTTTTCACAGGGTTTTCAGTGGCCATAGGGCACCCCCTCTCTATGAATGTATCCCTGTATCCCATTAATCAAAACAGGTAGAGTACCCTGTGTATTCTAGAATTTAAAAAAGCAAACTTCTGTATACTTTGTTCTTACTGTTTTACCTCACTGACTGTCATCAACAGGGTCGGACTCTAGCTTACGCCGCCTGATCCCCCCACCCCATGCACGTGTTTTTTTTCTGCAATGGGCAGGAGGTTGGCAGCAGGAAGCTGGGGCCCACCAGTTTTCTTTCCCGGTGTCCCGCCAGCCCAGTCCAACCCTGATCATCAAAGGATGGAGGTAGGATTCAGTACCACATCCTTATACTTGCTCCTATTTATCTGCACAGAATGGAACTAGGGTCAATATAAGATTATGTCAAACAGAGAGATTACTAGCTGCATAATTGAGGGAGAGGGGGATGCCATTTAGATCACAGCAGCCTGCACAGGCCTCTATCTAGGTCTAAATGGAATCAGTCTATATATAATACCTTATATACGTTTTCAAGTAGTTAATGAGACCTGGAAAAATTTATATGGGGATCAAGCAGTAGCTCCAAGATTTTTTCCGCAAAGAACATAGTTGCAGAAGCGCTTGATTTGGAACTGAAGGCAAGAGGAAACCAGCAGCACAAAGTGCAACTGAAGTGCAAGTAGTGCATGTTGGTACAAGTATTGTTAATGAATCTGTTTTTTGTGCAACTAATTGCTGGCAAATCGGCAGGCCAGCAACTGCAGTTGTGATTGTCAATGACTCCTCAGTTGTTATAAAAAAAAGTATACTTACTAAGATTATGACTGTCTTTTTTCTGTCTTTCTTTCGCCATGGCTCGAGTATCTGTGTCTAAAAAAATAATGTGAGTTAGTGGAGAGGCAATTAAAGTCCAAGAAAAACGGCATTAGTTATCAATCTCATATATATATAAAGATGTTGTTGCACCTTTGGGGCAGTGGTACATGGGCAGATTTTGGGCATTTGCCTGTGATGTTTTTACTTACGCAAACATGTGAAATGTGTCAAAATGCCCACATTTTCACTTATTGGACATTTTGAGAACTGCATAATAGTCTAAGTTGTATCTTTATAAATAACAGATGACACATTGTGGGACATTCACTAAGATTCCTTGTTGCGCCAGCGTCTGCTTCGCCGCACTTCGCTAGGCATATTTACGCCAATGCTACGCAAATTCACTAAAATCCGAAGTTGCGCTCAGGGGAAGCGTAAGGTTGCGAAGTTGCGCTAGTGTAAATTCGCAAAGCAAAGCGTAGTTACGCTAGTGATGGTTAATTTGCATACGGCGCCAAATTCAAGTTACAATGGAGGTATATGTAGCATCACTACACAAGCCTGGGAAACCTTCAAAACAGCAAATACATTTTTTATTTTGCCCTACACATGTGCCCACTGCATAGTTAAGGTGCCATGAGTTAGGAAATGTAGGGGGGAAGGAGGGTAGCCCCAAAAAAATGTTCGATCTTTTTCAGTCTATCACCCATAAAAAATGAAAAAACGCCAGTTAAAATTTAGAAAAAATTGTAACTTTTTTTGAAGCAATCCCTATCTACTCTATTGCACTTCGCCTGGTCTGAGGTGGCAAAGGAAGTCTAGCGTAAAAGGTAGCGTTCAGAATAATTAGTGTGTTAGTGAATTCGCATAGTTACGTCCGTTGCGCAAATTCGGCAGGCGTAAGGGTGCGAAGTAACACTAGCGAATTTACGCCAGCGTCCGTTAGTGAATCAGCGAATTAACGAAAATGCGCTACTCTGGCGTATTTACGCTAGCGTTAGGCACTTCGTCGTTGAATTTGGCCCATTGTCTGTTTGTTGCTTGACTCATATATAACATGTCATTGTAACAATGAAAATTTGTAAACATATATTCCACCACTGACAATATATTCCACCACTAACTTGATTCTATGGGACATTCTAGAATTTAATTAGAATATAAACTTTTAAATCTGGCCCAGTAATGGGTTCTTTATTAGTTAGAAATATATTTTAAAAAAGTGGGTGTCCGTATTGCTCAGCATATTGTCTGTATAGCAATTAATCATTTTTCTATACAAAATAAAAACTCTTTGCCTCTTAGCAGTAGCTTCAGCTGCATTCCCATACTTAAACTATAATCAGATTTCCTAAATATTCTACTGAAAGAACCCTGTGTTTCTTTCTCCTGACATTAACAAACAGTAGAAGGTTTTAGGATTCAGGCGACTAATTGAATGTAACTTTTCAAGCTGTTAATCAGTTAACATAGATACTTGTTGAATAGAGTTTCTGTAAGCCTAAAAAAAAGCCATTTGTTCTAGCATGAAAAAAAATAAATAGGAGATAATTAATTTATACAGTTCAACCCAAGCCAACGTTTCAATGAATCTTGTGTTTTCCCAAAATAATTTGATTTCAGAACTGCATGATATTCATATAGATCACAATGGCAACAGTGTCTGTATGTTTCTAAATTAAGTGTACAGTATAAACAAGTCTGCTGCTCTTTACCCTCTTGTTACTAAAATAGAGTTGAACTAACAGCAGTGGGAAGATAGGGTAGCAATGTTTTACCAACTGTAACAGGAAGAAATATATTTATTAAAATCTAGGACATGGCTATATACTGTATATTATTATAAGTGCATTACCTGTAACTTCTCTTTTCAGTCCCAGACTAGGGCAAGCATTATTTGAAAGTCCCATGTCTGAGCTTTGGTCACTGTTGTAAATATCCAGAATACTGCTTGAGAGTGCAAACTGAAAGACATAGAAAAAAAGAATATAATTTAATGCTACTTATACAAGAATGCAAATAATATTAGATAACATGAGAGAACTTTTATTTGCAAAACACAAATCCCAGCAGCCACAGCCATACTCTTTGTCTAGAGTTGTTGTGGTGCTAGGGGCACACTACATAACACACAAATGGGGGAATGTAATAAAAATCGCTAACTAAAAACTATTCGCAATGCGAAAAGTTATGCCTTTGCGCGAACAAATTTAGCTTTGTGTGAATTTAATATAGCTTTTGCGAGCCCGGAAACTGTTTAGCGACCACTTCCGACAGTGAAAAACCATTTGCGAATTTTATCGTTTGCGCCAATGCGCAGTCAATGTAATAAAACTTCTTACTGAAAAAGTCGTTATATTTGCTCCAAAAGGTTACGACACCTTCAAGCACTTCTTATGAGTGCGCAATTAAAATTCGCAATGTGCAATTAAAATTCGCAATGCAATAACAGTTTAAGGAACAATATTACATTGTGAGATGTGGGTTTTTAGTCTTATTGGTGCGAATTGTTTTGCTCTTTGCGACTTTTATTACATTCCCCTGAAAGTATTGTAGTTGCTATCCTGCTACATGTCAAATATTAACTACAGAAAAAATGAATTGATGTAAGGGACAAAGGGACAAGGCTATACCAGCTACTGTTTGCTGTTGGATATATTGGGATCAGCCATCAGTACAGCAACCAGAGTATTATGGGCTAAATACCTATGCAAGAGGTATTTATAATGAGCCTCCCTTTACAGCTTACTCACCAGTTTTGCTGCAATGTGATAGGATGAAAGAGTTTTCATCAGCCCAGCACAGCTTGCAAGTCCTCTTTCTGTGCTGTATTGAGTCATTTCTGTTTTCCCAGGAATTTCATCTTATTGATAGTATCCATTATTTGTTTGATCACTCACTAACATTACTCAACAGATTAAAAGCACAGGCTTCTAGGCTTAAAGGGCTTGTTCACTGTTGAGTAAACTTTCAATGTGATGTAGAGAGTGATATGCTGAGACAATTTGCAGTTGGTTCTCATTTTTTAACATTTTTGTTTTTAGTTATTTAGCTTTTTCTTCAGCAGCTCTCCAGTTTGAAATTTTAGCAGTCTGAGAAATATAAATAGGAGAGGGCCTGAATAAAATGTATAGCCTCACAACGCATTTGTTTTTTAGATTATGCCAATGACCCCCATTTAAAGGCTGGAAAGAATCAAAAGAAAAAAGCAAATAATTAAAAAGCTATAAAAAATTTAGACCAATTGGAAGGCTACTTAGAATTGGCCACTCTACAACATACTAAAAGTTAACATAAGGGGGGGGGGGGTGCAGAATCATTCTTTAGAATATAACACATTAAGGGAATAATGGTATGTATACTACACAGGAATGTTCCTCAATGCCAAACAACTTGCATAATAACCTATGGGCTGGCAGGCACATGGGGTTGTATCATTGGCAAATTTCCTACTAAAGGCTGGAAAATCTAAAATAACTGAAAAAATAACAAGAGAGCAGTGGCGGAACTACTGGGGGAGCAGGGGGTGCGAGCGGGCCAGGGCCCGCACCCCCTCAGGGCCCTCGGCAGCAGACCTGCCACTGTCAAATGTGGCCAAAAGTGTCCGAACGGAGGGGGTGGGGCCTGGCTACGCATCACGCACCAGGGCCCGCCCCCCTCTAGTGACACTACTGCAAGAGAGAAAAAATTAGACCACTTTTAGCACTATTACTTTAGTTTTGTCAGAAAGTATAAATATAGTTTTGTCAGAAAGGGAACCTTTTTTAGTGCTAATACCAGTAACATTTCACAGGGAATGATGTTATCCATAAAAACACTTTTGTTTTGCAATGGAAACCTTGTATAACTGAACTTCACATGAGAAAAGTGTATAGTTCTGCACATATTTCTACACATGATCACTTGCTGGGCTAGCTTAAACAATCATGTATTAATTAGCATTTAAGTGTTTCAGCACATTTTTCAACTTAAAGTTTAACAGTCTCATTTATGGAGCTCCCATTGTACACTAAGTATAAAATCAATGTGTTTTTTGTCAATGAGATCTCATAAATCATTAATGGATGAAATAGCCTACCCAGAGAACGTATTTATTTAAAAGGCTGGTTTACAATTCCATTGAGTTCAATGAGCGTGTCCATGTGCCCTTTGTAAGCTCATGCTAAAGGTTTCGATAGCCAGGATAGTTACACTTTCCAGTTCATCGACATACATTGCAGCAATAACTGTATACCACTAGAAATGGATCACTTGCAATTTTAAGGGATTTTACTTACTGGTGTCAGAAAACTAGGTATTCCAGGATACCCCACAACTCAACCTGTGTCACCTAATGATTTGTCTTCATAATGATAATCATCAAGTAACAGGACAATATTTAATCAGTGGGTTTAGCAATAGCAATAGCTGTAGGGTTGAGGAATATAGACAGTTCCATGTAAGTCCTCAGTTTCTACAATGCTGATGATTTTCTGGCTAGTCCTAAAGAGATTTTTGCTGTGTGAGGCCCATTCACTAGTTATGTCACTAATATAGATCCAACAGATGCTGAACTAAAGGGAGCAGCAATGTATATCTGTGTGTATTATATCATTAACTATGTGATTATGGCCCTGATACCCCTGCAACATTAATTTCAAACTTCTAACATATTGAACATTACCTTTGCATTGTTTCTAAAAAAAATTCCTGCATCGAGCAAAGCAACTGTTAGTGAACTGAAACTTCCAGCATGGATTGTGGGAGTTGTAGTTAAGCAATAAGTAGAAAGCCATAGGTCAGAAATCCCGGTTCTAATTTAAGACATATGTTGATGTGTCTATCTGCAACGTAATTTCATATATAGGGTTATAATAATTTTAAAAATGCGTTTGTTTGTTTCTAATTTTTACTGGATTTGTAAAAAACTAGCTAGTGCAAGTGGATAACACTACATTGTTTAAATAATACTAGTTAGGAAAGTGACAAAGCGTTTTCCTCTGTAAGATATAGAAATAATCAAGGGTTTACATTTACCATTTATAATATAAACTCTCTCTCTCTCTCTCTCTCTCTCTATATATATATATATATATATATATATATATATATATATATATATATATATATAATAACAAATATAATATCAAAGACAACAAAGCAACCCATAGTTGTTTCTACTAATTCCAATCCAAGCCACAACTATGTATTTAATAACGAATGATGAAATAAGGTATAGAAGAATATGAACATAAAGGTATGCCCTATATAAAGCCAAAGCAGATTAAGAGCTTCCTTACCTGGCAATTCCTCCCCAGATTAAACTGTCCTGCAACAAGTCTCTCCCACTCCTTGTTACACTCACAGCCCCTAGTCATCTAAATGGCCCTGGAGGTTAAGACGAGCTATCATTTGTGCAGCCAGATGACCTTTGTTTCTGCTTATAACTTAGTATACTTGTTTGGCAGTCTGTTTTTCTCTGCGCTAGCAAACTGTGATGTTAATGTTTGTTTTGTTACTTCCCAGCAAAGGCAGATGTCCTTGTAGGAATTAGGCACCCTCTTCTATTGTTTGGACTAAGGCAATTGGATGCCTGTAAATCACACGGAATAAAGGGGGTGCTAAACATGCTAAAAATGGCAGATTTATTTTAAAAACAAAGCTAATGTATATTTATAAAACATTCAACTACAGTTTGTTAATTGTGTAAACTACTCTGGCAATTTCATCAAAGCAGAGTTCTGGAAGTCTGTTTATTTTTCTATCTGCAGCAAAATTGCAGAATTGGTCAAAGCTATTTCTGTTAACAGCTGTTTACAAACTATTCACCTTTTCCATGAGTGAGGGATGAATCTGGCCCCCACATCACCCTGAGTATTGTGGATGCCACCCCCCAAGTCCCAGTGCTTATAAGTGTCTCAGCATGCCTCATCACAGTAGCACCCCTGCCAGGAGTAACAGAGGGGTCAGGGTGGGATGCACACAGCTGAGCTCATTTGTCAACACTGGGCAATGTTGCACCTAGGCCTTGGTACCAATCAGTGATCAGTTTTGTTCAATTATATGCAAATACACAATGAAACAGACTACATGATTGGGTGTCATGGGTAACAGCCCATGCGCAAATTTAAATTTAAGATGATAAATGAGCCCTGAGTTAGAAGAAATATCTGGCAAATGCAGAACAGAATTCTCCATATTGCAGTAAAGCCTTGCTTTTTTTTTACTAACATCCAAGGATCCAATAAAGACTAGCGGGAAATTTGCAATTTCACTAACAGCGACTTTTTTTCAACTCCATGCTACCATTTCTTCATGCAGTCTGTTTCATTGTTTAAAGAACCACAGATGGCATTCTCATTAGGAGAATTTCTGGCCTGAGCAACTAGGAGAAAGATGCCTTTATAATATTAATATAGCTGTAGCTGTAGCTTTATGACCATGTTATAATGAATAATACTCATTTAAAGGATGGAACTGTGTGAGTTTATATATTTCTTTCTTTTACTACATGTAGCATTACAGTAATCATTTTTATTCTAACTACTTAGGTTGCGTGCACACAAACCTTCATGATACATAAAGCTGGTTGTATTTAATAGCCTTGGCTGACCAGTTGTACATGTTGGGGAGGACCACTCTATCAGTTTTAGCACCCAAAATCAAATTTGACTGAAATATTGTGAAAACAAGGCTGCCTTTCAAATTGTTCTTTAAAATACAGGCTGCAAAATATGAGAATATGAAAAATCGGATAATATTATTTAACAAAAAGTGTATCCTAATAAAACTCCAAAGAGAAACTTACATTGCTTGACATCAAAAGTGTGGGTTCGGCACAGTTCAAGCCATCATCATTGAAACTTGATTCTAGGCTAATTATGTCATCAATTACTTCTTCCATCTGTTAAGAAATAAGAAAAAAATTAAGAAAGGGAAAAATATGTTATACAAATGGAAACAGAGCAAGCCAAGGCGGTGCCTTAGAAATAATTTGAATTTACACATAGATACAGTACAAGAAATTACTATTATACCCTTTTACATTAACTTTAAAAAAAATCTGTCAAGCCCCTTGATGGCCTGGGCCATACTTCAACATGAAGATTACAAGATTATGGACTGATTAAGGTCATGCAAAGGCATTATCAGATAACTTTTAGATAGTAACCTTCAATACACAGAGACTGATTTACTAACCTAGTTTATTTACAAGCTTGTAGTAGACCTAATGAAGCTAATGGCTAACTGGTTGCCAGGTTTAACTGCACCAGTGCAATGTAGCACCTATGCTAGTAAATGATCACAATACTCCTAACTCAACAAAGAGGTTAGTTCTTTCCTTGATATCAGTCCCAATGTGTAGCCAGCATCAGGGCCATGTCCTTACCACCTGCCCTAAGACAGTAAAAACAGGGCTGAGCTGTGGCCCTTAGTTCTTTTGTACTTGTATAAATTACCCCTTATGTTGTTATTTAAACTCTCCTGATAAAAACAATGAATTATTTCAAATGATTTCATGGTTTTCAAATGATTTTTTGGGAGTGTCAAGCATACGAACATGGTGCACAGATTGGAAACTTCCTTGCAAACAGCTGTTTTAATAGGGTGAACTCCTTGGCTACAATCTGGGCATTGTGATATTTAAAAAGGCGTTGCGAGGTTAAATGCAGTGTCTGATATTCTGAAGTAAGTTCTTGTTCTAAGGTTCTATGCACCATTTTGCACCCATCTGGACTTGAATATTGAATAGGGATCAGTAATAACTGATGTTCCTACTTGCTTGCAAATATATTTGGGCTATGTGAAATATTAAAAGTATTAAAAGTTTTGTCTGAGCAGCCCCATAATCAAATTATTGTGGCATTTTCTGCACTCATCAACTGTGCAGATGACTGATTCTAATTTATATATCATTGATAGCATTTAAAAACAATGCTATATTTTAAAGAAAGTTACCCATTTCTACCTTATCTGCTAAGGAACTACAACCAGTGGCAATTCCGGTGAAGAAGCCGTCTGAGGTGGCTCCTCAAAATGCCGCCCCCCTCTCGCCAGCTTACCCATCTGCAGGGGAGGCATCCAAGGCAGGAACACTAGTGCGGAGAGCGCAACTATGCTCTCCCGCACTAGTAAAGCCAAATTTCTGGTTTCAAAACCGGAAATTCGTCTCTTAAAAGTACAGGAACGCCTTTTTGCCGCCCCTGGAAATGTATCTGGCACTGCCGCCTGAGGCACCCCTGACTACAACTCATAGGGGCAAATTCACTAAAGCGCAAAGTGGCTAACATTCGCACAAATTCGCCAGTGTGACGTCATTTCGTTACTTCACCAATTTACTAACTGGTGCTGGTGTAAATTCGCTAGCGAAGTGGACCTACTCTAGCGCTACTTTGCACCCTTACGCCAGGCGAAGCTGCGCTATGGCATAACTTGCGCATTTTACTGAACGTTACCTCTTGCACCAGACTTGCCTTCGCCACCTCAGACCAGGTGAAGTGCAATAGAGTAGATAAGGCTTGCTTCAAAAAAAGTCCCAAAAAACGCTGGCATCTTTTACTTTTTTAAGGGTGATAGGCTGAAAAAGATTGTAAATTTCACAACATTTTCGCCTCCCTGAGCGCAACTTCAGTTTTAATGAATTAGCGGCACACCCTGGCGAAACTTTGTCTGGCAAAGTGCGGCGAAGTACAGAAAGGTCAACGCTGGCGCAACTTCGGAGGTAAGTAAATTTGTCCCCTAGCCTTCATCCATTAGTTTACACTGATGAGATGGGTGGTTCATCTGCCACACTGTTGCTGAATAGCTGTAGTGTGCCTAATCCCTCTTCTATTACACAAACACAGCATGTTGGTTGAATATCAAACAATTGGAATACCTCATTTTCCCTGTTGGCTCCCAAAGGCATCAGTTTTGTGAATGGGCTCTCTGTTGCACAGTTGTCTGTGTCAGGGGACATATGTCCATTTCGTAAGGTTGGCACAATTCCAGTTGGCTGAACTGCACGTGGGTGGGAATATGCAAGTGTCTGGGTTGAAAATTTGTTTCCAAGGGTAAGATACTGTTTAACTTGTTGCCTCTGTGACTGTTGCAAATGATACTTTGTTGGATTCTCCAGGTGAGGTTGAACCTGAAAAATAAACATGTAAAGGTTTCAATCCATAAAACATTTGAAAACTAATTTTCTAAGAAATATTATTCAGAGAGTAATTGTAGACTAAACAGTAATAATCACTTCTATACCTGCCTCCAACACCAAACAAGTCTACATGACAGTGTATAATACAATGGTTTCATTTTTACAGAGGATGTTAAACCGAGGTCATTTGCCATTCAGATGTCATTCATGAAGGAAGGAAACCTGCATTGTTTTAAGAAATAGGTTATGCCTAGGTTCTACAGTATATCAGCAGATGCAAATTTAAAAGTAAAAAAAGTTTACGTTTATATAAATTGTATTACTTCTCTCTTAAGGTCAATGGCACGCCATTATTTTGGGTTACCACAACCTTACTCTTTAGGAGTTCTGGAGATCCAGCAATTGGAACAACTTTTTGTTTGCCTATGGGAAGACCCTGACATATTATATGCCTCAAGGAAGAATCACACAGAAATACAGCCCCTAATTCTGGAGATATTCTATTCCACAAAGTAGTCTCTGCTGATATCAAAGGTACATAATCAACAGCAGTTTCCCCAGTGTACTGCAACCATATTCCTACAGTAGACAGACAGCCATTAGCTTGAATTTGTTTGAGAAACTGCAACATTTGTACATTTCTTGATGCTTCTGTGATGGGCCGGCAAATAAATGCACAAAACCACCACGAAAATTTGCGGATTTTTTTCTCCATTTCTCTAATTTCCCGTGACATTTGCGAATTATTCAGTGAAGCGAAATGCCACAGATTCGCCCATCACTAGTCATAAGAGATATTAGGTTCTAAAGAGAAACCTTAGCTAAAAAGCTGTTATGCTAAAATACAATTTTTCTTTTACACCCACCACATATCTACTAAACAGGTTATATCTAATATCTCTAGTAGATAGTAGTAGCTATCTAGAAAAAAAAACCTTACCGCACATTAAACACAAAGCCATAACCCAAATAACAGTATCTGCTTAATTGTTGCAATGAGAAAAATAAAGCTATATTTTTAACCAGGGCATAAAAAGGCTAATTTTTTATGGAGATATAACTTGCTATAAAAGACCAAACAAATACCAATGAACAATTCACTGTTCTTCCCCACAATCCCTGCGTAATTGCATACCATGTATATCTTTCTGTCTGATGCTGGAGGCAAAAAGAGTTGCGGCAGAAATGAGCATCATGTAAGGGTTGGCATGGGAGCAGAAAATGAGGGTAGACTTGTTCACCACTATGAAGGTTAGACTCAAGTTTCAGTAAGCACAACACACAGCTTGGAGTTCTATACAAAAATGTCTTGTGGCCAAATGTGCTTCAGGTACAGTCTCACAAATCTTTTATAAGGGAGCACATAGAAACACAAGTGCTAGGTCTGTAGCATTAAAATAGTACAGTTTTGCACTTATTACTAGAACCTAGCACCACATCCATCTATAATAAACAAATGCTCTTTGTTTATAGATTTTGGCTGTGAGAGGCAATTCTCATGAGCTTGAGGATTGTCAGCTGGACATTCAAATACAGTTTTTAATAAAGTTAAACGGAAGGCAATGTTAAAATAATTAACAGCAGAAGCACTTCTAACTTGCTAATTATGGACAGTAGGGTTGTACATTTTGTGTGTGCTTGTTACTGAGTAAGAAGAAAACGTCCCACTGTCCCTGATTTGACAGAGTGTGTAGAATGTATGCAATGCAGCAGCGTGTGACAGCAGAGAGAGCAGGAAGCTGCTGAAGTTTTTCCTGCTGAGAGACAGCCCACACTGTGATACATATTTGGAGGTTTCCTACCCTTTAGCAACTTTTTCTTTTTCTTTTTTAACTAAACCCCCTTTTTCAACAATATTGCTGTAGTGCTAATAAAGATGCAGATATGTTTTAAAAATCAAAAATACATGGGTGTGATATGGTGATGTAAAATAATGCATCAATTATTTCAAACATTTTCAAGTATTTACATTGATCTAGGAGCTGAACTCCATAGGATTGTACCTACATAAATCAGCAGCGATTTAAATCCTGTAACAATCAAAATGGAAAAAATGGCAGCCGTATTCAAATTTCCACCAGCAAACATAAATATTAACTGTATTTATGGCAAATATTAATTCACTGCCCTGGTATTATACATTAAGTATTCACAAGTAATTGAAAAGTATTCACATACTCAACAGACTAGTCAAACTATATATTCGAGAGCTAATGTAAAATAAATCGCAAGTGTTTCTTAATATTCTCTTGCTCTAAAACTTGCATAGAAATACAATATTCTCTCTCTAAATTCATTGTACTTACCTCATAGTAGGAACAGTCAGTTAAGTGAGGCATTGTGGAAAGCTACTAGGAGAAAAGAGTTTCCTTCAGCCTCAGCAGAAGATGAGTGAGTAGGTAGTACCGACCAACCACTCCGGCGGGACTTCCAATTCAAGAATGACAATGTTTGAACTCAGTAGGACTTTATAATCTTACTATGCATGATAAAGGATCTAATTGGTTACGACGAGGCCATCCTTTGATTACAATGACTGACAGTTACTTCAAATAGCTCTGCTTCTTGTAGATGTCACATTCCTTTAATTTAACCACGACAGGAATACTAGATACAACATAAACCATATTGTCCATTGATTCTTGCATTTTTTTTAACTCCATTTGGGTTTGCTGGATGGTTAATTGCAAATGCCTAGCAATAATTATCTCTTAAAATCCCCATGAGTCAGTATTTTAATGTGTTTTTAATGCTCAACCACACATTTATGCCTGATTTACAACCCACAATTATACAAACTATTTAGAATTCCCCTACCATACATTAACAAGCATAAATAATCCACATTAAGTCTTATGCATATAAATCACCGCTATTTACCAGCATTTACACTGCTTAATTGAATATTAACATATATGCAAATGACAGTTTTAACTTTGCTCTTTTTTTTGTATGAGTATGAGGAGATTAAGCAGTCTATGATCACTAATAGAAATATATTTCACTAATCAAAAAGATATAACATATATATTTAAAAAGGGGCATTTTATTAATCGCAATAGTATTGATTTTTTTTAAGCCAAACCCTTTTCTTGTTAAGAAAGATGCAAGAAAGTCTGGAATGTGTCTAATGTGTAATATACACTAATCAAAAAGATATAACGTATATATTTAAAAAGGGGCACTTTATTAATCGCAATTGATTTTTTGTTAAGAAAGGTGCAAGAAAGTCTGGAATGTGTGTACATTTCTAATTTCTAATACTGTTTCTATCAAAATGTAATTTCCACTCAAGTATAAAGGGCATGCTGGTAATTACTGGTACTTTTTGTTTCTTTAGTGTATTTGTTTTTCCTTAAGACTTGTTTTTGCTTAATTTCAACCCCATTTTATAACTGAGATGCATGGGTTTATATTGCGGATGACCCATAGTTATCTCATCATTTATTAGCTTGTTTTGGGCAGCTTGTAAGTGTTGCTTTTGTTTACACTAAGTTCAGCATATTATAGAGTAATTAAAGAGTATATATTTTAATGCAACAGCCAGGTGCCACTGTGCTGAGTTGTGAACCTTAAACTTCTGATCTTAGGGACCCTGAAATCATATACATTTCTACATACTGCAGAGTGACAACACAAAACAAGATATGCATTTATAACTAACACAACACAACACACATATCAATATGTAATACAGGTATGGGATCTGTTATTCAATATCCTGCAATGTATTTATCAGGAGTAATACACTCTAGTATGTCATTCTTTAGTACCATTTGCACAAGTGTAATAACCATTCATTTTACAAACCCCTTACATGATCTCCTCCACGTATTCTTTTAGACCTGCAAATGTGGGCTGTTCTTATACAGGTATGGGATCTGTTATCTTGAAACCCATTATACAGAAAGCTCAAAATTACAGAAGAAGTAATTAGAAGAAAAAAGAAGAAATTAGCAGAAATAATCCGAATTTTTAATATTTTTCCATTTCTCTGTAGTAATAAAACAGTACCTTGTACTTGATCCAAACTAAGATATAATTAATCCTTAATGGAAGCAAAACCAGCTTTTTGGGTTTATTTAATGTTTACATGATTTTTAGTACACTTACGGTATGAAGATCCAAATTACAGAAAGGTCTGTTATCCAGAAAACCCCAGGTCCTGAGCATTCTGGATAATAGGTTGCATAATTGTATATACAAAAAGTAAAACATATCTTTGTTCATGGATTTTAAATCCATTACAATGCTCAGAATATAAAATAAATTCCTCATTATTTTATTATTATTTTACCCAATTACTTTACTCCACCATTAAAGGGGTTGTTCACCTTCCAAACACTTTTTTAAGTTCAGTTGTTTTCACATTGTTCACCAGAAATAAAGACTTTTCTCAATTGCTTTCCATTTTTTTTAGTTTTTACAGTTTTTATAGAAAGTCAAAATTGTAATGTTCCTGTCCCTGGTGTTTTAGTCTGGCAGCTCTGTGATTTAATTGTAGCAATTGTTACAGTTTGCTACATTTCTCAGGTGCATCTGTTGAATATTACAAACTATTGTATCAATTTTAACAGCTGTCTTTAATGAAGCTCAGGTACAAAAAGAAGGTGAAACATATACCCATAACTTCAATATTAGAAAAACAGTTGCAACTAGAAAATAGAAAGTCATTGGAACTATCTGAAAACAACTGAACTGAAAAAAGTGTTGGAAGGTGAACAACCATGTTTAATCTTGAGGTAGTATATAGCTATAATTCACAGAGGAGAGCACAGCATGCATACTTTTAATTGGTGTTCGCTAATATGGCCTTAAAGGAGAACTAAAGCTTAACTAAAGAAGTAGCTAGAAATGTTGTACATTATGTTTTGGGCTTCTGTACCAGCCCAAGGCAACCACAGCCCATTAGCAGGGAAGATCTTTGTCTCCAAAGATGCCCCAGTATCTCCCCATCTTCTTTTCTGTTGATTCGCTGCACATGCTCTGTGCTGCTGTCACTTACTGAGCTTAGGGACCCACTCACAATATACAGTACACATAGAATAGAAATGTCACACTATAAGGTTGATTATTAATTAATACAGATAATTAGTACATGGCAGCACAGTGCACAGTGCAACTAGCACCAGAATTTAATAATCAGCCTTGTAGCATCAGATTAAAATACAGGTCAACCTCATTTTCTGCTTGATACTTTGCAACGACCCCTAAGTTTAGCTTCCCAACATCTGCTCAGAGCCCACTGAGCATGTGAGTGTCGCAGATACTTTCCAAGATGGTGACCCCCCTGTGACAAGTTTGAAGTCCTGGATCATTGCTGCTATTGAGAAGCTGAAACTTTGGGCTGCTGCTATAAGTTCAGTATATAAAAATAGGGCATTTTAGCCATATTAATTTTTAAGGTTTAGTTCTCCTTTAAGTAAACTTTGCCAACCCCATGGATATGCCTAAGCCAATAGAAGTACATTTATTCCCTGTCTAAATACAGTTATTTACATATCAAAAGTGCACCCTCAGGCACACTGACTACATATCCTTTCAGGATGTTTATTGCCTATTGCAAATCTAATATTTCTCAAACTGTAGTCAAGCCTGTCCCTGGGAAACCCTGCTGTTTTATGATCTACATATTGTTTAATTTACATAATCTACATTATGTTTTATTTACATACACAATATATACATATATATGTGTGTGTGTGTTATTATCCTTTATATTGCATCGACATAGTCCACACTTCACAAAGATTATAAATAAACATCTGCCTATCACATTCACACATACCATGACTATTTTAATCAGGAACCAACTAATTTGCCTTTATGTGTTTAGAGTGTAGGAGGAATCTGCCTGTATGTGTTTAGAGTGTAGGAGGAAGCTGGAGTACCCAGAGGATAACCCACATACATGCTCAAGCCTAAGACCCCACTGCTGCAAAGCAGCCATGTCAATCGCTAATCAGTGATTCTGCAATACATTGCATAGAAGTCCTTGTGTCATCCCCTCAGTGTATGGTGCTTATTATTAAATGGCATGCAGTGATAGAGAACAGGTACATTTTGACCACCACTGTTTTCCAGTTTATGTCAGTAGGGGTAAATATGCCTTGTTTGCCATTAGCATGGCCTTCATTGATTAGAACTGTCATAAAAACAAAGGCTAGTAACACACTATCAAAAGGCAGAAACAACCATAACAGATCATCAGTGGTGGATTACAAAAAAAACAGGTCTTCTTTAACTCAGTTGTTGCAAGTCCAAACTCATCACTCCTTCCTTACCAGCCTGTGATCTTTAAAACATAGCTATTAAGAGCAATGACAAATGAAGAGCCTAGTTCCCCCTGTGATAAACCCCCTTAGTGCATTCTCCAAATGCTCCCCCAGCGTCTAACATGCAAATCACTGCTGGGGAAACTTGTACAGGTATGGGACCTGTTATCCAGAATGCTCAGGACCTGGGGTTTTCTAAAAAATGGATCTTTCTGCAATTTGGATCTCCATATTTTGGCTACTAAAAAAACTGAATACATTAAATAAACCCAATAGGATTGTTTGCCTCAAATAGGGAATAATTATATCTTAGTTAGGGTCAAGTACAAGGTATTATAGAAAAAAATAATAAATTAATCCTTGACAGGTCCCATAGTACAGAGCCCATGATGCTATGCATGAAACCATATTTGGAGAATTAGGCTTAGTATCAGTTAATAGGTATGTTTTTTTTCCCTAATGAATGTCCAAAGTTATATCCTGGCTTTCTCAACCATAATCAGTTGGTTATATTGCATTTTTTAGTGAATTCCAGACCATCTTGCAGCACTGTTTTTTTTATATTTCCATCAATCTAGGAGTCGTAACAAAACTGACAACCCAGTAACAAAATACTCAGAATCACCCCCATTAAATAGATATGGAAATTGACTGGACCTAAAGGGGCAAATGTGAGACAGGCAATGGCCACTCAAAAATGCAGGAGTGAGCATTTTGTAGGGCATTAGAACACATTTATTAAGTTTCCCTGGCCTTGTGTATTGTAATGTCTTTGCTGCTGCTTATACGGCAGTTGTACTTTAACTGCACGCCGTATGCAAATTTGCCATCGCTAGCGTAACTTCGAACCGCTGATCGTGATATCGCTAGCACAACTTCGCAAATGATCGGTAACTTGTGCGCAACTTCGGATCTTCGTGAATTTGCACAGCCCTGGCAAATCTACGCCTGGTGAAGTGTGGCGAAGACAACACTGGCGCAACTTCGCAGGGAAGTAAATTTGCCCCTATGCCTGTGTGCTATCTTGTGTACAGGGCATTGTGCAAAAAACAGGCACAAGTGTTGATGCAACCTGCTCCTCAATGAGCAATGGTCCTAGTGCTCTAGAATGGATCTGCACTTTCCCAATGAATACAACGCAGCAGTGTAATTATGAGGGCTGGGGGAGGCATGTTTATATGCACTAGAAATCACAATTCATTATGAAATTTGACATTTTAAAATGCTGAAATAGAATTCAGATTTAGTGAATGAATGCAATCATAGAAAATGTCATTCCCCCCAAATAAAATTCCAGCCTTCTGTTTGATGTTGTGTTACTTGTTTCCAGTATACCTACAATATGGTATATAAAAGAACTGACACAATCAGCACAATCAGTTCTGCGTTGAGTAGCACGTAACAAGTTAAAATTCATTCTTTCCTGATTACCAGTTCAATGCTGAGAGTAAACTCTTGTAAGCTGTTTAGTTTGCCTATTCAATTCACATTGTAAATTAGCCTAAATCCTTGTCAATCACATTTCGCAAACCAAAGAATGTCTTTTATCTACCAGGTGGATCAGTGGTTTAGACAATACTTACAAATGCCCCAAGTAGAACATAAGTTTAAGCTGATTTGCATCACTGTGGTTGAACTATAGAAGAGTTTTTAAGCAGGATTTATGTGAAATCCCATTGCTCTAAATCCACACATCATTGATATCTAAACACGTCTCTACTGCTTTGCAAATGCGATTGTCACTAAGTGTAAATAATCTTTTTTTTTCTGTTGTTCGTTGTTGTAAATACATATTATTATTATTATTCAAAAAGGACACTCTACTAATATCCACTGTACATTGTCAAGCCATCTATTGCTGGTAACAGTGACAAACAGTGCACTCTCTCAGAGTGTTCAGGCAAACGGCCTGCTGGTTGTTCATTTTGCTTTCATACTCTTTGGCTAAATGCATGCATGCCCACATTCTCCCCATTGTAGGGCAATGCAGTGATCCCCCTGTGGGGATTCATTCTAAATATCTGTGTGAAAACCTTTTTACTTTAGCCTATGATTATGTGGCTTTAGGCACCAATAAATGCGTAAGGCTATTAAAATATGGCTGTTTGAGATATGCAGCAAACTCGATTTTTTATACTACAACAGCTGCCACTGACTCCTCTACATTTCCTGGGAGCCTGCATATTACTACTGTGGTCAGTACAGTTCCCAGTCAGCCAATGACCTGGTCCCTTCTTACCTGAATTTCCATTTCTGTTGATTGATGAAATATTGGTTCCTGTGTGGTCACTATAGATCCTTTCCAAATATACAAGTTCTGGTTTATCCTAAAAAAATGTATGTGAAATAGACCATAAAAGTGTTGATACGTCCATAAGTTGCCAATCTCATTTAGACTGTAAGCCCTATGGGGTAGGGTCCTCCATCATTTTCTTGACACTGAGCACTTACTCTGTATTGTAATTATATTTCATATTTATCTGCATTGTATTTCTAATAATACACTTCTTGTTGCTTATTATTGCAGTGACCCTTTGTTTGTAACTACGAATTTATTGTTTGCTGTACAGTGCTTTGCCCTCAAAAATGCTATACAAATAAAAATATACATACATACATACATATACAGCTTCCCATATAGTTTTCAGTTGTTTAAGGATAAGGGTACACGTGGCAGTTGAGTATTCACCTGAATTTGCCCTATGTTGCAGAAATACTGACAAGAATATCATCCTCCTGTCAGTTAGCACATAGGATGGAATTCATTGTGAAAATGCAAAACTATGTGGATGGGTGTTTTCTCCTCCATGTATGCCATTGTGGAACACTGGAGGGAGCAACTACTCTGTGCAGTTTACCCCTGTAGGTCCACAGCGCTGAGGCAAAATTTTATTGGTGATAACAATTGTTATTGATGATTCTCAAGATTTTTCTTAATTCCACACGGAAAACATTAATGTATATAACATTTGTTAAAAGAGTATTAAAAAAAATCTTCTATTTAATTATTTTCCATGTTGTCTAGGGTTCGGAACCCTACTTTCCAAAAATATGCAATCCTCAGCTTTAGGGAAGTAAAAATAGTACTCCCTCTTATCAACCTTTGTGTAGATTCTGAAATGCTCTGCTCGCCTTAAGGTGACAAAAGCATTGCATAATCACACGTGACCCAAATAAAGCTATCCAATAAAATTGCAAAACTAGTAGATTTGTGTTAAAGACCTCTTGTTGGCCATATTAGAAGCCTAATTAGCTGCTGACCCTTTTGTAGATCCTTATTCATCAGTCTGAATGGGCCTTTCATATTGTTGAGTGCCTTTCACATTTTATGATATCATTAAACAATTATGGAAAATTCCCTCTTGTTACTGAATGACATGGACATAAATAAATCTCAAGATACCATAAATAATGTCATAGTACACACCTATAAGTTTGTATGGGCCCTACACTATTTTTGAACTATGTTAGTGTTTTTATACAACCTTTACATAGTTATAGAGTTAAGTTAGGTTGAAAAAAAACCAACGTCCATTAAATTCAACCCCTCCAAATGAAACCCAGCATCCATGCATACACACAGTGACCCCTCCATACACTCACATAAACTATATATACTCATACACTAACTATAGATTTTACTATCACAATAGCTTTGGATATTATGCTTGTCCAAGAAACCATCCAAGCCTTTCCTAAAAGAAGTAATAGAATCAGCCATCTGTAAGGGAAATTGGAGGGGAAGGTCAGCCACATGGGAAAATGTAACCATTGAGGAGCACCTGTGGATTTGCAATGCAGCATCAATCACTGACTTATTTGTAGACACAGGACTGCAGCCTGCTTCATGTGACTTAAATTTGTATGAATTTCTCTGCATCCTCAGAGGCATTATACTAAGGGAATGAAGGAATTAAAAGTCATTTTTTTCAAGGTTAATTTGGTTTCATTTACTTTTTTTTTGCAAACATCATCAAGCATCCATTTTACATTAAGTTTATATGAAGACTAGTACTTCTGTGGCCTTTAATAAGATAACAGCCACATGAGTTTATATCATTTGCACCCATACAGAAGGTAAAGAGGGCCATGCTCATTAGAGCTTATAATATAAAAGACAGACAGGAATTCCAGTGGTATAACTAGATATTAATGGGCCCCACAGCAAATTATTTTTCAGGCCCCCAAAATATCTAGAGGGTGACCTGTTTTACCAATATGTATTGAAATTATATATGAATTAGGGTCTCATGGGGCCCCTATACCAGTGCCGGGCCACGCTGGGCAGGCGCCCTAGGCAGGCCGGGCAGTCACGGCGCCTGTTTGGTGTGCACATGCGCAAATTTACACTCATGTGCGCATGCGCAATATAGTGCGAATGCGTGAAGTTCGCGCGCATGCGCAGAAGCGCAAAAAAGCGTGAAGAAATGGGCAGAGAAGGGAACCGGACTTGGGGTAGGCGACAGAGGAGGTACGTGCCTGGCGCCATCCCAGCTTTGCGCCCTAGGCACATGCCTTCTCTGCCTACCCCTAGTTCCGGCCCTGCCTATACTTCCTGTGGTCTACCCGTGGTCATTACTCAGAAATGTGAGATCGCTTTCAAAGAGCATCCCTATGTGTCTATGAGGCAAGGACTACATAAGAAATTAAGTTGCCCATTGTGTTCATATGAAGAAAGGCAGGTTTAGTAGGGAAATATCAATTCCAACGCTGGCATTGGAAGGCTTTCTGTAGTCTCTGTATGTATTAAGGTGCAATCAGGTCAGCACTTGCCATCAGCACATCAGATCTCCCTCACTGTCTTTTGAATATTTACAGTTACAGGGAGATAAATGGTTAGTCATCTAGATGCTTCATCATAGGCAAATGTTATCTGCACCCTTTATCCTTTATTTTTAATATCCTTGGAAAATAGTCCTGTTTAAATTCATCCGGCACTTGACATTTCCTTCTATGCCACTGCAATATATATATATATATACACATATATATATTTTTTTATATATATATTTTTTTAAATAGACCAAATTACAGAGCACATAGGTACCGTATAAGCATGTTATAAGGAAATTATAGCTCTAGTCTGTACAGGATTCTAACACTTAACAGGGATTAGCAACTTTTTTCACATCGAAATTCATGGGTGGCAAAAAATGTTGCTTCACCATAAAAAAAACATGGCTACTAAATGCCAATTTACTCTAACAAGTTTAGCCACATTTTTGTGACGTTTTACCATTTGCTAAATTGTGGAAATGTTTGCAAAGTTTTCAGTAAAGTGAAATAGGCATTTTCACTAAACACTAACATTTGTTCTTAATACACTTCATATATCCTGGCTATAGTATACTGTATATAGTATAATTTAGGGAATAAACAAAGACTAATTGTATCTGTCAGTGTTCCCAAATATATTAAGGAATGCGTATTACTATACAGCAGTTCTGGTTGTCGAATAAATGTAATTTGTATCCTATACTATTTAAAACAATGTATGCTAATACCTTACCTCTACCCAGAGTATAATTGAGCAATAAATGTGGAATATGGCTTCAGGAACTCTATCTATTTAGACAACATATTTCAAAAACAGTTTTTTAAATACATGGATGCATTTTTTCAGTTACAATTTCTGTTAATTAATACTCAAATTCTGTAGTACCAGTACTTCATGTGTTTCCTAACAAAATACATTTTGACCAGAAATGTCTGCAACAAAATCCTTCATAATATTAAAGTATTCATCTCAGTTTGCTAAATGTGAGTCCAGATGCAAAATATTCTGATTAAGATTCTGATTTAGATGTGTAGAATAGATTTAGAATACATACATTGCATTATTTGTCACACTGACAAGCCACATACATTTCAAAGAAAAAGCTTTTAGCTGTTCGCTGTACAAATCTAACAAAAAATATTAACAAGAGGGCAGCAAACGTACAACAAATTATTTTACAATAAGAAGGGGTTCAGCCTTTTGGCGCTTCATTTTCTACTGAAGTCTCATAATAACTTAAGACCTGGATATTTATCCAATGAATTGGACACTACTCTGCATTTCTATTTAGCATATTAAAGAATGTGTTATATATGTGATTTCCATAAACAACTTTCCATCCTACTCTAAGAGCATGAGGGCAATTCAGATTATTCTGCATGGACTGTTGTGTAATTTAACCTTTTGACATGTTGTCCATTGAGAAATGATGTTCTTCACAGAGCAGATAAACTATAGAAGAATCAGACGCTGTCTTAGGTTCTTGACAAAGGTCAAGCTTTAAATATCTCAGATATTCTCCACCGCCTCTATTTTTGTATATGAATGGTCTAAAATAAGCGTAACCACTATAAATGAACAACTATGGCATGCCATCTTTACTTACCAGTCAAGCCTGTGAAGGGTTATTCTTAAATATAAAACTAATGTATTTATAGGTTGCCATTGCAAGTTTATTTTTAAATGTCTTATTTATATCATATATTCTCTATTTGATACTCATGTCATGTCAAGCATATTCCTATTAATTAGCATTTCATTTTTCATGGATAAAATAGAAGATGAAAACTATATTTGGTTCAAAGTTAAGCTTTCCATTTATTGTCCAGTATTAACAGCAATAAATGGTCAAAAAGTACAAATGTGCCATTATTGTTTTGCAGCTGTTTCAGTTACAGAGATGTTAATGCAGGAATGTTTCTAGGCACTCTGTAATCTGGCCTGTAATTATATTTTTATCTGTTGGCACATCATGGCTCAGTCAGCATTTGCTGTTCTAAATTCTTTTTTCACAACTTCTATCCATAAAATAGGAATAGATGTAGCCAAAAATATAAGACTTTAATGTTTTCTATTTGGACATAAATGGATGAAAAACACAGATTTTAAGGAAATAAACCTATTGAATATTATCCTTAGAAAAAAATCCTTCATGTTATTTCTTCTTATTATTGCCTATAATACCAACATCTTTAAAAACTTTCCTTAACAATGTAATTGTATCCTTCCCACGACACAATTCACTCTTCCTATTCCCTAATCTATATATTTTGCAAATTCACACATTTGCAATGAGTATGGGTCCCAAATTACAAAAACCAGGAAATCAAATGCTAGAGCACTTAGAGACACAAAATTACATCCCATAGCCCCCATTCACTTGTGTAAAGGGCGTTGCTGCGCTCTGCAATGCAAGCACCCAATGGTGAACCTAACTTAATTCAGATGCACCAATTAGTAAATTGGGTAGGTGGACAGCTGGAGGATGCCTATGTGCCTCCCCACGCCTGCCCTCATGAGTACAGTTATGCTGAATGCCAGCAGCACTGCACTGACGATTGCAGTACAGTTTTGTATTTTTAAGTCAGCATTACCACATATAAGGACAATTATACACAGGGAATGCTATTGTATTGCAAGTAAATAACAGTGGAAGAAAAGGTATCTGATTAAAAAAAGTATTAACACAGGCCTGTAGTATGGAGCCTGCAACAAGATATATGTTGGTCCTACTTTTTACTTGTACCTAAAGGGCAGGAATATGGCAGTTAATTCAATAATAATAGTTATAAACACAGACAGAGTGAGTTGAAATCCTGGGAAAAAAAAAAGTATATGGTGTAAGGAACTTACATAAGCAATGTTCTTAATAAGCAATAAGGTGTTCCCATATGGGCCTGCTAACAATTCAGATAAGGCTCTAATGTCTGTTTGCATAATATATAATACCCCTTGGTGTGAAAACTATTTGAGTCATAATGAACAATTACCTGGAATATTTGGGAAATAAAGGGTGTTGCTACATTTACATTGCATTTTATAAAATGCATCTGAAAACAACTAAAGCCTTTATCAACATACATATATTTACTAGAATTATTTACTTACCCTATTCTATAGCATTTATAGTACAACAGTTTAGAGACCTGCATTGGGGTCAGGTACCCGCAGAACATCTGCAAGGTATTTGGGTAAAAATGTCGTGATTCCCTGACCGTGTGGGTAGTCTGAGGAAAACCTGTCCGAGGGGTACGAGGATAACATGAGGGATTGGTCCCCCAACCTTAAACTTCTGCTATATTTGGTGGATCCAAACTCTGGAGTGACTTTACTTCCGGTCCATAGTGATGGCACCTTCGGTTTCATGTGCCCTGGATCAAAAGGAAGTTGACTTATTGCAGACTGGGTCAAGTAGTGGATCAAGGGGGGCAAATTGTGGGTTTGTGGATGTGGGTCGAGTATGGGTATCAGAAAATGGACCTGCACAGGGTTGCCTGACACCTGCTGTGCACTGCTTTACACTGATATTAACTGGAGTTGCCATAAGTCACCCTACAAGAGCTGATATTGCCAGTGTACTTTTTCAGACAAGCAGGTTTCAGGTTTTCCAGTCACTTTTTATTTATTTTTTATATCTATACATAGAGCAGTTTTATCATGTATCAAACTGAGTAATTCTAAAGGATTCTCATCAGTTTGATATTTTTCAAATTGATACACAACAAGTTAATAATACATTAATAAAGAATTAATAAAGAAGATAGAAGTGGCCACAATGGCAACAATCATGGCAACTCAGCAGCATTCATTACAGGTAACTGCATCTAAACATGCTCCTTTATTGTAGTAAACTTTGCATACACATAAAATATTTGCCAGTCTCAAACTATATTGGCCTAACATAGTCTATATGCAAACACATTTGTGGGATTATTAGTAGGCTGACCTGCCTGGAATAACTCTAGAATGCCCCTTGGTACAAAACCAAATGATGGCCATACATGGCAGATTTTATTGTGTGAAATGACATTGTGAAAATTCACAATCGTCTACTTTTTGTTACATTGACGGTCTGCAAGAATTCTGACCACATTGTCCCAATAGTCCATTGGACAATTTTAGTCTCGAAATTACAAAATTGGTCAGTGGATGGGACTACCAGATAATCATTGTTAAACAAATGTTTATTGTGCATGGTTTTATTTTGAAGGGTTTGGTTAAATGCATAAGTAAACGAAGGAACAGATAGCCATTGGTTAATATATGTATTATCCAGCAGTAAACACGACAAAGATACAATAAAAGTCTCCTCCTCACGTATCATTAACCACTCAAGGATGAGTCATTTGTTAAACCCAGTGTCGGACTGGCCCACCAGGATACCAGGAAAACTCCCAGTGGGCCCAGGTGCGAGGGGGCCCTTGTGCTGCAAAATATTTTTCCTATTCCATGACTATTTCCTATTTCTTTTAGAACAAAGAGGCTAAATAGATGGAATAACAGATTATAGTATGTAAAGAATAGAGACTAGGAGAATAGAGGTTGAGTGAGGAGAAAAATAATAATAGTACTGAGAGTGGGCGCCTGGTCTATGGTTCTTTGGTGGGCCCCTGGTCTAAGGTTTTTGTGAGGGCCCCTGGTGTCCCAGTCCGACACTGGTTAAACCGACTGTTTAGCCGATAAGATCAATCGCAGGGTACAACACAGAAGGCAATGCACAAAGAATACAAAATGCTAAGCCTCTGAGCTTGAAAATACATTGATGCAAACAATTAGCATGATGGGAAAACCTCCAAAATGTCATGCTGCTTCAGAATAAAAGAACTCTGTGCTCCACTAGCTAATAGAATTATTGCTTGTATTTTGATATACAGTGTGTCCTAAGGGCAACTGGAAAGTAGAAACTGCCCAAACCAGACAAAATGAAACTACAAATAAAAAATAATCATGATAGTTTCAGTTCTCAATCTCAAGTAATGTGTGAGTTTTAGAAACCCCACAAACTCAGATTTAGTAGAAGCAGTGCTTTTCCCCAGTTCTTGGAACAGGTCTTGCAACATTTTTCAACCATACCGTATTTATGTAAAATCTGCAAAGCAGAGCGATAAATCAAACCCCAACATGATTTTACATAAAATTAAACTGTTACATAAGGGTTAAACAGTGCATAAATGATTTTACTTAGCTTTAAAGAAAATAGATGGGACACATAGCAGTGCAACATGCTGCCAATACCTTTTAACAACTAGTGCTTGTTTAACCCATATTTAGAGGGCACAATGGCAAACATATCCCAATTTCTTGGAATTGCACGTGAGTTGAGATTCCTGTACAGGTGCCTCATGCATACCAGAAACAAATACAACTTACAACCCTTTCGGGGGAATGTAATAAAAACCGCTAACGGAAAAACTATTCGCAATGCGAAAAGTTATGCCTTTGCGCGAACAAATTTTGCTTTGTGCGAATTTAATATAGCTTTTGCGAGGCCGGAAACTGTTTAGCGGCCACTTCCGACAGTGAAAGACCGTTTGCGAATTTTATAGTTTGCGCCAATGCGCAGTCAATGTAATAAAACTTCTTACTGAAAAAGTCGTTATGTTTGCTCCAAAAGATTACGACACCTTCAAGCACTTCTTATGAGTGCGCAATTAAAATTCGCAATGCGCAATTAAAATTTGTAATGCAATAACAGTTTAAGGAACAATATTACATTGCGAGATGTGGATTTTTAGTCTTATTGGTGTGAATTGTTTTGCTCTTTGCGACTTTTATTACATTCCCCTGCATGTCTCATAAATAAAACACACATATTTCTGCCTGGCAACTCCATTTTAACTTAACTTATCTTAACGTATCTTAACTTATCTTTAACTTATCTTAACTTATTTTAACTTATCTTTAGCCCACACATCTCAGCAGGTACAGATAATAGAGGTGAGTAACTTGTAAATAAACAAATGGGCTCTTCTTAATTTTAGAAAATTCGAAAATTTAGAAAATTAAAGATTTTTCAATAAATGGTTTCTGTGTCCGACTTTCATTCGAACGGGTGAGTTATCTACTGTATTATGGAATATAAATGGTGGCAACTGCCTTAGTCAATGCTGGCAAGTAGCAAAGCAAGATAGCAACAGTAGGGCAGAAATGTAGAAGTTACCCTTTATATCTGAGTTATCCAGGTTGTCGTCTTTGAGCTACTGTTCCCAAAAAAATTCCCAATACCCACTTACAGCCAAAAGCTTTTGAGGAGGTGCAAGAACTTGTAGCTGAACAACAGTTATCCTAAAGGGTCATAGATTACTTAGCCCTACTTTTTATAATGGAGCCCTGGCACACCTACTATATTGATGGACTTGTCTGCCAAGTAAACATGGATCGGGGGAAAATAAATATACATGAATAAATACTATTAATATAGGATGATTTCTTGTGTATATCATTTGGAATGTGAACAAGTCCCAAATCTCATCATTTAAATGGGCTATTGAAAGGAGCTTCCTTTAGTCCTGTTATGCAGTCTAAAAAATGTAATAATACTGTGGAATTCAGTGCTTATTACACAAAGCATTCCATTACCAGACATGTAGCTTACAACCACATGTCACATAGGTACATAAAAGAGTGGATTATATTTCTCTCAATAAAACGTGTATTTGGCTGTACATTCACCCACACTATTTTCGGCTTTAGTATCATCAGCTCATTGTGATGCCCAAATCATTGTATTATATTCATATTTATGTAAACAGGTTTTATCCAGAATAGCCCTAAAGCCTTAAAATTTGAAAACCAGGCAGTGTTAAATGGGCTTGTTAGTCCTCAGAGGGGGTGCAAATATAAATGGAAATTGCATCCATTCAGGTTCAAGCAGACTTAATATGATGACAAATTTCCAGATAACAAAACCCAAACCTGCAATTTACTGTAAGTTCTTGCTGATAAAATATTTAAGTAGCCTTTACGTAGGGTACTTCACATTGATGAAAAACCTTGTAATCCCCTAACATCACTAATGATCTACTTAGTATATTTACTGGTATGGGATCACTTTTCCTCAGGGTCCAGAAAGTCCATTTTAAAAAAATATCTCTCTTTTATTTACTACTTTATTTTATTTCTCTGTAATAAAACAGGAGCTTGTACTTGATGCTCACTAAGCTGCATGAATCCATATTGGTTATCAAAATTATGGAAAGCTCCTATCAAGAAAACCTCAGGTGCAAGGCATTCTAGATAATAGATCCCATACTTTTATTGCATTATTCTTCAAATAAATATGGACAATTACCATCAAAGCTTTGCTACATACCGGGACGGAGTGGATTTGTATCAGTGTTACCATCTTTCTGAAGTGCATCAGCTCATGCCTGGCAAACGGAATGTTGTTGGGTAAACTGACAATTAACTAAAGACTGAACAAGAGGGGAAATAAAGAAGTGAATCACACAAGAACCACATGTATGTACTTCCTAAAATTTGATTCAAGTAACACTTGGAAGCAATGACTGAGCATTATGTGGGGAAATAGATTGCAAAGATAAATAGACTAAAAGGTCAGTCTGATTTAATTGCTCTGCATCGCTATCAAATCAAGTTTAGAATATTTCCCTAGATATTCTGGGATAATTGTGTTTTGTTAATCATTTATTGAAAAATCATAACAAAGAAGGTTGACTACTAAAAGATTCGTAAATAAACTATATAAACCCCTCAATTGTGTAATTTTAGTCCTAAATTATGTTAAAAATGTAGAATTAGCTTTTTTAAATTTGCTTTGTTTTTTTTGAGAGGAAGTGAATAAATACCAATCACAGTTTC
Source organism: Xenopus petersii (assembly GCA_038501925.1). Taxonomy (NCBI): domain Eukaryota; kingdom Metazoa; phylum Chordata; class Amphibia; order Anura; family Pipidae; genus Xenopus; species Xenopus petersii. The sequence continues at coordinate 53,866,978 of CM076677.1, forward strand.
CCCAGTGTTCATTGAGATGAATGAAACTGTTAGCCAGAAGTGTAACCACCATGATTTGCAGCTTGCAAGACGCCAAACTGTAACCCATAAAATTCACTGGGAAGCATTTGGAAGGTTTTATTATTTGCTGCTGGGCTTAGATTAGTAAGTACTATAAAATAACGTACTGTGCAGCCTTTATAAGTCCATGCATGCCAGCACAAAACCAACCTCCAGTACTGTCTAAGCAATTCTTTCCAAAACTGCTAATTAGTATTCAGCATTTATTAAACGCCTGCTAGCAGATGTAAAAATGGTAAACATTGATGAGAATGCAATTTCTATGCCATTAACACTTAGGGGCCCATTTACTTAGCTCGAGTGACGGAATAGAGGAAAAAAAACTTCGAATTTCGAATGTTTTTTTGGCTACTTCGACCATCGAATGGGCTAGTTCGACCTTCGACTTCGACCTTCGAATCGAACGATTCGATTAAATATCATTTGACTATTCGACCATTCAGTACTGTCTCTTTAAGAAAAAACTTCAACCCCCTAGTTCGCCACCTAAAAGCTACCAAAGTCAATGTTAGCCTATGGGGAAGGGCCCCATAGGCTTTGGTAGCTTTTTTTGATCAAAGAAAAATCGTTCGATCGATGGATTAAAATCCTTCGAATCGAACGATTCGAAGGATTTAATCGTTCGATCAAACTATTTGCGCTAAATCCTTCGACTTCGATATTCGAAGTCGAAGGATTTAACTTCGATGGTTGAATATCGAGGGTTAATTAACCCTCAATATTCGACCCTTTGTAAATCTGCCCCTTAAGGTTGACTTATAGTTGAATTTTTGTTTTAATGTATACTCTATTCTATTGAACTCCATCTGGTCTATTAATCTGTTGTTTTAATGTACTGTGCTGTGTAAATAAGTATTACTATATAAATATACACATAAATACATACCATATTCCTTAATAAGTGTTTATGACAGAATTAAAAAGTAGGGGGCACTGAAGGGAGAACAGGGAGAAAGATTGTTATTCTTCTTCTATATAGCACCAATGTATTATGCTGTGCTTTTCTCTACCCCACTGAAGAATGTCACTCATTTGATTCAGGGCTCAAGTTTAGTAACTTAAGCTACTAAATGGGCAATTTGTAAGAAAAATGTTTTTGTTTTTGTTTTCCTAAAATTTTCTTTTCCTACAGATAAATATCGATTGTATTTCAGTTAACAGATCCCTTTAAAACCTCTAGAATCTCATCCAAACAATGACCAAAAGCAATGGTCTAGACTGCTGAAAAAATAAGCCACCCTGATCGCTAACTAAAGTGGCAAACTGAAATCTCAGACACTACAAGATAAGACTTTATTGCACAATGAGGATTTCATCGAAGAACTGCAAAAAGTTACAAATGGAAACCAAAAAGAGGAATAAAAAAAGAAAAAGGGAAACATCTGTCATTGATTCGTAAAAAGTCATCTACCACTTCTCTTATCTGTATTAATCCAAAGGCAAAGCGGAATACTGTATACTGTTTATAGCTTGGACAGCAATACAAAGGACACACGTACATTTTTTTTCTAATGCAGAAAGGTCAGAAATAACATGTGTGATACTCAGCAACAGATATAGATTAAAGTGCACAGCAGGACACTCTGGAAATGCTCATGGCACATTCAGTTAATGGGACTTCAATTCTAAATGACTCCCATTTTTAAAGAATGTGTTGCCTATTTATAAAGTGTTCATATAGGTTTCAGCATTTGAAAATAAATGTGCAGAAGGGGACAAAAAGCATCAAGTCTACCTTATGTGACAATTGCACCTGGAACCTGCAACTGTGTTTGAAACACCAATTATTTTTAATTATAGGTTATAGAGCAGCAGCAAACAATGGAAACATATTTCTGTCTATAGGGTTACTGGACAAAAATATCCAAGGACAGAGAGACAAAACCATTGGCAGTCCATTGAAACTGATTATTATGTGATGTAATGTCAAAATCCAATAAAAAAAGTATTTCAGGAAAAATAAGGAAAGGTGGAAACACTCTCAGTGTTAGAAGTTTTAGCATCAGATAATTTTGCATTGGTCACTACCTTTATAAAGCAAAAGGTTTTTAGAAATATAACACCTAGAACTAAGCAAATCACTTACTCAAATATTCCTGCAAGAAGAATTGGCAAGCACTCATTGAGATAAAATCTGTCTTTTTTTTATTTGTTTAAAAAAAGCCACATCCTGGACACTTAAATATCCTTGCTTTAATCCTGAATATTGTTTTAACTAAAGCAAGAATATATTTCACGGAGAACACTCTAAAAACTCTAGCCTAATCACCAGTGGCCTAACTAAAGAGACAGAATAGTGGGGCTTCTGAGCATAGAGGGCATGGCAGCAGTCCTGACTGATGCCCAATTATGAGTATATATATATATATATATAAATATAAATATATATATATATATATATATATATATATATATATATATATATATATATATATATATTCACAAAACAACAGTGTGTGCTGATATATATATATATTCATGACTAGTATGATATGATGTTCTATGGATTATCCAAGAGGCTTTCAGTATAGCAGATTTTTACAATACCTCTTCTGAGCTCACTACTACACTGTCTTTTAATATAAGACTTCTTTTTGAGGGGTAAATTATACTTATAACAAGCAGGGAATGTAGTGGGCAGTAGTGTCACTTCCTCATATGCTGATTTATTTCTGGATACTTGTAAAAAATTCCAGTACACCTGCTAAATTTATACATAACAGTATTACATAGATGATTGCTTCTTTTAAACCTCAATCAACAATAAGGTTAAGCTATTTTTTGACTGAATAGTTAACAGAATTACCACATTTACCATAAGTTGAAGTAAAGGTCCCCATAGACACCAAGATTTTTCTTTGGTGAACGGCCGATATTAGCAAAATCCAACCAATCCGTCAAATTATAGCGAGGTTAGTAGGAATCGAATGATCGTACATCTTACGATTTTTCGTCTGACATCTGGCAGAAGATTGATCGGCCAGGTTAAAAAAAATTTTATCGGCCCCAGTGCAATCTATTTATGTTTGCAGGGCCAAGCAGGCAGCTACCCTCAGTTTTCCTGGCAATATCTCCTGAAATGGTCTTTTTAGTTGATGGAAAAATCATAAATTAAAACGATCTTTTCGAGATAATCGTGGTCTCATGATAACGAAAAGATCTTTTAAAGATCTTTACAACCATGGCCAGCTTAAGGGTCCAGAGAAATTCTTGGTCGAGGGGAGGGATTGCTGTATGGACTGTATTGCAAAAAAAACTGATTACCGATTCTTTCCCCTTCTCTGTATTGTAAGAGCACACAATTGCAAGAATGTTTGAAACACAGTTTGTTAACAAAATAACCTTTTTTAAATAACCTATATTATTTTCATATATCAAAAACCACACAATACTGTATAAATAGTGTCCATAACTATCACAGAGGAATAGATAAATTACCAATGGAGCTGTCGTCAGTAATTTTATTTTCATTCTGCTGTCCTATACTGCTAAGTTAAAGTGATGCAGGCAGAAGCATTTGATACCCCATGTTTTGATTGACAAAAATCCTTTACAACACCTACTATAATGATATGTGTAGTTTACAGACTTTGCATAAGAGAACATAACACATTTCCGTTTGTGTGATCATGCTAAATAAGCTAGATTTAGAATTTAGAATCTAAATAAAGCCTCTGAATTCAACAGTTCGCATGATATTTATCATTATTCCTAGTAAGGTTTAATAAAATCTGCCGGTTCAAGGAAATTAAGTTCAACTGTGAAATTATATTTTTTAAAAAGAATGAATTGATTCATTGATTGTTTGTTAAACACCCTGAAGACAACAGAGAAACAAAAAACTAAGAATCAAACTTATCTAGAGCACACTGACTTTAATTTAAAGTACACTCAGTGACCTGCATGGTAAATTTTGGAAGATTGCTATGGGATTGGTTGCTCTGAGAACATTGAATTAACTGCATACAAAAGCTTTAACATGGTTTCATGGTTGTAAAGCAATATATTAATTACATATCAGCAAAAGAAAAGATACTTTGTAAAAAATGCCACCAAAAAAATACAAGATGAGTTTACTAGAATTAACAAATATTTACAATACAATGGGCCTTATACATATATACAGTATATATAGAAAGCACAATATAATGACAGCAAAATTGCACAGCTTTAGTTAAGTGCCTGGAAGCCGGATCTGAACTCTAGTTATCCTGAGCACAAGTATGCATATGCATTGAAAGAGTAATGAATAGCCATTACTTAATTCAGTGTTCTTGAATATACTAAGCTTTGTCCTTTGAACCTTCTCTGTAAAGCAGACAAAGACACTGAAATAGTGTGCATTATACTTTTTTCTGCTGAAAATCAGCATCACTATATCTATGTCAAGAAATTACCAGGTTTGAGTCAATGCTATGGGCGACTTCTATAAAGTAGATCTGCCTGACCAACCAGGAAGCATTTTTGACAGGGTGTCCTGAGTCCTCTTTTTAAGTTTATTTGGCTTAAAAAAATGATATTTGCCAAGGCGATTTCTCATCAGGTTGATCATATTAATGGATCTGTTTTATTTAAGTTTGTTGATATGTGGCTAATGATCCAGTGGACTAATTAATTGCCATAAAACAATCCAGAGCTGACTGTAACTTCAAATTGCTTCCCCTATATTTCAACATAATAAACTCTATCGATAATTATGTTTAATCAGTAACAGGACTTGAATAGATTGGATTTTTAGGTCTCACCCTGTTTGACTTATGTTGGTTACAAAAGAATTTTCCATGAACACTAACTTTACAGTTTTTAAGGATATTTATTCAGAAATTTGGATCGCTATACCTTAAGTCTACTAAAAAAAAGTATACAATAATTAAACCCAATGAAGTCCAATGGCCCTTTGAGGATACATGTTTTAAGCATCTGTCAGCACTCACAGACAATGGAGAGACAGACAAGGCATCATATTCTGTGATCATCAAGCAAAATGAGATTATATGATGCAAATGTATTGTTATGTGTATATGTGCTATGGTCTAGCTACTCAGCATAAATTATGATTAAACCAAAATACAGGAATTTAGGTAATTGTGAACAACACAAATCAAATGTACACTTGGAATAAAACAGAATAGAAATCAGGGTTTTAAAACCCATACATAAAGTGATTGCAGACCGTAATGAATAAGTACTCGAGCAGGCTGGCAATATTCAGTATAATTATACTCGTGATCTGTCAACTTCAAAATGATGAAACGTGTTGTACATGTAATTTAAGACATATAATTAACATAAAATGTAATAAAAAAGGGAATAATAGACTTAAAGTAGGTAAATGTAATTTAAAATTACTCACCAAAACAAGTTAGAATTGATTGATCTTTTTAGGGATCTAATAAGTACAAAAAGGCAAATAAAGGACAGCAGAAATGAGAGATAAACATATGCTAAATGTCTGACTATCCCAACAGTAAATCAGTTTGATATGTCTGTGCTTCAACACAGTCAGGAAAGCTTTATATTAACTTGTTATAAAGTTTTCATGATTTTTGAAAAATAGCCTTCCTTCCTTGCTTCATAGAAACATGTTAAATATGTAGTCTTGCAATCAGTCTGTTTTATGGTTGCCCCCAGGCCCGGACTAACGATCTGTGAGTTGTGGCAAATGCCAGAATGGCTGCTGTAAGTTGCCATTAACAGCCACTATTTAGTGGACTGGTGGGGAATTCTTTGGGTCTCTGTGTACCTGTAGAGCCGGTCCGGACCTGGTTGCCCCTGTGCTGACCCCTTACAATTAGATCACATTGCATTATTTTCTTTTTTTTCCCAATCTGCCTTCTATGCTGCTTCCTAGTTGGTAGTGCAATTTAAATTCCAAGCTTAGTAGCTGCACAAAAATGTAGATAATTAAAAAAATATATAAAAAAATTAAAGTAATTGCAAATCATCTTAGAATACAAATGTCTATGCCATACTAAAGGTTAGTTTTAAAGTGAACTACCACTTTAACGCTACACATTACATGTTCTCATTATTTTTATTTCTTTTCTACCTGCTTAGCCCATCTTTATTTGTAACAGTATCTTCTTGTCATGTTCGGTATCTCAAAACTCAGAACAAATGCCAAGATTCCAGTCTCGGCTCATGCATCTGCCTATAAACAACCACCTTTTGCTTCGGAAGGAGCCCTTCACTACTCTAATGCCTCCAGGTCTTAAAGTGAGAGAACCAAGGCGAGGGTTCTGGGAAGGCAAGAAAATCAGAATGTCTGAAAGGATGAATGGGGAAAGAGTAAGTGTAGTCATGGAACAGGCTGTGGTCAAATACCGATCAGTCAGCTTAGTACAGAATCGGAATCTGGATAGGTAGACAATAATGAAGCAAAGGTTGATGCAGGCAGCGATTCAGCAGTGGTCAGGGACAGGCAAGAGTCAAGAACAGAAAAACAGACGACAAGCACACCCAGGAACTATCTCAAAATAGTCCTACATTAGGCAGTGAGAAATTGTGTGCGGCACCTTTAAATATTTGAATTTCATGATGTGTGATGATGTCAAGAGAGACGCAAGAGAGGAGGTATTATCACACCCCTATTTTACCTATACAAAAAGGTGGCAATTTACAAATTTGCCTGTTGAACTCATTCCAGAGTAGTTACATCAATAGGAACTTCAGCAGCATTCTGCAATATTGTGTAGTCATTTCTAAGATAAGACACTCAGTAAATATTACTGGCTATAATATCATTGGAAAGAAGCTTTAGCTTTTTGTATGTATAGCATGTCCTATCCCTAACAACCTTGAACTTTTATTTGTTAGAACTTCTAAATTAGTTGCTTTTCTCTTCTGTATCTTTTCAGCTTTCAAATGGGGGTGTAACGTATGGTATCCCCAAACCCAGAACAAACCCCAAGGTCCTGGTCTCAGCTCATGCTTTTGCTTTTAACAACTGTCTTTTGCTTTGGGAGGAGCTCTATGCTACTCGGATACCTCTAGATCTTAAAGTGAAAGGACCATGGAAGGAGACAAGGGAACAGTAAAGTATAGGAAAAATCCTCTGGCGACTATTATAGTATTGGAATTATATGGATGGGGAAACCTGCATTCTTACAGATATTTGTAAGCAATCTAATTGAGGAGATAATTATTAGAAACCAAACTGACAATTGGTTAATAACTTAATTTCCTAAACTGTATTTCTTATTGCATATTTGTGAGAACACATTCTGTAAAGACACCTGTCCAGTAAAATAATAAAAGAGCAATTATTTAAAATAATTCAGTAATTCTAGATATGCTATTGCACAAACATATAAGACAAAAAAAAGGCTAAGTTTTCTATCACTTGCTATTGCTAGTAGAAATAATTTAATTTGAAAGATAGCAGCATGCAAGAAATTAGTACTGCCTATAGTCCTTATTTAAGAAGTAGTAATTGCAAATTTAAATTCATTTTTCTAAAACAAAGAAGCATAACTATGCTGTACATTTACTTCATGGAAAAATGGCCTAACAATGATATGGTATCTTCAAAGAAGCTGAAAAAAGAACATTGCACTAGGCACCATATCCAGCAGACTAAATAGCCTAAAGATATGTAATTAAAGCTGAAACAGAGCCTGCATTTACTATGAATTTAACAAGGGTCAGCCATGACGTCCCATATGAGATGGCTTAAGCCACAATTGTTCATGATGTCAAATTGTTTTTTCATCACTTTTTGAAGTTGTTTTTAAACACTGTTTGAAACAGAAAAGTGATTACATAATAGAAGTTGAAAGATGTAGAAAAAGCTTTGGGTCAATAAAAGTTAGCATGCTTGCCATCAATATGGGCTTTGTGTAAGGCTGTGTAGAAAGCAGTTCAAACCTAACATATTAGAAAGGTTATTCAAGTTAACAGGAATTCTTTCCAGGGCTGTAACATTTACATTATGATCACTATCACAGGTATGGGGTCTATTGTGCCAAATATTTTCCAAGTCTGTCCAGCATCATTTTCTGCGTTCGACGTGTGATTGACATCTGAGCCGATTCTTTAGGAAAGGAAATACTGAGCAGTGCCAAGCCCAATTTCTTGAAAGTGCGAAGAGCTCATTTTTCATACAGTCCCTTGATCACTCATGATTTATAAATTATTCTGAAGTGCCAGCTGATTCTCCCCTCGTGGGACACAAATTCACCAGCTTCTGGCCTGGCTCACCTTTTGGCTTTCTTCAATCACTTCAGACTTAAAGGAAAACTATACCCCCAAAATGAACACTTGAGCAACAGATAGTTTATATCAAATTGAATGACATATTAAAGAATCTTATCAAACTGGAATATATATTTACATAAATATTGCCCTTTTACATCTCTTGCCTTGAACCACCATTTCGTGACTCTATCTGTGCTGCCTCAGAGATCACCTGACCAGAAATACTACAACACTAAGGGGCTGATTCACTAAATTCGAGTGAAGGATTCGAAGTAAAAAAACTTCAAATTTCGAAGTATTTTTTTGGCTACTTCGACCATCGCATGGGCTACTTCGACTACGACTACGAATCGAAGGATTCAAACGAAAAATCATTTGACTATTCGTCCATTCGATAGTCGAAGTACTGTCTCTTTAAAAAAAACTTTGACCCCCTACTTCGGCAGCTAAAAGCTACCGAAATCAATGTTAGCCTATGGGGAAGGTCCCCATAGGCTTGCCTAACTTTTTTTGATCGAAGGATATTCCTTCGATCGTTGGATTTAAATCCTTCGAATCGTTCGATTCAAAGGATTCAATCATTCGTTCGAAGGAATAATCCGTTGATCGTACGATCGTAGCATTTGCGCTAAATCCTTCGACTTCGATATTCGAAGTCGAAGGATTTCAATTCCTAGTCGAATATCGAGGGTTAATTAACCCTCGATATTCGACCCTTGATACATCTGCCCCTAACTGTAACAGGAAGAAGTGAGGAAGCAAAAGGCAGAACTCTGTCTGTTAATTGGCTCATGTGACCTTACATGTGGTTTGTATGTGTACACAGTGAATCTTACGATCTCAGGGAGCGGCCCTTATTTTTTAAAATGGCAATTTTCTATTTATGATTACCCAATGGCACATACTACTAAAAAAGTATATTATTATGATAATGGTTCATTTACATGAAGCAGGGTTTTACAAATGAGCTGTTTTACTCAGTATCTTTTAATAGAGACCTACATTGTTTGGGGGGTATAGTTTTCCTTTAATCACTTGGTCACTACTCCCTCTGCTCCTTGCAGGCAGCACCCCCAGCCCTTCTGGGAGTTCCTAACACAAACAGGTAACATTTCTGTTCTGTTCCCTCCTAACACTCTCATTAGCATTGAATACTTTTCCACAGGACAGCCTTCCTGTGGAAAGTGAGCTCCAACATGTGAACTGGACCATTGGAATGGATTATCTGACTCACCTGTTCCTTACAGAACACTATAGCTTCCAGGGCCAGACAGCAAACATCTCCCACTATGGAGAAATTTAGGCAACACACACTTTTTACACTTCTCTGTGGTCACTCTACTACAATAAATATAAATACAGTATATATACAGTATGTATATATATTTCAGTCAACTTCACAGCTTTGTGATGTATTCACATATAGCAGTGATGCACCGAAGCCACTATTTTGGATTCGGCCGAACCTCCTGAAACCTGTGTGAAAGATTTGGCCGAATACTGAACAGAATCCGATCCCTAATTTGCATATGCAGATTAGAGGTGGGAAGGGGAAAATGTTTTACTTCCTTGTTTTCTAACAAAAAGTTATGTGATTTCCCTCCCCGCCCCTAATTTGCATATGCAAATTGCAAATATGCAAATTAGGGTTTGTATTCGGTTTGGCCTGGCAGAAGGATTCAGCCGAATCCTGCTGAAAAAGGCTGAATCCTGGCCGAATCCTGAACCGAATCCTGGATTCGGTGCATCCCTAAAATACAGTACCACTGTATTATACTGATAGCAGTAGGGTGATACTAGTCTACCTAATAGCATACAAAAAAAACGTATCTGTCCAAATAAAAAACTTTGGAAAGTTAGTCCAGACTGCAGACACTTTATTTCTGAGAATTATTTCACAGCTGATGTCCATTAAGGTGTTTTGTAGCCATTTCACCAGAGAAACACTTTCTATGTGGATGACCTACAAGATGAACAATCTTAATCTAACAAGTTATAAGAATGTGACCAGATGATTTCTAGAATCAGTTTAAATTCAAACAGAATCCAAATGGTACATTAGGTCATTCTAAATTTATACAGAACAATTGTCTGGCATGGTGTCCAGTGTGATGGGGAGCATGTGTACCATATCTATCTTTGAGTTCACTGTTGACTAGAAATGGAGAAGCTGGAAAATGCAATGTTTTGTCACTGAACTTCCTTTAAATGTAGGCTTTTGACCCAACTCAGCATCCAAACTGCCACCTCAAGCCTCTGAGAATGTATTTTTAGCTATGATGTATCTACTAATGGTTTTCATCCTTAGTCTGTTTCCTGGACTTGCATTTACATTGACATTTCAGGAAAGTTAGGGCAGGCAATGAGTCCGGACCATTTTTCTCTCTGCCATTTTATTGTTGCACCTGAGTGTTGGTATAAATGGGGGCAGGATCTCCCTAAATACCCCTGTAGAAAGCATGGGGCCCCACATGGGAGATGGTGCAGTTTGCTGTAGCTCTAATTATACTATTTGATTCTCTAAACCTTGATTGCTAATTTATTAAAAGACCACAGTTTTTTATAAAATTATTTTGAAGTGCTTCATAATTTGCTGACAATACATAAATGATCATCAGGAAGAGGACAACATACTGTAGATAGAAAGTTGTATGTCTTTCAACTGGACTCCCTACTATGACATATTACTATGTTACATCAATGTTATTCAGCTGACCTATAGTGATGGGCGAATAAATTCGTCAGGCACAAATTCACTCTGCAAGCAAATGAATTTGTGAAACTGTGGTGACAATTTGACGGCGAAAAATCCGCCACATAACAAAAAAAAAATTGTCGCGCGTCAAAATTGGTGCACGCATAAAAATTTACACACGTCAAAATTATTTGGATGCCCATTGACTTTGATGCATTTTGACCAAATAGGCGAGCGTATAAAAATTGACGCTCCATTGACTTCAATGCGTTTTGCTAAATTTTCAAAATGGCACAGATTTGCCCATCACTACTGACCTATAATATTGGGGATACATGAAGTACAGGAGTAATAATGGCACTATTGTACTACGTATAAGAGGCTTCAGCTAAATATAGCCTATGCCAGTGAAGCATGTATTTGCAGAATATGTTCTTACACAAGAGTCATTAACTGCCCCTTCTTCTCCCAATGAGTTCAAGGGGGAATGTATGACACTGGTAGTACAGATATGTTTTGACAGGAAAATGCTGTAATGCATGGGTGGGAGGCAGAATAACTGGTTTCAGATGCTTCTCCGCTAGGTTGAAATATTTAGAGAATGGGGCAGAAAAAATGCCCCCTTTATCATATGCCTAATAACACAGTAGTGCTGGATATGTCAGCAAATTTATTTACAAGGTAATCAAATTCCCCAAATTCTCCATTTTTGCCAAATTCACAAAATTTGAATCAGTCAACCTGATACAGGTTATTAAAAAGAATCTGTAAAACATTTTTTTGGATACCATAACAATCCTGAATGCACATTGAGAGAAAAAATAATTAAAGCAAAGTATCATAAGTTAAACTTTTTTGTCATTTTATACAACCCAATTCATGGTTCTGCTTCAGGAGAAACAAACAAGTTTTTCTAATTCTTAAATGAGTATCTGCAAAGGAATATAACATGACATGGTTATATAATTAAGCAGGGTATGTTTATAGTGACCTATTACACAAGTATGGCATCTATAATTCAGAATGCTTGATGGTAAGGGATTTGTTTTTAAAATTTGGAGCACCCAACCTTAAGGCTTTTAAAAACATTTATACATTGAAAACCTTAAAAAAAATTCCCATCATCATGTATTTATGCTGGTTTAGTAAAAATCAAGTACAAGGTATCAGATTGTTTGTTTATAAAGGACATTATAAGGCTTTCTGGATAACAGGTTCCTAGATAATAGATTCCATTCCTGTATAAAATTATTTAGCTAGATTAATGTACATTCAAAAGAAGTATATCATGACAGTATAAGCATTAAGTTAATTGTAAAGTAGTATAACTTTATTTGAAAAACTACTAATATAGCAAACTGCATTTATTCTCAGATACATTTTTAAACCACAAATATGAGTCATAGGAGACACATCTAAATTTACAGCACAGATCAACTGACTCAGTCTTCAAAAGGATTGCCTTATTTATTTTAATTAAAAAATAGGGTCCCATTTTTCTTACACAATTTAAATCTGTTGCTGGTCATCCAGTTTATCAAATTGTTCCCAATTCATGTTTTGTGAGAGTACCGTTTTTGTATACAAAAATGGTGAATTTCTTGTTATATGTTTACTCAAAACCTGGGGAAAAACATTATAGACATTAATGAATCTGCACCGAGTTAGTTTAAAAAGACACTTTATACTCCCCCACCACCTTTATTGCTCATTATATGATATAAATGTATAAACATACTGTCACTGTAAAAATGGTGCATAGTAATATCTCCAATCCCATTTATCGTTTTCCATTTAGTAATATTTTCAACTACAGCTTTTGTCTTGAATGGATAACGCTATTTCCGAAGAATATTTGTATAAAACAAAACAGCACTAATTAAAATGATAACATTAAACCTGCAAAGAATAGATTGCACTTGTATTTGAAACATTCCATTTCCTGAACAGAAAAATACAAAATACAGTTTATAGAGTACATCAGAAAAGAAATGCGCAAATTGTTTATCAGTACATTTGGTTTCATACCTTGTCTGGCTTCACTTGATGACATTAGTTAGCTATTATGCATAATGATATTGACCTGTGCAGATAATCTACTGTATTTGCTTTTTGCCTTAGGATGACAATGGCCTGTAACCCAAATAACCATACATTTATGTTCACACCAAGTACAACTTATTAGAGTCTTTAAAGAACAGACTAAGGACAAGGTTACAATAATGAGTTGCAAAACATATAAACCTCAGCTGACCATAAGCAAACATTTTCACTGGCCTTTCCTATGAGCAAGTAGAAAATATTTTACATACCTGTCCATACCAGCTGTACTCCAGCATTATAATTGAGGATGAATTTCCCTAGACAAGTTAAACTTCCCCAGTTAACTCATATAGCTGTATGAACTTTGGTGGGTAGGTTAATGTTTTTCCTTTTAAGAGAGAAAGATTTGCGCTCAAACTCTCTCCTTAGCCACCAGCCCAGTTACAGGCATAGCTTTGTTTAAGTGTTGTGCACTTTCAGCTTAAACCTGTTGATAATGAACCTGAACCTATTATTTTGAGTCAATGAATTGAAAGAAATAGGGCAAAGAATGAAAGCCACAGGGCCAATTACCAGCATTCTTTGATGTATTACTTGCTAGCGCCCACCAAATCACTCTGTGTCTTTGTCTTGATCCCCTCTGTTATTCATTAATTATTCTAGAAGGGTTAGAGTTCAAGTTAGCTAATTGTGCAGCCAGTCTTACTTAGTGGGGATTCTCCCAAAACTGACACTTTCCCCAACTGTGCCCAGCCACCTTGCATTAGGCCAATTAATACAATTCTTGGCATATTTGTACTGTATCCAAGGTCCTTTCAAAGCATTTTTGTAGAATGATTCCAAAAGCACATTAACAAAAATAAATAATGACAATGCTGTATAACTTATTAAAGTCATTCAGTCATTACATTTATTTACATTTTAGACAGATTTAATTGTTTTTTATCATTGCAATTGTTTTCAAATGTATGCGGGTATTTTTTGGTATTTTCAAAAATTTGATTTTATTTGCTCACAAAAATAAGAAGGCTTAACAAGTGCCAGCAAACAGCCTAACTTCTCTCATGGTGCACTTAACATGAACTACACTAGGTGGTCTGAATAGAAACAACTTAATGGCTGTATATAAGTGGCAACAGGGAGTAGCACATATGCCCTGTGCCATAGCATTATGAAATAAACTCTGAGCTTTAGTTGTTCTTCATTAAATGTTTATCAAAGACTCCAAAAACTGCTCTAACGTGTACAAGCTAATTGTTATGTTCATCATATTTTCTTTTTCTGGCGTACAATTCCTATTGTTACAGAGAAATATTTATTAAATGGTGAAGGAATACTTTTAGACAAATTTCTGCAAATATACTCCTATACAATGAGTATGGATTTGGGTTGGATATAACATTTTGTGGAGAATTGTCATATTGTACAATAAATGGTCAGTATCTAGCCTCTTCTATCACATACAATATAGCTTAAAGGTGCTTATTTATCAATACTTAATTAACAGTGCATTCTGATTTAACAATTTATCTTCTAACCTTAAATTATTCTTGCCGGAACAGAAAGTAATTATCCAGACCTACTGTATACTTAACTGGATATTTTGCATGAGAGAATAACGTTTCAGATGGGTATTAGTGCTCAGCACTGCTGAGCTGCCCTGAGCAATAATACCCTATAGAAAGTGCTCAAAGCCGTCAACACACTGACACAGATTGTTTGATAAATGTGTCAAATTATTATAAATCAGGGAAATCTTCATCACAATTTGTCTTGTCTTTGCTAATTTCTGCTGCTCTGCACAGATGACTCCATCTTAGATTTATGGGTTTCCATTTTGCAGAATAATCAGGTGGTATAGTTTTCACTATATCACCTGTAAGTTTCCTTCGTTGGGTGACTTCCAGGAGACTAAGGTGCAAGTCATAACAAAATATCCCATGAGTGGATGAGGACATCTCCTAATGTGCCACTGTTTATAAGATAGGGGATTTACTCTAGGGCCCAATTTACACAAATCAGAACAAATACTGTCCTAAGTACAATTGCAAAAACAATCCCTCTATTAACAGTATTTGCAAAATTGGAAACCTGCATGCATTGATATGAAATGCAGCAATAAACATCAGAGAAAGTATATAATATATTAAAAAAAGTGATTCACCTTTCAGTCACGCCAGCCCCATGGCCTACTGACGAGAAGAGAAGGGCCAGGGCAACCAGAAGGATGAAAGATGTCCCGGGTCACCAGCTGAAACGCCTGCTATCTCTAGTAGAAAATAACCAGGCAGCTGTAATTCTTTATCAGGGTTTATTGCAGACAGTGATATTGTTGGACAAAGCCCTGAAATGGTTCTTTGCAAAGACTAAAGGCAATGCAGTGCCATTTTAATACCTTAATACATCAGTGAACATTATGTCTACAGTAAAACGAAAGCAGAAGTAATATTGATAGCTAGATAAGCATCTGAAGCTACCGTATGTTGCAATTCATTGGTCAAGGGCTTCTGTGGTGTTGGTTTCTTTAGTCTCTTGGCCTTGTAGAGATGGTTTAGCGGTTGGGAGTAACACTTTGTGTTTCCTTCAATTACATCATTGCTGACACAGCAGTTATAGATAAGCAAGGATCAATCTTTGAAAACAATTACGATGTAAGCAAAGAGTATATAGATATATAGCAATGAAAGTACATTTGTTGAGTCTTACATTGGATGCATGCCAGTTATCAGCTGCATTATAACTAAATAAATCCATAGTTCTGATTGGCTCATCATCACATTTACATGTGTGGGAATAAGATGAAATAAGGGACAGTCGCCTGAAGGTGCCCATAAATATAACAGACTTATCTACAAGAAGAAAGGTAGGCTAATAGCATCATTAAAATTTTTAGAATTTGATTACAATCATTTTGTAAAATATTTATATGACTTATATGATAGTGTGCTGGAAATGTAAACCAGTATATTTAGTCACGTAATTTGCAATTCAGTTCAGTTGGTTATATTTTTAAACGTCTTGGGAAACAAAAATGTTAATTCATTTGATTCATATTCATTTGGCAAAGGTTATGGTTAATTTGGCTACTTGTAGCATCTCTGTGTAAAGGGAATTTTATGGAATAAATAAAATGTTTCTTTGAAGTTATTATTTTACTGCATTATTGTACTCCTTCCAAAGGCCACTGGTCCTGTATCACTTAATGAAGGGCATTCCTTGGATGCAGCACTCTGCCCCCCTGAGTAGGGATGGCGCGAACTGTTCGCGCGAACATCGGGTGTTCGCGCTCGCCGGAAGTTCGCGAACGTCGCGCGACGTTCACCATTTTGGGTTCGCCATTGTTGGCGCTTTTTTTTGCCCTCTCACCCCAGACCAGCAGGTACATGGCAGCCAATCAGGAAGCTCTCCCCTGGACCACTCCCCTTCCCTATAAAAACCGAAGCCCTGCAGCGTTTTTTCACTCTGCCTGTGTGTGCTGAAGAGATAGTGTAGGGAGAGAGCTGCTGCCTGTTAGTGATTTCAGGGACAGTTGAAAGTTTGCTGGCTAGTAATCGTTTTGATACTGCTCTGTTATTGGAGGGACAGAAGTCTGCAGGGGTTTGAGGGACATTTAAGCTTAGGTAGCTTTGCTGGCTAGTAATCTACCTTCTACTGCAGTGCTCTGTATGTAGCTGCAGTGGGCAGCTGTCCTGCTTCTGATCTCATCTGCTGACTGCTGCAATAACAGTAGTCCTTGTAAGGACTGCTTTTATTTATTTTTTTGTTGTTTTACTACTACTACTACTACTACTACTACTATAAGAGCCCAGTGCTATTAGTCTAGCAGTGTTGGGGAGTGGGACTGGTGTGCTAATCTGCTGCTCCTAGTAGTTCAGCAGCACCAACTTTAATTTTTTTTTTTTAATATTCATTTTTTTTTTATTTTACTTTTTTTTATTTTACTACCGCTGTAGTAGTGTATAAGTTGACCTTTTAGGCATTATTTGCCCTGTAGGCATTTTTTGCCCAGTGTGTTATTCAACCAACTGCCATCTAGCTGTGTGACCTTGTTCACATTCTGTCTAAATATCCATAATATTACCGTCTCCAGAAAAAACACCGGAGTGACTTTTTTCAAGCAGCCATAATAAATTTTACGTAATCCGTATCCATCGCTGTAGTAGTGTATAAGTTGACCTTTTAGGCATTATTTGCCCTGTAGGCATTTTTTGCCCAGTGTGTTATTCAACCAACTGCCATCTAGCTGTGTGACCTTGTTCACATTCTGTCTAAATATCCATAATATTACCGTCTCCAGAAAAAACACCGGAGTGACTTTTTTCAAGCAGCCATAATAAATTTTACGTAATCCGTATCCATCGCTGTAGTAGTGTATAAGTTGACCTTTTAGGCATTATTTGCCCTGTAGGCATTTTTTGCCCAGTGTGTTATTCAACCAACTGCCATCTAGCTGTGTGACCTTGTTCACATTCTGTCTAAATATCCATAATATTACCGTCTCCAGAAAAAACACCGGAGTGACTTTTTTCAAGCAGCCATAATAAATTTTACGTAATCCGTATCCATCGCTGTAGTAGTGTATAAGTTGACCTTTTAGGCATTATTTGCCCTGTAGGCATTTTTTGCCCAGTGTGTTATTCAACCAACTGCCATCTAGCTGTGTGACCTTGTTCACATTCTGTCTAAATATCCATAATATTACCGTCTCCAGAAAAAACACCGGAGTGACTTTTTTCAAGCAGCCATAATAAATTTTACGAGATCCGTATCCACCGCTGTAGTAGTGTATACGTTGATCTTGTGGGCAGTATTTGCACAGTGTTTTCTTCAAACCGCCATCTAGCTGTGTGAGCTTGTTCACATTTTGTCTAAATATTGATAATATTATCGTCTCTAGAAAAACCACTTGAGTTACTTTTTTTCAAGCAGCATTCATATATTTTACGTAATCCGTATCCACCGCTGTGTATACGTTGACCTTGTGGGCATTATTTGCACACTGTTTTCTTCAAACCGCCATCTAGCTGTGTGAGCTTGTTCACATTTTGTCTAAATATTGATAATATTATCGTCTCTAGAAAAACCACTTGAGTTACTTTTTTTCAAGCAGCATTCATATATTTTACGTAATCCGTATCCACCGCTGTGTATACGTTGACCTTGTGGGCATTATTTGCACACTGTTTTCTTCAAACCGCCATCTAGCTGTGTGAGCTTGTTCACATTTTGTCTAAATATTGATAATATTATCGTCTCTAGAAAAACCACTTGAGTTATTTTTTTTCAAGCAGCATTCATATATTTTACGTAATCCGTATCCACCGCTGTGTATACGTTGACCTTGTAGGCATTATTTGCACACTGTTTTCTTCAAACCGCCATCTAGCTGTGTGTATTATCGTTTCCAGAAAAACCAACTGAGTTTTTGTTGTTGTTGTTTTTTTAAAAATAATGCCAGGCAAAGGCAGGCCGCCACGCAGAGGCCGTGCTAGGGGCCGTGCTGCTATGCAATCCTGTGGCCCTAGCAAATTGCCCAGTTTTAAAAAGCCAATGACCCTGAACTCCCAAAATGCTGAAGAGGTAGTTGACTGGCTTACACAGCACACCCCATCCTCTACCGTTTCTAACTTTACCACAACATCCTCCTCATCCTCCACTGCTATGGCCACCCCACGTAACACTTCCTCCACCACCGGTGCCCCTTCTTCACTGGAGTCAGAGGAGTTATTTTCCCATGAGTTTCTTGAACTGAGTAATGCGCAACCATTATTGCCAGAAGAAGATGAAGGAGATGAGGACGTTACACCAGATTTAATTCTGGCAGAGAACACGACAGAGATGGACATAATGATGAGTGATGAGGAGGAGGTCCCCGCTGCTGCTTCCTTCTGTGATGTGTCAGAAGAAATTGATGCATCTGAGGAGAATGATGATGAGGAGATTGATGTTTTGTGGGTGCCTAGTAGAAGAGAGCAAGAGGAGGGTAGTTCAGATGGAGAGACGGAGAGTCAGAGAGGCAGTAGGAGAATAAGACTTAGAAGAAGCAGGGAGGACAACCCGCAGGGATCAGTAGGGCAACAACATGTATCGGCACCTGTGTTCAGCCGGCCAACGCACCCGCCATTGCCGCCAATGCCGCCAACTTCTACTGTTACCGCCAGATCGCACACTTCCAAAAAGTCAGCAGTGTGGGATTTTTTTAATGTGTGTGCCTCTGACAAAAGCATTGTAATTTGCAATGAGTGCAGTCAGAAACTGAGCCTTGGTAAGCCCAACAGCCACATAGGTACAACTTCTATGCGAAGGCACATGAGCGGCAAGCACAAAGCACTTTGGGAGCAACACCTCAAAGGCAACAGGCAAACTAAAAGCCACACTCCTTCTGGTCCAGCATCTTACTGCTCTACCTCTGCTCTCCTTGACCCGTCTGAACCACCCTCCACTCCGCCTTCCACCTTGACCACCTGTTCCCATTCCCAGTCATCTGCCACCAGCCAAGTTTCTGTGAAGGCCATGTTTGAGCGTAAGAAGCCAATGTCTGACTGTCACCCCCTTGCCCGGCGTCTGACAGCTGGCTTGTCTGCACTCTTAGCCCGCCAGCTTTTACCATACCAGCTGGTGGACTCTGAGGCCTTCCGCAAATTTGTAGCAATTGGGACACCGCAGTGGAAGGTACCCAGCCGCAATTTTTTTTCTAAAAAGGGAATACCACACCTGTACCAACATGTGCAGAGCCAAGTTACCGCATCTCTGTCACTTAGTGTTGGGCCAAAGGTCCATATGACTACTGACGCATGGTCCTCCAAGCATGGTCAGGGCAGGTATGTCACCTACACTGCCCACTGGGTGAACTTGGTAATGGCTGGGAAGCAGGGAATGGGTAGCTCAACAACAACAACAGTGGAGTTGGTGTCACCGCCACGGATTGCACGCGGTTCTGCCACCACCTCTACTCCTCCATCGCTCTCTACCTCGTCTTCTTCCTCTTCTTCTTCTTACTCTGCTGCTGGGTCCTCCTTCTCCTCCTCCACACCTGTGCACCCCCAGCTCCCCCTAGGCTATTCGACGTGCCAGGTACGCCGTTGTCACGCTGTCTTGGGGATGACGTGCCTGGAAAGCAAAAACCATACCGGATCTGTACTCCTGTCATCTCTGCAGTCACAGGCCGATCGGTGGCTGACCCCACACCAACTGCAGATCGGAAAAGTGGTGTGTGACAATGGAAGCAATCTGTTGGCAGCGTTGAGACTGGGCAATTTAACACATGTGCCCTGCATGGCACATGTGTTAAATTTAATAGTCCAACGTTTTGTCTCCAAGTACCCAGGATTCCAGGACGTTCTCACCCAGTCCAGAAAGGTGTCGGCCCATTTCAGACGTTCCTACACAGCCATGGCACGCCTTGCTGACATTCAGCAGCGCTACAACATGCCAGTCAGGCGTTTGATTTCTGACAGCCAGACTCGCTGGAATTCAACGCTCCTTATGTTGGAACGTCTGCTGCAACAACAAAGGGCCGTCAACGAGTACCTTTTTGAACTGGGTGGTAGGACTGGATCTGCAGAGCTGGGGATTTTTTTCCCCCGTTACTGGGTGCTTATGCGCGATGCCTGCAGGCTCATGCGACCTTTTGAAGAGGTGACAAATATGGTCAGTCGCACCGAAGGCACCATCAGCGACCTAATACCCTTCGCTTTCTTCCTGGAGCGTGCCGTGCGACGAGTGACAGATGAGGCTGTAGACCAGCGTGACGAGGAGCTGGAAGCGCACGATTTATGGTCGGAATCACCAGAACGAACCCAGGCACCTGCTGCAACGCAGGGAGAGGTGCCAGAAGTGGAGTCAGAGGAGGAAGGTGGCTTTGTGGAGGAGGAGGAGGAGGACCAACAGGAGCAGGCTTCCCTGGGGGCTAGTGGTGACCTTTTGGGGACCCCTGGTCTTGTACGTGGCTGGGGGGAGGAGACCGTGGATGATGCAGTCCTTGATAATGAGGAAGCGGAGATGGATAGCTCTGCATCCAACCTTGTGAGAATGGGGTCTTTCATGCTGTCATGCCTGTTGAAGGACCCCCGTATCAAGAGGCTTAAGGAGAAGGACCTGTACTGGGTCGCAACGCTACTAGACCCTCGGTACAAGCATAAAGTGTCAGAAATGTTACCAACATACCACAAGTCCGAAAAGATGCGGCATTTACAAACCAGCCTGCAAAACATGTTGTACAATGCTTTTAAGGGTGATGTCACTTCAGGAACTCATCAACATTCCAGGGGCAGAGGTGCCAGTAATCCTGCCACGAGCACACCTGCAAGGACAAAGCCCTTTGGCCGGTCTGTAACATCAGACATGCAAATGTTTTTCTGTCCAAGGCAGCGCCACAACCCTTCTGGATCCACCCTCAAAGAACGCCTCGACCGGCAGGTAGCGGACTACGTCGTTGACCTTGTAGGCATTGTTTGCCCAGTTTTTTTGGCCGCAGCCACTGAAGCACAGAGGCCAGAAAAAATATGCCATATAAATGCTGAAAATAGTCATTTTTTGCCATACGTTGACTCAACGTATATGGCAAAAAATGACTATTTTCAGCATTTATATGGCATATTTTTTCTGGCAACTGTGCTTCAGTGGCTGCGACCAAAAAAACTGGGCAAACAATGCCTACAAGGTCAACGTATGGCAAAAAATGACTATTTTCAGCATTTATATGGCATATTTTTTCTGGCAACTGTGCTTCAGTGGCTGCGTCCAAAAAAACTGGGCAAACAATGTCTACAAGGTCAACGTATGGCGAAAAATTACTATTTTCAGCATTTATATGGCATATTTTTTCTGGCAACTGTGCTTCAGTGGCTGCGTCCAAAATAAACTGGGCAAACAATGTCTACAAGGTCAACGTATGGCGAAAAATTACTATTTTCAGCATTTATATGGCATATTTTTTCTGGCAACTGTGCTTCAGTGGCTGCGTCCAAAAAAACTGGGCAAACAATGCCTACAAGGTCAACGTATGGCAGTTGTTTAAAGAGAACAGTAGATTACTAGCCAGCAAAGCTACCTAAGCTAAAATGTCCCTCAAATCCCTGCAGACTTCTGTCCCTCCAATACAGAGCAGTATCAAGCAGATTACTAGCCAGCAAACTTACTATCATCTGTCCCTGAAATCACTAACAGCTCTCCCCCTACACTATCTCTTCCAAGCACACACAGGCAGATTTTTCAGATACATTTTTGCCCTTGATCCCCCTCTGGCATGCCACTGTCCAGGTCGTTGCACCCTTTAAACAACTTTAAAATCATTTTTCTGGCCAGAACTGAGCCTTGGTAAGCCCAACAGCCACATAGGTACAACTTCTATGCGAAGGCACATGAGCGGCAAGCACAAAGCACTTTGGGAGCAACACCTCAAAGGCAACAGGCAAACTAAAAGCCACACTCCTTCTGGTCCAGCATCTTACTGCTCTACCTCTGCTCTCCTTGACCCGTCTGAACCACCCTCCACTCCGCCTTCCACCTTGACCACCTGTTCCCATTCCCAGTCATCTGCCACCAGCCAAGTTTCTGTGAAGGCCATGTTTGAGCGTAAGAAGCCAATGTCTGACTGTCACCCCCTTGCCCGGCGTCTGACAGCTGGCTTGTCTGCACTCTTAGCCCGCCAGCTTTTACCATACCAGCTGGTGGACTCTGAGGCCTTCCGCAAATTTGTAGCAATTGGGACACCGCAGTGGAAGGTACCCAGCCGCAATTTTTTTTCTAAAAAGGGAATACCACACCTGTACCAACATGTGCAGAGCCAAGTTACCGCATCTCTGTCACTTAGTGTTGGGCCAAAGGTCCATATGACTACTGACGCATGGTCCTCCAAGCATGGTCAGGGCAGGTATGTCACCTACACTGCCCACTGGGTGAACTTGGTAATGGCTGGGAAGCAGGGAATGGGTAGCTCAACAACAACAACAGTGGAGTTGGTGTCACCGCCACGGATTGCACGCGGTTCTGCCACCACCTCTACTCCTCCATCGCTCTCTACCTCGTCTTCTTCCTCTTCTTCTTCTTACTCTGCTGCTGGGTCCTCCTTCTCCTCCTCCACACCTGTGCACCCCCAGCTCCCCCTAGGCTATTCGACGTGCCAGGTACGCCGTTGTCACGCTGTCTTGGGGATGACGTGCCTGGAAAGCAAAAACCATACCGGATCTGTACTCCTGTCATCTCTGCAGTCACAGGCCGATCGGTGGCTGACCCCACACCAACTGCAGATCGGAAAAGTGGTGTGTGACAATGGAAGCAATCTGTTGGCAGCGTTGAGACTGGGCAATTTAACACATGTGCCCTGCATGGCACATGTGTTAAATTTAATAGTCCAACGTTTTGTCTCCAAGTACCCAGGATTCCAGGACGTTCTCACCCAGTCCAGAAAGGTGTCGGCCCATTTCAGACGTTCCTACACAGCCATGGCACGCCTTGCTGACATTCAGCAGCGCTACAACATGCCAGTCAGGCGTTTGATTTCTGACAGCCAGACTCGCTGGAATTCAACGCTCCTTATGTTGGAACGTCTGCTGCAACAACAAAGGGCCGTCAACGAGTACCTTTTTGAACTGGGTGGTAGGACTGGATCTGCAGAGCTGGGGATTTTTTTCCCCCGTTACTGGGTGCTTATGCGCGATGCCTGCAGGCTCATGCGACCTTTTGAAGAGGTGACAAATATGGTCAGTCGCACCGAAGGCACCATCAGCGACCTAATACCCTTCGCTTTCTTCCTGGAGCGTGCCGTGCGACGAGTGACAGATGAGGCTGTAGACCAGCGTGACGAGGAGCTGGAAGCGCACGATTTATGGTCGGAATCACCAGAACGAACCCAGGCACCTGCTGCAACGCAGGGAGAGGTGCCAGAAGTGGAGTCAGAGGAGGAAGGTGGCTTTGTGGAGGAGGAGGAGGAGGACCAACAGGAGCAGGCTTCCCAGGGGGCTAGTGGTGACCTTTTGGGGACCCCTGGTCTTGTACGTGGCTGGGGGGAGGAGACCGTGGATGATGCAGTCCTTGATAATGAGGAAGCAGAGATGGATAGCTCTGCATCCAACCTTGTGAGAATGGGGTCTTTCATGCTGTCATGCCTGTTGAAGGACCCCCGTATCAAGAGGCTTAAGGAGAAGGACCTTTACTGGGTCGCAACGCTACTAGACCCTCGGTACAAGCATAAAGTGTCAGAAATGTTACCAACATACCACAAGTCCGAAAAGATGCGGCATTTACAAACCAGCCTGCAAAACATGTTGTACAATGCTTTTAAGGGTGATGTCACTTCAGGAACTCATCAACATTCCAGGGGCAGAGGTGCCAGTAATCCTGCCACGAGCACACCTGCAAGGACAAAGCCCTTTGGCCGGTCTGTAACATCAGACATGCAAATGTTTTTCTGTCCAAGGCAGCGCCACAACCCTTCTGGATCCACCCTCAAAGAACGCCTCGACCGGCAGGTAGCGGACTACCTGGCATTAACTGCAGATATCGACACTCTGAGGAGCGATGAACCCCTGGACTACTGGGTGCGCAGGCTTGATCTGTGGCCAGAGCTGTCACAATTTGCCATGAACCTCTTGTCTTGCCCAGCCTCAAGTGTGCTCTCAGAAAGGACCTTCAGTGCAGCAGGAGGGATTGTAACTGAGAAGAGAACTCGCCTAGGTCACAAAAGTGTCGATTACCTGACCTTTATTAAAATGAATGAGGGGTGGATCTCGGAGGGTTACTGCACGCCGGAAGACTTGTTCTGACTTCTATGCAGCTGTCCTTCTCTTCAAGCCTCATGACTCCACACACAGCTGTCCTTTAGCGTCCTCCTCCCTCCGCCACCGTTACAAACTAGGGTGCAAACCGCACTGGTTTAATTTTTTCTGGCCTCTGTGCTTCAGTGGCTGCAACCAAAAAAATTTATATTTTCAGCATTTATATGGCATAATTTTTCTGTCAACTGTGCTTCAGTGGCTGCGACCAAAAAAATGCATATTTTCTGCATTTATATGGCATAATTTTTCTGGCCTCTGTGCTTCAGTGGCTGCAACCAAAAAAATTTATATTTTCAGCATTTATATGGCATAATTTTTCTGTCAACTGTGCTTCAGTGGCTGCCTGCGACCAAAAAAATGCATATTTTCTGCATTTATATGGCATAATTTTTCTGGCCTCTGTGCTTCAGTGGCTGCAACCAAAAAAATTTATATTTTCAGCATTTATATGGCATAATTTTTCTGGCAACTGTGCTTCAGTGGCTGCGACCAAAAAAATGACTATTTTCAGCATTTATATGGCATATTTTTTCTGGCCTCTGTGCTTCAGTGGCTGCGGCCAAAAAAACTGGGCAAACAATGCCTACAAGGTCAACGTCGTTGACCTTGTAGGCATTGTTTGCCCAGTTTTTTTGGCCGCAGCCACTGAAGCACAGAGGCCAGAAAAAATATGCCATATAAATGCTGAAAATAGTCATTTTTTGCCATACGTTGACTCAACGTATATGGCAAAAAATGACTATTTTCAGCATTTATATGGCATATTTTTTCTGGCAACTGTGCTTCAGTGGCTGCGACCAAAAAAACTGGGCAAACAATGCCTACAAGGTCAACGTATGGCAAAAAATGACTATTTTCAGCATTTATATGGCATATTTTTTCTGGCAACTGTGCTTCAGTGGCTGCGTCCAAAAAAACTGGGCAAACAATGTCTACAAGGTCAACGTATGGCGAAAAATTACTATTTTCAGCATTTATATGGCATATTTTTTCTGGCAACTGTGCTTCAGTGGCTGCGTCCAAAATAAACTGGGCAAACAATGTCTACAAGGTCAACGTATGGCGAAAAATTACTATTTTCAGCATTTATATGGCATATTTTTTCTGGCAACTGTGCTTCAGTGGCTGCGTCCAAAAAAACTGGGCAAACAATGCCTACAAGGTCAACGTATGGCAGTTGTTTAAAGAGAACAGTAGATTACTAGCCAGCAAAGCTACCTAAGCTAAAATGTCCCTCAAATCCCTGCAGACTTCTGTCCCTCCAATACAGAGCAGTATCAAGCAGATTACTAGCCAGCAAACTTACTATCATCTGTCCCTGAAATCACTAACAGCTCTCCCCCTACACTATCTCTTCCAAGCACACACAGGCAGATTTTTCAGATACATTTTTGCCCTTGATCCCCCTCTGGCATGCCACTGTCCAGGTCGTTGCACCCTTTAAACAACTTTAAAATCATTTTTCTGGCCAGAAATGTCTTTTTTAGATGTTAAAGTTCGCCTTCCCATTGAAGTCTATGGGGTTCGCGAACCGTTCGCGAACCGCTCGCATTTTTGCGCAAGTTCGCGAATATGTTCGCAAACTTTTTTTCCGACGTTCGCTACATCCCTACCCCTGAGAGGCTACACTCTTAACTACTGCATGGTGGCTGTATAGTGACTTTCTTTTAAGTAACACATGACTGCTGACAGAAGGAAATGCACAATAGATTAATACAAATAGTTATGCATGTGATTTATATGCAAATATTCATTATTGTATAATAATGTGCCATTTACATGATATAAAAAAGTTTTTCTCTCTTATAAAAGTTTATACTGCTATTAATACCACATAAATACATGGTAACTGCATAGTTTATTATATATAATCTGAGGAAAAGGCTCACAGAGAGATTACAGTCTAATTGAAGTTAATGTAAAGGGAAAATCTGATAAGTGAGTATTCCCAGAGAGCTGGCATAAGGTCTCTATACTTAGCTGTTCACAACATAAAAGCATATATGTAGATATGACTGGGCTTCCCATGTTGCTTATGTGTCATTAGAGTTTTAAGGAAGGAAATATCCTCTCACATGAATGCTTACAGGACTTTACAAGAGTAGCACTGTACCAATGGAGTTCATTACAATACAACTTTAGCTGAAGTTTCATTCCTATAAAAATGAAATGCTTTGACAGCTGAGTTCTCTATAGTTATACAATAAACTATGACACCAGTAAACTTAATAGGCAGGAGCTGGATACCAAGTGTGAGCTGCTTGATGGAAGCAAAAGATAGTCCTATAAATATTCAAATTATTTCACAATAAGAGGAATGAGCGGATACTCCCCAACTTCATAATCTATTTTTGTACATGCCTTTTGCATACTTACTGATTTCTAACTCTATTCAAGTTTCTGTGCTAAGGATCATAAAGCATCATACTAGGGTCAGGCTTGAGAATTCCTACAGGCTAAAACTTTATGTTTAACAATTCCTTATCCACAAAAAAGATATGTTGCCTACAGTGACAAATGCACATATTTTCAATTTAGGCTTTGGAATATGTTGTACATTGAACTTCTTGGAGCATTGATGTGCAAGATGCCTTCTTCAGAACATGGTAGCTACAATAATCTGGTCTCAATATATTCTAATAAAATTCTGCAATGCACTTGTCCCAAACCCCATACTTAGGAACACAGGTTGAGTAATTAGAATGATTCATTTTGACAGATCCACCTGTGCTAATTAACCTGCGTTTGTTCTTATGATGTAACGCTAGAAATGTCGAGCTGCTTTATTTTTCTCTGGACCATAGACTGGGTTTTAAATCTAGTTAAACCTCGTATTTGTCAAGACCCCCAAGATTCAGAAACCCCAAACAATCATGGTTTTATGGAGTAATTATAAAATTGTTTATCCTTAATGCACATATCAAAAATAGATATTTCTTGGTGAGCTTCTACATTATGCTGAAAATAAAATATTTTGGCAAGTGTTAGTTGTGGAAGCTGGTTGTGCATACTGTATATTTTTTTGTTAGTTTTCAGTGAAGGAGCAAAGTGCAAAGTGTGTGAATATAGGTCTATTACCCAAACTTTCCACAGTAAGCTGAAGATGTACAGTATGACTGCTTTATGAGACCCCCAATCCCACTTTTTTGTGATAAATTAGTAATATTCTGTTTTCAGCAATCACATCTTTTGGATTTGAATTGCTCAAATATAATCCCCAGCAATTTGCCCTGTAGAAACCATTGCCTGTTGTGGAAATGCCTTTCTTCATTATCCCTAGATATAGCAATAGTAGCAATTTAGCTGCGAAAATGCGACTATCTCATTTAAAGGAAATACTCACTGTATTATTTTTGTGTTTTTAAGATATTTAGTATTTCATAAAATATTTTAGGTTTCTTATTGTTACTGTTGGATTTGCTTTTGCCCATAGCAGTACCAGAATCATACTTTGTTTTGAATATTCAAGGCTCCTGCAGAACTACTCAATCACATTTACTTTGCCTTGTCTTCCTGCGTATTTATATTACATACGGCCTCATAAATGTCCCACTTGTGGTTTAGAAAGGATGGACAGAATGATAGTTTATTATTGCCAATAGTTCAATAGTCTGCAGTACTTTACATTGCAGACCATGCAGAATAAAACTTCACAGCTGATTTTGATCAAACACAAAACGCCAAATGATCTCTCAACAAGTGACAGGGCAGTTCTGAAAAAATGTTAATACCTTTTGATGCTGCTGATTTATGTGGGGTGTTTAAAACATTTTGGGGTGAATGTCAGTCTTTGTGAAGATTAGTCTTTCAGTTCACAGAAAAAAATGCATTCTTTTATTAATCCACAGGCTAGCCATCATTGTACCAGTAACTGCAATGTAAGCTTCCAGACGTTTGCTCACTTATGACATGACCTTGCACCTTAGAGGACTGAACTCTCAATGGGAGATGGATAATTCCCCACTTAGGATAAATGCATGGCTTTTCATGGTATTGGAATTAGCTTTAAATGTTTAAAGTAGCCTAAATAAAATTGTATTAATGGTTACATATAGAAATAACATTTCTAGTGTGAAAATAGTCTGAAGGGTTCCCTCTCAACTTTTTGTCATGGAAAGATACAATAACTGGCTCGAAAATGCACACTGACCACAAAATAAGCCATGTGATTGTTACAAACAAAACTTTTTATTGTCAAATGTTAAAGGAAAAACTACTTTTTAACATAAGCATTAAGAATCCATGCTCCACCATTATGAAACGAATCTTAAGTCCCACAATCCATTGCTTCAAAACAGAAAAAGGGAGAAAAGGGAGGAGCTACAAATAAGAGATAAATTATCATGAGTTCCTTTCAATCTGTGGAATTAGATATGTCTGTGTAAAAAATATATATTTCTGGAAGTTCACATAGTATTTATGCACCTTTTTTCTATATAAGCCCAACTGAATGAGCTCATTCAAGAAAGGGGTTAATTTTACCCTTTCCACGTTTAAACAAATTCCAAATCAAAACATCTAAAAATTAGATTACTTTAGACTAACATTTTAAACAGCTTAAAGTACTATGAATTTTGCACAGTATAAGGAATTAATTAGCTGTTGCCTTATGGATATTGATTTATTTGGGCTATGCATAAACATTGCTAGAGAAAGTTGAAAACTAGAAAAAGGTCAGAAAGCAGTTCTAAAGAAAAGGCAATAAGAAAACAAAGTGTAATAGAGTATAGTCATGACTGACCAAAGGGGAACCAAGAATGGGAAAGCAAAAATGGCAGATCAGATGACAGGTGTAGAAAAAGGAGAACAGGAAGAGGGGGTGAATGTAAAATCCAGAATTGGTTGGCTGTAAGAAGAAAGAACACAAGCAGACAATGGGGGCAAAATAACAAAAAATTAATGTACAGTATATAAAACAAGAGGTAGAAAGAAAATAACTGGGTATGAAACTTTTGCAAATTTGCGATAAAAAACAGTAGCAGGGATTATTTAAAGTCCATTAAGATCTATTTGAGGTCCATTAATGTAAGCCTATTAACTGGTGTAGTCAGGTGTACACACAAATCTGAAACAGTTATATAGCAAAGCAGGAACCGCATATTTATTTTACAGTTCAGTCAGTGGTAATTGAGGAGCCAAGTTGATTGCTGTGGGTGTTTGGAGAGTTGTTACTGTGGGTAACTGGTCTGGAGAAACTGTGCATATTAAAAAAACTCCAGATACAGGAGATACAGAGAAAAGTTGTGTATCATCTGCAATGAGGATATATTTGTAGCAAAATGAAAGTTTTCTATGATGAATAAATTACATGGAAAAAGGTCCCAAGACAGAACCATATGGCACCAGCAAGTAAGGAGCACATACCCAAAGAGACAGAGAACAACTTAAACTATATTCAATAACATGCAAAACTATATTCAATAATTTTCTATATGGTTATTTTACACCATAAGCCATGTCTAAGTTACTAAGCAACATAAAAAAATGAGTTATTCATATAGACCTTCATAACACACACACATATAGAAAGAGAGAGAGAGAGAGAGCATACATAGTTACATAGTTAATTCCGGTTGAAAAAAGACAAAGTCCATCCAGTGTAACCCCTCCAAACTAAAACCCAATATCCATACACACAACCTTCCATACTTTCACATAAATTCTATATACCCATATCTATATAACTATAGAGTTTAGTATCACAATAGCTTTTGATATTATGTCTGTCTAAGAAATCATCCAAGCTATTCTTAAAGGCATTAACTGAATCAGCCATCACAACATCACCCGGCAGTGCATTCCACAACCTCACTGTCCTCACTGTAAAGAACCACCTACGTTGTTTCAAATGAAAGTTCTTTTCTTCTAGTCTGAAGGAATGGCCTCTGGTACAGTGATCCACTTTATGAGTAAAAAGGTCAACTGCTATTTGTCAATAATGTCCTCTAATGTACTTCTAAAGTGTAATCATGTCCCCCTGCAAAAGCCTTTTTTCCAGAGAAAACAACCCCAACCTTACAGTCTACCCTCATAATTTAAGTCATCCATCCCTCTAACCAGCTCATTTATATCCCTCTTAAGGACTGGAGTCCAAAACTGCACTCCAGATGAGGCCTTACCAGGGACCTATAAAGAGGTTGTAATAAATATTTAGTAAACATGAATGATAGTAATTGCCGACATGAGTAATAACCAGGAAGGAAGGTATGCCAGAAACCAGATTGGTTATTCTAACTGTGTGTTGGAATTCCTTTGCTGTACTCTGCTGTGGGGCTTGCCGAACCTCTACCATTGTGCACCAGGCATATTGTTGTTATCTATTGGGTGTGCGAGATCCTGCCTTGTTCCTAGCTATCAAATTACCTTGTGACACTAATGTGATTCTTGACTGCTTAGGGGCAGATTCATCAAGGGTCAAAGTAAAAATTAGAAGTAAAAAAAAAAATCGAATTTCGTGCTATTTTTGTGTACTTCGACTATCGAATAGACCAAAATTTGGTTTGAATTTGATAAAATATCAAAATTTATCATGTACTGTCTCTTTAAAACTATGACTTCGACTATTCACCATCTAAAACCTGCCAAATTGCTGTTTTAGCCTATGGGGGACCTCCTGGAACCTATATGGAGTCATATTGAAAAACCAAAGTTTTTTTTTTTTTTTTTTAAACTTCAAATCAAAGTAGAATAAGATCTTACAACCTATTCACCCACAGAAAAATACTTTGATTTTTTTTTTTTTTATACATTTCGGTTGCTCTTTTTTTTTTCTTCGGATTTCAAAGTTATGGGAGTTAAAAAAAACTCCCATTACTTCGGAATTCGACCTTTGATAATTCTGCCCCTTAATGTCTCATTATGAAGTGATAGCTCAGGGGTAATTTTAAAACACAGATGAAAACATTGTTGAGTTACATTCCAGCAAAACTGGTCTTGACAGGTACAGTAGGGTTCAAGTGGACTATATGTCCCATAGTCTTAAAAATCTAAATACCAGCTCAACTAAACTGGTCAGTTTAATACAACAACTTGTCGTATGAACAATAATGGTTACTGAATACATATAAAATCACTTCTGTTTTTTTTGTGATTTTTTTTTATTGTCCACAACCACTATTTCCACACTTTCCCAGGTAGATAAGGATTTCCAGCTCAAACACCTGTTTAAACTGTAGTGACTGTGCCTTTTACAATCTATATTGCATGACCCCCTCAAAGGAAACTCTAGAGAGAATTGTTCAGGTAATCTCTTTAAATGGTTTTGTATTTCAGATAATTATTTAGTATCATATCCCTGCAGTCATCTCTTTGTGCAGCAACAAGCTTTCAAAAATAAAAGTAGCTTTCTTCTTCATTACATAGTGACATGAGCCTGTGAGAGCCTCTTAAAATGTTGTGTAGCTACAATAACATGAAAAAGAAATAAAACAGGCGGTGCATTTTGTCATCAGCCCTTTACCCTGGCAAGCCAAGTGAAATCATTAACCACAACGTGAAATGTTCTCTCTTCACATTTTCTCTATTTATTCATGTTGTGCTCAAAATGTTGGAAATCTGAGCTAGAAAACAAGTTAAAATAATTGCATTTCATAGAGCAATACATACAGCATCGCGATCCAAGCATGCCTTATGATGAAAAGAAGAAGGAAACACAATATGGACTGAAGTGTTAAAGAGAAATAATGTTAAGATATATTTTCTATAATAGAGGATGTCACATTTTTACAGCAAATACATTATTTGTTGAGTTTTTATGTTTTTCAATACAAAAATATCCCTACCCCTCTTGCTATGGCATTATATGGCCAGTCTCCTTAAAGGAAAACTATTCCCCTAAAACAATGTAGGTCTCATAAAACAGTTTATATGTAAAACCCTGCTTCATGTAAATAAATCATTTTCATAATAATATACTTTTCTAGTAGTATGTGCCATTGGGTAATCATTAATAGAAAACTGCCATTTTAAAAAATAAGGGCCCCCCTGGGATTGATTGATTCACTGTGCACACAAACAGCCAAACAAACCATACATGTTCTGTCTTTTGCTTCCACACTTGCAGAAGCAGTTAGAGTTGCATTATTTCTGGTCAGGTGATCTCCAAGGCAGCACAGAGACCATCACAAAATGGTGGTTCAAGGCAAGAGATGTAAAAGGACAATATTTACCAGTTTGGTAAGATTCTTTAATATGCCACTTAATTTGATATGAACGATCTGTTGTTCAAGTATTTAAGTATTTATTTTTAGTTTTCCTTTAAGTGGTAAGCTTCCTGCAATTTGTAGAGGAAGCAGTCAAGTTTCATTTATTCTTGGGTTGCAATGCCATTTCAGTCATAATGTTCAGTGGCATAATGTAAGGGGGCCTATCGTCTCCCAGCCGGGAAAAGTAAGGACCAAGGAGGAAGCTGGGTCAAAGTCCAAGTACGCGGTAACAAAGGGGTTAAACAGGAGAGAAGTCAATGTCCAGGCAAGATTTCAGGAGGCAGGCAGCACAGGTTCACAATTAGAGTTTCAGGCAGGGGTCAAGATCAGGAGACAATAATAACAGCACCCAGGAACACCAGCAAAGGGAACCTATAATTGGGCAGGGTTACAGCGTCCGAGGCGCCCTTCTATTCAAACTGCGGTGCCGGCGTCATCACACCTGCGTCATTGCGCGGGCGCCACACCCACTTGGACCGCATTGGGCATCGCCATCTTGGATCCTGCACCTCAGCCAGGAGAAGACGATGTGCGCTCCGGGCGGAGGTACTGACACATAACCATGCAACATGTGCATTGCACTCCAGCTTGAGCAAAATATCTGTAATTGTACAGGTGGGGCGCATGTTTGGGGATCTCCACTGTAGAGAGGAGGTGCCACAATGCTTGGACCAGAAGTGGAATAATGTGGAGCTGTGACTGCAGCGACTAGAACTGGCGTTGCTGGCGTAAGAATGGATAAATTTTCCTGGAACGCCTCCAATGCTTGTCTGAAATGGGATTGCCGAGCCTCGTAAGCCTACATACGAGAATGCAGGCCATGAAAGGCCCTGCCGAAATCAGGCGGTGTTTCCTCTGATGGGTCCATGGCCCAATTATAATGTCAGGGGCTCTTCTGTCTTGTTCTGGTTCAGCCCAGCACTTTAAATGTCACAGGCTCGTAGCATGTCTGTATCTGGCTGTCTATGCCTCCTGTATGCACATCTGCCCAATAAATGTTATAGAATGAAGCCTTGGGTCCTCCAAACTCCCTCTTGTAAAATAGGTTAGGTGATTTATTACAGATTACTGGTGCGTCTGTTGCTGCATCGTGTGCTCACTTTTATATTTGACTTCAAGTTACACCAACTGTTAGGACACATGTAACTACAACCCAATAGCTCACTATAACTACAGGGACTGCACGGACCTCTGTATGTTTAGGGCTTAAGGCACAATCTAAGTTTTCAAACTACTTCTTTTCTGTGCTATATAGTAGGGACTTGGAACACACCTGAACTTGAAGCATGTATGAAAGTTAGATTTTTTCCCTAAATACAGTACATGATTAACTACTAGAAGGTGAAATTTAACATCTGCTGGATGCCTGCAGGATTGCTGACCTACTGTATATGCAACATTTGCACCACACTAGATACTTCATTGTAAATGTTGTTGTTTTTTTGGGGAGGGGGTTAAGAAAACAGTTTTAAATAAGAAGTAAAAAAAACTAGTCAAAATTTGTCTTTTAAATAAATGTACCATTTAAGAATAAAGCAAATTAGAAAGCAAACAGAATGGCACAATATGCACATATTATTACATCCAATATGTATATTTGGTTTTAGGAAATATTAGTATAATTTACCAGGAAGAGCTGAGCTACAGTTTAAAAATGGAATTCTTTTACAGTTATGTACGGCCCTCTATTGGCCTCACAGAAATATGGCAGAGCAGCCAGTTTCACATTTTCCCTTCTCCTTGTTCTGAAGTTAAGGCCACCTATTTTAAAATTCTTTAAAGAAAGACTATGTACCAGATTTATCAAATACAGGTCATTCTGGGTGAGTCAGTTGTTTCTTTGATCCTTTAAACAAGAAAGTGAACAATGAGTATAAGCCTAACAAGTAGTGGAAACAGAAAAGAAAATGTCACCTGGTCAGTCAGGCATACATTGCAGATAAAGCAATATTATTAACTAATGAAATGTATTAAACAAACAATGAAGGTATAAACGTTGCATTGCACAGCAATAAACCCTTCTTATTTATTCTCCTTATAAATGAAGGAGAGTTTAAAAATAAGCATAAAGATGTGCACTTATGCCTGAAGTATTACAATTATCTATTTGTGTTTTACAAAATAAAGACACCAAGCTCTTCCACCACTGACTATATGGCCTCTGGACAAATAATTTTAATACTCAAACTTTCTCTGTTAGAGGAAAAGGTACTTTATAGTGACACAAAGAATTACATATCCCAAGTGAAAGTGAGAGTGTTACATGTTGAAATGTTTCTATAGCACAGCAATAGGTAGAGTTTGTGTGTCCTTGTGTGTACACATACCTTGTATGTGGCAGAATAAAAAAAAACAGGATAAGAGACTACAATGATCTTTTGCTGAAAGTGTGACGAAATTCATTGTACTATAGGTTAAATTAAGTTTGCTTTGCATTTTGCTGTATAACAAATGGGTGTATATTTTGAATAACAATTAACCAATGACTGACAAAAAAGGTAAAGAGGTCCCTGCCCAAAAAGAGTTTACAATTCCAGTTTTAGTTCCTATGTACAGTATGCTCATTGGTACTCTCCTGTTCCCATTTATGCTCCTGATTCTAACCTAGTTCCACAAACATCCTACTGCACTACAGTCGATGTTCCATGATAAGAAGAAGTGGTTTCTGCTTAGCCCCTTTACTTGGTTTCTCCATTAGGTGTTCCAAAAAATGCAGCAAACACTCTCTGAACACTTTGTTATTTGGCTGAAACAATTGAAAATAAACTTGGTAAATAAGGATAGCCCTGGTGGTGTTTACTTCAGTACTCTAGAGTGCTGCAAAAAGAATGGGAAATGAGCAAAGTCTTATTTTTTAAACCCTCATGACCCGGAAACTATGGGGACTGCCATGGAGCACTGGCTTATGCATGGCGTAACAGCTACTGTATACTTTCTTTATGTGGCTATAAAAAGCATGCTCCTGTATATCTAAAATATTCACAAAGCTGCACATTACTAGTAAAGATGAATTGATGATGATGATGAATCTTGACAAAATATAGAAAAATGCATTTTCTATGCTTACCAGATGGAAAGAAAAAAGTCACTGTTTTCTATACATTTTCAAGCCATTTTAGCAATTAGATGATCCACTTCCTAATATTACAATGAGTTTCTTTTTCCAGAATTATTTTCCCTTTTATAGATGGATGGCAAAACTCCCGAGCAGGTGGCAATGTTGTTAGAAATTCAATTGAAGTTTAAGTACAGCTTATATAGTGGAACAGAAAACCCCCAATAAGATACAGAAGTGATTAATAGAGCGCTCTGAAGAATTTTACTTTAATTTTTAGGGTTTACACTTGCTATAAATGCAAAAGAAGGTATTTTGAATACAAATGGGAGGTGTTCTGAAGACCATTTAGAATCAGGAGGTTTGTCTGTGTCTGGAAATATTTTAACTTCCATTATCCCCTTTATTTATAACTTAATAGAAATCTCAAATGTGCATTACTAGTTAAGTATTCTTACTGATGTTATGTGCAAAGGAAGGGCAATTGTGAAAAAAATGGTAATGTAAATTTATATAGTGAATAAAGTACCCCCTATTGTAAAATAAAAGGATATTATAAGTCACAGAGGAGTTCCATGACCATATGGAACTCAGATGTTACTTCTAATATACTCATATTTTCCAACAAGGAGTACTTTATTATTTTAGCAATTTATAATGATATAATACACAAAAGCCATGAATATCCTGTAAATTATATCCTTATAAACGGTGAGTTCTGATGTCATCAGTTATTAACAGTGAGTTCTGATGTCATTTCGTCACATGACTCACTGAAACTTGTGTATTATAATAAATAAAGTACCCCCAGTTGCAAAATATGAGGATATTATTAGTTACCTCGGAGTTCGGCCTCGTGTTTTTATTAGAGATGCACCGAATCCACTATTTTGGATTCAGCCGAACCCCCGAATCCTTCGAGAAGGATTCGGCCGAATACCAAACCAAATCAGACTCCTAATTTGCATATGCATATGCAAATTAGGGGTGGGAAGGGGAAAATATTTTCTATTTCCTGGTTTTGTGACAAAAAGCCACGTGATTTCCCTCCCCACCCCTAATTTGCTTATGCAAATTAGGATTTGGTTCTGCCGGGCAGAAGGATTCGACTGAATCCGAATCCAGCTGAAAAAGGCCGAATCCTGGCCGAATCCCGAACCGAATCCTGGATTCGGTACATCCCTTGTTTTTATATGGTCATGAAACTCCTTGGTAACTTATAATATCCTTATAATTTACAACAGGGGGTACTTTATTCACTATATAATTTATAGGATATTGATGTCTTTTGTGCATTATATACAGATTAAATACAGTTAAGATTACTTTTTACATATTAGGACTCATATATGAGCGCAAGTGCAGTGTGCAATATGCAATTTCAGGAGAGAATCAGTATGTTTTTGTACTTATAATTCCAGCATTACTGTGTGCTGATGTGTTGGATTGCCGCTGCACTGAAAATATTTGGTGTTTGGAAGTCATTATTTCCAATGTCTGCCATCAAAATGATGTCTGCACTTAGGCACAACTATGCTATGTGAATTGACACAGGTTGCTGTGGGAAGCCTGTAGCTAATGGCAATTGGTACATCAATGGGTATGATTTGCTAGACGAGGCAGATGAACCCAGTGAAATCAAGGGCAACTATGTGGAAGTGCAAGAGGCAAATCATTTTAATAAATGGCATATATAGTATTTGCACAGAATAATGCAAATTATATTCTGCTTAAGTTTTTTCAATATGTTAGCACTATTGTGGAAATTAGTTTTGCAAATTTAGTTGCAATTGTTATTCTGAATCCTGAAAATGTATACATTGACCTTTAAACGGTGCTACATCTTTTTGCAGTTTGAACCATAAGGACCACACTATTGTATAATAGCACACCCATTTGTAACAAAAATGCCTGCACATTAAATCAAATCTCTGTCAACTGCAGTTTAAGACTTTCTAAAGCTCCCACAAACTGACAGATCTGCTTTTAAATTCAGATCATATGCATGTGCTTAGCAACAGGTCAAGAGAAACAAAATGTAAGGGACCATATTGTTTCTAGTAATTAGATTAGTCAGTGTGTGGTCTAGGACATAGGATGGACTTGTAAGAACTAAAGTTTTATAGTGTGTTAAAAATAAATGGAATTGTCTCTATACATGTTACGCTACAGCTATAAGGAAAGATTACAAGTAGTTGGTAGTAGTAAGGAGAGACATTTTACATACTACAAAGATCTAATTAAAACCTGGCTCTATATTGAAGTAAATGAATATGCAATAAACCAAAAAAAAATGTGCATTTACTGTACTCTGCAAATGAAAAAAACATGATTTTCATTTTAACTAACTATTAATGCTTTGTAACATAATATAGTTGCAGAGTGAGCAAACTGCTGATTTAAAACCTGCTGATTTAAGAGGGGTTTTCCATTTCTAGGTTAAAAAGCCATAAGAAGTGCAAGAGTGTGCCCCTAAGCACTCATGCGCACATCACATTTGCCTGGGTCTGGCTGAGCTCCAGCAAAAAATCCAATGCAAGTGAAGAATGAAGTGTTGGTGGGCACAGGCTAGTCCAGTCTAGGGATGTAGCGAACATCGGAAAAAAAGTTTGTGAACATATTTGCGAACTTGCGTCAAAAATGCGAACGGTTCGCGAACGTCGCAAACCCCATAGACTTCAATGGGAAGGCGAATTTTAAAAGCTAAAAAAGACATTTCTGGCCAGAAAAATGATTTTAAAGTTGTTTAAAGGGTGCAACGACCTGGACAGTGGCATGCCAGAGGGGGATCAAGGGCAAAAATGTATCTGAAAAATACATTGTTGACACAGCGCTGCGTTTTGTGCTGTAAAGGGCAGAAATCACACTACATTTCTAAACCTGTGTAATAAAATGCTTTAAAACGTCCGGCGTCTACATGCCAATCAAGTCGTGTAAAGGTTACAGCCTGTTCACACGCAAAGACGAAACGCGGCGCTTACTGCAACGCAAAAGAACGCAAAGAGCTTTAATGAATGATACCGTCAAGTGAGCAAATAATAGTTGTTAATTACTAGTTGAGCTTGTCACCTCCAGGATGTTCGTCCTGTTGGTGGCAATATTTCTGTAGTGGTGTGTTTAGCCGTCACCATGCTTGTGCGCACGTGCATGGTCAGGCAGAGGTAATTCAATGTACAGTGAAGCAAACCAAAAAACACAGATTCTGCAGTGTGGGCCCAGTTTTGGTCTACTTTATTGATCACCTGCGGTGTCCATAAAAGATGCGATTTTGCCACTGTTGCAGAACCCTGAAAAATTAGGCATGTGTACTTTCCTGAAAAATTATGGTTTTTTTTGTCGCAGCCACTGAAGCACAGAGGCCAGAAACAATATGCCATATAAATGCTGAAAATATTCATTTTTTTTTGTCGCAGCCACTGCAGCACAGAGGCCAGAAAAAATATGCCATATAAATGCTAACAATATAAATTTTTATTGTCGCAGCCACTGAAGCACAGAGGCCAGAAAAAATATGCCATATAAATGCAAACAATATAATTTTTTTTTGTCGCAGCCACTGAAGCACAGAGGTCAGAAAAAATATGCCATATAAATGCTAACAATATAAATTCTTTTTGTCGCAGCCACTGAAGCACAGAGGCCAGAAAAAATATGCCATATAAATGCAAACAATATAATTTTTTTTTGTCGCAGCCACTGAAGCACAGAGGCCAGAAAAAATATGCCATATAAATGCTGAAAATATTAATTTTTTTTTGTCGCAGCCACTGCAGCACAGAGGCCAGAAAAAATATGCCATATAAATGCTAACAATATAATTTTTTTTTGTCGCAGCCACTGAAGCACAGAGGCCAGAAACAATATGCCATATAAATGCTGAAAATATTCTTTTTTTTTGTCGCAGCCACTGCAGCACAGAGGCCAGAAACAATATGCCATATAAATGCTGAAAATATTCATTTTTTTTGTCACAGCCACTGAAGCACAGAGGCCAGAAAAAATATGCCATATAAATGCTGAAAATATTCCTTTTTTTTGTCACAGCCACTGAAGCACAGAGGCCAGAAACAATATGCCATATAAATGCTGAAAATATTCCTTTTTTTTGTCACAGCCACTGAAGCACAGAGGCCAGAAACAATATGCCATATAAATGCTGAAAATATTCCTTTTTTTTGTCACAGCCACTGATGCACAGAGGCCAGAAACAATATGCCATATAAATGCTGAAAATATTCCTTTTTTTTTGTCACAGCCACTGAAGCACAGAGGCCAGAAAAACTCAGGATTTACCTGGATTCAAATTAAACCAGTAGGGTTTGCACCCTAGTTTGTAACGGTGGTGGAGGGAGGAGGACAGCTGTGTGTGGAGTCATGAGGCGTGCAGAGAAGGACAGCTGCATGGGGAGTCAGAATCAGAAACTCAGAACAAGTCTTCCGGCGTGCAGTAACCCTCCGAGATCCACCCCTCATTCATTTTAATAAAGGTCAGGTAATCCACACTTTTGTGACCTAGGCGAGTTCTCTTCTCAGTTACAATCCCTCCTGCTGCACTGAAGGTCCTTTCTGAGAGGACACTTGAGGCGGGGCAAGACAAGAGGTTCATGGCAAATTGTGACAGCTCTGGCCACAGATCAAGCCTGCGCACCCAGTAGTCCAGGGGTTCATCGCTCCTCAGAGTGTCGATATCTGCAGTTAATGCCAGGTAGTCCGCTACCTGCCGGTCGAGGCGTTCTTTGAGGGTGGATCCAGAAGGGTTCTGGCGCTGCCTTGGACTGAAAAACATTTGCATGTCTGACGTTACAGAGTGGCCAAAGTGCTTTGTCCTTGCAGGTGCGCTTGTGGCAGGATTACTGGCACCTCTGCCCCTGGAATGTTGATGAGTTCCTGAAGTGACATCACCCTTAAAAGCATTGTACAACATGTTTTGCAGGCTGGTTTGTAAATGCAGCATCCTTTCGGACTTGTGGTACGTTGGTAACATTTCTGCCACTTTATGCTTGTACCGAGGGTCTAGTAGCGTTGCCACCCAGTACAGGTCCTTCTCCTTAAGCCTCTTGATACGGGGGTCCTTCAACAGGCATGACAGCATGAAAGACCCCATTCTCACAAGGTTGGATGCAGAGGTATCCATCTCCGCTTCCTCGTTATCAAGGACTGCATCATCCACGGTCTCCTCCCCCCAGCCACGTACAAGACCAGGGGTCCCCAAAAGGTCACCACTAGCCCCCTGGGAAGCCTGCTCCTGTTGGTCCTCCTCCTCCACAAAGCCACCTTCCTCCTCTGACTCCACTTCTGACACCTCTCCCTGCGTTGCAGCAGGTGCCTGGGTTCGTTCTGGTGAATCCGACCAGAAATTGTGCGCTTCCTGCTCCTCGTCACGCTGGTCTACAGCCTCATCTGTCACTCGTCGCACGGCACGCTCCAGGAAGAAAGCAAAGGGTATTAGGTCGCTGATGGTGCCTTCGGTGCGACTGACCATATTTGTAACCTCTTCAAAAGGGCGCATGAGCCTGCAGGCATCGCGCATAAGCACCCAGTAACGGGGTAAAAAAATCCCCAGCTCTGCAGATCCAGTCCTACCACCCAGTTCAAACAGGTATTCGTTGACGGCTCTTTGTTGTTGCAGCAGACGTTCCAACATGAGGAGCGTTGAATTCCATCGAGTCTGGCTGTCGCAAATCAAACGCCTGACTGGCATGTTGTACCGCTGCTGAATGTCAGCAAGGCGTGCCATGGCTGTGTAGGACCGTCTGAAATGGGCCGACACCTTCCTGGACTGCCTGAGAACGTCCTGGAATCCTGGGTACTTCGAGACAAAACGTTGGACTATTAAATTCAGAACATGTGCCATGCAGGGCACATGTGTTAAATTGCCCAGTCTCAGTGCTGCCAACAGATTGCTTCCGTTGTCACACACCACTTTTCCGATCTTCAGTTGGTGTGGGGTCAGCCACCGATCGGCCTGTGACTGCAGAGATGACAGGAGTACAGATCCGGTATGGTTTCTGCTTTCCAGGCACGTCATCCCCAAGACAGCATGACAATGGCGTACCTGGCACGTCGAATAGCCTAGGGGGAGCTGGGGGTGCACAGGTGTGGAGGAGGAGGACCCAGCAGCAGAGGATGAAGAAGAGGAAGAAGACGAGGTAGAGAGCGAAGGAGGAGTAGAGGTGGTGGCAGAACCGCGTGCAATCCGTGGCGGTGACACCAACTCCACTGTTGTTGTTGAGCCACACATTCCCTGCTTCCCAGCCATTACCAAGTTCACCCAGTGGGCAGTGTAGGTGACATACCTGCCCTGACCATGCTTGGAGGACCATGCGTCAGTAGTCATATGGACCTTTGGCCCAACACTAAGTGACAGAGATGCGGTGACTTGGCTCTGCACATGGTGGTACAGGTGTGGTATTCCCTTTTTTGGAAAAAAATTGCGGCTGGGTACCTTCCACTGCGGTGTCCCAATTGCTACAAATTTGCGGAAGGCCTCAGAGTCCACCAGCTGGTATGGTAAAAGCTGGTGGGCTAAGAGTGCGGACAAGCCAGCTGTCAGACGCCGGGCAAGGGGGTGACTCGCAGACATTGGCTTCTTACACTCAAACATGGCCCTCACAGAAACTTGGCTGGGGGCAGATGACTGGTAGGGATGGCGCGAACTG
The DNA here is from genome assembly GCA_038501925.1 of Xenopus petersii. NCBI lineage: Eukaryota > Metazoa > Chordata > Amphibia > Anura > Pipidae > Xenopus > Xenopus petersii. The sequence continues at coordinate 53,909,667 of CM076677.1, forward strand.
TTCACCGGCGAACTTGTTCGCGCGAACATCGGGTGTTCGCGCTCGCCGGAAGTTCGCGAACGTCGCGCGACGTTCGCCATTTTGGGTTCGCCATTGTTGGCGCTTTTTTTTGCCCTCTCACCCCAGACCAGCAGGTACATGGCAGCCAATCAGGAAGCTCTCCCCTGGACCACTCCCCTTCCCTATAAAAACCGAAGCCCTGCAGCGTTTTTTCACTCTGCCTGTGTGTGCTGAAGAGATAGTGTAGGGAGAGAGCTGCTGCCTGTTAGTGATTTCAGGGACAGTTGAAAGTTTGCTGGCTAGTAATCGTTTTGATACTGCTCTGTTATTGGAGGGACAGAAGTCTGCAGGGGTTTGAGGGACATTTAAGCTTAGGTAGCTTTGCTGGCTAGTAATCTACCTTCTACTGCAGTGCTCTGTATGTAGCTGCAGTGGGCAGCTGTCCTGCTTCTGATCTCATCTGCTGACTGCTGCAATAACAGTAGTCCTTGTAAGGACTGCTTTTATTTATTTTTTTGTTGTTTTACTACTACTACTACTACTACTACTATAAGAGCCCAGTGCTATTAGTCTAGCAGTGTTGGGGAGTGGGACTGGTGTGCTAATCTGCTGCTCCTAGTAGTTCAGCAGCACCAACTTTAATTTTTTTTTTTTTAATATTCATTTTTTTTTTATTTTACTTTTTTTTATTTTACTACCGCTGTAGTAGTGTATAAGTTGACCTTTTAGGCATTATTTGCCCTGTAGGCATTTTTTGCCCAGTGTGTTATTCAACCAACTGCCATCTAGCATCACTAACAGCTCTCCCCCTACACTATCTCTTCCAAGCACACACAGGAAGATTTTTCAGATACATTTTTGCCCTTGATCCCCCTCTGGCATGCCACTGTCCAGGTCGTTGCACCCTTTAAACAACTTTAAAATCATTTTTCTGGACAGAAATGTCTTTTTTAGATGTTAAAGTTCGCCTTCCCATTGAAGTCTATGGGGTTCGCGAACCGTTCGCGAACCGCTCGCATTTTTGCGCAAGTTCGCGAATATGTTCGCAAACTTTTTTTCCGACGTTCGCTACATCCCTAATGACTGGGAATGGGAACTGGTGGTCAAGGTGGAAGGCGGAGTGGAGGGTGGTTCAGACGGGTCAAGGACAGCAGAGGTAGAGCAGTAAGATGCTGGACCAGAAGGAGGGTGGCTTTTAGTTTGCCTGTTGCCTTTGAGGTGTTGCTCCCAAAGTGCTTTGTGCTTGCCGTTCATGTGCCTTCGCATAGAAGTTGTACCTATGTGGCTGTTGGGCTTCCCAAGACTCAGTTTCTGACTGCACTCATTGCAAATTACAACGCTTTTGTCAGAGGCACACACATTAAAAAAATCCCACACTGCTGACCTTTTTGAAGCTGGCAATCTGGCGGTAACAGTAGAAGTTGGCCGGCTGACCACAGATGCCGATACATGTTGTTGCCCTACTGTTCCCTGCGAGCTGTCCTCCCTGCTTCTTCTAAGTCTTATTCTCCTCCTGCCTCTCTGACTCTCCGTCTCTCCATCTGAACTATCCTCCTCTTGCTCTCTTCTACTGGGCACCCACAAAACATCAATCTCCTCATCCTCATTCTCCTCAGATGCATCAATTTCTTCTGACAGCTCACAGAAGGAAGCAGCAGTGGGGACCTCCTCATCACTCATTATGTCCATCTCTGTTGTGTTCTCTGCCAGAATTAAATCTGGTGTAACGTCCTCATCTCCTTCATCTTCTTCTGCCAATAATGGTTGCGCATCACTCAGTTCAAGAAACTCATGTGAAAATAACTCCTCTGACTCCAGTGAAGAAGGGGCGCCGGTGATGGAGGAAGTGTTACGTGGGGTGCCCATAGCAGTGGAGGATGAGGATGTTGTGGTAAAGTTAGAAACGGTAGAGGATGGGGTGTGCTGTGTAAGCCAGTCAACTACCTCTTCAGCATTTTGGGAGTTCAGGGTCATTGCCTTTTTAAAACTGGGCAATTTCCTAGGGCCACAGGATAGCATAGCAGCATGGCCCCTAGTGCCTCTGCGTGGCGGCCTGCCTTTGCCTGGCATTATTTTTAAAACAACAACAACTCAGGTGGTGTTTCTGGAGACGGTATTATTATTGATATTTAGACAGAATGTGAACAAGCTCACACAGCTAGATGGGAGTTGTTTGAAAATGAAGAACACACTGGGCAAACAATGCCTACAAGGTCAACGTATACACTACTACAGCAGTGCATACGGAATATATTATTGCTGCTTGAAAAACGTCACTCGGGTGGTGTTTCTGGAGACGGTATTATTATTGATATTTAGACAGAATGTGAACAAGCTCACACAGCTAGATGGGAGTTGTTTGAAAATGAAGAACACACTGGGCAAACAAATTGAAACAATGCCTGCAAGGTCAACGTATACACTTCTACAGCAGTGGATATGGAATATATTATTGCTGCCTGAAAAACGTTACTCGGGTGGTGTTTCTGGAGACGGTATTATTATTGATATTTAGACAGAATGTGAACAAGCTCACACAGCTAGATGGGAGTTGTTTGAAAATGAAGAACACACTGGGCAAACAAATTGAAACAATGCCTGCAAGGTCAACGTATACACTTCTACAGCAGTGGATACGGAATATATTATTGCTGCCTGAAAAACGTTACTCGGGTGGTGTTTCTGGAGACGGTATTATTATTGATATTTAGACAGAATGTGAACAAGCTCACACAGCTAGATGGGAGTTGTTTGAAAATGAAGAACACACTGTGCAAACAAGGCCTACAAGGTCAACGTATACACTACTACAGCAGTGGATACGGAATATATTATTGCTGCCTGAAAAACGTCACTCGGGTGGTGTTTCTAGAGACGGTATTATTATTGATATTTAGACAGAATGTGATGTGAACAAGCTCACACAGCTAGATGGGAGTTGTTTGAAAATGAAGAACACACTGGGCAAACAAGGCCTACAAGGTCAACGTATACACTACTACAGCAGTGGATACGGAATATATTATTGCTGCCTGAAAAACGGCACTCGGGTGGTGTTTCTAGACACGGTATTATTATTGATATTTAGACAGAATGTGAACAAGCTCACACAGCTAGATGGCAGTTGTTTGAAAATGAAGAACACACTGGGCAAACAAATTGAAACAATGCCTGCAAGGTCAACGTATACACTTCTACAGCAGTGGATACGGAATATATTATTGCTGCCTGAAAAACGTTACTCGGGTGGTGTTTCTGGAGACGGTATTATTATTGATATTTAGACAGAATGTGAACAAGCTCACACAGCTAGATGGGAGTTGTTTGAAAATGAAGAACACACTGGGCAAACAAGGCCTACAAGGTCAACGTATACACTACTACAGCAGTGGATACGGAATATATTATTGCTGCCTGAAAAACGGCACTCGGGTGGTGTTTCTAGAGACGGTATTATTATTGATATTTAGACTGAATGTGATGTGAACAAGCTCACACAGCTAGATGGGAGTTGTTTGAAAATGAAGAACACACTGGGCAAACAAGGCCTACAAGGTCAACGTATACACTACTACAGCAGTGGATACGGAATATATTATTGCTGCCTGAAAAACATCACTCGGGTGGTGTTTCTAGAGACGGTATTATTATTGATATTTAGACAGAATGTGAACAAGCTCACACAGCTAGATGGGAGTTGTTTGAAAATGAAGAACACACTGGGCAAACAAGGCCTACAAGGTCAACGTATACACTACTACAGCAGTGGATACGGAATATATTATTGCTGCCTGAAAAACGTCACTCGGGTGGTGTTTCTGGAGACGGTATTATTATTGATATTTAGACAGAATGTGAACAAGCTCACACAGCTAGATGGTTGTTGTTTGAAGAACACACTGGGCAAATAATGCCTGCAAGTGCACTACTATTGGTGCACTACTATGAAGAACAGCAACAGCACTGTACACGTTAAAGAACAGTAAGATAAGTAAAAGAAAAAAAAATATATGTATATTAAAAAAAAAAAAATTCTCGGGTTGCTGCTGAACTACTAGGAGCAGCACAGCAGCACACCAGTCCCACTCCCCAACACAGCTAGACTAATAGCACTGGGCTGTTATAGTAGCAAAGTAAAACAACAAAAAAGAAAATAAAAGCAGTCCTTACAAGGACTATTGGGTTATTACAGCAGTCAGCAGATGAGATCAGAAGACATCAGTGCCCACAGCAGGCAGCTACATATAGAGCACTGCAGTAGAAGGTAGATTACTAGCCAGCAAAGCTACCTAACCTAAAATGTCCCTCAAATCCCTGCAGACTTCTGTCCCTCCAATACAGAGCAGTATCAAGTAGATTACTAGCCAGCAAACTTACTATCAACTGTCCCTCAAAGAAATCAGTGAAATCAGTAACAGCTCTCTCCCTACACTAGCTCTTGCAAGCACACACAGGCAGAATGAAAAAACGCTGCAGGGCTTCAGTTTATGTATGGAAGGGGAGTGGTCCAGGGGGTGTGGGGGTGGTCCAGGAGGGAGAGCTTCCTGATTGGCTGCCATGTATCTGCTGGTCTGGGGTGAGAGGTCAAGAAAAAGCGCCAGGTAAGGCGAACCCAAAATGGCGAACGTCGCGCGACGTTCGCGAACATTCGGCGAGCGCGAACAGTCGCTGTTCGCGCGAACAGTCGCTGTTCGCGCGAACAAGTTCGCTGGCGAACAGTCCGTGACATCCCTAGTCCAGTCCTTAGCACCTATGGATGAGAGGAGTGAAGTGTCATAAATTGTAGCTTCTATATTCTGAGTTGCAAGCAGTGTGGGCAGTTTGTAAAGTTGCACATTTACTACCCTGTCATTCCCCTGTTTTAGGCAATGAGAGAAAGAACGAATAATCCCAGGGGCAAAATTGCTCCAAGGACCACAGACAACAGTCAATACATAAAAACGACACTAAATTGTAGTGTAGTGGGGGCATCCTTAATTGAGAAGGATATGGGGATTTTTGGGGGGGGATAACAGGCTGTGTAATTCTAAGCAAGTCATTTAGTGGCTACTAAGGCAATAAAGCAACGTAGGGGGTTCTTCACAGTGAGGACAGTGAGGTTGTGATGGCTGATTCAGTTAATGCCTTTAAGAGTGGCTTGGATGATTTTTTGGACAGACATAATATCAAAGGCTATTGTGATACTAAGCTCTATAGTTAGTATAGGTATGGGTATATAGAATGTAATTAAAATTAGGGATGGGTGTATGTATGGATGCTGTGTTTTCATTTGGAGGGGTTGAACTTGATCGACTTTGTCTTTTTTCAACCCAATTTAACTATGTAACTATGTAACTATGTAAAATAAAGTATTGTCTTGCATAAAAAGGCCACTACCTTAAAAGCTGAAAAAAATATTTTTACTTCTTTATAGATCACTGGTAAGGCCTCACCTTGAGTATGCAGTGAAGTTTTGGAAGCTGAGCTGGAGAGTGTGCAGTGGTGTGCAACTAAACTGGTAAAAGGAATGATTTAATCTATGAGAAAATGGGGGTTGTTTTCTCTAGAGAAAAGGAGAGGGGGCATAATTATTTCTTAAAAGTACATTGGAGAACATAATAGACAAATAGTCCCATTAAAAAAAATCAAAGAACAAGAGCCCATGCCTTTAACACAACTTTAATTTGAGACAACGTAGGTGATTCTTTTTGGTGAGGACAGTGAGGTTGTGGAATGCCCTCCTGCAGGATAAAATACAAGGTTATTGTGATCTTAAAACCTACAATTAGTTAGTATACGTATTATTATATATAAGTTATATATACAAGTGTATAGAAAGGTCAGTGCATATATGTGGATTGGGGTTGATTTGGAGGGGGTGAACTTTATGAACTTTAGTCATTTTTCAGTATGCAATAATTTACAATGCAATAACATTTAAGGAAGAAAAGTATATTGTGAAATGCTCTAATAACGCGTATTACATTCCCCCATTGAATATATTTTTGAGGATCTACTGAGAATCTGTCCATAACACATATTCATGAAGTCCACAAAAATAAAAAAAGACGCTTGTATTGTAAATATCAGGTAAAGTTGCTGTACCGTGTTAGCCAGTAAAAAAGCTGTGGTGTTCTCTGGTATATATACAACATTCAGCTCATAGGTCAAATGACCAACAAAATGGAATATCAATCTATATGTGCTGGTCTCTTGCAAATCCCATCGTAAATTACTTTAACACCTTACCCATAGATTGATATTCCTTTTTGTTGGTCATTTGACCTATGAGCTGAATGTTGTATATATATACCAGAGAACAACACAGCTTTATTGTAATCAGGAACTAAAATGTACTGAAAGCTTCCTATGATTATATTAGTTAGCCAATAAAGGTATCACCTTTATACCACTTTTATTATTTTTTATTTCAAAAGGGTTGCCCTATAATATTGTAAATATCACAATCCATATTTCTTCTATCATTAGCTGACATTTTATAGTAATATGTTTCATGCTTCTGAAAGTTTATTTTCTATAAAACACATATAAAAAGGAAATGTCTGAGCCATTTTAGGTGCTGGATTCTCATTAGAGAATAAAATATTCTTGGTACAGTAGATAAAATGAAAAACAGAATACCTGAACGTTTACCTCTGTTTCAACACGCCTACCAGAACACAAACTAAAATCACAGAAAACAGTTGGCATTCAGTTAACAATCACACTTTTAGGGGTGGAGGAACAGCTTACTTTGTTATCATAAGGTAAGACATTTACTAGTCAGCTGTACAAAGAGAAGACAAAAGTGGGCATTTTTGATCCTCAAAAGGTGACTGCTGGGTTTTCTGCTCACCCCTCTTCTTCTCAGTGTGCACGTAAGCTACATTAGAATGTCAAGCAGAAAGACAATTGCTGTCAACTGTATTTCAGTTTAAAGTAAAAATTTCCAGCTGCTTTGGTGCCAAAGCAAATGCAATGCTACTAAAAAAGTGAACCATGTGTCTACAAAGATAAAAGTTTAGATTCTCATTAAAGTGGAAACAATCACTACAAATAAGGAAAACTGACACCTAGGAAAATGCATCACATTGGTTTTTATACTATCACAAGAGGCAGATCAGGAACAGGTTACATAGTAAGTAAGCAAAGCAAGCCCCTTATCAGTAATGAACACAACATAATATTAAAGGAATGCCTTTCAAACTCTCTCCATGCTTTTTATAAAAATATCCCTCTACTGCATATAATATTTTGTTTGATAAAGCAGTTTTACTATTATCTTATAAGCTGAAATAAATAGAAAACTAAAATATAATGAAGAGAATGGCAATATTTATAGTAAATTCTAGAATCTTCCAGAAGCAATACTGTAATACAGCATAATTCTAAAATGCTTGCAAAAATATTGCTTATAACAAGCCACAATTGAATACATCACAAGGAAAGGCATGTAAATACAGAAGGGAAGATAAGTATTGTACATGTCAACATTTTTTTCAGGAAATATATGTTTAATGGGGCTATTGACATGAAATGTACAGCCCAAGTAATCCACATGTACAAAGAACTCAAAACAAATAAATCCATAAATTAAGTTCTGTGTAATAAAATTGAATGACACTGGGACTAAGTATTGAACATGCTTAATGAAATGTATTCAATACTTATTAGAAAAGCCTTTGTTGGTAATTACAGCTTGAGGTGCCTCCTGTATGAAGAAACTAGTCAGGGGTGAATCCTCCTTCAGTGTTTTTAAAACAAAACTCAAAAACGACCTCTGGGAGCACCTGGATAACACCTGAACTGGAAACTGGAAATGTGACAGTGTAACAAATTGTAATCGACAGCTCTTTAATACCCCTCCGAATTGTGTCTGTCTGTTATCCTCCCATTTAGACTGTAAGCCCTATAGGGTAGGGTCCTCCAGCCTTTTGTCTCCTTGACACCGAGCACTTTATCTGTATTGTATTTATATTTTATATTTATGTGAATTGTATTCTAGTAATGCACTTATTGTTACTTTTTATTTCAATAATGAGTCTGTAGCTTAGCATCAGCAAGTAGAAATAGATAACTCACCACACTTGGGAAGAGGCCCAGGTGCATCGCCCTGAGCCCTCAGCATGGGAAGCAGACAAGCCGAAAAAAACTTTATGAAGCAGGCACTCAATGAAGACAATCTTCCACCAGGTAGATAAATATCAAAGCAAAGTTTATTGTGTCCACAGCCTTATGCATTTCGTGATAAACACTATGGGGCAAATTCACTAAGAATCGTAGTTGCGCCAGGCGCAACTTCGCTGCACTTCGCCGCACTTCGCCAGGCGTAGTTTCGCCAGCGCTCCGCAAATTCACTAAAATCCGAAGTTGCGCACAGGGGTAGCGTAAGGTTGCGAAGTTGCGCTAGCGTTGATTCGCTAAGAGAAGCGAAGTTACGCTAGCGATGGTTAATTTGCATACAGCGCCAAATTCAAATTTCAATGGAGGAATACGTAGAATCACTACAAATGCCTGGGAAACCTTCAAAACATCAAATAAATTTTTTTTTTTGGCCTACACATGTGCCCACTGTATAGCTAAGTTGCCATGAGTTAGGAAATGTAGGGGGGAAGGAGGGGAGCCCCAAAAAAACTTTTCGATCTTTTTCAGCCTATCACCCATAATATAGAAAAAACGCAAGCGTTTTTTGGGACTTAGAAAAAATTTGACCTTTTTTTTAAACAATCCCTATCTACTCTATTGCGCTTCGCCTGGTCTGAGGTGGCGAAGGAAGTCTAGCGTAAAAGGTAGCGTTCAGTACACTGCGCATTAGTGAATTTGCGTAGTTACGTCCGTTGCGAAAATTTGCCAGGCGTAAGGGTGCAAAGTAACACTAGCGAATTTACGACAGCGTTAGGCGCTTCGTCATTTAGTGAATTTGGCCCATTGTCTGTTTAGTGAATTTGGGTCTAAGAGTAAGTGTTTATCACGAAACGCGTAAGGCTGTGGACACAATAAACTTCACTTTGATATGTATCTGCCTGGTGGAAGATTGCCTTCATTGAGTGCCTGCTACATAAACTTTTTTTCGATTTTTTATTTCAATGACCCCTTGTTTGTTACTATTAATTTATTGTTTTGCTGTAGAGTGCGTTGCCCTCAAGGAGCCCTATACAATAAAAATATACATTCATACATTCATACATACATACATACATTTTGGCCCATTCTCAAATCTTGAAGGTTCTGAGGGCCTCTTCTATGAACTCTGATCTTCAGTTCTTTCCATAGATTTTCAATTGGATTAAAGACAGGTGAGTGACTGGGCTATTGTAGCAACTTTATTTTTTATTTCCTGGTAGATGGCAGATCCTTATTTAGAATGTCCTGGTACATTTCCCCACTCCTTCAATTATATGAAGTCTGTCAGTACCATATGCTGAAAAACAGCCCTACACCATGATGTTCCCACCTCAAAACTTCATTGTTGGTATGGTGTTTTTGGGGTGTTTTGGGGTGCAGTGCCATTTCTCCTCCAAACATGGTGTGTGCAATGACATCCAAAAAGTTTAATTTCTTCTATCTTTTGGCCTTTATGACTGGTGCATTCTGGACACGTTTGTGGTCGAGCTGGACCTATCTATTTATGAGTAGGTTTTGCCGAAAATTCGCTGCGGGCGAATTGTCGCTGATGCCCATTAAAACAATTTTTTATAAGGTTTCTGTAACCATTTTCTTTTATTCAATGTAGCAGTCAATAGTAAATATCAACAGTAGTCCTGTTTTTTACACTATACTAATCAGTTTGATGCAAAAACTCATTACATCTCAGGGAGAATTATTTTTTAAAAACTCCAGCTCAACCTGTGTTATAATGCAAACATGTCAACTGGTGCTCTGCATCATGAATACTACCTTGCATAAAGAACTCTGTATGCATTTCAACAACTGCAACTAATTGATTCTGGCAACTAAATACCCATGTGTATGCCCAACTGACCAACAACAGGGCACATTTTTTAACTGAGTTCAGTCTGCCAGTAGATGAAAAATATGAAGAAAATAACCTTCTCAAATAATTATAGGTATATACCCTTGGAGTCCTGCTTAGAGGGTATAGTAATTCCTAGAACAATCCATTTTGCATTTCTCTGAAAGTAATAATTAGAGATGGCGCGAACTGTTCGCCGGCGAACTTGTTCGCGCGAACATCGGGTGTTCGCGCTCGCCGGAAGTTCGCGAACGTCGCGCGACGTTCGCCATTTTGGGTTCGCCATTGTTGGCGCTTTTTTTTTGCCCTCTCACCCCAGACCAGCAGGTACATGGCAGCCAATCAGGAAGCTCTCCCCTGGACCACTCCCCTTCCCTATAAAAACCGAAGCCCTGCAGCGTTTTTTCACTCTGCCTGTGTGTGCTGAAGAGATAGTGTAGGGAGAGAGCTGCTGCCTGTTAGTGATTTCAGGGACAGTTGAAAGTTTGCTGGCTAGTAATCGTGTTGATACTGCTCTGTTATTGGAGGGACAGAAGTCTGCAGGGGTTTGAGGGACATTTAAGCTTAGGTAGCTTTGCTGGCTAGTAATCTACCTTCTACTGCAGTGCTCTGTATGTAGCTGCAGTGGGCAGCTGTCCTGCTTCTGATCTCATCTGCTGACTGCTGCAATAACAGTAGTCCTTGTAAGGACTGCTTTTATTTATTTTTTTGTTCCAATACAGAGCAGTATCAAGCAGATTACTAGCCAGCAAACTTACTATCATCTGTCCCTGAAATCACTAACAGCTCTCCCCCTACACTATCTCTTCCAAGCACACACAGGCAGATTTTTCAGATACATTTTTGCCCTTGATCCCCCTCTGGCATGCCACTGTCCAGGTCGTTGCACCCTTTAAACAACTTTAAAATCATTTTTCTGGACAGAAATGTCTTTTTTAGATGTTAAAGTTCGCCTTCCCATTGAAGTCTATGGGGTTCGCGAACCGTTCGCGAACCGCTCGCATTTTTGCGCAAGTTCGCGAATATGTTCGCGAACTTTTTTTCCGACGTTCGCTACATCCCTAGTAATAATTATACAGATATGAGACCTATTATCCAGAATACTTCGGACATGGGATTCTCTGGATAACAAATATTTCTGTAATTTGGATCTTCATACGTTAAATCTACTAGAAAATTATTTAAACATTAAATAAAACCAATAGGATGGATTTGCTTCCAATAAGGATTAATTATATCTAAGCATGAATCAAGTACAAGGTATATTTTATTATTTTAGAATGAAAGGTAATAATTAAAAAAAATTACCGGAGAAATAAGTCAAATCAACTGGACTTGCTGTGTTTTTTTAAGATGTTTCACAAGTCATCCAACTAGCTTTTTCAATTGAGAAAGACAGTTGGATGACTGGTGAAATGTCTTCAAGAAAAAACACAGCAAGTCCAGTTGATTTGACTTATTTCTACTGATATACCATGACCTGGATGAATGAGAATCTTCACAAACAATTTTTTAAAATATTTGGATAAAATGAAGTCTATGGGAGACATCCAGAAAGCTCCAAATTACAGAAAGGACAACTGGTTTACAGAAAATGTATCCCATACCTGTAGCAGCAAAGGAAGTCTACAACACCTATTTTATTCAAAAAGTAAATTTCCCAAAATAAATACTGTGATCATTTTGTTTGAATTTGCAATGGCATATTAAAATAATATTAAAACACCAATAAAGTTAGTTTATTTGTAATTGGTAAAATAAAAATCATTAAATCATAGTCACAATTTGTCTGTGGATATTTTCATTTGTGTCTTGAAGTATAATCATTACAGCTGTTTAACGTTTGCTCCTCTCCAGACAGTATTAAGGGGCAGGCAGCCTGCTGAGCATAGACATGGCTAGCAGCCTGATACTTATTAGAAAGCACCAGCCAGGAGCAGGTTTACTAATAGTTTTTAATGAAAACAAATGTAATATCATGTTTTAGGACAAAAATAAGACTGGTACAGCCCATATATTTTAGTTTACCACTCTAATTCTCACAGTCCTTGGACTTAGTATGTAAACATCTTTAAAATTAAAGTACATTTAGATCTGACTTAAAATGTGAGGCATAGTAATAGATATATGTTTTGCATAATAGTTGTAACTGCTGATGCTATTTAGTAGGATCTAGGATAGCATGGTAGAAGAACTTTATCAGTTATATAAGACTTTACTTTCTGTTTTTCTTGTTAAAGTATGCAGTGTTACAGTATCTGCCTGGCATATGCTAAAATTGACACTCACCCAGACATTGCAATCAGTAGAAATATCAATGAGGTACTCTACTGGGGAAGAGTTACAGAGGCTTTTCTGCAGATGAGACTGCCAATGCAATGTCAATAAACACAGAACTAACAGGAGATGTTAGAGAATTCTAAAAGATCTTCAAGTCACCTACTGACACTGTTTTGTTTTACTCAGTGCAACAAAACATCACAGTTCTTCAGATGCCTGAATGAAGCTGTATAAATATAGACTTGTATTTTTTTTACTGTACTTTAGAAATCAGGGCACATGGAAAATATAGCACACTTTCTATGAGATAACTAACTAAAGCTACAAAATGAGCACTGTATTTCCAAGGTACATGGTTCAAAAGTTGTAAGATTACTACTAAGGTTGTTTTATTCTTTATCACATTTGGAACAGGAAGTCTGTGTTGTTCTTGAAGAATTCTGAAAAGCAATGTCACACTCTGATGACCTCTTCTCCTCATTAAAACGTTCCCAAAGACAGCTCTCTGCATGATGTTTTGTATCTTCAGCAGCCATGAACTAATTTGTACCTCTTATTTTGATCATGCACTGGTGAAAGCACCAAACAATATTTCCCTTTAAACAGGGAGAAGTCTTTCAACAGCTCAGCATGTACTTCTACCCTCTTTTTAATCTTGGAGCACCTATTTATTTGCTCTTTTCACCACTAAATCTTCTTTGCTCTTTTTAGCCCCCCTGCAAAGCTGTTAGTTAAAATCCTCAGTGTTTTTTCTTCTTCATAGGCTTGTATTTGAAAAAAAAGGCATTACCATAAAAAGGAAGACAAGAAAATATAAAGAATATTTTTAAGATATATTTGAATTCGTAATTTTTGATCCAGCAGTGTTCAAATATTTGCTGTATTCCATTCAGATGAAATGTTTTTAAAACCTTTCCTAGCATGATAGAACATGAACTACATGTGGCACTTAGAGAGTTTGTACACATAATATAATATAATAGGCTGAATAATGCATTTGAATACCATACCATTTGAATATAAGGCTGAAGAATGCATTTGAATACCACAGACAGATTTTAGTGAGCTCTCAAAATTAGAAACCCAAAACGACACAAACATTTTTCTCAATCTTTTTGCATCTGAATATGTTTGGTGATATATTCATTAAAAATATGTAATTTTCCTGCTATGTCATCAGATCCGCAGCATACAATGTACAGACAGGTAGTGCAATATGGGCACGTGGTTTTACTGCTTAAGGCATTTACCTGTCAAATAGGAAGGGTAGAGCTACATTATTTGACATTTTGAGTCACAGAGGCAATTTTATATGGGATAACATAAGTTGCAGCAGAAAATTGTGTTTTGATAGAATTTTAATGAATAGATATTAATATTGCAAAGGACTTTAATTGGCAAAATACTGAATATCTCTTGCAATGTTGTGTCCTGGTATTCTGAGTTATATCACTGTGCTGGATTCTAGTTTTTATGCAAAATAAATACAAGGAATATACACAAATGAAACTGTTTTTAAAATACATTTTAATATGTTGGAATGCTAAAGCCCTTTATTAAATAAATCATTACTTATAGGTGTTGAGAAATTATATATTGAATAAAATGCATCTTTTCAAAATATTATCTGAAACTCAAATATATTTTCTGCCAGTGAGCACAAAATCTAAAATGAATATTTGGACACAGAGTAACGGGGATCATTTTCTAATTCTGGGTAGTGATGGGTGAATTTGCGCCGTTTTGGTTCACGAAAAATTAGCGAAATTCGCGAAACGTTGAAAAATTCGCGAAACGGTGCCAGCGTCTTGTTTTTGACGCCGGCACCCATTTTTGAATTTTTGCCGCGAATTTTCACAGGCGTTTTCACAGGCGAATTTATTCGCTGGTGGCGAATCGCGCAAATTTGCGCCTGGCGAATAAATTCGCCCATCACTAATTCTGGGCAATATGTGCTCAAGCTTCTTCAAATTTGTAATGATAGTCTATACATATACTCAGTATCTCAGTAAACATGGAGGCTTATTTATTGAAGATCGGATTTTAGTGGTTTATGAAACCTCGACTAAATTCACAAACTCTAAAACTATAATTGTTATTGAATTTATTAATTGACCTGAATATAAAAAGCACAAATGAAAAAAAGTCCTGAGTGATGCGGTAAAAAATAACCTTGAAAACCTCTAAAAAAAATTTTCAGACAATTCCTAGCGAGGAAAAAAATCAGAACACCTCTTAAAGTCCGAATTGATTTAAAGCAGTCCAATCAGATCAGCGCAGCTCCCAATTCAATTCTTTAGGACCTCAACCACTTTTACTTGGAGTAGTTTGGCTTTAATAAATCTCAATTTTTTTGAGCTTTTTAGAAATATAGGAAACCACAATTTTTTCTAGATTGGTGGAAAAAACGAAATTAAATTGTTAGTAAATTGTCCCCTTAAAGGGATACTGTCATGGGAAAAACTTATTTTTGCAAAATGAATCAGTTAATAGTGCTGCTCCAGCAGAATTCTGCACTTAAATCCATTTCTCAAAAGAGCAAACAGATTTTTTATATTCAATTTTGAAATCTGACATGGGGCTAGACATATTGTCAATTTCCCAGCTGCCCCAAGTCATGTGACTTGTGCTCTGATAAACTTCAATCACTCTTTACTGCTGTACTGCAAGTTGGAGTGATCTCACCCCCCCTCCCTTTCCCCCCAGCAGCCAAACAAAAGAACAATGGGAAGGTAACCAGATAGCAGCTCCCACAAGATAACAGCTGCCTGGTAGATCTAAGAACAACAGTTTGTTCTTTTGAAAAATGGATTTCAGTGCAGAAGTCTGCTGGAGTAGCACTATTAACAGATCCGTTTTGAAAAAAACATGTTTTCTGATGACAGGATCCCTTTAAAGTTTGTTCACACATGCTTTAAAGTTAAGGCAGATATCTTTAAAATATATAGAGTGGCTCAAATGTATTGCTAAATATACAGGTATGGGATCCATTATCCATTATCTGGATAACTCGTCCAGAAAGCTCAGAATTGCAGGAAGGCCATCTACTATAGCAGGGCAGTCCAACTGGCAGCCCGCAGCCCCCCTCTGTGGCCCCCCCACATGCTGTGTCTGTTTACCATATGTAAATTTTAAAGGTATCACTACAGAGATTAACCGGCCCCTGCATTGTTTAAACCTCAAATTCAGACTGTAATCCCCTGAATTGTTCTTACCTGTGACCCCCTGCATTGTTCACACTTGTGACACCTCTATTGTTTATATCCTTAAACCCTGTACTGTTCACACCTGAGGCCCAGACTGTATGTAGTACATATTAGATATAGGTTTCCCCTTCTTCTGCTCTGTTGTGCCTTCCCTCCCTGTGTGTGCTATTCTCTGCTTGCCCAGTGCTGCTTGTGTGCCATTCTCTGCTTGCCCAGTGCTGCTTGTGTGTACCATTCTCTGCTTACTCAGTGCTGCTTGTGTGTGCCATTCTCTGCTTACTCAGTGCTGCTTGTGTGTGCCATTCTCTGCTTGCCTAGCACCGTTAATGTGGATATGATCTTAAAAGTTATTGTGGTAACATGGTTGTGGTTTACAGTGGGTGTGTACATAGGCCAGTAAAATTTTGGCCCCAGAAGTTGGACAGCACTGTCCTATAGAATCATTTGAATCAAATTATTCAAACTTTTTCTCTGTAATAATAAAACAGTAGCTTGTACTTGATCCCAACTAAGATATAATGAATCCTTATTGGAGGCAAAACAGTCCAGTTGGGTATAATTAATGTTGATTTAATGAAATTCCCAAATTCGATGAAAAATCCTTCGACTTAGATATTCAAAGTCAAAGTATTTCAATTTGAGGGTCGAATTTCGAAGGATTTATCACTTCGAAATATGACCCTTGATAAATCTGCCCCTACATATTTTGAGCAGAGTTGCCCTTTATCAAGTGTAACTTGTGTAAAAAAAAAAGTGTAATTTAAGCACTGGCTATATCATTCTTTTTCTCTATGAATACTCTTCATTAATGATATTGTGATAATCTGTCTGGAGTCGCAAGCATTTTGGATAACAGGTCCCATACCTGTATTACTTGGTTTGGTAAGGATCAGCACTCGCTTGCATTAGATTTAAATCAACAAAATTACTTTACTTCACATACCACTTGTGTCCCACTTTTCAGTCCAGTTTGGAATTTTTATGAATTTGTATTTGAGATAAACTGTATACTGGATTGGAAGCTTTAGGATTTTCTTAACTCATTTTATTAATTACAGGATATGATAATTCCATTAATGATCATCCAATGCATAAAACACACAGGGAGACATTTTTATCATCCGCTCATTGTATGGATATGTCTTTGAAAGCACTATAGTCACGAATCTTGACTTCCCGCCACAGTTCTGAAATTCTAAATTACACATAGAGCCCACAGTTTGTTTTAAGAAGAAAGACTGACATATTTCCTGAAATTCTGTCATTCCCACACATTTTTAGACAGTAGAATAAATCCTTCCCAGAGGGAACAGAAAGTTCCAGAAAACATTTTTAGAGAATAACTATAAAAGAAGTGCCTGTTTTCATTTTAAAATGTATTTAAATGTATTTATATATGGATCTTTGGAATCTTCTTACTTTGCCTGATTGAAGCTAACCTCAATACAAATACTTCAAAGTTTTGTGATATCAAGAAAAGAACCATTTTTATTGAAATTCTGTCTAAAGCTTTAATTAACCTCTTGATCCTGCATTAGAGCGTTTATGAAATTTTTCTGCAGAGGTTTTTTTTAATGCTTTTCTGACTTCTGTTATGAGGTAATAAAGAATAATGTTGCCAAACTGACCGTTTCTGCATCATGATTTGCAGTGTATCTACAATGTAAAGCAATGGCTTCTGCAAGAGAAATTTTGACTAATGCAATATGGCTACTGAAACAAAAAGATTTATAGGACATATAAAATATTTATGAATCACAGAAATTAATGTTGTAGATATATTCAATGCTAGAATTGGTCAGGGATGAACAGGGATGCCCCACATCCACTTCTTCATTCTTTCAAAGAGCAACACGTTGGAGAATCTCAAAATATACATTTTATCCCACTGTCTGCTCCTGTACCCTGACCTAGGTACCAAAATGTAATCAATACATTGACAGTAAATGGAGGCAGACCAGGATATGCAGTAGTTATTCTGCAAAATTTCCTTTTATTAGACACTACGGGACAGATTTATCAAGGGTCGAAGTGAATTCGAGGGAATTTTCGAAGTAAAAAAATTCGAAATTCAAAGTAATTTTTTGGATACTTCGACCATCGAATAGAATACCACGACTTTGAATTTATTTTGAATTCGATTCGAAGTAAAAATAGTTCGAATATTCGACCATTCGATAATCGAAATACTGTCTCTTTAAAAAAAATTAGACTTCAATACTTCGCCAAATTAAACCTGCCGAAGGGCACTTGAGAAAGGAGGCTGTGCCTCCGAAACGTTGTGGAGATCTCAAATAAATTCCCACCTTTTAGCACGAATGCTATTGTGTGTGCCATCTGTTTTCATTTCTTTATTAAACCTGCCGAAGTGCTAACGATTTTACTTCGATCGTTCGATGGCCAAATTAGATGAAAAATCCTTCGACTTCGATATTCGAAGTCAAAGTATTTCAATTTGAGGGTCGAATTTCGAAGTATTTATCACTTCGAAATTCGACCCTTGATAAATCTGCCCCTACATATTTTGAGCAGAGTTGCCCTTTATCAAGTGTAACTTGTGTAAAAAAAAGTGTAATTTAAGCACTGGCTATATCATTCTTTTTCTCTATGAATACTCTTCATTAATGATATTGTGATAATCTGTCTGGAGTTGAACCAGGTGTTCCTGTGCTGTCTGCATTCCCACTGCTCTATGCAAGCAGACAGCTAAGGCCCTGGTTCACTCTTATGCCTATGCTTGGTAATTGCTAGTAAGCGTGGCATGTTTCACCTGTTGTCAATTTTTGTGCAAGCCATTTGACTGGCTATAAACCCCCTACTCTGCTCGACTCATTGCCCAGTATAGGTCTATGTTCCTCTCATTAAAACTAGATTCATATATTATCTGCATGCAGCATATATTATCTGCATTGCTAAAAGAAAACCAGTAACAAGGGACATACTGTACAAAATGTGTGGGAGAGATTTGCATAGGAAAAGTATAAATATAGGTAATTGTTATTTCTTCTTAGTCTATGATTGTTTTTTGTCAACAAAGAAAAATATTGTGAAAAAGTTTGTGGTACCCTTTAACAACAAGTCCAGTGCAGCAGGATTCACTAAGATTTCCCCCATTGCCCCAATGGTCCAGTCTGACCCTGGGTAATGTCACATTTTTTTATTTTTACCCACCCCACTGGCAAGTATAGGGTATCAGTAGCCATGTGCTTCCTTTAGGGTTGCCACTTGTTCGGAATTGACCCGAACAGTTTATTTTTTCTAAGGCCTCTTCGGGTCTCAAGTTTCTGTTTGGTTGGTTTTCAGACTTGTGAAAGCCAAACAATAATCTGGCCAATAAATGAATTATCAAGTGAAGTTAATTACAGAAACAAAAACACAAATCAATCAAAAATAAGAAATTGGTTTTCTAAATTAGCGATGATTTATTTCAGAGCTTTCTGGATAACTGATTTGTGTATAATAGATCCCAAACCTGTAATTAAAGGATTGGGCTTACTCATCAGCAGAATATAGATAAGAGATTGGGTTGTACCAGTGTGGTTTTGAACTGGACATCAAAACTTTCTGTCTGATTTACAACATAGATGCAACTGACTTGATTTCCATCCAGTTTTCTCAAAGTGATGCGATAACACTACTCTGGCATCATTACTCCACCTAGTTCATTGTGCCTGCCTTTTCTGTCATCTCCACTCCCAATGCTATCTGCCCCGCCCCCTTTGTTCAGGTTTAGCCGCTGGCAAAGTTGGCAACCCTAGCTTCCTGCTTCTTCACATTGCCCAGGTCAACTGGGAGAAGAGAAACATGGTTATGGTACCAATCCAAAGCTCCCTCGCAACTTTTTTGGACCAACCAACTAGCAGCAGTGGTTTTTTCACAGCTTCAGATATTATCCATTAAATTAGCTTGTATATAAATATATACATGCATTGTATTTGTCAAATATATCTGTATTTGAATAGTGATCAGATAATTTTAATATAATAATAAGTATTGTGCTTATTGTAGACCTCAGTATGCCTTTGAAGGGATATAAAAAATCTGCTCCATTAATCGAAGAACCTGTACAATCCTCTACTAAGAATCAAATATGGAGTAGCTTCAATTTCCCTGTTAAATTCAAGAGATTTTTGATTACAATATTGGACTAAAACTGAATTAAAACCCAAACCATTTTTCACTGAACTCATATTGAAAAGGGGGTATAATTTCAGCAAGAATGTTGCCCGTTTGTTCAAGTTGTTTACAGATGTTATATGTACTGAGTAGAATAACTTTGGCATCCATTGTTTGCATGCTAGCACCATTCTATGTTAAGTTAGTAAGTAGGGCTTGTCCTGAGAGTTAAAGTTAAGAGTTACAGTATGTACCCTTTCTAGTCCTGCTAGAGATGATGGGAAGTAGAAAATTAATTAAATGGACTGTCTAGGGTGTAACACCCATTCAAAGACAACTCTATTATTACCGCCAGCACTGCCTAAATCACTTCTGATGTGCCCTCTGTCCTCCTCTCATAAATACAGCACTACCAAATGCAGGAAACACAGATTTCTGTGACTGTTTATAGAGTAAAAAATAATACATTGGTGACCAGGGGTTTAATAAAATAAAAAAAACACCGATTGGTGTTCAGTATAACTGAAGTCGTGAAGGACTTTAACTTCGGCTCCTTTTGTGACTTTGGGACTTTTTGCAACTTCGAGACTTCAAGTTCATCTCCCTTCATGACTTCAGGGCTTTTCGCAGCTTCGGGACTTCGGCTTTTCGACTGTTTGGCTCTTTGGCGGTTCGTGGCTATGGAAAATGTGGCACAGCTTCGGAGCTATCAAGGGGGGCCAAGCTATTTCGAAAAGTGCAGCACAGCCTGGGCCCGGTACAGTAGTACCCCCTGTGCACCCCTGATGGGGGCCTTGCACCCTGTCCTGCATGTAGTAAATGAGCCTTAATAAGACTCAACCAGAATATTTTAACTCTTGTACTTAACTTTCCACAAGTTGTCCACTAGATGTCCCTAACACACCATTTTGAAATTTCAGGATGCTGCATGTTTTCTGAGAAACATGGATGAATAAAATAATTTGATTCTGTTCTAAAAACACTGGAACAATAATCATTTCATAATCAAAATAATGAAATAAAAAATTTGAATTTAATATAAATTTAATAAAATGCTTATCTTTACATCCATAAGCATTCATGGTTCATTTACCAACCACAACATTCTTACAAATTATGTCTATATTTTAATCAAATTAATGTATCCATATATATATATATATATATATATATACACACATACACACACACACACATAAAAACTGGAGCACTCATGGGACTGATGAATGAGATAAATATTTTTTGTCAACGTTTCTGTCCTGCTAAAATGACCTTTCTCAAGACATCCCAAACACATCAGTATTCGCCGACCTAAAATAGGCACTTGGTTATGTAAATTAGTGTCCAATACACTCCCTGTGATGTCATCAAGTGCAGTCTAAACAAGATATAAACATCTAAAATTAATAATGGATGGAGGGCACACCAAAATTTTCAAAAAATAGTAAGAGGTGCAGAAACAAATGTTACCCCTACTGCAGGTAACCTGTATCAATAATATATGTCTGCATGTTTGCACACTCAAAACAAAATACAATTTAGAGAGAGAGTGGTTTAAAAAAATAGTTTTTACTTTTATACAAAAAAAGGCATTTTACATGAACAACGCCATACAACACATGACACAATTTATACAGTATTAAAAAATAGCATAGATTATCAACCACCCATTAGTTGTACATAGCAAGCAAGATATCAGCAAGGAGCGGATACACCTACCAGAAAAATGAGAATGGCCCCAACGTTTCGGCACCAAGGCCTTTAGGCCAACAAGGAGCAGATACACCTACCAGAAAAATGAGAATGGCCCCAACGTTTCGTTGGGGCCATTCTCATTTTTCTGGTAGGTGTATCCGCTCCTTGCTGATATCTTGCTTGCTATGTACAACTAATGGGTGGTTGATAATCTATGCTATTTTTAATACTGTATAAATTGTGCCATGTGTTTTATGGCGTTGTTCATGTAAAATGCCTTTTTGTATAAAAGTAAAAACTATTTTTTCAAACCACTCTCTCTCTAAATTGTATTTTGTTTCAAGATATAAACATCATCAGAATCATTGCAGGTATCACAGTTTTACAAAAGAGTTTCACCTGATGATCAAGTGTTTGAAGTTCTGAAATTCTAAGGCATCATCAGACTGTATAATGTTCCAGTTGTGCTTAATAGTCTGTAGTTTCTGCTCTGCAACAGGAAAATATGAAGTAGAGGAAAATAAACATCTTGAGAAAGGGTCTGCAATTGCACAATCTTATCATGTTTTCTGGGATGATAACCACGTACAATAAGTTTATTACGTAATTCGTGCAGCTGCTTCTGGATCGGAGTTATTGTGTATAACCAGTGTTGGACTGGAACACCAGGGGCCCACCCAAAAATCTTAGACCAGGGGCCCACCAATAGACCTTAGATCAGGGGCCCACTCTCAGTACTATTATAATTCTTCTCCTCACACAAGCTATATTTTGCTAGTCTCTTTTCTTTACATACTATAATCTATTATTCAATTATTCAATCTATTTAGTCTCTTTGTTCTCTTATAAATAGGTAATGGACATGCCAAACTTTTTGAAGCAGGAGGGCCCACTGAAACCGGGGCCCACTGGGAGTTTTCCTGGTATCCCTGTGGGCCAGTCCGACACTGCATATAACATGGAGGAATTGGGAGTAGGAAACCCCCTCTTTGTACCGTTTGGGTGGCAACTTAGTGCATGGGGCAAGGTATTCCTATCAGTCTCCTTTCTGAGCAGGGTGGTCCCTAGTCCCGATAGATCCTAAGATCCAAGAAGTCTATGCTGTCTTTGTCAAATGAGCATTTAAAATGGATAGAGGAGTCTAGCAAACTGAGTTCATTAACCCATGTGTTGAGTGTGTCCCCATCCCCCATCCATATCATTATCAGGTCTATGTACCACCTATAGAACCACATGTCATGATGTGTAAGGTGGGGTAACTAATATTGATACATAGCGTAACTAGGTGCAACATTTTATCCCATGGTAACTGGTCGTCCCCTTAAACAGGAAATTATTTCTAGTGAGTACTATGTTGAGAAGCTTGCAGAATAAATCAATGGCCAATAAGTCAAAATGTCAACTATATGCTTTATACTCTATATGGTGTGCCAGGGCTTTCTTTGCTTGCTTGTGGCAGGAGTAATATTGCAGGCCCTCTGATAATGGTGCCTGTGCCATTATTCTGTGACTGACCAATAAGCTTGGACTCTTAAGGTGAGTAAGCTCCTGTTACCTATATGTCGGCTAGGCTATGGCGGAGGTCACCTGTTACTTTCCATCTATTTATGACTGAGCCTGGTAGTCCTCTATACCCTGTTGTTATGGGTCTGTACTGTCTCTCTTCCCCACCCCCCTTTTTCCCCTGCTTTTTGGGCATTTTGCTTGTAATGCACTCATGTCTTCTAACATTTTGTTGGGCACTCAAACACTTGATCATCAGGTGAAACACTTTTGTAATACTTTGTGATACCTGCAATGATTCTCTGTTTCATGATGTTTACATCACAGGGAGTGGGTTGGACACTGATTTACATAACAAAATGGTTACTTTAGGTTGGAGATGACATGGGTTTTTGGGATGTCTTGAGAATGGTCATCTAAGCGGGACTGAAACGTTGACAAAAAATACTTTTTTTTTCACTCATTCATAAATCCCATGAGTGCTCCAGTTTTTTAAAATATGAAAAAATGCCAGCAGTTTTTACAACTTTTATGAGTTTCGAGGAAATACAGGATATATTGTCACTGACTTAAGATTGAGGACGATGTAGCTTCATTTTATCAGTTTGCCAGGTCTTTTTACTGCATTGCTCAGGTCTATTTTCATTTGTACTTTTTAAATACGGATCTTTTAATAAATTAATTTACAGTTGTGGTTTTAGAGTTTGTGAGTTTAGTCATGGTTTCATAAACCTAAAATTTGACCTTTAATAAATAAGCCTTTTGGAATTAGGGATGAGCACATTTTTTCACCCCTTACAGTTTTGCAGCAGACGTCACACTTTCACGAGTGGTGTATTATTTTTGCAAATCTGCACTAAAATTTTGTTTTTTGACATAAAAAAAACAATAAAATTTGCTCCAATGCATTTAGCACAAGAAAAAACATAGAGGAAAAACATGACCATTGAATTTAATGCATTTGGTGCAAAAAATGCCCATATACGCCAATCCAAATGCCCTTAGACTCCAATACCCATAGAGCACGAAAAGATGTTTTTTGACTCCACTGCATTTGTTACCAGAAAAAAAACTCCTACTTACTACAATGCATTTTGTTCAAGAAAAAACACTGAGGAAAAAATTCCATAGGCTACAATGCATTCAGTCACACAGCAAAAGGGCAGCACTCCGTACTTTAGTAAAATTGCCTTTATTTCCACATGCAGGGCAACATATGCAGCAACGTTTCGAGCCTCGCACGGCTCTTTGTCAAGCTAACATATCACTTTACAACATTTCCTTTATATAGCATGTTATCACAGCACCACCTGGTGGAATTGTAACATAATATTTAAACTTTCAATTAGACAAAGTGTTTCACTTATCTGACAATGTTTCATTTAGAAGTCCAGTAGCAACAAATTATCAATAGTATATCCCCAGTGTGGCTGTGAATAAGGAAAATATTAAGATCATTATAAAATCACAATAAATTATCTAAAAACAGCAGTTAAATCATATTCCATATTTAATCCATTTGGAGTTAAAGTGTCTAGTTTACGGATCCACCAGGCCTCTCTATACAGGAGTTTCTTGACCCTATTGCCACCCCTTCTTATCTTAGGGACAGCATCTAGGATCTGAAACTTCAACTGTTGTACTGAATGTCCTGCCTCCACGAAATGTTTAGACACTGGCTGGTCCAATCTTCTGCATCTTATGGCTGATTTATGTTCCCTGATCCTGTCTCTGGCCATACGTGACGTTTGTCCCACGTAGGCTAAGCCACACGGGCATTTTATGGCATACACCACAAAAGTGGTTGTACATGAATAGTGGCCAGAGACAGGAACAGGTATCCCACTTCTGGGATGATAAATCACCTCCCCTTTCTGTATATTATTACAACAATTACATGAACAACATGCAAAAGTACCCTTTTTCACTGGACGCAGCACTGTCTGTTTTTCCTCATTTCCTCCACCTATATCCGCTCTCACTAACATGGAGCCAATTGTACGGGATTTTTTGTATGACATAACTGGTGGATTCTGGAAAGCTGGGACCTCTCCAAGGCCAACCTTTACAATGTCCCAATGTTTTCTGATAATTTTACTGATGTTCTCACTCAGTGTATTATATGTTGAAATAAATGGGATTCTACAATTGTTGTCTCGCACTTTTTTTGTCAAGAATTTCTCTCTCTCCACTTTCTCAACCTCCATTCTTTGTTTCTGTATTATTGGCCTAGGGTAATTCCTAGCGACAAATTTATCCGCCATCTCATCCATTCTTATTTGGGAGGTATCATTATCAGATACAATCCTCTTTATCCGAGTAAATTGAGATTTAGGTAATGATCTTTTTATTTGAGGAGGATGGAAGGAGAGAAAGTGGAGTAGAGTATTCCTGTCTGTCTCTTTGGTGAACAAATCCGTGTGGAGCCTGTTTCCAACCACATACACTGTTGTATCCAAAAAAGCAATTTTTTTAGGATCAATATGTACTGTAAATTTGATATGAGCACATGCTGAATTTATTTCCTCAAAGAACTGTTCAAAGGACATACGTGGCCCCTCCCATACTAAAAAAATATCATCTATGTAGCGAATTATTGTGATTTTATAATGATCTTAATATTTTCCTTATTCACAGCCACACTGGGGATATACTATTGATAATTTGTTGCTACTGGACTTCTAAATGAAACATTGTCAGATAAGTGAAACACTTTGTCTAATTGAAAGTTTAAATATTATGTTACAATTCCACCAGGTGGTGCTGTGATAACATGCTATATAAAGGAAATGTTGTAAAGTGATATGTTAGCTTGACAAAGAGCCGTGCGAGGCTCGAAACGTTGCTGCATATGTTGCCCTGCATGTGGAAATAAAGGCAATTTTACTAAAGTACGGAGTGCTGCCCTTTTGCTGTGTGACTAGTGGTTCCAGTGTGGAGGGACACTGTGGGACGTGCACCCGGAACAATAGGAGATTGGAGACAAGTGAGTGCCCCTCTAACTCTACTTCTATAACGTGTTGTCCTTCTGGAGGCGAGCACCACACTGTTAACATGAGTTTTGCATATACCGATGAAGAGGTTGAACGTATTACAAAGGCAGTTCAAGGCAACAGTGAATTTCTTTCCCAGCATGATGTCCTATGCGACTTTAGAGAAATAGAGAAATTGCATAGAAAAAACATTGCTTGGGACTTACATTTGAGGACCATGGCCGAGTATGTGAGGTTGCAAAGGATTCCTCGAGGCCTACGCTCCCATCTCAGACCAACGCTGTTTGCTGGAGATGAGGGGTTCTGCAAGAAATGGGAATTTATCCTGAACAAATGTTCACTGGATCTCATGGTGGCCCTCATGGAAAAGATCCAAAAAGAATCCCCAGCGCTATCAGCGCAGATTGAGGAGAAGGAACAAGAAATGCGGAACAACTGTGCGGCGGCACAGGTTGCTGAGGGGCAGAATACCATGAGGGACTCCCTCGCGAAGTTCCGGTCGGCCCTGGAGATACGGAAGAGAGACAAGTTCCGTCGGGACGCTGAAGATTACAGTTCCGGTGTGGTTTACCAGTGGCGGGATTCGCAAGAGTACAGACGCCGCATGGGATGGAACCGAGGCCGCATGAATAGGAGCGATGGCAGAGAAAGAGTGGGGGATATGGATGGCAGGCCGATGAGGTCGAATACAGCTGCCACATTGCCGGCTTTTTTATCCAGCTCCCAGACCTCGCTGACTACAAGTGTAACAAGCGGAACAAGCGGAGAGGAGGCAGACGCAAGAAGCAAAAAAGGCAAGCGGGGGAAACATCGCTCACGACGGTGGTAACAACATCAGATGTGAACTTGGACATTGAGGAACTTAAGGTATTAAGCAAAGGTTTTTCCTTCGCATTAGTTGCGGGCCCAGACTTTTTCGAATTAGATCTGGCACTGTTTAGGTTTTTCAGGAATTTGAGATTAAAGGTACAGTTTGCCAGACATATAGAGGGGGAGGATAAGGTGTTAATGGGGACATTTTGTGCCAAACTTTAGGTTTGTCCACTCTAAGTGACTATATGCCGGACACCAAAAATGTTGCCATTGAAACATATATTAAGATGGTTACTACAGACATAAAGGCATTGGAACTGGCATATCGTCATGGTGAGATACGAACAACTAAATCCAATTTAACTATAGAGGAATCTACTGCCTTAGATAATTTGTCCAAAAGAAAAGATCTCGTGTTTAAGGCTGCCGATAAAGGGGGTGCAGTAGTCGTGATGTCTTTGGATTACTACACAAGAGAAATAAAGCGGTTACTGTCAGATGCAACCACATATGTTAAACTAGAGGGGGATCCCCTTAGAGATATAAAAGGAAAGATTTGTACATTGGTAGAAAATGCTAGAGAGATTGATGTCATTGATGAGAGGTTGGCACAGTATTTAATGCAGGGGGACCCAGTGACCCCTGTGTTTTATATACTGCCCAAAATCCACAAAGATGTAAGACAGCCCCCTGGGAGACCCATAGTGGCAGGGATTGACTCTATTTTCACCCCTCTAGCAAGATTTGTTGATACCATTATAAGATCTTATGTGACCTCACAGCCTTCTTATGTACAGGATACTGGAGATTTTCTTAATAAACTGGGAGTAATAGCTCTACCTGAAAAAGAGATTTGGCTCATTACAATGGATGTGGAGAGCCTCTACACCTCCATCCCACATGATGGGGGTGTGGAGGCAGTCCGGCTCTATTTGGAAGAGGATGAGACCCTGGATGGGGCACAAAAGAGGTTTACATTGAGCTGTTTGGAAATTGTACTCAGGTGGAACTACTTCTTGTTTATGAATGATTTCTACTTACAACTGAAGGGCACGGCGATGGGTTCAAACGTGGCGCCCTCCTATGCCAATATTTTTATGGGAAAATTTGAAGAAAAGTTCATTTATGATAATCAGCTATATGTTAGACATTGCATCAAATGGCTTCGCTACATAGATGATATTTTTTTAGTATGGGAGGGGCCACGTATGTCCTTTGAACAGTTTTTGAGGAAATAAATTCAGCATGTGCTCATATCAAATTTACAGTACATATTGATCCTAAAAAAATTGCTTTTTTGGATACAACAGTGTATGTGGTTGGAAACAGGCTCCACACGGATTTGTTCACCAAAGAGACAGACAGGAATACTCTACTCCACTTTCTCTCCTTCCATCCTCCTCAAATAAAAAGATCATTACCTAAATCTCAATTTACTCGGATAAAGAGGATTGTATCTGATAATGATACCTCCCAAATAAGAATGGATGAGATGGCGGATAAATTTGTCGCTAGGAATTACCCTAGGCCAATAATACAGAAACAAAGAATGGAGGTTGAGAAAGTGGAGAGAGAGAAATTCTTGACAAAAAAAGTGCGAGACAACAATTGTAGAATCCCATTTATTTCAACATATAATACACTGAGTGAGAACATCAGTAAAATTATCAGAAAACATTGGGACATTGTAAAGGTTGGCCTTGGAGAGGTCCCAGCTTTCCAGAATCCACCAGTTATGTCATACAAAAAATCCCGTACAATTGGCTCCATGTTAGTGAGAGCGGATATAGGTGGAGGAAATGAGGAAAAACAGACAGTGCTGCGTCCAGTGAAAAAGGGTACTTTTGCATGTTGTTCATGTAATTGTTGTAATAATATACAGAAAGGGGAGGTGATTTATCATCCCAGAAGTGGGATACCTGTTCCTGTCTCTGGCCACTATTCATGTACAACCACTTTTGTGGTGTATGCCATAAAATGCCCGTGTGGCTTAGCCTACGTGGGACAAACGTCACGTATGGCCAGAGACAGGATCAGGGAACATAAATCAGCCATAAGATGCAGAAGATTGGACCAGCCAGTGTCTAAACATTTCGTGGAGGCAGGACATTCAGTACAACAGTTGAAGTTTCAGATCCTAGATGCTGTCCCTAAGATAAGAAGGGGTGGCAATAGGGTCAAGAAACTCCTGTATAGAGAGGCCTGGTGGATCCGTAAACTAGACACTTTAACTCCAAATGGATTAAATATGGAATATGATTTAACTGCTGTTTTTAGATAATTTATTGTGATTTTATAATGATCTTAATATTTTCCTTATTCACAGCCACACTGGGGATATACTATTGATAATTTGTTGCTACTGGACTTCTAAATGAAACATTGTCAGATAAGTGAAACACTTTGTCTAATTGAAAGTTTAAATATTATGTTACAATTCCACCAGGTGGTGATGTGATAACATGCTATATAAAGGAAATGTTGTAAAGTGATATGTTAGCTTGACAAAGAGCCGTGCGAGGCTCGAAACGTTGCTGCATATGTTGCCCTGCATGTGGAAATAAAGGCAATTTTACTAAAGTACGGAGTGCTGCCCTTTTGCTGTGTGACTAGTGGTTCCAGTGTGGAGGGACACTGTGGGACGTGCACCCGGAACAATAGGAGATTGGAGACAAGTGAGTGCCCCTCTAACTCTACTTCTATACAATGCATTCAGTAAAATATTGCCTTTCACAAATTTTAGGTAAAACAAAACTGGGCAGTTTCACTCAACACTACTTAGAGTGCTTATAAATGAAGAAGAAGAAGATCGATAAACTTGGCTGTAGCAAGCAATGTGCCTAGGATGCAATGGTGCAATGGGGGAGGGGTGTTAGACACAGCAGTGGCTGCTTATTTTTCTTATTTTATGCATCCTTGCAGGGGGTGGGAGGTGATGAGATGTGAGTTAAGGATTTCAGCTGTATTTAAAGAGGTATCAATGTGAGGAGAAGGCCATTCTTCCACTTTGCAAAGCACTGGTAAGGTCCCATCAGGAATATGCATTGCATTTTGGTCTTCAGTGCTCAAGACAAAATAGAATGCAACTTAGTTGGAGTATAGAAAGACTCAATAGAGGGGCAAATCTTTGTGTCTCCAACACCTGGAAACATAAATGTGCCATTATAGGCAAAAAATATGGACCTGTGCACCACTTTTTTTTTACTTTGCTCCCATTTTAGAATGAGTCCTGATGTTTTCTAGACTACTCCTACATGAAGCTTTGTAAAGTATTTACCACATAATTGTCAAAAATGGTAACTTTTACAATCTCTATATTAGTGGCTTAGTATTCCAGCAGTATTCAGCAGGTTTTAAAGCCTTTTCTTACTCAGCTTGGTCCCACGCCCCTAAGCAACAAGAAGAGCAGGGCAACAAGTGTTTTCTGCTGCCTGCCTGAACCTAGGTAAGTCACACATTTTTTATACTAGCATGTCCTTGCTTCTTTTTTACACTCACAATTCACACACATACACAGACAATCTATAGAAACACACACTCCTTAAAAGGTGTTTTATTACCCAGTATATAGACTCCTAAATATGAGGGCTAATTACACTGTGTAATTATGCTTTTATTTGAGTGATAATTATTGCATTTGTGTATGTTTTATTGAATCTTTAGCTACTTTTTTAATTCATTGTTTGCATATTTTTGCCTGTAAAACATATTTTGATCAGCGTTCTAAATGTGTGATTTTTTTTATTAATTGGTTTTATTGGATTTTACATACTTATTTGCATTTTGCATACTTTACTTTTGCCTGTAAAAATTGTAAACTACAACTAAAAGTGCCCTTTAGAGTTAAAAAGAGTAAAACTTCCAATTTCAAATTATTTTGTACTTTACAAAATTATATGGTTTTCTGGGAGTCATTATTGGTGCTCATTTATACACACTGGGCAAATTTGCACCTGGGTAGTAACCCATAACAACCAATCATTGTTTAACTTTTTTCAGCCAGCTATAGGTTTAACACTGGAAACAATCATCTGATCGCTATGGGTTACTGCCCAGGTGCAAATTTGCCCAGTGTTTATAAATAACCCCTATTGACTTTTAATGGACATGTTTCCAACACTGGTGTAACTAGTCATGGTTGGGTCCAGGTTCAGGATGTGCACACAGGTCCCCCCTCCCCGTCAGCATCTCACCCCTCTGGAATCACACTTAGACGCCTACATTTTGAAGTCTATGGGTGACACATTTCTTTTTCGTCACCCATTGTAGTCTATGGGCTTCTTGTTTCACAGCGAAACCTGGCAACAATGTTGCTCAGTCATCACTAGTATAGAATCATATCTTTTTTTTAACAGAAACGCAATTACACACAAATTTAGGCAGATTTAGAAAACTTCTAAAGTAAAAAAAAACAAAAAACACTAAGGGAGTTATTTACTAAAACTGTTTTGTTTTCTCATATTTTGCCAGAAGCAAACTCGACCTAACTCCCATCCACTAATTTGGCTATTTTACTAATAATTAAACAAAAAAAAACTCTATTTATAAGCTTAAACCCCATCGAAAACCAGCTTCAAACACTCCAAACACCCAAAAATAGTGAAGGCAAAAAACATCTTCAAATGGGGACCGCTGGTATTGACTTGACATGAATTTGACAGGTTTTAACCGGAGTATTTTGTTAACTCAAATTAAGTGCTAAATTTGAAATCAGTGAAAGGGTTAAATGTGAATTTCAGCTCAATGTTTTCATTATACATGGGAATAATAGTTGCAATCGTGCTTGAAGTATCTGAATTAAACACTGGTCCAATACAAGAATTGCTACTCCTTTATATGATATATTAATCCTCATTATTTATCATCTATCATTCCAATATAAACACTCAATACTTGCCAACTAGCTGGGCCTGACTTCATCTCCATTTCAAAGGGGGTGGGGTCTTTTTTTAGGCTTGGCATTTACAGATTACAGGCAGTCATAACATAAATATCATGTACTCAAATATGATTTTAGATAGCAAACTGGAGGCTCTGAACAACATCATCAGATAGTGAGTGATGTTATTTTTGGCCCCAAATTGTTACACATTTGAGCGAGGGCAACATGAAACATGGAAACTTATCGGAGTACATAGTAATCATAGTAATATCCAAACCTTTTTTCACTGTAATTATAATGACTCCATATAATGGGTATATATAGCCTCATCAAGAGTTCTTCTGGAATATTTCAGTTAGACTGTGGGGGGGGGGCTCTGTGACCTATCGTGAGTACCATAAAGGGGTGGTTCACCTTTAAGTTAACTCTTAGGGGCACATTTACCTAGGGTCGAATATCGAGGGTTAATTAACCCTCGATATTCGACCGTCAAAGTAAAATCCTTCGACTTCGAATATCGAAGTCGAAGGATTTTGCGCTATTCCTTCGATCAGGAAATTTTTAGGAAGCCTATGGGGACCTTCCCCATAGGCTAACATTGGCCTCGGTATGTTTTAGGTAGCGAACTAGGGGGTCGAAGATTTTTTTAAAGAGACAGTAATTCGACTATCGAATGGTCGAATAGTCGAATGATATTTAGTTCGAATCGTCGATTCTAAGTCGAAGGTCGTAGTCGAAGGTCGAAGTAGCCCATTTGATGGTCGAAGCAGCTATATTCGACTATTCGAAATTCAAACTTTTTTTCCTCTATTCCTTCACTTGAACTAAGTAAATGGGCCCCTTAGTATGCATGGTAGAGTGACCACAGAGAATTGTAAAAAGGTGTGTTTTGCCTTTAATTTCTCCATAGTGGGAGATGTTTGCTGTCTGGCCCTGGAAGCTATAGTGTTCTGGAAGGAACAGCGCTGCAAAATATGTTGCATAAATACATGTTAATAAAATAATAATAATAGGGAATCCATTACAGTGGTCCAGTTCACATGTTGGAGCTCAATTTCCACTGCAATGCTGTCCTGTGGAATGGTATTTAATGGTAATGAGATTTTTAGGAAGTTCTCTCCAGGGCCGGAACTAGGGGTAGGCAGAAGAGGCCCTTGCCTATGGAGCAACAAAGTGGGGGCGCCAAGCACGTACCTCTTCTTTTGCTCACCCTTGGTCCAGACCCTTTTTCTCCCACTGGCACTCTAGCGCAGCTCTGTGTATGCTCTCTTCCCCCTTCAAGAATTTAAAAATCAAGCACACATGCGCAGTACCGGACGCGTTCTCATGCGCACTTGAGATCATGCAGCCAATGGGGGCGAAGTGGCTGGCCGGGTTGCCTTGGACCAGACCTAGATCTTTCTGAGCAGGGCACAGAACAGGAAGATTACCTATCTGTGGGGGTGCTGCCTGCCACTGCAAGGGTGACCACGTGACTGGTCATGCCAGAAGCTGAGCCAGGCCAGAGGCTGAAGAATTGGTTTCCCTGGAGGGGAAAGTCAGCAGGGCTTGAGAAGCCCAGAATAAGCCACCCTGTATGGTGAGAACCCAGTGTGGGGAAAAGTCTTGAATGTGTGCTGTTAAAACACTATTGAACTGTTTTCCTGTATGTCAGGACCTTTATGTTTGGAAGAGTTTGCCTAAATAAACCTGTGTTTTTGCCTGAAGACCCAGTGTTCCTGTCTTTATGCTCCTGATCCTATGCTTACCTGCCTACCAAAGCTAATTTCCCCCAAAAAAATTACGTGTACAAGTACCCAGCTTGTCACATACAGTATGTTATAGAATGGTTCATTCTAAGCAACTTTTCAGCTGGGCAGGTTAAGGCTGAACAGGGAATATTATTATTAGATGTGTCTTACAAGGCTTAATAGGGAAAGATTCATATAGACTCTACTTTCAGAGTGCTAAATAGTGAAGAGCCCATAAAAGCTACCAAACACAGTAAGTTGAAAGATCAAAGTCAGTAGTTTCACTTCTCAAAAAATTCCAAAGAAAAGTGGTTGATTGTTTACATGTTCTGTGCTCAAAGTTTAAATAGATTTTTATAAGCTTTCAATCTGCTCCTCTTCCATTATTCACATGTTAAAGGGGTTGTTCACCTTCCAAACATCACCTTCTAAACACTTTTTTCAGTTGTTTTCAGATTGTTCCCCAGAAATAAAGACTTTTTTCAATTACTTTCCATTGTTTATTTCTTATTGTTTTTCCAAAATCTTTTTTTGTTCCTGTCTCTGGTTTTTCAGTCGGTCAGCTCAGTAAATCAGATGCAGACTCTAAATTGATACGATTTTGCAACATCTAGTTACATTTAGATACATTTCTCTGCAGCAACTCTGGAGTATTAGCAGCTATTGTATCAATTTGGTGCTCGGCAGCCTGAATTCCTAGCTCCCATCAATGAGTGGGGTTGTGTTCCATAGGGAAAAGCAAATTGTATTCTGACATTAAGTGCTCCACAGTGCATGGGGCCTTGATGTTTGGAAGCTATAGCCTCCAAAACAAATCATGCAAGGGATACCTACACAAACTTGAATGTTTTATTGAATAGGAACTAGAAATTTGAGGGCTGTGGCCTGTGAAATGTTAAAAAATAAAGTCCCCTTGATGTCAGTTTCTAGGGATGGAAGAGCAGATTTCTAGAACATGTCATTTTAAGAACAGTTATATTTTTACTGGGGTGACTGTTTTGAGGAAGTTACCACACTGTAATGAAACAGTTTTCTGGTGTTATGTCCTTTTGCAAAGTGTGGCTCATATTAAAAAATGTTTTCACTTGTACTTGCTTTTCTTTGGATGATGACCACGCTTATTTGAAGGTACTGTAAAGAGTATACTGTAACCTGGCAATAAGCAAGACTTCCATATGCAATGTTTTGTTGAGGAGAGATGAGTCTTTTTCCTTGTTCAGATATATTGGAAGCAGGACACATGCAAGTCATTTCTTGCTCTTTTCCCTGCAGGTCAGTTAAGCCACAGAAAAAAAATATAACATTAATATTATAGGATTTGTGGATGAGACCACTCAGTCTTCTACAGAAAAGTCACACTTTTTGTTCCAACAAAACTGCTTAATGCTTATTAATAGTGTCCTTCATAAGACACAAATTCCAGATTTTTTGGATCCATGGGATACATTACTTTAGAGCTAGGCTTAAATAAAAAATTAAATTCTGTAAGAAAAAAATCTCAGGAAATTTGCAATTAAATTAGGAGATATGTTTTTGTTTTTGAACTGAATGGCCAAGTACTTATTTCCATTGTCTATAGTATTAACATCTTATTACAAATACCATTTGCCTCCATGAATGGGAAAAAGGACATGCAAAAGTAAAACATTGTTTCAGCCAAGAGACAACACATAGGGGGGAATGTAATTAAAAGCATTATTTAAAATGGTGTCTGCGAATGTTTAGCACCGCTCGCAATGTAAAATCAGTCGCTGGCGAATATTACTTTGCGCATTTTTGCTAAGCAAAGGGTTTTTTAAAGGCATTAACTCCTGCTCTGGAGTTTCATTAAATATTTTGTTGCAAAAAGGGTTTTGCGATTGCGAAATATTATTACATCGGCTGCGAATATTCGCAAAAACTATTTGGTCACACACTTTGCGATGAAATCATTGAGGTCTTTAATCAGTCAAAAAGGATGCAAAAATGGTCTCTAACGTTAGTAAGAATTTTTGCACGTTTTTTGCACTAGCGAAACATATTGCATTCCCCCCATAGTATTTATAGCTACTTGTCTTTATTATCTATGGGTATAAATTCTTTGGTATACAATTAACATTATGCTTTGCACACATTCTCATATTATCCTCATTTAGCCTTCTTTTTTGTTGACTGTATTTATATTACTGGTTCCTGTTTCTCCTTTCATTGCTGCAGCCAACGACCACTATTATTTCTCTGTTTCCTCTCTAACATAGCTATTGAGAAATGCAAACAAAAATTGAGCGTAAATCCACTCTGATAGAAAACAGAAGCCTGTATTTATATTAGTACTTGAGAGAAATATTACAGAATAACACTACAGTTAGCGGCAACATAAATCGCTAAATGTTAAACAACCTCAAAGCATGGGCTATAGCTCTGATATTGTTTATTTGTTGCAAATAAGGACTATGATGATGGTGTAGGAAACTTCAATTTTACATACTTTGATTTTCATCTCCTGCATTTTAACACTGTTTTTTGTTTATATTGCTTATCGAATGTGGTTTGAAATGTTTTCCTAGATTTTAAACTACATTTTTGTCTTGATGTTCCCAAAAATGTCTGTTTGTAAATGTTATTATTAGTGAAAGTAGTGCATATTTTGCCATTGCTATGTCTGTAAATAGTCATATCTAATTAGTCTGCACCTCTTACATTCCTGCACAAATCAAGTATTGATTTAGGTTGTACATGTGACTGTCAGGTCTTACACATGCCCCCATAGTATGATAATGGGGGATTTTAATTACCCAGATATTGACTGAGCAACAATTATGCCAGGACAGAGCATAGGCTGGGGCATTATTTTTTCAGCTAAAAACATAGAACAGCAATGGTTGCCATTTAACATAAGTAATCGTTACTGTTGTCAATTTATTCCCTTAAGAAGTAAATGTAGAAGAACCACCCTATGTTGCTTAATTCAGAAGTAAAGAGGGTAATAGGAATGAAGAGAAATGCATTTAAAAACTACAAGTCTGTGGGAACAGAAGCTGCATTTAATGAATAAAGACACTATAAAATGTTGTAAAACAGCAATCCGGAAGGCAAAGATAGAAAATGAGGAACACATTGTGGCAGAGGTTAAGACAAACCCCAAGAATTTTAAATAGTATATTATTAGTAAAAAGATGCAGGTTGAGAGTGTGGCTCCTTTAAATAATGGTACTCGTGTACTAAGAGAGCTTAGTTCGGTTTTAGACTGCCCTCTATATCTGATTTTTTCAGACTCGCTTTCATGTGGTACCATCTGATGGAATTTCTATATTTAAAAAAGGGGATTATGATCTCAGCCTGGCAATTATAGGCCAGTCAGATTGACATCTGTTGTTGGCAAATTATTTGAAGGATTGTTAAGGGATCACATTCCAAATGTTGTCTTGGTGAATGGCATTATGAGCAGTAATCAGCATGGCTTTATGAAAGATAGGTCATGTCACACAAATTTGATTGCTTTTTATGATGAGGTAAGTAAGGCAGCATGGGATTATGAAGGAGAGGTCATGTCAGACAAATTTGATTGCTTTTTATGATGAGGTAAGTAAGATGCTGGACAGTGGGCGAGGGGGGTCAGTATTTTATTTTAATAGATCTAGCAATCTATTTGGATTTTCCCAAAGCCTTTTCTACAGTGCCCCACAAACGACTGCTGTCTAAACTTAGGGCTGTTGATCTTAAAGCAGAAACAAACTCTTAATAAAAAACCCTACCCCCCACCCATTCTCTTTGGTAAAGACAGACGAAGTGGCGTATGCGCAGTTGGAGCAATTTTCTGTGCATGCGCCGAAACTCAGGAAAATTGCAGTGGTGCCAGTGTCATTCTGAAGATTACGGAAGCGGCTGAAGATGGGTCCGTGAACTCCGCTTGACAGAATCTGCACAGAGGGGTAAGTAAAGAGTTAGGGGCATTTGCCCTGGGGGGCAGACAGGCTGGGGGTTTATGTAGGGTAGGGTTTTTCTTTATTAACTATGTGTTTCTCCTTTAAAGAACACATTTGCAGATAGATTGGAAGCTGGCTACATGATTGGGTTCAGAGGGTGGTTGCTAATGGTACATTCCCTACTTAGAGTAAGGTTCTAAGTAAGTCCCTTAAGGCTCTGTATTGGGTCCACTTTATTCAACGTGTTTTTTAATAACTTAGGGGAGGGTATTGTAAGTCATGTATCAGTGTTTGCAGCGACAAGAAAGTTGCCAAGACAATAAATTCTACATAAGAAAAAATGCTCATTGACTTTAAGGGCAGAGAAACACGATGCAATTCGGGGAGATAAGTCGCCCCGCAACAAATCTCCTCTTCCTCGGGCGAATAATCTCACCAAACTGCCTCCCCTGCCTTCCTACGGCTATAATGAAAGAAAAAAGTTGCCAAGACAAAAAAATAACATAAAAAAAGACACCACAAGAAAAACACTTATTGACTTTAATGCATTTGGAGAGAGAAAAAAACTGTTGCGTGCTTAAAAAAAACTTGTTGCCTATTGACTTTAATGCATTTCGTAAAGTTTTGACCATTTGGCAAATTTTCTTACAGTATTGTAAATTTGTCGGCGAAGTGAAACAGGACAGATTCGCTCATGACTAAATCTCAGTTTTCTTATGATAAACCATTAAACAAAGTTTTCACAATGATTTGAATCTGGACCATGATTTTTGTTGGCTGAGACATTTACACATCTTCATCTAGGTATGTTTTCAGAAAAATTTGTTTTAAGAGCCCTGTCCTTCATCGTCTTAATAGTTCCTTGAGGTAGAAATTTTAGTATCCTCTAAAAGAATATCAGTGTTGGAAAAGAGAGATTCATCCAAATATTCTATAAATCTTCTATACATGTTTAGAAGTTACTTTCTACTGCATGCAAATCCATTTCTACACTTGCATGTTTATAAAGAAAAATTAGACCCTCTCCTACAGACTCTGCTGAAATCAATAAATAGTAGAGGTTCTCTGCAAAATGCTTTACATATGATAGAAGCCCTCACTCCATCATCTCCAATTGCAGACTTTTCAATTTATACTGTAAGTTCAAAACATTCACATATACATAAATCATTTCTGGCCTTGGTTAAAAAGATCTTTTATACACTTGCACACACACTTGTCCAGCTGTCTATAAATGTACCGTAATCTTAAAATAAAAAGTAGCAAACTGAGAAAGGTTTGTTTGGTATCATTTAAAACATTTTGCTGACTCTAAGTAGGAATTGTAAGCACAAATTATTAATGTAAACTTTGAAACGCCAGACAATGTTTTTTATTTAAATGTCCCTGGTGCCACTAGAAAGAATAATAAAGGTGGATTTTTTATACAAATATCTAATCATGAATAACTATTGTAATTATTATAATAGTCAGTGATAGACACTGTCAGTTGCCAATCTCAGTGTCAGTATTTTTTATTTTTATTTTTTTTTCCTCTAAAGGTGGCAATACATGGGATCGATATCAGGCCAAAAATTGTTTGATTGAAGTTTGATTTTTTTCAGCGATCCAGGACCCCATCGGCTAGTTGATGTCGTCCTGCGACCCATCGGTGGCCATTCGCAGCATTGTAATCCGATCAATCGGATTCACCCGATATCGCCCAGCCGTTATTGGGCATATCGGGTTAAAAGCCACTCATTTGGCAACCTTGCCAAGCAAGCGGATGTTATAGTGTATGGTCACCTTAACACAGGACCCAATTTCACAGCCTGCAGACATCGGAAAAAATTTTCCCAAGTACCATCACCCTTTGTATCTCAGCTCCAACACAAGCATATGCATTCAGGTGTTATCAAGATTATGCATCTGCCATTTTAAAGGTTTTCTCAATTTCATAGTTTCTTTTTCCTAAGAGCAGTTTGCAACCATTTAGACTCACAGTTGTCCCTTTCAGAACTGAGGTAACTCCCTCCCTTCAACCACCCCCTTCTCAGTCCCTATGATTTGCAATTTACCAATCACAATGGTGGTTGCAATTTCCTGTAGCAGCTACTTGGTATTTTGACATTTTGACTGATGGATGCTCTGTCGATTGTAATATGTTTTTCAGCCTGTTCTGAAGTGTTTTTTTAAATTTACACAACACAAACTACTGCATCTTTGGGCTGAAAAGCACCAGCACTAGGGTGATTTGCATTCAAGTGAATCTGCGTTGACAGGTGATTTTGTCAATTGTCAGTTAGCTGAAGTATATACAAAATGCTCCAAATGCCATCAGCCTTAGTCTCTGAACTTTGTTGGCAGCCTGGTAAGGAGAATAACATCTCAAATAATTTTTCAATAAAACAGGTTTGGCATATCCTTGTATGAAGAGCAGCATTAAGTATAATATAAGTGTAAACAAAAGGAAAATATTGCCCAAATTAATCCATCCAATGTACATTTTACAGTCCAGCTTCTTCATGGAAATATTTGTATTAACGCCATCTGCATATTCAGGTTTGGCAGGATGAATCCCAAACACAATTGTTTCTTATGATCCTTAGATATGGTTCATTTATAAATTAAAGTGCATGTATGTAAGTATTTATATTTATAATCCTGCTTTCTTGGGTACTGTTTGCATTTTGACACTTACAAATTGTAAATGAAAGTAGATGATGAGATTAAATTCACATTGTTTTTATACATTGATCGGGACTTTATCTGGCTAAGAACC
This sequence comes from Xenopus petersii, assembly GCA_038501925.1. NCBI lineage: Eukaryota > Metazoa > Chordata > Amphibia > Anura > Pipidae > Xenopus > Xenopus petersii. Next base: position 53,949,503 of record CM076677.1, read on the forward strand.
TTGTGTGCTATTGACTTTATAATTGACTTTATAACTCCCCACTTTTTTTCTTTTGGAATGAATAAATAAACCTTTGTTTCTGTTTACATTCCTAAGTATATTTAGCTCCTTAAATGGGGTTTCTTGCTCTCTATCTCTTAGGAGGTTTATCCCTTTTTATAAACCTAGAAGTATTCCTGGCCATGCCTACCAAATAAGAAGCATTCCCCATGGCATTAGTATTTGAAGGCTAAAAAATGTACTACAAAAAGAAGTTATACAGCAATATAATTTAAAATACAAATATACAGTGAACAATATAATACAATATACAGTGAACAATGTAAAGACCAACCTGGATTAAGAACTATGGAGCACATTTACTAATAATTGAATACCAATTTTTTCCTTGAATCTCGAAAAAATAAGTGGTTTTCCTGTATTTCTAAACATCTCTCAAAATTCAAGTGTAAAAACCATGAAAACCTCTAATGCAAAACTACGGCAAGTAAAAGTTAATCGGAGCTGTGCTGATCTGATTGGATCACTTTTAATCAATTCAGACTTTTAGAGGTTTTCAGATATTTTTGCTAGGAATTATCCTGAGAAACTCAAATTTTTAGAGGTTTTCAGGGTATTCAGATTTGAAGTGCATTGTTCAGCGACTTTTTTCATTCATAATTTTTATATTTGGATATTTTAATAAATTCAGTGACAATTGTGGTTGTGGAGTTTGTGAGTTTAGTCGTGGTTTCAATAACCTCTAAAACCACTAAAATCTGACCTCCATTTGGTGCCTCCATGGAGCAAAAAACACTAAAATCTGCCATTTAATAAATAAGCCTCCATGGAGTTACAGAAAGAAACAACTCTTTGTCAATAGAAATCATTCTCCAGTCCTTCATTATGACTTCATCCACCTTAGGACTTATTTATTAGCACTAGCACTATGATTACATGATATTTTGGGTGCAGTGCCATGTTTTTTACTCACCTATAATTCCAACATTATAACTGTAAAAATAAGGCAATCTTAGTGGCAGATTTATCAAAAGTCGAGGTGAATTTTCGAATTCAAAAATTCAAATTTTGAGCTATTTTTTGTGTACTTCAACTAGGAAATAGTCTAAATTCGATTCGAATTTGAAAAAAAATTAGAAAATTTGAATATCGAAATTTATCATGTACTGTCTCTTTAAAAATTCGACTTCAACCAATCGCCATCTAAAAACCTGCCAAATTGCTGTTTTAGCCTATGGGGGACCTCCTAGAACCTATTTGGAGTCAATTGGTGGACTTTGAAAAACAGAAGTTTTTTTGGGAAAAAAATTGAATCGAATTAGATCGAATGCTCTATTCCTTTCATTCGTAGGATTCGAATTCGGCCACCAAAAAAAACTTCGACTTCATTTCGGTTGGTCTTTTCGAATTAGAATTTCGAAGTGTTTTCAATTCGAAATTTGACCCTTGATAAATATGCCCCTTACTGTGCACATCATAAATATGTCATCTGCACTCAAGTGCAGCTATGGAGAGGGGCGTGGAGCATCTTTTGATGCAATTCCCTTGAATGAACAGCAAACTAGTAAAACTGCACTTATAAATCGATTTATATGCATTTGCTGTATTATATTTAACCATATATTTGTTGTAGCAACAAAAAGAACAGCATTCACATGAGAAAAAAAATTACTTTAAAAAGATGAAAGTAATTAGTTTCAGGAGAGACCTTTCGGTTAAAAATTAACCCAGCCATTTAAACCCTTCACCAACACTTGGAACCGCAAATCATCTCTCTCCTTTCTCATATAAACCAAATGTATGCACTGCAACAATATAGTAATATTACACCTGGAAGAGTAAACAACTGATATTGTTTCAAAGGTATAAAAATAAATACTAGTCAATGACTGCAGTAAAAAAGAGCATTTTAAGTATTTAAACCATGGTCAGCTTTATATCTCAGTTGACAAGCCTGGGTGATGCAGGTGACACCTCCCTCAGATGGCTGTAACTGATATAATGAGAAATAATGAGAAATGTCATCTGGATTATTAACAGTTTGCTACACATTCTTTCACTGAGTCTGTGATAGTCAATAGAATCATACCAAATATTAGAATTTTCTGGCAGCCAGTCAATACATCCATTACTTGTATCTCACTGCTCACAACAGAAAAGAGAATCTGTGAAACCGATTTCTAAATAAGCTCAGCAACTTTTTAATGCTGAATTTTTAAATTCAAGTTTTATCTTTTAATAAAACTCAAAAATGTAAGCTCAGACAACTCGAATTTGAAACATTTAAACATATGTGCCAAATGCCATTATTGCCAATAGTCATAAGTATCATCTTCTGTCTTAAATAGTTACATATTTTAAGTTTAGGAATTAGATTACAAGTGCATTGTTTTTTCTTCTAAATTACGGTTAATGCATTAAATAACAATAAATTACCTAACATTTATTAACTTACTTTAAACTAGATTTGTAGTTCTAATAGACGAAGGAAGAGAAGAGCAGGGAGCACTCATCGACCCGACAATGCGCAGCCGCTGTGCTACTATGTGAGAAACGCTCCCGAAGCGTATATCAATCTGCAAACTGTCGTAGTCACGGAGCACCAGCAAGTTTAAAACATCAGCTTTTTGAGGAAGTGGTTTGTCCACGAAACGTGTCAAAGCTATGGAGCTATTGGGCTCATTACGCTCTATTGTTAACTTTTAACAATCTTCGATAAACAGATGTTTTAAACTTGCTGGTGCTCCGTGCCTACGACAGTTTGCAGATTGTAGTTCTAATAGAAAATGTTTTTATAGTTTCGATAGACGACAAATGAAATGAGTCATATTTTTGGTCTTGGCCAATGTGAGAAGCATTGTGGATGATAGTACAAATTGCTTAGTGCAAGGTACTTAAAGGAAAACTACAGTATAACAATGTAGGTCTCTATAAAAATATATTACATAATAGCTCATATGTAAAACCCTTCTTCATGTAAATAATCCATTTTTATAATAATATACTTTTTGAGCAGTATGTGCCATTGGGTAACCCTAAAAAGAAAATTGCCATTTTAAGACGTAAGTTGACTGAGATCCTACAATTTACAGTGTACACAAAACAAACTAAACAAACCATACATGTTATAACGTTGTCCATTAATTGGCTCATGTGACTCGTCTTCTGCTTCCACGCTTCTTCCTTTCACAGTTAGAGCTGCAGTATGTCTGGTCAGGTGGTCTCTGAGGGAGCACAGAGAATATCATAAAATGGTGGCTCAAGGGAAAATACCTGGGCGAAATTTACTTAATCATACATTCCAGTTTGGTAAGATTCTAAAAAAAGGTTCTAAATTGATAAATTTAGTTGATACATTTCTTATCTTTGTCACTCTGAGCAGAATCTCTGAGTTTTATTACAGGCAGCTGTTAAAATTGATACAATAGATGCTAATACTCCAGAAATGCTGCTGAGAAATGTATCAACTAAATGTTGCAAAATTGCACCTAAATTACTGAGCTTCCAGACTGAAACACCAGAGACAGGAACATTCAATAAACTTTAAACTTAAATTTTGGAAAAACATTAAAAAATAGGCAATGGAAAGTAACTGAAAAAAGTCTTTATTTCTGGGGAACAATCTGAACTAACAGGAACAGAAAAATAGGTAACGGCACTCGTGGCAATTTCAAAAACCAAAAAACGATTTTTGAAATTGCCACAAGTGCCGGTACCTATTTTTTTGTTCCTGTCAGTTTGGGGGAAGTGCCGACTTCCCAGGGTCCGTGCACCGGGTTTAATTATCTCTGAAGGACTCGGGTGTGCACGTATTTCACTTGCTACAGGAACAATCTGAACTAAACTGAAAACCCGAACTAAAAAAGTGTTTGGAAGGTGAACATCCCCTTTACGTATTCATTTTGGGGGATAGTTTTCCTTTAAATCTAAGGACATATTTTAGCACTTTGGTGCATTTAAAAATGAATCCTCTGTTCTACATATATTTTGTGTGGTGATGGTTTAAGTTGGCGAAGTATTGAAGTCAAAGTTTTTTTAAAGAGACAGTACTTCGATTATCGAATGGACGAATAGTTGAGCGATTTTTACTTCGAATCGAAGTCGAAGTAAATTCAAAGCCGTAGTATTCTATTCGATGGTCGAAGTATCCCAAAAATTACTTCAAATTTCGAATTTTTTAAATTCAAAAATTCCCTCTAATTCACTTCGACCCTTGATAAATCTGCCCCTAAGTGGATACATTTCTCATCTTTGTAATATTAGCAACTATTGTATCAATTATAATAGCTGCTTTTAATGAAACCCGGGAACTCTACTCAGCAGGCCCAAAGATAAGAAAGGTATCTATTAATTATATCAATTTAGAACAGTTACAGAGGCTTTAGAAAGATGTCAGAAGGTGAAAAATGTATCTTTAAACTTCAATATTAGAAAAAGTCACAAATAGAAAATAAAAAGTAATTGGAAAAGTAGTTATCTGAATTAAATGAAACCAACTGAACTGAAAAAAGTTTTTGAAGGTGAACAACTCCTTTAATCTGTATAATCGGTGTATGATCGGTATAACCCCTCTATTTTATACTTAATAAATATGCATTAATAAAAATAATAATGGTAACTTTGATGCCCAGTACTATTTTTAGGGGCACATTTATCAAAGGTCGAAGTAAAGTTTCAAAGTAAAAAACTTTGAATTTCAAAGTAATTTTTGGGTATTTTGACCATCGAATAGTCCAACTTCAATTCGAAGTTGAAAAAAACTTCAAAATTCGAAATTTATCAGGTACTGTTTTTGTAAAAACAGCCATTCGGCACCTAAAAGCTGCTGAAGTGCTGTTTTAGCCTATGGGGGTCCTCCTAGAACCTGTATGGAGGCAATTGGGGAAGTTTGGGAGATCGCAGGTTGAAGTTAAAAAAACTTTGAATCGAAGTAGATCGAAGGCACTATTACTTCGATCGTACCCCCAAAAAAACTTTGACCTCAATGCGGTTGGTCTTTTTGAATTCGAGTTTCATAGTTTTTTCAATTCGAAACTCGACCCTTGATAAATATGCCCCTTAATGTACATCAGGTATAAGCACATATAAAATGTAGATTTTAGGCAATATTGCTGACTACACGGTTGGTTGTTTGGTGCATTTTTATAAAGGTACATATACAGCAGCGAAACTATTAAGCACGTCAACTTCTTTCTCAGTAAATATATTTCTAATGGGGCTATTGACATGAAATTATACCAGATGTCGGTAACTACCTAAGTAAACTACAAAGAACTCAAAATAAATAAGTCCATACATTTAGGGGCAGATTTATCAAAGGTCGAAGTGAATTTTCGAAGTAAAAAAGTTCGAATTTCGAAGTAATTTTTGGGTACTTTGACAAGGGAATAGTCCAACTTTGATTCGAATTTGAAAAAATGTTGAAATTCGAATTTTTTTAAAATACTGTCTCTTTAAAACTTCGACTTCGACCATTCGCCACCTAAAAGCTGCTGAAGTGCTGTTTTAGCCTATGGGGGACCTCCTAGAACCTGTATGGAGGCAATTGGGGGAGTTTGGGAGATCAAAGTTCGAAGTTAAAAAAACTTCGAATCGTAGTAGATCGAAGTAGCACTACATCGAATCGTACGATTCGAAGTAGGCCGAATTCGGGGCACTTTGACCCCAAAAAACTTTGAAAAAAAGACTCTGTTGGTCTTTTTGAATTCAGAGTTCGAACTTTTTTTAACTTCAAACTTTGACCTTTGATAAATATGCCCCTAAGTGATGTGTAATAAATCTGTCAGTATTTAGAAAGCAATCCTGCCCCCTATCAGTGTAAATGAATATCAGCTGGTTTAGTCCTATTGGTGGCCTATAAAAAGGTTTCTCATTACCAATGTATCACACAAGATGGGTAAAAGATAAGAGTTTTCTGAAGACCTTAACAACCTTATTGTTACAAAACATACTGATGCATTGGTTAAAGACATATTTCTACAACAGTGACATTTGGAGATGGGAACATCATGGTGTGGGGCTGTTTTTCAGCATATTGTACTGGCAGGTTTCATATAACTGAAGGAAGGATGAGTGGAGAAATGTATCAGGACATTCTTGATAAGAATATGTTGCCATCTACCAGGATGCTGAAGATGAAACTAGGGTGGGCATTTCAGAAAGACGATATCAGAAATATCAGGCAGGTTGAAAAATCCATCATTAATGCAGCCGACATCTCTGTAGGCCCACACTATGATCCGATCATTGGCCCTTGCACATAGGTGGAGAAGATTGGGCAGTGATCTACTTGTCATATGGCCAGCTTTACAGCTAAAATGATACAATTATTTGCCTGATTTTATGATATTATTTTACCCTGTTCTCATTGGTAACCACATTGGTGCAATGTAACATCTACTGTATGTTAGTAAATCATCCCTTTAATTTTAAAAAGACAGTTAAACTCTGGTAATAAAAATAATTTGAACAAATATATCTCAGCCCCAGAAATGTCAACCCTCCTCCTTGTTCTTATTGATTCGGCTGTAAAAACAAGCTGTTTTATGATTAATACAAAAAAGTAAAAAAATGCATTTATTTTAATGCAGAATCGATATCAGTGGGCCTAAGGAGACACCGCAGGTGGAGTCTACATTGTGTGCAAGGAAAGTACTCGTTTGTTTTAGAGAATTGACCCCCTACTGCTTCATGTCATTTACTACTGCTTCAACTGCTTGGCCACCTACTGATTCAACTTGTCATCTAATTATAATAGGCTGATCTAAATGATTAAACAATCTCTGATAGTAAATACCTAATTGGTGTTGATTGCCCAGAACAGAAAATCTTGTCGGCACACAACCCCATCAGCACATGTGGGAGGAAACAAGCTACAATGAATTGACAGGGGTAGCACCTTCTACATACATATAACCTGTCTGATCCTTTATACCTATCCTCGTGTGGCCAATTTGTATGCTGTTAGCTTTCAACTGTCAGCTTGCCGAAAAAAATATACTAAAGTGCAGCATTATAACTTATAGAATTATAACTTATAATGCAGCATTTTTCATTATAAGTAAGCTTCCTCAAAGTAAGTATCTCAATAACTCACTCCTGCTGTAAACCTCATAAAGATCCAGGTCGACAAGTAACTACATACTGTACATCCAAACACGGGCCAACCCAAAAAATGTACAGTCTCACCCACAGAGCAATCAGGCGTATAATTTGCCTATCCATGTTTGCCTATAATGTACTTATACAGCCAGACATCCCACAGAAATATCAGATATTCTTTGGTTAATGATCCAAAGAGAACTGTTTAGACTATAGCCTGGCCATAATATATATAGAGAGAGAGAGAGAGAACACCAGCACCAGGGGACTTTTTGCATCAAATAAGCAGAATATTGTATATTGAGACCTTTGGTCCCAATAGTGACTGAAACGTTAGTTTTATATGCAACACAATATACTGCTTATTTGATGCAAAAAGACCCCTGGTTCTGGTGTTTTCTATATATATATATATATATATATATATATATATATATATATATATATATATATATATATCTGCCCCTAAGCCTTACAAGTAGACAACAAGTTTAATATGGAAGTTGTATTTTAAAATGATGCAGCTTATACCAGCTTATGTGACAAATATTGCCATTTATGGGCTGGCTATACATGTGTTTGTGTGTGTTTTATATATATATATATATATATATATATATATATATATATATATATATATATATATATATATATATTCTGTGAATTTAAAAGAGAACTAAACCCCATACCAAAAGCCCCCCTAAACTGCCTGTCATTGCCTCTCCCACTCTGCACTGTCCATTAGTCAAAAAACAACCCCTTAGAAAAAATCTGACCCTAAAATGCACAGCAGCGCAGCTCCCAAGCACCATATTTTCTCTTATTCCTTTCCTCTTATTCTTTCAGGGTTCAGCACCGATTTGAGCATGAGCATTTGAAGCCGATTCCTGACCTGGCCCAATTGTGCATGCTCCCCCAGGCATGTATCATTGTTGAGGAAGATGATGCCTGTGAGCTCCACTGTGCTGCTATGCACTTTAGGGTCATATTCTGTTAAGGGTCTGGCCACCCGAGCAAATTCGGGGAGATCAGTCGCCCAATCGACAAATCTCCTCTTCTTCGGGGCGACAATCTCCCCGAACTGCCTTCCCCTGCCCTCTGCTAAAATGAAAATCGCCTGGGGGAAGGCACGTAGGCAGGTAGGATTGCCACCTGGCCAGTATTTTACCGACTTGGCCGGTAAAAATGATAGTTGATCCCAATGTTATTAATAGGTAAAAATAGATAAATATGTAGAAAAAGGCCGGTATTTTTTTCCAGAAAAGGTGGCAACCCTACGGCAATTTTAATTTTAGCCGCAGGGCAGGGGGGAAGGCAGTTCGAGGAGATTGTCACCCCAAAGAAGAGATTTGTCGATGGGGCAACTAATCTCCCCGAATCTGCTTGTGTGGCCTGACCCTAAGGAGATGTCAAGTGAGGGGAGGAAGAGGGGGGCAATGGCAGGCAGTTAAGAGGGGCTTTTTTTGTATAGGGTTTATTTATTCTTTAATATGTGGTCAGTGCCTGTATTTAGCAAGAACTGCAGTGGAATTGCAAAGTCGAACAAAAATAACAGCTGAAAACAGGAACCCACACGTTGTTGCGACAGTTTCTTTTTCCTGAGAACTTGCATTGGGCGTATTCTGTCACAGCACTGTGCACATAATGAGACGCGGTTTCTGTCACTATCTCACAAAAAAGTACAGATACACCTATGGTTCACAGAAACTGAGACAAGAGAAGTTTGCCAAGACAGCAGATAACCTCTTCTTATCTGTACCTCAGCGCACGTAAACACGCCTAAACTTTGCACCGCATACACCTACACTGCACCCTGCTCACTCGGGCGGGATCAACAACGGCCGTCTGCCATTGGCTGAATTTTCTTACCAGAGCGCTGATTGGTGGATGTATTTCTTTTGTTCACTATCAGCCGCAGGACGGCGGAAGTTTGAGTGAAATGAGTCAAAATAGTGCGAGGGTTCCCAGCTGTCACAGGCGCGTCCCATATCAGTGAGAACCCGACTGAATCCTCCGTTTCCTGTCGAGGAACCAGAATAACTCAGTAGAAAAAAGGAAAGATGGAGCTAGAGAATAAATTCAAGAAGGTGGGTTACTGTATTGCAATATTTTAGTCTAATTTGTCTTTTCTGATATCTTCCTTAGTGTTGAAGTCACGCCCTGCCCTGGGGTGCCGCAATGCACGCTCGACGCCCATTTGCTCTGCTACAGGCTTCTCTTTTATGTGCACTCAATTCTACTATCACTTTGTTACCAGAAACAATGAGAATGTTCCTACTATGGATATATCCGCTTGTCTATTGTATGGTTTCTGTTTATTTGGTTGACCATGCTGTTACATGTGCGGCTGCTTGGAGAGGAAGTGTCATTTCCTGCTGTGATATGTGTAATATGTCAACTTTATTTCCTGCACTCTGCACTGCTGTCTTGCTTTATAACTTTCATTTTTTTTTAAGAGCGTTTAGGGCTTTTAAATGTCAGGCAGCTCAGGTCACCCTGCAGGAGCAATAAACTACTGAAAACACAATCCATCATGTATTCAGATTGTAATCACCTTAGCAGGGTGCCCCATGGCATTCCAATTCACTTTGCTGCTAATATTGCTCCCAGTCTGCCATTGCTGTAATGTCCTGGTGTAAGACCAGCTAGATATCCATTCATTAAGATATGGACTAATGGAATCTGATCATTTTTAACATTTTGTTCAAATAAATGCACAAAACCAATTGCAAATGCCAGTTCATCAAATGTCTATCCTCGTATAAAAGAAACCTAATTCTAAGCAACTTTGCAATATCCATTTATTAAATATGTCTAAGGTTTTTAGGTTATTTGTATATGTATTGCTATTGAAAGTAGCGTATTCCCCTTTCTATACTCTACTGCTATGGCTCAGACAGTTGAAAAATGTAAGACAAGGCAGCTGGTTAGCAGACATGTCTTTGCAGGGGAATGAAAACTTTTGCAACTCCTGCTTCCAGTAGCAATTGGTTTTATTAATAACTTTTTTTTTTTTAAAGCACTGAACATTTTTAATGCATTTTGGAAAGTTGCTTAGATTCATGTTTTCATTTAATAGGCACATGTTTATTTTGGGTTTGACTTGCACTTTAAATTACAAGACACAGGGTTACACATATAGGCGCAAATTCACTTAGCGCCGAACGCTAGCGTCAATTCGCTAGCGTTTGGCATTTTCGGTACTTCGCAAATTCACTAACGAACGCTGGCGTAGTTTCGCTAGTGTTACTTCTCACACTTACGGCAGGCGAATTTTCGCTAGAGAAGTAACTACGCAAATTCACTAACTTGCGCAGTGTACTGAACGCTACCTTTTACGCTAGACTTCCTTCACCACCTCAGACCTGGCGAAGCGCAATAGAGTAGCTAGAGATTGTTTCCAAAAAAGTCAAATTTTTTTCTAAGTCCCAAAAAACGCTGGCGTGTTTTCTACATGATGGGTGATAGGCTGAAAAAGATCGGAATTTTTTTTGGGGCTCCCCTCCTTCCCCCCTACATTTCCTGACTCATGGTAACTTACCTAGACAGTGGGCACATGTGTAGGGCAAAATAAAATTTATATTTGCTGATTTGAAGGTTTTGTAGGCATTTGTAGTGCAGATACGTGTTCCTCCATTGAAATTTGAATTTCACGCCGTATGCAAATTAACCATCGCTAGCGAAACTTCGCTTGGCGAATTAACGCTAGCGCAACTTCGCAAACTAACGCTACCCCTGTGCGCAACTTCAGATTTTTGTGAATTTCGGAGCGCTGGCGAAAATACACCTGGCGAAGTACGGCGAAGTTGCGCCTGGCGCAACTTCGCATCTTAGTGAATTTGCCCCATAGTATTAAGTTAAATCCTTTTACTATGTGTATGAATGGTATGAGATACATCTGAGGAAGAATCTGCTGCCCCTGAAACGTGTTGCATACAGACACGATGGAGATAAATATTTGCAGAATCTCTTGAGTATTGCGTGTAGTAAACTACTTGGTTCATTTACAAACATAGGTGTGAAATATTGTACTTTTATGCACTGCGGCTCCTTAACAGCGCTTTACAAATCGTTATATATACATACATACATACATACATACATACATACATAAGCAGTAGTATAATGCATTTTGGTGATTCTATCTCTTTAACTACCCCTAAAATGATATCATGATGTCTGAATACTTGATGGAAACAAATTTATTAATAAGGGCATTGGCACTAGTTTTATGTAATATAGTGCCAAAAGCAGGGATTTCCATAAATGGCAGCATTACATTTTTGCCAGTAGCATAGTTAATCTTTTCCCAATAATATTTAAGCCATACAAATGAAGTAACTTGAATATTTGTGGTTGTTTCTGTCATAGATATTTATGTGGACTGATAATATGCTCTATTACTGTTCATACAGGAATTTGCACTGCTCTTTACGGTTAACAAAAAAGGGCACAGAATACCCATGAAGAACATGCAGTGCTGAAATAAACTGTTTTCATTTTGGGCTCAGACCGATGATGACAAAGGAATTGTTTGTCCCTGCCTTTGTTTGTCCCTGCCTTTGTTTGTCCCTGGCTTTATTCCCTACCCAGAAGCACATGCTAAGATTACCTGTATTTTTTTGTAACAAATCAATAACATATTCTTCTTTAGTTATCACACAGCAAATTTTAGCACGTTGCACTTTTTTTCATAATGTTCTTGTACCTTAACGTGGACTTGTCACCAGACACAAAAAGCTGTATAATAAAAGTCCTATTCAAATTCAATATGAAATCCAATTTCTGTTTTTTATTAAAGTATTCATAGCTGTTGTAAGCTCATTTAAAAATCTCTGCTTTCAATCAAATATTGTCTGCCCTCCTCAATGCTTTAGGCATATAGATGGGGCAAGCAATTACTTTCACTTTCCATTCAGCACTTCCTAGATGTCACTGCTCTCCCCACATTCCCCCTCACTCTTAACCATTTAATTGTGTACCCAGAGCATGGGGATGGACATCAGGTCCCCCATTCTGGTGCACAAACAAGATTCTGAGATGATGCAAAACTTGCCTTTAAAGGAGAAGGAAACCCTTTAGAACCCGTAGACCCCTCCTCCCCCCAGGCAGCAGACCTCATTCTGGCAGCAGACTTCATGGCATCCATCTTCCTGGTCCTTGGTAAGCTGACTGGGAGTTCGGTATGTCGACGAATGCGCAGTTTTAGCAATTTGTCGGTTTCCGACAACTGCACATCGAAATTGATGGAGAGTGCAGATCTCCCAGTCAGCTTAATAATGAGGGTTATTTATCAAAATCTCAGTTCATCCAGTTCTTAACGGGACAACTGCCATTGACTTTTACATGTTCTCAGCAGGTCTGAGCTGGAGTACTTTTTTTTCTTCTTTTTTTTAGACTTTTAACACCATTGAACAAGTTTTTTTTTTTTTTTTCTCCGAAAAAAAAAATAGTACTTTCTCATTTAAAGTCTAGATAAAAGTATCTGCCTTTACACATTACATACAGATTGCACAAAATAGCTAATGCAAGAGGAATAGAGGGCTCTGCCCAAATGATCTTCCAACTGAGCCAGCTACTGTATTTCATTATTATGCATAACAGATCCCTCCATAATAATAATATTGTCAAACTCAGATTTAACAGTAACTTTAGAAGGTGATCTGCTGAGGAGAGGGAATAGTTGGAAGAATAGACATACCTGCTTAAAGGGCAATTCAGTTATTCAAGGGTTTTGCAAACATGTTTTCTGTGAATGCATAGTGGCGCTGAATAGCTTACCTTGTGCAGCAGTCATGCAATTTATGTTTCACATTCCAGTGAAAATATTTCTTGAGTAACAATATGACTTCCATCAATCTGAAGGTACAAGCAGTAGGAATTTCACAGTTTTTGATTCCAGGAAGCTTTGATGATGATCTTGAGATTAGTACATGGTGTAATATTACCTACAGATGCTTTGTGATGGCAGTTAAAAAAAAAACAGAACGGTGTCTGAATGCATAGGATTCTACTTTTTGAACTGTTTGTTCTTACTGGTGTATACACGTTTTGTCTCATTCCAACCCTCCCTCCTTACTGCCTAATTTGTGTTCAGTAGCATTTATAAACTACTTGGTTCCCCAGCATGCACCAAGGGGAGAAGCTGTCCCCAAACCTCTTGGGTGGTTTGATTTCTCTTCACACCCCTGTAAAATCATCATAAGAGTTTTGACATGTAAGATATGTCTTAACAATTTTCTTCGCTCTAAATGTTTATACAATGATAGTCACTGAAAATATCTAATGCTGTGTACTGGAGCAGAATGTATTTTTGTCAGTTAAGGATACCTGCGTGTATTTACGTTTAGTGTGTAACCTGAGAAACCTCTCGGCATTTAAAAAAATACATCAAAATGTTCTAAATCTGGCAGTCATCGCTATTTTGTATTTTTATTGCTGTATAGTTAAACAGAATGCTTGAATCCAAAAAAACAGCCTTGCTGGACCTTTGCTGAAAACTGGACCATTCTGTGTTTAAATAAATGATTTAATTAAAATCATAGAATGTTTTAATTGAAATAAGTTAATAACCAAGTACTTCTGGACCCCCAAATCACTGATCTTTCCAAATTTAGAAGTATCTCAACTGCAAGTAGCAAATTTAGTGCTTAATGATCCCTATTTAGTAATTTCTAGTATTTTCTGCTATGCTTTAATTTTATATAAAGGTTATTCTCGCCAGTTTCTAATCAAAAATAATAAGTAATCTGCAGCTTAAGGGGCAAATTTATTACACTGTGTAAAACACAATTTGACAAAAAAACGGTGTATAAAGCTGTGTAAAATGGCGAGTTTATCAAGGTGTTTGTAATTTTACAACATGTGAACACCAGATGTGATGTCGTTATTTTACATTGCTTCCAGTGGAAGTCACCCTAAGAAAAAATGCACCAAAATTTTGGGGATGTGTGGTGTATTATCCCACCATTTTTTACAAAGCATAATAAATATACCCTTAAGAGTATCATGATTTGCATACATACTCTTGCCCTAGAATATATTTAGCAGTGAGGCAAAGGCTCGGAGCCTTGTTCATGACTTGAATCATTTCAATGTTGCATAGTTTTACAGTCAGCACAGTGTTGCCTAAAGTGATTTTGTCCTATTCTGTGGTATTACTTACCTGCAAGTCTTTGTTGTGCTGATAAGCCATGCCATAGGCCTTGTTATTTATTACTTTTATTTTTGGTTTCATTTTACTATGCATAAAAACTGCTGAATATCTTCGTATTTATTTCATTTAACAGGTGACACTTGGTCACGAGGAAGGATTTGGTGCTCCATGTTTAAAATGCAAAGAAAAATGTGAGGGGTTTGAACTGCATTTTTGGAGGTCAGTATTAATTAAACTATTTAAAATAGCAGATTTAAGGTCAACTGCCTTTCCAGTATTTAGATAACTAATTATTTTTTTTTAAATAAAGTAGGCTCTGTGCAACAGAGATCAACATGATCGCAACAATTGTTTTTATATTAATACATTATTAATCATTAGATATATTTTGAGACACCTGCACTCAGCCCAATGGAGCCAGTGGTGCACAATCAAATGTATTGTGATCTATAAACTGAGAGTCAGCACTCACTGTTGTATTGTGAAGAAAAGTTATTTTTATTTCATATGAATATACATCTTTATCCAACGTTTCAGTCTCACAACAGTGAGTGCTTGAGAAAGTTCCCCATGTGGGACCGAAACATTGGATAAAGATGTATATTCGTATGAAATAAATATACAGACATATAGATACATACATATCTATACATATGTATGTATATTTATAAATATACATATCTATACATATACAGTTGTGTTCTGAATAATTGTGGTGTGTTTTAAAAAAAAAAAAAAAAGTGAATAAAACTCAAAATCCTTATAATAGGTTTTATTTCCATAAACACAAATGCATTGGGAACTGAACATTTGAAAAATGTTTCAAATTTGTGTTATTCCTTTTATAGAAAGGGAAGAAAAGGGAATATTAGTCTGTTCAAAAAAAGTGTCTGCATTCTTCTTTACAAACTCAAAGATTCACTGTATAAACTGAAAAAGATTTTGCTTTCCTTTGAATTAATAACCTTATATTTAGTTGTATAACCACTGTTTCTGAGACCTGCTGCAAATCTATTACATTACACATTTCTTCTGCATTTCTTCTTTTGCCTCCGAAACGGCATTTTTTATGTCATCCCACAAGTTCTATTGGATCCGGGGATTGGGCTGGCCACTCCATAACTTATTGGTCTGGAATCAAGATGTTGCTCTTTTACTGGTGTATTTGGGGTTGTTGTCTTGTTACCCATTTCAATGGTATTTCCTCTTTGGCATAAGGCAACATGACCTCTTCAAGTATTTTGATGTATTGTAACTGATCCATGATCCCTGGTATGTGATAACTAGGTCCAACCCCATAGTATGAGAAACATCCCCATATAATGATGCTTGCTCCACCACAATTCACTGTTGAATTCAGTGTTTGGGGGTTGTCTTTTTTTAACAATGGGACTTTGTGGGGGCATCTTGCCAATAGCTTGGATTCACATAGGTGTCTTCTAATTGTAACAGTACTCACAGGTAACTTTAGACCAGGGATCTGAAAACTTTACCTGTGAGCCACATTCAAATGTAAAAAGACTTGGGGAGCAACATAAGCATGAAAAAGTCCCTTTCAGTGCCAAATAAGCACTGTGATTAGCCATTTGGTAGCCCCTATATGGACTGGCAGCCTACAGGAGACTCTACTTGGCAGTATACTTAGTTTTTATGCAATTAAAACTTGCTTCCAAGCCTGGAATTAAAAAATAAGCACCTGCTTGGAGGCCACTGAAAGCAAAATCCAAGGGGTTGGTGAGCAACATTGCTCCCGAGCTACTGGTTGGGGATCGCTGCTTTAGACCTTCTTTGATCTTCCTGGAGCTGATCATTGGCTGACTCTTTGTCATTTTGGCTATACTATTCAAATGTTACTTTTCTGTTTTCATCCACATCTTTCGGGTTTTGGGTGCCATTTTAAAGCATTTGAAATCATTATAATGAGGAGCCTATAATTTTCTGCACGTTATAAGTTTTCTCCTCTCCAGTGTTTTTCTGAACAATGTCTGGTATTGGAGAGAATACCCTATAACTAGCATGTACAACATTTGCTGCCATCCTTCCTTTAATAAGGGCTGTAATTTGCACATATTTTTGCACAACATGAATGACCTCACTAATAGAACTCCATACTGCTATTATTTTGAAAAAGCCTCAATTAATATTTCAATTACACTGAATCAACAGCACGCATGTCATGACTGTTGGTTTTCTATTACTCAACCACATCTTCTATTTAATTATTTGCCATGTAGAAATATAATTTCTACCAAAAACAGTGATTGATCAGGTTAGAGATGTCGAACTGTTATTATTCTGAACACAATTGTAAACATGCATGGATATTCTGTAGTAGTTCGAAAATGTGTTTAGTTTAAACTGAATTAGTATGTCTCTCACACTTATATTACATTAACTGCTCACACCTTTGGTATACATGACTGACTACATGTCACTTGGGTCATAGGAAGGTGAGTCTAAAATGTACTACAAATACAGCACACTACAGGTAATTAAAGCTTTTCTGTCCAAAGCATCTAAAAAATGGTAATGTAGAATACTAATTATATATATTAAACTCCAAAAATGCTAACTAACTAGTAAGCAGGCTTTTCCTCTGCAACATTCTTTTGAGTGGCTTGTCTCCAATGCAGGATTAATTTCGGGTGAGCTCCATGATTTGTATTCCTGTGCTCGAGTTTGTCCGAGTTTACAAATGCTTTCTTTTTATGTTGTAGCGTATTCAAAAGACCATTTGCTGCCTCTTTGAGTAAAGAGGCATGTATTCTAGATTAGCCTGGTGAAACAGGCAGAATACTGACTACAGCATATTACGCTCGAAGAGTCAATATTTTTCTCAGTAAATATATTTGTAATGGGGCTATTGACATGAAATTTACACCAGATGTCTATAACAACACATCCATAAATTGTTATGTGTAAAAACGTAAAGTGACACAGGTAATAAGTATTGAGGAAAAGGGGGTGTAGAAAGGTGCGGAAAGCCAAGAAACCTGCTGAAATCTGTCCGTATTTAGAAAGCAATTCTGCCTCTATCAGTGCAAATTTTAAAAATCAAAGAGCTCTCTGAAGACCTTAACAACTTTATTGTTGAAAAACATACTGATGGCATTAGTTACAGACATATTTTTAAACGTGAAAAGAACATAATTTCACCCTAAACTGGCCACAACCAGGTGCTCCTCACAGGATTTCTTACAGAGGAGTCCAATAAATAATCTGAAGAGTTGCCAATACTTAATTTACATGAGATATCGCTCTCTCTCTCTCTCTCTCTCTCTCTATATCTATATCTATATCTATATATATATATATATCTCTCTCTCTCTCTCTCTCTCTCTCTCTCTCTCTCTCTATCTATCTATATCTCTCTATATCTATCTATATCTCTCTATATCTCTCTATATCTATCTATATCTATCTATATATATCTCTATATATATCTCTATATATATCTCTATATATATATATATATATATATATATATATATATATATATATATATATATATATATATATATATATATATATATATCTCTTTATATCTTTATATCTTTTTATTTATTTATTATTTTACTTTAATATCTCCTTGTCATATATATTTAGGAAAATATGTAGGAACTGCAAGTGTGGCCAAGAAGAACATAGCATCTTTTCAAACAATGAAGATGATCGGAAAGTGGGGAAGTTATTTGAGGATACAAAGTATACAGCTCTTATTGCAAAACTGAAAACTGATGGCATACCCACTTACAAACGAAATGTGATGATTCTCACAAGCCCAGTTTCAGCAAAGAAGGACGTGTCCATTAACACTGTGACTTATGAATGGGCACCTCCAGTGCAAAATCAGGCCCTGGTAAGTGAAAATGGAGAGTTCTAGAAAATGCTTGGGTTTACTCTCAATGACTTGGTTCCCTATTTACATGACTAATACCGTGAACAATTTTTTTTTTTTTACTGTTGATTGGATCGAAGTCAGAATTATATTATGATGATGTTTTCATAACATCTAGATTAAATTGTCTATACTTGGCAATAACATTGCAGGTGTCCTGGATTCCTAATTTAAGAAGCCTACCCTTTTAGGTATTTTATGAATTCTTCCAAATGCTTTTGTGCACTACTGACATGTTCACTGCAGAAGCTAAATAGTATATTAATTGTGACACTGTTCTTAATTTTTAATTTCCTGTTCAAGCCTTCTCCTATCCCTCTTACAGATGATTGGTTGCTAAGATAATTATACCTAGCACCCATGCAATTTACATTTTACACTTGAGAGCAGCAGAACAAAAAGCACAAACAATATCTAAATCCCAGTTTTTCAACAATCATTTTATCCATAACACATCAGAAGTGAGGTTTGACTTGTGTGCTTTAAGGAAGTATTAGTCTTCTCCTTGCAGACACAGAAATCGGTGCAAGCTACATTGCACAGCTTCTAATAAGACACTTCTATGTTTCTGCTGAGACAGACTTCAAGTTTAATTCAAGCTATAGGAAGATATTACACCTGCTCTTTGGAGCATTCTCTCTGCTGCAAATCTTCCTTTATTCGGAGTGTATCACAACCACTACATGTTTTGGGCAGAGTTCTGTTACCCCAGCGTCCTCCATTCATTTTTTGCAATACTGAGTTACAGGTGCCTGGGCAGGAGCACAGGAGGTACGTGCAACGAGGGTGTACATTTTTTGCCAAAACCTGCTAAACCTGTTTCATTGAATTGGACTGTTTGGAGCATTCTCTGGCTTATTTGCTTTTCAAAAACGTTATTTTTTTTTAATTTTCTGCTTTCTTTTTTTATTCATCTGTTATATCAGGCTAGACGTTATATGGAGTTAATTCCAAAAGATAAACAGCCTGTCGCTGGTTCAGAAGGTGCTCAGTACAGAAAGAAGCAGTTGGCAAAGCAGCTGCCTGCTCATGATCAAGATCCTTCCAAGTGTCATGAATTGTCTCCAAATGAAGTGAAACAAATGGAGCAGTTTGTGAAGATATATAAAAATGAAGTCCTTGGTGTGGGAGATGTCAGAATTCCCAAAGAAGTGGAGGCACAAGCCAGTGGAGCAGGTAGATCCACTAATGGAAGCTTGAGCACACTGACAACTGTTAAGGGCACAGATGACAAAGTAGCAGCTGAGAAGAGATCCACATATGTAAGTCACACTATGAAATCCTATAAAGCATCAACGATTTTTTTGCCATCATAGAGACCATAACATATATACTAATTTTGCACTTTGTTTGATTTTTGACAAATAAACACAGTCTCCTTAAGTTAGTATTTGTACTAGAAAATATTAAGTCATTTCTCATCTGCTGACATGCATGTTAGTATTTTTAATTTTTTGCTGCATGAAAACGTTTCCATAGGATGCTACTTGCTCTTCTCCTGAATTATATGTGTTATTTGTAATTAACCAAATTTGGTAAAGTCTACTACAGTTGAGGCATTACAGGCCATACACATGTAGGGCACCAAACTCTAATGCACTTTGTCTCAGCAACTGTGGCGGTGCAGGGATAACATTGACTCCTATGTTCATGAAGATCTATTTTTTTTTAATTTATGTGCAAACATAATTCATTATTTTTAAGTGTAACTCCAATGCAGAGAGAGTAGAAGAGTTATACTCTTTCAAAAAACTCTATAAATAATTACACGCAGGTACTGTCTTCTCTTCCATCAGTCAAAGGTTGTCCAGTAATTACACTAATTGGCACAATTTAGATTTTTTGATTTTGATATACAAAAAAGCTTGCAGAATATTTTCATCAGCTGAAACTGCCTTACTACAAAATAACTGCACAAGCGGTGCATACATGAAATATCTACATCCAAAAACAGATCCCCATCTCTACTAACACAATCTCCTCCTTCCTGCTTCCATTCTTTTGATCCTGAAATTGCCTTTGTAGTCTCCCCAATTGGTTTGTCATCCCCACTCACAACGGTTTTTCTTCACCCGATTCCTTTTTCTCTATGCAAACACTGTGCTACTGAGCTTACTCCAGCCATCCATCTTAAACACTTCATCGTTCCACTTGTATCTTTAACACCTAGAAATAATCTTTACTGTAACTGTAATTTTTATTAATACTCTGCTGTACAGAGCTGTGTTCAAAAGTAGCACTATAAAAATATAAATATACTTGTGTGCAGAAGTTGCAGTACAAATGGGTCCCTTATGTTTTAAATAAGTATTTCCCAAATATTTCCTTTAAAAAAGAGGTAGTTTGCCTTAGGATTAAAACTTTTTTGTAAATCTAGAACTCGTGAACTGTGTTTGGTTGGGTATACTGTAGTTCCTTTAAGTCCGAAATCAATAACCTAAAAATATAATTAAAGAAGTAGCATATAACCATAATACTTGATTTGGATTGACGTGCATAAAGTATGCATTTCATTTATTTTGTTTAACATCCTAAGTTCTCCTAAAACATTCTGCTCTCAAAATTGACTCCTAACTGGACATTTCCAGTTATGGGAATATGCAGTGCTGTAAACATCGGCAGTGAATGAGGCCGTTTTTCCATGCAAGGAGTTCCTCTACTTAGACAATGAGATGTTTGTAACAGAAGAGAAGGGTTAACCGCTTGAAAGGCCGAAATATGCTCCGTGACCCTGCAAACAATTGGACTGGTAAATAGCATATTATTGTTGCTCAGGGAGAAGACAGAGAGGCATTAGACATGGTAGTCCTACTTTAATAACGTCTTTTTCATGTAAATGCATTTTTTTACATATATTTTGCCTAGAGCTATTCATACCTTTATCCTGTATCTTCAGTAACTTAATTTATGCTACTGTGCATTTTACATCTCACTGATGGATATTAAAAGAGAAGTCAGAAAATGACATTAATTACAAAGCTAAACTTGTTACCTGACAGAGAGGGATGTCTTTGTTGTACTGAAATTTATGGACAAGGGTAAATGTAGATTTGTGTTTTTTTGTTTAAACAGTTTGATCTGTTTCTTTTAGTGCTGTTTCCAGTGCAAAGAAAACATGAAAGAAGGGGACCCTGCTGTATATGCTGAGCGTGCTGGATATGACAAGTTGTGGCATCCTTCTTGCTTTGTCTGCTTCACTTGCAATGAACTTCTAGTTGATATGATCTATTTCTGGAGAAATGGAAAACTGTACTGTGGAAGGCATTACTGTGACAGTGAAAAGCCTCGTTGTGCTGGTTGTGATGAGGTATGCTTCATGTCGCTGTCACCCTCAATTTTCAAAAATGCTTAACCCTTGTTTTGCTAATCAAGATTTCACATTTTATGTCCATGTAAGGCTTAGAGTTTTAATTTAATTCATTTATTGCACAGCAGCACATAAGGGAGGTGCAATTTCATTGTTTATTGGTTAAAAGGGAAATTCATCTTCATTTTATTTATTTTTTTGGACATAAAATGTGAAATCTTAATTTAATTATTTTATTTTGTGTTCCACACCTCTTTTGTGAAATCTAACGTTGTACAGGATTTTTATTCTGTCATTCAAAGCTCTGCCTGACTGGGAATTTTAACAACCAACTAATAGAAAACATAACATTCATTCAATAACTGCAGCAAATTTAAAGGAGAAGAAAAAATATAATCACTGGGGTTGCCCTCCCCCAGTGATTATCATTTCATCCCTGAGACCTCAGGCCAGTGGTCCTGTTCACTGAAAACTGCAGTAGGGAACTACTATAGGAGCATCATCTTATTTTGCTTCTTGGATCTTTGTTGTGGCTTGGGCAGGTACAGTAGTGTGAAAAGACAGATTTTTGCTTCTAAGTTCCACTACTGTACAGCAGCCCAGGCCAGACAGAAGATACAGAAAAAAGATAACAGGGTTGGACTGGGCCAGCGGGACACAAGAAAAAAACCTGGTTGGCCCCGCTGGCCCAGACACGCTTCCCAAATAAGTTGCCCTCGTGAAAAGTATATGTAACAATGGGGTGGGCATGGCTGGGGGGGGTACAGGAGTTTGGAAGTCTGGAGGGGGATGACTGCCAGGAGGGCCCACGATTTTGTAGCCCTGGTGAGCTCCCAATGCTGCAGTCCAACCCTGTATGACATTATGGGGCTACTACAGGTAAGGTCTCAGGTATGCTATACTAATCAATGGGGAGGGGGGTGCCTTAAAGTGGCTACTGTTTATATCTTTCCTTATCCTTTAAGGAAAACAATACCTAATTGTCTCCAATTATTGCTGTCTACTGTATACTAACATTTTTTAAAGATGGAAATCCCCCTTGTACCATTTTGTTATTGTTCTCACAAGCAGCTTGTACAAATATGCTGGGTGGGCTGAATATGAGAGAACATGACTAATTGTGTATGTAAACATAGCAGAACTTAATAAAATACATTCTCAGATACACACCCTTGCAAATAGCTATTTTTAGACATTTTATCCTTTTTAAAAGGACTAAACCCTAAAAATGAATGACTACAAATGTAATTTTATATACTGAACTTACACCAGCCTAAAGTTTGAGCTTCTCTTGTTCTTGGGTCAGAATTGAATCAATAGATGTCAAAGCACCTTCCATAGAATCAATTATAATAAAAAGCCTTTATTGGTTTACATGGCTGGGATCTCCAAGAAGCAACAATGTTTCAGGCCCAAACACAGCCCTTTCTCAAGTTGGGTCAGAATTGAATTTGTGCGCACAACAATTCTGATGCTCGTTGCACTGGTTTCTATCCTGCCATGTACTAATAATCTGAATTATTTACTAATCAGTCTTATATTTTGACATTCATTTTATGTGTACTGTATATTTTGGGTTGGTTCCTAAGCTCAGTAAGTGACAGCAGCACAGAACATGTGCAGTGAATCAGTATAAAAGAAAGGATCTACTGGGGCATCTTTGGAGGCACATATATTACCTGATAAAGGGCTGTGGTTGTCTTGGGCTGGTAGAGAAGCCCAACATATAATATACAACATTTCTATCCTACTTCTTTAGTTAAACTTTAGTTCTCCTTTAATGAGGAAGTATCTGTGGCTTTGCCCTTCATGAACATAGGGCAGATGAATCTTGATTTTATATTACCCATATGTATTAGTGAATTTTAATCACAGGCTGAATATGAACTTTTGTATGATGTTATGGCAAAGAAAATACTGACCTGTGAATAAAGGGAATAAATATTGCGCAGATCAGATCAGGTTAAGACGCAGAACACCAGGATCTGTCTGCTTACAATATGTTTTCATAGATGCTATGTTACTGGTAGTGGCACCACAGACAGCAATGCTGCTCTTCCCTTCCACTTCTGGCATGTATGGTAGTCATTAAGGTAAACATGTATGATATTTTAAGGCCACATAAATATTTAAAAATTACATTTACAGAAATAACTAATTTCGCACACACCCTCTTTTTTTGTCAAAACTGATCTGTTCCCCTTTAAGATTTTGTCTGACGTCCCTTATGGAATGAAATGTTTTAGTGACCCCTGGTGTCTTGAAAAAATCACTTCAGCCACTGTATCTGACTGAAAATGTTTTGATGCACAAGCCCTGCTTACATATACATGGTTTGTGTCTTGTTAGCTGATCTTCAGCAATGAATACACTCAAGCAGAAAGTCTGAACTGGCATCTCAAGCATTTCTGCTGCTTCGATTGTGACTGTGTCCTTGCTGGAGAGATCTATGTGATGGTGAATGATAAACCAGTCTGTAAGCCATGCTATGTGAAAAACCATGCTGTGGTAAGTTTTTTTTTTTTTTTTTTTTTTTTTTTTCTTAATATTGCTTGGATTTTCTGGCATTTTTTTTAATGCTCCATGTCAGGTTTTACATTTTCATTTGATTCTGCACCCCACCCTGTAGTGTTCTTTTGATTCTGCAGGTTAGATGATAGACTTTAGCTATAGTGATCCAAATTACCTGGAAAACATCAGGCTCCAAACATTCCACATACTAGACCCATATATATGAAATGCAGCTCATCCCTTTTTATTGGGTGCACGTAGGCGTGGCTAGATATACAACTACTATACAACTTAACCCCAGCACTCCAATATATTGCCCCCAGGGAATACTTATTTCTGCACAACTAAAAGGTAACCTTTAGTAAAAAGAGACCCTTTAGTTACATGGTTTGTACAAAGGATGCATAAGCGGACGTGCCCCATCAAGGCAGTGTCCATACGCGAGTCCTAACTAAGGGAAAAAAGAGAATATTACTGTATCATTGGAGTGAAGAGACCATACCTGCTTTTCTCTTTATTTAGCAGGATCTTTTCCAAAGACACCATTAGGTGGGGGTTGGGAAAGCAAGCAAGCATTGAGGCGAGAGCCACCTCCCCATAATACATAAAAACACACCGAAATGCCGCTCATCTCTTTTCACTTGCATTTTAATAATTTTTTTTTTCTTTCTCTCTTTTGTAGTCATGCCAAGGCTGCCATAATGCCATCGACCCTGAGGTCCAGCGTGTGAGTTATAATGGCTTCCACTGGCATGCAGCAGCAGAGTGCTTCGTTTGCTCATGTTGCAGCAAGTGTCTGATAGGACAGAAGTTCATGCCCATTGAAGGAATGGTCTTCTGCTCCGTGGAATGCAAGAAAAAACTGTCTTCATAATGAACAATTTGAGATATTGATTTAAATATATATTTCGAAGCAATCACTTTAATGACACTTTTTCTACAAATACATAACAAATCAGGTAGAATATTATACTGCTGTAGTGAAGCAATATATAAATTTCAAGGTGTTGGCATTTTTTCATACTGTGGCATTTAGAAATTGCATATGTATATATAAAGGTTCTGTAAATTTGAAAAAGAATGCAATATCAAATGACCTTGGAACTCTTACCTATTTGTAGCCTTAATCCATATTAACTAGAATAGAGCTTTTAGGGAAAACCTTGTACCCAGTGTGCATATAAAGTTTAGCATCTATATATAGTTGCTAAACTTTCTTAACTGTCCCTTAGGAATATATCATGCTTTCATAATATTTCTACTATTTCACGGATTCCATTGCTCCTGTTTGCAGATTTTGCCTTGTGTTGGCTATTTCTTTTATTCCCTATAATTCTTATCTCCTCCAGAAGCCCTTCTTTCAAATGTTTATGGCCCATGCTGATTTCAGATGGCCTGTGACACCATAAACCATTTGTATTTTTTTACGTTTAATTGTCTAGGTCTGCTGGTTTCTGTTTGCTAGTGCTGATACCTCTAATGGTAAGCCTGAATGCACTCTAAAATGCTGCACCACTAGTATGTAGTAGCAGTCAGGGAATTTATCAAGAAATAATTTATGCATTTTAAAATTGTACAAATATATGTACCAGACTTTATTGGAGTTAACGACTGATGAGACTGAACATGCAATGAACAAGCCAATGTGAATCTACAAAATAATATATATATATATATATATATATATATATATATATATATATATATTCTCTCTCTCTCTCTCTCTCTCTCTCTCTCTCTCTCTCTCTCTCTCTCTCTCTCTCTCTCTCTCTCTCTCTCTCTCTCTCTCTCTCTCTCTCTCTCTCTCTCTCTCTCTCTCTCTCTCTCTCTCTCTCTCTCTCTCTCTCTCTCTCTCTATATATATATATATACTCTCTCTATATATATATATATATATATACTATATATATACACCTTTTCACTGGCTGACTTTTCTATGCATTCACTTTTTTCTATAAATATTTAAGAAAATATTAGGCTGTTCTGTCCAGTTCCTTTTGATTTTTAGAATGTATGTATTTACTTTTAGGAATGGGATCTGCCAAACTGTTCCTTGTCTAAGAGAACACTTAAAAAGCCATCCATAGACTAAAGAGAGTGATTCCAACTCATTTCTCACACATTAGATTCCCATTGTTATAATAGTTACAGGAAAAAAACTTAAAGATTTCAAATGACCTGACAGATCAGGATACATAATTTTTTTTTTTTTTTCCACGAAAAACAAAAATGGATATAGGACTGAGTACAGCCAATGTAGACTTTTTCCATTGCTTTTAATAGTATATATTTCTATATATTTTGTACTTTATTGTCCTTTAATAGTAACCTTTAGAATAAAATATTTTAATCCAAATTGTTTATACAACGGTGGGTGAAAGGAAACATAGCCAAGGGTTATAAGAAAACCCTACCAGGATTGCTCAAAATTCTTCACAGTCTCCATACTCTTGTGTTCCAAGTCGTATTTCAGGTTTTATTTTCATTGACCAACAGGAATGTTCAAGCACTTTAATTTGTATTACCTTTCATTAAATATATACATATGTCTCATACTTTTTAATTTTTGTATGCCTTGTGATGTTGACTTACTTGGTGTATTTGGTAAAAAAAAGCAGATGCTGTTCTCCATTATATTGCTTTTTTAAAATCTTTCTTTCCCCATTACAGTAATCTGTTGGTTAAAATGGACTATGACATATATGACATGTTTCCTTATTTTGTGCAAGTACCTTGTGTCATTCCACTAAATGTGAACAAGGAAAGGCAAAAAAAATAAAATCCCATTTTTACTTTCTTTAATGAAAAAGAAACCTATCTCCAATATACTTTAATTAAAAAATATGTACCATTTTTACAGTCAGAAACCTGACTGTATGCAGTGAAATTCTCCCTTCATTTACTGCTGTGGATAGGAATTGTCAGATGGTCCCTAACTGCTGAGCAGGGAAACAATCATACTTATAAACAGCAGGGGAGCCCCCACCTTACTTACCAGCCATGCAGAACTCAAGCAGCTTTGTTTATGACGATCCCTAAGCAGCCCAGACCACACTGAGCATGTGCAGGGTCAGGCAAAGATGTTTAACAAAGTTACAAGATGACACCCCCTGTGGCCAAATTTGAAAGCATAAATTATTTGTTTGATTAGGCTTGTGGTGCAGTAAGTTCATACTTATGTTTAGTATACACAATACAGCATTTCTAGCCTTATTCTATTTTAGACTTTCCTTGTCCTTTTAAATCTTTTATTGTGGTTTTGTTTTGCTCTTGTTTTTCTTGTTAATTATATATTGATACAGTTCCATTTATGTGTGTATGTTTCTAGCCATGCACATAAACAAACAGATACTGAAGAACCAAGAGAATGATCTCTTCGTTTCCGTTCATTAATCTTGCTATATTCCAGCAGAGGGAGTTAACTTCCAACAAATTAGTAGTTGCTTTTTGGAAATCTTATTTCTTCAGCATATATTACTTCTTCAAAGCAACTGTTACAATATTCACAGCAAAATTGTGTTTTTTTTTTTATTTAGCAAAATGAAAGCTGGAAGTACAGGCCTCCTATCCTTAAATTTTATTGGTTTTTAAGCTGCCAGTCTGGGGGTCCAGTTTGTGTTTTAATGTAAATCAAAAGTTGGCCAAAAATCTATTTCATTTGCTGAAATACAAATTCACACACTTTGCTGCGGTAAGGTTTGCAGAAAAGGGGGGTTTAGCATAGAAACATGCTATGTCCAATGCTATGTATTTACAAATGCAGAATAGTCACCCACTATTACAAGTCTTTATCAACACATGTAACCACCAGGGGAAAGACTCTGCAAGCTGTGCCTATTGAATATTAATACAAGCTATGCACTTGCATGCTTTTACTGTACATGGTTAATGCTGAGACTGTTTGTATTTTCATTGACTTAATCAGTTTTTATTTTAATATGCTGAAATCTGTTTTCACTTGAACACATGAAAGAGTATTTTTTTCTGTTTCTTAGTGTTGGGGAAAAAAAACCCCAAAATTAAATCCACTATGATTAAATGCTCTGTGACAATAAAACATTGCATTTTCCACGAAGATGTATACTTTTAGAAATAGCCATTTTTTTGCTAGGGTTCATACCAGCTGATTGCTTCTAATCTGCTCCTCACTTCATCACTGTCTTTTACCATCTATCAAAAAGCAACACAAAAATGGGTAAAATGTATGCCTGTGTATCTGCTAATATCTATAGGATCAGATATCACAGTTCAACACACAACACATGGCCATGCAATTGGCACCAAAGGATTGTAGTTCGATATACTGTATATCAAGGACAGCATTCTGTTCCTCTCCATGACACCTCCTGGTCAACTCTTAATCGCTTCCGACGGGTCATCCTGATCGATATCTGGCCACGATATTGATCGCGAAGGTTTGATTTTTACCCGACCGATCCGTCGGAGCCGACTGACTCGCATACGGCCGAACGTTCGAATTACCCCCAATATAGCCACGCAGTTTAGTGGCGTATCGGGGAAAGATCCGCTCATTTGGCGATGTCGCCAAACGAACGGATCTTTAAGTCTATGGCCACCTTTTACTTCTACTGCTGTTTCCCACCATAAATGGGTTGTTCGCCTTCCAAACAAGTTTTTCAGTTCAGTTGTGTGAAGTAAAACAATTGTTGTTAAAGCATTTGCGTTCCAAGTTTTATTTCTTACAGTGTTAAATGTCTCTGATGTTTGTCTGGCAACCTCAGGCTGAAAATTTGGCAGATGTTGAACTGGCAGGTTTGAAAATGCCAGGGGGCGAGGACCATAATGGCTTGTTGATACAACAGCCTGTGTCCCCGTTGTTGTGATCTGATTGGGAAAATATCTGCTGGATTCCTCACCAAGCAAGGCAATCTTGCAATATATGGCCATCTTTAACTTTGAAATGTCCTTGTAGAGAAATGGTTATATCTCCAGGAAGATTTAAGAACAGCACTTAATGGTAAAAGCCAAGTCCCACTGAGATGAAACAATCTGTTTGCTCTTTTGAGAAATGGATTTCAGTGCAGAATTCTGCTGGAGCAGCACTATTCACTGATGTGTTTTGGAAAAAAACATGTTTTTCCCATGACAGTATCTCTTGACGTATCTGACTACCCATGCTCTACTGTAAGGGGGCTGCCATATTTGTGTAGCAGAAGTCTGTTGGTATTGGAAACTTTAACTGACAGGCTGAGATGGGAAAGTCAGGTTGGCAACTGATGGTATTTTTAGTAGTACCATTTTGACCTCGTGTAAGACAAAACTCAGTAAAGGAAAACCTTTAGTAATAGTCAGGCAATTTATTCTTACATAATACAACATAACAGTTTTGTCTGGGTAAGCTGTTGGAGTAACACACAGAATGTCAGCCAAGGACTTACCATAGACCCTCCTCTTGGTCCAGGCATTATATAGCTTTCAGAAGGCTTTTACAATAATTGTGACAAGGGTTTCACGGAAATACCATACATAGTCTGTCTCCTCCTTATACAATTAATGTCTAAATGATTTACATGTTATCAAAGGAATGTTGTAACATACTGTGCCTAGCTCCAACGGTCCACAGCCTCGCAATCAGCTATCGGCTAACCAAGGCCATTGTGGTATTTCCAGTAATTTGAGCAGCACTTCAGTAGAAAGGGGCCCCAACAGACAGACTGGCGTTATACTGATACTCTGGAATTTAAGAAACAGAGTGATGATCTTTTGTTTGTATGGCCTAGTATAAGCTATATGATTGACCATTGTCCACAGTAGACCATTCGCCATAATAGTCCATCCTGCCTTGGGCCTTATAGCGTTATGGCATCATAGAGGGTGGGGGTGACAGATATCAACCCTCTGACACTAGCCATTTGTCCGTCATAGGAATTGGACCGTTCCCGATATAATTTTCACTGACACAACATAGTCTAGGAACATCAACTAAAAATTATTTGCAAAAACAGACCCCAACAAAAAACGATGAACATGACCGATCGCTTACTTTTTATGTACAGTCATATTTTTAAAAAGTAGATTTTTAGCGTCAGTATCACTTTGAGACAAAATTAATTCCTAATGTTTACACCTATACTACCATGTTGCCTGGGTTAAATGGTCCAAAGTTCTTTCTATGTTCCAACACCCTACAAATATAGGCTTTTATGTCCTTTCTGAAACACTTGACAGCTTGAATGGGAAGAAGTGTGGCTTAGCAGTTCCCATGATTAGACCTATAGAAAATGCACCTGATTCTGGTTTCAGCTGCTGTTATTCTGTAAACACTGCCTCATGAAGCAGGGTGACCGTGTATACTATGTACATATGGTTTGTATAATGAATAGGCACTTTTATTTTGCAACTTTTAATTGTAGTCACAGCAGGCCAATAATAATGGCATGATTATAACAATATATCAGATCTAGCAACATGATGCTTTTATCTAAACGCAATAGCTGCATATTTGTTTTATGGCTTTGTGAAGCCAGCAATGCTTGGCAGTACACTTGAGGGAAGAAAACTTTAGCTGTCAACTGCCATATATGGAAGCAGAGTATCTGTAGTTTGTACCAGGAAGCATTTAGCTTTTGATGGGGTTCAATTTAAAGGGCACCAATCATAACTAAAATCATTTCACTATGTGGAAGTTCAAGAAAAATCGATTTTTAAAACAGAATTGTTTGTATAATGTAAATCATCAGCTCACTATACCTTCTGCAAGATCTCCACTGCAGTTCTAGCTGAGGCAGGCATCTTAAATTTCACTGGCTCCTCCTACCTATATCATCCCAGCCAACTGCAGCTCTGAAATCTCGCACATGCTCAGTTGAAATTCCTTGTTGCTTAGCAACCCTTCTAAGCTATTTTCAAAGTAGCCAAACCTGATAGCTGCTGTTCAGTAGTGCTGCCACCTTCTGGAAGTTTGTGTGTGCCCTTCATTTGCATAACAACATCACCAGCAGGGGACAAGATAGGGAAATCTCCTGATACTTCTAGTGGAGGAGTTTACTAAAGCTAGGCATTCTGGGTAGAATACTCAAGGCAGTGCTACAATCTGATCATGCTCCTGAAATTTGCATGTTATTGTCTCTGTTATAGGCTCAGTATGGAGTCCCTCAGTGAAAGAACCCATTTGACAAAGTAAGGGATTTTTTAAAAACTGCAGTTTTTTTCAAAAAAACTATATATGTAGTTTCATTAACCGTGTTTAGCTTGTACTAGTCAGATTGATGGCTTGTTAAGGGATCACTTTCAAAATTTTGTCCTAGTGAATGACATTATGAGAAGCAATCAGCATGGTTTTATGAAGGATGGGTCATGTCAGACAAATTTGATTGCATTTTATGATGAGGTAAGTAAGATGCTGGACAGTGGGGGGGGGAGTAGATGTGATCTATTTGGATTATGCCAAAGCGTTTGATACCGTGCCCCACAAACGACTGCTTTCTAAACTCAGGTCTGTTGGGCTTAATGAAGTCGTGGGCACATGGATAGGAAACTGGCTACAGGATCGGGTACAGAGGGTGGTTGTTAATGGTACATTCTCTACTTGGAGTAAGGTTCTTAGTGGGGTCCCCCAGGGCTCAGTATTGGGTCCACTTTTATTTAACTTGTTCATTAATGACTAAGGGGAGGGTGTTGTAAGTAATGTATCAGTGTTTGCAGATGACACAAAATTATCCAGCCCAATTAATTCCATCCAGGATTTGGCATCCTTGCAACATGATCTTGACAAACTGGCAATCTGGGCAGCTAAGTGGCAAATGAGATTCAATGTTGATAAATGTAAAGTCATGCACCTGGGATGTAAAAATATCCAAGCCACTTATACCCTTAATGGGACTGCACTAGGCAAATCCATTATGGAAAAGGACCTTGGAGTCCTTGTAGATGATAAACTTGGCTGTAGCAAGCAATGCCAGTCAGCAGCATCAAGGGCAAATAAGGTCTTGAGCTGTATTAAAAGGGGCATAGAGTCAAGGGAGGAGGGGGTCATTCTTCCACTGTATAGAGCACTTGTAAGGCCCCATCTAGAATATGCCATACAGTTTTGGTCTCCATCTCTCAAACAGGACATTATTGTATTAGAGAGGGTACAGAGAAGGGCAACTAAGCTGGTAAAAGGTATTGAAAATCTTAGCTATGAGGAAAGACTGGTAAAATTGGGGATGTTCACGCTAGAGAAGAGGCGCTTAAGGGGTGATGTGATGACTATGTATAAATATATAAGGGGATCTATAATAATCTCTCTAATGCTTTATTTACCAGTAGGTCTTTACAGCTGACACCAGGTCACCCATTCCGATTAGAAAAAAAGAAGTTCCACCTAAATATTCAGAAGGGTTTTTTTTACAGTGAGAGCTGTGAAGATGTGGAATTCTCTCCCTGAATCAGTTGTACAGGCTGATACATTAGATAGCTTAAGGAAGGGGTTGGATGGCTTTTTTTCAACTGGCAGTTAGGTTAAAAAAAACTCAAAAGGTTGAACTTGATGGACGTGTGTCTTTTTTCAACCGAACTTACTATGTTGCTATGTATTGTTAATATGTGTTTTCACTTTAATAGGTGCCCTTTAAGCTACAATAGTTTTCTAATAAACCTAACCCTACTGTGAATTGTGGCTTAATAATTGAGAATGTGTTTTCTTTTTCCCTTCCCTTTGACACTAGTTAGCTACATACTTGAGAAAAACACCAACATTTTACAAACACAAAAGCAGGAACACTGGAATTGTTGCTTCCATTTCTACACACTTTTATGTGCCCTGAATGGAATGCTCGCTGGGCTCTAGAATAGAATGGTACAGGTTCACACCAACTTCATCGCTCCTAGGAAAAAAATGTATATTTGTATATTTGCGGAATTTTAGTGTTTTCCATGATAAGGTTGCCATAGGAGTTAAGGGCAACAATAATAACAATATCATCATCAAACCATTTTCCTGCAGTCTAGAAAATAACTGCCGGGGTGCATTGTGTGAAAATGGAACTGGGATTTCTGTCTGCTGACTAAAATGTGCATAGTACGGTGCTCTAATGATATATCTGGTCAGTAAAGTACAATAAACCTTGCCTTATGATTTGGAGGAAAATTAGGATAGCTGCTTGTACTTGTTCAGCTCTTTTGTGACAATGATGGAGGTTAGAATGAGATTATTGGGCACGTTTGTTAAAGGATGTAAACAGAGAAAGAACATTTATAGCTCTCTGTTCACTTGAATAGGGCTTTTAGGAGCATATTTATCAAAGGGTGAACTCTATTTCATCCCTTAATAAACACAGCGTTAAAACATTCTATACAAGTCAATGATGAGCTATAATGTTCTCTTTTGCACTTTGATGAGTTTCCCCCTGTGATAAAACTCCCCAATACCAGAAAAACTGGAAAACAATAATAGTGCTTGAGTAATTATATGGATGTTGAATCCTAGCTTAGGTTCTTCAGGATGATAGAGATGAGAAACAAACTCTGGACTGCATTCCAATTAAAATTGCTTTTATTGAGAATATGAGCAAGAAGTTGAATGTTTCAGTTGACACAGCTTTTTGTTGAGCTCAAAGGGATCAAATAACAAAACACTCCAAAGACATAAAACACCAAACAGTAAAGTAACTAATGGTGTACAATATAATCATTCTATTTTGGTGCTCACTGCAGGGGTCCCCTGTGAGTTCCCCAAGGGAATAAGAACAGCAGGGCACTCCAAAAAAGCAAATAATCTTTTATTTACTGTGTTCAGAATAATAGCAGTGTGTTTAAAAAAGTGAATAAAGCTCACAATCCTTATAATAGCTTTTATTTCATCCACTCAAAATACACTTCTTCTCCTCAAGATTTTGGAACAGTGCTAGTGGGATTTGTTTCCCCTTAGCCCCAATAGCAAAGCTGTCTCTGATATTAGATGATCAGGTGTGACTCCCAGTCAGAATTCCAATCCATCCCATGAGTGTTCAAATTACTGGATATACGTTTAGTCATACAATATAATGTACCCAGACACTGGTTATATAGTATAGTCTGCTGGGTTCCCCAGATTTAAGCACTGAAAAACAATAATTATTTGGTTCTTTTCATGATAAAATTCATAGAAATATGTTCTGTTTATGAGTTAAATCAGTCTACTCTAAAGAATTCCAATATGCACCGTTTTATAAGTACATACTTGGAGACAATTTGTTTTTCAGATATGCTATAGTTATCTTTAAAGGAGAAGGAAAGGCTTGTTGCACTTGGGGGTGCCAAATGTTAGGCACCCCAAGTGATTGTATTAATTTACCTGAAACCCCAGGCCTGTCATTGGCTGTTCTCACCCATCTTATATACCTTTCTTGGCCTTCACTTTCTCTAGCACTTTTCAGGGTGATTCCTTAAAGGAGAAGGAAAGCCCCAGGGCGCAAAACCCCTCCCCTCCGTTGCCCCCCCTCCCTCCTCCCCCCTGGCCTACCTGTCCCCCTGGGCAAATGCCCCTAACTTGTTACTCACCCCTCTGCCCGGTCCTGTCCATGGAGTTCGCAGTCGCCATCTTCTTCCACGCGCGTCTTCTTCCTTCCGTTGACCGGCGTTTTCTGGCGCATGCGCAGTAGGAACAGTTACCGGTACGGCTCTACTGCGCATGCGCCGAATGTCACGAAGTGAAATCGGAAAACTTCGTGACATTCGGCGCATGCGCAGTAGAGCCGTACCGGTAACTGTTCCTACTGCGCATGCTCCAGAAAACGCCGGTCATCGCAGGAAGAAGACGCGCGTGGAAGAAGATGGCGACTGCAAACTCCATGGACAGGACCTGCGCAGATGGGTGAGTAACAAGTTAGGGGCATTTGCCCAGGGGGACAGGTAGGCCAGGGGGGAGGAGGGAGGGGGGGCAACGGAGGGGAGGGGGGGAGGGGTTTTGCGCCCTGGGGCTTTCCTTCTCCTTTAAGTGTGCAACTATCATCATCTTCATCTAGTGGTCGAATATAAACATTACACTGTAATACACAGTTCACCCCTTACTTAATTAAATATGCATTACGGCTCATTTATCACACCTGGACAATAACCATGGCAACCAAAGTGCTGCAGGTTGGCTTAAAAAAAATCTAATCTTTGATTGGTTGCTATTGGTTATTGCCCATGTGCAAAGTTGGTGCACCATTTGTACTGTAGCAAAACTATTTAAAGGAGGCAACTGATACAGTTCATTTTCCAGCAACTGTTTGTAATATAATTAATACATTTGTAGGGCTTCCTGAACCCTAGACTACCATATTAAAGGAAAACGATACCTCCAAACAATGTAGGTTTCTTTACAAATATATTGCATATATATTATATATTAAATAAACCATTTTCATAATAATATACTTTTAAGCAGTATAAAAACAGAAAATTGCCATTTTAAGAAATAAGGGACACCACTGGGATCCTAAGATCAAGGACTGTGATAGAATTGATCAGCACTCACCCAAACCTTTTTCGACTGATGGTTGTGTAAAGTTGGCCACTCCAACTCACTTAAATGCTTGATAAGTGAAGTCAAAGCACCATCCATATATCAGTATTTAAAAAGTCTGTATTGGTATCTCTGGTCAGCTCTCAGACAAAGAGCAACGTTTCAGGCCTGACACAGCCTTTTTGCAAGTGTCAAGTGTGGATTTCAATGATATAGAAGAAGCAGGCCCTGCAGTTCGGGCCCCACTTTTCCCCAGTCCTCCCCCCTGCGACCGTGGGATCTGCTTCCTCTATTGTTATGTCACTGCCTACGATTCATGATGCACACAAACAAACTAAATAAACCATACATGTTAGGTTACATGAGCCAATTAACTGTATTTTGCTTCCTGTTACAGTTAGAGCTGCAGAGTTTCTGGTCAGGTGATCTCTGAGGCAGCACAGAGAATATCATAAAATGGGAGCTCAAGAGAAAATATGTAAAAGGGCAATATTTACTTAAATATATATTCCAGTTTCATAACAGAATTTAATAAACCACTTAATATGATACAAGTTATCTGGATTAAATATTCATTTTGGGGTGTAGTTTTCCTTTAAGGCTTGAAACAGAACTATCCATAGCAGGCAAACTTACTATAAGTTGTTCCAGAATAGGTGTTTTCTTTACTATATACACAGACACATACAGAAAGACCTACTGGTAAATAAAAAAAAATGTATCTCTAGAAATGTCCAGGTGCATTTTTTAATAATGCATATAATTAAATAATTTGAATGCATATTTCTTTATCATTTATGTTTGGATTGTTAGAAGAACAACACTGTGTTTTCAAATAATTGGACCTATCCCTAAACAAAAGTATTTGATCCTACCTCTGACAGTACTGGGCTCTGTAACACACAGGCCCGGACTGGCAATCTGTGGGTTTGGCAAATGCCAAAGGGGCTGCTGTAAGATGCCATAGAACATAGAACATAACTAATTGGTGGGCTGGTGGGGGCTGTTTGGGCCTCAAAGTACTTGGAATGCCAGGGCCTATTTTGACTCCCAGTCCAGACCTGGTATCACATTCCAAGTGATTCATTGATAGAAGAGTCTGATAGTACTAAATGCAGAATAGGAACTATGTTGGTGTGCAAAAAACTAAAAGCAAAATATAAAATTTCTAATGAGTAACTGCTTGGCAGCAGGATCCAAAATGGCGGTGGCCACGATCGCCATGTGGTTAGCAGGGGTGCAGAGACGCTGGCGAAAAGGACGCCAGCGCGATGATGTCACACGGACCGGCACCAAATTCAAAATAAAAGGACGTCTAGGACGCCGGTTCAATGCCCGATCGTAGGAATTATTTTGTGAGTTCCCGGGTGCTTGTTAATTCATGTTATACTCTTTATTGGACTTTTGACCCTGCCTGGATCTTGACTTTGCTTCTAATCTGCCTGCCTATTGGACTTTTGCCTGGATTTAGACCACGATTTTGCCTGACCCATATTTGTACCACGAACTTGGACTTTGCCCCCTGGGCTTCCTCCTTGGTCCTGACTACTCCTGCTGGGAGCCGATAGGCCCCCTGATAGGTATATATGTATAGACCAAATCCCCATATGCAATAAAAGGCATTATGTTTGTCCAAGAGCAGTAACCAATAGCAACCAATACAATTTTTGCTTTTAAACAGGAGAAAGCTCCCTGCTGATTGGTTGCTATGGGGTAACTGCTCTTGGGAAAACTTAGGGGCACATTTACTTAGCTCAAGTGAAGGATTAGAATGAAAAAAACTTTGAATTTCGAAGTTTTTTTTTTTGGCTACTTTGACCTTCAACTACGACTTCTACTTCGAATCGAACGATTTGAACTAAAAATCGTTCGACTATTCGACCATTCGATCGAAGGATTTTTCCTTCGATCGTTCCGAACTAAATGTGGTAAATCCTTCGACTTCGATATTCGAAGTCGAAGGATTTTACTTCGATGGTCGAATATCAAGGGTTAATTAGCCCTCGATATTCGACCCTTAGTAAATGTGCCCCTTAGTGTATTTTATTACATCTTGCTGTATTTATGTGTGTACATGTGATATTCATACCTGGCCACTAGGGGTCACATGATTTTAATGAGGGCATTACAAAATGCAAATTTCTAATTTTCATTTGAGTAAGGGACAGTTAGGTCTGAAATATTTTGTTATGTTGTATGCACTTTAAAAGGGACCTGTCACCCAGACATAAAAAGCTGTATAAGATATCATACATTTCTCTCTACTTTCAGATTTTTTTCATTTCGCTCTTATAGGCAGTTCAACTGCAGCTCTTTTAGTTACTTCCTTGTCTTGTGTGAAGCTCTGCCCCCTTTTGCTTTCCCAGCACTCCTTCTCTCTCCACTATGAAGACCTCAAAGAGGTCAACATTTTGTTGTTTTACAGCCTGGAATT
The DNA here is from genome assembly GCA_038501925.1 of Xenopus petersii. Classification (NCBI taxonomy): domain Eukaryota; kingdom Metazoa; phylum Chordata; class Amphibia; order Anura; family Pipidae; genus Xenopus; species Xenopus petersii. Next base: position 53,987,341 of record CM076677.1, read on the forward strand.
AAAATTAAAATGAATGTAACTAACATTTTTTACCATTTGATTTATTTCGTATACTTAACGTGTTAAATGTTTTAAATATGTTTATTGTGACAGTGCTAAACATTTGTCTCCAATAGGGATGGGTGAATTTGACCCATTTTGTTTTGGCAAAAATTCGCCTCCTGTGAAATGTCGCCGACGCCCATTAAAGTCTTTGGGCGTCTTTGAACGAGATTTTTTTCTTGACACGCATCTTTTTTTTTTGACACACAACGCCATACATGTCTATGGGCGTCATTTCCACTGCGAAACAAGGTGAAAAAATTCGCCCATCCCTGGTCTCCAACAGTGCATAGTAGTGTTTATCAGACTGGCCTCTGAGGTCTTTATAGTTTACAAAACGTAGTTTACACATTGTATTTTTCTGATGCAAACTGGTGGGATAATTCAAATCCCTTGTTAGTGTGAGATTGTACATTGCAGAAGATTATTGGTGTAACATTTCCAGTTTGCATACACTATGAAAAACAGTCATCAAAATGACATTAACGAGTGGCACTACTGAGGAATACTTTTCCTGATTTAAGAATGTTTTTTTTAACTGAGGCACATATTCCAGACTACAGAATCATTACAAAAATATGTTGTTTCATGCCAAATCCAATTCCAATTAGCATTTTTATTTTAAAAGAATACGCCTGTGTTTTTTTGTAAAAATGTCCCAGGAATTTGGAGGGCAACCCAGCCAGTTGTGTTTATCAAAGCCAGACCAATTTTGTTTGTTGCCGTTTACGATGCCTTGCGATAATATGAACAATCCAATAGTACTAATCCCCTTTGATTTCTATTTTCATATTTTGTTGTTTTACAACCTGATGTTTAAATGGGATTTTATACAACTGCTCTACACATAGAAGCATACCTCCCAACATTCTGGAAATGGAAAGAGGGACAAAAAAAATTTCCAAGCAGCAAAGATTTTTTGACCATGCTTCATTTTGCAGCCACACCCCCTAATTGCCATGCCCATTTTACAAAATTTGCCAGATTATGAAAGTTTGAACACATTTCCTGTAGTTGTAAGTCTAACTTCTCCCAAGGGACAAAACTGCTACAAATGTATCTTAAATATCTATTCTGGGCTCTCTGCCAAGAGCCAATTAAATTAGAAACATTGTTCTTTTTTGGCTGTTCAGTGCAGAGAAATTGGGACTTTCCAGTACAAAAGCAGGACTGCTGGTTGAGCTGTCAAAAGCCGGACTGTCCCTCTCAAAATGGGACAGTTAGGAGGTATGTAGAAGCACATTTATCAAGGGTCGAATTTTGAATTTATGTGAGTTTATTTGAACTCCCATAAACTCTCATAAATTTGAAATTCGTCAAAATTTATTATTAAAGTCATAATTTTTAAAGTTGGATGATTGAAATTATAAAAACTTGATTCAAATTAAAAAACTAGATTTGAAGGCTCAGGAAGGCTGCAAACATCACCAAATTGATCCCTGGACCTCTCCCATTGACTTATACAGTAATTTGGCAGGTTTTAGTTGGTGAATAGTCAAATGCAATTTCTTAAAGGGCCAGATTATGATAAATCACAAAATTTTAATTAAAACTGAGTTTGAAAATTGAGTTTGGATAATTCACAATTTGAATTTGAGAGTTTTGACCAAAAACAAAATTCAAAAATTCTAATTTGAATTTTCACTTCGACCCTTAATAAATCTGCCCCAAAATGTTTCAGTTCCATAAGTATTTACACCCTCTACTGCAGTGATCCCCAACCAGTAGCTCGTGAGCAACATGTTGCTCTCAAACTCCTTGAATGTTGCTCTCCGTGTCCTCAAAGCAGGTGATTATTTTCAAATTCCAGGTTTGGTGGCAAGTTTTGGTTGTATAAAAACTATGTGCATTGCCAAACAGAGTCTCAATGTAGGTTGACAATTCACATAGGGGCTACTAAATGGCCAATCACAGCCCTTATTTGGCACCCAAAGAACATTTTTCATGCTGGTGTTGCTCCCCAACTCCTTTTACTTCTGAATGTTGCTCACGAGTTCTAAAGGTTGGGGATCCCTGCTCTACTGTAACAACCCCCTGCCTGTTGCAACCAAATGCCTTGAGAAGTCACAAAATAAGTTGAATGAGATGTACCTGTGCACAATTAAACTGTCACATAATCACAAAATAGATACTCTACACCTGGTTTTTGAATGCCAAGAGTTTATTAGAAAACATATATAAACAAACAAAATCAATAAGACCAAGGAGATACCAAAACAAGTTTGAGATCAATCAGCAATTATAATAGGATTACAAGAAACATATGCCAAACCTTGTACATCCCTTAAGCCAGGGATCCCCAACCTTTACAACCCGTGAGCAACATTCAGAAGTAAAAGCAGTTGGGGAGCAACACTAGCATTAAATATGTTCCTGGGCTGCCAAATAAGGGCTGTGATTGGCCATTTGGTAGCCCCTATGTGGATTGTAAACCTACCTTGAAGCTCTGTTTGGCATTGCACTTGGTTTTTATACAACTAAAACTTTCCTCCAAGCAAGGAATTCAAAAATAAGCACCTGCTTTTAGGCCACTGAGAGCAACATCCAAGGGGTTGGAGAGCAACATGTTGCTCACAAGCTACTGATTAGGGATCACTGCACTATTTAATCCATTACTAAAAATTACACTATGCCTAAAGAAAACTGTCACTCAAAATGCAATGACATGGTATGGATGGTATTAGAGAATCAACCAAGAGGCCAATGGGAACTCAGAAGGAGCTGGAGCTATCCACAAATGGAATGAGAGAAACCATCCAGGGAACAGTTATAACCAAGATGTTCTACAAAGCTGGGCTTTATGGTGTGTCAAGAAGAAAGATAATTGCTGAAAAAGAAATTCCATTAAGGGGCCCATTAACTTAGTTCGAGTGAAGGAATAGAGGAAAAAAAGTTTGAATTTCGAATGGTCGAATATGGCTACTTCGACCATCGAATGGGCTACTTCGACTTTCGACTACGACCTTCAACTTCGAATCGAATTATTCGAACTAAAAATCGTTCGACTATTCCACCAGTCCATAGTCAAAGTACTGTCTCTTTAAAAATTTCTTCGACCCCCTAGTTCGCCACCTAAAACCTACCGAGGACAATGTTAGCCTATGGGGAAGGTCCCCATAGGCTTCCTACCAATTTCCTGATCGAAGGAATATCCTTCGATCGATGGATTAAAATCCTTCGACTCGTTCGATTCAAAGGATTTAATCATTTAATCGTGCACAGTGGCACTGCAACTATATGGAAGAACAAGCCACCCCTCATGTCACGTGCCTTCTAATTGCTTATTGGAACCAAAGTCTGGGATAGTGCAGCTATGGGTCCTAAATGGGAATCAGAGCAGGTCTACAAGGCCAGGACCCTGGGGTGAACGCAACTATGGTTGCAGTCGTAACTGAGCCTGAATGTTTCTCCATAATGTCATATCTTCTATTTGGGTCATTGGGATTTCAATTCCATGTTTATGTTAGTTGTTACTGAGTCTATCCATCCAAAACATAGTTGAGTCTGTCCATTTTCTTCTTCTTTATCCTTCAGCATTCCAAGCAGAGTTGTTAATGAACTAGGTTCTCTTTTATAAATCCAAAACAACACAACTTTAGGCATTATTTGTGCTTCACATGAAAGGCCAGGTTTGGTTTTGTCAAGGATCCAAATGCTTATTTTCCTTGCATTCCATGACATTCTATGACATTCTCAATAGTCTTTGCTACTGCTAAAGTCCTAATACATCAATGCTTTATACCAGTGGTGTAACTACTATCCAGCAACACAGATACAGTGTACATTAAATTTGACTGGCATCATCTACAAAATGGGTATTTCTTGTTTCCCATAAAATGTTTTTTCACGGAATTCCAGCACAAGTTACCCAGTTCAATAAGGCTACACAATTGTGTGAGCAACTCTAGGCACAGACCATGGTAGAACACACCAGACACACAAGAAACATACACTGACAACCTTTGCCAAATTGGTGCACACTTCTCAAGAAAATGCAAGATTCTGATTTTTTTAAGCCCATTGGGCAAGTGTCAGTCTTGTATGGCAACCCCAAGTACAAGGGAAGTAACTGCATTCTGGTGTGCTCTTCTGCCCATAGCACCCATCTTTAGCTATGGTTCTGTCACTCAGCTGCTCAATGCATTAAAGAGTATACACTGATTTTTGAGCTCAGTGAATAGTGCTTGTATTGAGCTCAAAACAAATTTTCATTGAAAATAAAACAACTTTCAAATGCTTTTGAGAGGAAAAAAGAGCAGAAGCAATACAATGGACAGTGCCAGGGGAGCAGGAATTAGGATCCAGGAAGCAGCAGCATGAATCAGAATCTTTGTCCAATTTGGCCTATTAATTGGTCATTTTAAGGAAATGCACAGGCCGATAAATCAGCAGATTATTCTGATCTCTGCATGGCCACTAAGATATCATCACACCACCAATTTAACTAAATAGCACTTGGCCCTGTTTCCATATTACTCAATTTCCTAAAAATCTAGGCACCAATATATGCAACTTGAAGTAAAGTTCAGAAGGGTCTTTTGCCAACACATTTTTTTCAAAGCAGCCTTTCTCTCCAAATGCAAGGATTGTGTTGACATTTTCATGCCTTAGGCATTTGACATGAACCAGCACTAGCATGGTCCTTATCACAGGAATTTCTAAGGAATGTAGTTTTAAATGCAGAATACTAAATTCCCTTAGCAGAACGTTTTACTAGCATAGGTGCTAAACTTGCTAATTGCATATTAGCTGTTATGTAAAAAAAAACACTTGGGGGTTCTGTTGTATTTTTTTAATCATTATTATGAAATTTCCCTTCTTTCTATCTATTCATTTTTATGGATTTTTAGCAGATTGTAGAGTTCTTATATGTCTACGGCAAAAATGCATTCACAGTTGCATTTATTTTTTGTGAATAGAATACAATGGTGGTAGGAGAAACACAACTACGTCAAGAGCATCGCCATATTGAATTTATTTAATGATTAAATTAATATCATCAGAATTAAGGTATGGTGGTTGAAATAATGGACTTATACCTTATCTGGAAAACCTCAGGCCCCAAGCATTCTGGATCCTAGATCCTATACCTGTACACATATATCGTATGGGCTGAATGTTCAACTGCTGTTCTATCTATGGTTTTTATAGTGTCAAAATTAGTGATGGGCGAATTTCTCCCGTTTTTTCATGAAAAATTTGCGAAATGGAGAAAAATTCATGGGAAAATCGTGAATTTGGAAAGTTTCACAAAAAAATGTGATATTCTGACATTTTCACTAAAAAAAATAGTGAAATTTGGACATTTTCATGAAAAAATCATGAAAACTTGACATTTTCACGAGAAACCCATGTGAGCACAAGGAGACCATATAAACTCCTTATACACAGTGCCTTGAATGGTTTCTGTTATTTTTGATAATTTAACCATTAGGGACTCCTTTTCACTAGTCAATAAACAAGGATAAAGTTGCTGCATCCTTTAATATAAGAAACAGAAATATTCAGACAAATAAGATGGAAAAATGTATGTAAACCCCATTTAGAAACAGGGTATATTGCTCTTGAAACTCCATATCATTGCACTGGCTGCATGTATAATTATATTATACATTATACAGTATACTTATTTCGAGGTCTTAAAGCCTTCACTAATTCATGTCCCAGGTTTCACAGCTGCGTTTTTGGAAACAACCTGCTATTTGAATCATGAATATGTTTGCTAAACAATTGATGGAGAAGAGCTGTGCTCTATACCTCATGTCGTTCTCAGGCATTTCCTAAGGTTTTATAGGGTCTTGATTACAACTTAATTACAGGAAATTCTCCATTTTTTAAAAAAAAGATAAACTATTGTGTGCAGTTAAAAGCACAGGAAGAAGCTCACAATACTCGGTAACGAGCACCAACAAAAGCACACTTTTTCAGATTGCTTCCAGAACTGATTTGTGACAACATATGATTCATACTTTTAGATAAACAACATTTTAAGAAATACAAATTTCATTTTTTGGAACTGAAATTAAATTGATGGTGGAATAATTTATATTCTTCCAAGATTTATATATTTAAGTGAAAATATGAAAAGTATGATGCTATTTTTGTGGTGTTTTAACAATGTTACCAGTGCAGCCCAAGCATGTGCAGCTTAACATCATCTGTTACATTATTGTTTTGTAGTGTTAGTGGTTTCTTCCATGTAGTCATCCGAAGCCCCCAATTTTCTCTTCCTCTTGAAAATCCAAGGGAAACTACAAAATAAAATAATCAAAAGCCAAACACTGGTTGAAGTTTAGAAAAATTAACAACATCCTGCCATGGATTGGCTTGAGTTGTATACAATATAAGTACAATATACAAAGTATAAATACAATATATACAATACAGGTACAATATATAAAGTATAGATACAATATATACAATATAGGTACAATATATAAAGTATAGGTACAATATAGGTATAATATATAAAGTATAGGTACAATATATACAATATAGGTACAATGTATAAAGTATAGATACAATATATACAATATATAAAGTATAGGTACAATATATACAATATAGGTACAATATATACAATATAGGTACAATATATACAATATATAAAGTATAGGTACAATATATACAATATAGGTGCAATATATACAATATAGATACAATATATACAATACAGGTACAATATATAAAGTATAGATACAATATATACAATATAGGTACAATATATAAAGTATAGGTACAATATAGGTATAATATATAAAGTATAGGTACAATATATACAATATAGGTACAATGTATAAAGTATAGATACAATATATACAATATATAAAGTATAGGTACAATATATACAATATAGGTACAATATATACAATATAGGTACAATATATACAATATATAAAGTATAGGTACAATATATACAATATAGGTGCAATATATACAATATAGATACAATATATACAATATAGGTACAATATATAAAGTATAGATACAATATATACAATATATAAAGTATAGGTACGATATATACAATATAGGTACAATATATAAAGTATAGATACAATATATACAATATAGGTACAATATATAAAGTATAGATACAATATATATACAATATAGGTACAATATATAAAGTATAGGTACAATATATACAATATAGGTACAATATATAAAGTATAGGTACACTATATAAAATATATAAAGTATAGGTACAATATATAAAGTATAGGTACAATATATACAATATAGGTACAATATATAAAGTATAGGTACAATATATACAATATAGGTACAATATATAAAGTATAGATACAATATATACAATATAGGTACAATAAATAAAGTATAGATACAATATATATACAATATAGGTACAATATATAAAGTATAGGTACAATATAAAAGTATAAATACAATATATACAATACAGGTACAATATATAAAGTATAGGTACAATATATACAATATAGGTAAAATATATAAAGTATAGGTACAATATATACAATATAGGTACAATATAAGTAGGAACTGATCTGACAGGGAGTGCTAAACTGACTACAAATCAATGAGGATTCTGTGAGCCCCTAGGACACCACTTGCATGCAGTATCTTTAAGCATTTCTGTTGCTTTCAGACTTTCAATTTAACTTCTGCTTGTGATTTAATTGAATCTTATCCATCACTAGTCTACCTATGTTTATCCATGGCACCCATTCTTTAAGAATATGTTTATATGCTCTTTCTGGACCTTAGTGCTTTCATTGCTTTTTATTATAACAAGTGTAAATAATAGGACTTATGTTTCCAGTGATATACAATTTTTCAAGAATAATTTTAGATTAGCAATAAAATATCACAAATTGCTGTTTAATTTAATGTTCCTCTTTGTTAGCTGAATTCTGATCTGCCATTTTTAAAGAATCCAATGTATTTTGCCTGATGGAAGGATTTACATGGAAGTATTCCAAGTAGGCAGTTCCAACACGTTCATATTTATCACTCAGAAGGGAAAGCATCTAGTTATTAATCATTGTCTAAAAGACAATAATTCTCCACCTCCCCTGAAGGGCTCTTCATTCCTTCATACTTTATTTTAATCTGTTGGTTAAATTCTTGTGCAGCCCAGAGGCCTTGTACTAACTCCTCTGTGTTCTGCAATCACTCCCTTTATCTCTCCTGCCAAGGGAGTCAGGCTTTAGTTCACATATTAAATGAAAATAACTAAATGCCCTTTCATGTTTACAGATATATACCCCATTTTCGAGGCACAATCCAAAATTGACGTTTGGCCTGAATGATTTTCAAACAGTGGGTAAGACATATTTCATTTGGCCAGACATTGTGACATCTGGCTCATTGTTTGTTACTTAGTTGATCTGGTATGTCACCGTTGTTATTGCCAGTAAAATCAGTTTCACTATACAGATATTTACAGTTTACCCTTGTGCAAAATATTTAATAGCATAGCAAAAATAGTTGGGACAAATATGCAGTAAGTTTGTGCAAATTACAAAATACAGGTATCGAAGATGTGCAGTAGACAATTATCTCTGGCAGCATCAGGTCTGGACTGGGATTCAAAATAGGCCCTGGCATTCCAAGTAAAAAGAGGCCCAAACAGCGCCCCACCAGCCCACTTAATACTCCCTTTCTATGGCATTTTACAGCAGCCAATCTGGCATTTGCCAGAACCCACAGATTGCCAGTCTGGGCCAGGACAGCATCTTGGGTTGTCTGGTAAGATGGCTTGTTGAACACCAAGCCATAGAGGCTATGGTCTTCATCAGATGTACACATAGGGGCAAATTCACTAACCTCCGTATATTCGCCAGTGACGGCTTTGCTCACATCACAACAACACTTTGCCAGGGGTTGATTCGCCAGGACAACGCTAATACACTAAAATCCGAAGTTGTGTCCAGGGCGCCGAACTCTGGTAAAGTTGCGCTAACGTTACTGTGCCAAGAGAAGCAAAGTGGCGCTTGCTTTGGCTAATTTGCATACAATGGGAAGTTAAAGTTGAATGGTCGTATATGTTGCAGCAAATACATTACATTATACAAGCCCAGGGAACCTTATTAAAATGAAATAGAGTTGTTATAATGCCCTACATATGTGCCCAGTGTATAGTTTATGTGCCATATGGTAGGAAATGTATGGGGGAGCCCGGGTACGCCAAAATAATTTTACGGAATTTTGCAGCCTATCACCCTGAAAAAAGTAAAAGACGCCAGCGTTTTTTGGGACTTTTGAAAATGTTTCAACTAAAAATTGAAGCAGCCCTATACATTCCATTGCACTTCGCTTGGTCTGAGCTGGCGAAGGCAAGTCTGGCACAAGAGGTAACGTTCAGTAAAATCCGCATATTAGTGAATTTGTGAAGTAACGCTCTTTTCGCTTGGCATAAGAGTGCGAAAAATATTACATTGCGACAGGAGAGTTTTTATTTGAAAAGTTTAGCTATTTTATTACATTTCCCCCATAAACTTTTGGAATAATAGTAACAACTTTTTCATTAAGAAATGTTATCACATACACTGTGCATTGTTGCAAACTATAAAATTCACAATCGCTATCCTACTGTGGGGTGAGGGGCAAAGGGTTCGCTAAATGTTTGCAAAGGCAAAATTGTTTGCAATGAGAACATTTATTTGTCTGTTTTTTCAGTTAGCGACCTATATTACATTCCCCCAAAAGTGTCTTCCATTGATAGGTAGGAGGCTCAACACTGACCAGGAAGCTACAGGCGCTCCTTTGCTGTTTCTCCTAAGATGTATATAAGGTCAGACAGCTGTTTTTGCAGAGCAGTGCAATTTGTCTTCCCACATGTGTGGCCCAATTGCAAATGATTGTCTCTTACTGCTCTTAACCCTTAAATCAAATGACCTGCAGTGTCTTGCTTTCATCAGAGATGGTCAGAACTAAGCTGTAAATTTTGTTAAAGAAATGGAAATTGCCCCAAATGATGCTGAATGTTGTACAATAGAATAATAATTCAGAAGTAATTTGGGAAAACTTTTAATGCCAAATATTCTGTTATCACACCTGCAGGGCTCCTCATTATGAATGTGAAGGAAAGAGCATGTAATATTTCGTTTAACTGTTATGATTCACTCTCACAACAACCCTTTCACCTCATCACATTCACTAATCTTTTGCTTTATTCCTCAAAGCCTACACCCATATTTGTTCCTTTATGCCCTTGTTTTTTTGTGAGATAAGCTTATTCACTGCTGCCCCTGGGCACAAATTCATAAGAAAACTTTTTATATTTACCAGAAAAAAACAATAGTGATGTTATTTAGGCAGCCTAAAACATTGTTAACTATGTATATTGCATTCTCTTCTGTGTAAACCCCGGTTTATGGATTAGCAAAATGCTACATTAAGAATAGCAAAAAATGAAGGGGCAGATTTATTCAAGAATAAACTGGGGAGTTACTTGACAGTCAGTGCATTGACACATTTATCTGATGAGATGGATAAATACACATACATTTTCTTTGGGTGGCAGTGTTCAGTGCTCAGCAGTAGCTTTGACTTCCAGCAACCATCTAAATCTTTACACCTCAAAATAAATCACCTGCTGTAATTAACAATTTTGACAACAATTTTATGAAATTAAATTAATAATATTAAATAAAAAAAGTCATAATTCTTAAAAGTTTGGGAATGTTTTAAATATGACTATGAAGATTTTCATTCATCCAGGTCATTGTATATCTAGTATAGGTCAATCTAAAAACAACTGGACTTGCTGAGTAATCAATGAAGATATTTCACTACTTATCCAAGCAGCTTCTTCAGTTCAACTGACTGGTGTGGGAAGTTCTTGTCATATAAACTCTTCCACTAATCCAATCACAATGGCACATTGTAACTCTTCAAAGACATCTGAAGAAATTCACAGAGGTGTTGAAGATAGCAAGGTCCAAATCTTGGATAAAGAAGGCCGCTGGGTTGAACGAGGCGTGAAAGAGGCGATTCATGTCAAGGTGGAGAAACCATCCCTGAACCGAGGTCGGAGGCCTTCAACACCACCTGTCTGCTACATACAATGCTGTTCTAACATCTGTACCCCGGGGGTTTCAGAACACTTCACACATCCATTCATGCAACTCTCACAAGTAACACCTCTTTCTAGGAGTTGCATGACACATTGGATAATCCTATCACAGTAACTACACAGAATCAACACCTCTGTGAATTTCTTCAAATGTCACCTCTTTCAAGAGTTCCAATGTGCCATTGTGATTGGATTAGAAGATTGGATTGGAAGAGTTTATTTGCCGAGAACTTCCCACACCAGTCAGTTGAACTGAAGAAGCTGCTCGGATGAGTAGTGAAATGTCTTCATTGATTACTCAGCAAGTCCAGTTGTTTTTAGATTTACCTATAGTAGATATGGAATGTTTTAAAATGTCTTTAATCATTAAGACCCATAATGTTCTCAGTTATAAGTGGTTCAAAGTTTCAGGAATCCCCTTCTTGTTGAGATAAAAAAGAGGCAGGCTGTGCAGTCGGTGAATCATTGCCCTACACTGCACTGTTTGTATATGTTTCAGTGTATCCAGGCAAAGTCTTTTAACTTTCCATCCTCCAGTTCAAGCTGTAGTTTCCTGAATGCCAGCCAGGAAAATCTGTACAGATTTGGCAGGGATGTGGTGGGAAGGCTAGTTCAAGAGCAGCTTGAGTGCTTAAACAGAGCCTTTTTATATAGAATGAAAACGAAAACACCTTCCTTTGTTTCACTGTTAAAATGAAAAGAAATGGTCCCAAAGATAAATATCAAAGCCTGTTATACAGACTTTTTAAAGGGTTCGCATTACTGTAACACTCTGCTTACAACTGCCTCCTTTTTTTTTCGTCAGCTGTAAAACCAATTAGAAGAATTTTTTTTTTAGTCACATACTAATGCTTCAAGTATTTTGTATTTTACTTCTTGGCTGAAAGCCATTGATTTGTGGTCTCTTGAGAAGGGTCTGAGAAATTAAAATAACACATTTTTTTCATGTTTCATTGAATAGCAAAACAAGGCTAGTTTCCTTCATGTATTCACTGACTCATGGCAGTTGTCATATTGTTTGGGGAATGTTAAGCCCTATCTTTCTACTTGTGGGTTACTTATAGGGAGAATTATAGCCAGACATTTTATTCCTTTCGGGAATAAAAATGATTTCACTGTATCTAGAGGCATTTACCAAGTTCTTGAGGATTATAGCAGCGTGGGTCAGTTACCACTTATGAACAGATTTCTAAATATTTTCCGACAGATGCTTTACATACTTCTATTCACCTTGCAAGTTGATAGGAACAAGACGAAGAACAGAACGCTTTAAAACACGAATGAGCCCATCACAAAGAACTGAAGGAAACAAGTAAACTCCTTGTTAAGATAAACATTTCATTTATTTTCTTGTTAAGAAAACTTAGTTTTGCTATGGAAACAATTTTCAAATGCCACAAATTAAAGGAATGTGTAGCCTGCAGCAAGAAACAAGAGATTCTGCCATAGCCTGGGAAGTGCTCCAAGGAGTTGCAGATTGTTTACATGGAAAGGGGCACAATAAACAGAAGAAAACAGAAGAATGACTGTACTATGATTCGGTAATAGCAACAAAAAATGCAATAAGTTAATGTGGGCATGAGTCTAATGACTAATATGCATGTAACTTATCAGGCAGCAATCATACAATTTCTAAGATGATTTGGGCACAGCAATTTCCTATGAAAGGTGCTATTCTTTTTTTTAAGAAGGTTTTTATTTAAAATTATTCGGAAAGGTGCTATTCTACATTCATGTACAAGTATAGGATCTGTTATATGGAAACCTCTGAAATCTCTGAATTACAAGAAGGCCGTCCATCAAAGACTCCATTTTATCTAAATCCCGATTTTTTTATGGAAATTTTCTCTGTAATAATAAAACCGTACCTCATACATGATCCAAACTAAGATATAATCAATCCTTACTGCAAGCAAAACCTGCTTATTGGTATTTAATGTTTAAATGATTTTCTAGTAGACTTCAGGTATGATGATCCAAACTTCGGAAAGATCCCTTATCTGGAAAACCCCAGGTCCCGAGAATTCTGGACAACAGGTCCCATAACTGTATTATATTGGCAAAAATACTTCATATACTTAATTAATGGTGTTTAAAGTTACTTCGTAATACAGGCATAGGACAGGAATCCAGAATGCTTTGGACCTGGTGTTTTGTACATAAAGAATCTTTGCATCACTATGGAATAATACACATTAAATAAACCCAATAGGATTGTTTGGCCACCAATACAGATTGAGTACCAGGTACTGTTTTATTATTACAGAGAGAAAAAAAAAATCACTTTTGAAAACTAGAATAATTTACTTTAAATGGAGTCTATTGGACATAGCCTTCCCTTAATTCAGATCTTTCTAGATAATGGGTTTTTGGATAAGGGATCCCATACTTATACAATCAAGTACATTCATTTGATAGTTTTGTGCCCAGACTAGGTTTCCAGCAGAGGCCAAAAATGATGCAAATATATAACAATAAATTGGAACATATGGTACACATGGGCCAATGTCTTAAGTTATTTCTGTCACTTTTCATCCAAAGTGGCCAACATCTGCTCCTATACATGGAAACATTCTTGCTAGAATTGTGCAGATTGCACTAGGATATTAATTATTAAATAGCTGTTGGCTGCTATATAATTTTACCGTATTACACCCATATGAAATACTGGATGGCAAACAATGGTTCTCCTAAAGGTAAAATATCTATCTTCCAGGCACTGTGTTATTCAGGAACACAACTTCCTGCTGTGCTTTTGTCACTCTGTGCAAATGGGTCATAGTTCTTTGCTCTTTTGCTCACTGTTAAATAGGTGTATTACGTTTGCTGCTCAGCTGGTATTGTGCTCTTTGGCAAGGTTAACAAGTTGACAAAACGTTTTCTGCTACACTCAAGAAAATTGAATGAAGATTTGATTGGTTTTGCTTTCCTATAAGGTAACTGCTATATCATAACTTATAATATCTATTATTTATTATAAGACAGGATTCTGCATCGTAATATATATTTTTTGCCTGAGTAAATATATCAATTTACAAGACTGATAAATGAACCACCGGCATTTCACTACTGTTAAAGACATACACACACACATGCCGGGTTAGTTTCTGATCATTCACACAATAACTGATGTGTAACTCTTATTAAATAGTTACCGGCAGTTAATTTTTTTGGCAGTTCAGTTTTAACCATTTATTTTACACACAAACAATTTATTGCAACAAGTGTTTAAATCCTTTCTCTTTGGATGTTAGATTTCAGGGAGTCAGGATTCTAAACAGACTACGGGTGTCCAATATGGCTTCCTATTTGTGTCAAAAAAACAGGCCAGTAATCTGCATGTTAAAATGTCTAAATTGTATTTTTTTATATGTGGTGATATTTAGGCGCTCATTTGCTAAAGGCTGAGATATTGACAATGAGTAATCTCCTGCTAAAAGTTCCATTCTCTTGCAGGTCTAGAATGTTTTTATTTATCTAAGAACCATTATATCAAATGGGGCACATATAATTCTATCACATTAATTCATTTGGGTTGATGTACTTAAAGGAACAGTAACGTGAAAAAATAAAAGTGTTTTAAAGTAATGAAAATATAATTTAGTGTTGTCCTGCACTGGTAAAACTGCTGTGTTTGCTTAAGAAACACTACTATTGTTTATATGAATAAGCTGCTGTGTAGCAATGGGGGCAGCCATTCAAAGGAGAAAAAGCTCAAGTTACACAGCAGATACCAGATAAGCTCTGTCTGTGTAATTGTGTTATCTGTTATCCATTTGTTATCCTGTGCCATATAGCCATTTTTCAATTTCCACCATTGCTCCACAGCAGCTGGTTTATATGAACTATAGTAGTGTTTCTGAAGCAAACAGATCAGTTTTACCAGTGCAGGGCAACAGTACAATATATTTTCATTTCTTTAAAACACATACATTTTTTGGTGTTACTGTTCCTTTAAAGCCATGGGGGCAGCTATTCCCAGGAGAAAAGGCTCAAGTTACACAGTAGATAGCACATGTCTAACATAATGTTATCTGTTATCCACTATTTATTCTGTGCCCTAAAGCCTTCTTTCAGTTTCCGCATTCAATTTCCTACTCAGCAGTTAGTTTATATGAACTATAGTAGTGTTTCTGAAGCAAACAGATCAGTTTTACCAGTGCAGGGCAACAGTACATGATATTTGCATTCCTTTAAAACACTTTCAGTTTTTGGTGTTACTGTTCCTTTAAGAGATATTCAGTGAATTAGATTAAGGCATTAACCTTCACACTCTACTTTCAAATTTGTAATAGTTGCCAAAATGGGAGCATGTTTGTATCTAATCCCTGTTGATTCTTATCTTTCCCTTTCCTTCATTTATTTCAGTATATTGCAGAAAATAATCCACTGGTTATAGTGTTATAATTCTATATTACCAGTGCAGAATTACTAATAAGCCTTTTCCAGCCATTATTTCAAATATTAAAGGAGGAGCCCAGCACATTCTCCTGCATCTTGGTCATAAAATGTTCCATTTCTGCATCCTGTGTTTTTTTATTTCTCTTACATGGCCATCAATGTTATTTTCCATACATGTCTGAGATACATTCTGTTCTGTTACATTCTGTTCTTTCAAGAGCAGCAGGTGTTTCTATATTAGTGTCCCATAAAGTAGTATTTATGAACCCCTTTCTGTTGGCCGGTGAGTACTCTGTAAATACACAGCTGAAACAAATAAAAAAGGGAAAAAAAATGCAGCTAAATTGTAGAATTGAGTGATGTGGCCAGAAAGCTAGTATTACTCTTTCCAACACTAGTAAAATTACAGGGAGCAGTATAATATTCTAGCTAACATCAAGGAAACTTGACAAATGGGCCAGATTTGAACAATGGGCCAGATTTAACTAGATGACAAAAATTACTGGCATACGGGTTGTTTTCTCTGAGTGATTCCTTTAGTCCCCTGTATGAGTCTGCAGATTTTAGTTTAAAAATGCATTTGTTCACCAAAATCTTGTGTGTGTTTGTGCTGACAGCTTGATCCTGTTAGTGCACATACATGTAAGTGGCAAATGCAGCAGGTTCCGTTTACTCCGCTGGTGTGTTTATAACTGGTTCATGGCTCATTTTCTCTACACTGCTGTATATGGCGGGGGTGCAATGAGGCTGTGATCACAAAATACATATAGACAAATACAAGAGTCCTCTGCACTCAACCCATTATCAATATATTTAAGACAGAGACATTTTGTGCATACTGCTACTGAAAAATGCCTTACCCTTTAAGCAAAACAGGGATTTTTTGTCCATGAGCAATCGCACATGTGATGGGGGCCCTGGAGATTTGTAACCCAGTGGGACCCCCAATGTCCAGTCCGACCCTGTATGTTATTAATGTTATCTGGGATGCATAGAAACATTGACAAGTGTCACTTGATACAATGTGGCATATTGATCAAGGATCAATCTCCATTCATTTTATGGGAGTTTTGAAACAGTATCTATCAATGGGTGAAAGTGAAAATTCACTGTTTGATAAATATGCCTTTAAAAATGCCATAGAAATCAATGGAGAGAGGCAGTATTTCAATCTAGCAGACTGTGGTGATCTCTAACGTCACTTTTTGATAAATACTCTATGCCCCAATGTCTTCTTTAGCAAAGGAGGTTTAAGACTATATTAGACAAATACACATTTAGATCCAGGAGAGACTTAGGGGGTTATTTATCAAGGTCCGAATTTATCTCAATATCGGCTGCTACAACCTCCGATCTAAGCCGCTCGGGTTTTTAACGCTTATTTATAATTACATTTTCCAGAAAATTACCTTTGCGGGAAAAAGCTCAGAAAACATTGTGAAATTGGCCGAACCAAAAATCAATGCGACTTTTCCCATTGACTTTTATGCAACCTCGACAGGTTTGAGATGCCGTGTTTTTATATTTGAGCTTGTTAGCCCTCGGGGTTTAATAAATTCCGATTTTTTTAAAAGCATATTATAACACAAAAAATCATGATTTTTTTCGGATTTTGGGAATTTCAGGTATTCTGAGCTTAGTAAATAACCCCCATAATATCCCAGACATATCTGGGGCACAACAGGACATTTATTTTAGAAAAAATAACATCTTGCTTCTAATACCCTCCATAAGGCTGTGGGCTCATAAAAAACAACTAACTAAGCTCCTACAGGTGGGATTTATAAACTGTCAACATTACATTTATTATATTGCCAGTAGGAACAATGGCTTTAGTTAAACATATGTTTAGAAAAGCACCCTATCAAATATGCTGTTTTAGATTAGAAAGATTTATTTTCCAAAGCAGTTACTGAACAGACTGTAAGGAGTATCTCTACTATGTATAAATAGCTAATATTCAGAATTGGTATAAACATGCCATGCCCTTCTCATCACTCTAACATCATCTCATACTGAATCCAAATGTTGACAGTCATTTACATATCAGCTCTTTTAAAACCGTTTAAAATATCGCTGATGTCCTGATTATCACATCAAACCTACTTTCATCTCTGTGTCAACTCAGTTACAAAGTCAGTACATATTTCATTTACTTCCCGTCAGGATAAATAGTGAAACATCCCTAAACTATCACAGGCAGAAACAAACAAAACAAAAGCGTCTTGGGACAAGCAACAACATATTTCTGTGCAGCAGGCCTCCAGGCAATCTAAAATAAGAGTTGGCACATATCCTTTGCCAACCCTATTACATTTTTATTTTATGATGAAGCTGTAGAAATGTCTGTTCATATCCTTATAAGGCTTACGTTTCCCTCAGTAATATGAGAATGTGATTTTTACTGCCAGTACATGTTTCTGTGTAATCTATTGCACTTGAGTTTGAAATCCATATGTTATTAGCATATTTGGTAACTAGAGAGGGGAGGGGGTAATACGTTTCTCCCTATATTTTATATATCACTCATTGAAAAAACTAACATTTTGTTTCTTCCACTGATTCAGGGGCATGTGATCAATCTCAGCTTGAGAGATAACATCTGGGAGGGGAAAGGCTTTAAGGATGGGCCTTGTTTCTCCCCGGAAATGACGACCATAGACTTCTAAAGTGTTGTGCGTAAAAAAAAAACACGTGTGTCAAAATAATTTCGCTGCGCGTCAAAAATTATTTGACACCCATAGACTTTAATGGGCGTCGGCATAATTTCGCCTGCAGCGAATTTTTGGCGAAGTGAAACAAGTTCCATCCTGTAAATAATCAATATGTATGTATGTATGTACTGCCTGCACAATCTGAACAAACCTACACACAACAAAGGCAATTACTATTGTTATTACAGGGATGCCATTTCAAGTTTTGTCAGGTTCCACAGTTTGATACTTTGTAAATTTGGCCCATAGTTTTACATCCTAAAAATTATTTTAACTAGTGATGGGCGAATCTGATCCATTTCGCTTCCCCGAAAATTTGCAAAACAGCAAAAAATTCACCAAAATGCATATGCAAAAGTTGATGCGCGACAACAAACTTTTTTTGAAACACAACATTTTTTTTCTCCCATTGGAGTATATGGGCGTAATTGTTGCGCGGAAACTTGGTGAGCAAGTTTTAACACAAATCTAAAATTACTATCCAACAATAAAAAAGTCTCTAGCAAATAACATGTCAGCGTGAGAGGTCATTTTTAATTTAATACTTATTGCTATGTATAACAATGCATATCTGAGATAATAAAAAAAGACAAACCTACCAAAATCTTGGTAGTAATACTATACCTATTAAGGGAAAACTCTTCCTGTGCTTCATGGTATATTTAATCTGGGGTATCACAGACTAGTAGAGAGTTAAGAAATTCCTTTAAGAAGATTCTTTAGGAAGCAGTTTCCAGATTTCTGCTAAAGCTGGCCATACACGGGCCGATAAAAGCTGCCAACAGACCAAGTCGGCAGCTTATCTGCCGTGCATGTGGCCCTCCGACAGGCTTCCCCGATCGATATCAGGCTGAAAGTCGGACAGATGTCGATCGGGCAGGGTTACAAATCTCGTCGGATCATGGCCGCATTATGATACGATTGGTTGGGATCAGCCCAATATTACCCACCTCATATCAAAATCTCCAAACTAGCGGATCTCTAAGTGTATGACCACCGTTAGACTTGCAAGATTTGTGCTGCAGGAAACTAAGTAATTCAACATTTCAAACACTTCTTGACAAAAAAATCTGTTAATGAACATCCAGGGTACTGTAGTGCATGCAGGGGTAAAGGTCTTGGCAACTTTTATTTCAGATAGCTGCCTAGGAAGGTTTTAGCCAGCTACAAGTCGGGCCTTTATTTATTGGATTAGTACTCTGTGGGACAAAGCCTCCAGTATAGGGGCTCAAGGGGTTAGGCTCAAGGATAGGAGATTTATGGAGCATGGGACCACTGTGAGCTGCACATTGTTTCACCATGGCAGTGACTATTATCCCTGAGTGTTATGAATATTACATCTTAAAAGCAGAAGTAACATCTAAGGGCTGAAAGTGATTGATGTGTGTATCATTACATCAGCACCAGCCAAAGTCATTGTGAACCTTTCCATTCAATAAAGAGTTTTCATTTATTTTTATTTATTGGCACACAAGTTATTTGAGAGATCAAGTTGTGTGTGTGAATTCAGAGTGGTTAACCATTTCTCCAACAGTATAACAAGGGACCACCTTTTATACATCAGCTATTTACAACAGGAACAGTCATCACAGCAAGTTATAATTCAAGAGGCAAGAGGGTACACTTTGTACTTTAAGGAGGCCTTCATTGAATTGGAAGTTCAACATTTCTCTATCACTATAAGTATGAACCATGACAAATATCTATTGACCTCTTTACTTTGTAAAACAGGGACTATATCTCTTCATAGACATATCCAGCTTTCCATCCAGTTTTTGTAGTTTTAATCCTCTAAACATTTAGCACAGAAAACCTTGCAGCCTCACTCCCTGTATTTCTAAACTCTTGAAAGGGGCCTTGTTCAACATGAGTTCAACAAATACAGCTTATGATGGATATACTTTTTGCCTATTGTTTCATCATGAAAAATATGTTTTTGTTAATTCTTTCAGAGCAAACAGGGAACTGAAGCTACTCTAAACTTGGTACTTGCATGGTAGATAATTAGATTAGTAGATACTAGAATATAAACCCCATTCTTCACCAGTGCTGAGTTTTCTTAGCAGGAATTCATTATGCAGAGGCGTTATCTGTATACTGGTAATCTATCTACTGCAAGCCTCTCAGACCACTCCACATGAATACATTTCTCTTGAAAACAGTGCTCTTGAACACTGCAGCTCTGTACTCATTGCAAAGTACAAAATTTGTGTTCCATTCTAGATCACAAAGCTCTACAAATGTTTTTGTCAGAAAGGGTGGAAAGCTGAAAATAGAGGTCTACAGGAAACCAACCTACACAGACCAGTACCTGCTGTTTGACTCCCACCATCCACTAGATCACAAACTGGGGGTTGCCAAAACCTTGCATTACAGAGCAGACAAGATCCCCACCAGCACAAAGGCTAAGTTGAAAGAGATATAACATCTCAGAGGGGCCCTGAAGATGAGTGGGTATCCAGATTGGGCCTTTGTGAAAACTGGTAGAAAAAGAAGCAACAACACCAACATTGGTGAAGGTGGAAAACATGACAGGAGAAAGAACTAGGGTTTCTGTTTTAAACACAGCAACACAGCAAGGCAGCAACTGGTTCACCCAAAATACCCAACCCCAAAGCACAAGAAGAGTAACATTGTGTATGCAGTGCAGTCAGGAGTGCTCTGATTTTTATGTGGGAGAAACCAAATAACAGTTACACCAGCGTATGGCGCAGCACAGAAGAGCCAGCTCCTCTGGCTAGGACTCGTGTACCTACATTTAAAGGAATTGTTCAGTGTAAAAATAAAAACTGGGTCAATAGATAGGCTGTGTAAAACAAAACATGTTTCTAATATAGTTAGTTAGCCAAAAATGTAATGTATAAAGGCTGGAGTGATTTGACGTATAACTTGTCAGTCAGATCACTACTTCCTGCTTTTCAGCTCTCTTGGTTTATACTGACTGGTAACCCTGGCTACCAGGCAGTAACCAATCAGAGACTTGAGGGGGGGCCACATGGGTCATATCTGTTGCTTTTGAATCTGAGCTGAATGCTGAGGATCAATTACAAACTCACTGAACAGAAATGTACCATGTGGCCCCCCTTCAAGTCGCTGACTAACTCAGAGTTATAGAGCTGAAAAGCAGGAAGTTGGATTCTGGCTGTTTTATTAGACATCTGTTCACTCCAGCCTTTATATATTACATTATTGGCTAACTAACTATATTAGAAACATGTTTTATTTTGCACAGCCTATCTAATTACATAGTTTTTATTTTCACACTGAACTATTCCTTTAAAAGAAAAAGGACACCAGTTTGAAGACTGCCAAGTACAGATTCTAGACCGGGAGAGAGGCTGGTTCAAAAGAAGCCATATATGTAAAAAATTAAAATTGTCTGCCACATACAATGCTGTTTTGGCACCTCTCCCTGTAAGGTTTATTAACACCTCAAAACTCCAATCATGCCAATACAATTAACACCTAACTTCATGACATCCTTTCTGATTATGATAAACAGATTATGCTGATTGGAGTAACAATCTAGGGTATTTATTCCCAAAATATCTTATTTACAAGTCATTCTGAATTGAGAAAGCCAGTTAGATGACTGGTGAAATACTTCAAGAAAAAACACAGCAAGTCCAGTTGATTTTACTTATTTCTACAGATACCCTGCAAATGTTGCAAAACATAAGTGGTTTGTACCTGTTTTCTGCACTTTCCACCCTGCTACAACTTTGTAAACATCCCTAGGCTTTCTTTTGTTAGTACCTTCTGTAGTGATTATGAAAATTGTTGTGAATGTTCTCATAAGGATCTTAAATAAACAGTGCAGACCCCTCTTCTGCATCTTAAATAAACATGTGTACATATTTGGCTAAATGATTGGGGATTAGATGGCACAAATGCATTTTGATGTCCAATCTAATTGCTGTATTTTTTCCTATGAAAGTATTTTGCCGTACACCTGACACTTCCAATAGGGTACTGTATTGAATTACATTCATCTCAGACATCTCATGAAACTGTCAGTGGTGTGCATTCATTTCATTCCAACACAATGTGCTAAATATCCCTAAATACTTTTAAACATATACAGATTAAAACATTATATACATTTAATTTCTTAGCTGGCAAGTCACCCAAATCAAAACCACTGAAAGTGAAACAGAGAAATGTATAAAAGGAAGTGTGTTGCCATATAACCAGCCTTGGTTTGGAAAACCGTTGTCACATAATTAGCTAAACCACCTTATCTGTAAGGTACACTGTACTGTAAGGGCAACCCCAGGCATAACAAACAGCAGTGAAGTTAAAGGTTTAAAAAGTTTTCTCTATAAAGGACAGTTGAAGAATAGTAGAAAGGATTTCATCTAACAATGTAGGGTAATGCATATTCTATTGCAGAGCTGAAACCACCTTAAAGGGGTTGTTCACCTTTAAATTAACTGTTAATATGATGTAGAGAGTGATATTCTGAGACAGTTTGCAGTTTTTTTTTATTCACCAGTTTGCAATTTCAGCCATCTGGTTGCTAGGGTCCAAAGTCCCATAGCAAACATGCATTGATTTGAATAAGAGACTGGAATATGAATAAGAGAGACCTGTAATAGAAATATGAGTTTAATAATTTAATAATAAAGTATCAATAACAATATATTTGAAGCTTTAGATTTGGTCAGTGACCCCCATTTGAAAGCTGGAAAGATTCAGAAGAAGAAGACAAATAATTTAAAAACTATAAAAAATAAATATTGAAGACCAATTGAATCTGTTCTATTGGTAGATTGGTAGAAAATGCAACATGCTGCAACTAAACAAATGCACTGAAAAGCAACTGGAATAAAATGCAACTCAGAACCAGGCAGAATATAATGGAATTAATTGCCAAAGTTATTTATTTGTGCTTAACCCCATGTTCAAACACACATTACAAACAGAAAAACACAGAAAAAAAACACCCGTGTGTAAGAGCCCTTACATTTAGGGTAATTTGGCTTGGCTTACAAAATAGTTACAATTTTACAGTTAGAAATGTTCATAGGTGCATCCCTTTTTAAGGATCATAATTTTTATTTATAGTAAACAACTCCGAAAATGCTATTGAGATCTTAATCTTGCTCACATTTTCTAGCATCTATTACATTTTTTTATATATTGTGCAGGATTTTATTTCCACAATTGGGTTTTTAAAAACATATAAATAAAAAGGTTGTCAGTTTTCAGTGGTTATTAAGGATTACCTTTACAAGGAGATTGCAGTTGTGGATCATGCCCAGGTTACTACTAAACCAATATGCAGGTAGGGACCTGTCATCCAGAATGCTTGGGACCTGGGCTTTTTTTTTTAATTAAACCCAATAAGATTGTTTTGTCTCCAATAAGGTTTAATTATATCTTAGCCTGGATCAAGTACAAGTTACGCTTTGCATATTACTTCCAAACCAATGTGGATGTGGTTGGGTGGCATGCCACCTCCCCTAAAATCTTTACACTCTAAGCCCAGGCCTTGGTGACCTTTCCACAATTGTGGGCCTGATCATTTCTGTGTTATGCTTCTAGGTCATCTGCACATATAATCTCTCCTTTAGCTAATGCTCATTCCTAGGTTATCCCTCCCTGACTTCCTTTGATTTATTGTATGGTTATGGGTGCATTGCACGTTTTTCTGTCCTGCAGCTACACATCCACCCTCCTCACTGAAGGTGGAAAGTAGCATTATAGACCATCGGACAGTGTCAATCCAATTTCTGTATCAAGTAGCAATTTTTTAAGACTGCTTCTTTCCAATATACAAGGCATCTTTAATGTAATCTCAAGGGTTTTGGAGAACCTTTGCCCTTTCAAAAATTATTTCATGTACAACAAGTATTACAGTTTATATTTTCTTTGTGGATTTTCCAGGTATCTTTACAAAGTTTTATCATAACAATAGATGTCCTGTTTAAAGATTTTATTGAGCCCATCCCATCTTTCAGAAGCCAGTCCGGATAATATAAAGTAGTAGATTAGACCAATGACTCCAAACAATACATGTACATCTAATTAAACCCTCTCACACACATCCCAGGGAGCAGCATGTTATCCCTGACCAAGCCCTGTAATGTACGGAATTCCCAATGTTGGACTATCTGTATTAATATATGTACTTAGAAGAAGCAGTGGGTGGCAAATTGAAAAGTGTTTTAAAACTACTGTAACAAGGCTGCTGATTCTATACAGTTGGCAGTTATATGTGTTTTCTCTTTCAGCTCTATATTTGTTTTCCCATTTCTCTCATGACTGTAAACTGGCTGTGGGAGGCATTGAGGAATGCACAGTAATGCTCAAGTGTTTCAGATTAATGAAGGTACTGATGTATTTGCAGGAATATATCACTTCTACCTTCCTGTTTTGTCCATTTTTGTAACGTAACGGTCAAATATGAACTGGATTCCCAAACATAGTCCTATAGCTACATAGAAAAAAAAAATATATATATATATATATGGCTATTTTCTTTCCCCCTTTTTCATGCTTCTGAGGCTAAATAAATTATGTCTAGCAGGAACTTTTAAATAATAAATTAAATTACATGTATGAAATTATACCAAAATGTGTGGCAGCCATCTCACTTAAGGGCAAATTTACTAAAGGGCGAAGTGACTAACGTGGGTGAAAATTCGCCAATTTACTAATGGTCGCTGGCTTAACTTCGCTAGCAAAGGAGTTATTCTCTAGCGGTAGTTCGCTCCCTAATGCCTGGTGAATTTGCGCTTTGGTGAATGGACGTAACTACGCAAATTCACTAAGATGCAGATTTTATCTATGCCTGTCAAAGTGTTGTGCTGTGAGCGAAGCTGTCGCTGGAGAATTTTCAGAGGTTAGTGAATTTGCCCCTTAGAGTCTATTTTTAGCAAATAATTGTAATTTTGTAAATCCCATCTACGATGCATGCATGCAAAATTGGTGACAAATGGGTTTATTTTATGTTTAAACTCTTTTTAGAAGACTTAAGGTATAGAGGTCCAAATTACAGAAAGATCCATTATCTGGAAAACCCCGGGTCCGGAGCATTTCGGATAATATATCCCATACTTGGTTAAATAAGGTAATCCAATAAAGTAGCCCTAAAGCTGTTGAGTTAATATTTATACATTTTAGTGTAAATACCAGCTTCATTCATAAAATGCCCTAAGACCAAATAATGGGGATGCAAGATCTAACAGAGTGATGAAGAGGTTATGCTACTTGTATTGTATCGCTACCCTCTCCTTCATAAACTCTTGTTACTCATATGCTTTTATGTGCAGATAAAGCTCATTCCTTGTGGCTAAAAAATGATCAAACTAGAAATGTTTGCATACTGATAATCCAACGTGCAAGTGCAAATCACTAAACTGGTTGCAAGATGGAGCACTAATTCACACTATTCAAAAAGGTACTTGTGTTCATACTGTATATGCTCATTTTCAGTTTGTAACAAATGCCAGTGCACCCCTGTTGCCTGTTCTGATCAACTGCAAGCATTCATGCAACAGAACCTGGGCATTACCAGCAGCCTTAACCTGGCAGTAATTCCAGGGTTCCCTAAGTGAACTGAGTGCATAACTGACATGTGCCAAGTGAATCAGATGTAATTACTGACACCACACACCAGAAGCAATCCCATTTGAACACAATTACTTAGGGGGAATGTGTGCCAAGACTTTTTTGCATCCATATTGGTGCACTGTGCAAAAGTTGCAATGGAACCAACTCAGCAGTCACCAGCAATTATGCTGAAATTCTAGGAAAACATTGCATTGTGGGTAAATAGTGATTTACATTCTAATTTTGATTTTGCACAGCCCACTAGCCTGTAGCTTACAGCCTGCATCCATATAAAACTGTACAGTAGGCAATATAATTAAATGATATACATATACATGTTATACATATAACATGTACGAGGAC
The DNA here is from genome assembly GCA_038501925.1 of Xenopus petersii. NCBI lineage: Eukaryota > Metazoa > Chordata > Amphibia > Anura > Pipidae > Xenopus > Xenopus petersii. The sequence goes on from CM076677.1 coordinate 54,013,480, forward strand.
AGCCAACATCAACTTCCACTACTAAGGCAATTTGAAACACAGAATACAATGAAGTCATGGTATTTCCTTTTCCATCATAAGCGGAGTATTAAACTGCCAAGCAAGAAAGTTTGAGTCATGTACAATGTGCACTGCCTGCTTACCAAGGAAATGGCTTTCTTTCTATTGCATTGTTCTCTATCAGGTACTTTTTCTATTTTTAAAGGAGATGTGCAAATATCTAAGCAGCAGTGTGTTATATTATAACTTTTTTTGTTAATTAATAAACATTATTTTGATTGAAAGAAAGCCTTTTTTTTAAAAGAAGTGTTTGTGAGTGTAAACCTTTTTAAATTTTAAAATGTTTTAAATAGTCCTTGCACATGTCAGTTTTTATTGTCATAAAAGGGTCTTATCCCTTTTATAACAATGAGTCAAGGTGAATGATTTGGATGCCAGTTACCTTGATGCACTTTATCTATATTATAAGCTGACAAAGCATATAAACATCTGTGAGTAACTGCTGAAACAAGCACCATGGAAATTATGCAGTATGTGAGTCCCTAGCCTCCCTGAATTGTGTTTGTTCACGTTTTAATGATTCATTTTCACTTTTAATTGATGTGGTGGTTTTAAATAGAGGTGGTATATTACCATTTCTCAGTAGGATATAAATATATAATTTTACTTAAGTCACCCCTAACTGATAAGCAGTTTATTGCGCTACATGATTGGTGGTTTATGACTTAGTGACATACTGCACCATTCATTTTTTTCTCTCCTTTCTCTGTGTGGACTTTTTCCACTGACAAATACTTGGACTTTTGAAGTTGGAAGTGGAAGAGACTTTGATCTGTCCTGGAAGGGGGGAATACTTCATTTGGGACAATATTTTTAGTATCTCTGGATAAGAGAAAATACCAGAGTAGGGAAATGGTACACCATTAAAGTATGTGGGTGAGCACTGCGGAAAGTTGCCTGAGAAACTTCCAATATTTCTTGTAAAAATATTTTATTATTATTATAGGCACAACTGTTACAGAAAGCATAAAGAGAATTCATTTCAGCTTCCGTTCATTTAGACACATGCAAAAAATAAAACGCCATATCTGGATAAGAGATCCTAAGGCAGGTGCAAGCCAGCAGAATCTGACGTAAACATTGTAAATAAATATGTACTGGAAGGAAACGACTATGACTTCACCTCATAACTTCTAAAAATCAGAAGATGATACTTTGCTACTTAAACAGTTTTTTTTTTGTGACGTTTGCCAATGAAAATAAAAAAAAACAAAGATAGTAGCCCTTGTTTTATTGGCTGTAGTGCTGACTTTAACATGCATAATTTAAACATAAATATATTTGAATATAGCTTAAATAGTCATGTAAAGAACCCAGGGCTGTGCTCAGGGGCCGTTCTGTGCATATTGCCGCTCAAGGCAGCTTTCAGCCAGTGATACAATGCCTAGGGCAGCACTGGACTACATTGTGTCCATGTAGGAACCTTACTGGCTACTTATTTGTACTTACACAGTATTGTATACGAACTGTATACACAATATTACAGTTCGTGCTGTACTTTGTCTTAATTAAGCCTAAATTATAGCTTCTAATGTTAAGTTAGATTGAACATAAAAGCCTTTTATGTAATATTATGTAAGAAATGGTACTCACCAGATTTTGGCAGCCAAATAATGTATAAATTAAATAAAATAATGTGTGCACTGAATGTCAGTAGATAGTTTGCAAATTGCTCACTGACTGGGCGTTCTTTATAGAATATTGCTTTTGCACCATATTAAATCTTTTTAGTAGCAATTTTAAAATTTGCTATTATAATTTAATTATGATGCAAATAGAGAAAAAGGAACTCTTTTATCACAGATAAAAAGATCTTACCAAGATCTTACTAGTTACTACAGGGGTCTGACAGCCGTCAGAAAAATAGTTTACAGAAATTAGATAGAAAAGTACCCGGTCAGCAACAACTAATTTTATATCAACTTGGGACAGCTCCATCATCTACTTTTTCATTATATCTTCTTATCTTACTGTAAAGCGGGCCATAGATGTTGAGATTTTTAAAAGATCAAATCCTGATCGTGAGATCGTACGAATTTACCATCAACTAAAAAGACCAATTTGCCAGGAAACCAAAGGGGAGCTGCCTGCTTGGCCCTGCAAACATAGATAGATTGCACTGGGACCAACAAAGATTTTTTGACCTGGCCGATCAATATCCTGACTGATGTCGGCCGAAAAATAGTAAGATGTACAATCGTTCGAATCCCACTAACTGCACGATAATTTCGAAGGATTGGTCGGACTTCCCTAAAATCGGTCGTTCGTCAAGAAGAATCGTCGCGTCTATAGGGAGCTTTAGACTGTAGCACTGGGTTTAACCCTCATCCCAACTCTTGGTCATAACCAAAACATTATTATTTAGATCTTATTCTTACTTATCTAGTAATTGACCTTTATTGCATGGCACTTTATATATAAGTTCTATTTAAATTATGAACTTTTTTTAAGAACATCAACTTTGTAAATGCACTATTTTTCCTACAATTATTTGGCACTTTATAATGAATTGTGGATCTCATTAATTATACTTGAGCCTAATTTTGTATTTTTAACGAATTGATTGTTAACCTGTAGTCTGGCAACATTCATTGGATATACGCACTAAACAGCACTTTAAATTTAATTTATATATTAATTGGCCTGGGAATTGATTGGTCTTACTTAAAATTGTTGATGGATTAATTGATCGGTATGCACTGCACTTTAATTTAAGTTTTGTGACTTTAACTACTACTTGAATGGTAGTTAATTAAGCGATTACTAGATATAAAATTAGTTGTTGCTGATGGGGTACTTTTCTTTTTATCTAATTTCTGTAAATTTTCTTATCATGTTATATGTATACCAAGATATGATGTAATTATGTTTGCACTTTATTGCCCTTCATAAACCATTCACAATATGGCTCTGTGAGGCTTAAAAACAATAGCAGCCATTTCCCCACATATCCCCTGAGTCCTAGTTCTTTACCCGTCTACCTTTTTCTACACAGCACTGAGATGCAGAAGACAAGTGGAGAGTTGAGAATTTCTTTGTTAACTTTTCCTTTTTTAAAGATGTTTTAACTTTATGCCCTAGAATATGTGGCAGATAAGACACTGCAAATTAGTACAGTCCATTGTCAGACATTTTGTAAAACCACAAAACAGATTACAAAGATTAGTAGTTTGGACTATCCATCATATTTAGGCAAATAAAGATACTTGCATCTAAAATCACTCCTTGCATTTTGCCGCTAACCACCAATGCACTCCACTAGTCTGATCAGATGAAACATAGTGCAAATTTTCACACAGGGGAACATTGGAGATAACACCACCTCAAAGGAGATGGTAGCTCCAGGTTTCCCACAGTGACCGCTGTCACTAGATACAGCACATTTGCACCTAATGAATTGTGCTTTCTAATGCCAGTCACTGGAAATAAAGACATACTGACCTTGAATATTTTCAGCGCAATTGCTTCCAATATGGGTTGAAGCACCAATTGTACATACAGTAGAACCCCCATTTTACATCCCCTGATTTTAAGTTTTCCCTCATTTTACATTGCTGTTTTGTGGTCCCACCTATATATTATGCATTATACATTTCCCTTATTTTACATTTTCACGGATTTTACACCATTTTCTGGTCTCCTGAAAAATGCAAAATGGGGGTTCTACTGTATTTAACAAATTGGACGCAATCTCAACTACTCTGTCTGGTGCAATAACTATAAAATTCTGAGGGAAATGCTGTAATGTGGGTAAAAAAACATGGCAACATGCAACCTAAATTGCACTTTGCACACAGTCAAAAAGGAACCCTAAGGTTTTCTGAGGTCAGCTTACTGTTAGGGGCATTTGCAGCACATGCAGTGCAAAGTCTGCTATCATGTTTGCATTAGCTGATGTGTTAGCCATAAAGATCCATATCCATAGTTGATTTAACCTATTCCTATTGACCAGCTAAAATGTTAATGCATTCTGGATCTGCATTTGAGCTGATATCTGGAAATATTGTGAAAGATTTAGCAAACATTTGCAGTTTGTTAGAAAGCTATATTTACTTTACTTTACTGTATGCACTTTCAAAAATATATGAATTTATAGGGTAAACTTACTGTTAAGGGTTTTTATTACACATAAAATGCAGGGAACAAAGTCTCTATATGTTACATTTTTTTCTAATCTTATGCATCAGATGTATGATTTTTTCCAAATCTTATCTAATCAGTAAGAAGAATGGCATTCAAATATGATAATTTATCCTTGTACCCAAGAATTTGTGAGGTATAAGAACATTTTTAGCTGTTTAGCCTAAAGTATACTTGTTTCTATGTATCTTCATAAAAATCTGGTATTGCTGAACTTGAGAAGCACTGGGCTTTCCAGATTAGTTGTATTTTGTACTTATAATATAGGATATAATTATTATATATTTTTATATTATGAAAAACATGTATTGTTTTAATATTATGATTTACAATATTTAGTTCCAAAGTCAACTAGGTGTCCCTAAAATAAAGGAACAAAAACTGTTAAAAAAAATTGTCTGGCATGTAATTCAAATGTAGTGCCTAACGGGTTAAAGGGGATTTAAAGTCTGAGCAGCATTAGCTTCTACACATGGAAACAGAAAAACAACTTTCCCATATAAATGTATAGAAAATTATGTACTTTGCAATAATTAATTTGCCCTTTTTTGTTGTGTCCCTCATTTGTGTTTTCCAGTGGCCTCCAGTCAAGAAAGGCAGCCATCGGCACTCCTCTGTGCTTTTGACAATAAAGCAGTTGCCGTATCTGTTCTCATTCAACACTGTATAGTGCACATTCATATATCACTGAAACATTATTTCAATAGTTAACTCCCTTCCAGCCAAAACTACATTTTCACAAAGTCTTGTGTGTTCTGCGATTAGCACACCTGCAAAGGAGTAGACTCACAGAAGCGTGCAATGCATCATGTTAAAGATTGTTTTACCTGGAGGCACACTTACATTGCTCCAATAATTCAATGATTAAATATGTAGCACAAAAAACAATATCCCACTAAGGAATTATACTGAAATGTGTACCTCATTTGTGATATTTAACTACTAAAATGCTATTTAGATAAAAACAAATGTTAGGAGCAGAAGTGAAGAGAGGAAATATAATATTTCTTTGGTTTTCATAGCATTCATTGTTGAAAACTGGTGCAAGGTGGTGCTTGGATGCCAGCTTTGATTATATCCTTAACACATCTAAGAAGTATTTCACAACATACTAGAAATTCTTCGTGACCTTCCCGTGAGTGCTGGAATGTTACTTCACAGTCAAACTACTTAACCCAATAAGCAAACCCCACACACTCATACGATCATCAATTGCTGCACACAGGTGTACTACCATCTTTTTGTAAAATAAAGGTAATTGAAAATGATTTCATGACCATAAAACTTCGGACTAGTCTGCATTACTATACTGATATAGTAATAATAACTAGAAAGGTTTTCCAACACAATCCATGAAGGAGAAAGACAGGATAAAACTACACATGGTACAAAGACAGATGAATACAATAAAGTAGTACAGGTATGAGATCTATTACCTGGAAACCCATTACTCAAAATGCTCAGAAATACACAAATGCTTTTTCCCAATAGAACCCTGTTTAAACAAATAATTATAGTTTTCTACTCATTTGTTTTTTTCCTGTTTTAATACAGGTTAAAAGCAATTGATGTTAGCTACACTAGCATTAATCAGTGTCAATCGTATTGACAATTTTTAAATGTTTTAAACATGGAACTCCAAATTATGGAAGCATCTGTAAACCCCAGGTCCCAAGCATTGTGTTTAATTGATCCTACACTCGTACTTAGTATGGTGATATAAGCCACAAGAGTTTTTGCACCAAAATGGATGTAATTGTTGCACATATAGAAGCTAGTGTACTAGTATATCATCACATTACTTGCACATGAATTTGTCAACGTGCCAACCCCACTCCACTCTAATTAAATATATGAAAATGTGCCTATTGATGCAGACGAACCTTGGTTTTGGATGAGGGACATTTATTTTATATTAATTTGTATCATGTTTTATTGCATTTTCAGACATTTGCAGGAATCTGTAAGTGTATTGTAACATAACTTGGTGGTCTAGTGGGCCGGTGTGGACGCCTGTCGCGCCTCCAGCAGGGACTCCCGCCATGTGGTGCTTTTACCTCTGGTGCCTGCCTGACTACTCTTTGAACACTGCCTGTACCGACCCTGCCTGATTGACCTTGCTTGAACTCCACCTGTACCGAACCCGGCCTGCCTGATTATGCTTTTCGTCTTTTCCCTGAACTGTTGCCCTTTGCCTGTCCAGAACTCTTGCTTGGCTGAGTAGCTGAGGACTCCTCCTGAGGCCAAAGGCTGCTGTAACAGGTGGAAGCGGAGCCGTAACCGGAGCCTAGCAATTGTTCTGGATTTAGGGAGTTGTACGTGTCAGTACAACGGGACAAAAGATGGACGGTCATGCTGCCGCTGCTCCTCTGACCCCTGAGGTGCTCCTCTCTACAGCGCTTAGAGGAACAAGAGAGGAAACAAGACTTCATGGTCCAAGGTCTGCATACTCTCTCTTTCTGGCTGTTCCAAAAAAATAGCAGTGTCTGCATTCTTCTTTACAATCTCAAACATTCACTGTATAAACTGAAAAATATTTCAAGATTTTGCTTTCCTTTGAATCACTGAACTAATATTTAGCTGTATAAGCACTATTTCTGAGAACTACTGCAAATCTGTGTTGCATGGAATTGACCAACTTCTGGCACTTGTTACATTCCACAGTTCATTTTTTATGTCACCCCACAAGTTTTCTATTGGATTAAGGTCCGGGGGTTGACTGGCCACTCCATAACATCAATCTTGTTGGCCTGGAACTAAGATGCTCGTTACTGGTGTGTTTGGGGTCATTGTCTTGTTGAAAACCCCATTTCAAGGGCATTTCCTATTCGGCATAAGGCAACATGTCCTCTCAAGTATTGAAACTGATCCATGATCTCACTAATTGAACTAATTGATCCCCATTGCTCTTATTTGGAACATTGCTATTATAATACATTTATTGAAGTAATAAAAACTAATTGGGTATATATTGGGTAGGAAAAATTCTCTAATTGGTGGGGACAAATGTATTTTTTGATAGCAATTGATAGAGTAAAAAAAATTACATTCTAATAAAATGAAAGGATTAGAAAATATACAGAATATTCCATAGGCACACAAATAATTTACTGTTTTATAACAATTGTTTACAAAATAATTTGTTTTGCACCAACAGCCTCCAAATAAATTAGAAGTTACTTTGGACATAGTCTGGACATACATGATATATATATATATACATATATATATATATATATATACGAAATCCAAAGGTGCACTCCGTTAACTCAGTAGAGACCAGGGTGCCAGCCAAAGTAAATAGATATTTGCAGAAAGAAGCGACACTCACAGGATGTTTTCAATGCAGGATTGCGTTGAGTGGAATAAATACACAACTATCCTGCATTGAAAACATCCTGTGAGTGTCGCTTCTTTCTGCATATATATATATATATATATATATATATATATAGTTATATATCATACATTGGGTGGCCAAGAAAGAGGAGGGGTGACTCCATTCTATTATGATTTTTGCAAAGCAAGCTTTAACTGTGTGGTGTTGTAATGTCCCTGTTGACTGAACAATGTGTTGTCATTAGCAAATGCATTCCAGGATATTTGTACAGTCAATTAGAGAGCTCCAGCTTCACAACTGTCCTTGGAATTTCATGGCAAACTAAAAGCAGCTGGCAGAACAGACAATGGAAGCAAATGCATCACAGACAAATGTTGTTTACTTTAAAGTTCAACTGTGATTACAGTTTTCTGTATGAGTTTTCTGTATGAGTGTACCAAAGTATACTTCACAAAGGGATCCTTCAACACAATTAAAAGAATACAAGCTGGAACGCACCAGTAAAATTTCAACACAGAAAGCACATGAATAAGATGTTAGGGGCCCAGGGGGTCCTTTTAGATGTATAGTTTCAATGTACAGTATGTGTGTGAAATAGGTCATCTTAAACAAAATATAAAAGTTTGGGGTCTTAAATTAATTTTGCTGCCGGCCACAAAACTATTTGAAATGCAATCGTGTAACTAGGCTGAAAAAATGTTAGCATTTATGAATTGTTTAGACAACAAGTGAGAAATGTCTAATAAAGATAAGCAATTTGGGAATTATTATTGATGTGAAAGTTTACAGATATAAATATATGAGCTTGAGAATAAAGGCCAGTATGAGAGGTGAAGTTTTGTTTCTCTGAGAGATGGAGATTATTTGTGCTCAACTGTCTGCCTCCCCACACAGGTGCATTTTACAAGTCTCCTGCTAATGATTACAATCACTATTCAATATCAATATTGGGGATTCTTCAGATACCCAAAAGAAAGCATAACAATGCATGAAAAAGAATAGGATTTTCTAAGACAGATTTCTGTATTGCTGGATTCTTTGTTGCGATGGATGATATGAGAATGTTATTCTCTGAGGCCAGATTAAGTTTTAATAAACAGCAAATACAAACATTTTCTCTCTGTGTTTTAAAAGAAAACCTTGATTTTTTTGTTCTTAGTGACTAGGGTTGTTGTACCAATTACACATGTATATCAAACTTAGCAAACTAATGTTATAGGGGACATTTATGACCATTAGTGCTTATGCAGAGAGCACTTCTGTCTGGGGTCTGCACTTAAAGGCTCCATTTTTAGCACAATGTTCTATGGCCTCCTCAATTTTGATTGAGCTATGATTAGGTACAAAAAGGATGTCTACACAGCACAGGTGGTACAGGTCCCAGGTGTATATGAACAAGGGATCATCTGGGCATAGCTTAACTAAGGGGGAAGAACCATCCAGGGTGACATCCTGAAGGTAAAGCTGGATTTTGGGTAATCATAACAAAATCTACATGCTTTTTGTAGCCAGCATTAGAGACAGTACCTGAAAGCAGTGTTTTCTTACTTTTTAATTCAAAGTGCAAGTATGTACACAGACACATTTAGGGGCTGATTCACTAAATTCGAGTGAAGGATTCGAAGTAAAAAAACTTTGAATTTCGAAGGTTTTTTTGGGCTACTTCGACCATTGAATGGGCTACTTCAACCTTCGACTACGACTTTGAATCGAAGGATTCGAACTAAAAAACGTTTGACTATTCGACCATTCGATAGTCGAAGTACTGTCTCTTTCAAAAAAACTTTGACCCCCTAGTTCGGCAGATAAAAGCTACCGAAGTCAATGTTAGCCTATGGGGAAGGTCCCCATAGGCTTGCCTAACTTTTTTTGATAGAAGGATATTCCTTCGATCGTTGGATTAAAATCCTTCGAATCGTTCAATTCGAAGGATTTAATCGTTCGATCGAAGGAATTTTCTGCGCTAAAACCTTTGACTTCGATATTTGAAGTCGAAGGATTTCAATTCCTAGTCGAATATCGAGGGTTAATTAACCCTCGATATTCGACCCATAGTGAATCAGCCCCTTATAGTCACTGACATATTAATCTAGCAAAGAAGATAATCTAATGGTGAGTAAGTAGAGCACATTACTAGTAAATAATACAATGGGCTACAGGAAAGACAAGTTTCATCATGCATAAACCAGCAGAGCTCAAAATGTTTTTATGTTTTATGTCACAGTGTTATGTTTTTTATTTCAACTAACAGCAGCCTATTCTGTGCACCTTTAGGGATCTGACATATGTGAGCCTTCAGCCTTTCCTAGTTACACAGCTTCAATCATATATCATACCTGGGGCAACAGGTGTGATTTGGTCATAGGTTGTTTGAGAAAGGAATTCTTTCCACACTGAAAAATTCTTCATCGCACTTCAATGTGTTTGTTCTGCAAATGAACTACTTTGTTAGGTGAACTCTAGAAGAGGATTACATGGAAAATATTTTATGACATGATTCTGCCTATTCTGCAAGACTCTTTTCAAGATTCATTCCTTTACATTTAATACTGACCAATTTAACTTTCAGTAGGTATAGTATATGAGGGGGAAATATTTAAAGGGATAGTTTGCCTTTGAGTTTCATTTTAGTATGCTATTGTATGTCTAGTTCGATGTTTTTGTAGTTGTTGAATTATATGCGTTCTTCTGACTCATTTCATTCCAGCTTTCAAATGGAGGTCACTGAACCCATCTAAAAAACAAATGCTCTTTAACTTTGCAAATGTGTTGTTATTGCTACTTTTTATTACTCATCTTTCTAATATTTCTAATCTTTCTTGAAGTTTTTTCTAAGTCCGAAAAAACACTGGTGTCTTTTACTTTTTTAAGGGTGATAGGCTGAAAAAGATCGTACATTTTTTGGGGGTACCCTCCTTCCCACCTACATTTCCTATCATATGCACCTAAACTATACAGTGGGCACATGTGTAGGGCAAAATAACAACTCTATTTTATTTTATGTATTTGCTGCTACAATAGACTTGGCACAAAATGACATTCACATTTGAACATTCTCCAGGAGACAATTGGCAAGCTGTGCCAAATGCCAACATTCTTTTACTATGGGCATGGCGAAACATTCACAGCGTATGTGTCATTGGTGGTATTCTTCATAGTATAATAACAGAAGCAAGCAAATGCAAGTTGTAATAGCAAACTGAGAACATACTTATTATCAAAGTATTAACTGGTAAAAAAGTGTAACTCTGGGATACTTGTGAGAATCATCTCAGAGTGGCAAAACATAAAAAGGGACTTAGTTACTCAAAGTGTCTCACTATGATTACACAATTACTATTGTAGGGAATACGTGCAAAAGCATTGCACTTATCCCTGTAAGGGCAGAAGCCCAGATCCTGTGTCTGTGTGCTGTACGCTGTTACCTAGCAACCAGCTATTCAGTGATCTCAGTGCAACAGGAAGTGACACAGCAGCTAGTGAGTAGCAGGCAGGAAAAGGAAGTCTCTCCCAATACTACTGCAGAGTAGCTCAGGTTTGTCCCGTGTCATCAGGTAAGCGCCACACGTGGAGTGTAACAATGACAAAGGGGCGTCGAAAGGGTTACACTCATAAAAAGGTTATTGACAAATCAAGAGGACTTAACTGTAAGTTGTAGAGGGTGGGGTGGGGCTGACACATACAGCACTGAGAAAAGTGATTTATGAACACAATGTAATATGCAAAGTGCAAATTTCAGACACAAATCAGCATGTTTTCTTACACACCAAAACCGAGTGATCCTTCTTGCATACTGCAATGTTGATAGTTTACTTCCCTTCAAACTGCTGTACTGATAGGATCTAAGTAATGCAACTTTCATTTTTATGATAGGAACTGAGTATTGCCAAAATATTGTCAGAGTATTGTCAGAGTGGAAAATGAGACCTTGAAGGAATGAATGTGTATTACTTAAAAAGGCTCAGCACTCAAATAGATGGGGGCCACTAGTACACTGATCGCTGTTTAGATGTACTGCAAAACACTTAGCCCAAAACATTGGTGTGCTCATTCTTAATGGAGGAGGGCACAGTTTGTGTTCAAAGAGACAAATATATGTAGGGAGAGCTTAAAATAAAAGTGAAAACTAAGTGGCTGTTTAATTTCAATGTACTATGATAGGCATAATGCATTCCAACTTCTTATTAAATCAAAGCCAATCCTAATGTGCAGCAAAATGTTTCCTACATTCCATCCAAATTGGCAAAATAAAACTGCAGATGAGATGGACCAGCATGGAACCATAAGAGGGGATTGGCTGAAATGAAAATTAATACCTATTCTATGTTCCTTTAGCATCTATTTTCCAGAGGCTAAAGATATAGGACTGTCACTCCTATATGTGGCCACTGCCCACCAATTTATTAAAAATGACACCCAAATTTGGTGGTAACTGGATGGGAAAGGCCTTCTGTATCAAATTCCCCCTTGACACATACATACAAATTAGAATCAAATCCATCAGAAGACAATTACCATACCAGAGGTATTCATCTGTGGCGGAACCTACACAAATGCATTGCAGGGTGAACATATATTTCAAGTAGTCCCAACATTGCCTTTTAACAATGCTAACCATCATACATCAGACTAAGGAACATTTTGTCTATTCAGATTTATGAAAAATGTTTATTTATGACAATCTTGATAAGATTGTTTTCACCTTTTTACCTACATGACTTTTAATGTTTTCCTGCTGCTTGATAAACTATTTTTCAAAGTTCTCTCAGGATTTCTAAACCTACTATATAATGGAAAAAAAAACCATTATAAGTTTGGGCCACAGTTTGCCAAAATTCTGGAATTTTAAAATTACTCTGATTCGGTAGCACTATATTTAGGTAATTCACTATTGTACACTCTGCATGACCACAGCAGTGTCAAGGCATCCGGTAATTCCTGAGAAATTATTCTAATTAACATCCTTTTCCCCTTGAAAACCCCCACGCGTAAATTCACTAGCGGAGGAGATAGACTCTAGCGCTACTTTGCACTCTAATGCTCTGGCGAATTGAAGTAACTACGCAAATTCACTAAGATGCGGGTTTTAATGAACGTTACGTCTTGCGCCAGACTTGCCTTCGCCACCTCAGACCAGGCGAAGTGCAATAGAGTAAATAGGAGTTCCTCAAGAAGAAATGGAAAATTTTTCTAAGTCCAAAAAAACGCTTGCGACTTTTCAGTTTTTTAGGGTTATAGGCTGCAAAAGATCGTACATTTCCTTACATATGGCACATAAACTATACACTGGGCACATGTGTAGGGCATTATAACAACTCTTTTTTATTTTATTAAGCTTCCCTTGGCTTGTGTAGTGTAATGTATTGGCTGCAACATAAGTCCATTGAAATTTAACTTCCCGCCGTATGCAAATTAGCCAACGCTAGTGCAACTTCGCTTTGCTTGCCGAATTAATGCTAGCGAAACTTCGCCATTGTTAGGTGCCCTGGACATAACTTCGCATTTAAGTGAATTAGCGTTGCCCTGGTGAATTTTTGCATGGCGAAGTGTGGCAATGTGAGCGAAGCCGTCGCTGGCAAATTTCCAGAGTTTACTGAATTTGCCCCTAGGATGGACATAAATAAGCAGCATGATTTATAAAATGGTAACCATCAACCCAGAAATGCTTGTCTATAAAAACTCCAGAGGACTGTCACTCCTATATGTGGCCACTGTCCTTTCTTTCTTTCTTTCTTTCTTTCTTTCTTTCTTTCTTTCTTTCTTTCTTTCTTTCTTTCTTTCTTTCTTTCTTTCTTTCTTTCTTTCTTTCTTTCTTTCTTTCTTTCTTTCTTATTCTTTCTTATTACTTTTCCCTCAGTGCTAATTCAGGCTTATGCTACATTGTAAATGTCTATCCAATATCTTGGTTACCAAAGCACAGATATTATTCTAGCAAAAGGTTAGATTATTTCACTAGGGTTGATACACAGACTGGCTACAGCTTTATTTCACAAACAGGGTCATTTAGTTCCCAGTGCTATTTTCATCCAACTATTTCTGGCAAGAAGATCCCAAGTTTGGTATAAACATGTATATTGCTAAAATATACAGAAAGGATTGTGTTGTGGATTTCTGCTTTAAGAATGTCTCCACTTACAGAGCTGTATTTAGGTCCAGCGCCACCCTAGACACCTAAATGCACCCCCAGCGTGGGGAAGTGACATCACACACATGGCTATGAATGATGCTTCATCCTGATGTTACCTCCATTCTATTATCAGGCCCGGATTTGTGGAAAGGCCACCTAGGCCCGGGCCTAGGGCGGCAGGATTTTAGGGGGGCGGCATGATGCCCAACTACACCCACTTTGGTTCGAAAACACTGGGGATGGGCTGGAGATACAATATTTCTTTAAATTTCCCCATTGATGATGAAAATCTGCACGAATAAAGGGGGGGGACAGGGGCGACGAACGGCAGTGGGCCTTGGGGCGCCTGCTATGTAAATCCGGCCCTGTCTATTATATAGGTGCCTGAGGTGCACCTAAAGCTGCTATGCCTATATATAAATATAATCCTGCCACTTGGCAATATTTGAGTACAATACCTTTACTTTATTGCATTATATCAAGGTCCATGTGGATCGACATTCATTACTACCTGTTTGCCTATCCCGATACAAGATAAAATATACACTAATAAAAAGACTACTATAATCTGTTTATACTGTATGTGCTAAAAGTATTTTTGGGAAGGTAGTAGGTACGATGAGCAATAAAAAAGTCATATTATAATTATATTTGACTATATTGATAAATTATATAAATACATAATTGTAATTGTTTTTCCTGTTACCCAGTGATGCACCTGTTATGCATGTTCAATGGAAGGAACAGATTTCTGAAAACCACTATTCTGCTTATGGATGAGAAGATTCAAAGGAAAGCTTTCAATGGGTTTATGAATTCAGTTTTGACAACAACGTACAGAATAGCCATTGAAAAAGCTCATGCTGTTATGTCTTGAAATTAAAAAAACAAGTAAGCCTTTTATCATATATTGTAGTTTATCATTATATGTCACTCGTGTTTGCAAGGAAAAGGAAAGGCTGTGGCTCACCCATTCCATTAGATCACATTAACAAAGTTGTTTCACCATCCAATCAGTTAACATGTCTGTGATTGTGGTGCACAGTAATAGCAAGTGACTTGCCAACACTCACTGGATCATTTATAGACATTTCCAGTATCTCAAAGAAAGCTCTGCTTAAACTAGATTAAAAGTGCCACTTGTTACCCAAGATAGGACAGCATTCTAAACCTTCCTGCACAAGGGCATGCTTTTCTTAGAGTTCCTTTACAACAGCAGGTGACACTGTATGTATGTGAGTGCAGGGCAGTCAGTAAGTATAAGGACCCCTATGCAACAATAGTGCAAGGGCCTCCTGGTCATTGGCCCCCATTTTGAAAAGCAGTAAGTGGAGGCCTGCTCTGCAAGGAGTAGGTTGCACTCAAATTACCAGAGATACATGCTTGTGAGGGCCCCTGTGCTTTCAGAGCAGATGTTGGTCCTTGTATGTGTCAAAAAATTACACTATTTCACAGAGTATTCTTTAATGCAGAATGAGAATAACAACTTTTTGCTCACAAATGTTTGGTCCTTCTGCCCCTCAGAATTCAGTAGACCACAGGGTATGAACAAATGCTACAAGACATGGAGGTTTTCATAGGTGCTGAGTTTTGACTTGCCGTCTGTTTATCTACAGAATCACACACCTCTAATTCACCATTTTAATTACACCATTTCATAGTATTGCTGAACCACTCAGCAGTGGCAGAGGATAAAACATACCTATGTGCTAAGGTTTAGTCTGCAAATTGTTAACCCATATAACATATAACAAACCTCCCATCTATCCAGTATAATTTATTCTATTTCATACTTCATACACAGCAGCACATTGTGGGAAAGGACAAAATATTTTCCTAGGACATCTGTTTACTCCTCCATCACATGCTATTTGACTAGCGGCAGATTTCCCGGATTGTGCCCAAGGCAGTGATCCCCAACCAGTGGCTTGCGAGCAACATGTTGCTCACCACCCCCTTGGATGTTGCTCCCAGTGGCCTCAAAGCAGGTGCTTATTTTTTGGTTTCTGACTTTGGAGACAAATTTTGCAAATAATATATATTCTGCATCACTGTAAATACAAGGGTGTATTTATCAAACATACAAATAATGACTGATACCTGAGGTAAATAAAGCCCATCCGATTATAATTTAGATTATCCAGTATTTATAAAAGCGTGTAGGGGGGTCTTACCAAATCAGTAGAATATGTGGCATAAGCAGAGATTACTGATGACTCAGGCTACTTGCACACAGAGAGACCATCTCTGAAGTGAGTGAAGGTTCCACCACCCAAATGATGTTTTCTCTACAATGAGGAAATGCTGTGGAAAGATGCATGAAAAGTGTGTGCAGTCTGAATACACTAGAATTTGAAATGTGTTTGCCATGATTATGACTAAAGATTGATTTTGGACAAGGGTGTCTGGAGCCAAAAGGGACTGCCATCTCAGGGCCCCCAACCCAGTTGAACTCTTGCAATGCTGCCAGCCTAACATCTGCCCCACCCAACCCTTGCATTGCATACATTTACCTCCTTGCTGCCATGATATGGGGTGGGAATGGAGTACCCAAAGTTCCTACCGGGGAGCAGGCCTCGGTTGGTAGGGCCCACTGGGTTTTTCCTGGTGTCCTGCCAGCCCAGTCACTGCAATCAGCCTAGTGTGAATCAAGGATAAAACATAACTGGGTTGTAGGGGGTCTTACCCAGAGCAAACAAGAAATTGCATAGTCAGTGAAAGAAAGCACACAGCACCCCTTTTCATTTGAGAAATGGGAGAGAACCTTAAAAAAAAACTTTACTTGCAATATAATAAAAGCAGATTCTCCATTCTGCACAGCATGAAAGCAGGTATGAAGAGTGTCATTAGCCATAGCCTTTTCCTGTTATTGTTATTATAATGTTGACTATTTTAACCCTTTCCCTGCCAGCCGTTTTGTCCTAGATGCGAACATCTACTGCCAAGCAGTTTTTAGATATTTTGCACTCTTTCACTTTAAGGGCCTTTCCTGGGGTGGTCTTTTAGTTAACCCAGGAAAACAATATATTGTTTTTTTCAGGACAACCTGAACATTCACAATATGCAAGAATTTTGGTGTAATTCTACTTCTCTAAAAAAATATTGGATTCTAAGTGTCAAATAAAATGAAAAAAATCATGTTGCACGAAGAACAATCACATATATCAGAAACATCATTCATTTTATGTACGAGAACACAGCCGATTTAGAAAGGTCTATGTCTCCTGAACGCGACAATACCAAATATATATAGTTTCATGGAGATTTCTCACTTGTATAGCTCAAAATCTACAAGCAGTACACAACCAAATTTCCAAAGCAACACTCCCCAAACGGCATACTTTTGATTTCAAGGCCAAACATTCCGCTAACAGTAGGTTTACCCTAGAAAACTACCCATTACTAGAAAGAACAGATTCTGGTGAATCAAAAATGGGTAGAAATATCTTTGTACTCCAAACCACTAAGTTGCAATTGTTTCCTAAAGTTATAATGTTTTATAGAAATTGGTGAATTTTTTGAAAAATGACCTCAAAGCTTCCACTCTACAGCAACATATCTCCCACACATCATTAGGTATCAATGTAAAACACCCCCAATATAAAATCCTGGGTCCACTGAACAGTTTGATGCCCAATATGAATAGATGTACCCAAGCACGTGGCATAGGAGGCCCCAAAAGGAAGACCCCCCGTTTGTTCTGTCATTTCAGATACTGCAAAATCAACACATTTACATCGTTTTGGGGGGCGGCAAAGGTAGAAAAAAGTACGTTCACCCCAGAAAACCATATATTTTCGGAAAGTACACATTCCCCTGAATCCAATTTGGGTATGCATGTCTTTCTACACCAAAGTACCAAGCGGCAAACCATTCCTAAATTTGGTGATTTTGGCGACATTTCCAAAAATCACCTAAAAATTTCTACCCTGCAGCATCGTATTACCCACATACTTTTAGGTATCAAGAAAAATCACCCCAAATATGAAAGCCTAGGGTCCTCTGAACAGTTTGATGCCTGATATGTATAGGTGTACCCAAGCACGTGGCATACAGGGGCCCCAAAAGGAAGACCCCCATATAGTCTGTCATTTCAGGTACTGCAAAATCAACACATTTACATCGTTTTGGGGGGGGGCAAAAGTAGAAAACAGTAAGTTCACCCCAGAAAACCATATATTTTCGGAAAGTACACATTGCCACGAATCTAAATTGGGTATGCATGTCTTTGTACTCCAACGTAGCAAGCCGCAAATCATTCCTAAATTTGGTGATTTTGGTGACATTTCCAAAAATCACTTAAAAATGTCTAACCTGCAGCATCATATTTCCCACATACTTTTAGGTATCAAGAGAAATCACCCCAAATATGAAAGCCTAGGGTCCTCTGAACAGTTTGATGCCCAATATATATAGGTGTACCCAAGCACGTGGCATATAGGGGCCCCAAAAGGAAGACTCCCATATGGTCTGTCATTTGAGGTACTGCAAAATCAACACATTTACATCGTTTTGGGGGGGGGCAAAAGTAGAAAACAGTAAGTTCACCCCAGAAAACCATATATTTTCGGAAAGTACACATTCCCCTGAATCCAAATTGGGTATGCATGTCTTTCTACGCCAAAGTACCAAGCCGCAAATCATTCCTAAATTTGGTGATTTTGGTGACATTTCCAAAAATCACCTCAAAATATCTACCCTGCAGCATCGTATTACCCACATACTTTTAGGTATCAAGAGAAATCACCCCAAATATGAAAGCCTAGGGTCCTCTGAACAGTTTGATGCCCGATATGTATAGGTGTACCCAAGCACGTGGCATACAGGGGCCCCAAAAGGAAGACCCCCATATAGTCTGTCATTTCAGGTACTGCAAAATCAACACATTTACATTGTTTTGGGGGGGGCAAAAGTAGAAAACAGTAAGATCACCCCAGAAAACCATATATTTTCGGAAAGTACACATTCCAACGAATCCAAATTGGGTATGCATGTCTTTCTACGCCAAAGTACCAAGCCACAAATCATTCCTAAATTTGGTGATTTAGGTGACATTTCCAAAAATCACCTCAAAATATCTACTCTGCAGCATCGTATTACCCACATACTTTTAGGTATCAAGAGAAATCACCCCAAATATGAAAGCCTAGGGTCCTCTGAACAGTTTGATGCCCAATATGTATAGGTGTACCCAAGCATGTGGCATATAGAGGCCCTAAAAGGAAGACCCCCATATAGTCTGACATTTCAGGTACTGCAAAATCAACACATTTACATTGTTTTGGGGGGGCAAAAGTAGAAAACAGTAAGTTCACCCCAGAAAACCATATATTTTCGGAAAGTACACATTCCCACGAATTCAAATTGGGTATGCATGTCTTTCTACGCCAAAGTACCAAGCCGCAAATCATTCCTAAATTTGGCGATTTAGGTGAATTTTCCAAAAATCACCTCAAAATATCTACCCTGCAGCATCATTTACCCACATACTTTTAGGTATCAAGAGAAATCACCCCAAATATGAAAGCCTAGGGTCCTCTGAACAGTTTGATGCCCAATATGTATAGGTGTACCCAAGCACGTGGCATACAGGGGCCCCAAAAGGAAGACCCCCATATAGTCTGTCATTTCAGGTACTGCAAAATCAACACATTTACATCGTTAGGGGGGGGGGCAAAAGTAGAAAACAGTAAGTTCACCCCAGAAAACCATATATTTTCGGAAAGTACACATTCCAACGAATCCAAATTGGGTATGCATGTCTTTCTACGCCAAAGTACCAAGCCGCAAATCATTCCTAAATTTGGTGCTTTAGGTGACATTTCCAAAAATCACCTCAAAATATCTACCCTGCAGCATCGTATTACCCACATACTTTTAGGTATCAAGACAAATCATCCCAAATATGAAAGCCTAGGGTCCTCTGAACAGTTTGATGCCCGATATGTATAGGTGTAACCAAGCACGTGGCATACAGGGGCCCCAAAAGGAAGACCCCCATATAGTCTGTCATTTCAGGTACTGCAAAATCAACACATTTACATTGTTTTGGGGGGGGCAAAAGTAGAAAACAGTAAGTTCACACCAGAAAACCATATATTTTCGGAAAGTACACATTCCAACGAATCCAAATTGGGTATGCATGTCTTTCTACTACAAAGTACCAAGCCGCAAATCATTCCTAAATTTGGTGATTTTGGTGACATTTCCAAAAATCACCTCAAAATATCTACCCTGCAGCATCGTATTACCCACATACTTTTAGGTATCAAGAGAAATCACACCACATATGAAAGCCTAGGGTCCTCTGAACAGTTTGATGCCCGATATGTATAGGTGTACCCAAGCACGTGGCATACAGGGGCCCCAAAAGGAAGACCCCCATATAGTCTGTCATTTCAGGTACTGCAAAATCAACACATTTACATCGTTTTGGGGGGGGGCAAAAGTAGAAAACAGTAAGTTCACCCCAGAAAACCATATATTTTTGGAAAGTACACATTCCAACGAATCCAAATTGGGTATGCATGTCTTTCTACGCCAAAGTACCAAGCCGCAAATCATTCCTAAATTTGGTGATTTAGGTGACATTTCCAAAAATCACCTCAAAATATCTACTCTGCAGCATCGTATTACCCACATACTTTTAGGTATCAAGAGAAATCACCCCAAATATGAAAGCCTAGGGTCCCCTGAACAGTTTGATGCCCAATATGTATAGGTGTACCCAAGCACGTGGCATACAGGGGCCCCAAAAGAAAGACCCCCATATGGTCTGTCATTTCAGGTACTGCAAAATCAACACATTTACATTGTTTTTGGGGGGGGCAAAGGTAGAAAAAAGTAAGTTCACCCCATAAAACCATATATTTTCGGAAAGTACACATTCCTGCGAATCCAAATCGGGTATGGATGTCTTTGTACTCCAAAGTACCAAGTCGCAAGCCTTTCCTAAATTTGGCGATAAAAGCAACTGTTTTTACATTTCTGAAAATCGCCTAAAAATATTGCAATTGGCCGCATTTATCTCACCCAATTTCTTACATACAATTGTAAAACACCATAAATATTGATGCCAAGGGTCTACTGAACAGTTTGATGCCCAATATGCATAGATATACCAAGGCAGCTGGCATGTGCGGACCCCAAATAAAAATAGTGAATATGAGTTTTCTCCGCTGCCGATTCGCCTTCTGTGAACATAGACCCTTGACTTCATATTATTTGCCTCAAGACCCTCCTAACAGCAATGACCCCCCAAAACCATACATTTTTGGAAAGTACACATTCTGCCGATTCCAACAAAGATAACGACGTCTTTCTACACGAAACTACCAAACTGCAAAGCTTTTCTAAACATATAGGTTTTTACAACATTTCTGATGTTCGCCTAAAAATGTTGCAGTTTGCCGCATTTATCACACACAATGTTTTACGTACAAAGAAAAATCTCTCTAAATATGGACGTCAGAGGTCTAATAAATAGTTTGATGCCCAATATGTATAGATTTACCAAAGTATGTGTTGTGTATGGACCCCAAATGAAAAACGTGCCTATGAATTTTCACGCTAGCCAACTAAGCTGCAGAAAAGAGAACCCTAACTGTACGTTATGTGCCGTAAGACCCCCAAACTGTAAAAATACCCCCAGAAACCCATATATTTTTGGAAAGCACATATTTTGGCGGATCAAACTAAGAAAAATCGATCTTTCTATACCAAAGCACCAAACAGCAAAACGATACTAAAGATACATAAGGAACAATAATGCAGGGATAAAATTGCAATAAAACCACAAAAATAGCGTAAATCAATGAAATAACAAAATAATTGTTCTGACAGCGTAATTAGTGGCCGAAATCGATTATCCAATAGTCACGCTGCCAAAATAACACGTTTTTAGGCAAAAAAAACAAAAGATAACAGTATAATGAATTCGTAAAAAAAAAAAAAAAACACCTGTTTGTGTATACATATTTGTGCACTAATAAAAGTTATCTGAGTGTGCAAATACATGTAAATAAGTGTAAATAAGTGTAAATAACTGTACAAAAGGGACCAAGTGTGCTAAAATTAAAAAAAAAAATTTTTAAAAAATTCCAATCTTTACTAAAATGCATAAATGTACTGTAAGTATGTGTAGGTGCAGGTAAGTGTGTAAAAAAAACGTGCACTTACCGTTTTTGGAGCAGGAGAATCGCTGTCTTCTTTGGAGGAGTCCTGGCAGCGTGTCTGCAGAGTTGCTGCGCAGCAGGAAGTGCGTGGGCGGCTCTGCAGGCAGGAAGAAGGGTGAGTGTAGTAGCAGACGCTCCATGCGATGCGTCTGCTACTTTGAAGTCGGATCTGTGACAATCGAGTCGCAGATCCGACTTGACAGCCCCCCAGCCACGTTGCCTAGGGGGCTGTCTTCTCTCCCCACTCTCTGCGGAGGCGGCAAAAGCCGCCGAAGCAGAGAGAGAGCTCAGCTGCCAAAGAACGTACAATGTACGTTCTTGGCAGCCTGAGCATTGGCCTGCCAGCACGTACGCCGTACGTGCTTGGCAGGCAAAGGGTTAAACAACTGTTTGTTTCTAGCCTTATCTGAATCAGACAGCAAGAAGGGATTATCATTTATTTTATAAATATTATAGTTTTCATTCTATAAACAATTAAACATTAACTTTATCGTTCATTTCTAAACAAATACTGAAAATAATGACAATGGGGAAGTATTAATGAAGTATTTATATCTTTCTTTTTTCAGTTGTATAAACCTGTTTTCATTGCAAAGAACAATCCAAAATATGAATGATAAATTGGCTGTGATAAATTAGAATCCCCTAATAGGTACCAGTGGCATAACTACAGAGGAAGCAGAACCCACAGTCCAGGCCCTGTAGTGAACTGATTCCTCTACAATTATAACAAACAAGGGAAAGTTGTGCTCACCACTAATTTTTAAAAACATTAGGCGGGGGTGCAATGAGGGTGTGACCACAAAATACATATAGTCAACTACAAGAGGTCCTCTGCACTCAACCCATTATCAATATATTTAAGACAGCGACATTTTGTGCATACTGCTACTAAAAAATGCCTTACCCTTTAAACAACACAGGGATTGTTTGTCCATATATTGCAATATATTTAAGCTGGCCAACTACGTCAAAGTCATCCCATATCTGGCCAGTCCTACGCTTAATTTTCATCTGATTCATTAAGAATTCAATTGCTTAATTATACATTTTACAAAGGGACTAAGTTTTACCTGCAACTTACTAGCTGCTTTCAAAGTAAAACTCCCAAACTTGGCTGCCCTTTTATTAGACACCAGTGGGATCACCTGACTATATGTATTTTGTGGTAACACCCTCATTGCACCCCCGCCTAATGTTTTTAAAAATTAGTGGTGAGCACAACTTTCCCTTGTTTGTTATAGTTATACAGGAGCAGTGACCAGCTCCATGTTGTAGCTCCCACCCTTCCCAGCTATAGTCAGGTGATCCCACTGAAGTACACCAGAAGTCAAAAAACGTGGCTTGTTTTTTTGTGTGGCAAGGGCAGGATGCTGCATTCTTTGGGTAAAAAAAATTCTTTAAAAATAGTAGCATCTATAATCAAATTCAGGACACCAGTGCTTCAAGGCAGAATTCTGATCACTGAGCCACCCTGCTGAATGCTATATACAAAAGTCTTTTTGCACCACCCTAAAAACCAAACAATGCAGCATCCTGCCTTGCTAACTTATCAGCTGCTTAACTGCAAAAACAGGGGAAATACTTTTCAGATTGAAAATGTTTCAAATTTTAATCTGTATCCTTTACGTAAATGCAAAGTTCTTAACATGAAGTGCATTTACTTGCCACATGTACAGTGGACAGCTGCATGAATATTTCCATATGGAATCCACTATATATATTCCTGTGCATTTGCATGGTAGTTGACTGTGCAATAAATATATTACAGACCTGCCAGGCGCCAGCAGTGCATAGAAGCAAACAGAATTGTGCACTTGTCTCTTTTACACATTTGCCTGAAGATTGTGGCATACGTGTACTTATTTCTTAAGTGGCATCTCATTAAGAAGAAGAATGAAATAAAAACAATAATGCACAATGATCATTAGCCCTGAATTTCTACTTTCTACTGAAAGTAAACATCAGATTAGTTGTTATGAGGTACATTGTTATGTATATGCAATTGCAATTCTCTGAGGCAGCATCTTCCAGCTATAGGGCCAGATTCAATCCAGTGAAAAAAATGTTAATCACGTGAGAAGTTATGAATGAGATTCAATTTGAGATGCAATCCAGTTCAGAAAACCTATCTAACGGTTTATCACGTGAAAACACTATTGAAGTCTATAGGGAAAAAACTGGAATGAATTAGGATTTGTTTTTTTATCCTCGAATTGAATCTCACCCATGAACTTTCACTTGGAAAATACATACAATACAGACACATTGTTTGCTTAAAAATTGACTCTATGGGACATTCCAAATTTCTGAGCTTTTTGTAAAACTGATTTATGGATAAAAGTCTGGGCCATGCAGTCTGAGGTTCAAAATGTTTACGTCAATGAATGCTTCCAAGCACCAGACAGACACAGGCTACGATTGGTTACCAGGGGAGGACAACAGGCTAGACTTCCCCAATGCATATATTGAAAATATCTAACAATCATTTTTTATTTCTTTTGTACTTTTTACCTTTATACTTTTTTCTATGCATTTTTTTTCTCAGACTGGGATGGGTTAATCACAGAACTCACACCAATTATTTTATATATTTTATATCTGGATTTTATGTACGAGTTGTTCTAAAAAAATCCTGTGTTTTAAGCAAAATTTTAGGATAAATATAAACAATACACTTTCTGTTCGGAACATTCATATTTTCCTATGGCATTTGCTGAGTAATTAAAGATTTCTTTCCATTTCTTTCCAGCCCTGAGGATCTGAAAGTTTCCAGAAATGCTTGAAAGGAGAAAATGGTCTTATTCTTCATATTGGTATAAAGAGGACTTCAGCATATCCAGATAGACTCTTTGCTAATGAAGTCTTAGTGAAAGGAGTCCCCAATAAAACATTCCCATCGTAGGGCTAGATTTATTAAAGTGGGCTCAATAACACAGATATTGAATTTTGCTGTGTGAGATGTGGCAATTGATAGATTGCAGTTTTGGTGTTAGAACTACATCTGCTGTACAGAAATCAGCTGATTCTCTTGTGCTTTTTAAATCACACATATGAGACTTTTGAGAACAAAACAAAAAACTACATTAGCACTAATAATTGGTCTTTTTTGTTTCTGCATGTATGCTGCTTACATAGGGATAATACAAAACAAATAGAACAAAAATGCAAATCCTCCATTTTGTGTGTTCTGAACCTTGCTTTTTACCAATATAGGTGCTAAATTACAATTGATTCTGTTTGCTTTCATGATCAGGCACATGATCAGTACAGAAATCCTTGAGGCAAGGGTTGCCATCAGAAACATTGGTGCCCTGTACAAGTTAATTGTCTGGGGTCCCACATCAACACAAGTAACATTTTTGGCCTCACCCCTTGTAGGCTCTAGACAAAAGATCAGATAGGAATAAGGTAAGTTTTGCTACGACAAAAATTATGAACTTGTATTTTTTTTTCAACCACAGCTACTGTTATACAAACCCCCATATCATTTTACTGTTCAGGACTCAGAACATGGATTTTTATTCCTCACCGCCATAAGTGGTACAGTCACAGAATCAAGGGATTCATTCATATTCATTGTCAGGCTGGGGCTCCTTGATCCCATAAGATGAATCAAAAAGACCCCTGTTGCTAACTGATTTGCACTGTCTCCTGGCTGTACTTATTCCATATTCTAAGGGCAGTAGCTGATGGGGAGATTTTTCACCTGCAATAAAAATGCACAACTGACAAATCTCCTAGAAATACTTCTCCACTGGAAATAACTGAAATCGCCATTTCCGCCCGAGGAAACTTCAGAAGAACGAAGCGATGCATTGATTTTACCACCGGTGATGTGCAAAAAATTTAGCGAATAATTACAGGCCACAAATCTCCCCGTCTAAGAGGGTGCTAGAATTGCTAATTTTTTGTGGCATTTCAAATTTTTTTTGGCAAACACTCCTGATTTCAAATTACACCTTCAAAACCATGAATGAATATTTATTGAATGCAAAAAATTAATGTAGAAGTCAATGGGAACGATCAACAGCAAAGCAAGTTTTTACATTTTTTGACCAATTAAAAATGCTCTATAGAGTACAAATTTGAGGTATCTGAGTTTTTTAAAGAGTTTAACCAATCAAGTTCTATATAGTTGGATTTTTAATAAACTCTAACATTTAAAAAAGTTCATATTATGATAAATATGCCTTTGAAATCTGCATTGCAACTGCCCAAGGGCAATCACTAATATATATATATAGGTATGGGGTCCGTTATCCAGAAACCCATTATCCAGAAAGCTCCAAATTACTGAAAGGTAGTCTCCCATAGACTCCATAATAATCAAATAATCCAGATATTTAAAATTGCTTTTCTTTTTCTCTGTAACAATAAAACAGTAACTTGTAATTGATCCAAACTAAGACATAATTAATCCATATTGGAAGGAAGACCAGTCTTTTGGGTTTATTTAATGTTTTTCTAGTAGACTTAAGGTATGAAGATCCAAATTATGGAAAGATCCATTATCCAGAAAACCCCCAGGTCCCGAGAATTCTGGTTAACAGGCCCCATATCTGTATATACAGTAAAGGGCTGTTTGAGGATCAGCACCTAGGGTTCTAGGTCTCACTCGTTCAATACTTACAGAACTTGGTGCAAAGCAGGGCCCCAGTGATCCATGTTTAACCTACATCAGCGACCCTATGTGTGCTCAGTGCCAGGATTAATGCTGACTTAAATTCTTGTGAAAGAGCTGTTACGTAAATTTTAACATAAATGTATACTTAAATTGCACAATTTACATAACTTTGCTCTTTGTGGCTGGGCTCCTTTCAGATCGTAATTTGACCGGGCTCCCTGTACTGCACAATGGTGGTCAGCCTGAACTCATGGAGGTGATACATGGGAGCCTAGGGCAAAATGGTGACAACTTGTTCTGGACAAAATCACCCTGGGAAGGTGCACTTTTTGAAGAAGAAGAAGATCAGTTAGCCAGTATAGGATGTAAGCATTTAAAGTCACAGATGCCTAACAATTTAACGCTTCCCAGTGATTTTACATTTCGTTATCACTAACACTAAGTGCAATTTTTTTGTAACAATATAATACATGTAAAATGTAAATTCAGTG
The DNA here is from genome assembly GCA_038501925.1 of Xenopus petersii. Lineage (NCBI taxonomy): Eukaryota > Metazoa > Chordata > Amphibia > Anura > Pipidae > Xenopus > Xenopus petersii. The sequence goes on from CM076677.1 coordinate 54,040,439, forward strand.
CTAAAAAAAAGTTGCTGTAATAAGAAATTTGTGGATTTTCTGGAAAGACTAAATATAGTAGCAGAGCTAGCAGTGGCAAACCCACTCAACTTAGCAGTACTATTGTGCTAATTAATATATGAGAAATTAAAATTCCCACTAATATGGCTTACCTTACCTCTTATTTTGTTTATGACTGCCCTTCTTTTTCAGCCCAAGCAATCATCGAGGAAACCCGAAGTAAGTTTCTGTTCTCAAGCTGGGTTTTGGGCTTAGAAAGCTTGGCACCTAGAAGCTGCCAAAGTTTATTTTTCCTTACAAACGCTCCATTTGAGGAAATTTATGGATATTGCAGAGCTTTTCTGTCTTGAAACCCAGCATAAATAGGGAATCTCAATCTGGGTTTTATTGACGAAAAGCTAGAGCCATTATAAACAGGTCACTGTGTATTAGAAGTGATGCCTTTTGCACAGAACTAACCAGTGTTGGACTGGCGTGTTGAGGGCCCACTCAACACCCCGCTATATCAGGGATCCTCTCTACCAACATTCACCCCTCCTGGTCTCCCCCCCCCCGCATGGCTGTGATCGGGCTTTGGGAGTGGTGGAGGAGCATCTGCAGTGCCTTGGGTAGCAGGGTCCAAACCTGGAACTAACTAACCAGAGTAATCTATTTCCATACAATGATATATTTCCATACAATGTGAACAGGCCTGGACTGGCCATTGGGTCGTTTGGGCAAATGCCGGTGAGCCTCTTCATTTATGGGCCAGGGAAGTGAAGCCAAATGGGACAGGAAGCTGCACAAGACCCCAAAAGAGACCACAGAAAAGAGCCAAAACTGCTGTCATCTAGGAGGAAGACTGCCTACCAAATTTTAAAGGCAAGTTTTTTTTAATCCCTGGTCTCAGTGTTTTTTTTTTTATTTTTATAGGGGTACAGCCCTGACCACCAATGTTGTTTTACTTTATTGGGGGACCCTGGCCACCAATAGCTTTTTAACTTTTATGAGGGAGACCCCTGACCACCATTTTTTTTTTTTACTTAATAGGGGTCCCTGACCACCAATGGTTTTTTTTCCCGTCTTATGGGAGGCCCTCACCAGTGTCGGACTGGCCCACCGGTATTCCAGGAAAACTCTGGGTGGGCCCAGGTGTCAGTGGGCTGGCTAGGGGTGCCACCCGGCCGGTATTTTACAGGCCTAGCCGGTAAAACACCTGCCAAGGCCGGGGCCGGTATTACAAATTTAGTTGCAGGTAATTTGTAATACCCTTAAGAAAAACCCTTGGCCTTTGGTGGAAACGTACCTTTTCTTCAGCATAAAACTCCGTGTAACATATTAGCCCCAGTGTGCCAGTGAAATAAGGATAACAAAATGCCACAGCCACAGTTTCAACAATTGATGTTTGTGTGCAGAATGCAAATTTTGGCATGTAAACCGCATAAAGTATGGGAATTTAAAAGAGAAAGCAGCACATGATGCATATAAGCCCAATGCCTACACAACATAAAGTGAAGGCAAATAAACATGTAATTAGGCTGTGTCATTCCAATGCACAAAGTTGTCTCCCCGCCCAGCAGCTCCTCCCACTCTCCTGAAGAGCCGGGATCCCTCAGCACCGCTAGTGATGTAACACAACAGGCCACGCCCACCCGGCGGAGCGACACACGAGCGGCGCAAGTATCGGAGCAGCCTCTGGCAGTCACAAGCGAGAGAGTATCGGGAGTGGACTCTATAAGCAGCAACCGGGCTGCAGCCGCGCCAGAGACATGGGCCTCGAGAAGGAGACGGCAGATGCCCGCATCTTTATGGATGAACATGAACTGAGTCACAGCACTGTCCCCATGCTGACTGAGAAATCCTTCCACAACAGCCCCGACCGTGATCCCAAGAGGTTGAACTCCCACCTGAAGGTAAGTGATAGATTTGTCTCTGCTCCGAACCTGTCGGCTGCCCATTGTGGAATCCACTTGACATCAACTAGGTACGTCTATACTGACAAATGCTGGATTTGATAGACACAATCCTTTCCTTTTTATCCGTGTCAGTCAGTGGCACCGACAGTGGAACTACAAACAAACAAGTTACTGTCACATTTGTGGTTAATGCAGTGGTGTATAGTGCAATGCACACATCCAGTATCCTACAATAGGACTGATGCCATATCTGGGCTTTATAGTGTACTGCTGGGTCACATGGGACATTCAACCTAAACTGCCAGTGCTGAACTGCAACTGTCAATAGCAACAGGCAACTTTTTGCTATGAGGGAATGGAATGAGTGGCACTCTTTTAACCAGGTTTGCAGTATCACCTGCCACTTGCAGATGTGGAAAATAGTTTTCCTGCATCTCATTTACACCCATCTCTAAAGTCACATTCCGCTTCTGGCATCTTTTAGTCTGAGACGTCAATGATTGTTAAAGGTATAGTAAGCACTGAGCTTCCTGAACAAAGTCACTGGTCAAGCTGGGGAGGCCCTGATACGCTTGGGGTGTATGTGTTGCAGTAACAGAACTTGCACTTTATTTTGCAGGTAACATTTGAGGATGTGATTGGAGAGCCGGATACAACTCACAGCTTCGACAGGGTCTGGGTGTGCAGCACAGCTCTGTTTGAGATCAGCAAATACCTGATCTACAAGGTCCTGACTGCCCTACTTGCCGTGCCGCTGGCATTTGTTATGGGAATTCTGTTTGCAGTGCTCAGCTGTCTACACATTTGGTAAGTAGCAGAAGCAGTTTCACCTCAGTGGAACTTATTGGGTTAAACTTACCTAGACATCAGTGCGCTCCAGTCTATTGCTTCATTTCATGGTGTCTTCCAGTGTTTGTTGACTGTACTGATCCAAAAACTGACCATATACACCTTTTATTGCACTGGTAATTGGAATGCAGTTGAATAGATACAATTTGCAACTGCCAAAGAATTTAAATGGTCAGGATATTGGAATATACTCTTAAGTATACATAAATATACTCTTTTAATTATAACAGGCCTGATACACATCTGTTATCTTATTGCAGTGTCAACTCACCTCATTTAGATGATTGCACGGTAATAGTGGCATTGTGCCCTTTCATGCCAGCCATGTTATCAGTAGCACTTATTGGAAGGGAGTTCCTGAAAACCTCATTCTAACTCTACTATTCAGTCAACGCATTACCCCATTTGTTTTATCTATGGGGTCCTGTAGAAATTAGATGATACTCCGTTTCCATGGGACTAGTCAGGTTAGATCTTAAGGGAGAGGAAAAGTTTGTTTGCACTTGGGGGTGCCAAATGTTAGGCACCCCCAAGTGATTGTACCTGAAACCCGGGGCCAGTGCTCCTATCAGCAGAAAAACGACACCATCCTGGGGTTATACCAGTCAGCACCACAGAGTGATATTCTTCCTCCTTCCTCTTTCTTCGCGCGGTTGCGCATGCGCAGTAGCATGAAAACCAAACTTTAACTAAAAAGTCAGCTATTAATTTCTACTGCGTATGCGTTTGCCCCAGGAAATTTGAAGAAAGAAGAAGTCGGAAGAAGATCTTTACGTAATGCTCGCTAGAAAAACCCCAGTCCAGTGCAGTTTTCTGCTGATAGGAGCACTGGCCCGGCTTTTCAGGTAAATCAATACAATCACTTAACATTTGGCACCCCCAAGTGCAAACAGACTTTCATTCTCCTTTAAAGGAGAACTATTGCGAAAATGAAAATTTAATATAAGTTTCATCATACTGAAATAAGAAACCTTCTCAATACAATCAATTAAAAATGTTGTACTGTTTCTGAAATAATAAAGTTCATCTTCACTATTCCTCTCTCAGCATCTGTTTCTCTTCATTCTGCCTTCATTCAGGAGTGGGTGTCACATAATCATTGACAGTTAGATCCAATATATCTTATAGAGGGGTCTCCTTTTGCCTAGAAGATGTATTAGTTCACTCTATAAAAATCGCCAGACATCATGTCTTTCTACATGCAGAATTTGTGCAAAAGGCAGTTATTTTGTTAGATCTTGTGTGTACTGGAATCAGTTATTTGAGTGAGCTCTAATACATCTGCTATAAGATATTGGATTTAACTGTCAATGAATATCTGACACCCAACAGTTTTTTATTTCAGTATGATGAAGCTTATATTAAGTTTTCTTTTCCGCAATAGTTCCCCTTTAAATTAAAAGGTGAGTCTTCCAGAGCTGCAATTAATGGGTATCAAATAGTTGCTTGTGATTATCTCCTCCTGGCAACTCTTAAGACAAACTTATAGATGGAACAGACGCAATGACAACCTAATTCAGCTTTGTATTTCTTGCCACTAAAGTATTGCCTATACCCCCACAGAAAGCATAAAGGAGAAGGAAAGGTCTTTTAACTTGGGGTGCCAAAAGTTAGTCACCCCAAAGTGATCACATGTATCTACCTGAAACCCTGGGCTGGTGCTCTCATCAGGAGAAAACTGCACCAGCCTGGGATTCTTCCAGCGAGTACCACAGATCGTCTTCCGACTTCTTCTATCAACAAATTTCCCGGGGCAGACGCATGCGCAGTAGAACAAAATAGCCGACTTTTTCATTAAAGTTTGGCTCCTCGTGCTACTGAGCATGCACAGCCACGAGAAAAAGAAGTAGACGGAAGACAAGCGATCCGTGGTGCTCGCTTGTAGAATCCCGGGCAGTGTTAGCGGCATGTACAGTATCATCTCTGGGGATGACTTTATCATACTCCATATGCAATGGAGGTGGCCCCAAATTTCAAATGCAGTTACCTACTGTCCATGGGCACTTTAAATGTCATACTTACAGGAGATACATGGATACCTGAAATGTAAAAACACTCACACCACAGAGGAAATAGCAAGTAGCAAAGAATATGAGAAAAGCCTGACCTATGATTCCACAAAACGTAAGCATAAAGACCTGCCCACATCCTCCCATTTGCCTTGTTATTGTACCTATGATATGAATGTAGCTAGGGCATACAATGGGAGTATATGGCTGGAACTTTTTTTATATGAAATTATACAATGGTCATCAGCTTTTGCCATACGGATGTCTCCCCTTTTGGATTTTGTAACCGTTTTAACAAGAAATGGTACAATACTGTGATGCACCTATCACCTTACCTAACAAGATTTTTAACATGTGCAATCAGAATTTATGCAGTCATGGAAGGAGAAAGCCAAAGCTTTGAGTATATCTGTTCATGTTTAGGTACAGTATAGAGTGACGTTTATGTGCAAAAAAATGTACTAAAATACAAGAACCATTGATTCTGTATCTAGAAATCAAGTGATGTCTTTTACTAACTGGATATTCTCCATTGCAGGATTATGATGCCTTTCGCAAAGAGCTGTATGATGATATTGCCCTCTGTACAGAAGATATGGAAGGGTGTGACAGATAGCTTTATTGCTCCCATATTTGCAAGCATGGGACGATGTTTTTCTAATGTTAACATTCAGCTGGATCGGGATTAATCCTCTGTACCCCTCGGTAATACTGAATGTGTCTGCCTTCCTGGTGCTTAATCACTCTGCTCCCTCATGCACCGTGATCAGATGAAATGAAGCTGCTCATAGTTTATGCCCTTAACACCATCTGTTTCAATTCTGTCTAAAACTGAAACCCTGGTTCAAGTCTAGTAATCAATTAAGAATGTCAGAATTTGTATAATTTACCACCTTATCAGTGGGCGTGTACTCAAAAGGGCATAGTATGTCCATTCAGCAATGTGGGGCATAAACTATTCCCATGCAGAAATGTCATTTTGTATTTCTTATGACCCCATTTTTTCTTAAACTGACATTTGATCACATGTGTGGGTAAATATGTATTAAAAGGGCACCTGTTGGCTAATAATATTATCCCCAACCAATGGTTCAGGCTAATACAGCCCACACTCTGGTTTGGGGTAACAGTAGTTTGTTTGTTTTTTAAATTCCCCCAACCAGCACCGGGAGGGAGCTACAGGTGAGAGCAGCCATGTTGGGGCATACCCATGTGCATAATGAGAGATTACCGCAACTTGATCATTATGAGCATGATATCAGAAGCTGTGACTGATATGGCTGCTCACACCAGGCGCTCCCGTTTCAAGTGTCCTAGCACTGGCGGGAAGGCAATTTTTTTACAAAAAAAAAAAAATGTGCCCCATGTTGGGGCACATATATTCGCATAATGAGTAAATGCAGTAACTTTCTCATTATGCTCATGCGTGTGACGTAAGAACCACATTTGCATATACCCTCTGAATGATATGGTTCTCGGATTTTTTTTCTTCGCTGAAAATTATCAGAAAAACTCTTTTTTTTTTGGATCGCACTTTCAACAACCTCTGAATTGACCTTAAATAAATAAGCCTCCGCATTTAGTCCATTGTGGATTTTGACCCCAATAAGACTGAAATGATAGGGTGAATGCTTATTTGCTATGCTGAATAACAGCAGTGAGTCTGTTAATGAAGACTTGTAACATAAGCCAAGGGAACCTGAACACATTTTGGATTACAAAAGAGCATTTTAACCGAAAATGTCTCAAAGACACTGCCTAAATCATATACAAATTGAACCCTCATTTTACGTTTTTCAGGGGACCACAAAAAAATGATGTAAAATCCAGGAAAATCTAAAATCAGGGAAATGTATTAAGCATAATATATAAGTGGGACCAATAAACAACAATGAAGAATGAGGGAAAACTTAAAATCAGGGGATGTAAAATTGAGGTTTCACTTTAGTTGGTTTCTTGAGAATCCCCTATGGCAGAACTCTACTCTATTACTGAACGTTTACATCCAATAATTATGCCATTGAGAACAAGCCTTGTATTGCTACTGGATTTTATGCTACCCTTCTACTGATCTTAGCTAACTGGCATTAAACGAAACCTTGATATCAAGCCTATGCAGAACTGATGTAACATATTTCTGGAAAAAGTTCAGTTGAGAAACTTACAGACAATACTAAAGCTGGCCATAGACGCAAAGATCTGATCGTACGAATCGAGGATTCGTACGATTTTCGGAACGTGTGTGGAGAGTCCCGACATTTTTCGTCCGGCGGAGATCGGTCGTTTGGTCGATCGGACAGGTTAGAAAATTTCTGTCGCCTGCCGATAATATCTCTGCGTGTATTGCCGATCGTACGATTTTCAGAGGGAGACTGTCACTAGTGTTGTCAGACATAAGTATCGTACGATTGCTGTCAGGGGCAGAACATTGGCTGATCTGTTCTATTTGATCGGAATGGTAAAGACTTTGATCTGAATGGTTAGTGGAGGGTCGGGAGATGGGAAAGTCCGATCGTACGTTGATTCGTACGATCGGATCTTTGCGTCTATGGCCAGACTCAAAGTGATATCTTATACAGATCACGTATTTAATGTTTATTTACTAATGGCACAATGTAAATATTGTGTTAATTATATTAGAGCAATGCACTGAAATAATTCTATCTGTATAGTTTAAAGAAATATATTGAAACATTTCTTAACATGCTTGTGTATCCATGGAGTATTTATTTAAAGAGTATAAAATCTATTTCTATATGAGCCGTTGCTATACCAGTAATCTTTAGTTAATGGATCCCCAGCTGTTGCATGGGATCATGTGTCTTCGGTTGACAATCATTGTTCAATACTGCTGTAAATAAAATAGAAGTCAAAGCTTATGTGTGGGTTTGTTTCTCTGTTAGGGTTCGCTGGCTGTGCTTTAATAGAATTCAACCCCTACAGCAAAATTGGCTTGAGGTTAAGATTTGCCTGTTAATAGCCTACACATACTCCAATGTCAAGCATAGACAGGTCTCCACATCTCCACATTCATTTCACTCCTACCAAAATACACCCATTCTATATCCCATAATAAAACATCCAAATGAAATAGGCAATCATAAATTAGTAAAGTAAAGCCACATTCTAATCTTAGTATCTGTGTCCCTGTTTAAGGGTGATAGGGGACTTTAAATATATACAGTATGTAAGAAATGCCAACATTTCCTAGAAGTGATTTTTATCTGAAAAATAGCTCTCATTGACACAATATGATAGCCCCAACCTAAATTCAATTTGGTATGAGAGCAATGAAGTAAAATAATTAAAGGTGCAGGTCTAGTAACCCACAGCAGATGTTAGCTTTCAAACAGCACCCCAGCAAATGCTACCTGTGATGGTTTGCTATGGGTTAAACACCTGGAGCAAACTCTTTAACTGTAGTTTTGCTTACTTTAAATATAATTAGGATCCAAGATGCACTCAAATGGTTCCATTAGGAATTTGAAGGAAAGGGGCCCAGCATTAAAGGCCAAGCGGGAGCAGATTAGACTAATTACATTGCTATCCATAACACCCATGGCTTATAACAACACTTATATACATATAGGAGGGAATATATAATAAAATACTTACAGAGACTATAAGTCACTGCTTTGCCACCCACCTCAAATGTACAGTGGAGCTGAATTGTACGTTCCCCAACTAAATCCAACTAAGTAACACTGTGTTGTAAATAACAGGACAACATCACTGGTGCACTTGGATAGCAGCATAAAAACCAAAAGGTTTGCTGTTCTCTAGTAGATAAAATACTCATGGCATGAGGCCACATATCTTTCACCACTGACATTATGTTCACATCTTATCTATTTGCATCCCATAACAAATAGCATCTTCCTGTCCTATAAAGCCCACAATTAGACCAAACCTGGTACACGCTGTGGACATGGATTTAAAATACAGTACATATATCCTCCATCTCAGTATTGCATATCCTTCTTGCCAGCAGCATGGCAAAGAAATAGGCAGTTTTATACCACTAAAAAGTGTATTTTTTTTTATTAAACTTTCCCATTCAATGTTATTTGCAGACTATATTTTCTGCCACACCACTGATTTGATTAACTGACTTCCAGTCACTTTAACTGCTCAGATACGCTGTCCAGGAGGGCTAAAGAGTATTGGTATATAAAATGTAGGCATGATAGGTTTGTCATTTTAAAGGAAAATTATACCCATGAAAATGTAGGTCTCTATAAAAATATATTGCATAAAACAGTTCATATGTTGAACCCTGCTTCATATAAATTAACCATTTTCAAAATAATATAGATTTTTTATTAGTATGTGTCATTGGGCAATCATAAATAGAAAATTGCCATTTTAAGAACTAAGGGCCATACATGTTAGGTTATGAGCCAATAAACTGACACAGTAACACTTCTTCCTGTTACAGTTAGAGCTGCAGTATTTCTGCTCAGGTGTTCGGACAGAGAATATCACAAAATGGAGGCTCAAGGTAAAAGTTGTAAAAGGACAATATTTACTTAAATATATATATTAGAAATATGCTAAGATTCTTTAATATTCCACTTAATATTAATAAAGTTCGATCAGGCCCGGATTTGTGGCGAGGTAACATAGGCCCGGGCCTAGGGCGGCGAAATTTTTGGGGCGGCACACCGCCCAGCTGCATCTTTGAAGCACTGGGGACTTAACGTTCCCCAGCACTTCTGCCTCAGCAAGCGCCACAGCTGGCGATAGGACCCTGCAGACACAGGGCGGCGAGACCTTGGGGCGCCGCTTCGTTAAATCCGGCCCTGAGTTCGATCACCCTTTACATACAAAAATAGCCTTACGTGCTTCATGGAGCAAAGGCGCTTCTATAATAAGCAGTTATAGTACAGATTGGAGTTCAGTTTGTGCCAGGCTAAATTTTGCAAGAATTAATATTTGAACTTGGCCACATAAAATACATTTCAGTAGGCATCAGACTCCTCCCCTGTTAGGCAACAGAAAAATAATGAGTAAATTGATTTGGGTCACCAATTTAACCAATGTATGGATTACTACAGGTAGTAGTCATACAATACCTAAATTTAGGATCTAACGTTCCTCTAGCCATATTATTGTATGTACTACCCAGTGTAAACATCCCATAAAATGTGCTCAGACTCCTAGCAGAGTTCTGTAGCAGCATTTCCAAAAGTAAATTTTAATTTAATTGACTGAATTGAGTTTTTAATATTTACAAGGTATCTATACACTTTATAGAACCTAACTGAAACTGACTTCTTCTGTGAAAGGACAATTTATTAACTGGATTTGTGCAAAACTCCAGATGGCTTCCATCTGAATGGTTAGAGTTTATAGCATTGCTGAATCCAGCCATGGAATTTTATAATACATGCCATGTTCCACTAGTCACTCCTGCAACAGCCCTGCTTTGCTGTGTAGCAACTCTGACACGTCTCATGTAAATAGCAGCCAGTGCTATAAACAAATAGACATTAAATGCATATATAGTAAATACATTTTATTGATATAACACAGGCAAAGTATACATGTTCCCATTCTTAAATGGACAGATTACAGACACATACAGATATTATCTTTGTAATATATGCTATGGAAAACCAAAGGGGACATTTTCAGAACTGCTAGTTGAATCGATCACTCACATAATCTCTGCTTTAATTTGCCTGCTTTATATCGTAAAAGCAATTTAAGCATCAGAGAACATTTGTTGGAAAGTCATTATTTTTAGGACCCAAGAGCAATTTCAGACACTGGGAAAAAACCTGGTGGGCCCTGATCCTCATGGGTCCCTGTTGGCCCAGACCTGCTACCCTGGAGCTGCCCCATAGAGTAATGAACTGCATTGCTGCAGGCAGCGCGTTCGTGCATGCACACTGTGAACCGTGTTCTCGCATGCGCATATCGCAACTATTCTGGCAGCCAGGCTGGGAATTGGATGTCGGGATGGGGCCCCTGGGGCTGCCAGGAGAGTCCTTCATTTGCAGCCCCAGTGGGCCCCCAAAGCTCCAGTCCAATCCTGCCCAAGAGGAACAATTTGAAAATGGACCTCTTGCTTCAAAGCTACCAAATTTCATCAAGCTTAGATTGTAAGCTTTTAGGGGCAGGGACTTTCTTTCAACTGTATCTCTTACCACATCGTGCTTTATCTTTATGTATTTATTATAATAAATATAAAATAATTATACATATAATTACATATAATATTCATAAAGCGCTACATATCCTAGCAGCACTATAAATAGTTACACATACTGTACATAAATCAGATTCATCTCGCTCTCTTTCAGAAATACTTTTTTTTTTTTTTTTTAAATTCCATGGTGGAGTTTATGCTACATGCAGCACATATCTGCATATAAGAGTAAAGATTTCCACCTCTCTGTTTGACGGACTGTCACTTCAAGGGAGATCCATAATGAAGTGTGAATGTAAACTAGTTTGAGGAGAAAGGATTTTAGAGAAAATACTGTATACACACATGACCCAGTTGCCACCACAGGACTAGAGTAAAATACTGAAAACATTCCCATGGAAAAAAAATCTTTTTTGTCTGTTTATGGTTACCAGTGCTCAGTACAATTTCCACATTTTTTCCATTCTAATTTTTGATGAGGGGTGTGACTGAAAACTCTCTAAGTAATTCTGTACAGAACTGAAGCAACCCCCCCCCCTTCAGCTGCAGAGAATCCAGCCAGACACTTACTCATACATTAGTTACTATGAAATGTTGCATATCCTGGCATGGAAGGAGGTATATACTGTAATATTCCTTTACAATGACTGGGAGAAAAACTACCCACCCGCTGAAACAGCTTAGGAATGTGTAGGATACATAGTAGCACTAAAATAAAACATTATGATGTAGACATGGTGTTCCCGACCCTAACTTTTATATATTAGCTGTTGTGGGCTTTTTTCCAAAATTTTAGTTTCATCAGCAACTTTTGCTGTTTTTCCCTCTAAAGTACAGATCTACTAAAGAAAAAGTAGCAGACAGCTCCAGAATTCACTGCAAATCCCCTCCTTTGTAATTTTAAAAAGCGCATAAATAAAGCCGATATATTGATATTAACCTACCAGACTCCAAGAATGCTTTGATCAGCGCTCTGCAGCGGTAACAGAGGTTTGATGCTCCAGAATGTATGGCCAATTTTGAGGAAGTGGCCTTAGCCATGAAACGCATAAAGCATGTCGTTTGTGCATGTATGTGTGCTTCATGATTTTAGGGTTCTGATTTGGTTGGGTATTCGTCCCAATCTCTAGCAAAGGATTCGGGGGTTCGGCCAAATCCAAAATAGGGTGCATCCCTATTAATTAATACCATGCATGTCAATCAAGTATTTAATCCATTGCAAAGGGCTAATCAGCATATGAATAAAGGTATGTTGGGATGTGGCTGAATCCTTAACTGAATTCAGATTCAGTTCAGCCTGGCACTTGGATTCTCAATCCTGCTGTAAAAGACTAAATCCTGGCTGAATCCCAAACCAAGTCCTGGATTTGGAACATCCCTAGTCGTTTGTATTACTATTTAAACCAAACTAACACGTAAGATACACCATCATTTTATACCACTCTAGACCTGTCATAAACAATTGTAATTAAAGGAAAACTATACCCCCAAAATGAACACTTAAGCAACAGATAGTTCATATCATATTAAGTGGCATATTAAAGAATCTTATCAAACTGGAATATATATTTAAGTAAATATTGCCCTTTTACATCTCTTGCCTTGAGCCACCATTTCGTGATGGTCTGTGTGCTGCCTCAGAGATCACCTGACCAGAAATACTACAACTCTAACTGTAACAGGAAGAAGTGTGGAAGCAAAAGACACAACTGTCTGTTAATTGGCTCATGTGACCTAACATGTATGGTTTGTTGGTATGTTTGTGAGTACAGTGAATCCTACGATCCCAGGGGGCGGCCCTTATTTTTTCAAATGGCAATTTTCTAGTTATGATTACCCAATGGCACACACTACTAGAAAAGTATATTATTATGAAAATGGTTCATTTACATGAAGCAGGATTTTACATACAGTATGAGCTGTTTTATGCAATATCTTTTTATAGAGACCTACATTGTTTTGGGGGGTATAGTTTTCCTTTAATGTGAAGAGCCTGTACAAAAAGGACAAATTTAAGCAGCAAAATGCTGATAAAAAAGCAGCAACACAAAATCAGTTTTTAAGTCATTATTTGTAAGCTAATACATCTTTTCATGCCAGAATTATACTTTGACATAAAATCATCACATAGACAACTTTTGGCGTATGTTACCTCATTTTTTAGACATCTTTATAAACATGCCTGTTAGTCCTTATTGTAATACCCTTTAATATGTAAATCAGTTCTGAGATTGTGCAGGTCGGTATTTTGAAGATTTGTATAGATGTTGATTACTTATTTAAATGATCAAAATAACAGGTAATGAATAACAGCAACTATAAACAACTAATATTAATGAGTAATTAATTGGACACATGAACATTTGAGAGAGAAGCCTTAGGTGTGTCTAATGTTTGGCTTTCCTGTTGCAACCTGCCCATTCCTATTCCCAAGTAACCTACAGCTCGTCAAAACAAAAGAGCTGAATTATATGTTAACTTTTCATTTACATTTAGGATTATATATAAAAATTCACTTTTAAGGTTTAGAATATATATATATATATATATATATATATATATATATATATATATATATATATATATATATATATATATATTATAGTATATAGTATTTATGCAGTATTTATACAGTATATACCAAATGAATGTAAAAGCATTTGTTACATTTCCTATCTTTTAATTTACCATTTACTAACTTTTCTGATTCCTAACCTGAAGCTAAACTCAGATCCATGCTACAACTTTCAAATCCTAAACCTGAAAATTTCTGGATCAATGTATTGTGTAGGATAGTATCAACACACGCTGCTTCGCCATTTTGGTTACCCAATCTGACTCAATGAAACAAATATCACACCAGTAATAATAGTGACAGAGACTCACCACAGAGAGTAGTCGATTCAGGTGCTCAAGTTACAAAAGATACGAACACAAGAACAGTATAAGCAGGCACAAACTGAATGACAGCAACAGTGTAGGGTAAAACTATAACTTTCAATAATACTCAAAGATAGAAAAAGGTGCCACAAATCTCTAAATGTTGATACACTCACCAAGTCTAGCCCATGACTAAGTGCTTAGGAGGCAAGAAACACATGATGTTCTTTTTTTAATGTAAACCAGTAAAGTGAGATATTTTACTTTATACTTGTAGGCCCAGTGGTTTTTCCAGTGGCTCTGTAGCCGTTTTCATTAGTATTGCTAAAAGAATAATTTTGTCATCTTAAAGGGGTCATGCACCTTCCAACTCTTTTTTCAATTCAGTTGATTTTGGATAGCTCACCAGAAATAGACTTTTTTCCGAATTTTATTTTCTATTTTTCACCTTTTTAAAGCAGCTAAACTGTTCTAAATTGATACATTTAGTTGATACATTTCTTATCTTTGTCCCTGCTGAGCAGATTCCCTAAGTTTTGTTAAAGGCAGCTGTTAGAATTGATACAATAGTTGCTAATATTCCACACAAATACTCCTGAGAAATGTATCAACTAATTGTTGCAAAATTGTAATATCATAGAGTCTGCACCTGGGTCACTGAGCTGCCAGACTGAAACACTAGAGACAGTTAGATTTTGGAAAAACAGTAAAAAAATAAAAAATGGAAAGCAATTGAAAAAAGTCTTTATTTCTGGAGAACAATCTGAACACAACTCAACTGAAAAAGTGTTTGGAAGGTGAACCACCCCTTTAAGCATTTTATATTCTAAAGTGCTCTTAAGTATACTCTGTCATTGGCTACTGTGGTCATAACTAGTCCATGTTCATTTCACAGAGGCAATCCCATGTAGGACCCATCAACTAGCCGAAGCGGTCCTGGATTGCAGGAAAAATGAAACCTGCCTGATCAATATCAGGCCAATTTTTGGCCTGATATCGATCAGGGGGACACATTGGAAACCCCCACACAGGAGCAGAGAAGATGCCGAAATGGTCTAAAGTACTGATATTGGCAGCTTTAATCTGCCCGTGTATTATGATCCTGCAAATTATTGGCTTCCAAACATATGATTACTTGTGATTTTATTACTTTCTTTCCAACTAATGTAAGCTGGTGAGGCTATAAATTCTAGAATTCTAAAATTCTGCCCCTAATATAACAACAGGTTGTGTAGAAGGCAATGTTTATTTAAGGGTGATATATAATAATATTGTGTGGCATGAATTCACTTTTATATTTGCAAAGCTATGCCGTAAATAAAAGAGGTGTAATAGGAGAATATGAGAAAAGCTCTAAGGTTTAGACAACAATATTTTTAGAGACTTCTAATCCTTAGTGTATATAAATCATAAGTGTTGTTTGGAAATGTTATTAATAATTGGCTTCCTCCTATTGTTTCAGAACATTTTCAGTACTAGGTGTGAAAGCAGAATATAAAGCACATGCTGAGAGATGTGAACTGGGCAGAGCACTGTCTGCTATAGTATTTTAATGTCTTGTACCTCTTACATTGCACAGTGTGGACTTGAATATAAAGTCTGTGGCTTCCAGCACCCTATTTGAGGCTGGTGTTCCATGAACCCTGGGGATGTGTCTCAGTTGAACAGGGCTGTCATCCAAGCCCAAACCATGAAGAACAAACATTGGAACTGGGCCAGCAACAATCCTGCTCACAGCCACCTCCTTCCCCTCCTTCCTAGTTCTGCCTTAACACAATGTACTATCTTTCTCACTGAAATCTTTTAAATCATAACTCCCTGAAATCTCAACCAGAGCATCCAGCAACTCAAGGACAGCATGTCTGGTGGCAAATACATAGATGAAGAGGTAGGACTGGCCATTGCTTATAGCTGGGAGTTGCTTAATTTATGCATTGTGGCTTAATCCTTGGACAGTATACACTGACGGCACTTTAACTATATAACTGTATTCATTGCATATAAATTCCCCTTACCAGATACTGTAACTAGTAATATCTACAGAATCCAGGCTCGGAACTCCCAGAAAAAAATGGTACTGCCCATTCTGGAATCACTCCCTACCTCTCTGCATGCCAAGGAAAAAGTTACCTCCTAGAAAATAACTTGATGGATAATAAATGTGCAGGGGAAGTAAGAGATGGAATGTTACTTGGCTCTGTATATAGAGCTGTGCTTGATACGTTGAATATGTTGATAACCGGCTTAACACAAGGTTTTACACAAATCTTCACAACCTGTAGCTTCCCAGCTATTGCAGACAGTTACACACAGTGGGAGCACACTAGGAGATGTAGTTCAGCAACAACTGGAAACCATATGCATTTTACTGTTGGACACAAACAATTAAACAGAGAAGAAATCACAGGCTCTCACTTTACTGAAGTATATTAGTTTACAGCTGAAGACACTATGTATATACTGTACCATTTTAGGATGTAGGTGAGGTATGTATAGTGCTGTGTCAAAATGCCTCAGCTTAGTGATTTCAGCTGGATTTCCTCTGTACAAATATGGAAAAGAAGTAGACAAAATCATGGTTCCACTTGGATTCTAATTTGAGGGCTTTAAGTCAAATCATGTATTACAGATAAAGCAGCAGTTCATTTACATGTATAGTGTATAAACACTGTTTGATGAAGGGAAATATATGTACAATAATCACCATGGAATGTAGCAAGTTATATTGTTCATATTAGGATATATACAGTGTGTAGGCACTTGGGGTCCATATCCCAATGCTTAAAGTGAACACTTTTTTATTATGTTGTTTTTGTGCAAATAATGGGGAACATGGCATGAGCCTAACAGAAACTGCAGAGCAAATCCAGGGTGTCTGCTTTAAAGAAGTGGGCCTTCAAAATGGAAGAGTTTTATTCTAGCGATTAACATGAAAGAGGAATTTTGCTGCTGGGAAATGGGAAGAGAGTATTGGGGGATGAAGAAAGCATGAAGGCATCTCTTAAGAGATGAAATCAGAGAATATTGCATGGTAGTGTTAATAGTCTGATCTTTAAAAGATTTAAGGAGCTGGTTATTAGGGATGTGTCAGTAGGTAGATCTAGCAATACCATGGAGAAACTGAGATGGCATAATGGAATTTTAATTTTTTAAAGTAGGTGTCAAAATGTTAGACACCCCTTAGTGAATACATTCCTTTTAATGTTATGTGTTGCTTTGGCTTTCTATGTACCAGTTTCAGTAACCTGAATAAAAAAAAGGGAAAAAAGCAAATAAGAGAGTTAGTAGGAAGCACGGTATATTAAAGAAATTTGAAAAAAAATTGTATTGTTCAGTGCTTGGCGTGTGGTTTAGAAAAACAGGAGGTTCCCATGTTGGAAAGCAGATAAATGATGTGTCAGGGAAGTGCAACCTGAGGATGTCCAATTTTTGTAAAATATTTCTTGGCATCACCAGTCCTGTTTGTAGGAGAAAGGGTTTCATCCCATAGATGTGTAAAGCTGCCCATATCTGGTCAGGCATTTTGGTCGAATTTAACCATACTACATGACCATCTCGGCAAGTCTGTGAGGTTCAGGCAGGGGACTCAATAGATCAGTCTCCATTATTGATGGGCGAATCTGTGGTGCTTCACTGAAAAATTTGCAAATTTACCGGAAAATTTGCAAAACTTCATGAAATGCAGGGGATTCAATAGATCAGTCTCCATTAGTGATGGGTGAATCTGTGGTGCTTCACTGAAAAATTTTCGAATCTACCGGAAAATTTGCAAAACTTCATGAAATGCATTGAAGTGAATGGGCGTCAAAATAGTTTGGAATGCACAAGAATTTAGAGTCGAACGTCAATTTTTATATTTGTGACTGTTTTGTCCAAATTCATTAAAGTCAATGGGCATCCGAATAATTCTGACACGCAACAAATTTTTCTCATCGCAGCAAATTTTTCGCTGATAAATTTATGCCGCAGTTTTGCGAATTTATTCGCTGGCGGCAAAACGTGGAAATTCACCACGAATCCATGCCTGGCGAATTTATTCTCCCATCACTAGTCTCCAGTCCTGTTGGATCCCATTTGATAAACTCCAATGTGACAATATTTAACCTGCTGACCCTAAACCATTGTATCTAAACCAGGGCCGGAACTAGGGGTAGGCAGTGCTCATTGGTCATTTCTACAGTGATAATACTGGCACAGCTGGGGTTAATATGCTGATTAGTCACTTTCTGTACAAATTATCCCGGCATGTCTTGGTTTAATATGGCGATTGTTCCATTTCTGTAGTGATTATGCTGGCATGTCTGGGATTAATATGATTAATATTCATTTCATGTGGTATATATACTGGCATGTATACGGTTAATATGCACGTTATCCATTTTACTAAGGGGTTTTATAGGCATGTCTGAGGTCAATAAACTCATTACCGATTATCTGTAGTAATTACACTGCGAAAGGAAACTTTCAGGGTGTGGCAGGGGGTTGCCTGTCTGGGAGGGGGGATCGGAATCCCCTAGGAATGAGGAATATTCCCGATCCGCTGACCCCTGCTGGAGAGAGTCCGTGCTGTGGTACAGAGGGGTGTGGTGCCTGGAGCCAGTTATAAGCCAAGCCTTAGTAGCACCGCGCGAGAGCAGTTAGCGCAGCTCCGTGTCACAGCTCTCACCCTATTCCCATCTATGGTGGCACTGCGCTAACTGTCACTTGTCTTTTCTCTTCTCCCCTTCGCCCTCTTGTCTGTCCCGCTGCTCCAGGGTGTTCTCTACACCACTCCGGTCATCAGAGAGCACGGCAACATCTACAAGCCCAATAACAAGCCCAACAACAAGCCCATCATGGCAGATGATATGCTGACTGACACTGATATGCGGGACTCGCACACCAAGGAGATCGATCTGGTCAACAGGGACCCCAAGCACCTCAATGACGATGTGGTCAAGGTAGGACTGCAGCTTGTTATTATTATTATTATTATTATTATTATTATTATGTGCCACTGTGAACTGACAGTTGCATTCTAACATTAACTTTTAGCTTACACTATAAACTCTTAGTTCTTACAGATCCCAAATGGGACTATTCCAGATGGGGCTGTGCGCTCTCACTTGTTCTGCACTTTAGGGCAGTGCTTCCCAAACTTTGGGGTGGGTCAGTGGGGTGTCTGAAGCACAGTTTGCCTAAAATTTAGGAATAATGTCTATTTGCATTCCTAGTTACTCCTGTAAGATCCATGTTAAGGTCATTTAGGGTGAGATCTTTAGTGAACATTTATGTGGGGTTTGTTTTAGACATTCTTGTTACTATAAAGTCCTTGTGAATACAGCAGTGTTTATATATATATATATATATATTAGTATATGTATATAGCTTTAACCTTGTTATTATCTGCGTGGCCCCAGATTAACAGTTGGACCCCAAAAGGTGAGCTTGAAATGGAAGAATCCCCAAACCACTGTGTAGTGAGAATATAGTATATCCAGATCTTTGCTTTCATATGATCCAGATGACAGGAGCGCAAGGAGATGTAGCCCACCCTGTCGGTGTTCCATACACAGTGCTGATAAAGTGCAGGCACATCATGTCCTTATGGAGGAAGGGTTAAAGGGTTAAAGGCAGCAGGTCATGCAAGTTGTGACATTTTTACACGTGGGACATTTGTTCTCCTCTCTCTCAGCCTTGGAACAAAATGTAAGTGTTTGGAGAGAGTTGTTCGTGGGTTTTGTATTGGAACTTGGAAAGTGAGTCAGGGAAGGCTTTAAGTGAACTCACCCTTTCCCTGTCAAAGTCTTATTGGCTGTAATATAGGAGTTTATGGTGCCTCCCTTCAATGACCACATGCTGAGGCAAAATTTTTCCTTAAATGTGGGCTGTACATATTGTACCGTACTGCAGAAATCTGATAAACAGCCCTCACTGCTATGATTCATTATATTTGCCCCTGCGTTTTTTTTTAAGTGGCAACTGTTGCTTTGTAACTGAGAATCCACATTCCCGCCTACTGACTGCCAGGTATGTGGTCATATAGAATTCAATCCATCAATAGGGAGAATTATTTTTGAGGATGGGGTAGCATTATAGAAGCATTAAAGCATGTCAAGACTTGAGAGTATGTTTAGGGAAAGGCAGTAAGTGGCAACACTGCAGATATCATGTCCAAAGAGCTTGCATTTTAAATAAAACAATATATGCCATGATTGCAATATCCCAACACCACCCTTCTGACTTGCATGACTCTGTACTTGCATGACTGGCAGGAGATGTGCACTATAGGGGTAGAGTACAATTTTCTGATTGATCTGTCTTTCTATTCCACCATGAGTGACAAGTATATCACTTTTCATTCATACCCTTTTGTAAAGTAAAAAAAAACCCCTGCAGTCCCTCATTTCTACTGGAAAGTCCTGATTTGCTTTGCACTGAACAGCCAGAAAAAGAATCCATGTTTCTAACTTAATTGGCTTTTGGCAGAGAGCCCAGAACAGCCACAAATGCAAATAAGATACTTTTGTAACAATTTTGAGATAAGCAAATAAGTAATTGTAACAATATAAGATAACAGGTTCCTTGGGAGAAGTTAGACTCACAGCTTAAGGGCAGGTGCACACAGGCCGATTCGGGGAGATTTAGTCGTCTGGCGACTAAATGCCTCTTCTTCTTCCCCCTGCTAAAATGAAAAATCACCTGCGCCAATGCACTCGCGGCACTTCGATTTCTGAAGTTTCCTAGTGAGGCAACTTCGGGCGACTTCGGAAGTCGAAGAGCCGTGAGTGCCATTGTGCTGGCGTTTTCTCATTATAGCAGGGGGAAGGCAGTTCGGGGAGATTGACAGCCTGCAGAAGAGGCAATTAGTCGCCAGGCAACTAAATCTCCCCAAATCTGCCCGTGTGCCCCTGCCCTAAAGGGCAATTCACCTTCATTAGCAAAACTGTAATGTACTGACTGTAAAAAACACAGAAATATGTTAAATAGCTTTCATAACCCGCCAAATTTTGTAAAATGAACATGATAGTTACTAGGGAGTGTGGCCACAAAAATGGGCGTGGTCAAACTATTTTGCACTGCAACTTTTTTGTCCCTCTTTTTATTTCCAAAATGTTGGGAGGTATGCTTCAGTTTTAATTTTTACACTATTGGTTAACTATAGAATACACTACAGCTGCATGTCTGTTACAGCCCGAGGAGGCCAAAGGCTGGGTGAGGTTCCCACAACCTCTTAGCAGCAAGAGTGACCTACAAAGCTGGTGAGAACTGCAGCAAATAAATGGCCTAGTGCATGTATAGGATTTCCTGCATATACCTACATAACAATCATGTATAGTTAACTATCTTCTATTTCATAAAAATTCTGATTGTAGGGTTTCTTTTGTGCATAAAATTGAGTCAAAGTTTTTTAAATATTCTGGGTCTCATTTAAAAAGTGCTGGTTGGGGTGCAAAGTGCAAAAAACAGGTTCTAAATGCTGTTTTTTGCACATTTGCACACTGCTCTGCACTTTGCACCACAGGGTATATATGTGCACTCCTTCCCTCAGTATATTGGCAGCAGTTGGCAGCGCAACAAGACCCTGAACACATGTATCGGCACATGAGCACGAAGGGGTGCAGTTTTGTACCCCTTTGTGTTCTAGCCTTTATGAATTGCCCCACATGTGTGCATCATTTAACCCTTTAAATGCCAGTTAAAGAGAATTAAAGAGTCCATACCACACTATGTCCATTTATCTGTTCAGCATTATGAATAGAAGTGGGCGGTGTTTGTGGCAGATCTGCAAATGTCTTGGTGTAATTAAACTTAGTAACATCTGGTTCATAGCCTAAAATAAATCTTACTTACAGGATGTAATTGCAACAGGATGTGACTGAATATAACAGTACCACCATTTACTAACAATATGGATCATCTGGACCAAGTAAAATAACTGGAAAACACTGGGGATTTTTTTTAGGACTCCCCAAAATTACAGGGCCCATTATATTTGCCCGTACCATTTGTAATTTAAGGCAATGTGTCTACAAGCAGTTTGCAGTGCAGTACCTTGTCTCCCACCAAGCCGGAACACATAATTGATCTCATTGTTCTTGTTGGATTAGTATTAAAGTTGAATGCTGACAAAAATGGATAGTATTTTACTTTTTTTTGCTTGGTTTGACTAAGTTTGCATGTGGGTAACAACCAGAAGGGAAATAAGTTCAGTTAACTCATGCATTACTGGGTACTTTTCCTAATTGTTTATAATAGGCCTTATTATGGTGATAAATTGCTAATCATCCATGCACATATCAGCATTTTCAATTATTTTGCCCAGTCTCTATGTTATCTCAACTATTGTCTCATGCAAATGAGTTAATGACAGCTTCTAATTAAACAGTTATTCAAAAGTAGAAAACAATTATATAGTAACTAAGTCTTACTGGTGACCTGGAAAACAACTTTTTGGTTTCTATGGACTACTGTACTATTATTATAGATGGGGGCATACGTGTAAACCACATTCAACGGCTTTGCTAAACTTTCCAGAGGCTAGAGCTCATGGTACGTGCCCAAAGGAAAAGGCCAGCCACCTCCATCCTGTGAGATCAAGGAATTTGCTTTGATATCCAAAAAAAGTTAGTAAAATGAATAATGCAAACCACCTGCCCAGACAGTTCAGTGGAAAACATTGCACCGACACAACATACACAGAATATGGTGTGACTTCCAAGCACAATTTGCAGCTGTATGGAAAATATGAAGACGCTCTCACTCTGTCAATGTGCAGAATCTGTTCACAAGTAGATGGAAACTAAATGCACATAAATCAGCTATGAAAGCTACAATAAACTCGGCATGGAACCTGCTCTGTAAGCATCACATTCCATGCCGCTATTAGGGAAACACCTTCCAGGTTTATTTTATTTGCAATGACATGAACTTGTCACCTTGAAAAATGTTATCTCTGGATTTTATAAAAATGCTGTTCTGTTGTCTCAGAGGAAATCCGGCAATAAACCAGTGGTAAGTATTGTTTGTGCTACAGAATTTAGGTTAATGGCACACTTTCCTCCAGTGGAAAACAACAGTGATCAAAATGCCCCTTGTCCCTTCTGTCATCGCTTCTAAAATTATTGATTGGACTGGAGTTCGCTGTCTGGTGACCATGGAGGGGCAGAACTTGTCACCAAAATGCATTTTCATTGCCACTGTTCTCTGCTCAAAATGCCCATTAATTGTGGCCTCTTCTGAGCACAGTGAGCATGTGCAGTGCCAGTGACACTTAAAAGATGCCATAACAATTTCAGAAGATGGGGAGCTGCAGCAGGCAAATTTGAAGGCATGCATCATTACTTTGATTGGATGGCTGAATCTTTGGGCTAGTACAATACAACTAATATATGATTCTCATTCAAATGTTATTTACAGATTGGTTCAAGTGCAGTTGTTTGAATAAACGCAAACATTCTACAATCTTTGCATTAATAATATTGTCAATGAAGGGCACTTCGGTGACATTTGAGTATAGAATAACCAATACACTATGCCAGGATGTTTTCCTTTTAAATATTTACAAGTGCCATATTGATTCCATGTGAATTATGCTTATTGCTGCCTGCAATTAAATATAAAACTCATTTGTTTTGTTCCTGAGCCAAGAAACAATACCATGCCATGTAAACCAAGATAAGGGATTTATTACTAGTGATGCCCATCCTGCCACCTCCATGTGTCTCTGAACTACAGACCCCTGCCTTGACAGAATGCATCAGTAGGCAAACCTATGTATATCACTGTAGCACACATGCCTGATCTTGCTAAGGAAATAAGGAGCCAGTCCGGCTCATGTATTAACATGGTACAAACTAATAAACAATGGTCATTTTATTTTCAGGACTGGTACAAAATGTGCTCAAGCAATTTTACATTATGTGGATGTCCTTCACTGTACCAGCTGGGCAAACTCAGAGTCTCTCACAAAGCCATGCCAATCTTGCAGTGAAATGACTCTAGTTATGTTATCTTTATTATTAGAATCCCTTCCCACACACTACTTTGCTCTCTCCTCTGGGCCCCTTTCACGGTGAAAGGATTTTGTTGCCTTATTCAGCATATGCACACTGGATTATTGTTTGACAATCGTCTGTTTAAAATAATACTTCACTCAGTACACAGGTGGCGGTGCTTCACTTTATAAACATGGTAAAAATGTTTCTTTGGTTTCACAGGCAAATTGTAACTGGAAAATAATATTTTAATTACATTCTTTCCAAGTTAAGTATCACACAAGTGTGATACTGAATGGAAATAACTGCTAAATGAGTTATTATAGCCTGTGCCTGGAACAATGGGCCATGAAAGAAGTTATGGCAACTTCCCACTCTACAGCTGTAATGTGAAATTCCACATCATGCCCTTGACATGGCAGAGAATGACTGCTGTAGCACAATAAACAACACAGAACTACAGGAAAGAACCAAATAATGGGCCAAATTAAATTCAATAAAGAAAAGTTATCTCACGATTTATCAAGTGAAAACTCCTGGATGAGATCAGAGGGGAGAAAATGTCTCCTAATTTAGTTCCAGTTTTTTCCCCATAGACTTCAACTGAGTTTTCATGTGATAAACCGTGAGATTACATTTTTCTACATTGAATTACATTGTTGTTAAGGGTGGGTCTCCATAATCCACTTTTAGAAAAATCTACAAAAAGCAGTTGTATATAACACATAATGAATTATCGACCACTTTTTAATGTGGAGCTGATCTTATCAGGTTCCCCTGAGTAAGGTTTAGGAAACATGGTTATAAGCAATTGTGTTTGGCCCTGAGAAATGACTGTTGCTCTAATACTAATAAACTGCAATCTATCAGCAAAAAATTTAATTATTTGTCTAACCCACCACTTAATTTATTAGTGAACTGGCCCATGTATGTAGGACCTTGCACTGCCAGCCTGTAAGTCTAATAAATAATTATTGCCTTGGAATCCTCATGTAGGCAAAGAAATCTCCCTGAATCCCATACTTAGTATACGACCAAAGCAAAAATAAGTACAATCTAGTTTAAAGCATTTCATTTGTACTTGAAATTACATAAATATGTTGATTAGGTATTTAGCTATTCTGTTTCTCCATCTGTCTTTTATTTTGCTCATACTCATCAATTCTTCCAAGCTTCGCAGGACTTCAGTTAAATGAGCAGTATTTTCAGTTGGTAGGCAGCTGCAGACAAATGCACTGGATATTTTCCTTTCACATTTGAAAGCAAAACTTATGATAAAATACGATAGAATTATTGCAATATGTGTTAATGAAAAACACTTCTAAAAGTATATTTTACATCTGTAGGGAAAATACAATTATTCTATTTTTATTAAATCTTTTAGGGCTGTACAGTATAGTATGAATATTTTAGGATGGCAAGGCTTAAACATTATACAGATCATTTTTGCTGGCATCATACAATAGGAATGAAGTAATATAGATGATGCTGAGAATGAGACAGATGTGTTACAGTCGGGGCATTCAGTGACTCCAAATTATAGCAATCATTAACAGAATGTGTACATAGACTATGGTGACTATTTTGATTGCTGTTGTATATTAGTGTTGTCATTAGAAACATAAAACTGAAGGCCATTAAGGGTAATGTTTAAAGTAGTTGTTAATTTGCTTCCCTGGATAACTCCTATAATTATAAAGCAGATTGATTTGCATTAGTGCAGATAAACTTTAAAATATTGAGGAAATAATAAGTTCTATGACTTTGTAAAACGTATTGGCATTTCTCTGTGTTGTCTAATATCCATATATTTTACAATAGGGAGTTCATGATTCCCTATACAGGTATGGGACCTGTTATTCAGAATGCTTAGGACCTGAGGTTTTCCAGATAACAAATCTTTCTGTAATTTGGATGTTCATAACTTAAGTCTACTAGAAAATCATTAAATAAACCAATAGTCTTGTATTGATTCCAATAAGGATTAATTATATCTTACCTTGGACCAAATACAACTACTGTTTTTGTTATGTATTGGGTAGCCGAGGGTGAGTAGAGTATAACAGTGCTTTATTAGCAGAGTCATGCAGGCATTACACAACAGTAACTTTCACTTTTAAGCTCTCCAGAAAGTATGCACAGTATGTGTTGAGCACAGTGACATTTACAGGCCATTTGTATAAACACCACATATTCCCCCTATAGTAGGAAAGCATTTGGGCAAATGTAAAAAACAAAAACAATGCATCTTTAAGCAATAATATACATTATTCACATCACATAGTCCTTAGTCCATGCAGGTAGTTTTCTGATTCTCTCAGTACGCCTTATAGGTTCACTTTCTTCAGGCCTATTGCAGTTGACATCAGGAGTAGGAAAATGTCCTTCATCAAATGGAGCTTCTCCAAAGTCATATCTAACAGGAGCAAGACGACTTGCATTCCCTATACCTCGCTGGCGTCTCACTTCAAGTGGTGTAGTAAATTTAGATTGTCCTTGTTTCAGTATTCCTGGTTTCTTAATTCTGACTAAAGATCCAGGCTGAAAGTACATTTCTCTTGCACCAGGTTTTCTGTCAGTATAAACCTTGCATTTGGCTTGTTGACATTTCACAATGTCAGCACTAGATGATTTTGTAGGCACAGTATTTTGTGGAAGTTTGATGTCTGCAACATGTAACTTAGTGTGCATTAGTCTGTCATGTAATAATTCAGCAGGAGATGATTGGGTTGTTGCATGGCACGTTGCTCTGTAGATATGTAGGAACTCTGTTGTAAATACTTTCCAAGATTTCCCAGTAAGATTTGCTGTCTGTAGTGCTTCTTTCAGACTTCTGTTGAATCACTTGATTTCTCCATTTGCTTGTGGGTAATACACCGAAGATTTCCTATGCACAAAATTACTCTCTCTCAGAAAGGATTCAAACTCATATGAGACAAACTGTGGTCCGTTGTCTGATATTAACTCATTTGAATTACCTTCTCTGCTGAAGACTGTAGACAGAAATGTTCTTGCTGTAGTTGATGTTATATGAGAAACAAATGCAATTTCAGGTCATTTACTGTAATAGTCTATCAAGGTTATAGCAAATCTGCAGTCTAATTGAGCATCTGCAAAAGAACCAATAACACCAATAGCAAGTTTTTCCCATGCTGAATCAGGGAATGGTACTGGTTTTACATCTGGTCTCAACTTAACTTTGTGTACAAAGTTCTTTCCACAACCCAGTAAAATGTTGCTTTGTGGTGAAATTTTAGACACTGGCTGTGTGGCAGGCACTGGTGCTGCAGTAATGAGACCATCAACTAATTGCAGGTTTAATGCAGCAAAGAGATCCCTTCCAAGTATAGCAGTACCCTTATTCACAATGTAAAAGTCACATTTTGCAGTATTTGATTCAAATTGTACAGTCACTGGCAAGCAACCAAGCACTGGGATTGGATCCTTTAAATAACTGACCAGTTTCAGGGTAGGTGCAACAAGAGGAACTTTTGCAAAGTATTTCAAGAAAATATACTTTGGTAGTATAGAAACAGCTGAACCTGTAGCAAACATCAGGTTAATGGAGTGTCCCTTGTCAGCAGACGCAGTATTGACACTGACAATGCATATAAACTTGTCTGGAATAAATGTACCAGCTTTATCCACACTTAATACTGTAACATTTGTAGTAGTGACTTCATGAATATCTTTAGCAGAACTACGGCAGATCTTAGCAAAATGTCCTACTTTTGTCCATTTGTGGCACCGTTTAGCTTTTGCAGGACAGTATTTTCTGTTTGTATTTGCTGTATGGTTTTGCAGTGTAGGTGAATCCCTTTCCTTAGCACTGTATTTTGCCTGTAACTGTGCATTATTAGGCCACAATGTTGAATTCAGAACCTGTACATTCCCAACAGTTCCCTGACTGCGAGTTTTAGCCTCTGCCACTGCTGTTTCAATTTGGCTAGCAACTGTAATAGCCTTTGCAAGGGTTAAATCCTGCTCTAGGACCAGTCGCTCTCTCTAATGCGAGGTGAGTTTGTTTTTTCCACTATTTGGTCTCTTAGCATTTCATCTGTTAGAGTCCCAAACTCACAAGTAACAACCAGCTCTCTCAAAGCTGCTACAAATTGTTCTGTGGATTCGCCATTATATTGTCCACGTTGGTGGAATTTATATCTTTCAGAAACCACTTTTACTCTTGGCACAAAAAAGTTCTTTATAGCAGTAAGAGAAGTTTCATAAGTATCAGGCAATGGTAATGTATAGGGTATACACTGTCCCTCTGCTCCCAGGCAGTAAATAAGTAAAGCACGCTTTCGAGCAGCAGAAATCTCCCCTTGGTTAGCAGCAAGCAGTAAAAGGTATGGTAGGCTCACCAGGGTTTAGAAGAAAAGGTGCAGGCTGCTGCAGAGGTAGAAGAGACATCCTTTTCACCATTTGTTATGTTTTGGGTAGCCGAGGATGAGTAGAATATAAAGGTGCTTTATTAGCAGAGTCATGCAGGCTTTACACAACAGTAACTTTCACTTCCACGCTCTCCAGGAAGTATGCATAGTATATCTTGAGCACAGTGACATCTACAGGCCACTTATATAAACACCACAGTTTTTAGGAAAATTGGATTATTTGGATTAAATGGAGTATATGGAAGATGGCCTATCCATAATTCAGAGCTTTCTGGATAATGGGTTGCCGGATAACAGATCCCATACCTGTTTATTTGAAACATTATTATGTACTAAGGGAGGTCTGGTAAAGGTCAAACATGAGTCCACAACAAGCCCTCGTGGTTCAACTCACCAAAAGTAAATGTATTTGCAAGTACATATGCCCCCTCTAAAGCTGTGGCCATAAATGTAACACAACATATTGCAACTAAAGTGTATTTAATTTTGGACCAGTATTTGAAATCATCAACATACTTATAAGCATCTGATTTTTCAGATATGGGACAATTTACAGCACACCCCTATTAACCCCCCCCCCCATCCACCCCTCATCCTCCCCTTTTCCACCCAAAATATACTTTTTTGGTAAGCCTTCTCCCTGGGAGTCAAAATGGAATGTTTGTGTGGCGAAATAATGAGTTGCCTGTTTGACAACAGACTTGGCATTTCTACTGTTTTTGGCATTTGATAAATTAAATATAAAAAACATATTCCTAAACAGGATATATTTTCCCTTTAAATAGTTCAGGCACAGCAGTTACATTTTTTTTGAAGATGTTGACATGGGAACAGTTTTTTTCTACTTTCAGCCCACCCTTTTCTCAGCAAAAAGACATTTTTATTGCTGTACAATTACTCATATGCTAACAAGAGGTTGGTAAATGTTTCAGGAGCATTCGAAGCTTAGGATACTTTTTGTTTTCTGTTCTTGCAAAGTGATAAGTGAATTTTGGATGGAGGAGATGAACATTCCATAACAGCTTAAGGTGAAAGTATTGCATTCTTCATGAAGGAAGATAAGGAATGAATTTTGCACTTAGAGCTCACAGACAAATATTTCTGCAGCAAGGGAAGGGCTGGGGACAAGGTCTTATTTAATACATTTTAAATCCCTAATGAAACAAAAGATCATTTTGAAAGCAACTCTTCAAAAATATTTGTTGTTCGGAGTATAATATTTTACTCATACATATTAGATAATTTAGATTTACACACAGTTATTTGTTACATAGTTACATACATACCTGTAAATTGGGTTGAAAAGAAATCAAAGTCCATCAAGTTCATCCTCTCCAAATAAAACCCAGCATCCATACATACACACACTGACCCCTCCATACC
This sequence comes from Xenopus petersii, assembly GCA_038501925.1. Taxonomy (NCBI): domain Eukaryota; kingdom Metazoa; phylum Chordata; class Amphibia; order Anura; family Pipidae; genus Xenopus; species Xenopus petersii. Next base: position 54,069,977 of record CM076677.1, read on the forward strand.
CTCACATAAATTCTATATACCCATATCTATACTAACTATAGATTTTAGTATCACAATAGCCTTGGATATTATGCTTGTGGTTTACCTTAAGTGAAAATTATGACCTCAAGTGATTTTTTTGTTTCAATGAAGAACAGTTGATTTATGTGGCTAGCCCTGGGGAAACCTGCCAGGCCACCTAAAAGTAATATAAGTTTTTTTAAAAACTCATAGCTTAAGGCTGATGGCAGACAGACCTATTTACACTGCCTCCACCAATTCATTTAAATGGGACTGCTCAAGTAGAGTTTTTTAGACTGATAAGTGCCAGTTCCAGATTCCATCCAATTCAAATGAACGGGCAATAGGAATGTCAGATGCTTCTCCCCATATATCATACTAGAAAATAAAGAATGCATCCACAGAGGCTGCCAGGTTGTGAGGTGGGTGGATCTATAAAACCCTCATTTAAAGAAAAAAAAAACAACTGACTCACTGCTCATTCCAAAGGCTTCCCACCTTTTTCCCAACGCACCAGCAGTAAGACTCATAATTGAACCTGTCTCTGTACCCGGCTTAAAAGTGCACATTGGGTTTGCAGGAAAGTTTGCTACAGGGACACGAGCCAGACCTGGATTCAACTGCCTATGCTCTGTGCTAACAATTACAAAGAAGCAGGATAATGCTGTGCTAAATGCTGCCCAACAACCCATTATGTTATGTTATGGAGGCCTTTGGAGTAGGCCTGGGACTTGCCAGTTGCCAGTAGTCTTTCTTCACCCTCACTGGCAAATAACCCACTCTTAGGGGCCGATTCACGAAGGGTCGAATTTCGAAGTTAAAAATACTTCGAAATTTCGACCCTCGAATTGAAATCCTTCGACTTCGAATATCGAAGTCGAAGGATTTAGCGCTAATCCTGCGATCGAACGATCGAAGGATTTTCCGTTCGATCGAACGATTAAATCCTTCGAATCGAACGATTCGAAGGATTTTAATCAAACGATCGAAGGAAAATCCTTCGATCAAAAAAAGCTTAGCAAGCCTATGGGGACCTTCCCCATAGGCTAACATTGACTTCGGTAGGTTTTATCTGCCGAAGTAGGGGGTCGAAGTTTTTTTTAAAGGGCAAGTACTTCGACTATCGAATAGTCGAACGATTTTTACTTCGAATCGTTCGAATCGAAGTCGAAGGTCGAATTCGAAGGTCGAAGTAGCCCATTCGATGGTCGAAGTACCCAAAAAATACTTCGAAATTCGAAGTATTTTTCATTCGAACCCTTCACCCGAGCTGAGTGAATCGGCCCCTTAGGGTTATAGGTGGAGGTATATTTAAATTACTGTATATTGGAAACAGTCATCCTTTCATAGATTTAGGGATTTAGGGGACAGTTTGCAGTAGGAATCACTCCTCTGATGCCCCTAGCACATAAAATATCTTAATAAAAACATATTGTATAATTAGCTAAGCTATATACTGCATGCAGTCATATTAAAATCAGTCAGTTTCAAACAGAACTGCATTTCTGGATAGAAGTCCTGACGGTGGGGTATGGAGTAGAGCGGCCTGAATACTAAATGCAGAATTCTGACACATAAATACAATGGTATAGTACGCAGAGTTGTTAGATGCTTTTACCCTTACATTTTGTTTTTTAAAAACAATCTTTTCTTGTATGTATATTTTATCACTATCAATTTTGCTATGTATGCAGCTACATTATTTCATATTATTTAAAGACTAATCAAGATGCATCATTTTCTGATATCATTTTTCAGGATTTTGTGGGATGAAATTATTGATGGTATCTGCAGTACTTGGCTTTGTATTGTGGTGGAGGGCTTAAAGGAATCCTCTTTTTTTTTTATTCTTCCAACAGAGTAAGGGCATATGCCTATTAAGAACTATTCTGTTTGTTTAGCTATGTATAAAGATGAATCATTCCCTAATCAAATACATTATATAATCGCAGACTAACGTTTTAACCTAATTTATACATCTGATGGTTATATTGGTGTAATGATATTAATGTCTCTGGAAATTTTCCAGGCTTCTGTGCTGTAACTTTCCCTTCTTACAGACTTATTCATAGTGTTGCTCAGCCAAAAATCTTAGTCCCAAACTCCCCTATCTACCCCAAAGCAAAAGCTACCAACAATTAAAAATTGTGTCAAATACAATTTTGCCTCTAGACTGATCTTTTACAATTATATAGCCGGATTATATAATTATGTTCTTAACTTGGCTAGTTGTATATGGTATATATTACAGAACAGGGAATAGTTTACTAAACATAGGGTCTAAAATAGAGTAAATCATTTTGCCATTGCATATTGATATCCATACCTCCCCCAATCGCCCCACCCACCAGGCCCGGACTGGCAATCTGTGGGTTCTGGCAAATGCCAGAGGGGCTGCTATAAGGTCCCATAGAAAGTCAGTATTTAGTGGGCTGGTGGGGGCTGTTTGGGCCTCTGTGTGGGCTGATTGGGCCTCGGTGTCCCTTAAATGCCAGGGCCTATTTTAATTCTCAGTCCGGACCTGCCACCCACCCAAAGTTTCTGAAACTTAGAGCCCAGAACACTCCGCATCTGCACTTAAATACATTTGTAAAATGTAGGAAAATTAAAGATACAGTTGTAACTATTTCAGAAAAGCAAGTCTCTTGGGTTAACTGTGACTCACAGATTACAGGACAATTTTATCTTTTTTAGCAAAACTGTTATATATAACATAAAACATGGCCCTAAAACTCTACTAAAACTTTCATAACCTGACAGATTTTGTAAAATTGACATGGTAATTAGGGGGTGTGGCCATAAAATGTGTGTGGTCAAATATTTTCGCTGCTCTATATGCATCAGAATCAGATCATTTTGTCCCTCTTTCCATTTCTCAGATGTTGGGAGGTATGCAGTAATCAACACAATTTTTAAATCTGGCCCTACTGATGTTACCTAGAAAGTATGTGTGCCCTTGGTTCATGTGTAAGCCTGGGTCCTTATTTAAGTCAGAGGGTGGCTTTTAGTGCTTAAAATATTTTTTTTTCTGTATGGGATTATCATACTACTAGAAAAAAATTAGTAGGTTATAAAAAAGGCTTTATTTATTAAATGTATATAAAATAATGGTTTACATATAGCCAGGAACCAATCCTTTCCATCTGAGGCAACAGCTCCAATGCCATCCCCCCTCCCGCTCCACGTATAAAACTTCAGCGTCAGAGCAAGTAAAAGGGGGTTGCATCATTAGTGCAATGAGCTCTATAGTGTTCTCTGCACTAGGGGAGCTGAATTCTGATTTAAAAACTGTGAATTTGGCTCTTAAAGAAGAACTAAAGCTTAACTGAAGATGTAGCAAGAAATGTTGTACATTATATTTTGGACTTGTACATCAGCGCAAGGCAACCACAGCCCTTAAATATCTGTGCCTCCAAAGATGCCCCAGTAGCTCCCCAACTTCTTTTCTGCTGATTCACTGCACGTGCTCTGTGCTGCTGTCACTTACTGAGCTTAGGGACCAACTCAAAAAATACTGTACACATAGAATATAAATGTTACATTGTAATTAATACAGATTACTACTACATTGCAGCACAGAAACCAGTGAAATTAGCATCGGAATTAACAATCAGCCCTGTAGCATCATCTTATATTACAGACCAACCTCATTTTCTGCTTCATAATTTGCGACAACCCCTATGTTTAGCTTCTCAACAGCTGCTCAGAGCCCACTGAGCATGTGAGCGTCATAGACACATTCCAAGATGGTGACCCCCTGTGGCAAGTTTGAAGTCCTGGATCATTGGTGCAATAAGTTCAGTATTATTTATTGCATTTTTAGACATATTCATTTTTAGGGTTTAGTTCTCTTTTAAAGTTACAGGAGGCAGCTTTTTGCTGCTCCTGGTAACTGGCAACTCACTGCCACATGAGGCAATGTTCTCTCCTTGCCTCGTTGCAGGAGCAACACTGCAAAAAGTCTGTTTATGATATATATTTTTATACAGTCCTGCAACCATTAGACGTGTAGTTTCCCAAGAACATGGTTGAAGTTCAACTAAAACCACCATGGCACATCTTCAAGAAATTGCTACACATGCACTGGCAATATGTACTCTTGAATTAATGAGTTTACAAAACTACAAAGCATTCATTTATGCATAAATAAACACAGTAGGTTGGGAGTCACTTCACGATTCATTGGATTTAATTGTTTATTAAAAGCCAGCAGTGGCAAAACAATGACACCACTAGGTCACTTATAGTTCAAATATGGCTCCCTGCTCCTTTACACATAGGGGATTGATCTTTGTATATATAGCATATTCTGATATATGGAAGGCATAGCTTCATCTTTTTTTCAATAATATGTATTTAGTCTTTGTTGTTACAATTAAAAACTATGCAATAATTACGTTTTTTAGTATCAAGGAATTTTGTACATCAGGCACACACTTAAGCAACTCGCCAATTTGTTTATAGTTGTATTTAAAGGAAAACTATACTCCCAAAATGAATACTTAAGCACCAGATAGTTTATATCATATTAAGCAGCATATTAAAGAATCCAAACTGGAATATATATTTAAAGGTCACCTGTTGTCTAAATATATTGTCCCCGACCAAAGATGCGGGCTAATAGAGTCCCTGCCCTGGTTGGTCGTAAAAGTAATTTTAAAAAAAAATTGCCCTCCACTCCATCTAGGTGTGAGCAGCCATTTTAGGGCACACACATGTGTATAATGAGCAAATGGCGCAATTTGACTAACATGACCAATCGCACTGGGAGCTCCTTCCTACCGCTGGTGGGGGAAATTAAAAAAAAAATACTGCTACCTGCAGCCCGAACCTTTAGTTGGGGATAATATATTTAGCCAACAGGTGCCCTTTAAGTAAGTATTGTCCTTTTACATACAGTATTTTCCCTTGAGCTCTCTGTATGAATATGATATTCTCTGTATTGCTTCACCTGACCAGAATCACTGTAGGGTAAGGCCACACGAGGCGCTCGCCTCGACTTTTGAGCGACTATCTCCCCGAACTGCCTCTGCGTTTTTCCCCATAGGTTACAATGTAAAGTCGCCTGTGCTTTTGAATGGCGACTTTGAATTGTAACCTATGGGGAAAAACGCAGAGGCAGTTCGGGGAGATAGTCGATCAAAAGACGAGGCGATTAGTCGCCAGGCGACAAAATCTCCTGAATTTCCTTGTGTTGACTAGCCCTAACAGGAATAAATGTGGGAGTAAAATGTAGAACTTTGTCTGTTAATTGGCTCATGTGACCTAACATGTACAGTATGGTTTGTTTGTGTGCACCGTGAATCTTAGGATCCCAGGGGGTGGCCTTTATTTCTTAATGGAACATTCCAGTGTAAAAATAAAAATTGGGTAAATAGATAGGCTGTGCACAATATAAAATGTTTCCAATATAGTTAGTTAGTCAAAAATGTCCCACATGGGACATCTGATTCAAAAACATTTATGATCCATGTGACCCCCTTCAAGTCTCTGATTGGTACCTGCCTGGTAACCAATCAGAGGAAATCAAGAGAGCTGCAAAGCAAGAAGTAGTGTTCTGTTCTGTTATGCTAGATATCTCCTTTCTAGAATACATTTTTGGCTAACTATATTGAACACATTTTTAATTTGCACACTCTGTCTAGTTACCCAGTTTTTATTGTTAATTAACAATTCCTTTAAAAAGGCAATTTGCTATTTAGGATTACCCAATGATACATACTACTAAAAACTGCTATATAATTATGAAAATGGTTTGTTTACATGAAGCAGTTTTACATATTAGCTGTTTTATGCAATATCTTTTTGTAGAGACCTACATTGTTTGAGGGGTATAGTTTTCCTTTAATATTATATCAGGACAGAATGAGTCTTCCTTTAATATTTCCTTTAATATTATATCAGAACAGTCTCCTACATGAATCAAACCACTTCCTGAATGAGGGTCAAGGATCAGCATGAATTCTCTTTTTTTTCTCAGGTTTTGAATGGGTTTATTAAATAGAATACATAGCTCAATAAGAGCCTATCACTCCGTGTTTTCACTGTATCTCAAGGGCATTTATTTCTCAGCAATCACACTTAAAACAGAGAGCTAAACAATCATCTTGCATTTACAGGTCTCTGAATATCAACTTTTTATTCTAACTGAGGCTCAGAGATAATGATAAGTGCAGATATAAAAAGATTTATTAAGAAAATGAATATTTCTGCTTCACATTGAGAAATTGTCAGTTTCTACTGATTTATGTACCTTTGAATATATGTTTATTACTGCCCTACAGTCCAAATGCTTTCTGAATTGTTCCTTTAACTATAATAAACGGCTTGATTTACAGTCTGTACACGAGTAAGCAAATCGTATTTTGTAATAATTATATTGTAGCTTTGCTGAAAACCCATCATTAAAACGCAGCTGACAGTTCTGAGGGCCCTGTCTGCCTGAATGATATTACGGTTTTTAATAAATTGGAAAATGTAAAACTTTCTTACTAATAAAACATCACTAGCAATTGGGAGAAATAATTCATGTAAGAATTCCTTTGATGTCATTCCCAGGAAATGACAGCTACCTCTCCCAGTGTTGCGGCTTGCATTATATTATTCACTTTCTCTATCAAATTTCAATAATTTCACTAAAATTCCTCCCATAGCTGATGGGCAAAATGGATCTTCATATGATGATTATGTTGGCGTTAGCACCTGTGCTGATTGAGGTGATGCCCTGAGACCGTTTTTCGTTAACCAGCTGAAGGATGCTCATTTCTGTAATTCATCCTGAAAAATGTTATCAAACTAAAGAGTTGATGGGTATATGTAAATTCTAAAGCAGTCTATCCAAGATGTCGCTTTAAAATTAGCGGGAAGAAAAAGTCAGCTCCCTAGTGCCAAAGAAGCTTATTAACAATTCTATTTGCTATACATAGGTTTACTTATTTAATATCAGATGAAGGAAACTTTAGTAGATTAGAACAGAAATATGATTTCATGATTTCCTGCTGTATAATTTGAAGACACAAATTCGTAACCTTTGGAACAGTTATCTGAAGGGAACATTTGAAATGTTATGAACATAAAAAAATGAATTGGCTGGGATGTGTTAACATTATTAGCGGATATTGTATTTACTCATCCATCATGATGAAAATGTTATGTTTTTTTTTTCCAGTAACAAAGCTGGAGCTTTGTCTTTGGTGCTGAAACTAAACTCGTAGATGAATGTCTTCTTGTACTAATAATGTTTTAGAGCTCCAAGAAAAATTCCATCAACCCTTCAACCTGCTTTCTGTTGCAGCATGCCTTCTTTAGATCACTAGCTGGCTTTTATGGAAAGAATATCCCACTTCATTCTTTGTCATTTTTTCATGTTAGGATGGATGCATCTAAATGGCTGGGGCCTATATAGGGAAGTTACCCCTATCCAGATTACATCTTATTTGCTCACTCTTAGTAAAAAGTATCCTTGTGTGTGTTTGCTAAGAATTTAGGAAAGTTCAGCATGTAACCATGTAGGTTATTATGATAAAAGTGTATTGAAGGGTATAATGCATTTTCATGATTAATTACATTGATTATCCTAGGCACCCTAATTTTGATTAGCCCATTGTTAGAGTTTTTGGCAACTTTGGGCAACTATTGAAAACGCATTGCCGCGTGTGCATTAGCGCATGCGATTTTGCGCTGTAGCTTATGGGGAAAAGACGCTGAGGCAGTTCGGGGAGATAGTCGCACAAAAGACGTGGCGATAAGTCGTCAGGCGACAAAATCTCAAATCTTACCCTTATGCTTTTGAATCCCTATTTTCCCCTCGTCTTATGTCTATAATTTTTTGTTACAGATCGATTTTGAAGATGTGATCGCTGAACCAGATGGGACGCATAGCTTCGATGGCATTTGGAAAACAAGCTTCACTACATTCACTGTCACAAAGTACTGGTTCTATCGGCTGCTGTCTGCTATCTTCGGTATCCCACTGTCACTTATCTGGGGCATCTTCTTTGCCATCCTCTCCTTCCTGCACATCTGGGCAGTGGTGCCCTGCATACGAAGCTACTTGATTGAGATTCAGTTCCTTAGCCGGGTCTATTCCATCAGTGTGCACACCTTGTTTGACCCATGGTTTGAAGCCATGGGCAAAATGCTCAGTTTTATTAAGATTTCCTTACGCAAAGAAGTGTAGGTGACTATAACGGAGAGCAGAGAGTCATATTTTATCTGTTTTGTTTGTTTCTATGTTTGTTTGTTTTTTTAAAAAGCAGCAACAATATTTGAGCACTGAAGCAAGATCAAAGAATCACTAGAGTTTATATCCCTATGCAAATGATTTATCCCTGTAGACTTGTATAAGCCTTTAGGAAGTCTGCACATTGTGAAACAGATCCGATTTTGTTGGTTTAATGTGAAATACTGCATATATGTTTGCCACCCACATGTATTTCTTCTATTGGACTAGCATGAAGCAGCCCTTTTCTAACCCTATAATGCTGATGACTTTATTTTCTGAGCAAATGTATTTCATTGCAGTCGGATGAACGTCACAGCCTGGCAAGCTGGGAGAGAATGTTCTTTTCCCATTGTATAATCTGCTAACTGCTGTCATTTACTTCACTGGCTTGATTTTACATCCAACAGTGCAAGCAAATAGCTGCATTAAAGAGAGATTCTCGTCATGTGTAAATAACCTATATATGAAAGACTTTATTGAAAAAAGCCTTCTCTGTCGGGCAAAACCAATGCTGCAAACAACATTTCTAATAAAGGAAGAATAATAAGCAGAATACATTTGTTAGTGTCACTTGTGAGACGTTACTGCTTGCCAACAGAATTCACATACAAACACATGGCATATTTTTCCCAAATAGGCAGTCATCCTGGGGAAAGGGCATCTTTGGCTTCCCAGAATTTACAATAAGGAGTGGCGTCAGGGCATACATAGTTCTGTTTTTCAGACCTTCCTTTACTCACCATGCTTCCATCTTTTTTAATTATTTCCCCTTCACAATATCAGTATAATTAATGTGGAATGTGTTTTTTTTACTTATTTAGTCAATCAGTCAATCACTTGTATAAGGCTATCTTGCTAACAAGGCAAATTCATAAAGGATATGGCACATTCCCATAGGCTTTTTGTTGTGAACAGTGCTCCCTGTGGCATTCCTAGCCAGAACATACATAAAGCTCCCAGCATCCACAGCCATCTGCTACTGCTAGCTGCAAACCGACAGCTCTCCCTTAATATAACACTTTGCTTACTAAAGCCAAATACAATGTTTTAAATTATACTGTAAAAGACACTTTTGTTGTTTAACATTAAAATGACCAGATAAGATTTTTATCATGCCCGCTTCATTGTATTAGATTTCGTTTATTCATCCAATTGCAATTTACAGCAATCACACTGAGTAATGAATACTGTGTAAAGTTTTACATGCCACTGCTTTCATTGGTTATTACTGTCTCATTAAACATTTTTGTGACTTTGATTAATCATTTTCTTTTTTTCATAGTAGTTGTCTAATTAAATAGCACCTAGGTCAGATGCATATTGATATTGTGGGGTAGGACCAAGTTTGCCAGAGGTGCTAGGCTTTTGCTGTGGTTTCATCCTTTTCCATTTCCATGAAGGGTTGCCAATTAATCCTTTTAAAGGAAAACTATGCTCCCAAAATGAAAACGTAAACAACAGATCATTTACATCATATTAAGTGACATATTAAAGAATCCTACCAAGCTATTAAATATATTTAAGTGAATATTGCCATTTTACATCTTTTACCTTGAGCCACCATTTTGTCATGGTCTGTGTGCTGCCTCAGAGATCACCTGACCAGAAATACTTCAGACAAAAATTTTATATCAAAAGATATATGCCCCAAGGCTTGTTTTCAGTAAAATTAAATTATTTCTTAATATTCACAATTTAAAAAGTTTTTGATACATACTGACCCCACATGGCCCACCTTACGTGTTTCGTACCCTCCGGCACTTAGTCATAGGTGTAGTGCCAGAGGGAACGAAACGCGTAAGGTGGGCCATATGGGGTCAGTATGTACCAAAAACTTTTTAAATTGTGAATACTAATATATAATTTAATTTTACTGAAAACAAGCCTTGGGGCATATATCTTTTGATATAAAATGTTTGTGTGCCGATTGACTTTGGAACAGGGGCATGTCCCTCTGGCTGTGTCCAAAGATATACGGAAATCAGGTGTATGGACTCCCAGTAATGAAAGTATCAGAAATACTTCAGATCCAACTGTAACAGGAAGACGTGTGGGAGCTAAAGACAGAATTTTGTCCATTAATTGGTTCATGTGACCTAACAGGTATGTTTTGTGTGCTTTGTGAATCATGGGATCAGTGGCGTAAATATAGAGTGTGGCGGGTCCCCCTGAAAAAAAATCTTCAGAAGGGCCTAGCACACTCCCATCCCGATCCTCTCATTCACTTCCCGTCTGGATTCCTCCCACTCTCCACCCGGATCCCACCCACTCCCCACCCAGACTCCATCCACTTTCCACCCCATGCCGACATGCTCTGCCCCTTCGCAGGAAAGAGAGTGGCTGGGGAAGTTCTTGTTGGCTTTCCGACCTCTGCTTCCCATATAATTACGCCACTACATAGGATCCCAATTTTCTATTTACCCAATGGCACATACTTCTAAATAAAGTACAATATTATGAAAATGATTTATTTATATAGAGACCTACATTATTCAGGGGTAGTGATGGGTAAATTTTACCCATTTCACTTTGCCGAAAATTTGCAAAACGGTGAAACATTTGTCAAATGCATTGAAGTCTGTGCATTGAAACCTGACAAAAACATTTCGCTCATCACTATTCAGGGGTATAGTTTTCCTTTAAAATCGGATGCTTATTATTATATTATTATATCCTCATACTGGGCAATGTATCCTGCACTGATTTCTGCTCATTCATATAAAGCATAATTAATAAGTAATTAATTTTGAACCATAAGGATTTTATTGGAGTTCATTTTTGCAACCATATTTCCTACTCTATAAAGCCTACATTCACCACTAAACTGTGGTGCATCTGTAAATTTGTCTGACACCATCCATGCTCTGTGGGTAGGTATCCTACTGTATATAAACCATACAAACACCACTACAGTAGTTTTTGTTTTAAAATGCAGTTTTTTGTAAGAGCTTGCTTTTATCACACAATTGCACAGAGCTTGCCTACACCAGCCCTCTTTACCCCTTTATTAGAAGGGAACGGTTTGTAGTGCCAATAGCGGCACATTTCCACCCAAAATGATCTAATAAACATTTAGGGGCCTATTAATTAAACCTTTAATTTTTCTGGTCGAGTTTTTAAAGGGGGAAAAACTAGAATTTTTATAGAAAAGACTCATTATGCTCTGAAGCTGCTAAAAAATTTGAACCTGAAAATACTCCACCTAAAACCTGTTGGAATCATGTAAAAGACAGTGGCAGATGGTCCCTTTAACTATTGAAACATTTTTTTACCTTCAGGATTCTCAATAGTTTTTACGATTTTTCTGCAAAGTATTACTAATAAATTAAGGGGATTCGAGTTTGGGAGCATGGTTGCATTTTTTTTTATCCAGAATGCTCAGGACCTGGGGCTTTCCGGATAATAGATTTTTCTGTAAGTTGGATCTTCATGGTTTACGTCTACTAGGAAATCGTTTAAACGTTAATTAAACCCAATAGGCTGATTTTGTTTCCATTAAAGCTTAATTATATCTTAGTTTGGATCAAGTACAAGGTACTGTTTCATTACAGAGAAAAAGGAAATCATTTTGATTATTTGGATGACTTGGAGTCTATGGGAGACTGCCTGTCTGTAATTAGGTTGCTTTCTGGATAACGGATCCCATGGCTGTTTATTACTTTTCAACAATTCTTTTAAAGTTTCCAGATTTTCTACATGCTTGTGAAGATAATACGATTGATTCTTAGTAAAAAAAATTTACCATTTTCACTAGGAAAACCATATTGCCTATAAAATAAAGAAATAAAAACAAAATATATAATACATTTCAATTATGCAGCAAATTTGAAGGTGCCATTAAACAGCAATGTTTCAAACTTTACTTTTTATTAACCAAATGCAATATTTCACTGTAAATAAATGCCCTAGTCTACAAGTGATTTTTTAACAAAAAAAAAATCACCTTTGCAGTAAAATTTCTATACATTGACTAAGAGCCTATGCATTTACTTATGTGTGTGACGTATTACATGCAACATAATGTACTCCAGGCAGTCACATCAAATGCTTTGTCTAAATATTTGACAAGTACATTTTCAGCTGTAGTCTTTACTCTGTGAGGTGTGAGCACTGTTTATTTCAGATGTGTTCTGATCCCACTTTACACTGCTTAGTGAGAAGACCATTCTGGGATTTTGTTGATTTATGTTAACATTTAAGCTTTTGTATTAATAGCCTTTCAAATTGTTCCAGCATGTTAAGTGTGGTGTAAATGTTAAGATTCAAATCTTCATATAAGGCAATGTAGCAGACACTTCAGATTCTAATTTATTGTGTTGGCCAGAAGGTGAAATACATAGTGCTTTTATTATGTTACACAGGGATTCACATCTAGATTTCACCTACTAGTAATATTTACAGAGATTTTCAGATCAGTTTAGATACGTTTCAAGAAACAATGTGTGAGATATTTATGTCTATTATGTAATATTTCTCAAAGCGGTCATCCCCAAAATGTTACTAAATTTGGTCCCCCTCCATTGCACGTTAGAATGATAAAAAAGGATGCTTTGCTTTAAAGTGGCAGTGAACTGAAACAAAGCTCTGACTAAAATAATTTGGACATGTATTTCCAAAAACTAATGACTTTGTAACATATTTTATGGATGCACAAACACAGTGGAACAACTCATCTGTTTTAGGGTAGGACTACATGGACAATTCTGTTACGATCCGACGCGCTGCGACAAGTTGCATGCAACAGAAATAAGGTAAGTGATAGAAATGTTGGATGAAGTCACAGGGGCCCATTTACTTAGCTCGAGTGAAGGAATAGAGGAAAAAACGTCAAATTTCCAATGGTTTTTTTGGCTACTTCGAACATCGAATGGGCTACTTCGACCTCCGACTACGACTTTGAATCGAATGATTCGAACTAAAATTCATATTTGACCATTCGATAGTCAAAGTACTGTCTCTTTAAAAAAAACTTTGACCCCCTAGTTCGCCACCTAAAAGCTACTGAAGTCAATGTTAGCCTATGGGGAGGTCCCCATAGGCCTGGCTATCTTTTTTTGGTCGAACAAAAATCATTCGATCGATGGATTAAAATCCTTTGAATCGAACGATTCGAACGATCGAACGAATATCAATAAATCCTTCGACTTCGATAATCGAAGTCAAATGATTTGACAGTCGAATATCGAGAGTTAATTAACCCTTGATATTCGACTTTAAGTAAATTTGCCCCATAGCGTTGATCTGCATCCGACAGTCGTGTCACATCGGATCAATGCTGCAACTTCATCCGACATTTCTATCTCTTACCTTATTTCTGTTGCATGCGACATATGCGGTTTGAAGTTGCCCAAAGTTGCTCCTATTAGGGTTGCTAGGAGAAGCTGGGCCGTAGCATCCAGCTAGCTGCTGAAATTCCACATTGAGGAACTGCTGAACTAAAAGTTAAATAACTCAAAAACCAGAGAAATAAACATTGCAAAACAAATTCTCATAGTCTTAGAATATGAATGTTTATATCATATTAGTAAAAGGTGAACAGAAGTAAAATAAATAAAAGGTGTAGCAAGCCACCTTAGTGTAATTGGATGCTATATATTGCAATGGGCATGGGGGGGTAAACTTTTACTTGTATGTATGTATAACTTCAAGTACTTCAAGGATACACAGTGCTGTACATTCTTATAATGTATACAAGTAAACACAAGTAAGTGAGTGACAAGTAACATAGTAACATAATAAATATGTACAAATATACAGAAATCCCTCCAGACTTCAGCAGCCATGATACAGGCGGAGCAGATGACATCACACAGCACATAATCAAAGGGAGGAGCAGATGACATCACACACTCCATATCTGGCAACTTCAAGGACCAATAACATCAAAAAAATTCGTTCCTATACAACGAAAAAAAAACACCAACACAAATTAAACTTTAAAATAGCAAAGCCTTTATTAAGAAATAACTTACAGAAACTCCACTTCCTGTCCTCTTGAGAAAAGGCGAAAAGGCCACCATCCATCCAGCGGTGCTCGATTTCTCCTCCCTGGCTTGCCTCTTCCTCGCTCCTCCAGCTCTCAGACGTGGCCACACTGACACTGCGGGTCTGGGAATGAGCCAACAGCCTCTCCTCCCAGCACGGGCTGAACCTGTCGCTGCCCAGCTCCTCCACCACCTCGGCTCCAGCCTGCAGTACTGGAATAACGATTCAAACTTGGGGAAGGAGCTGGGCAGGGGATGACACCACCGGGGGGCTTTTCTTTTAGAAACAGTCTCCAAACTAATCACACCCCGGCTGGCTCTGGCTGCTGCTGCCCTTCACCTCAGTTCTTGAGCTGGTAGCGTCTCGAACTGCTGCCCCTGCACACTGGCACTGTGCCCTCCTGGCCCAGGCTCCCTTCTTGCTGGCTGCCCTGGGAACTGCCGCTGCTGCTGTCTAGCTCTCTCGGGGGTTCCCGGCTGCCCCGTGCGCTGCTACAGATTTTATTATTTTCCAATTGTTTATCACATTTTCCAGATATTCTCATATACATGGTCATTTTAGTAGGTATCTTAGTTTACTAAGATATATTTATTTACAGGTGGATAAAATATATGACAAATGGTCACCTCAAGTTGTAGGCAGCAATTGTTAGAAATTAAACTGTGCACTAAATGACTCCAGACTCCTTAATGTATCCAAATCCGTGGAAACTGCAGTATTAAACAAAACCTCATTTTGTATTTGGGTTTGGCTTGGATACCAAAGAGCTTAGGACATTGTTTATCTTAAAGGATAACATTACCCTAATCTTTTTAACAATGCCTATAACAGAAAGATCGAAAATAGGAGGAAAAAAGGAAAAATGTAAATAGTTTCAACCTGCAAGATAAAGCAGTGGTTGTTAATAATTAGAGGTTAAGGTGGCCATACATGGAGAGATCCCTTGAGGTGTGCAATATCGGATCCTAACGGCGGTCGGATCGCGGGACCGCATCAACTAACAGATGTGTCCGCAATCGGCCAGATATCGATCGGGGAAGCCCATCGGAGGACCCCATACATGGGCCAATAAGCTCCCGACTCGGTCTGTTGGCAGCTTTTATCGGCCCGTGTATGGCCACCTTTAGTCAACATGCTATCGTGCCCATCCTGCTTCTTCAGATGATTGGAAAAATGGAGGTGGTCTGCCAGATGTATTTGTCTTACAGTTACAATAAAATAATAATTTATTATCTAAAAAAATCAGTTTTATATGAATGATCTCTGCTCAGAAGATGTTTTCCATTACAGATAGGTACTTTCTTTGGTGGATAAAAATTATAAGGTGTTCCTGATACTTGGAATAAACAAATGAAGTTAGTTTACTTCAGGGAAAGGTAAATGCTCATCATAACTAACCCAAAACTCACACACTTGAAGTATCATTAACTAATAAGTGGATATGTGTATTTCCCCTGCAAATAAAAATGTGGCTGCAATGTTTTTTGGAAAAAAAAAACAATTATAGAGTAAAGTTAAAAGTGGGAGCCATTAAAGTGCAGAAGAAGAAGAAGATGACTGAGTTTTACTGTATATCTCATTTTAGGCTCCATGAAGAAGGATAGAGAGCAAGGAATCTGTTCAGGCTTCAGCAGGTTTGTAAGCAAGCCTGACATGTTAGTCTTCCTTAAAACAATGCACTTAAATACTCATAGACCTAAAATAAAGAACAGCAAGCAACAGTTCTTGTACACTAGTAACATAGTAGAAGAGATTAAAAGATGTTTCTGATATAAAATAATTGCCCATTGTTAGGTCTAACTTGTTAGTTCCTGGTGCGATTTTGTCCTGTTTTTATTCCTGTTTGACCCCTGCCTGACTATTCTGAACTCTGGCAAATCTGACCCTTGCCTGCCTGACTACTCAGAACTCTGATTATCCTGATCCTTGCCTGCCTGATTATTCTGATTCTACCGACATTGACCCTTGCCTGCCTGACTATCCTTGAACTCTGCCCGCACCGACCCCAGCCTGTCTGACTACGTCTTTGTCTATTCCAAGAAACTGTGCCTTCCATCCAAAGACTTTATAACAACTGTGCCTCTTTGTTCGTCCAGAACTTTTGCTTGGCTCCTCTACTATTAAGACCTGGCGGCATCCAATTAGCAGAGGGCTCATCCCGAAGTGAAAGGTATGTGCTACAGGCAGAAGCGGAGTGGAGACCAGGGAGCCTAGCACCTGTTCTGGATTTTCGGAGACGGTCGTGACAGTCAAGATGCTCTGGAAAGAAACAAAGAAAACCGCTCCAGAAAAGAACAAAGAAGCCGCAACGGAAAAGAACAAAGATGACTGCTCGCCAAGGAATATGAAAGCAACCTGTTGAAATTTAAAGAGAAGTTCCACTGACCACCAATGTTCTTTTTTTAACCCTATACCAACTTTTTTTTGTTAACTTGTGGGGGGGGGGGGCTGGCCACCAATGTCTTTTTGAATGTGTAGGGGGCCCTGGCACCAATTTATTTTAACTTGTAGGGGCCCTAGCCACAATATTTTTAACTTTGGGGGACGGGGCTGACCAAAATGTTTTTTTATCTCTTTGATGGAGGAACGGGGATTGTGTGGGCCTGACTTTGTTGTGGCTGCAGAGGGACATGGGTACTGATAGCAGCAGACAGAACAGAGTTGTAGGTATGTTCCAGATAATCAGGATCAGTGGAAGCACTTAAGGAGGAGAAGCTTGAATTGAAAGAATTAGATGGAGCAGACACAGGACTCACTCCTAGATGCAGGTCTGGGGCATTTGACAATAAGTCGGTACTGCTTTTGTGCTGTTACATGTTCTGGAGCATGTGTATGTGGGCAATAAACATAAAATTAACATTCGCATACCATATGCATTATGCAGGGATTAAAATTGAAATCAGTACTGCATTTATCCATGCAATATACCTCATTTGTATATTTTATATATTTAGAAACATTATTAACTTTGTTAATATTGCTTATTTATTTTCTTAGTCTTTATATAGGGCCAACATTTTACCCAACAATTTGCTGAGATTATACATTATTCCCATCAGTCACTGCCCAAGTGAGCTTACAATTTAATCACATTTACACCCATACAAACATGGGGAGAACAAAACAACACTATTGGCTTTATTAAATGTTTGAATGTTATTCGTAGGCTTTAGTCTAACTTAAGTATGTATGGTGCAGAGGCAGACACCCAAGACAAGTTCCTCCCCCCCCCCCACTGGTAGTTGTTCGCCACTCACTTCAACATCCCTCACTTCTGCATGCTACCCTGCTTACGCCCCACCTCCACTCTGCTCCCCACTCCACTCACCTCTCCTGGAGCTCCTGCTCATCTTTTCAGGAACTAATAAGCCAAGATGGGAGCAGTAGCAAAGTATTTCTTTAATCCAGTGTGCCGAAAGAGTAGTGCACTTTTCCCAGATATCACTAACGTTTTGGCACCATGGAAATATGTAAGTTTTCTGTAAGTTGTAATATGATGTGGTGTACAATAGTTGTCACTATAACAGAATAATACAGAAAATGCATTATATATTGCAAAGTAAATGTTGGTGTAGGAGGTTCTGCAGCCAGCTTGGACTGTGCTCAGCTGATTAAGTCCAGTTTTATTGTAACTACTATAAACCTAACAGCCTGAAAGCATAGCATAAGAAACACTACATACATTGTATGTGTTCTTTATTTCAGTTTTTGGTGCTTGTTAATGGGCAAGAACCAGCCCCTTTTTATACTGCCATTGATTAGCCAATTTTCTTTCAGCACTCTCCACTGAGATCCAAGCTGAGATTTTTCAACCTCTCCTTCCATCATCTCAGCCCTCTGCAGCATCAGATCCTTTCTATGGATCATACCATGTGGGAACTGTAATTCTGATACATGAAAGCATGTGGTAAAGGATCAAATGGCACATCCTGAACTGTACAGTTTTTTTTAATATCTCTTTACATTTTTAAGGTGCAATTTTAAAATAATCAATTGCCTAATATTTCTGACATGGTAGATTTTTTAGAATTTACCACTGACCATTAGGGGTAGTCAGTTATTACGGAACAGTTACAGCAATACCACACAATGCAATACAATTGCACAACAATAATGGAAAGTTGCTGATCTTTTGAATTTTGCGGATAACAAGTTGTCTAGTTCCAGGCAGTGTCTTTCTGTGGTTACTAAAGCAAATAAAGTTCTGTCTTGCATAAAAAAGGGCATATACTTAAAGGGGTTGTTCATGTTCCAAACACTTCCATCTTTTTATTTTTTATTGCTTTCCATCTTATATTATCTGTCTTCCCACAATTTAAGGACCATTCTGAGCTGTTACAATTTGCTACATTTACTTGATAGATTGCTGAGCAGTATCTATGGAATATTAGCAACTATTGTATCAATGTATTCTGCTGAGCAGGGACAAAGATAACAACTGTGTCAACTAAATGTATCAAGTTAAAGACCCCCCTCTCCCAGAGCTGCTTTAGAAGGTGACAAATTAAAATTATTACATTACATTACACTTCAATGTTAGAAAAATAGTCACAAATAGAAAATAGAAAAGTAATTGGAAAAAAGTCTTTATTTGTGGTGAACAATCTGAAACCAACTGAACTGGAAAAAAAAATGTTTCAAGGCGAACAACCCCTTTAAGGGATGAAAACATAATTTTGCCTCTTTATAGGTCCCTGGTAAGGCGTCATCTGGAGTATGTGTTGCAGTTTTGGGTTCCAGTCCTTAAGAGGGATATAAATGAGGGTTAGAGGAATGGGAGATTTAAATTATGAGAGTAGATTGTCAAGGTTGTGAGGGGACATGATTACACTTTATAAGTATATAACAGGACATTATAGACAGATAGCAGGAAATCTGTTTTTCCATAAAACGTATCATCACACCACAGGCCACCCCTTCACACTAGAGGAATGAACTTGTATTTGAGGCAACACAGGTGGTTCTTCACAATCAGGACAGTGAGGTTGTGGAATGCACTGCCGGGTGATGTTGTGATGGCTGATTCAGTTAATGCCTTTAAGAATGGCTTGGATGATTTCTTGGACAGACATAATATCAAAGGTTATTGTGATACTAAAAGCTACAATTAATATAGATATTGGTATATATAGTTTCTGTGAGTGTGTGTAAGTATGTGCGCTGGGTTTTATTTGGTTCATTTGGTTAACATTTGGTTATCTGATTTATCCTAGTGGTAGGGTAAAAGTTATGATAATGCTAAATGCAGCATCAAAACATTGTCCTTGAGATGTTCTATCTGAATGTAACAAATGTAAAATTGTAAACATTAACAGTTTTGTTAATTTGTAAACCATGACTGTGGCCTGCCTAAATTGTTTCTTGTGCTATTTGAACATTGAAAGAAAGTCTGCAAAATTGCTTAGTAGTGTTTTTCTGTGGCTGCACTTAGAAGAGTGTAATTTGAATGGAATTGTTGCCTTAGCGATGGCTGAAGCTAATTTGTAGATAATGTAAGTGCACAGTGTTTCATAGTGATTCCTCCACCTTTATTTTGGAAGAGACTTATTTAGAAATAAATGTAATATTACCCATAAATACAGTATATATATATATATATATATATATATATATATATATACACACACACACACACACACACACACACACACACACACTGTATGCGTGTATAGACAAATACAAGAGCCCCTCTTCACTCAATCCATTACCAATAAATTCAAGATATTTAGACATTTTGTGTCTTAAGCTAAAAAAAAATGTGGGATCACCTGACTATAGCTGGGAAGGGTGGGAGCTACAACATGGAGCTGGTCACTTCTGCTGTATAACTATAACAAACAAGGGAAAGTTACCCTGTTAAACGGAGTTGCAATGAGGCTGTGAACAAAAAATTGATCTGGACAAATAAAAGTCTTCTGCACTCTTGTAGCTTCTTTGCAACTCATTTTAATTTTTCAAAAATTACTGGTGAGCACAGCTTTCCCTTGTTTGTTATAGTTGAGTTGAGTGAGCTGAGTGTATGACATAGTTGGCCAGCTTAAATATATTGCAATATATGTACAAACAATTGTTTGTATGTATTTTTTTGTGACAAAATATTTCATGAAACTGCAGAGCAGGTGTTGAAGGTTCGCAATGTGCAATTAAGATTCCCATGCAATTAAGGCCTAATGAATTTTTATTCACAAAGTTTTG
The DNA here is from genome assembly GCA_038501925.1 of Xenopus petersii. Lineage (NCBI taxonomy): Eukaryota > Metazoa > Chordata > Amphibia > Anura > Pipidae > Xenopus > Xenopus petersii. The sequence goes on from CM076677.1 coordinate 54,090,381, forward strand.
CTATTTGCAAATTTTATTACATTTCCCCCAAAATGTCTCAATGTCTCAATGTCTTAAATATATTAATAATGGGTTGAGTGCAGAGGACTCTTGTATTTGTCTATATGTATTTTATGGTCACAGCCTCATTGCATAATTTCCCTTGTTTGTTACAGTATATTCTGGAAGGAAGTTGTAAAGGTAATTGGGAGTATTATGTTCCAAGTCCTACACTACACTTACAAAACATCTCCCAGTATATTGCACTGAGAAGATTAAACAAAGCAGGTAGTTAATACTTCTCATTTTGGCGTACAGGTAATGGCGCACTCGACACATTTTTAAGCACCCCCAAAAAAGCCACAAAAGCACCTGAACTCGATTGTCTCAGAACCTTTTGTCAATAGTTTCCTAGAAAGTGTAAGCCTTGCACCTTAATATTTTGGACAAGGCCAGGCCAGGCCATGTGCAGTGTGAGGTATGTTTTTATTCCTTTTATTTTTAGAAAATGCTTTTTATTGTGGTAGCTATACTTCTACGGATGTGTGTTGCATTTGTTCATATGAGGTTAGAATCATTTACACTAAAATCCCACTGTTGTTACATGCTTTATATGTACCAGTTTTCTTTAAAAAGTGCATCAGTGCATTGAGATTGCTACACGTTGTTAGGAGCATGTGTACAAGTACAAGTACCGTGTGAATAGGGTAAGTGTTAACTTTTTTTTTTTTCGTTTTATTGCTTTGCACAGTGTGTTTCCACTGTAAATAAGGCCTATAATATTTTTCCAAATTGTGTAGAATTAAGGTTCTTTTTCTGCACCAAACTATAAGCACTGTGTCAGTTATATATGAGCTATTTACCACTTTGTTTGGCCAGCACAGGTACCACCAGGAATATGTACTGTATAATCATGTTCTACTTTCTTAACCTATGCCACTGTGACAGATTTACTCTATAAACTCTTATACAATTACAACCATCCAAATTCACTGCATCTCTAAGGCAACAAATACACAAAAGAAAAAAGCACCAGAATTATTCCATCTTCATTTTGTGACAATAAGCACCTGCCATAACAATGTAAGTAACATTAACATATTTGTTCAGTAAAATGTATTACCCTTTTTGTATTCAGTTGCTGATAATGCATTTGAAATTGTGAATACAGTATGTATGTAAATATGCTTCACATACTGTATATAGATGTGAGTATTATCAATAACAATATTACCAGATATTTTATTATCTTAACATTAAGCAGTTATTGATGAATTCTATTTTGCATGTATTGAGTAAACCTATTGTTATGCAGATACTGCCATCTACTGGAGTTTTAAAAACATTAAAAAATATATTTTTAGAAGAGAGCAAGCTCTCAAGTGTGCATTACTCTGTGTGGATGTTTGTGTATATTTCTGTGTCTACTTTGGTGATAAAGGTAACCCTTCTTGTGACAAGGATAAGCCCTTGCATTTCAAAAGCAACGTATAACTTGTGTTTTATGTCTTAACTTGTTGAGCAGAAATATTAACAGCTGGATTCTTTGTTTTCTTGCATTTTGCTTTTGCTAATGTATTATTGATAAAGCATGCAGTTTATTGTCCAATCTGGCTGACAACAACCTTTTTTTTTACCTACCATAGCCCTTCTTTTGTGTAACTTGCACTTGAAACGGAGAATGATGTAGCTGCCTAGAGTAATAACTGTCAGGGGCCTGACGGCACTCAGCGAAGGGGGTAGTCCGGACCAGGGAGGAAGCTACAGGGGCAATATCCAAATACGAAGTACAGACAAGGATTCAAGAGAAAGGCACAATCAAAAATCCAGGCAGGGGTCAAAAAGGCAGGCAGCATACAGTGTCAAAAGTCCAGGCAGGGTCAAGTTCAGAGAATAAACAGTAATAATAACACCTAGGTACTCACAGAAAATAAGACCTATCATCGGGCATTGAACCGGCGTCTCTGGCTTTCCTTTATTTTGAATTTGGCACCAGTGACGTCATCACGCCGGCATCCTTATGCCGGCGTTTCTGTGCCCACGTGGGGATCCTTGGATGCAACGTTGGAAGGGAGAGACGCGCCTGCCAGCGCTGCTGCCGGTAAGAACCCTGACAATAACACAGTGCAACTTTTTTATTAGCAGCTCAGTGGCACAATCTAAATATAGACCTATTACATAGTAAAGGTTTACTGTAAGGTGAAATTTCCCTTTTAACAAAAGCATCAAACAAGATATCACATACCCCAGGGGTAGGGAACCTGCGGCTCCAGAGCCTCATGCGGCTCTTCATCCTGCTTGCTGTGGCTCAGTCTTGCGGCTTTGCCTGTCAGGTATTTACAGCCCTCGCACCTGCTGGTGGCTTCTTGAGTGTGCGACCACGGTAAGCACACTCAAGAAGCCACCAGCAGGTGCGAGGGCTGTATAGACGCCCAGGAGTGAGAGGCAAGACTGAGCCACAGCAAGAGGATTCATCATGGTCCTTACTTTGGTCACACACTCAAGACAAGAGAGAGACGATCAGCATGGAGCTTCAGAAACAGAAGTCACATTAAACAGATGAGAACACTAGCGTTTACTAGGGCTATTCAGTGTTTAATTTATTTCAAAGTAGCCCTGCATATACACAATGCACTTCCGTTTGTTGTATTCTGTTGTTGTAACAGTTAAAATTAAAAAAAGGTTAAAAAAGTTTATAAGCTGTGTTATGTTTTGCGGCTCCACACTATTTTTCTTTAGTGGGAGAGGGGCAAAATGGCTCTTTTGATAGTAAAGGTTGCTGACCCCTGACATACCCTATAGGTAAATGCAACTTTTATTCACAGTTAAATAGAAGTTAGTGTGGAAAATGTTATCTTACATGGCAGTCCACAAAGAAGTCTGCAAATCTCATATTTGCCAAGTCAAGTATTCAAATGGATAGAAGAGCTCAGTATAAACAAAAACCTCCCTTCCCAAACCTGCAGCCTTTGTTAGGCATTCAAATAAAGAACAGTTTATTATACAGTGGTTTATCACTGGTCTAGTAATTTGTTTTACCTTTTAAGCTGACCACACAAGTAGCAATGAAATTGCACAATGTAATTGTGTTGTGGCCTGTTCCCAACGCATAACCATTAGATATGGATATTGACTGGTTCAGGGATTGGGCATGTTTAAAAATCTAACGTGGCAATGCACCATATCTGCCAATGTGTGTAGCATCAGCAAATAAAGAAGTGATGAGGAGCTCCAGCTCATTTCCAGCTGCTGTTCTATCATTCAGGCTGTCTGCCCAGAATGATTTAATGGGATGAAGTGGGTGTATTGGTTAGATTATGTAAAAAGTTAGTATTTAGTTCTATTCAGACCTTGACTAGGCAGAAGATAGAAAGATAGAAAGTTGTGAAAGTGAGGCATGAGGATGACATCCATGTTCTCATATATGGTTCTTGCCCACTTATGATACAATCAGACCACAAACCTGTTTTTGGGCTTTTCAAAGTGTGGATAAGACCCGGGTCCCATGACGTTCCTTTGAGAGAAATTTATTTGATGGAACTAAAAAACATCAAGTGAGAAGAACTGGCAGTGAAGGCAAAGAACAAGGAGCCTCAAAGTGTATATTTTTATATGAAAAATATTTTTTAATATTAGAAATCTAAAAAAAATTACATTTGTGTAATCATTGTATTTGCACAATATTGTGGAGGTTACCATGGGAAAAGCAATATAACTAGAGGCCTGTGGGAGGGGGTATATTAATTGGGCACACAAGCCAGGAGTAGCACAACAGGAGGGACTGTTATCCCAGGGCCCATTTAGATTTTGGCCTTAGTGGGGGCCCATCACAATGTTAAAACTTCTGTCATTTAAATAACTTAAGTAAAACGGATGCAATTTATACAGCAACTTCCATGTGAAGCAGTGACAGGGCAGTGTGACAGGGGCAGAGTTAAACTGAGGGAAAACTCCACTGACCCTCAGTTTACTTACAGCAGAACATGGGTTACATTAATATCCCAATTCAACTCACAGCAGAGGTAATTATATCACTACCCCCAGTTTAACACAGCAAAATATGAGTTACATGAATACCCCCAGTTTACCCAAAACAGAATATGGATTACATGAATAATCAAATAACCCCAGATTAATCGCAGCAGAACATGGGTTACATGAATACCCTAGGTTACTCATAACAGAATATGGGATATATAAATATTCCCACTTTACTCAAAACAGAACATGGGTTACATTAATACCCCCAAGTTACTCACAGCAAAACATGGGTTACATTAATACTCCCGTTTACTCACTACATAACATGGGTTACATTAATAGCCCCATTTACTCACAGCAGAACAAGGGTTATATAAATATCCCCTGGTTTACTCAAAGGAGAACATGGGTTACATGAATACCCCCAGATTACTCACAGCAGAACATGGGTTTCATTACATTTAAGGGATTCTGTCATGATTTTTATGGTGTAATTTTTATTCCTAAATTACGCTGTTTACACTGCAAATAATTCACTCTACCATTTAAAATTTCATCCCTAACCCAACAAGTGTAGGCAGCCATCTCAGGTCATTTTGCCTGGTCATTTGCTTTCAGAAATACCCAGTGCTTTCTGACAGGCTATTGTTTCTCCTACTCAGTGTAACTAAATGTGGGACATGGGTTTTTACGATTGCTGTTGTCTGGTTACCTTCTCATTGTTCTGCTGATGCACTACTGGGGGAGGAGGGTGATATCACTCCAACTTGCAGTACAGCAGTAAAGAGCGACTGATGTTTATCAGAGCACAAGTCACATGACTGGCACCTTCGAAGCACCCATTTACTTTAAAGCATTTGGACAAAAAGTCTCTGCGAGAAAAATGCCCATTGACTTTAATGCATTTGGAGTGAGAAAAATGTTTAATCCGTGTAAATAATTGAAGCACTTAAAAAAATGTTGTCGCTTATTGAATCAGTTTCTCAATTTTTCAGCAGTTTCACAAATTTTTTTTGAAGCGGGACAGATACCCTCATCACTAGTGATGATGCCCTCGATGGACTCCGGGATGACAGCACCCTGGGGGCAGCAGAGAGCATAAAGGAGCTGCCTGGTAATTGATTCCTGTGAAAGACGCTGGGATGTCCTCACACTCCTGATGAGTGTTATGTAACATAGTAAGTTAGGTTGAAAAAAAGACACATGTCCTACAAGTTTAACCATATATATATATATATATATATATATATATATATATATATATATATATATATCTTGCCTAATAGCTAGTTGATCCAGAGGAAGGCAAAAAAGACCCTATTTAAAGCCTCTCCAATTTGAAAAAATTCCTTCCTGACTCCAAACTAGTCCCTGGATCAACTTGTACTATGAGCTATATTCCATAACCCTGTATTCACTCACTTTCTAAAAAGCCATCCAACCCTTGTGTCAGCTGGAAAGACCTACTGGTAAATAAAGCATTAGAGAGATTATTATATGATCCCCTTATATATTTATATATAGTTATCATATCACCCCTTAAGCACCTCTTCTCCAGCGTGAACATTCCCAATTTGGCCAGTCTTTCCTCATAGCTAAGATTTTCCATACCTTTTACCAGCTTAGTTGCCCTTCTCTGTACCCTCTCTAATACAATAGTGTCCTGTTTGAGTGATGGAGACCAAAACTGTACGGCATATTGGGGCCTTACAACTGCTCTATAAAGTGGAAGAATGACTGCTTCCTGCCGTGACTCTATGCCCCTTTTAATACAGCTCAAGACCTTATTTGCCCTTGATTTTGCTGACTGGCATTGCTTGCTACAGCCAAGTTTATCATCTACAAGGACTCCAAGGTCCTTTTCCATAATGGATTTGCCCAGTGCAGTCCCATTAAGTGTCTTGAATATTTTTATATCCCAGGTGCATGACTTTACATTTATTACCTGCTGTACCCGATCCTGTAGCCAGTTTCCTATCCATGTGTAAAGGACTTCATTAAGCCCAACAGACCTTAGTTTAAAAAGCAGTTGCTTGTGGAGCACGGTATCAAACGCTTTGACAGAATCCAAATAGATCACATCTACTGTTCTCCCACTGTCCAGCATCTTACTAACCTCATCATAAAAAGCAATCAAATGTGTCTGACATAACCTATCCTTCATAAAACCATGCTGATTGTTGCTCATAATGCCATTTACTAGGACAAAATTTTGAATGTGATCCCTTAACAAGCCTTCAAATAATTTCCCCACCACAGATGTGAAACTTACTGGCCTATAATTGCCAGTCTTAGATAGAAATCCCTTTATAAATATTGGAATTACATCAGCTTTCCTCCAATCAATAGGTACCATACCAGATGAAAGTGAATCTAAGAAAATCAGAAATAGGGGCTGGTCTAAAACTAAGTGTTGGAGCCGGCCTGAAGATTAAAATCCTGTGCGAAGCTGTGGATGCCTGTACCGGTTCTGTGTGAGTCCTCAGTGAGTTTTGGCCTGAGGAAAGGTTATTGAAAAGTCCCAGCATGTGTCCCTTGTGTGAGGGAAGGTTTATAGCCTGCTTTGTGGGAGCTACTACTGTATCCAAAGGAGAGGTATACGGGGCAGATAGCGCTAACTGGGGTAAAGAGCTCTTGGTACTGTGACTGTGTGTCCACCAGGAGTGTAGTGTGGGACTGTGTACTAGGTAGACTGTGTGCCTGGAGTTGGAAGACCCCATGGGTACCCCAAAGCAGGGTTGATATTTATATGTAATTGCACTTGCTTTTTTACCAGTTATATAATGTATACTAGTTACTTGTAAATGTGTGTTTATTGTTTCCTAGTTGGGTCACCTGTAAGTGTATCCCGAGATTCCACTAGTTGGAGGTACTGCCATTGAGAGAAACTCCCAGTTCCCTTTTATTTAGATAAGGGGATTCAGGACATGTGTATGGTAAGATATTAATGATATACATCCTATAATATATGTGGTTTCAAAATAGGGTTATGGTTTGTTAGAAGTTATTGTCTCTATGGATATTTAAAAAACATTTTTAAAAACATTTTTAGTGTAAAAGTATAATAGTATTTTTTCTTTTATTTTTTACAATTTTTTTCTCACAGAGAATTCACATTAAAAAATGTAATTCCTATTAGTAGGAGCTTCATTATTAAAAATCCCTCTTGCAATAAAATGCTTTGGTCAAAGCAAAAAATTGTAAGAGATACTTGCTGCTGAGAAAGATAACTAAACACAGCACTAGAGGTCAGGCTGTAACCTTAAAATCATTATAGCAGCTCTAAGAAAAGTCTTGCAGTTATAGAAACATACGGATGTGTATTATATTGACCTGCTATGCAGAGAGCTTGGGAATTTCCAAATAAGCCATACTGTAAGCATGAGTTCATGTTATCCATGTATCCCAGAGAAAAGGTAAATCTGTCAGAAATTAAGAATGTGCCAACAATATTGTTGAATGGTAATTTAACCCTTTAACCGCCAAGCACGTACGGCGTACGTGCTGGCGGTTCAGGGCTCAGGCTGCCAAGAACGTACCTCGTACGTTCTTTTGCAGCTGAGCCCTTCTCTCTGCATCGGCGGCTTTTGCCGCCTCTGCAGAGAGTCAGGAGGGTAGACAGCCCCCTGGGCAACGTGGCTGGGGGGCTGTCAAGTCGGATCTGCGACGCGATTGTCGCAGATCCGACTTCAAAGTAGCAGAAGCGCAATGTAAGCGCTGCTGCTGCTGGCTTACCTCCTCCTCGTCGCACCACGCGCCCAGTCACTTCCTGCTGCGCAGTAACTCTGCAGACACGCTGCCAGGAGTCGTCCTTCGGTTCCAGCGATCCTCCTGCTACAAAAACGGTAAGTGCACTTTTTTTTACACACTTACCTGCACTTACACATACCTACAGTACATTTATACACTTAGATGAACATTTTAGTAAAAATTTGTGTTTTTTTATTTTTTATTTTAGCACACTTAGTCGATTTTGTACACTTATTTACACTTAATTACATGTATTTGCACACTCAGACAACTTTTATTAGTGCACAAATATGTATACACAAAAACTCACAAGCAGGGGTTTTTTTTTTTTTTTTTACTTATTCATTGTACTGTTTGTTTTGCCTAAAAGCATGTTATTTTGACAGCGTGACTATTGGATAATCGATTTCGGCCACTAATTACGCTGCCGGATCAATTATTTTGTTATTTCATTGATTTACGCTATTTTTGTGGTTTTATTGCAATTTTATCCATGCATTATTGTTCCTTATGTATCTTTAGTATAGTTTTGCTGTTTGGTGCTTTGGTATAGAAAGATTTATTTTACTTAGTTTGATTCGCCAGAATATATGCTTTCCAAAAATATATGGGTTTCTGGGGGTCTTTTTACAGTTTTGGGGTCTTATGGCACATAACGCACAGTTGGGGCTCTCTTTTCTGCAGCTTAGTTGGCTAGCGTGAAAATTCATAGGCATGTTTTTCATTTGGGGTCCGTACACGCCACATACTTTGGTAAATCTATGCATATTGGGCATCAAACTATTTAGTAGACCTCTGACGTCCATATTTAGGGTGATTTTTCTTTATACGTAAAACATTGTGTGTGATAAATGCGGCAAACTGCAACAATTTTAGGCGATTTTCAGAAATGTAAAAACCTCTGCGTTTAGAAAAGCTTTGCAGTTTGGTGTAGAAAGACGTCTTTATCTTTTTTGGATTCGTCAGAATGTGTACTTTCCAAAAATATATGGTTTTGGGGGGGTCTTTGCTGTTAGGAGGGTCTTGAGGCATATAATATGAAGTCAAGGGTCTATGTTCACAGAAGGCGAATCGGCAGCGGAGAAAAATCATATGCACTATTTTCATTTTGGGTCCGCACATGCCAGCTGCCTTGGTATATCAATGCATATTGGGCATCAAACGGTTCAATTGACCCTTGGCATCAGTATTTATGGTGTTTTAGAATTGTATGTAAGAAATTGGGTGAGATAAATGCGGCCAATTGCAATATTTTTAGGCAATTTTCAAAAATGTAAAAACTGTTGCTTTTATCGCCAAATTTAGGAAAGGCTTGCGGCTTGGTACTTTGGAGTACAAGGACACGCATACCCAATTTGGATTCGTGGGAATGTGTACTTTCCGAAAATATATGGTTTTCTGGGGTGAATGCACTTTTTTTTAACCTTTGCTCCCCCCAAAACTATGTATATGTGTTGATTTTGCAGTACCTGAAATGACAGACCATATGGGGGTCTTCCTTTTGGGGCCCCTATATGCCACGTGCTTGGGTACATCTATACATATTGGGCATCAAACTGTTCAGAGGACCCTAGGCTTTCATATTTGGGGTGATTTGTCTTGATACCTAAAAGTATGTGGGTAATACGATGCTGCAGGGTAGATATTTTGAGGTGATTTTTGGAAATGTCACCTAAATCACCAAATTTAGGAATGATTTGTGGCTTGGTACTTTGGCGTAGAAAGACATGCATACCCAATTTGGATTCGTTGGAATGTGTACTTTCCGAAAATATATGGTTTTCTGGGGTGAACTTACTGTTTTCTACTTTTGCCCCCGCAAAAACGATGTAAATGTGTTGATTTTGCAGTACCTGAAATGACAGACCATATGGGGGTCTTCCTTTTGGGGCCCCTATATGCCACGTGCTTGGGTACATCTATACATATTGGGCATCAAACTGTTCAGAGGACCCTAGGCTTTCATATTTGGGGTGATTTGTCTTGATACCAAAAAGTATGTGGGTAATACGATGCTGCAGGGTAGATATTTTGAGGTGATTTTTGGAAATGTCCCCTAAATCACCAAATTTAGGAATGATTTGTGGCTTGGTACTTTGGCGTAGAAAGACATGCATACCCAATTTGGATTCGTTGGAATGTGTACTTTCCGAAAATATATGGTTTTCTGGGGTGAACTTACTGTTTTCTACTTTTGCCCCCCCCAAAAAGATGTAAATGTGTTGATTTTGCAGTATCTGAAATGACAGACTATATGGGGGTCTTCCTTTTGGGGCCCCTGTATGCCACGTGCTTGGGTACACCTATACATATCAGGCATCAAACTGTTCAGAGGACCCTAGGCTTTCATATTTGGGGTGATTTGTCTTGATACCTAAAAGTATGTGGGTAATACGATGCTGCAGGGTAGATATTTTGAGGTGATTTTTGGAAATGTCACCTAAATCCCCAAATTTAGGAATGATTTGCGGCTTGGTACTTTGGCGTAGAAAGACATGCATACCCAATTTGGATTCGTTGGAATGTGTACTTTCCGAAAATATATGGTTTTCTGGGGTGAACTTACTGTTTTCTACTTTTGCCCCCCCAAAACAATGTAAATGTGTTGATTTTGCAGTACCTAAAATGTCAGACTATATGGGGGTCTTCCTTTTAGGGCCCCTATATGCCACATGCTTCGGTACACCTATACATATCGGGCATCAAACTGTTCAGAGGACCCTAGGCTTTCATATTTGGGGTGATTTGTCTTGATACCTAAAAGTATGTGGGTAATACGATGCTGCAGGGTAGATATTTTGAGGTGATTTGTGGAAATGTCACCTAAATCACCAAATTTAGGAATGATTTGCGGCTTGGTACTTTGGCGTAGAAAGACATGCATACCCAATTTGAATTCGTTGGAATGTGTACTTTCCGAAAATATATGGTTTTCTGGGGTGAACTTACTGTTTTCTACTTTTGCCCCCCCCAAAACGATGTAAATGTGTTGATTTTGCAGTACCTGAAATGACAACTATATGGGGGTCTTCCTTTTGGGGCCCCTGTATGCCACGTGCTTGGGTACACCTATACATATCGGGCATCAAACTGTTCAGAGCACCCTAGGCTTTCATATTTGGGGTGATTTCTCTTGATACCTAAAAGTATGTGGGTAATACGATGCTTCAGGGTAGATATTTTGAGGTGATTTTTGGAAATGTCACCTAAATCACCAAATTTAGGAATGATTTGCGGCTTGGTACTTTGGCGTAGAAAGACATGCATACCCAATTTGAATTCGTGGGAATGTGTACTTTCCAAAAATATATGGTTTTCTGGGGTGAACTTACTTTTTTCTACATTTGCCCCCCTCAAAACAATGTAAATGTGTTGATTTTGCAGTACCTGAAATGACAGACCATATGGGGGTCTTCGTTTTGCGGCCCCTATACGCCACGTGCTTGGGTACACCTATACATATTGGGCATCAAACTGTTCAGAGGACCCCAGGCTTTCATATTTGGGGTGATTTGTCTTGATACCTAAAAGTATGTGGGTAATACGATGCTGCAGGGTCGAAATTTTGAAGTCATTTTTGGAAATGTCCCCAAAATCACCAAATTTAGGAATGGTTTGCGGCTTGGTACTTTGTAGTAGAAAGACATGCATACCCAATTTAGAGTCGTGGGAATGTGTACTTTCCGAAAATATATGGTTTTCTGGGGTGAACTTACTTTTTTCTACCTTTGCCCCCCCCAAAACGATGTAAATGTGTTGATTTTGCAGTACCTGAAATGACAGAACATACAAGGAGGGGTCTTCATTTTAGGGCCCCTATATGCCACGTGCTTGGGTACACCTATACATATCAGGCATCAAACTGTTCAGAGGACCCTAGGCTTTCATATTTGGGGTGATTTCTCTTGATACCTAAAAGTATGTGGGTAATACGATGCTGCAGAGTAGATATTTTGAGGTCATTTTTGGAAATTTCACCTAAATCACCAGATTTAGGAATGATTTGCGGCTTGGTACTTTGGCGTAGAAAGACATGCATACCCAATTTAGATTCGTGGCAATGTGTACTTTCCGAAAATATATGGTTTTCTGGGGTGAACTTACTGTTTTCTACTTTTGCCCCCCCAAAACAATGTAAATGTGTTGATTTTGCAGTACCTGAAATGTCAGACTATATGGGGGTCTTCCTTTTAGGGCCCCTATATGCCACATGCTTCGGTACACCTATACATATTGGGCATCAAACTGTTCAGAGGACCCTAGGCTTTCATATTTGGGGTGATTTGTCTTGATACCTAAAAGTATGTGGGTAATACGATGCTGCAGGGTAGATATTTTGAGGTGATTTTTGGAAATTTCACCTAAATCACCAAATTTAGGAATGATTTGCGGCTTGGTACTTTGGCGTAGAAAGACATGCATACCCAATTTGAATTTGTGGGAATGTGTACTTTCCGAAAATATATGGTTTTCTGGGGTGAACTTACTGTTTTCTACTTTTGCCCCCCCAAAACAATGTAAATGTGTTGATTTTGCAGTACCTGAAATGTCAGACTATATGGGGGTCTTCCTTTTAGGGCCCCTATATGCCACATGCTTCGGTACACCTATACATATTGGGCATCAAACTGTTCAGAGGACCCTAGGCTTTCATATTTGGGGTGATTTGTCTTGATACCTAAAAGTATGTGGGTAATACGATGCTGCAGGGTAGATATTTTGAGGTGATTTTTGGAAATTTCACCTAAATCCCCAAATTTAGGAATGATTTGCGGCTTGGTACTTTGGCGTAGAAAGACATGCATACCCAATTTGAATTCGTGGGAATGTGTACTTTCCGAAAATATATGGTTTTCTGGGGTGAACTTACTGTTTTCTACTTTTGCCCCCCCAAAACAATGTAAATGTGTTGATTTTGCAGTACCTGAAATGTCAGACTATATGGGGGTCTTCCTTTTAGGGCCCCTATATGCCACATGCTTCGGTACACCTATACATATTGGGCATCAAACTGTTCAGAGGACCCTAGGCTTTCATATTTGGGGTGATTTGTCTTGATACCTAAAAGTATGTGGGTAATACGATGCTGCAGGGTAGATATTTTGAGGTGATTTTTGGAAATTTCACCTAAATCACCAAATTTAGGAATGATTTGCGGCTTGGTACTTTGGCGTAGAAAGACATGCATACCCAATTTGAATTCGTGGGAATGTGTACTTTCCGAAAATATATGGTTTTCTGGGGTGAACTTACTGTTTTCTACTTTTGCCCCCCCAAAACAATGTAAATGTGTTGATTTTGCAGTACCTGAAATGTCAGACTATATGGGGGTCTTCCTTTTAGGGCCCCTATATGCCACATGCTTCGGTACACCTATACATATTGGGCATCAAACTGTTCAGAGGACCCTAGGCTTTCATATTTGGGGTGATTTGTCTTGATACCTAAAAGTATGTGGGTAATACGATGCTGCAGGGTAGATATTTTGAGGTGATTTTTGGAAATTTCACCTAAATCACCAAATTTAGGAATGATTTGCGGCTTGGTACTTTGGCGTAGAAAGACATGCATACCCAATTTGAATTCGTGGGAATGTGTACTTTCCGAAAATATATGGTTTTTTGGGGTGAACTTACTGTTTTCTACTTTTGCCCCCCCAAAACAATGTAAATGTGTTGATTTTGCAGTACCTGAAATGTCAGACTATATGGGGGTCTTCCTTTTAGGGCCCCTATATGCCACATGCTTCGGTACACCTATACATATTGGGCATCAAACTGTTCAGAGGACCCTAGGCTTTCATATTTGGGGTGATTTGTCTTGATACCTAAAAGTATGTGGGTAATACGATGCTGCAGGGTAGATATTTTGAGGTGATTTTTGGAAATTTCACCTAAATCACCAAATTTAGGAATGATTTGCGGCTTGGTACTTTGGCGTAGAAAGACATGCATACCCAATTTGAATTCGTGGGAATGTGTACTTTCCGAAAATATATGGTTTTCTGGGGTGAACTTACTGTTTTCTACTTTTGCCCCCCCAAAACAATGTAAATGTGTTGATTTTGCAGTACCTGAAATGTCAGACTATATGGGGGTCTTCCTTTTAGGGCCCCTATATGCCACATGCTTCGGTACACCTATACATATTGGGCATCAAACTGTTCAGAGGACCCTAGGCTTTCATATTTGGGGTGATTTGTCTTGATACCTAAAAGTATGTGGGTAATACGATGCTGCAGGGTAGATATTTTGAGGTGATTTTTGGAATTGTCACCTAAATCACCAAATTTAGGAATGATTTGCGGCTTGGTACTTTGGCGTAGAAAGACATGCATACCCAATTTGGATTCGTTGGAATGTGTACTTTCCGAAAATATATGGTTTTCTGGGGTGAACTTACTGTTTTCTACTTTTGCCCCCCCCCAAAACGATGTAAATGTGTTGATTTTGCAGTACCTCAAATGACAGACCATATGGGAGTCTTCCTTTTGGGGCCCCTATATGCCACGTGCTTGGGTACACCTATATATATTGGGCATCAAACTGTTCAGAGGACCCTAGGCTTTCATATTTGGGGTGATTTCTCTTGATACCTAAAAGTATGTGGGAAATACGATGCTGCAGGGTAGACATTTTTAAGTGATTTTTGGAAATGTCACCAAAATCACCAAGTTTAGGAATGATTTGCGGCTTGGTACTTTGGAGTACAAAGACATGCATACCCAATTTAGATTCGTGGCAATGTGTACTTTCCGAAAATATATGGTTTTCTGGGGTGAACTTACTTTTTTCTACATTTGCCCCCCTCAAAACGATGTAAATGTGTTGATTTTGAAGTATCTGAAATGACAGACCATATGGGGGTCTTCCTTTTCAGGCCTCTATATGCCACTTGCTTGGGTACACCTATACATATTGGGCATCAAACTGTTCAGAGGACCCTAGGCTTTCATATTTGGGGTGATTTGTCTTGATACCTAAAAGTATGTGGGTAATACGATGCTGCAGGGTAGAAATTTTTAAGTGATTTTTGGAAATGTCGCCAAAATCACCAACTTTAGAAATGGTTTGCCGCTTGGTACTTTGGTGTAGAAAGACATGCATACCCAATTTGGATTCAGGGGAATGTGTACTTTCCGAAAATATATGGTTTTCTGGGGTGAACATACTTTTTTCTACCTTTGCCGCCCCCCAAAACGATGTAAATGTGTTGATTTTGCAGTATCTGAAATGACAGAACAAACGGGGGGTCTTCCTTTTGGGGCCTCCTATGCCACGTGCTTGGGTACATCTATTCATATTGGGCATCAAACTGTTCAGTGGACCCAGGATTTTATATTTGGGGTGTTTTACATTGATACCTAATGATGTGTGGGAGATATGTTGCTGTAGAGTGGAAGCTTTGAGGTCATTTTTCAAAAAATTCACCAATTTCTATAAAACATTATAACTTTAGGAAACAATTGCAACTTGGTGGTTTGGAGTACAAAGATATTTCTACCCATTTTTGATTCACCAGAATCTGTTCTTTCTAGTAATGGGTAGTTTTCTAGGGTAAACCTACTGTTAGCGGAATGTTTGGCCTTGAAATCAAAAGTATGCCGTTTGGGAAGTGTTGCTTTGGAAATTTGGTTGTGTACTGCTTGTAGATTTTGAGCTATACAAGTGAGAAATCTCCATAAAACTATATATATTTGGTATTGTCGCGTTCAGGAGACATAGACCTTTCTAAATCGGCTGTGTTCTCGTACATAAAATGAATGATGTTTCTGATATATGTGATTGTTCTTCGTGCAACATGATTTTTTTCATTTTATTTGACACTTAGAATCCAATATTTTATTAGAGAAGTAGAATTACACCAAAATTCTTGCATATTGTGAAAGTTCAGGTTGTCCTGAAAAAAACAATATATTGTTTTCCTGGGTTAACTAAAAGACCACCCCAGGAAAGGCCCTTAAAGTGAAAGAGTGCAAAATATCTAAAAACTGCTTGGCAGTAGATGTTCGCATCTAGGACAAAACGGCTGGCAGGGAAAGGGTTAAACCACTTGTTTTTGTTTTCTGTATCTTCCTCTTATGAAACATTACCAATTTGAAATGTATATGGAATATATTTGTAATGCATTGTATACTATCATTAGCAATCCTTAGAGTGCAAATAATAGAAGTACACACACATTTTTCATGATATTTTGTCACCATAGAAATCTATTATCACCTGATCTTTTTTGTTTACATATTCACTACTTAATAAGGAGAAGAGGAGTCTAATTTATTATAATGCTGTATACCATCCATACTCTATACAAGGACCTGAGGATCCGGCTATCACATATTTAATATACCACAATTCATGGCCAGGGAATGGAACATTCAACAGCATGAATTCACGTTTATTTGCACATCAAAAGGACCACCAATCAACTAGTATTTATTCCTATATAATAAATGCTCATGCTGTACTAGTATTCAGATGGAGCAAGGACTATTGCAAACTGACATTTCAGACTTACCTAGATTGTAGCCGTCCAGTCCTAGTGACACCATCAATAATTTCCTCGGATCTTCTGTCTCCGAATGCCACATATTTTTACTGATTTTGTCCACAGAGGATTACTATTATAAAATACCTATATTATCTTTTTTTTTTTTAATACACTGTTTTAAAGCAATACTGCCTGGAAATACATTGTAATATAAAATAAAGAAAAGTGACATTTCCAAACTTCAACTAAATCCTCCACCACCCCTAGTACTCTGTTTCAACTTTCTACAATGTTTTCATGCAGCAACAAAAACTTTTCATTATGTCCAAAGAATCCTATCTAATCTATTTTTATGCTGTTTCATATCCCTCTGTCCCACAAAGAAATCTAACATTCTCTCTAGCTTAGTAATTGAACTGAGCAAACTAAGCACCTGAAATAACAGAAATCTGGCAAGTCAATGCATTCACCTACCTGTGCTCTGAACGAATGTCAAAGCAAACCCATTATGAAACATCACTATATTTTTGGTACATAATTAGTACAGTAAAAAGATTAAATTCCTAAAAGCTTCTGATATAACTTGTATTCTAAAAGCATGCTTACAACAAAGTTACCAATTTGGCATTTTATTGAAACTTATAATCTAAGGAGAAGTTTATAAAAGTCTTCATTAAAGAGCAAGTCCAGCCCAACAGAGATAAATGTCCTTCTGAAAGGTTTTATGAGCACTTTGGCAGAACATCAATGTTTAAGATGGTATAATTAACTGTGAACGAGAACAATCTATACAGTCATGGATAGGAAGATGTCACCGCCACATAGCATTTAAAAATGGTAGAATCATAGAGTATAGAGCAATATGTGATTGATGTAGAGAGATTAGAAAATGAAACAATGAACAAGAGATCCCTAATGCATCAGTAATAAGGACTTTTAACTCCATGCAACAGCCTAAGACAATCAATAAAGGTTGCAGAAATTCCACTTACAGCTATATATCTACTTGCTAAGCAATCTCTGAATGCCAAAAGCCTGGCTTTACTTAATAAAAACTATTTAGGTACACCCGACATAAGGTTCAAAATGTCTAAATTTATTGTTAATAAGTATATCACCCAATGGCTGCCATTTTTTTTTAGAAAGGAATGGCAGATAAATAGGTGAAAAGGACTAATATATTGTGTTCCTCATTCACCACTGGCTACAGAGGTTAATGTAAACCAAGTGTCATTATGTGGGCATTGTGATAAATCTTCTGTGTGCAAAGGGTCACTATACCTAAAGATAAATTAGTAACACTTACATTAAAAAAAGAAATGAATCATTTCATGAGGGGACTTTAATTCTTTGGAGATTGCACTATACATCTGAGATGTAGTATAAAATTACATTACATTACTTACTCATTTTACATTTAAACAGAAGCTATATTTTAATTATACAGAGATCCAAAGAAGAAAAAGTCATCAACATAAATTTAAAGGGGCCCTTTACACCAACACATGAAAATATCTTTTATGTATTTACAATTAAACTCGCTTAATCTGCACTTTCCGAAGTTGGTCAAGAACATGGATTACGTAAGGCTTTGCAGAACACAGTTGGCTGAGAGGGGCACTGTTTACACTGGTATATATTAGCTGACTGTAAATCTATTGCAACTAATTCAGGACTTCTGCCACAAAGAAAATATTTTTACTTGTACTGTACACAGTAAAAAAACTGGTCAGTCAGTTCAAATAAATTGTTTTCAGCTTTTGCTGTTACTGGTTCCTCCAAAGCATTTATGTTGATGTGAATGACGCGACTGTCAGTTTAGTAAATGCACACAGATTGTGAATGGTGCTCTACAACATCCAACAGTTACTTACCTTTCTATAAACCCCAAAGCTAATGTCATACCTGATCTCATAAAAAAAAAATCAAACCCTTAGAATAAGCTGAATTCAAAATATAATTTTTGTACATGCAGCCAAATGTAACAGGAAGAACAACAGACAGATATCTAGAACATGCTACTGAATATACTCACAAGCTGCTTTGTCTTGTGAAGAAGATTAAAAAGGTTACACAGCAAAGAAAACATCCAAGATCATAAAAGCCTAAAGACGTATCTGTATTATTATACTCCATTAGTCATGAGTTTAAACATGATAGCATTGATAGGGAGAATATTAATCATCTGGAAGAGAATGTTACATATGTACTACAATGACAACAATGCTCAGTACTAATTAGTTCAGTGTCATAATTACTTGCCATCACTGGAGTGACATTATCCATTTAATTAGACTCATTCACTTAAGACAAATCTCATATGAGAAATATATTATGTGCTGTATTGCATAATGAAATGACTGGAACAGGTATTTGCTTTTACCCTAACCACCAGGCAGTGGTTTAAACAAGGGACTGGAATATGAAAAGAAGAGAGTATGAATAGAAAAATACGTTTTTAAAAAAAGTAACAGTAACAACAAAATTGTAGCCTCACAGAGCAATAGATTTTTGCTGGGGTCAGTGATCCTGACCCCTCCACCCCTCCAACAGCTGGAAATCGGTAGAAGAAGACACTAACACAGGGGAAGGCACATTTATCAAGGGTGACATTTAGAATTCTTGTGAGTTTTTAAAACTTCCATGAGCTCCCATGAACTCGAAATGTATTATTAAAATCACATTTTTTCAACTCGGGTGGATTAAATCGACCCAAAAACTCAAATTCGATTTGAGTTTTTTTCTCCGAAAAAAATGTGAATGTCAGTGAGGCTGCAAAAAACTCCAAATTTATCCCTGGACGTCTCCCTTTGACTTAAATAGCAATTTGGCAGGTTTTAGGTTGTAGATAGTCGAATTAGAGTTCTTAAAGAGCCAGAGTATGATAAATCAAGAAAATCGAATTCAAATTTTTTTGAACAACTTGAATGGCATTTGAATGTCGAATTTAACAGTTTTGATTATAAAAAGACCTCAAAAATTTGAAATGATAAATCTGCGCCTAGTGTATGTGTGTATGTATATATATATATATATTTTATGTGAGTGTATGGAAAAGTCTGTGTGTATGTATGGATGCTGGGTTTCATTTGGAGGGGTTAAACTTGATGGACTTTGGTCTTTATTTAACTCGATCTAACTATGTAAGACTACTAACATAAACTATTTAACAAAAAATTAAAAAAATAAACAGTTGACATTCTATAACATGCTCAAATTAGCAGGTGATCAACCCCTTTAAAAAAGATCTACATTTATTGTGAGACGGTTGCATTAACTGCCACCCTATCCCTAAACATGGCATCTCCCAGGTTTCCATATTCATCTGATTCTGTCCTCTGTCTTTACTGATATGTTCATTAGAGGCACTCTTACCTGTTGTGCCAGCATCATTTATACTTATTTTTGAAATAAAGTTTGAGTTGCAACCTCTTGAAACTAAAGCTGTTTTGGCTGCTAGAAAAATTATAAAACTAATAAGATAACTAAAGTTGGGAAATACAATAATCCCTTCACGTATTCAGAGAATGACAACATAAAAAGCGACTATACACACCCTTAGGGCAGACACACGGTCAGATTCGGGGAGATTAGTCACCCGGCAACAAATGTCCTCATTTTCGGGGCGACTAATCTCCCCGAACTGCCTTCCCCTGCCTTCCCGCCGGCTAGAATGAAAATCACCAGTGGGATGGCACACTAAGCTTTTTCATTCTAGCCGGTGGGAAGGCAGGGGAAGGCAGTTCGGGAGCTTAATCATCCTGAATAGGTAGTCAAAATACTGTCTCTTTAAGAAAAAACTTCGAGCAAGGTCCCATAGGCTTAGCTAGCTTTTTTTGGTCGTAGAAAAATCGTTCGATCGATGGATTCAAATCCTTTGAATCGAATGATTGAAGGATTTAATCATTCGATCGAAAGTTTTTTCGTTCAATCAAACGAATAGCGCTAAGTCCTTCGACTTCGATGTTCGAAGTCGATTAACCCTCGATATTCGACCTTAGGTAAATTTGCCCCTTAATGTTCCTTTGAATTTACCTTAAAGGAGAAGGAAAGCTACCGAGGCATTTTATTGCCAATAGATTAGCTGCAATAATTCAAGCTAGAATGCTATATTTATTCTGTAAAATGTTTTACCATACCTGAGTAAAAAGCTCTAGAAACGCTCTGTTTGTTTAGAATAGGAGCTGCAGTATTAATGTGGTGTGACATCACTTCCTGCCTGAGTCTCTCCCTGCTCTGGGCTCAGATTACAGTAGAGAAGGGAGGGGGGGGGGGAGAGGAGCAAACTGAGCATGCTCTTGCCCAGGGCAATGAGGTTTAAGCTGATAGCAGGAAGTCTGATACAGAAGCCCATGAGTACACAATAAAAGGAAAGAAATGTGCTGTTTCTTTTGACAGAGGACTCAGAGCAGCACTACTTTGGTGTTTTACTGGTATATTTAGATGGACCTTTCTGATAAGGCTTACTTAGTTTTAACCTTTCCTTCTCCTTTAAAGAAAATATGAGGCTACAGCTTAATATAAATTTTTCTGCACATGTTTGAGTCACCTATAGCATGTCATTTCTGAAAGATTTTACGTTGAATATACATTACTGTTTATAATCATTATACAAGCAGCCAAACATAAGGGCAAATTGATTATCCTCACTCTTCAGCTAAACTTGTCTTGTGACCTGTAAAGGACATGTCCATTCTTGCTTTACATCTATAATAATTAAAGTAGAAATAAAACCGTGCACAGCAAAATGAAAACATTTATAACATGACTGGAAAAGAGATCTTTAAGCCATTACCACATGTAATTCAGTGTAGTTTAAGTAATGTACGGACGCTCTTATGTGTTAACTTTAATGCCACTGATTAAAAGAAATGAAACTGAATCATGGATTTTCCTTCAGGAATTAAGCGGATGCTAACAAAACTGCTAAAATGGCACAGGCAATTATAGGAACAATCATTTGTAGATGTCACCATGAGAATTTAGCCATTTAGAATTTCATTTAAATTTAGAAAGGTCTGATGGTAATATCTTCTTGTTAATGAGTGTAGAACGGCCAAGCTGCCTAGAAAAAAGCAAAGAAAGTAACAGGCTTGAAGAATTATGATGTAGTGTTCCATATAAAGCAGTGTTCATGTTCATTATTTTAATTTAATATGGTAATGATATCATTAAAGGGGTTGTTCACCTTCCAAAGACTTTTTTCAGTTAATTTGTTTTCAGATTGTTCGGCAGAAATAAATACTTTTTTCAATTGCTTTCTATTTTGTCATTTTCTCAAAATATAAGTTTGAAATTAAATGTTTGTGTCTCTGGTGTCAGCCTGGCAGGTCAAGTAATCCAGGTGCAGTTTCTGAACAGCTAGGTCCTGTAATTGTCTTTCTAGGAGAGAAAGTCAGATTGGGGCTACCTATATTGAGCAGCTTTTGGCTCCATCGAGGAATGATAGAAGGGATTAGATCCCAAGGGCATTGTTGCCTAGACATGGAACCAGAGACATGGCAATAGGGACTGAGATAGATACCTGTGGTTTTCCCAAATGAAGAAGAAAACAGAACCACTGGCGCCCATTCTTTATTAATACCACTGAACCCTATGGGTTCTATCCTGCCTCTACAAATTTGCAAGTAAGTACTCCCTGAGAATTAAGGTATCAGTTAAGTTATCATTAAAGTGGTCCAGTTCGCAGGTTGGAGCTCACTTTCCATGGGAATGCTGTCTGTGGAATAGTATTTAATCATAATTAAGTGTTAGGAAGGTCTCTCAGAGCAGGGCACAGAACAGGAAGGTTACCTGTCTGTGTTAGAAACTCCCAAATGGGCTGCCTGCCACTGCAAGGAACAGAGTTAACCAGGTAATTGATCTTAGGGTTGGCACCTCACCCCTGCATGGCTAATTAGCAATTCATTTAGATGCATGCTGCAGAATGAACTGATTTATGTGCAGCCATGCATTCTGCATCTAAATGAATTGTTAATTAGCCATGCAGGCTGTGGATTCCATATGTAATCTGTTTTAAATGGGTGAGGTAATTGAGATTGAGCCTAAAGTGATCGAGGTGCTGCCAGAAGGTGAGACAGGACAGAAGCTGTGAATTTGTGTCCCATGAGAGTCAGCAGGGCTTAGTGAGAAGCCTGTATATTCCAGATTGTGGAAGACACCCTGTATGATGAGAACCCCAGAATGGGGTAAAACGTTAAAAACTGTTAAAACACTAAGGAACTGTTTGCCCGAATAAACCAGTTTTTTTGCCTGAAGATGTTGTTTCCCTGTGTTTATGCTCCTGATTCTCTGCTTATTTGCCTACTATAGTTAATTTCCCCCAAAATGATGTGTACAGGCAGCCAGCTTGCCACTCATCCTACATGAATAGATGTAAGTAAGGTTGAAAGCCTGATTTTTTCTAACTGAGCCAGTGAACACACTAAAATGCATAATACTCGGTTATTTCAATTCTAAGTTCATAACTGAAGCCATGAAGCAAACCAGTATCAATATCATATTTTGTTATTCATTGGCTCTAGTTACACAACAAGAGCTCTTGTTAATAGCTTTTCCAGTGTTCTTGCTAAATCTGAAATTCAAACAGCATCATGTTCTTTTGAAAAATATATTGATTTATGGGGACTTCTGGGAAAGATACTATACAATTTCTCTTTTGGATTCTTCTTATTTGTCACGTCTTTTGCGCGACTATCTCCCCGAACTGCCTCAGCGTTTTTTCCCCATGGGCTACAGCGCAAAATCACCTATGCTAATGCACACGCGGCGATGCGTTTTGAGGCAACTTTGGCCGACTATTGAAAACGCATCGCCGCGTGTGCATTAGCTTAGGCGATTTTGCGCTGTAGCCTATGGGGAAAAAACGCTGAGGCAGTTCGGGGAGATAGTCGCGAAAAAGACGTGCCGATTAGTCGCCAGGCGACAGAACCTCCCCGAATCTCCTCGTCTGGCCTTACCCTAACTGGTAGCTGCAGGAGACACAGATATTTACTGCTAAATGGCTATGGTTGCCTTGGGCTGGTACAGAAGGACAAAACATATTGTACAACATTTCTAGCCTACTTCTTTAGTTAAGCTTGGCTTCTCCTTTAAAGGTGAACTAAACCCTCAAAATTAACATGGCTAAAAATGCCATATTTTATATGCTAAACTTATTAGCCTGGGCTGGCCCACCAGACACTGTGGTCTGCACATCACACCTGATTTTTTTTTAGGGAAGTTGCAGAGCACAGCCAGACAGGGGAAGGGGGTAAGTTGCTGAATGAGCACAAAAGGGTGTGCTCTTGTGATCCTTAAAGGAACAGTGTTTTGAAGTAATGAAAATGTATGTGTGGGCAAACAGCATATTATAACTTTGTCCCCATGGATATACAACAGCTTGTTCATATAAAGAATAGTTGAGTTTGTGAAGCAAAGACACCAGTTTTACCAGTGCAGGGTAACACTATATTATATTGTCATTCCTTTAAAATGTTTTCATTTTTTTGGTGTTACTGTTCCTTTAGGGCTCCTGTATTTCAACCCACAGTCATTGTAAGCAACCCTACATTCTTTAATTTTATATTTAATTACAGAAACAATTCTAATTCTAAGATGGGGGTCCCATGAAGATAAGCCAATCATAAACATAATGGACCCGCACATCTCCATAGAAACTGACAGGATTCCACATCAACCAATTTATGTAGTCACATGACCAAAACCCCCAGCTATTCCTAAACATTAGTTATGTGAGTCATAAGTTCCTTTGCTACTGAGTGATTCTGGGTACTTACAGGTTTGTATAATCAATGTTAATTGTTTCTACAGGGTAACTTCTTGTCCATCCAAATATAGTGTGCAATACATCATCTTATCTTAAGCTTGGGTCTACTTGCTGCATTTGTCAGAACACATTTACATTGTATCACTGAACAGCATCATGCATAGATAGATCAATTTATCTATACATAGATGCCCTGGCCCCTCAGCATTACAGGGGCACCATGGGAAATCGGGAATATATATATATATATATATATATATATATATATATATATATATATATTATACAACAGGGATATCAAGCTTGTGAATTTCCAGCAGAGACGCTGCAATTTTTCCCCCCAAGTTGACATTTTGGAGGCCAAATTGTACTTCATTAAGGGGGTTATTTGTTAAAGTCCGAATGCAAAAAACTCGAAGAATTCAAGTTTATCTTACTATAAAATCCGAATTTTTAGTTGAAAAAAAAAATAGAATTTTTCGAGAATTTATTATACCCGAGGATGGAAAAAGTCTAAATCCATCTCAGACCTGCCAAAGTTGTATAAAAGTCGATGGGAGAGGTCCCTATCCTATTTGGAAGTTTCTGTGGTGTGCTCTGGATATAGCCTGAAAATGCAACTATTTCTGGCTTTTCGGGTAAAAATCCGAAAAAGTCAGACTGTCGGGAAAGAGCCCGAAAAAATCAAGCAATTCAGGAAAGAATCTGAAAAAGTCATATGATTCGAATTTACGCTCTATTTTATTGCGTTTGTCCCTACACGTGCTTTTTTAATAATAAATAAGGTCCAATCGTGGATTCTAGTTTGGTCTGACTTTTTTAAATTTAAATACTCGAAAATAAATCGGATTTTGATAAATAAGGCCACCTATGTCAAGAATTAGCTTATTTTATGATGCTCTGAAGCTTCATTCCATACAATTACATTTATATGACTCTGCATTTATCCATTACATATACTGTATTAAATAAAGGACAAGGCAGCCATAGCTGAGCAACAAGGCTCAGCCCTCCCACTAATTACTACTCAGAGAGAGAGAGAGAGGGAGACTGGGAGAGAGAGAGAGAGAGAGAGAGAGAGAGAGAGAGAGATAGCATGTAGATCAAGCTGTGACAAAAGAGCAGTCATAGTTAGATATTAGTACAGTAGAACCTCCATTTTACATTTTTCAGGGGACCAGAAAAAAATGGTATAAAATCCAGGAAAATGTAAAATCAGAGAAATGTATTATGCATAATATATAGGTGGGACCACAAAACACCAATGTAAAATGGGGGAAAACTTAAAATCAGGTTATGTAAAATTGAGGTTTCACTGTATTCCACATAAATATAAATATTTTTGTAACAATGGAGACTTTAATAATAACTTCTAAATGCAAGCTGCCACTAGCCAGATAAGGACAAAGCCCAGCCTAGGCCCTCTCCATGGTACTGAATAAAATAGAATGCAAATGTATTATTATTATTTTATTACTAGGGATGCACCAAATCCAGGATTTGGTTCGGTATTCGGCCAGGATTCTGCCTTTTTCAGCAGGATTTGGATTCGGCCGAATCCTTCTACCAGGCCGAACTGAACATATATTTTATCTTGAAGAAAGCATTTAACATTTTCACAGGTATGCCCCTGCAGTTAAAATGAAGGCACAGTTTAGTAAAATCTTAACATTTGCTGATATATCTCATAGGGGCATATTTATCAAAGTGTGAGATTAGATTCCACAACAGAATAAATCAGCCACTCTTCTATTCATACATGTGATTGTATTTATCAATTAGTGAACTTTTTGCAGACTGATCCCATTTAATATTATAAATACTAATCGGTGTTACTTAGTTGAATATGGCAGCGCTTACAAACTTATTAGTATGGCGCTTGGGGAGGCACAGATGTGGCTAATCTAATGAAGGTTAGCCAATTTGAACCCTTTACTTTTCCTTTAAGCAATCAGTGTGCTTAAACAGTGTGAGTGTAGCTAACATGGTTTAATACAAGTGTGGCTGTTTTCCATTTATGTTTAAGGGCTAGTCCACACGGGGAGATAGCGACGCGTTTGCGGTCGCGGCGACAAAGCACCGCGACAGTCGCCGCGACCGGCGCAGGCGACAGTTTTGTATGGGCGCCTATGTAAAAACGCCTGTGCTAACCACACGAGGCGATGCGCTTTTCAACAGTCGCCTGAAAAAGCCTGGCGAGGCATTTTCAGGCGACTGTTGAAAAGCGCATCGCCTCGTGTGGTTAGCACAGGCGTTTTTACATAGGCGCCCATACAAAACTGTCGCCTGCGCCGGTCGCGGCGACTGTCGCGGCGCTTTGTTGCCGCGACCGCAAACGCGTCGCTATCTCCCCGTGTGGAATAGCCCTAAAGGTATTCGTGAATTCTTGCATCCTAGGGGGAATTGTATCATAGTCTTGCCTAAGATGCTGCTTATTGGTCCATGTTTGTAGTCCAAATGTGATTGGATGAATTCCCATAGCCATTTCTTGGGTTACTTATTACTGTGGAATCATTTACCATGGAGCTGTTGGCAATATGGTGTGCACCAAATGAAACCAGTGCTATGTCCATATAATGCCCATAACATGCAACTTGTAAAGAAATAAAAGGTAAGGTTGTAAATTCTTTACCTACAACATAATGGAGGCATCTTCATTTTTTTCTGACGTTCCATATTTAACTTCAATGCAGTGGACGACATCAGGTCTTTGCCTTACATGTTTATCATTGTCAATGCTCAGGCTGCACCCATCTGAAACATCACTACCAATACCCATAATTTTCTATCAGTCATATTTAGTGCATTGTCTCCAATACAATACAATGTATAATGTAGTGGTTTGACATATGCCAAAAACAAATACATCTTTATGAACCCATATTTTAGTATAAAATGTATATTTAAAGGACATTTTATAAAGGCTGGTACCAACTTCTGCAAGAAGGGATTCCAGAGTTAACTTTAACTGGTTTTGCAGTTTGAGAGACCCTGACGTGAAGAATTGCACTGTTAGATAGTGATACTAAAGCTCTACATTAACAATCATTTAATTTAACAACTCTCAAAGGTCTATATCATCGAAACATATCCTCAAAAAGTCTTTTAATATCCCTTTCTCTCCAACGTTAATTAATTGAGCAAATAAGCACTAAAGAGCCAGTAAGATTTATACACTTGTGGAAATGAATGCCAAGTACTACATTACAATAATTACATCTGAAAACGTGAAACTATTGACAAAAATGTGACAGGTGTTATTTACTTTTAGATTACCAGGAGATCAAGTTGTAGAAATGTATAAACAAGCCACCATCCCCAAGTATTGTGCAGTGAGTATTGTCGTCTGTACTTCACTTACAACATTTATTAATGAGTGTCTTGTCTCCTCAGTTCTGTTAGTTATTTTTATCAGTAGCATTAGGCTTACAAATAGCTAATTCCAAGGACCACAAGGTCATGTGTTGCTCTATTGATCCTTACTTAGGGGTCATTACAAGAGATAATACATCTTGGTTTAGCACAGAAACATTCCAGACAGGGGTATAAAATTAAGTAGATAATATACTGGAAATGTGATGCCTAATTTCTCAGGTTGCACTTTAAGGAATGCAATGAGTCCAAAGCAACTGTACCCTATACAGGAACTAACACAAACTATAATTATATCATTCTCTTTACATCCCAGTGCATTTCCTCCAAAGGAAGCATCCATCGAATTCCAGACTAGCTTAGCTGTACTAGGGACACTATTGTGCTAACATTTCCTATTCTATAGCTACATGATACTTTGGCATCCATTTACTACGGTGCATTTAACATATCTATAAAAGTTCACATATTATCGCTTTTTTTGTTGCCAAAATATTCACCGTACTGTTGTTTACGCAATGGTGATACTTGGACAATGTTCTGACAATAATTACACTGAAGTACCTGTTGACGTTCGTGTTAATTCTAGAGAATGGCAATTTTTTTCGTCAACAATTGATTGATTGATAAATATTTCTGCAATAAAATTGTCTTTTTAAATGGCATATGTAATGGCAATCAGCAGAAAAGAAGATGGAGCTGCTTGGGCATCTTTGAAGATAAAGATCTTCCCTGATAAAGGGCTGTGGTTGCCTTGGGCTGGTACAGAAGCCCACAACATAATGTATAACATTTCTAGCCTAATTCTTTAGTTAAGCTTTAGTTCTCCTTTAAGCTGAAACAAGGATTTGTATTTTAAATACAGAGAACTAAACTTAACTAAAGAAGTAGATAAAGAACTAAAGCTTAACTAAAGAAGTAGGCTAGAAGTTTTGTACATTTATTTTGGGTTTCTGTACCAGTCCAATGTAACCACAGCCCTTTAGCAGTAAAGATATGTGTCTCTGAATATACCCCCAGTAGCTCCCCATCTTCTTTTCTGCTGATTCACTGCACATGCTCTGTGCTGCTGTCACTTACTGAGCTTAGGGACCCACTCACAATATACAGTACACATAGAATATAAATGTCACAATATAAGGATGTTAGTAATTAATATAGATAATTACTATATGACAGCATAAAACTCATTGCATCTAGCATCAGAATTGAATAATCAGGTCTGTATCATCAGTTTATATTACAGGACAACTTAATTTTCTACTTGATAGTTTGTGATGACCC
Source organism: Xenopus petersii (assembly GCA_038501925.1). Classification (NCBI taxonomy): domain Eukaryota; kingdom Metazoa; phylum Chordata; class Amphibia; order Anura; family Pipidae; genus Xenopus; species Xenopus petersii. The sequence goes on from CM076677.1 coordinate 54,119,005, forward strand.
CTAAGCTTAGCTTCTCAACAGCTGCTCAGAGCCCACTGAGCATGTGAGTGTCGCAGACACTTTCCAAGAAGGTGACCCCATGTAACAAGTTTGAAGTCCTGGATCATTGCTGCTACTAACAAGCTGAAACTTTAGGCTGGTGCAATAAGTTCAGTATAAAATATGGCATTTTTAGCCACATTCATTTTTAGGGTTTAGTTCTCCTTTAAACATTGGTTCATTGAATAGGGCTTTTGCTGAGCATACGTTTTGAATATTCTTTTCATTTTGAGATATCTATGTTTTTTATTTCTTGCCCTAAACTCCATTGCAGTCTATGGGAAAAAAACTGGAACTGAATTTGGAGAATTTTTTTCTCTTTAAATTGAATCTCATCCATGATAAGTTAACTTTTTCTCACTGAACTGAAACTGGCCCAATAAACTGTATACATGGACATATACTCCATATGTTTAAGCGTCCATGCAAGTCCTGAAATGTTGCAATTTGTGACCAATAACGCATAGTGTTGTCCGTGAATACAAGGGGGAAATTAACTATGGGTCGAATATCGAGGGTTAATTAACGATCAAAGGAAAAATCATTCAATCAAACGATTAAATCCTTCAAATCGAACGATTCGAAGGATTTTAATCCATCGATCGAACAATTTTCCTTAGATCAGAAATTACTTAGAAAGCCTATGGGGAAGGTCCCCATAGGCTAACATTGGTGCTCGGTAGGTTTTAGGTGGTGAAGTAGGTAGTCAAGGAGACAGTACTTCAACTATCGAATGGTCAAATAGTCGAACGATTTTTAGTTAGAATCGTTCGATTCGAAGTCGAAGTCATAGTTGTAGTAGAAGTAGCCAATTGGATGGTCGAAGTAGCCAAAAAAATACTTCGAAATTTGAAGTATTTTTCATTCCAATCCTTCACTCGAGCTAAGTAAATGTGCCCCTTAGTGATGGGTGGAGAGGGACCTTTGGCACCTGCATCATACAATATTATTATTTATGGGAATGGTGACTTCAGGTGCTTATTAATCTAATGATATAATTACAGTTTGTGAGTTAATATGGACGATTTGCATACTTTCTTCTATATTATACTCAGAGTTCATTCTGAGAGACAGGAGATAATTACTATTCCACCTCTTCAGCATCTGCAGCTGATTTTAATTCATCAGCTTCACTTACGTCACACTGTCCTTCTTATAACCTCTCCATCATCACCACAGTTTAATTTAAATTTAAATTTCATATTTAGCAACTCTCAAAGGCTCTATCTGTCCTAACAGTGGAATTACTGTTTGATATCTTGTCCAATATAAATGTTTGGCTACCCCTTAAAACAAATATTACAAAATTAATGGAATGTAGAAAACTTGTATATTTCTTATTTGTGCCTCTGAACTAATACCACAAGCACAATTTAATTATGAATTTGAATGTCACTCTATAATCCCCACAGTTCCCAATTCCCTTCCCATATATACAGTTCTTCCTTCAATGATTTATGTTAAATAGGAAGCAATAAAAATGAACATTACAAGTGCACTGTTTCACCAGATCTTAGATCTTTATTACCATAAAAATATCTTATAAAAACTCTGGATAACAAAAGAAATGATTTATTTTGATTTTGGCTGGTACATATTCTGGGAAAAAATACTTTTCCTATCAATGTTAATTGTGGTAACATTATTATTAGTGGAGCTCGTAAAGTGGTAACTGTTGTTTCAAACACAAAAGTAACCATTTCCAAACACAAAAGTAAACATGCTAAATACACACACAGTTCATCTGCAGAAATGCAATTATTAAAGGTTATCTTTACCCAAAAACACATTTTTGCATAATTAAATAAAATGTCATTGTAAGGAACTTTCAAATATACATTCATTATAAAATGTCTATCCTGATTGTTGGTTGTGCATTCTGGTCTTGACATGTTTTACAGATTCTGCTTTAATCTGTGACCAACCATGACAGTTTATCCACAGGCTTAATTATCATGAGATGCCGTGACAATTTTTCAACTCTATACCAGTGGTCCCCAACCAGTGGCTTGTGAGCAACATGTTGCCCACCAACCCATTGGCCTCAAAGCAGGTGCTTATTTTTGAATTCCTGGCTTGAAAACAAGATTTAGCTGCATATAAACCATGTGTACGCCCAAAACACGCGTACTGTAGGCTGCCAGTGCAAATAGAGGCTACCAATAGCCAATCACAGTTCATATTTGGCACCCCTATGAACTTTTAATATGTTTTTGTTGTTCAACTTATTTTACCTTTAAATGTGACTAACGGGTAATAAAAGGTTTCTCTATACCATGGTCAATGGATGAGAATAGGAGTAATAGGAGTAACCTGTCATCACAGACATTCATACACATGCTCATTTTCCCCTATGCTCCAACCAAATTTTCCTTTCTGATATTCAGGCTGTGCCCTCTTGTCTTATTATGGTCAAAGAGCGACTTTTACTACTCTAATGAACTAAGAAAGCTATAATAATTTTAAATACAGGTATGGGCCCTGTTATCTGGAATGCTTAGGACCTTGAGTTTTTTAGTAAGCGATCTTTCCCTCATTTGGATCTCCATACCATAACAATAAACATTAATTTAAACATTACATAACCCCAGTTGAATTGCTTTGGATTAATTAGATCAAGTACAAGGTACTGTTTTATTATTACAGAGAAAAAGGAAACCATTTTTTTTTTAAACTTTGCATTACTTAATTAAAAATAAAGTACTTTCCAGATCTCAGCCTGTAGGTCTATGCTTTTATATGGTCCTATATTTTAAAAAAAATGGCAGTTTCTTATAATTAATTGTATGAGTTACATTATCGCTTATAAAACACATATTTATATAAAAACAGCATGACCCTGTGTCATTTATAAACAGTGGGCAAATTTGCACCTGGGCAGTAACCCATATCAACCAATCAGTAATTAGCTTTTTTTCAACCAGCTGCAGGATGAACACTGAAAGCAATAATCTGATTGGTTGCCATGGGTTACTGCCCAGGTGCAAATTTGCCCACTGTTTATAAATGAGCCCCACTGTATCTGTTACTTCCTAGCTTTGCAGGACTTCTGTACCACTGCATCATATGAAACTCAAGCATTATCCTAGAACAAGTTGAGCTTCACATATCTTATGTTATGTTAGGGTACACAGACTTAAATATTTAAAACTATATACATGCAATGCCACTGTCCACAAGAGTAACATACACTAGTTTATTGCCAATCTGACAATAACCAAGATTTTATAAGAAAATGAGAATTTAATTAACAGCTCCACAGAGTAAGAAATTTGCAGATAAACTGACCCAGAAAACCTGCCATTTATATGAAAAGTACATCATGGGTTTAACTTTTTTATAAATGACACAAAGGGCTTAATATGCATCCAGCACTCGTTTGCAAAATGTTACATTTGCACACACAGCACTCAGGTTTTTATGTTGGAATAGCTGTTTGGAAATATAAATCATACTGTTCAGCACATAAAATAGTGTTGAATCATCTCATGTGCAATACTTGTAAAATTATAAATCACAAATCTATTGAAGGCCAAATAAAATTAATTGAAATATTCTTGAAGCCAACTGCCATTTCAAGGATGTCTAAGTAGCCCTGGTTCATTACTGTTAGACAATACTAGGCAGCACAATAATAATCGATATTTGAAGCACACCAATAAAAGCAGATATAATATGTCTAAGGCCAACAGCTAGACAGGGTCACTGCCAAAATAACAACCAGCCATACTCAAAAGGGGGTTATTTTCAGAAAGGCATTTTATCAGGATATATGGTTATAACAGTAGTTTTTGGTAATCCACAGCACTAGGGGCTAAAGCAATAACAATGAAAAGTAAACTAGTCTATGGGTATAATCACACCAGATATTTTTAAGACATCTGTAAAAACACTAGTTAAGACATTAGTATACAAAATGAAATGTTCAATTATGCACTGGCTTGGAGCCCCTAACCACTCTGTACACACATATACTGAACAAAGAACAAATGCATTTGTTATGCATGTAGCCCCTAAATGTAAGAGAACTTATTGTACAACAACTTTCAATATGTCTCTGTCTAGATCCTCCTATATTTTGAATGTCTCCCAAACTGTATTGTCTCTCAATGCCTTTATCTTGTCTTCATAGTATGGCAGTTCTGAGTGAGCACAGTAGCGGTGCAGAGGTTAGAGAATATAGCAGATGACAAAAATAATAAAAACACAGTTGATAACTGAGGTATTTCTACAGCCTTATGTGCATTAATAAATAGGTTCTTGTTATGTGTCAGTATCTGTGTCTGCTCCTTTTGTCCCCAAGTATTTGTCTTGATATTGCAGAATGAGGTAATGTTCAATTAATGCTAGCCACTTACAAAATCAAAAGTCCAATCCTCAGATAGATGCCATACCTGAGAGTCAGAGACTCTCCTGATATGTTTATGAGACTGTAGTTTGGGTCTTTGTACCAAAACCCAACATGATTGTATCAAATGTTTATGGTTCATGTAGTGCTCAGTAACCATCTTTATAACAATATTCTATCACAGTATTAGTATAGAAGAAGGGGATGTAGTTAACGGGCGCTGGCGTAACTTTGCTAGCGAAGGAGACTAGGACTCTAGCACTACTTCTTACTCCAGCCGAAGTTTTGCTCAGGCAAATTCACTTCAATGCGCATTTTACTGAATGTTACCTGTTCCGCCAGACTTGTCTTCGCCAGCTCAGACCAGGCAAAATGCAATGGAATGTATATGGCTTCTTCGATTTTTAGTTGAAAAATTTCCTAAGTCCCAAAAAATGCTGGCATTTTTTAGTTTTCCAGGGTGATCGGCTGCAAAAGTCCGTAAAATATTTTTTGGGAACCCGGGCTCCCACATACATTTCATACCATATGGCGCATAAACTATACACTAGGCACATGTGTAGGGCATTATAACAACTTTATTTTCTTTATTAAGGTTCCCTGGGCTTGTGTAATGTAATGTATTTGCTGCAACATATACGTCCATTCAACTTTAACTTCCCGCCTTATGAAAATTAGTCAATGCTAGTGCAACTTCGCTTCACTTTGCGCAGTAACGCTAGCGCAACTTTGCCAGAGTTCGGCGCCCTGGACACAACTTCAGATTTAAGTGAATTAGCGTTGTCCTGGCGAATCTACTCCTGGCAAAGTGTTGCAATGTGAGCGAAGCCATCACTGGCGAATTTACAGAGGTTAGTGAATTTGCCCCTAGGAGTGAGAGTAAGGCTAGATGGCACAGTTATCTAAAATCAAAGTAAATTTATTGATAGAACAAACAATTGTGACTAATAGTGACAGCAATTTTTCCCACAATTAAGCAAATATTTATGAAAAACATCACACATAGGTAACTTATGATTGTGCAAAGATACACTTACTATTGGCTTCTATGGCATGAAAACAACAGGTGGTAACATTTTGATTTTTGATTGTTTTTCTCTTATTACATTACAAGTTGTGACTTTTCACTATTTTTAGCAAAGCTAAATGTTATCTTAAGGATTAGGGGTAAAGTTGCTGTGATTTTTTAATAAATGTTCCCCAACCAAAGTGCCAATAAGGATTATAAGCCTGTACCAGCTGTACTCTGGAGCTGGCAACCTGTTAGTAAACGCTACCATTGTTTGTAAGTGCTACAGCTCAGTCATGAACAGAGGTCTGATTCACTGTACATTCAAATATAAACTGGATATTTTACAAGGGGTATTATGGCATGATATTATGCCTTTAAATGTCCATCATATATTTCTTTACTATCATATCCCTCAACAGTTTAATATGGGTTGGATATTCTATATAGCTGATATTGGTAATTCGATTTTCAAGAAATAACTTTTACAGCTCCACCGGTACAAGATTAAACATTATAACATACTAATGCTTAATTTGGCTGCTGCTTTTAAATATATGAAACAGATTACTGAAAATCCAATCAGCAAAGCATGTATCTTTTACATGAGGCAATAAAGTAAACACACTGTAAATGATTATGTAGTAATGACATTAAATATGTATTTAATCTCACATTTTTGTTAAGCTGTTTTAGTTCAGAACTGCTGTCTGTGCAGCTGGACCAGAGCCTGAACTATCAACAAACTGCCAAGGCCAAATACGACTTGTTTTTTTATCCATGTGGGCAGCCTTGTGTGAGTCTCTGCAGGTGGCATGGGCCCCCCAGAGCACATGAGCAAATGGCCAGTTTACATCACCCCCTGCCCCTTCCCACATACAAACAAACACCAATTACAGCCCTTGTAGCATCTACATGATACACTTTCCCCTTCAATGTATATGGAAAGCCATCAATTATTAGAGTGTCTCCTTTGATTTTTTATAATGAAATCTTCAGTATTGACACAAAGCTTTCAGTCACAAAATATATTTCATAATTAAGCAGAAGAATAAAAAATCAATTTTAAAGCTATTGAAGGTTAGTGTTAGATGGCCAGCCCACTAAAATGAGAACTCTAATCTTGTTTTTGAAATGTAAACCCACTAGAGGCAGCCAAGTTTTTTTTTTGTATCCTAGACAACGGTAGAGCAATCACTGCACATAAATTCTACCGTTAGGCATTAATTTAAAAAAACAATGTCATCTGAAGCTTTAAGCTTTATTTAATACCTAGGGTTATTTTTTTTCTAAACAACTGTATTCCAAAAAATGAGGAAAAAGCAATAAGAAATATATGATGTTCAATTCCAAAGCAGACACTACTTTTGCTTTCTTAGTATAAAATAACCTTATGTTTTGTTTCCTATATATTAGATTTTAATCTTGAAAATAATATAGTCCTATATTACAAAAACATCTGTGTCACGAGTTCTGCCCAAGAGTTCTGCCCCCCTACAGTGCTCAGGTACTAGACATGGATTTTCTTGCTAAAAACAGGATACTCAATTTTTTCTGGATTTTTCCTGTACAACCTGAAGTTTTCGGATTTTTGCCCAAAAAGTACAAAATGGTCAAATTTTTAGGCTAATTCATGCGCAGACCACAGAAAAGTCTAAATGGGATAGGGACCTCTCTCATCTGACTTGTATACAACCTTGGCAGGTATGATATGCCGGATTTTTGGATTTTAATCTTGAAAACAATATAGTCCAAGCACTGCGTATCTTGACAGCGCTATATAAATAAATGATGATGATAGTCCTATATTACAAATACATCTATGTCAAGAGTTCTGCCTGGATTTTCTATCTGAAAACAGGACACTCCCAAAGCGGCCTCAGAATAAGATTTAATGCAAACTTGAATTTTTTTGCAACATTATGTGAGATTTTTTCTGTATTTTTCTCATACAACCTGAATTTTTTGGATTTTTGCCCAAAATAGTAAAATTTTTAAGATAATCCAATCACAGACCACAGAAACTTCCAAATAGGTTAGGGACCTCTCCCACCTGACATATACAACCTTGGCAGGTCTGATATGCGGATTTTCAGATTCAGACTTTTTCCATCCTCGGGGTATAACAAATCTCGATTGGAGAGAACTTTAATAAATTACCCCCTTAGAGTTGGAAATACAGTGGAGCACAATATTACTTTCTGATATCTTAATGTCCTTTACAGTATTACGCCCAACACACCAATACCTGTATAATACAAATATTTAGAATACATTATAAGCAAACTGTGCAAAGCAACAGGAGCATCACAACATGTGCAAACACACTTGCAACAGCCACAATTAAAGGTCAGTTAGTGCCAGTTTTACTAAAGCCCAGTCTTCAGCTGAACTAAAGTGCTGTAGTTATTTTTAATGAATTGCAGATTACATACTGAGACACAAATGGCACCAGATTGTAGAAGAAGCAGGTGGGTGTGACACAGATGAGTCGGCATGCATCCGATTAGTCATTTGGATTCTATACTGTCTCAGAGATCTCTTTCTCATGTAGTGTGACTATTGTGACAATTGTGACAACTATAATGATAGGTGCAAGGAGAAAATGTTATAATGGGTGAGCATAAGACTAAAATTCTGCCTCAGGTAGCCAGACCAGAGTGTTTACCCATGCATTCTAGCCATTCTGTTTACATCTGCAGCTTCAGTTCTAACAAGACCTCATTAGGAGCTCATTGACCATAAAATTGCATGTTTTCAATATACAATGTATATTCCTTTGTCAAATGTACCCAAGTGGGGGAAACTTAGTTAGTAACCAGAAGGAATTTAACACAAATACAATGAGGGGGCTCCATTGTACCATAAATTAAGGGAGTCCGTTCAGCACATAAGGTGGCTCATTGTTTATGTCTCTTGAGCGCAGCCTCTTTAGTACTTAACTCTATCTGCTATCTCTTTCTATAACTTCTGAGAAATGTTCCCTCTGTGTATTTAGCTCAGAACTTTTCAACATTAAACTGTCCTCCTTTTAAACATTCATGCACCAGTTCTACTTCACCAGTTCCCTTCAAGCACAGCATCAATACGTGCAGCACACTTGCACCTAAAGAATCAGTCACAGATGTCACTTGCGCGCCAAACACCAGAAATTATGCCAGACACACTTCTGCACAATTGGGTCCCATTTGAGACAAAATGTGCATACAATTTTGATAACTTTTCTGAATTTGCCATGATTGTGGTAGGTGGAGCACAATTGTGCCAATGCAATGTGGAATTCTGGGGAAAAAATTATGCATTGTGGGGAATAAAACATAGTGATTGTGCTCAAATTGCACTTTGCTCACAGCACTTGCAGACATAAATAAGTCCTATTATCATAAATAAGCCCTGTTATCATTCACCGTACACCAAAGTAGACTTTATTGCGGCTTAGTGCCAAAAATGATAGAAATGCTGTTATGTGTAATGGAACAACAGCAGTTTGAATGGTTTGCTGAAATGTAAGGGGGTTACTTATCAAAATTTGAAAAGTTCTCACTATTTTTTGAAAACTACTCCGACCAGACTTTCCCCCCTATTTATCAATACATACAAATTTCTTGTGCGGGACAAAAATCATAATAAAATCGTGAAAAATTGTACCACTTTTCAGATTTGTCGCTGAAAATTAGATTTGATGAGATTTGATGCCTGAAAACTACAAAATCTTTGGATTATTAAACGAAACCCAGCGCAGATCAGAATGTCAACGGGACATCTGCCATTGACTTCTACATGAACTCTGCAAGTCTGAGTTGGAGTATTTTTTTATTTGGACTTTTAACACCATCAGACTTTAATAAATCCCGAAAAATTAAAAAATGTTCTTTCTATGAAAAAACTGTGTTTTTCCCCTTTAAGGGTGGTGGCACACGTAGAGTTTTGGGGAGATTAGTCGACCAGTGACAAATCTCCTCTTCTTCGGGTGGCTAATCTCCCCGAAATACCATCCGCCGTCTAGAATGTGAATCGCCGGCAGAATGGCACTCTGGTCAATGGGCGACTAATCTCCCCAAAATGTTTAATTAAGGCATTCCTAAAGGCATTCCTAAAGTGTGATAGAGCGTGATAATGATTTGTGGCAGAAATTCCACCAACAAAAAAAAATCAAAGTCAGATTCTAAAATGCAATCAATTGCTGATTTCACTTATTATCACATCCACAGTATGAAAGCTGTTTTGAAAAGTTCACAGTCTAGTAGCCAGCTTAGCAGCCATATTTAATGGCAATTTCTATCCCCAACCCCTAAGAGTGGTATTCTATGAAATAACACCACAATATAGAGGGTAAGATGTGTATCAGTTGCTAACATAACCAGTGTGCAATATTGAACCTAAAAGAGGGTGAAATGATGTATGGTATGGGACCTGTTATTCAGAATGCTCGTGGCTTTCTAGATAATGGATCTTTTTGTACTATGGATCATCACACTATAAGTCTACTAAAAAATCATGTAAACATTTAATAAAGCCAATAGGCTGGTTGTACCTACAATAATATTTTTTTGGATCAAGTACAAGGTACTATTTTATTATTACAGAGAAAAAGGAAATGATTTTAAAAACTGGATTATTTGTCTAAAATGGAGTCTAAGGGAGGCTGCCTTTCCTTAATTCTGAGTTTTCTGGATAACATGTTTTCGGATAATCTATCCCATACCTGTATAAATGTATTTTTATTGAATTAACTAATAATATAAAATTAAAGTAAGGGATACCTAATATTAATTAACCAAAATACATGGATATATTACTAATCACTTTTCTAAGTATTTTGCAATAGTTTTATTTTGACACAATTTATAGCAAAAACGGTCATTTATGTGTAGGGACCGATAGGGTTAATGTGTCCAGTATTGCTTTAATTCCTTACACTTCCTCATTTCCATGTTGCTGGGCAGATGCCCGTGTAACTAGATGTGATTTGCATAGTTGTGCTATTGGCCAGGAGGCGTTGTGACCACACCCTGTCACACTTAGTATAATGAGAGATAAGGGGTGGGTCATGGTTCTTTGACTGCTGGATACTAATCCAGCTGGGTATACCCAGGGGGAACTGAGTACAGCAAGGCCCAGAAAAAAGCCATGTGTCCTAGAGGGACCAGTACCTATAGAAGGATAAGTCAGGGAGCAGGGACCCCTCTGCCAATGCCTCTGTACCATTGTAAGTAAACCAGTGGATCATTTGTCTAAAGGTTATTTTATTTGACTGCAAGAATCTCCTGGAGTTCATTTGTGCCTGTGGGAGTTGTAGTTGCACTATACCACACCTGTAATCTTCCACGTAGCGAAGGCCCTAGCCTGGGGTGTTTGAGACACAAAAAACATATAGGAAGCTACTACAAGACAAATTAGGCTCATGGCACTTTAGTAAACAAGGGCACTGCACAACATAAAGAAAACTGAAGAAAATTAAAGCTTGTGATTTAAATAACTTCTTTGTCATGAAGGCAGGTAAAGGTAGTAGTGAAATCTTTTTCTGATCCTATTAATCCAAAGTCCTTTGTATCCTCCTTATCAGAGATGGGATTGTGTCCAGATAATCACTTAAATGGGTTTGTTTTTTCTCATTGGAGATTACAATTTCCAGAGACTTTTAACAAGACATATAAAATATAATTTTAAAAAGTGCTTTCGGATGTAATTTTTCAATGGAATCTGTTAGTAACTAAGAAAATACTTCATCAATACCCCCAATTGTGATTTTACAGGGTAACATTCTATAAATACAAAAACCTTATATAAATTGTTTATACAATATAAAGTAATTTAAAGTAATAAAATGAAAAGTGTCAGCTTATTGGCCCTGTTGCAATGTAGCCTAAACATTACACTCTCCTAAAATCCATTGCAATTTCAGCAGTGGCATAACTACCGGGGGAGCAGGGGGTGCGAGTGGGCCAGGGCCCGCACCCCCTCAGGGCCCCCTGGCAGTGCTGCATGCCGCTGAAATCCCCACTAAAATTTGGCCGTACGGAGGGGGCGCGGTGCGTCATGCACCAGGGCCCGCCCCCCTCTAGGAACGCTACTGAATTTCAGTGCCTAAACAGGCATGTTTATATTATAATAATCGTCTAACATAGGTGCAGTTGTCCTAAGCTATATACTTAAAGGAGGACCTGCAATTGAATATAGTCAAGATGCATACACCAAAGACTAAGCAGCAGAAGGTGAACTTAAAACATCACCTTCATTTTCCCTCCACTGAAAACCATATGGCCTGACTATTTTTGTGCAAAGATTGTTTTAGGACTTCTCTTTGCAAAGTTAAAGGAAACTCATCTGTATTTCACTACCTGCCAATCTTCAGTAGGTCAATGAAGTACAGTACCGTGGTGGTAATACTATTTTAACTATAAATTATGACAGAACAGGGTCGGACTGGCTGGCAGGGCACCAGGCTCAATCACCAGCAGGAACTGTCTGCACGCCACCACAACCCCCAGTCGTGGCCACAAGGGGAGAAAGGGTACACACGGGATGGGGAGTTAAAAAATTCACAAATGTATAGGGGGCCTGGTGTGGCAGCCCTGGTGGGTAAATTGGACACTCCAGTCTGACACTGCCTACTACACACACAAAAATGTATCACATCCTATACAGGATTTTGCACTTTGTACTCTAGTGTTATTATGGAGATGCTTGATGTATTTTAATATATTTTTAGACTAAATATGTCCCTGACATTGATTCCCTTGGAAAATTTCTGCCTATCAAAACCCAGTATCTGCCCCAAAGACACCACTTCAACTTGAAGCCTTTCCTACCATTTTATTCATTCTGATTTAATTGAAGAAATGGTTTGAGATCACTACAAAACGTTCTGTTAAAGAATATTGGGAGATAATTACATTTTCATAGATAAGATATATGAGATAGCACTTTACTTGTGGCAAATTTGAAACAAGTTGAGAAGACTTACTGAAATGCAATACAGCTATATTGAGCATGCTGAAACGCCATACACAGCCATTGCTAAAGGCTTCATAGAACAGTCCTTCTATTTATTTTATGTTTGACTGCAGCTATAATGTTTAATCACATGTGCATGACCATCCTCTGCACGGTCCTGCTGAAAGAAATAAACAAGCGCATGATCCCTCAAGGCCACCTGTCAACTGAATAAATGTGACCTGGATTTCTGAAAACCTAAAGTAAATACTGTATTGTTACATTATTCAAAGTTAACAATGCTGTGGCGTAAGCCCTGTGTACACAGTTAGAAAGTCCCACTTTATAATAAAAAAAAGGCTACATGGTTCCTCTTGTCACTTATTTCTTTCCGCAGACCCCAGCTGGGATGTAGTATTTCAATAATCTATGCCCAAAACATCATTCATCTATAAATCTTTGGCTTTCTGCAAAGTTATTATTTCCCTAGTGGACCTGGCTGTATGTTGTATAGACACATGCAGCATCTGCACTAGAGTTAACACGGCAGGTTTTTACTTCTTTTGTGTTTCTAATCATTTTTATGGTGGCAGTGGCAGCACCTGTACCGATAGAAGCACTAGCAGGACTCTATGTTCACTATATAGCCATAGCATTTACGTACTGGGCTTAACAGAAAATTGTATAGTTGGTAAAAAAAAAATTAAATCTAACTCAAGAAAGGCTCAAGAAAAGAACATGAATCTCCTACACATTGCCTGCTTTTAGAAGATGTTTTTAGCATATAATCAATAAAAAATATCTTTTTATGAAAGTGATTAGGTGCTCAGCATTATTATATATATATATATATATATATATATATATATATATATACAGTTAGGCCCATAAATATTTGGACAGACAACTTTTTTTCTAATTTTGGTTCTGTACATTACCACAATGATTTTTAAATGAAACAACTCAGATGCAGTTGAACTGCAGACTTTCAGCTTTAATTCAGTGGGTTGAACAAAAAGATTGCATGAAAATGTGAGGAACTAAAACCTTTTTTTAACACAATCACTTCATTTCAGGGGGTCAAAAGTAATTGGACAAATTAAAAAACTGAAAATAAAATGTTCATTTCTAATACTTGGTTGAAAACCCTTTGCTGGCAATGACAGCCTGAAGTCTTGAACATCACCCGATTCAGGGTTCCCTCCTTTTTAATGCTCTGCCAGGCCTTTACTGCAGCGGCTTTCAGTTGCAGTTTGTTTGTGGGCCTTTCTGTCCATAGTTTAGTCTTCAACAAGTGAAATACATGCTCAATTGGGTTCAGATCAGGTGTTTGACTTGGCCATTCAAGAATAATTCACTTCTTTGCTTTAATAAACTCCTGGGTTGCTTTGGCTGTATGTTTTGGGTCATTGTCCATCTGTATTATGAAACGCCTCCCAACCAGTGGTATGCTTTGGATCTTGAGCTGTTCCACGCCTTCTCCATACTTTTTTCTTGCCAACATTCTGGTAGAGGTTGATCTTGGTTTCATCTGTCCAAAGAATGTTTTTCCAGAACTGTGCTGGCTTTTTCAGATATTTTTTTTAGCAAAGTCCAATCTAGCCTTTCTATTCTTGATGCTTATGAGTGGCTTGCACCTTGCAGTGCACCCTCTGTATTTACTTTCATGCAGTCTTCTCTTTATGGTAGACTTGGAGAGTGTTGTTCACTTGTTTGGCTGTTGTGAAGGAGTTTATCTTCACCATAGAAATTATTCTGCGATCGTTGACCACTGTTGTCTTCCGTGGACGTCCAGGTCTTTTTACGTTGCTGAGTTCACCAGTGCTTTCTTTCTTTCTTTCTCAGGATTTACCAAACTGTAGATTGTGCCACTCCTAATATTGTAGCAATTTCTCTGATGTTTTTTTTCTGTTTTTTCAGCTTAAGGATGGTTTGTTTCACCTGCATGGAGAGCACCTTTGACCGCATGTTGTCTGTTCACAGTATAATCTTCCACATACAAGCCCCCCCCAAATCAACGGCAGGGCTTTTATCTGCTTCACAAAGGAATTGTGCACAACTGCCCATGAAATAGCCTTTGAGTCAATTGTCCAATTACTTTTGAACCCCTGGTCCAATTACTTTTGAGCCCCTGAAATGAAGTGATTTTTTAAAAAAAAAAAAAAGGCTTTAATTCCTCACATTTTTATGCAATCTTTTTGTTCAACCCACTGAATTAAAGCTAAAAATCTGCAGTTCTACTGCATCTGAGTTGTTTAATTTAAAATTCATTGTGATTGTGTATATATATATATATATATATATATATATATATATATATACACACACACATATATTACATTAAAAGATTTTTCTTGCTTAGAGTAAGAGATGATATGTAATTGATGATATATGCTTCCCTTCCTAGTGTACAATGAAGCTGCTGCAAGAATATAATGGCAACATTTACCAGGAATGCACTACTCTATAATCTTAAACCTACACCAAAGCCAAAAGCTATTTCTCAAAAACCATCATTAACATAATGACTGTGAGTATCAGTATGGAAGATTGAATTGGATAATACAGCCATTTAATTGTATCCAAGAAAGATGAAAAAAAACTAATCTACACCATAAAAGCAATTGATATAAAAGCATTGCATAAAATTCACGAATACATCACTATAACCTAAAAATTCTACCATGTCTGTCTTATGAGATCAGAGTAACTTGCTGGACCAGAAAGGTATCTGTGTTTGGGTGTTGGCTGTATGAGGCTGCATAAGGCTTAACAATCATCAAAATTCATCAGCGGACAGGACAGATTTACTTCTCAGTGCCCTCCCAACACACGTAAATGGTTTATGTCTGTCTTTCACCTTTACATTTCTAAGCCACCCTATGGAATTAAGTGGCACACTGAGTTCTCAAAGCCAACAAAACAAAAGAACAGCTATCGGATGACTTTAAATTGACATCACTTTAGTGAATTATCTACTAAAAGACTCAAGTATTACATCCCCAATAAAGTAAGAGCACTGTTGTCTGGCGGTAACTCTATATTTGGACAGGTAAAACCTGTAGGCATAGTTAAATTATTTTATTCTTTTCTGGATGATGGAAATATGTTATATATATATATATATATATATATATATATATATATATATATATATATACATACAGCCGTTCATTTACTGCATGAATGTTAAATCCACTGCCCTACAGCTGAACTTCAGTCCCCATTATTCTAAGGCGTTTATAGTTGAAAGACCACCAGATTATGATCCCTGCTTACAAGTGTGAAAGATGGGTTGTTGGAACTTATCATTGGCCATTTACTTAAAAATTAACATGGTCCCAAAGCAGAATTCAACCCCTTGGTGCAAAAATCCCTCCCCCCTCCGCTGCATCGGCCCCCCTCCCTCCTCCCCCAAGCAAACCTCCCCCTCCCAGGCAAATGCCCCTTACTTGTTACTTACCCCTCCTTCTAGGTCCTCTCCAGTGGAGTTCACGGCAGCCATCTTCTCCCGAGCGCTGTTCTTCCTGTATTCCCCAGCGTTTGGTGCGCATGCATCCGTTTGCATGCGCAGTAGCTCCGTTCCAGCAAATGCCTCCAACTGCGCATGTTCCTGAAAGTCACGAAGTTTCTGATGCCTCCTACTGCGCATGTGCCACCAAACGCTGGGGAATACAGGAGACGAGTGCTCGGGAGAAGATGGCTGCCATGAAATGCGCTGGAGAGGACCTAGAAGGAGGGGTAAGTAACAAGTAAGGGGCATTTGCCCGGTGTGGGAGGTAGGCTGGGGGGGAGGAGGGAGGGGGCCTACACAGGGGAGTGGGGAGGGATTTCTGAGCCTAGGGGGTTGAATTCTCCTTTAAAAGGCCAGTAACACCAAATAATGAAAATGCTTTAAAGTAATGAAAATATCACTGGTAAAACTGATGTGTTTGCTTCAGGAACACTACTATAGTTCATATAAACAATCTTCTGAGTAGCAATGGTGGAAATTGAAAAAAGGCTATATGGCACAGGTTAAATAATGGATAACAGATAACATTATGTTCTACAGAGCTTATCTGCTATCTGCTGTGTAACTTGAGCCTTTTCTCATTTTAATGGCTGCCCCCATTGCTACACAGTAGCTTATTTATATAAACAATAGTAGTGTTTCTGAAGAATACACAACAGTTTTACCAGTGCAGTGTAACACTGCATTATATTTTTATCACTTTAAAACAATTACATTTTTTGATGTTACTGGTCATTTAAGCTAAAAACAGCTAGGGGCAGATTTATCAAGGGTCGGATTGAAAAATCAAATTTTTAAATTTGAATTTCGAGCTAATTTTAGTGTACTTCGACAAGAGAATAGTCCAAATTCGATTTGCGTTTGAAAAAAATTGGAAAATTCGAATATCGAAACTGTCTGTTTAAAAATTCAACTTCGACTATTCTTCATCTAAAACCTGCCAAATTGTTGTTTTCGTCTATGGGGGACCTCCTAGAACCTGTTTGGAGTCATTTGGTGGACTTGAAAAATCAAAGGGTTTTTTTGAAAATACTTCGAATCGAATTCAATCGAATGTGATCCGAATTCAATTCGAACGATCACATACAGCCTATTCACTCAAATTTAAAAAATAGATTTTTTAAATAAATTTCAGTTGGTATTTTTTTATTCGAATTTCTAATTGATTGGAGTTTAAAGGAGAATGAAACCTGCGGGTGTGACAACTCACACCTTCTCTATTTATAGGCGCATGCATGCTGGCATGTTGACGCCAGTGTGCAATGGTGTGAAATTCAAATGGATTTAGAGGGACATTTTGTATTTTTTAGTTGCCCATTATAAGGTTATTTTTAGTGATTTCCTGGTGCTTCTGAGCCTGAATTCTGTATGATATCTGATACCTGTTGTGACCCCTGCCTGTTTTGACGATCCTAACTTCTGCAATCCTGACCCTGGCTGGTAACTGACTCTTCTATATCCGCATCCCTTCTGATTGATCTCCTGGTTTGACTCTTGCCTGTCTGATTCTGCTTGTACTCTGCCTGCCCCGACTCAGCCTGATTTGACTATGCCTTCTGTTTATTCCTTGCACTGAGACCTTCTGCCCAAAAGACTTTGCTTACCGTTGTGCCCCTTTGCTCGTCCAGAACCTTTAGCTTGGCACCTCTCTTATTAAAACCTGGCAGCATCCAATTAGCCAAGGGCTCCTCCCGAGGTGAAAGGCGGCTGTTAAAGGCAGAAGCAAGAGCCGTGAACATTGGATCTGGATTTAGGGTGCCGACCGTGACAGTGGGTAAAAAAACCCATACCCCCCACCCAGGTACACCTCCCTACCGCCTCCCCCGAGGCTAACTGCACTCCAGGGGAAATTCCCCATACTTCATACTTACCCCTCGGCTCAGATTCTGATTGCGGTTCAAATTAACCGCAATTAGTTTGATCGAACGATCGATGGAAAATTCGTTGAATCGAACGATTAAATCCTTCTAATCAAACGATTCGAAGGATTTTAATCCATCGATCGAACGATTTTCCTTTGACCAAAAATTTGTTAGGAAGCCTATGGGGACCTTCCCCATAGACTAACATTGCACCTCGGTAGGTTTTACTTGGCGAAGTAGGGGGTCGAAGTTTTTTTTTAAAGAGACAGTACTTCGAATGGTTGAATAGTCAAACGTTTTTTAGTTTGAATCATTCAATTCGAAGTCGAAGGTCAAAGTAGCCAATTCGATGGTCTCTTTCCTTGTATGACCCAAAACAACCAAGTTGACTTATTTTTATAACAAATCTCAACAAGTCATCCTGGGGATCCATGGATCAATGCAACCATCCTTGGGGCATAGCAGATTAGAAAGTCCACTTATAACAAACTGGATAACAACAATATTAGAGCAATTATAGAGAGAAATTTGGTTAAAGGCTAAAACGGTGTGATAGCCTTGTATTTTGTATTGTAAGCCTGCATGTTTTATGAGAGACGTGAATACAAACCTGTATCTGATTTCTGGAAATACATATCTTTATGGAAAAAGACCTTGGAGTCCTTGTAGATGATATCTTGGCTGTAGCAAGCAATGCCAGTCAGCAGCATCAAGGGCAAATAAGGTCTTGAGCTGTATTAAAAGGGGCATAGAGTCAAGGGAGGAAGGGGTCATTCTTCCACTGTATAGAACACTTGTAAGGCCCCATATAGAATATGCCGTACAGTTTTGGTCTCCATCACTCAAACAGGACATTATTGTATTAGAGAGGGTACAGAGAAGGGCAACTAAGCTGGTAAAAGGTATTGAAAATCTTAGCTATGAGGAAAGACTGGCCAAATTGGGGATGTTCACGCTGGAGAAGAGGCGCTTCAGGGGTGATATGATGACTATGTATAAATATATAAGGGGATCATATAATAATCTCTCTAAAGTTTTATTTACCAGTAGGTCTTTCCAGCTGACACGAGGTCACCCATTCCGATTAGAAGAAAAGAGGGTTCCGCCTAAATATTCGGAAGGGGTTTTTTACAGTGAGAGCTGTGAAGATGTGGAATTATCTCCCTGAATCAGTTGTACAGGCTGATACATTAGATAGCTTTAAGAAGGGGTTGGATGGCTTTTTAGCAAGTAAGGCAATACAGGGTTATGGGAAATAGCTCATAGTACAAGTTGATCCAGGGACTAGTCCGATTGCCATTTTGGAGTCAGGAAGGAATTTTTCCCCCTCTAAGGCAAATTGGAGAGGCTTCAGATGGGTTTTTTGCCTTCCTCTGGATCAACTGGCAGATAGGTAGTTAATAAAAAAAAAAGTTTGAACTCGATGGACATGTGTCTTTTTTCAACCTTACTTACTATGTTACTATGTTACTATGTAAACCACCTACATCCCACACAATTGTTTGTCTTTTAACACAGAGTAAAAAGAAAGATACATTATTGGATTAACTTTGATTAGCCTTCCATACCTCTTGCACATTTGACACATATACTGGTGAGTAACTTCTTTTTCTTCCTTTTGCTGGTAAGTCTTCACCTTATTGCCTCTTTCTAGCTTCCTTTTCAGGCCCTATAACAAGCAATTAAATAACTAAAGATGAAATGCATTTTGATTGTTTGTTATATTTCACAAGGACATTATTGGTTCTATTTCTAATTTCATTTATCCAAAAAAATTTCGGGTATTTTCGGAACAGAATCGATTTCTTGTATCCTTTTCACAATTATGTTAAGAATGGCTTGCTTTGTGCTATCCCAAGTTCTTTGTTTCAGAATTTAAAACCATATCTGTTGTTATAAATGTATGGACTTACTGTATTATGAAAAGAAAGAACTGAGTCAGACAATTTACTGTATCTGTAAAGAGCATAGCATTTCCTTCTCCAAAAATGTTGAGTAGAATGACAGTCTTCTAGGCTGGCTATTACATTTTATGTTCTGGTATATCTAAAAAAATGAGAATCATTTCAGATTATAAAATACCAGTATGAAAAAATATCTGTAGGAAAAGATAGAAATATACAAGGGAACAATACAGGCCAGTACAAGTTTCACCATTCCATTCATACACATGTACAGCAACAAAGCAAATTAGGTACCAAACTCACCTTTACCAATGAACATATATGGTCTTGTTTTCCCATAAAATAAGATATGACAAGAGGCAGAAAAACTTATCAGTGGGTGAAAAACTCACCTCTCCCACCCCACTGAAACATTAATGATAGATTGGTGAAGTCTATAAATGTGCTAAATGCCCTGGTTGTAGTTTTTCATGCATATTGTTGGTTGTGCATGGTGTCTTTTTAAAGTGGACCTGTCACCCAGACACTGCTCTGTATAGTAAAAGTCCTTTTCAAATTAAACATGAAATCCAATTTATATTTTTTATTAAAGCATTCATAGCTGTTGTAAGCTCATTTAAAAATCTCAGCTGTCAATCAAATATTGCCTGCCCCTCCTCTATGCCTCAGGCATAGAGATGGGGCAGACAATTACTTTCACGTTCCATTCTGCACTTCCTAGATGTCACTGCTCTTCACACATTCCCCTGCTCTCTTCACCATTTAATTGTGAAGCCAGTACATGGGGATGGACATCGGGTCCCCCATTCTGGTGCACAAACAAGATTCTGAGATGATGGAAGACTTGCCTTAATAACAGTGTCCTCAAAATGGCTCCTGCCTGCTTGCTATAATTATGAATTCCCAGACTGATGGAAACAAGATTCAAATAATTTATTAGGGATGCACCGAATCCACTTTTTTGGATTCGGCCGAACCCCCGAATCCTTCACGAAGGATTCGGCCGAATACCGAACCGAATCCGAACCCTAATTTGCATATGCAAATTAGGGGTGGGAAGGGGAAAACATTTTTTACTTCCTTGTTTTCTGACAAAAAGTCACGCGATTTCCCTCCCTGCCCCTAATTTGCATATGCAAATTAGGATTCGGATTCGGTTCGGCCAGGCAGAAGGATTCGGCCGAATCCGAATCCTGCTGAAAAAGGCCGAATCCTGGCCGAATCCCGAACCGAATCCTGGATTCGGTGCATCCCTATAATTTATATAGTGTAATTGAAGTTCATTTTGCTTGACTAATGTGATAATATAGGATTTGGAATAATTTTTTTGGGTGACGAGTCCCCTTTAATGATATTTGTCTCACATCTAAAGGAGTGGAAACAGCATGACTATAATTGCATGTAATTATTGAGGTACAGCCATGGACTTTTCTGTAATAAGTACACCCTTTCCACACATGGGCATTTTCAGAAAAGCTATCATCATTTGTTAAGGGCTATTATAACTTTCATTAAATAGCATGCACACGATTTGACACTCCCTCGTGTAACCGTTCAAGATAGTGCCCATTGTAGTAATATGAGACAACAATTAAACACCAGAGGAAAATTGCTCAACTGTGTCAAGTCTGAAGCTTGGTACACCTGTCATACCCGCCCATTGGATAAATGGATTGGCCACTGCAGTCCCAGATCAGATTTTGACCAGTTGTTCAATAGGATTTCTCTCCTTATCAGAAATCTGCTATTCTTCACAGAAACCACACAAAGCCATGGTCCAAAATTGGCAAGATTTACCTAGACTCCTGTTTCCTTAATAATACTCAATATCTTCTTTTATAGCAGTTGAAACTGCCTCATGGAAGTGTACAGAACTCACAGCTAATAACTGGTAAGTTACAATACACTAGTTCTTCCCCAGCCCTTTTTCTTTTATTAACTGAAGGTCCAGTCAGCTGGAATTAATTTTAAAAAAAAGATTCAGCTCCAGATATCCAGCTGATCACAGTTCTGCTTTTTAATCTGCCTTTCAATATAGCTTATAATTCCAGCAAACACTACGTCTCCTATAATGAATTACATTTAAACTGAATTCTTATTCCCAAATGTGTCAGATGTAATGTAGTAATGCAAAAATATAATAAACTTACGAACTTACTTGATAAATAAATATAAAGATTGGTAAAGGCAACCTTTACAGGGTAAACATGCCTGTATGAATTGCATTTTATTTCATTTGAACAGAAACATTCCTTTATTCATATTTTACTCACAATGTGGTGTAATGATAGAGAGAAGACTGATCCTGTGGCTGCAGGAAGGCCAGGGAAGGGGCTATTTTAGAGACCTGAAAAAACCTAATGTTTTAAGTATTGGGTGTGTTATGTGAGCTCATGCCAGATTTTTGGTGTGTGAATTTTTTTTTCCAACAAAGCACATGACAGGAAAGTGTGGTCACTGGACAATTCCCAGCTCGCAGAGCAGTATCAATTATCAAGTATACTATGCATTCCTGAGTCTAATAAAAACACATACATTAAGGTCAACAAGCAATGACCAATAATCATAAAAAAACAAATGTAAGAAAAAAGATTCTGGGATGCAGTCAAAATAAAGTCTATTGGATTTTTACATTTGTATTATGGTGGAAAAAATGGGGTAGCAAGAGATATGTATTCAGTTGTGGGAGTAAAAAATAATAATATTTAAGTGACCTAATGATGTATATTTCTATATACCATCCATCAGTTCCAGATCTTATTATACTGTTTCTGTTTCCATGTGCACCAGCTTGTGAGTTTCTCAGTATTAAAACCAATCTGTTTTTAACTAGTTGTATGTCCAACGTAGGGATTTTCCAAACTTTTGCAATTGTTTGCTTTGCTGCCGAAAAGATGTGGTTGATTCATTTTCTGAGATATTTATTCCCTACAGTTATGTGCTTATTGAATGAGTTTCCTCTGGGTCCTTTTTAAATCATAGACCAGTAACATTAAAATATTAATGCATATATTCATATACAGAAATTGGTAGCCTTTGGGCACTCCCAAAACATGTGCAAAAAAAGATCCAAACTGACAGTTTCTCAAGCAAAGAGATGAAGAGGATGAATACCATGCTGCCAAAGTCAATGGGACTAAATACCATTGATAAAGAACTTTCTGTGAAATTTCCTGTATGGAAATGTTTAAAGAGCAATGGATTGAGTCTCTAATAATATCTGTCCAGGTATCAAAATCAAAGCAGACCAGCAGGTCTTGAACTTGAACAATTTCAGATGCTTTATTGGAAATAAATGAGCCATGTGGTCATAAAGGATCGATACTGAATGTCTCTGGAAGTAGACACAGCCATTTTTTCTTATTTGTAAAAATCTAAATATTTCCTGTTGAGGGATATTGTACTGGTCATGTAATTTTTGCTAAGAAAGCAAGGATGTCTGTTTTGTGAGGGAATAAACAATGATTAAATTATTTTGCTCCCACCATTGAAATGTGCCAGGAGAAGACCCTGGGACAAAGTCTGCATTAAGCAGCAAACTAGCAGCTGTTTGGATGGGGAGACCAACTTGAAAGCAAGTCCAGATTTATGCCATATCCTAAGTCAATATGTCAATATTGGGTTAGGCCATAATATATTTCATACATGCCCTCTATCCAAAGAATCCTGATCAATATTTACCCAGAGTGTGGCTTCATTGCCTCTATGCCATGCTATAAGTTGACTAATAATAATAATTGAGATTTGGTATGCCAAAACCCCTTATGTCTGCTCCTATAAGTAATAGGAAAGTTAAGGCAGGCTCTTTTGCTATTCCACACAAATGTATTAAATGTAAGCATACCTTCTGGTAGAGTAACAGGAAGGGTTCTAGCTCATGCAAGATTTTTATGCAAGGAATATGGAAGGGGGGCAGTGGGAACTGTGGGTCACAACCTGGGGGAACCCAGAACTTCAGGTAAAGCCCTCTCTTTCACTGCACTTTACTAAAATTATTTGTATTAGAGCTTCACTTTCTCTATACAATAGGATTATTATTATTATTGAAGACAATTACTCTGTGTATGCAACAAAAATAGTACTCTTTTCCCCACCTGAATCTAACAGCCATGTTTAGTTATAAAAAGGGCCAGGAGAAAAAAATATATTTGACCATTAAGAGAACTAAAGTACCAAAACAAAATTAGGCTAGAAATTATGTTGCAATCATTTGCATCAGTTCCTGCCCCTGTGTGTCCTATGACACTAACCACAATCCATGCATCTTTCTTTTCTTGGTAGGCCTCCTCCCACTTGCCATAGCACAAGCTCAGTGTGCTCTGGAGACCTGTACCTATGCTTAGCTTAGGGTGACATTAGGGTAGCTTTATAGTAACATATTCAAACATTAGCAGAAACGAAGAATTGTGTGACATATAAACCTTTAAAGCTTAATAAGTCAAGGTAGAATGATTAGCTTCTGTTTCTGTGTTACCATGAGCTGCCAGAAGATGTTCACACCACAACCAAAATAAAACAGTTAATTTTTTCATACTAGGGCTAGTTTAACTTTTGTTTTACATGTTCAATACATGACAGCATAAAAACAGCTTTAGCCAGAAGTATAGATCAGCCCTGCAGCATATGGTATTATTGTTGTTTGCTTGTAAATTGATGGGCTACAAAAACAGGATTTTTCTGATTAGATTAGACTAAGAGTGTCAGAACCTTTACTTATTTGACTAAATTAAATACAATTGATAGAATTAACTCTCCAGCATGTTGTATCTTGTTGTGTCAATTGAGATATTGCATATATATATGCAATATACCAGAGTAGAGTGGGCATAAGTAGTGCTTAACACAAAACTAGATACCTATTGGAGATGTTATGGGTCTTTAATTCTGAATAGAAATAAACCAGAAATAAAGATTTTTTTTTCAAACATGTTCTATTTTCTACTTGTCATCCTTTTCCTAATAATGAAGTTAAAGTTTCATTTTTCACCTTACAGTATAATGTCTTTCAAAAACAGCTCTGGGAGGGGGCCACAAACTCTTGGGACACAAATTCTGTAAACTGTACTACAATGATACATTTAGTTGATACATTTGTTATCCGTGTCCCTGCTGAGCAAAATTTCTGAGTTTCATTAAAGGCAATTGTTAGAACTGATACAATATTTGCTATTGTCCCACAGATGGTGCTGAGAAATGTATCAACGAATGTATGAATTCAGAATCTGCACCCGGATTACTGAGCTGCAAGACTGAAACACCAGAGGAGGGGGGGGGCAATTGAACTTTAAACTTCAATTCAAAAATAAAACATGGAAAGGTTTTTATTTCTTATGAACAATGTGAAAGCTACTGAACTGAAAAAGTGTTTGTAATGTGAACAGCCCCTTTAATAGTGACACTACATGAAACTATAAGGGTAAAATTAAAATATATCTTAATTCAGCAGTAATGGAAGGAGTAATATCAAAAACTACAACTGTTATTCCTTTAGTATGCAAAAGGAAACCTATACCTATTTTATTTCTAAGATTCACAGCAGACCACCAGGACCAATAGGTTCTGTTTCACTTTAGCATCTTTTAGCCATTTATATTGATATGAACTTACAAGAGGTCTTACCATCTTTGAAACTTTAACTGATACTGCTGCATTTTTACTAGGTTGGTCCATACCAATCAGTAACTGTCTCCTTGGATGTCAAGGACCTCTTAATTTCACGTTGAGGGAATAGACTGTGCCTGCCAAATTATAAGGCTTGTTAGAAAATGGTTCTAACCAAAATTTAAAAAATGAATTGCAAGTTTGCACCATGGGTGTTAATATGGCACCTGTATATTTGTTTTCTCCAGTACTGCATTTATTTTCCAGTACTGAATTTTTTCCACTGATTCAAATTTATTTGTTGCTAATGGCAAGGCTTGTAAGACTATTGTATTGATGAAATATAAAGGAAATATTAAGGTTGACTTCAAGTTTAATCAATTTTGAACTTATCTCCATTGTGTTCTTATAGAAGAGGTAAAAGTGTAGAGGAACAGTATTCAGAGTCCTCAAACTCTAAAGGTACCTATCCACGTAGGGACTGTGGTCAGTGCAGTGGTATAATTACTGGCAATGTAGTTGCACTAAACATGCAATCAAAGGCATGTTAACTTAATTAATGGCACAAGACAGTGACAAAATTATAGTGAAACAATACATAATGAAAGCTAAATAGGAAACTATGCTTGCCAATCATTTTTATGAGTTTTGCAGATCAGATGGCATGTACTAGTAAAATTTGTCACCTAAACATGGTAAAGGAAACACAAACACACAAAGGGAGTGTTACCAGATGTGGCTTTCCCAGTCTAAATACCCCAGAGGGCTAAACCTAAAAAATAAGTGAATATAAAATGAATGAGTGTGCTAATCTAAGCACTTTTGCACATTCATCTTTTTTTTTTTTAGATTCCAAGAAATTAAAGGATACATGTATTGTTAATACATGTATCCTTGCCAACTGCTGGTCATTCTCCGACCAGTCTGACCACCAAGTAGTCAAGGAAGTTGAAAGAGGCTGATGTTCTTCTGCTTAGGAAAAACATTAGAAACCTTTCTCAAATCTTTCCTAAGCAGAAGAACATCAGAGCAGCCTCTTTCTTTTTCCTGACAACTTCCTCGACTACTTGGGTCACACTGGTCTGAAAATGACCAGCTGATGGTGCTGTTGTAACGAAATTCATTCATATTAACAGTACATATATCCCTTAATGTCTTGGAATCTAAAAATAAATAAATGATGAATGTACATTGCAAAAGTGTTTAGAATAGCACCCTCATTCATTTTATATTCACTTATTTTTAAGGTTTACTTATCCTTTAATGAAGAGTTTAATACGTTGTGTTTTCTTCAGATATTATTTAAGTGGCCAGCTAATTTGTTTTTTTTTATTACAGATACAAAAAAACATGAAAATAAATAATAAATACACATCAGGGATAGGTATGTTCCCCTTCCCTTTCTTGTGGAGCAAGATCTTTAATATGTTTCTACCTATTGTTACTTTACATTGTAACATTATGTTTGTAACATTTTGCTTGTATCTTGGGCTGCTGTAAATTTGTAACCATTATCTTACTTTTACACTGTTTGAATCATGATTTTAGGTATACACATGTGAATCATGTACATTTATCTTTTTTTTTATTCAGTACATAGATTATGTGCATATTAGAAATTTGTATGGACTACTTTTAATTATATGGAATTCTACGGGGGTGTTGATTCCTTATTTTTTGTTATTATTAATTGTGCTAATTTTCGGTTTATTAATTATGCTAATTTCTGTTAAATTACCCTCATCCCTGATCGTGTGGTTGACAAAGGGGCATATCCCATGAAACACTGTGGGGGTTATTTATTAAAGTCCTAAAGCTAAAAACTTGAAAAATGTGACACAGGAAGAGACAATTTTAAAAAAAGACAAGGGGTAAAGATAACAGCAGGTACAAAGTATAGGCAGGTACAGTGTTGGACGGGGACACCAGGGGCCCACCAATGAATCTTAGACCAGGGGCCCACTCTCAGTATTATTGTTCTTCCTTTCCTCACTCAACCTCTATTCTCTTAGTCTCTTTTCTTTATATATTATAATACTATAATCTATTATTCCACTTTGTTCTCATAGAAATCAGACTAGAGGAAAAGAATGTAGGGGGTTCTTCACAGTCAGGACAGTGAGGTTGTGGAATGCACTGCCGGGTGATGTTGTGATGGCTGATTCAGTTAATGCCTTTAAGAATGGCTTGGATGATTTTTTGGACAGACATAATATCAAAGGCTATTGTGATACTAAGCTCTATAGTTAGTATAGGTATGTTACAGGGCCAGAACTAGGGGTAGGCAGAAGAGGTACGTGCCTAGGGCACAAAGGTGGAGGGGCGCCAGGCACGTACCTCTTCCGACGCCTACCCCTAGTTCCAGAAGCTGTGGCATAAGTTTTTCTCCGCTTGAGAGTGTGCGCGTTCCTCTGCGCATGTGCACGTCATCAGGGCACGTTCGCGTGTCATCGGCGCAGTAGCGTCATTGGTGCATGCGCATTCGTGCATCATCGGCGCATGCGCAATCGCGCATTTGTGCATGATCGACGCATGCGCTCTTCAATACAGCAGGGGGGGCGACGTAGTCGGCCAGGTTGCCTGGGGCGCCTGGCCGACTTGGCCCGGCACTGGTATGTTATATATAATTTATGTGAAAGTATGGAGGGGTGTGTGTATGGATGCTGGGTTTTCATTTTGAGGGGTTTAACTTGAAGGACGTTGTCTCTTTTCAACCTGATTTAACTATGTAACTAGGGAATGGCCATTAAATAGGCCAAATATGTAGCAGCATGAGGACCCACTGACACCTGGGCCCACTGGGACTTTTCTTGGTATCCTGATGGGCCAGTCCAACACTGGGCAGGTATAAGAACCAGTCACCTCAACCTGTAGACACGCCCTCGCCATCTGCATGACCTTCACAGTAGTGTCAGTAGCACGCATGCCCCGTGTCTACAAAACAGAATGTGCTTCATTTCTACCCTACTTTTTTTTTAAAAAATTCGTTCCCTAGTAAGACATATTTGCCACAATAAAGACTTTTAAAAGTTTCAAACCATGTCTTTAGCCCCAGTTTGCGCTAAAGTGCCCTTATTGCACGTCATGCACTCTCCTCTCATGATTTCATTAGCGCCACAGAGAGCTGCTCTAAGCACAGCTGGAATGAATCGGATGATAATTGCGAATAATGTTTTGAACAAGATAAGGCAGCTGTTGTCCCTCTCCATCTTATCCTTGCCTCTCTGCTATCATACATGCTGTGCTGCCAACACTAACTTAAAATGGATTGAGTTGAGCGAAACTTGTCAACATCTCCGCTACCGCTGCTGCTGCTGCTTACAGTGTGTCCATAGCAACCCTGTTGGCTCTCTTACGCTCAGTCCCGGATAAGGGGAGGAGCCACATGGCTAAATTGCTTTTTCTATTGGCTACACTGTATTCTCGCTCCTCCCTTTCTTTCTCCCAGTGTGAGTCAATGATCAGAATCCCATGTGGGCAGGAGGCACAGATATCGCTAGCTTTCTGACAGTGGGATTACCTGACGCTGCTATCTGCTCTGTAGCTGTGTGTCCTGTATTAAATGAGCATGCGAAGCCTTTTACTGTGAGACCTTCCCTGCAAGTGATCCGCATTTCGGGCCAAGGTGAGTATATATATATATACTGCTGTGGCTATTAATAAAGTGCATATTCCTTATTACTATTGGGTAGAGCTGGCAAACCTTTAACCCTCCAGTACTTGTTGGAGTAATTTCTCCCACTCGACTGACGAATGCTGAAAGTATTAGTTGCACTATAGTTTTATGGGCACGGCTTGGGCAGCTCTGGCAGAGAGATCAGTGGAGGATCAGTGGAGTTGTCTCGCACAGGCGGCTGTTGTCTGTTAATGGGCAGCCCTGCCACACACCGGTTTAACAATCTTCAAAGGAATATTCCAAAATTGCATTATTCATCTAATTACAGCGATTTCCTTGCTTTGAGTAACGCCTCCAGGATTGGTGCCAAGGATACAGAGAAAGGGGCTCCCCTGCCGAGTGACTTGCTATTTATTAGGTTTAGCTCTTTTCATAATACAATGAATAACCCCACAGTTGGTGCTTTATTATTAATTGTGCTAGTATTAGAGTTCTTATTTATGATTGTATTTTTGTTGTTGTTGTTTATTCAACACCTTGTTATTTTTGTATTTGTCAAACACATCAGTCTTTTAGAACTGGTGCTTGATAATTGACATACACATGAAAATGTTATTACACACACACATATACAACATATAGGGGCACTAATGATCTTCCCCTATGATGCAGGCATGATTTTGAGTAAGACAGGAGAAGATAATCCATTGGGTGATGCCCGGACACCTTTGGCTAATTTGCAAATTCAGGGACAGTATGCAAATATATTTTAGCGAGGCAATTAGGGCTTTCTGGCTGTGGTGTTGCCAACTGTAAACAATTCATTTGCTTATTCATTATTTATCTAATCAAAGATCTGAAAGGAAAACATCTGAAATGTGAAAAATGTGCTGTTTAGAACAGAAAGCATATAAATGTGAAGATGATATATAGATGACAGATATGTTATATATTTATATAATTTCAATGATTTACCTATTCAATATAATTAGCCCTGTGATGCAGCAGCAAGTGTAACACATATTCCCCATTTACATGTTAAGACGACAGACTGGCACAAGGTGCTAATAAAGCCTGCCATATTAACACTTATTAACATTGTGCCTTGCTAAGCTTGTGGGACACTACGTCTCATCTAAATGGAAATTATGATTAAAAAAAAAACTTGCCTTTTTCAATCTGTCATGAGGAGGATGACTGCTAGCTGAAAAGCCACTTGCTTTACACTTTCTTTAACAACTAACAACTTCACAGATTTTTAAACCACTGTGAATTATAAATATCTGCATGGGATTATTTTCATACTTGTAAATTATTTCTTTTTAGAGTGTTCCCTTTCTGGTCAGTAAGCCCACTGCTGTGTCTGAGTGCTGTGCCTTAGGCGTGCCATGCAAATTAGCGAAACCATAGGTGGCTAATTATGGGGGCGTTGGGCAGGCATGCACCTGATTTACACCTTGCAGGAAATGGGAATTGAAAACAGTAAATGCCCTGTCAAAAAAATACAGGGCTTAAAATAGAAAGGGACAGAAATGCACTGCTATCAATAGCAGGTATAAGATATAACATTTAAACCACTGAACATTTGTAATTATTGTATCTTGGAAAGCTGATTACAATTACAGTTTTTTTTATTACACAAAATTCAAATTTGCCACAATGGGCAGATTTTCTTTCTGAGGCCCCATTTAGCTCTTACGATTCTTTGTGGTGCCTTTAGAATGTAAGTTTGAATAGTTCAAAAATCCTGGTGCATCAGTTGTATGGTGTCTGTCCCTGTCTCAGATCAGCTACTGAGTTATTCACTGTGATATTCCATGGAGACATTTTATTGGATTCCCCTCATGTTGGTCTGTGGTGCAATGTGCACAAGTGCTTGATGTTATGTTTTCCTTTAATTTCTTATTGCGTTTACTTCATTTCCATGCACGTTTAATTTTGCAGAAGTTCAACGCTTTGCTACATATGGGGCTGTTGTCCACTCTTTACACCTCTCACAGGGATTCAATGCCAATGTCAAGATATATTAAATTACACCTGTGTAAGAAGTGCAGAAAGAATCTTCTTAGTGACACTTATGCATAGTGTTAAAGAGACTGCCAGTACAATGTGGTTTGGCGTTTATGGGCTAAGATGTCTTATTGTATCATTATGCAGTATGCTTCTCTCCTGCTTTGTTGAGCAACCAATAACAATGAACCTACTAAGATTTGGCTGCTGGTCTGCCCAGTAGTTCACCGTATGTTTGAATTAAAATTTGCTCATGTTTCTTAAATGATGATATAATCAAAAAACATAAAAATAAAAACTTGAGCCAGGCCAATCACTGGAGTAGAAACATAGTCACAGCATGACATCCTCTGCTTCAGTTGTTCTGTTGTTCCGCTTATCCCAACCTAGTGGCAGCTCCATGTTTTTAGACTGGTTGTAGGCAGCCTTCAGAGCTATGTCCATGTGGTTTGTGTATGTCTATTTATTTAGTTGTTATAGTAGATATATGAGTCTAGCATCAGGTGTATTTCAATTGTATCTTAGTTTATCACTGCTTTACTGGCACATCTGGGTTCAAGGTTTTGATTGATTCTGCTAGACAATTGTAAATTAGATCAGCTGTCACACAATATGTATCACCTGCACATTACATGTGACAAAGTGAATATCTTATTGGAATGTAGGGGTTTCATGTCCCATTTTAAATAATGTAGAATAAACATAGAACCAAGTTAACAAGAATGCCTCTGCAGATGTATCTGCTGTAAATAAAATGGAATAGTGTTGCAAACATATGAAGACAGTAGTTCGAATTTTTGAAAATATGAAACAAAAACGGTTCAGTTTCATAGCATTGTATATTTTCTTCATATATATCCACTACGCCTACCTGGGGCCCACCCTTTATTGGAGAATAAATGAATCATTGTGTTTTGTTACTCTGGCTTTATTCGCTTTGCTAATTGAATTTGAAAAATGTTTTTTTTGGATAACAATTTCCATACCTGTTCTGTACACAAATAATACCACTGACAAAAAATGTAATTGGGTTAAGGTAATGATGTGATTTTGATGTCTGGCTTCTCATCAGAGTCAGAGTTAGTACCATTAGGCCACACAGGGGACTGGCGAGTAAACAGATTTAATTTATGCACAGCAACATTCCTAGCTGCAGCTCTTTAGTTAAACCAGCTGGTAATGGTTGAGAAAGGAGTCTTATTTAATAAAAAAATGAGGTCAGACTAGCCTGCCAAAGACCCATGTAACACCTGTAAAATGTATCACTATCGATGTTTAATTGCTATGAAATTGGGCACGTATTGTCAGATTATCTGGAGGGCCCCAGGAGGCCCAGTCTTGCAATGAAAATTATATCATGTAATTATAACATGGACAATATGCAATTATAACAGGAACAGTAAATGTGCATATGCATTATAACATATGCTAGCAAATTAAACATTTACTTTCTCTCCCACAATCTGCAGAGCCAATTAAACCCATGTTTGTGCTTAGTAAGGGTTTAACAGGGCATGGCAGTCATTGCTTCAGTTAGTGTGCCTTCAGGATGTGGTGGCAAGATGGAGCACAGCTAGGAATGTTAAATAAATGGCAGTATATTTGAGTAAAAAATATTCCCAAACTTGACATATCTTGGAATGTGAGTACGGGTAAGTATATTTTTGAGTGGCTGATCATACAGTTTAAGACAGTCTTCACCCTGGTGAGAAGACATTGTTGTGGTGATTGATGGCACCAAATAGATATATATATATATATATATATATATATATATATATATATATATATATATGTATATATATATATATATATATAGCTGACCTTGGTGATGCCTGACATTGCAAGCAAAATAAAAACAATTAGTAAGCCCTGAAATGAAGAACACTCAAATGATTTACTTGCATTGGTTGTTCTCCTGTTTTTGAGAAGTGTTTTGAAAAATACCATATTATATTATTGTTGGATCAATGTGAAGGCACTGACAGGCTTCTCGTGTATGTATTTATGTGTACAGGTATGGGACCTGTTATCCAGAATGCTCGGTACCTGGGGTCTTTCCGTAGTTTGGATCAATCCACCTTAAGTCTACTAATTAATCATTTAGCCATTAAACGAGAACTAAAGTTTACATAAAGAAGTTGGCTAGAAATGTTGTTCATTATACCATTCCAAGGCAACCACAGCCCTTTAGTAGTAAAGATCTGTGCCTCCTGATTCACTGCACATGGTCTGTGCTGCTGTCACTTAATGGAGCTTAGGGACCGATGCACAATATACTGAATGTAAATGTTACAATATTAGGATGATTCGAAAATAATTCAGATTATTGGTACATGGTAGCTCAAAAACCAGCACCCTTAATAATCAGCCCTGTAGCATCAGCTTACATGATTTTCTGCTTGATGATTTGTGACAACCCCTAAGCTTAGTTTCTCATCTGCTGCTCAGAGTCCACTGAGCATATGCGTGTCACAGACACTCCAAACAAAATCCAAGATGGGAACCTCCTGTGACAACTTTGAAGGCCTGGATCATTACTACTATAGAGATGCTGATCCGTAAGGCTGGATCAATAAGTTCAAAATATGCAATATGGCATTTCTATCCATATACATTTTTAGGGGTTAGTATTCCTTTAAATAAACCCTTGTTTTTGCATTCAGTAAGAATTAATTGTATTTTAGCTGGGATCAAGTACAAAGTACATTTATATTATTACAGAAAAAAGGAAATCATTTATTTTTTTAAATGTGAAGTATTTGATTAAAATGGAGTCTGTAGGAGATGGCCTTCTAGTCGTTTGGAGCTTTCTGAATCCAGATAACAGATTCAATACCTGTATCTGAACACCAAATCCTCCTGAAAAAATTCCAAAAAAGTACCAAAGCAAATCTTATTTGTATTTAAATGAAATATCAAAATATTGTGTGACGTGAACAAAACATGGTGGTGGCATTTAGTTCTGCAGAGCTTTAAAGTAACATAACTTTATGGGTTTGGATTCAGGTTGGTTAAAAACATGGAGTTAGATTTGTCAGTTTTTAACTTGATAGGGAAAAATGCCACCATGGGAAAAAAAAGTTACAAAACAAATGCAACGTTTAGTTGCTTCAAAGTCTTCAGATATATTTCCATTGTATTTTTTAAGCAGGACTATTTGATTTACACAAAATATTCTCATACATTCATATACAAATGGTGCTGGGATTTGGCCTAAACTAGATTAAGCGAGTGCCTTTTTTTTCTTTTCTTTTTTTTTAAATATAGCCGTAATTCTATATAAAGTACTGTGCAAACTAGGTAGGTATAGAATCTATTATCCAGAAGACTTGGGACCTGGGGTTGTCCAGATAAGGAAAGTAATTTGGATCGCCATACCTTAAGTCTGCTAAAAAAAAATATTTTAACATTAAATAAACCCACAAGAATTGTTTTTTCACCAATATGGATTTATGCAGATGGAAAAAACATTTTTAAAAATAAGAAGTATTTGCTTAAAATTGACCCTATGGAAGAAGGCATTCCTGTTATTTGGAGCTTTGTGGATAACAGGTTTCTAGATACTAAAAACCATATGCAGTTATATCACAACCAGGAACAAACAATACTGTAAATAATAAATAATATCCCTCAGTTCCCCATCTTATATTTCAATCCCCTTCAATCCTCAAAGCTTAAATTGAGTAAAGCAATAAAATGAATGCAATTTAGTAAACTACACTCTAATTGAATAAAACTGTAGATGTAATGTAATCCAGAGAACAGTTAATTGTTTGCATGAGAGAGGCTGTAAAACCTTTCCGCAGCGACGGCTGTGTTATGAAAATAATTTTGCATATTCTATACCAATGCATATGACCTAAACTGCACTCATGTTCTTTACCTACAGATGTTGTCTCACTAATTAAAAACTGTAGCAATATTCTTTCTTAAACTAGAAATATCATATATCCCTATTTTAAAACATAAAGATATTAAAAGTCACTTAGTAGTACAGGTAAAGGATAAGGATGTTCCCCTAATTTTATTAATTATAAATAAACCGATTATGGTTCTTTTCTCCTTAATACAGATTCATGCAGCTTAGTTAAGGTCTAGTACAATGTACTGTTTTGTTATTATAAAGAAAAAGGAAATCAATTATTTGCTTATAATGGACACTATGCGAGATAGCCTTTCCGATATTCAGAATATTCTGGGTAATGAGTTTCCAAATAAGTTTCTTGTATTGGCCTGTGGTTGTTTTGTATGGAGATCTGTATGTACACTGTATATACTATATATTTATTGTAAAGCTCTGCAGAATATTGGGGGGAATGTAATAAAAGTCGCAAAGAGGAAAACATTATGCACAATTAAGAATAAAAATTTGCATTTCTCAATATAATACTCTTCCTTAAACTGTTATGGCACTGCAAATTTTAATTGTGCATTGCCCACTTTTAAGAAGTGCTTGAAGATGTCGTAATCTTTTGGAGCAAACATAACAACTTTTTCAGTAAGAAGTTTTATTACATTCACTGCACATTGGCGCAAACTGTAAAATTCGCAAACCTTCATCCCCTGTCAGAAGTGGTTGCTTAAACAGTTTCCGGGTTCACACAAGCTACATTAAATTCGCTCAAAGGCAAACATTTTGAATTGCGAATATTTTTCCATTACCAACTTTTATTACATTCCCCCGTGTGTTTTATAAATATGTGTTAATGATAAGGTCCAATACCTGTATTTATATTATTATTGTTATTATATTTATTACAATACTAAACAGTTGTTCCTCCAATTGAAGAATATAGGAGTTCCATGTGTTTATACAGGTCATAGAACTCCCTGATGCCTTCTCATATTTCCATGTTTTAAAAGTACTGATAGATTATTTCTTCTCATACAAAGTGTTAATGAGCCAGGCAAGAATAGTCCCATGCCTAATTATTGTTTATTAATGGTGTTGTTTCTTGTGTATTTTAAGATTATTAGAAGTCTTTAAAACTCTAAAAGAGCAGGTATCCTTGAGAATATATCATGCAAGATTGTGAAAGATATTAGAAGTCATCTGAGGTGGTTTCCAAAATTCGTATGTAGGGGCTTACATGTGCCAACACTGAGCATCAAATATAGCTGATATTGCAAAATGCTGTTTAAAAGCATAGATTTTACAGGTCATTCATGGCTTTTGTGTATTAAGCCTATGGTGCTTAGGGATTTTTGACTGCCACTGTGCTAAAATAGAAAACAACAGTCCCGGGTAGCCCATTTCCCATGTAGAGGAAATCCTCTGCCTATGGCAGAACTGACAGATTTACCATAGACTGATACACCTCTATAGGGTTTTCAGAGCAATGATATTTTGAAACCCTTAACTGGTATTATGTCTCATCTCTTATGTTATACTGTTGCTTCACTGATATGCTCTCTCACCCCACCTGTAATATACCCACCAACTATACTGATCTTCTTTCTAATGACATCTGCACTCATTTTATATTTTTGTAAAGATACACTCTCTGACCAGAAATGTACTGATGTTCTTCCTTATACTGAAACAGTACAGATGTTCTGTCTGACACACTAAAGGGTTTAATGTTATGAGTAATGAGCCACTCTGGATTGTTTGTTTTCACTTGACATTGAAAAGCAACGCCCTTTAGGTTTACTTTTGGTTATTTAGTTAATTAATACATAACCTAGCCAAGTTGAACATGTCCATGCTTCACCAGTCTTCAGTCCTCAGTCATTTTCACAGCAGACGAGCTGTAACAGCAAGAACAGCACAAGCCAGTTCCAAACACCAATAATTAAACTGTGCAGTACAGCAGAATTATTTTTGATTTAGAAGTTCAGACTATGTCTACATAGAGCATATCAGCCCCATTGCTAATGGCTGCACAATTGCTGCCAGTTACTATAGAATATATGCAGAAATCTTTAGTAGTAAATCCTTTACAACCACACATGTCATGTTGTTGTATTTTTTCCAGTATCTAGTTACTCTTTTTTTTGTGTATGTGATTATAAATCGTGTAACATTTGCAGGTATGGTATTGAATTTAAAGTCTTTTTTTTTTTTTATTGTACCGTGGAAACAATATATTCTCTCCCTGCAATCAATTCTTATACACTTTTATTTAAAACAGCAGAAACATATATTACATATTTAAACATATTTATTTTAATATAATTGAAAAACTCAGTAGTAAAATAATTTACACATTTGTCTATTGGAACATGCCCTTTTCTCTATCTTACAGTACTGATAACCAAGTAAGTGAAAACAATACTATTTTGCTTTGGGCAAAAGAAATGGTGAACTTCCCCTAAGCAAACACTTCCATTAAAACCATTTAAACTTTACCTTGATATGAGGCCTAGTGTTTGGTTTTATTTGAGAGTTTGTGTTTGTAGGATACAGTAATTGCCATTTATGAAACAGCCCAGTGGATATCCAAATGCTAATCTCTGGTTTGAAGTACAGGTATGGAATCTTTCATTTGGAAACCCATTTACCCAGAAAAGTTCAAAATATGGAATGCCTTCCATTTTAAGCAAGCAATTCTTACATTTCTTTTAAATGATTTCTTTTTTCTCAATTATCAGAACATAACATCGTAACATAGTAAATTAGGTTGAAAAAAGACACAAATCCATCAAGTTCAACCTTTTTTAATTAATAGGTAGTAATTAAGAAAACATAAATCTATGTCGATGGCATAAAAATCCTGTTTTTTTTTAATGTACACTGAGCCAAATTACGGAAATACCACTTATCGAGAAATCCCCATATCCCATGTATTTGAGATAATAGATCTGATCCCTGTACTAATATGTAGTGCCTCTATTGTGCTACATACTGGTAAATTTTTACTGATATGAACTCCAAATACTGGCATATTCATGAGTCTGTCACTGCTGTGTCATGGGTACTCAATCATAACTTATCTCCTTCCTCTTAAATGAGAACTGAACTCTAAAAATGAATGTGGCTAAAAATGCCATATTTTATATACTGAACATATTGTACCAGCCTAAAGTTTCAGTTTCTCAATAGCAGCAATGATCCAGGACTTCAAGCTTGTCACAGGAGGTCACCATCTTGGAAAGTGTCTGTGACACTCATGATCAGTGGGCTCTGAGCAGCTCTTGAGAAGCTAAGCTTAGGGTTCGTGGAAAATTATCAAGCAGAAAATGAGGTTGTCCTGTAATAAAAAGCTGATGCTACAGGGTTGATTATTAAATGCTGGTGCTAATTGTGCTGGTTTCGGTGCTGCTATGTAGTAATTATCTGTATTAATTACTAATTAGCCTTATATTGTGACATTTATATTCTATGTGTACTGTATATTTGTACTGTATATTCGGTCCCTAAGCTCAGTAGTGACAGCAGCACAGAGCATGTGCAGTGAATCAGCAGAAAAGAAGATGTGGAGCTACTAGGGCATCTTCAGTGGCACTGATCTTTACTACTAAAGGGCTGTGGTTGATTTGGTCTGGTACAGAAGCCCAAAACATAATGTACAACATTTCTAGCCTACTTCTTTAGTTAAGCTTTAGTTCTTCTTTACAGGCCCCATTAGTAAATAACAGTGTTAGGCAGGGCTGGAATAACTGGCATAGCTTAGACTTGCATTTATATATTTTGCCCGAGAAACCCCTCCAATGATATCTACCCCTTACTGGGCTAATTATTTAGGATTTTGGTATTTATATGCTTGAATTGCTGTTCATATGCAGACCCCATTCTTCTTGTTACAGAGTGCCAGAATAAGGATTTTGGGAATGGAACTTAAAAACATATTTAGGGAAATCCGACTTTCACACTTACAGTATTTGTATGCATATTGTGGCTGTAATAAGCTAATTGATCTGCCCTACTTAGCTGCCATTGGATCATTAATACTCGGGGTCCATTTCATGCTTTTGTGTGTACGTATACCCTAACCAGTAGTCACAGAATAATCAAAGATGATCACAGAAGAAAAATAGCTTCAGGCTCCTATAGCTGTATTTAATATCTCTCAGTAAGTTTATGATGCCCAATGTCTAATTTTGATTTAATACTGTTCTGCCTTTGTGTACAAAGTAAATATGTGTGTGTGTGTGTGTGTGTACAGGAAATACCACAGTATGGTGACCCTCTAAACTATGCGCTGGGGGCATGCACGCACAAGTTTTGACATCAGTACAGAGCAGTAGTTGGGTTCACTTCTGTCCACTACTGCTTTGTGTGTGCAAACAATTTCTTTGTGCCTACAAATCATAATTTTACAACATATCACAGCCTGCAAAGGTACAAGGTGACCCATTCTTGAGTGAGGACCTTTAGGTTAAGAACTTCTGATTTCCACATTGACAGTCAGAGAGCTCTTCCACATATCACTTATTGTAAAAGAAGAGCAGTGCTAGATTAGGTAAATATTCTGAGATACAATTCTGCATGTTCTTTATCAAAGGCTTGTTCTGCCTTGACCCGCCTGCTTCAGTGCCCTTAGTAGCGGAGGTATTTCAGTCCTGTTAACATGAGTCTGGTCTGAACTGGCAGCAGAAGTGCAGTGTATCCTTTTGTCAGAATATTTTTGCTCACCTGTCTAAAGTGGGTTTTTAATATAAAGTGACTAAGTGAGTTTCACATGTATTTTATAAATGTGGAGGCAAGCCATTTGACTTTTCCTGTAGCTCATCGCTATTAGCAAAGTAGCTATGTAGAGATGGATTAAGTTATGCTGAAAGTCTCAGGACCAGCCCCATCTTATTATCAGTTTGTTTCCAAAGAAGCTAGCAACATCTCGGATTAGCCATATGCATGCAGCCATTGGCTTTTGCTTTGTAAAAAACTAAGCAAGACCACTGCCATTTTATTCTAACAGATTGGACACTATCTCTTTGCAATCTAAGAGAACAGAAGAAGCAGTATGACAGCACCACAAAAATAAAAAGCTAATTTAATTAAATTCTGAATTAATTTAAAGAAATTCTATATGTTTAAATGAGATGCTGGAACACAATTAAGTGTATTCTACTGTTTCATAGGATAAATGTTAAGGAGAGGTTGAATTGAGAACTATGGTAGAATCCAGCTGTTCATGATGTTGCATTCTGATTATATATAATAATAAGTATACCAATTGATCTGCTACAAACACCAAAGTGCCCCGAATAGGGCAAACAGAATACCCATCTACTGAGCTATAAATTTTGAATAGATACAGCAGGGAAAATAAGTATTGAA
The DNA here is from genome assembly GCA_038501925.1 of Xenopus petersii. Lineage (NCBI taxonomy): Eukaryota > Metazoa > Chordata > Amphibia > Anura > Pipidae > Xenopus > Xenopus petersii. Next base: position 54,159,070 of record CM076677.1, read on the forward strand.
CGGGTCAAAGTTTTTCTCAGTAAATATATTTCTAATGGAGCTATTGACATGAAATTTACACCAGAGGGCAGATTTATCAAGGGTCGAATTTTGAAGTAGAAAAAGCTTCGAAATTCGACCATCGAATTGGAATACTTTGACTTCGAATATCTAAGTCGAAGTTTTTTTTATATAGAATTTGGCCATTTGCGGTCGAAGATTTCATCCATCGATCAAACGATTTTTCTTCGACTTCAAAAAACGTAGAAAATGTGCTAGAAGATCCCCATAGGCTAACATAGCACTTTGGCAGGTTTAATTTGGCGAAGTATTGAAGTCGAAGAGACAGTACTTCAATTATCAAATGGTCGAATAATCGAAGTATTATTAGAAGTCAAAGTCGTAGTAGCCTATTCGATGGTCGAGGTATCCAAAAAAATGACTTCGAATTTTGAATTTTCTTACTTCGAAAATTCCCTCAAATTCACTTTGACCCTTGATAAATCTGCCCCCAGATGTCTGTACATACAAATAACTCAAAACAAATACGCCCATAATTTAAGTTATATGTAGTAAAGTGGAATGCCACAATGAATAAGTATTGAACATGCTTTCTCTGAAACCAACTGAGCATTTCCTTGGCTGTGTGTTTGGAATCATCGTCTTGTTGAATTGTCCACCCTCATTTCATCTTCAGCATCCTGATAGATGGCAGTAGATTCTTATCAAGAATGTCCTGGTACATTTCACTATTTATCCTTCCTTCAATGCCAGTACCATATGCTGTAAAACAGCCCCACGCCATGAAGTTCTCACCTCCAAACTTCACTGTTGGTATGGTGATTTGGGGTGATGTGCAATGCCATTTCCAAAGAGTTCAATTTTCCTCTCCCATAATTTCATTGGCTTGTCCAAATGTTGTGCAGCAAACTTATAGTGAGCTTCAACATAAAGGCCATGTTGGTTGAGTGCATTACTTATTATTTTCTTTGAAACAACTTATCTGCTAATTTACGGTCTTTCTGAAGCTCTCCGCAAGTGATCCTTGGCTCTTGGACAACTCTTCTGATTATTCTTTTGGTTCCTGTGTCAGAAATCTTGTAAGGAGCGCCTGGTCATGGCTGGTTTAGGGTGAAATGAAGTTCTTCCCACTGCTGGATTATGACTCCAATGGTGCTTACTGGATCATTCAGAAGCTTAGAAATACATCTGTAACCAATGCATCAGTATGTTTTGCAACAATATGATTGCTCAGATAGCTCTTAGATTTTACCCATCATGCGATGCTTCTTGTGTGATACCTTGGTAATAGGAAACCTTTTTATAGGCCATCAGTTTGGACTAAACCAGCTGATACTAATTTGCACTGATAGGGGGGAGGATTGCTTTCTAAATACTGACAAATTTCAGCAGCTTTCTTGGCTGTCCATGCATTTTTGCACCTCCTTTTCTTCAGTTGTTCAATACTTATTCCCTGTGTCATTCCACTTTATTACACATAACTTAATTTAAAACATTTTTTTTGGGGTTATTTGTAAGTGTTGATTACTTGGGTTGTTACCGACATGTGGGGTAAATTTAATTTCAATAGCCCCATTAGAAATATATTTACTGAGAAAAGCACTGATGTGTTCAATACTTATTTTCACTGCTGTAACCTGCAGCCTTGCACTTGTTGTTGACTGGTCAGAGGTTGCAGGGTCCTTATGGCTGGCACCCTGTCTTTTTACAGCCAGACATTGAATGTACAGTAACTTACTGTATTGAATGTACAGTAACTAAAGCTGGCCACAGACACAAAGATCCGATCGTACGAATCAACGAACAATCATACTTCCCCATCTCCTGACCTGCCACTAACCATTCCGATCAAATAAAGTACAAAAGAACAGAGCTGTTCTGTCTCTGACAGCAATCGTAAGTCCAACCAAAGCTAGTGACAGTCTCCCTCTGAAAATCGGCAATACAAATCGGCAATACATGCAGAGATATTATCGGCAGCCTTCAGAAATCTTTTAACCCGTCCAATCGACCAAAAAATGTCAGGACTCTCCACACACGGTCCGAAAATCTTACGAATCCTTGATTCGTCTGATCAGATCTTTGCGTCTATGGCCAGCTTTACAGTACATTACAATACTTGTGGATTCAATATGTATCCAGATTTAAAGGGGGAAGTGGAAACCCTGACAAATATTGGTGACTTTTCTATGCTTTTTTGGAGAATTTTGCCTTTATGCACTATACATTTTTAGTATGTGTGTGTGTAACATTCAGGTGATTAGGATCCAGACAGATCAAAGTTTTCCAGGTTCCAAGAGCCAATCCCCAGCTGACTCTCTTGATGTTAATGTTTAACTAATCTAAGTACATTTCACTGGAATGCCAAGAGGAGATAACTTCCACAGTTAAATGGTTCATGCCGATTTTCATTCACTTAGTGACACATTACCTGCTCTCTGTAATCTTCAACACTGACAATATTTGCTACAAATTGTGAGGGTTCTTTTAAGCTATAAAGTCTATGAAAATATTGGCAGACGTAGTTTAAAAACCACCTGCTGCCTTCAGTAGAACCAACTGGAGGTGAAGCATGAGGCTCAGTACCCGAAGGAGGTGCCTTTGCAGTGCAGTTTAGTTTCATGTGTTTGCATAGTATTTCATTTCATGTGTAAACTGTCCAGACAACAAGCTGCAGGTTTTTATTTCTGAATTTAGCATTTCTACTGTTCCTATGGGTACAGACCTACATAGGAGACTTAAAGAAGAAACCAAATTATTTTGCCATAAGAGCCACTGTTCAGGCAACAGAGGTGGGGAGATAAGGAAGGGAATAGATGCCAGCCTGTGCTACAGAAGAAAGTACAATTTGTCACAAACTCATTGCAGCCTCTAGCAAACATCAAAGTAGGTGTATTTGTTTTAAAGGACAATGAAAGCAAAACACTCTGAAGGACCAGTCAACAAAGTCATAACCATTTCCCCTTTTCTTAAAAAAAATGCAGCAGAAAATTGTGGCACAATTCTTCCGCTGCTCCCAATCAGATAACATTTTCAGTTGCAGTTTGGACATAGGCTGAAAAAGAATGTTAAAAATTTAAAGACATAAAAAATAAAGAATGGAGGTTAACTGAATAGTTGCTTAGAATAGGTTCATCTTGCTAGTTTTTGTGTGGGTTTTTATCAGATATTCTCGTTCCCCCCCCACATTCCAAAAACCTACAGGTTAGCTCTTGAGTCATTTTTTATGATTATTTTGGCCCTCAGTTTCTCAGTCTGTGGTTATCATCATTTTCATATAATCTGACCCTCGGACATGCATTATGAAAAAGAATCATCCTAATAAATGTAGAAAGTTTAATAGCACTCCCTTTGATTATAAGCACCGATAAGGCAGGGATATACATGAATTATGTATCATCTCTATAAAATGTGGAAGCATAGATTGGTGCTATATAAACAAAGGAAAACTATATAAAATACAATAATACATACATAATATTAAAATAAATAAATAATAATAAATGTTAGCTTAGTTAAAAAGTATAAGGCATTTCCTTTTTATTTTACAGAAAGAGCAGATCAGTCAGAAATAAAGGATGCTGTGGGAAATCGCAAAACTATATTTTGGAGACACAATCTTTGAAAATAGATTATATCTTGAGGTGTCAATCTGCCTACAAGTGATTTGATTTACTAAACCAGCCTGGCCGGTAAAAATGATGGTTGATCCCAATGATATTAATAGGAAAAAAGATAAATGTTTAGGAAGGCCGGTATTTTTTTCCAGAAAAGGTGGCAACCCTAATTACAGTAAATGAATCACATCCGTGCTCTTTCCAAAGATGTGTGGAGGCAGCTCAGATTTACGAGCTACATTCTTGGGACGCAGTACCTTACAAATTTTGCTGGTTAATACATTCCAGGGACGCAATAACATTGTCCTTTTCTGCATGAGAACAGAATTGTCCAACAAGTACACAGCAGGGAGGCACATCTTAAGGGTGGGACTTAATAAAGCTCTTTACTATACACGTTTGCAGTATTATCTGCTGGCACAAAGTGGTAATGTGCAATTTTACAGCCAGATGATCTCCGTCAGCACTCAGCATGGATTGCGCTATGGTAGTTTGGCCACTGTAAATGAGAGGTTCAGATCAGTAAAAGGATTGTGACAGGCATAGGATGTCTTTTCTTTCCCACTGCAGGAAAAACAAGACACTATTCTTACTATAAAGCCTTCTAATCATGCTGTCCCAGGAGCCTAAATGCCACATTAGCTAATAATAACAATGATAATCTTCTATCTAAAGTGATAAACTCCTTATTACAGAGAGGGGTTTTTATGTGTTAAACCTCATCCATTTATTGTAAAGGAGAACACATTAGAGTGTATTTGCCATTGCAGTGACACAGAGGAACTCTAGCAAATACTGTACCCATTGCCTCTGTTGGGCTCTAATACAGCAATTTAATACAGGAATTTGCTAGTCACACTCAGCTCTTACATTTATATAGAGAGTTGTCAAACATTTATATCATGATAAAGTGATAACTGTTTTGCAGAGAATACAGTATAGAGCTAAAACCAAAACAGTATGGATCCTCTGCATTCCTACTTACTTCTGGTTCAAGGCATCCCTTTCATAAACACCTTTAGATGCTCTTGCTGATAAGTTTTCCATGGAACGTTACATCAGCTTTGTGTTAGGGCAGAGAAAGCAGTCTCATTGTTCTGTGTGTTTTTTAAGGTCTTTTAAAGGGGCGCCTTTACAAAATGGTTAGATATTACATGACAAAGAATTTTCTCAGTGGCATTATATTTTTTATGTTAGTTTTAAAAACAGAAAAGTTTCATTTTCCCCAGTAGCTCAGTAGGCCAGAACACTGACTATCTAGACCAGGGGTCCCCAACCTTTATTTAACCGTGAGCCACATTCTAATGTAAAAGGAGTTGAAGAGCAACACAAGAATGAAAAATGCCCTAGGAATGCCAAATAAAGGCTGTGATTGGCTATTTGGTAGGCCCTATGTGGACTAGCAACGAAATGTCAGAAATACAGTAAAAAATTGATAATAGCTAGTAAAATATTTATACTATTAGAAAATGGGTTTGGTGACCTGCCCCCTTAAACGGCAGTGTTAATGACTATTGAGAGAGTAGCACAGTCTGTAGCATGCAACTATTTAAACTACTAGCTACTTTTTAAAACTTTATTGCTGGTTATTCTTTATACCTACCTCTATTTCAAATTGTTTGTGTTACCCTTCTGATTAGACATACTAGTTCTAGTCTACCCTGTGTATAACACTTCCAGCATGAACTCTGTTGACTCCCTGGATTTATTTAAAAATTAGCTTCTTTGTCCTTTTTCTTGTCTCTGGAATGCTTGTTATCTTTGCTGATAAATTAAGATCAGGGTCAGGTGGGCAACTTACTGTGCCATCAATGAACCAGAGGGCTTCTGGCATTAAATTGGGTACTACAGAACTTATTTGACTGCTAGTTCAGCATTATTAGAATTCTTATTAGAATTAATATTAGAATTCCCGTGCCAGAGTTAAAGAACTGCAATGCAGAATAATTGAGGTTCTATTCCATCTCACGTAACTATGCAATTTTTGCAGCAGTAGCAATACACAAAAGGGTTTATTTATAAATTCAAGGACATAAATACATGCAAAATCGTGTACATTTAACTCTAATGATACATTACTTACAAATTCTACTTATACTTTCTCTCAAAACCCCAGTTAATAGTGCTTTGCTGGATAAGGCGCAACCTACAGAGTACATGGGCACAAGGTAGCCTGCTCCATTTACATGTTGTACCCCTAATAAACTTTAGCTGATAGCATGGGCCACTTTTGTTGTATATAAAAACATCAAATATATTATATTAGAACTTATTCATACATTTTTAGTTGTGAGCAACTAGTACTTTAGTATTTAGTAACTATGTAGCACTGTGTTTTGCTATGAGCACAAATCATTTTCAGAATTCTGTTGTGCACGTTTTTTGCTATTAATTGATTGATTTAATGGTTCAATGCACCAACGTGATCACAATATTCCCATGATTAGAGCAAATCACAGTAAAACATTACACCACCTGCTGAAATGCCATTGAAGTCAATAATAAATGTATCATAGCATTCAAGCAAGTTTAAAGGATTTAGAAAGAGACAGGAAAGGTTTAATCACTGAGGCAGTGCCAATTGTGTAGGCATCCCCCCAGTGATTATAATTGCTTATCTCAGTCCTGGTCCTGCGCTGCTAAGAAACATAACATATTGATTACAGCTCTATTATGTTTTTGACTTTCCCAGGGTTTATGCACACAGCCCAAGTGCAGAGCAAGGACCCTGAGACAGGAAAGAAGATGGCTTACTAGAAGAAACACTTGCACCTGTGCTATATCTGCATTCTGTAACAGAGTGCAGCACCTGCAGGCCCAAGGCTGCCCTGTCCTTAACACCTGCCATAGGGTGTTTTTCATGCTTAGCTAAGTCAACTTTAATTTGAGAAATAGAATATATCTCGTTTGCAACTAATAACAAAAGGCCTAATAACATGCCTGGCTGCTGGCACATCAAATAAGATATGTGGTAAATTGCAGAGTCAGTTAAGTTTATTCTATGAAGCGTTTACCAACACCAGGTGTAAAACACTGCTGCTATAGTTATAAAACATATTTTCTTCTGTTTGCCCCAAATCAAATCATATTTCTTATGCAGAATGTGTGTAGTCGGGGTTGGATGAGTCACTGGCACTACTTAGCTCGTGAATACATCCCAGGAATTTTATGTGGCATTGCCTTCCAGTTCCTTTCTTATAGCAGAGGTTTGTGGTGCATTCTGAATTCTGCACCTTACCCTTCCAGCTGCTAAAGTCAGAATTAAACAGAGGCATACCAATACAGCCCTTAAAATATGTTTAATATATTGTTTCATCAGCTCATAATATCAGCATAAATGTTTCTCCTTCAGCAGCTTTTTCTTTGTCTTGCTCTCGGTGTCATATTAATATCAACTTCATCTTGCTTTGAAGCTTGGTAATTCTGCAGATATTCTCCTTCCCATCAATTTTGCCTCAGGCCTATGACCTGTACTGTACATTTTGGAGTCTGCTCACATCACATAATAGACGACATTTATTAAAATTCATTGTATGCAGTCGAGCTGCTTATGATCATATTGATAAAAACAACAGGGGATTTTCTCTTGCACATGTGTTTTTGTGCTTTCTTGTCTGAGACATTGTGGCTACCAGCTTGACATGTCATTTTGAATATTATTCCACTATAAAGAGTGTTTGACAGTGCAGAAGTAAACTGTGCTCCTAGCCCTGTTTCCATTGCTTATAATCCAAGGGGTATATTTTAGTGTTGTATGTTGCCTTTGCTAAACCATGGCACTACACAGTCATGACTGAGTTCTATTTTAATGAATGACATCTTTAAAGGTCATAAAAAAAAAGAATAGCAGACCCAAGTCACAAGAGCTTGCAGTCTAGGTGATATGGAATACAAGCACTTCAATTTCCAGCACAAGACAGTTAAGTAACCTGTTCAGAGCACATGTGGACACAAGGGAAGGGTACCTAAAGGTGGTACAGTAACTTTAAGCAGTATAAATGACAGCAGTGAAAGGTTAGTACCTGTATAGTTATGGAATCTGTTATCTTATTATGCAGAAAGCTCCAAATTATGGGAAGTCCATCTTAAGCAGAAAGTTTAGTACAGATATGGTATCTGTTATCCAGAAAGCTCTAAATCATGGGAAGGCCATCTCACATATGGGCAAATTTACTAAAGGGCGAAGTGACTAATGTTAGCAAATATTCGCCAGCATGACGTCATTTTGGTACTTCGCCGATTTACTAATGGGTGATGGCGTAACTTCGCTAGCGAAGTAGATAGCGCTACTTCACACTCCAGGCAAAGTTTCGCTCTGGCGAAAGAGCGTTAAATCGCAAATTCACTAAGATGCATGTTTTGCTTAATGTTACCTGTTCCGCCAGACTTGCCTTCGCCAGCTCAGACCAGGCGAAGTGCAATGGAATGTATAGGGCTTCTTCAATTTTTAGTTGAAAAACTTTCTAAGTCCCAAAAAACGCTGGAGTCTTTTAGTTTTTTCAGGGTGATAGGCTGCAAAAGTCCGTAAATTTTTTTTGGGTACTCGGGCTCCCCCATACATTTCCTACAATATGGCACATAAACTATACACTGGGCACATTTGTAGGGCAATATAACAACTCTATTTTATTAAGTTTCCCAGGGCTTGTGTATTGTAATGTATTTGCTGCAACATATACATCCATTCAACTTTAACTTTGCGTTGTATGCAAATTAGCCAACGCTAGCGCAACTTCACCAGAGTTCGGCGCACTGGACGAAACTTTGGATTTTAGTGAATTAGCGTTGTCCTAGCGAATCTACGTTTGGTGAAGTGTTGCGATGTGAGCGAAGCAGTCGCTGGTGAATTTCACGGAGGTTAGTGAATTTGCCCCCTAGATTCCACTTTAATCAGATAATTCAGAATTTTAAAACATATTTCCTTTTTCTTTGTAATAATAAAGCAGTACCTTGTATTTGTATAAAGATACAAATTACAGAAAGATCCCTTACCTGTAAAACCTTAGGTCCCAAGCATTCTGGATAATGGCTCCCACAGCTGTTGTTAGGTGAAAAGAGGAAAGGCAAGAGAGGTTTAAATGTATGTTTGCAGGGAAAAAAGAACAAGAGTATATCATATGTACAGTAGGCACAGGGCAGATTTGCCTGAATGGTTGGATTTCCAGGGAACTTGTTTCATGGGTGTGAAGTAGGGAATTCCAGAACATCTTTATAGCACAAAAGATCCCTGTAGACATAAATGAAAAAAAATGATTCATGAGGACATCAAATAGGAAACTCTGTGCAGCTGGAGGAAGATTACTTGAAGAATAATGTAATAATCCAGGAGGAAAAAGCATCAATCTCAAGTGGCAATGTCGGTTCTTTTTTATTACCTGCTTAATGCAATACAAAGATGATGTTGCTCGTGAATTCCCTAATGTACCCTTGCCTTTTGCAAATAACAGTATTTTTACATATGTGTAAATATATATTTTTTGTATAATAAATAAATTGGTTTGGTTCCGAAACTCCACCACTAGAATGAAATGTTACTGGTAAGGTTCAGAAAGAAATATGCAGCCTGTAGCATTTCAACATATAAGCCACATTGTCAAATGAGTTTTATAAGCTTTTAATCAGAATCAGCCATGGAGCCTGTATAGGGAACCTTTGTTCTAGCTGCTGGCCTCAAGCTGTCTCATTCATTTGTCCTGATGACAGCAGCAAGCCACATATTTTTTATTTTTAATAATTAAAATATGCAAAATGCATTTAAAGCATAAGCATGAAATATTGGCTATGTATTAATTTTTTATTATTTACATCCATGTTGTGTCTAACACAGCTAAACTTGGTGACGCCAAGGCAATCTCTAGAGTAAGCTTATGTTTTTTTTCCAGGGATAGGTAACTGATGTTTGTTAAGGTTTTACTATTCAGTAATTTGGAGCCATAGCGTAACTGCAGCAGGTGATTGTATGAACCTTTTGTTCAGTTTTAAGAAGGGTTATTATAGCTCAAGGGGACCTATACCAAATGGAATGGAACCCTTTCACAAGTTAGATAAAGATATTCTCCTTAGTGGAGACAATGGCACAAAGTGTTAATAATACATACAGTAGCTGTAGCTAAATGAGAAAATATTTTGACTGGTTCCTGCTGATTTGTATATGAATAACAGTGTACAATGTTTGCTTCTTTTGTTCTTGATTTCACTTTTGTTGCAGAGCAATTGGAAAGTCAGACAGCAGCATTAAATACAATGCACAGTGTATAAATGTGAATGAGCATCTTTGGATGATTAATCACTATCCCTCTTCTCATAATATTGAAGATGTTAATTATCTGTCACAGTTTTAAAGCAGCCCAGAATTTGAATAATAGAAAGTAACATTATATGATTTTATTTCTCCAGTGAAACAGACATATGAATGATGGGTTTAATTTAATATTGATACATGCACATTTTAGACACAGTACACACCATTTTTGCCCATTACAGAAGGAGGAATATATAATGCAAAGTCCATGAATAACGTATAAAAAAAACATGATATATTTATTTACAGTTAGTATGTATGCACAGTACAGTATGTATAATTTTATTTGTAAAGCAGTGTTAAGCAGGGGCGATCCTGGCCCCTCCACCGCTTGAGCCAATTTGCTGTTGCTGCCGCCCCCTCCCCCGTGCGCTCACCTGACGCCTTCGTCAGGTGACTAAACGTTGTGAATTGCTTGACACAATAAACACTTAGGGGTGAACCCCCTGTTGAAATTGCTACTGTGGGGCGGTACCTCGTTTGTTCATTCCTCTATAGTCACGCCAGTTCTAGCAACATTCTGGCAGTTTATCTTGAAATTAAATCCTAGTTTACTAAGCAGGAAGGCAGATTAATGTTCTGCTGTGGCTCCCTTGTTGCTCCTCTTGTAGCTCTCCTTGTTAGGGCTTTAGCACACGGGCATATTCGGGGAGATTTAGTCGCCTGGCGACTAATCTCACCGAACTGCCTTCCACCTGCTATAATGAGAAAACTCCATCGGCGATTCGATTTCCGAAGTCGCCCTGAAGTTGCCTCACGAGGAAACCTCGGGCAACTTCGGAAAGCAAAGAAAAACGAGTGCATTGGCGCTGGCATTTTCTCATTATAGCAGGCGGAAGGCAGTTTGTGGAGATTGTCGTCCCGAAGAAGAGGCGATTAGTCACCAGGCGACTAAATCTTCCTGAATCTGCCCTGTGTGCTAGCTCCCTTAGCACTTCACTTGTGAATAGGGTTGCCACCACTCCTGCACATAAATCAGATCAGTCTGCAGCATGTATCTAAATGAATTGCTAATGAGCCATGCAGCCTGTTGATGCCATATGTGTTCAGTTTTAAAGGGGTGAGGTGGCAAACCTACTTGTGAATGAATCACTTTTGAATGATTCATCTTTGTGCTGCTTTCCCAAATGATGTCTTAAGATGTAGGGAGATCAGACCACTCCTGGACACAGGACTGAGGAATTAGAGCTAATTGCAGCTAGTTAACTAACAAATTAGTGAATTAGTGAATATAGTTCCAAAGATGTCACCACAGAACTGTAAAGCTTGTTTAAAGAAGTTAATGAGGGGACTCATAAAATCAACAAATTGGGTGAAGAAGGGAACATAGACATAAGATAAGAGATTGAAAAGTAAAAGTACAAGGAATACTGATTAGTGCAACAAAAATCTATAATAAAGACAAACCTTTGTAAAAACAGACCCATTCCTTTGTATGAAATTAAAATTCCCTGGTAACTTTTGATATGTTATATATTTTACAAAAGGGATATCCTTTATATAGTAGCACTAATACAGATACAAATCCAACACCACCAATTTTACATATACAGACAACCCCCTTGTATATCATCAGCATGCAGATGATATCTAAAGCCAAATAAGACCTTCCAAAGTCAGACTATATAAGGAGAATAACAATTGATCAACTGCAGAATCATGTGGCACCCCTACATTACATAGTACTTGTGATGCGGTTCTGTTAGCATATGAAACAAAAAGTATTTTGTTCTTTCTCTGTCACAAATTCACTGCAGACTATTCTGGATGCAAATTATTAAACTACGTTGTATTATCAGCTTACAGGATCCTTAGTGTTTACCTGCCATACAAAAAATGCAGAATACGCCCAATTTTCACAGAGCTAGTCAATGTGAAACAGAAGAAACGCAGATGTTACTAGTAGAAGCAGATACCACCTTAATCATAGGACAGGCACCAAGTTTGATGGTAAGAAGTGTTGTATGTCTCCTTTTCAGTATGAGGGCATGGGTTTTTCACATGTCTCAATGGTACCCTAAACCTTTAGTTTGTAAAGAAGGGCCCTATAAATGACTGATGATAATGTGGAAACCTGCGGATTAAGGCTGTTTAAAACAGTAGGATTGTTTTGCCATCAACATGGATTTATACTCCTTGGTTAATGTCAAGATGTCTGTCTCATTATTACAGGGCAAAGCAAATTGAATTCTCTGGTAACTGGCCTTATTTTGGAGCTTTCTGGGTAATGAATTTCTAGATAATAAATCGGATGCCTGTAATTTTTTCTTAGTCTTAGGACAAACACTAAGGATACTGGTGAAAAGTGAAATTATAATAGCTACTAGTAGTTTCCACAGTTTGTTTCTATCTTCAGAAATATAGAATGTGTCTCTATATGCATTTTCTGCAAATAAGTAGCTGCTGTAGTTGGCTTGGGAATATATTGCCTGTGTTTTTTTTTCTCTTATCCTGATGTACTGAAATCCATCTGCCTCTGCTCCTCCAGTCATAGGGAGAAATGCCGTGTGTCCTTTTCATGTCCTTGTGCCCTTTACCCTCTCTGCGCTTTGTCTTAATCCTCCTCTTCCCAAATTGTTGGTTAGCATGAAAGATACAGAGGGACAAAGTATCCTGATTTACTGATACACCTGTTAAAAATAGATCAGCTTCACAATGAAATGGATCCAGTGCAACCTTTAGTAAGGTCCTGGGAAATTGCTGGAGGGTGGCTGCAAAAATAGTTATTTTAACATATAAGATCAAAATATCTTTGTTTTTTGACCCTTTGGTGCATTTAACTGTTTTATTTTGACTCTTTGTCCAGGGTTGCTTATCAAAGGATGGGCATCATGAAAATAGTGTAGAAAATAGGTTTTAATAATGTCTCAAAGCTTTACAGACCCAACAAACAATAATAATAAAACTTAATTTTTAGGTAAATGTATAAAACAAAATGAGTAAATATGACAGAACTCTATGTTTTTAATACTAATGTAATAAGGGATCAAAAAGCTTAGGCTTTTTAAAATAAGTTGCCAAACCCTTTTTAGTTGGCTGCCAGATCAATACTTGTCAGACTAACTAAACAATCTGCTTAGGATAATACAACACAGTTACAATATTTTTACCAACTCCACTCTCAGTGTTATTTTGTTGGGTGCATTCCCAACTGTTGCTGCATAATTATATAGTAATATTTATATTTACATATTAATTCACAGAAACTTTCAAGAACCAGAAATCACAAAGGTGCCCAATTCAGAGAAAACATTAGAATAAATAAGACGACACTATGGCCCTTTGTACATTACACAAAATGCATTGCATTGCAAGTCACCACACTAAAATATGGAAATAAGCTAGATTTATACAAACGAAAACAATGTTATTGGGAAGATGCACCTGTAAAGCTATGTCTTTGTAATTTTGCTTGCAAAGATAATGCTTCTTCTTTGGTTCTCCTTCACTCTCGGTGCAGAAGTTAATCAAATAACCCCTGAGGGCTGTTTAACAAAGGATGAGCTGTTATGCAAATGCCACTCTTCCAAGAAAAACATGTTATAATGCCCTAGGTTACAGATTAAGAAAAAGGGCTTGTAGTATGCATATGTTTAGCTGCAACATTTGCCTTGTTCATCAGTAAGTTTATAGTTACTGTATGTGTGCAGCTTTTCATTAATTTCTACACAACACATGCTCATTCTCTGAACAGCCAGGCCAAGGCACCCATTAATTTACATTGTTTGAGTTGCCATTCATACTGCTTTCAATAGCCATTTTTTAAGAATCACTTTAAGGCCCGAACTCCACGGCACAATGTCTTCGTGCTGAGAGGAAATGCAAGAGAACAGTCACAGGCGCCAAATAAAATGTAAGTTATAAAAACATTGCCCTTACAAACTACATGCATCTGACACGACTGTTGGATGTGAACGTTGCACTCGGGCCTTAAACCACTGAACATTTTTAATTAATTTATATTGGAAATGTAATATCTCCATATGCTTCAACAGAAAAAGCCAGCATTCAGCTTGAAATGCAGGTTTTGAGGCTGAAAATCGGATTGGAAGTAAAGATAATTTTTCACTTCTGTAACCTTGCACTCAAACTGTAGTGCAAGCGTAAAATACATTTTCAGAAAATATTTTTAACTGTGTTTTTGCAATATGAATGATTTATTAATGTACATCTTCAATCTATTTTTTCCTACTACAAACCACTCAGCCATGCTGTATATACTGTAAGTGGTGTTTTGAAAGTCACTGACTTGTGCTGGAATCAGCCAGTTAGAAACAGTCTTGTTAAACATTCACTGCATTGTTTTTTTTTTTATTATAGCAGTAGTTTCCCTTTACCAAATTGATGGTGAGAAGAAGCATGTTTGTTTTTTTGAGACATTCACTGGTACATCCTTGTACCCTACAAAAACCAAGTACCGTCATTGAACCCTATAAAAACCAAATGCACCCTCCAATGCAAACATTTAAAATAGTTAGATTTGAGAACTTTTGTGTTTCGCTTCTCTGTCTAGATTGTACTACACTCTCACTGTTCATGATTCTGTATACCTGGTTTCTCTTACCTTATTATATAAAAAATATATAAAGAAAATTAGCACATGCAGTATTTTCTGCTGGCTGTGTAGCCATAGCAATGACATCAGTCTGCTTCTCTCTTTAGATCATTAGATCCTCAATCGCCCCAATCCCGCTACCAGATTTGCAGTGACTCCTGAAAGCATTCAGGAAAATAAGATGAGACATACATAGACATTTGTCATTATATATGAAAACACTTCTTTAATAGCAACTGTTTGTGGAAAATATATACCTTGAGTTATAGTATTTAAAATGAATAGCAATTATAAAACGTTATTTCTAAACATTATAGCTCATTTCTATCTGTAACGTCACGTGCCTATAAGCCAGTGTGGATAACAGCAATATTCTGTGAATTACAAGGGTTTGCAAAAATCTTTCATCAGTTATAGTTTTTTTTTGTAAACATCATATGGCTCATTACAGACTTTTTACTGCATTTATACTGTAATTGTTGACTTTTTTGAGAAGTTATATTTAGCTCAATAACAGAAGAGCACAATTAGCAGGACGGTATAATATGTGACTCAGTATATATTTGTGGCAATTAGGCTTGAGTAGCCACAAGTCATTTACCCGATCCATCACAAGGTCTAATTGTCATGCTACTCGTCATTCTGTACCACATCAAACTACTCCATTGTTATCCGTTAGAAAGGAAATGTGCTATTTTGTAAAGTTGGTAAAGGCACAAAGAAAATTGCATTTTTTCTTTCTTACATTGGAACCCTATTGTTTCACTCTCCATTGAAGCTAAATATACTTAATTTTTTTGTGGAGGCTAAAAAAAAATTGGAGTGGACGTATATAGTGGAAGTGGAGTATATCTTTTTTTAGTTATTATTGTATTAATACAAAGTCAGCCTCATGACTCTGCTGTCTAGACATGAGATAGGGCTGAGTTTAACTGTTCTAATCCTTCTTCCTTTTTGTCTTTTTCAGGTACATGACAAGATGCTTGTGACTGTTCCTGTTACTTTTGTGTTCTTAAGCTTGCTGCCTAAATGTATGGGACAATGCGAGGAAACAGCCAAAATGGCAGAAATTGATTTGAATGTAAAGCACAACCTCCAGAATTTTACTACCGATACACCAATACAAAATATTATCATGTTTAAGGGCTACGTATATGTGGGAGCGGTGAATAAGATTTATGTTTTGAATGAAAATCTTACAAAAATTTCTGAGTATAAAACAGGCCCGTTGTTGGAGCACTCTGACTGTTTGCCATGTAAAAACCGCACGGATAATGTTCTTTCACCAAATGGCACCTGGAAAGACAATGTTAACATGGCTCTGTTTGTGGAGGATTTCTATGATGACCAGCTCATTAGCTGTGGAAATATATGTAGAGGTGAATGTCAGCGCCATACTTTGCACTCGGATAAACCCTGGGATATTGCCAGTAATGTTCATTGCTTATATTCATCACAAATGTTAAAAGATAAAGACAGTTGTCCTGACTGCATTGTTAGCACAGCAGGAAGCAAGATCCTGGTAACAGTGAGAGACAGGTTTGTAAAGTTTTTTGTAGGTAGCACTCTAACGGGCCAACCATCGACCATTCATTCTGTGTCGGTTCGTAGACTGAAGGAGACCCAGGATGGCTTTGAGTACCTCACAGATCAGTCGTACATAGATGTACTTCCCCATCTCAGAGATATATATCCGATTCAATATATTTATACATTTGAAAGCAACAATTTTGTTTACTTCTTAACTGTGCAGCGCGAGTCCCTTGACTCTCAAGCCTATCACACTCGAATTGTGAGGATCTGTTCTTCAGACTCTGAGCTGCGCTCCTACATTGAGATGCCCCTGGAATGTATTTTTACTGAAAAACGAAGAAAGAGGTCTACCGCCAGTGCACTTTTCAATATTTTGCAAGTGGCATACTTGGGCAGAGCAGGTGAAGATTTGGCAGAGGAAATGGGTGTCAAACCAGATGATGATATCCTTTATGGTGTCTTTGCCCAAAGTAAACCAGACTCTCCTGAGGCAAACAACAGGTCAGCTGTCTGTGCTGTCTCTGTAAAAACCATCAATGAGTTCTTTAACAGTGCTGCCGACAAGCAAAACACAAAGTGCCTTGAGCACTTCTATGGAAAAGACAATAGATTATGCCTTAACAACAAGGTGAGTTCCAAAACGTGTCCATTTTATTGCCAGTACGTGATAGAATTACAATATATTAATGTATATTGTGACCCATCAGTTGTTAGAACTATTTTTATCCCTAGACTCAGGTAAATAACATATCTTTGTTATTACAGAAGTGAGGGTTAAATTGATCAATATATTTAAATGTTTAATATGGCTTAGACTGGTTATGTCCACATACAGTGCCACTGGGACTTTCCCATGGATATCAGGACCAGTGGGAGATATGTAAATCTCATAAGTAATTTAATGCTTGCTAATTTAATCTGTGTCAAGCAATACATTTTTGCCTAGAAAATGCACCTGGAAGGGTGCTATAGTTCACTACGTCAGTATTAAAAACAACTCATTAAACAAAAATCCTTCTTTATCAGAAATAGTAGTGCGCATATAAAGGGAAAATAAGAAGTGAGGGACTATACAAAAGGAAAATGCTTCCCTCCTCCACCTGGGTAACACAGCAAAGGTACAATACTTGACTAGGTGATAAAATGCTGCCTGTTTAGTGTTGTAACCTTAGAGTCTTTACAGTTTGCTGTAAAGTTGCAGATTTCCATGTTGTAATATTTATACCATGATGTCACCGCTAACAAGAAAAAGATTGCAGAGCCAAAACAAAATCAGGCGCTGAAAAAAACAGCATCTTTATGGTCAGCAGCTGCTGACTTTGGGGATAATAATTTATTTACTGACAGATAATGTCTCCAGGGAACACAAGGACAGAACATTTATAATAAGGATTAACCCATTCATTAGAGACTTTTCCCTTTCAGAGCACTCCAGCTGTCACATTAATTGTGGTATTGAAGTTACAGGTGACATTTCAAGAGTTGACAGACCATTTGATTAAAGCTACATGATATGAATAGTGTGTCAATTGTGTATCTCTCATCAGTAGCAAATTTAATAAGCACATTTTCAGCCCTCTCTGTGTGTGGAAATTCCATATATAATGTACACAGGCTAAATGTTGACTGCAATCAGATGCAGGTTTTCATGGCCAGAGCAGGCATCCATTGTCTGAAGGTGCTGAAAGACTTCCTTGGTGGCACCCATTTGACACTTGTTTCCTATTCTTTCCATAAAACAGTATTACAGTTATTAGTTTTATTGAGCACAATACTTTGGCAGGGTTCCTTGTACTTAAAGAGAATAATTTGTGTTTCACAAGCAAGGCTTGCTTGTTATTTGAGGCTGAGCATATAAGTGTCAAGAACAAATTCCTAGATGCACAAGTCAGCAAGGTTGGTACATTCCAGATGGATGATGGTCAAAACCAAATGTTTATATCTCAGTCATAATAGACAATCCAGAGATGAATATAAAGCCATATGAACCTGGTGTTTTTGTTGTTCTGCATATTCTTTTTAACTATAGAAAAAAAGATTTGTTTTTAATTTTTTTTCAAAAATTTAATTACCCTAATATATTCACTGAATAAAACCTATTCAAAGCAGATTGAGACAGTTATTAAAGATATTGTAGATCCAGTATATATATATATATATATATATATATATATATATATATATATATATATACAGTACATATATTGTCAGTCTCTAAAAGAATCTCAGTCACTGTACTAGCTGTACATAGCAAATGAATGGATTATTTCTCCTGGAACATAAATGTTATCATATCATATAAAAAATGATCAGAGAAACCAGAAAGTGGAAATACGTTGTAATGGGCATTAATATTACATAGTATTCAGTGATAGCTATCTGATTATACAGTGTTCCTGAAGAGAGGACCATTGTGAAATGTTAGACAACTATGTGCCTTTGATTTCTACACTTACTGCACAGACAGTTGTTATATAGTATATGTGTTTGACATTGTTATATATAAACAACCTCCCTCTCAGTGTCAGAGCCATAGTTCTCAGCCAAGCATAATGTAGTTTCATATTCATGATCTGGACCTGGTAGCTGTACATGTAAGTTATTGTATTTTTCAATACAATATTTTAAAAAAAAGTTATTGTGTTTTCTTCAGACATTTTAGCTAAGGCTAAATCTACTACATTGCTGGCTAAGGCTGAATCTAAATGTGCATGGATAACTTTTATATTAAAATATAAAATCATCAAACACCATTTTTTTTTTTAAATTATGAGGTTTATAAGATAGCAGATTATTTTGTGCTATTATGAAATGCTTTGTTCCAGTAGTACATCATCAGTATTGAGAGGTTTTTTTTTCAGTTTTAAAATAAATAAATATGTTTGGAGCAGGTCTCCAAATAAACCTTTTTTTATAGTTGAATGTACAAGTCATGCACAGACACAGGCTATTAAATCTGTATCTGTTCCAGTTCTGTCAGAGATACAGCAGGTGGGATCATTATTCCTGCCCCTCTCTGATTAACTGATCCCTGGCTTTGCAGTTATTTTGTTGAGCTTTTTAAGATGATAAACATCTTTTTTTGAATTAGACTGTAATTGTGTGGAACAGCTGCAAACCTTTGAATGTCAGTTTCTTGGATTCCAAAGAAGAAATATTCAATAATTGTATGATGCCTGCCATTCTTTAATTGTGAAATTCCAGATATTTTCAGCATGTTTTTTTTTTTTTCAAACAAATATCTCTGTTAGTATTTGTGTAGTACAACAAATCTGTATGTGGAATTCTTGGAGAAACAGGAGACACTGCAATTCTTTAGTAAGTCACTGGCATCTTTAATGTGCCTAGCTAGCTTGTAAGCCAGTAGCCCACAAGCCACACCAAGTTTTCTTTAATGCCAAAAGGGGCTACTGAACAAATTTGGTTTGATATTTCCTTCTGATTGGCTGATTTTATTTGAGCTCTGTTAGGAAGAATTTTTAATTTTGAACTAGTTGCTAATTAGTGATATGTAGGCTGACTTGAAACCCGCAGTTTACCTGTAGGTTAACCACTGGTTGGGTGGGTTTAGGTTGAAATTTGGGTGACCATTGTGGATTAGGGTTTGGGTGTAAGTCAAACTGGGGAAGTACACTACTTTACTGCTACTAAAGATTCCTTGTCTTGGAATGTGATGTTTCAATAAATCCACTGGTTTTTCTATGCCCATGAGTGCTTTCAGTTTCTGTTAATTTATATATGTATATATACTGTATATATAAAATATATATATATGTATATATATATATATATATATATTCATATAATCATTTATAGTGCAATTTTATCCTATTATCATTTATATTATAATTATGCAATATTATCCTGGTTCACAAAAGAATGAATGTAAGTTTAAAAAATGATAGGAACTTATTCTGGAAGATATGTCATATTTGAACAGAAATTATTATAGATGCCAGAGGTCATTGTATGGTTATGTCTAATAAAATGCTTGGAAATGTCCCATGTGTTGTACAGCTGGCTAAAATGAGTAAATCAAAATATAGCATGTTCCCCATATATTCATCTAGCTGATCATCTTTTACATTTCACTCACTGGCCAGGGTCACCATCTGATTTTTGTTATGTAATCTTGCCATGGCTATGGATGTCATTTTTGTAAAGTGTCCATACCCATCTTTCAAAGCCACCAGATCCCTCCTGCTAAGGCAGCTATCTGGGAAGCCTTTTTGATGACGGGACAGTGCTTATTGGCTTCCTGAGTCATTAGAGCTGACACTGTAATTCATAACATGTTTTCAGATTAAAATACTGTGTAATACTGTGGTAAATAAGGTACTGTCCGTCCACTTCAAAATAGATTGGTTTTCTTTAGTCTGAGGCAAACTTGACCACATCTGCCATCACAGTACACAGTTATGTCTGCAGCTTTAATTTTTTTCCAGGAAGGGAAATTGTTGCTGTGTGTAACATTGTTGAAATAAGATACTTTATGTGATACTGTTGCCAGTTAGTTTGTAAATATATTATGCAAACGCAAACCAAACTTACTCATAAGACAAAGCAAATATTTTCTGCAGCAGGAGTTTCAGCCTGTGACCTTCAGGGCTCTTGTGTAATTTGTACTGTTTGTCATGTGGCTCTTGTGCTTTAGTTCAACAATTGGGCTGAACACTGCCCATCCAATCTTACCAAATACCAGATGAATAGTATGGTATAAGAGTACTGAATTGTGCACTGAGCCCAAGAATAATTTAATTTTTCTTCACTTTCCAGCATTACCATACTAAAAACCATCAGAGCTAAATGTTAAACTAGTTGCATTGCATTTGTAGTTAGCTCCCACACCCAGTATGTTTGTTGATTGAGAATATTGGGAGTTATAGAATAGCTAGGGTTGTGTGAGTATGCATATTTTATGGCATTGCATTCCAAGATGCAACTTCCTTGCATTGGAACATTTAGTTTGATTTGGACAAGGCAGCAGGCCAATTCTAATTAGCTTTTTTACAAATGGAGCACAAATCAATTGTTTGTGTCCCAAAGTGCATTATAAGTTGAGTGAACTTGCTGGAACTTTTAAAGAGAGTGTGTATCTCTGCTGTGGGATGTGCATATTTTGAGGAAGAATTTTCATGGAGGAAAATGTTTCTGGAAATTATAGTAATTTCTCTGTGGTTCCAGATGTCACTCCCCTCTCCCACAACCCCAAGCTTACATGGTTGGCAATGGAGCAGGTCAAGGACCTATGGGCTGCTGTCCTAGGCATGTGTGGCAGGTGCCTATATAGAAAGAATGGCCCTGAATTAGTGAATATCTTTTTACAGTATTGTCACTGCTTTTAGAATTGCCCTGCTATTATAGATAGCTCCATAACAGGCAGACTAAAACTGCTAGCTTATTTCTATATAATCAAAGGGAGACTGACAGCCATGGAATAGTTGTCATCTTTATGTTTGAAGCATGTCCATGTATTAGTAAACAAATGGATTTGGTTGCACAGCATGGGACCTATCAACCTGTTATCCAGTAAGCTATGAAATATAATAGTGGCATTTCCTATAAATGTATAATTCACTTTTGTTATTTTTTGAAAATGTCTTTTTCAAGTGAACCTTTAAATTGCAGAGCTTTATTTCCCTCTTATCTTCCCCTCAAGTAGATATATCCAGGCCCATTTGCTGTAACTCTGTGGGGTCCAGTTTAGTCTAAATCAAATTTCAGTGGAAAAGAAACAGCCAGATACTAGAAATGATTTCCCTTTCTGTCTCTGTGGTAGGGCTAGATTTGTTCACATTACACAGTTTAGTTGACAAGAGAGGCCCCTGAGAAAAGAAGTGTTTATATTCCTGTAGTGTTATTGTACTAACTAGAGGGCACAGGTTAAAGAGGTGGGTGAAAACAAGCTGCCCTAAACATATTGCAGTCTCATGTTCTACTGACAAACATACGTAAAACTATCTCAGGATAAAATTAATACAAAATCCACATAAATGGTTTCAGATAAAATGCTACGACATTGATTTACCCAGATTCAAAAGGCCATACACAAACCACTTTTTTATTTTTTTAGTAAAAAAGATGATACATGGTTACAATTGCTGTGTGCAGGCTAATGGAAGGATACAATTACGGCGTTCCATCAAAAAGCCACAAGAGCTTATATTGATTCATCATCCTCTGGGATGCCAGTAAGATATAATAAAATAAACTAAGACAAATGGCTCTTTAGGGACCTTATAACTGGAGTCTCACACATCATTTGCTCTAGTAATTTTGGCTAAATTAAAAGTAATAACACAACTGCATATGAATAGGGTTCCGACTGATTCAAATAATTCAACACCAGTAAAAGAAGCCGTGGTGAATATATTGTTCTCAAGGAGACACAGAGAAAATATCAGCAAAATAAGATTTAACTTTTCTGAATGATATATTAGCAGTGATTTTTCAGCTTCTACCTGACAACATAATAATGGGATGGTATTAATAACGAGACAGATGGAATACATTACATGCTTTTGATTGATTCCTCCCACACAGCGCAATCATTTGGGCTTTACCTAGTATATAAACACAGTGCAAAGCCCATGGGAGAGGACTGGCAAAAAAATAAAATAACAAATCCCGAACATGACAAGCTATTTGATATTTACCTCATACATGTAAATCTAACAGGGAGCAATAGAAATATCCCAACATAACAGCTTGGTGTATCATTCATGAAGGTGTGGAAGCTACAAAAAAATTAAAATCCCTTTATAGCCATGTTCTTGTATAAAACCTAATATGAATGAGAATGTGGGGGACTGTTAAACTTGTTAATTACCAGTCAAAATAATATTTATAAAAGTATAGTCAAAATAAATGTATGTATTCATTCTGACCAATTCAGTGGTCAAAAAAATGTTCATCTCATTTCTATTTTTTTAACCGAGAAGGAAAGCTAAAATCACTGGTTGCCAAGTTGTTAGGCATCCAGTCACTTACCTCTGCCCCTAAACTAATGTTCCTCTTCTTCAAACAACCCACCAGCTCAAGGTACTCTTTGCTTTCCTTTAAAGGAGAAACAAACCCTTAATAAAAAAACCCCTATCCTACATAGATCCCCTCCTACCTTCTTCTCCCCCAGCATAGCTGCCCCCCTGGGCAAATGCCCCTAACTCTTTACTTACCCCTCCATGCAGATTCTGTCCAGTGGAGTTCACGGGCACAATCTTCAGCCGCTTCGGTAATTTTCAGAATGAGACCGGCAATTTTCTTGAGTTTCGGGGCATGCACAGTTGTAGCGAAACAGGAAAATTGCTCCAACTGCACATGCGCCGATTCACTGGTCTCATTCTGAAGATTACCGAAGAGAAGAAGATGGCATCCGTGAACGCTGGACAGAATCTGCACGGAGGTGTAAGTAGTTAGGGGAATTTGCCCGGGGGGGGGGTATCAAGGCTGGGGGGAGGGGGGTTTATGTAGGGTAGGGTTTTTCTTTTTATTAATGGTTTGTTGTTCCTTTAAGCTGAGATAAGAAAATTTGTGGTTGAGTGTCTAGGTCTTAATTAAGTGCTTAAGAGATTGATAAGTCAGCTACATATCAGAATACCTTGTGTCAAGCCTAGTAGCAGTAGATATGAAGACCCACAAGCACCTCACACAGCTGGAGGATTACCTGGAGATGGGTACAGGCAGCACAGCAGTGGAGCGCAGCTAGTAAGCTTGATAGAGAGGTACCATGGAGTCAAACAAAGACAAGGTCAACAGGTCTGGGTGAGGGTCAGGCAGTAAGTCAGTATTCAGGAGGTCAAGATCAGGAGTCAATAACATCAGAGAAACAATGCCAGAAGATCAAGGGGAACTTGATTACCAATGAAAGGCTGTTTCTGGCATCATTTTAAAAGGCCAAAAGGGAGGATAGCGCATGTGTCAGAATTGGTGCCTTGGTGTCTTGATGCAACGTGAGCACGACCACGTAGACGCACTGGTGTCAGAACGCTCTGTTGTATGTGTCGATGTTGGTGCATGCCAGTTCATTGAGCAGCATACCTGCACACTATTGGACGCCGTCAGGCACACGTGTGCATCCAAAGATTATCGGCATGGTGAGTTTTTATACACCTTGGCAAGGCTGAGTAACCCATCTGAGTAACCCAATATCCCAAGCATGATTCTGTTGATCTGATGAGCGTCTAAAGTTTCTTTTGCCTTTGAATTTGTACTTTAAATATTACTTTAACCCTGTGTTGTGTCCTTACTCACATTTCAATTTCTTCCTAGTTTTTGGGACTTTTACCCTTTCATTTAAACAGGCCTGTGTTAAGCCGGTTCTTCCGTCGCTACACTGGATCAATCCTGCTTCTGTAACTATCACCCTGTGCCCCTTCTACAGCAAGTTTCTAATCTCTTGGAACATGTTATCTTGTCTCTTTTCACACCCATGACTGCTGGAAATCTGGTTTTCACCTGCATTTACTACTGAGACAAACTTATGTACAGTTACAAACGATTCCCAGATTTCAAAGACAAAATAAGACTTTCTTTCTTCTGGATAGAATCTCTACTTTTGATAAGGTCAGCTGTATGGATTAGAGGCATATTTATCAAGGGTTGAATTTTGAATTGAAAAAACTTTTAATTCAAATTTTCTGTTCGAATAGGTCCATATTCGGCCAAATTCGAATCATACGAATCGAAGGAATAGCGCATTTGATTGATTTCGATTCAACTTTTTTCCCAAAAAAACTTTTTTTTTTTTTTTTTCAAAGTCCATTTAAAGATGTTAATAGCCGTCCTAACATTCGAGTTTTTTTTGGAGGAAAATTCATTTCGATTTTGGTTCCTATTCGATTCGAATATGAAACGAGTTTTCGGGTCGTTCCCATTCAATCAAATTTTAGACGTTCAAATTTTTCATACATAACCTCCCTTTTGAGTTGTGAGTACATTCTACTTTATTAGAGTAAAAAATTCATATCAGTTCCCTCAGTGTCTGTCTGTATTTATACCAGTGGACATGTATATTTAGTATTTATCACTCAAGCCACTACACTTGGGAGCATATGTGTACAAAGTAAAATGCTATGTAATATTTTCACATGTATAACATTTGCTTATTCTACATGCCATTAGACAGCAGATGTTCTATTTCAGTATTGTGATTATTAGTAGCACAGGGGCCTGGAAATAAAAATGCAGATGTCTTTGTCTAATACAAGAGCTGACGTTTTCATTTTTGATTTGTTAAATAAGAAAAGAAAGAACCAGAGTTAAGTACAAAATATACGTGGCATGGAGACTGGAGACGGGAAATGTATTACAATGTGAAACTGTTGCTTTCTTCCTTTTGATTTGTATTCTCCAAGGGCCTCCATTTATGGCAAGCATCATCTCTGTGCATATAGAGAAAAACATCAATATAGAGCACATTACCAATTAATACATTTCTATTGAATTGTCAAGGCAGTTAACGTCTGCACTGAAAAACTCTGAAGTACGATACACCGCTGAAGAATTTCAATGAGCTGTCTAGACTTCACTAGTACAAAGCATGAAAGAATAAAATAAAGGACAGTTTATTAAAGGTACATAAATGCAATTGCATTCCATCTAAAAAGGAAAGCGCCAGCAGCAGGTTCCAAAGGAAAATCCCCTCATTGTTAACAACACACAAAGAAATTGTAGAATTGATTTAAGCATTATTATAAATTGTGCAAAATCCTCCTATAGTTAGGGAACCCTGGGTATGCCAGATGCTACAAAGCTGCCTCCCTGACAGACAGGGAGTTGTAGTTGCATAAATGAAGCACTCAGCTTCTGTGATGGTGTTTCTGACCCAGCTTGCAGATTTATTAGCTTTCAATATTCAATATTATTTTTCCTTGCTATATTTTTTCCAGAGATCTTTAAGAAATGCTTCCCATTGCTCGACACCGATTGATGAATATCGAGTAGAAGTCACCACTGTATTACGACGCCTTGACTTGTTTATGGATCAGTTTCGCAATGTCTTGCTAACATCAATCTCAGTCTTTACCCAAGGACGTCTCACCATTGCCAATTTGGGAACATCTGAGGGGCGCCTCATGCAGGTAAATGTGAAAATTGATTCAATATGCATGCAATGTAAAAATGAATCATCTATATATTTTGATTCATGATTACCTTTTTTTTAATATATGATGCTAGTGACAAGATGGATATTGGGAGACATTCAGATCTGGTATTACCTGCAGTCTGGTTAAATGTGGAATGTAATGACTATGGGGGTTATGCAATAAAAGGCAAAAGTTTGTCCAGGAGTAGTAACCCACAGCAACCAATCAGCAGGTAGCATTTACTGGTCATCTATTTAAAAGTAAACCTCTTATGAGTTACAGCTCCAAACTTTGTGCCTGTTATAACATAAGTGGACATGGCTTAGAAATCTGACATAATTAAGAAGTACAGTATAAATAGAATGTGGTTTATTAACGCTGGTTACAAATGTGCATGAAAAAAGAAATAAAAAAACATTTTGTTTGGTGTACATTTTATATTATAAATACATATTATATTGTTAAATATTTAGCATACAATAGTTACCTGTTGACACATAAAAATGCAATAAAGTGTCGAATGCAGACTGGAATCTGGATATGACTTGATACTTCTGTTTTATGGGCCAGTGTTAAAGTATAATATGTGACAAAATGATCTCTCCGCCATAATTAATGAGACTGTAGGATGGATTGTCACTGCTGATTAAATTCTAGTGGAGTCAGCTTCCTGGAGTCACCATTTTATCTACACAAAGTGAGACAGTGGGCTATGGCTGCTTGGAAGAATATTTTTTTGTCCTTGACAGACTATAACCCCACTATGTAATAAGACTGCATTGGCAAAGAAAGTGCATTGAGAACAATTTCTCGAATAGAAAAAAGATTGCATATTTTTTCATTTGTGTTAGCGAACATTGAAGGTACAATGCTCAATTAAAATTTGCAATACAATGAACTGCATATTTCCCAGTAGCATTAAAGGGGTAGTTCACCTTCAGGTTATCTTTTAGTATTAGAATAATTTGCCTTCCTCTACTGACTCTTTCCAGCTTGAGGGTCACTGACCCCAGCAGCCAACATACTATTGCTCTCTAAGGCTGCAATTCTATTGTTATTGTTATTTTAATTACTTAGCTTTCTATACAGACCCTTGCTTATCCATATTCCAGTCTCTTGTTAAAACCATTGCCTGGTTGCTAGTGTTGCCTGGTTGCTAGGGTTGTTTAGACCCTGACAACCAGTTAGCTGTTAAAATTGCAAACTGTTGAGCTGCTGAATACAAGTTAAATAATTTAAAAAAATACAAATAATAAAAAATTAAGACCACTTGCAAATTGTCTCAGAATATCACTCTCTACATTATACTTGAGTTCATTTTTAGGTGAACCACTCCTTTAATGAGAAGTGACAGACGTCTGTGCATTTTGATCACTGAGTTTCCACAATTACATTGTAGTGAAAGGCTCCTTACCTGAACAGTGGACACCGTGTAACCTTTTAACATGTTTTTATACACTTGCCTTCATTTATTGCATGATCTTGCTGGGGGGGTGGGGTGAAAAAAGTAGTTTATTCCTTGTAAAATACCTCCATATATAATACTGTATATAAAGAACCTTTTGTCATTGCAACTTAAAGCTGATAACGATAACGTGTGCATGGCACATGTGTACATGTTGTGACAAGGAATAACATAAACTATCAATTATTGATTGCAGCCTATTAAAGTGAGATGTTATGACTGAACAGGAGATTAAACTTGACTTATGCACATATGTTCTCATTATTTGTGTGAATATGACAAATACAGTGTAATACAGTTTTTAATGCAGCTGCCAAGTATGAAGAGGAAAAGAGAAACAATTTTACTTCCTTCCTATGTTTCAACTTGTTGAAAACCTTTGCATTCTCATTTTTTTATGAAAGTTTACAGCTGTTTCAGGCTCGTTCATTGTTTCCAGTTTGGGGCTGGGAAAAGGGAGCTGAGAGCCCAGCTGCTGGGTGCAAAGTGAATTGTGTATTTTGCTGTGGGCATCCGCTCACTGCCAGGTCCTAACACTTCTGGGCTTAACACCGTTTGCAAAGTAATTCGATATTTCAGGGTAAATGACTCGGGCATGTCAGTGTTTATTTCACTGTGAACTTGCAAAGCTCTAAATAGAGAGGGTTCTTTTTGTAATGACTGTTGCCATCGTTATGTGTGAGAATTAGAGCATGAAGCATACTCAAGATAGTGAGAAATTACAAGCACAACAAAAGCTTTTCATTAGGCCATGTGTAAATACTCAAACATAAAACTAAATATGTGCCAGAACCACAAATCAATCTCGTCAATGTCTTTACCATAGGTAAATTATATATTGTTTCTGTGTTATATGGGAAAGTTAAATAGTTCCCTACGTAGTAAGAGTGAAGCTGGGCATCAGTAAGACTGTTTATGGAGTCTAGGGCTGTCTAATCCATTTGCCAGTTGCAAATACAGGTATGAACCTGTTATCCAGAATGCTTAGAACCTGGGGTTTTCTGGTTAATGGATCTTTCCATAATTTAGATCTTCATACCTTGTCTACTGGAAAATAATATAAACATTACATAAACCAAACAGACTGGTTTTGCCCTCAATAAGGATTAATTATATCTTAGTTTTGATCAAGTACAAGGTAAAGTTTTATTATTACAGAGAAAAGGGTAATCATTTTTAAACATTTGGATTATTGGGATAAAATGGAGTCTATGAAAGACAGCCATTCCTTAATTCTGAGCTTTCTGCATAACAAGTTTCTGGATAAAGGATTCCATACCCAAAAAATCGTTTCCCCAAAGGGTTCCCTGATATAGGCCATTACAAAAGGACATTAAGTTCTTATCATTAAATATAATGACTAATAACTGCTATTAGGGGGTCAGATACAATTGCCATTGTGACTGTATCTTGTCCAAGTAATCTCCTGGCCAATATCAGTACTTATTGTTATTAATATACGAATTAGTAATGTGAATACCCAGGGATTGGGTAGGATTGATCTATGTGGACTAGTAGGATGTAAATGTGTGGAATAGTTGCTATTATGTTGAACAAATAGTATAAACAGGTTATCCAGGAACCTGTTATTCAGAAAGTTTAGTATTACAAGAAGAACATCTCCCATAGACTCAAATTTAATATATTAATTTAAATGTAAAAAAATAATTAGATATAAAATAAAAGTGCAAAAAGTCTGCAGTCGGCTCAGGATAAGAGACACAATAGAAATAAAGTAGAAAACAATTGGGTTATAGCAAAAGGTACATTGGAAAAGTTGAAGGTATATTGGGAAATAGTTAATGGATGCAACTATAATGAAAAACACACACATTACTTAACTGCCCATCTATTTAGAGCTTTTTACAGAAATATTCTGTATACTTTCAAAACACAGTAAGCCGTAAGAGATATTTCTGTTTGATATAATGAAAAATGCACTGTTACCAATCTTCTCTACCTAAATGGTAATCGGTAGACGAAAGAAGACACACCATAACTGACTTTTCATATATTTTTCCAGGTTGTTATCTCACGGACTGGTCAGCCAAAGCCCCATGTTAATTTTCTCCTTGATGCAAGACCAGTTTCTCCAGAAATTGTCATTAATACAGCATCAGAGGAAGGTGGATACACTTTGGTTAACACAGGAATGCAAGTTAGTCCTTCTGCTGATAATAAAAATACTTGTAAATTATTATGCTTTCATTTTTTTATGTTTTAATGAGATTTACTGAAACCCAAACCTTATAAATGTAGTGTGTGTTGTGTGTAGAGCTCTATTTACCATATAGGTGCTTGAGGACCTGTGCCTAGGGCAGGTGTAGGTGGCCCTCGAGTGCCTTTATGGTAAATCAAAATGTGCAGCCACTGGATACTTCCTGGCTAAATTCATCAGTGGAGCTAAAGGGGTGGGGTACCTGAAATTCAGCAATAGATGGTTGAGGGAGTGGGCTGAGGTCTAGTATCTAGGGAAGCACCGGGTAGAAGTGCCCACAACAATCTATTTATGAGAATAAATTATGTAAAACGCAAGAAAGTTGTGTTACAAAGTCAAATAGGGGAATGTAATATTTATTGCCAATGCAATGTTCATAATTCGTTCATAATGAGAATAAACTTTCACAAATAGAACAATTTTGCCTTTGCGAACACTTTGCTGCTTATGTGACAATAGGATAGCAATTGCAAATTTTATAGTTTGTGATAGTGTGCAGTGTATGGAATAAAACTTTGTTGTTACATTTGCTCCAAAATTTTACGCCACCTTCAGGCAGGTATGAAAGGTACTTGATGGGCAATTAAAATTCACAATGCAAAAAAAGCCTTATGAACAAAATTGCATTGCACCATGAGAATTTTTATTTGAATAGTTGTTCTCTTTTCGAATTTTATAACATTTCCCCCAAAATCTTTACATTTGAAATTTTATACAAGTTGGATATGAACTTCCATTTAGAGTTTATTTAAGCACATTTGTCATCGTTCTTATTAGAGCTGCAGTACTTCCAGTGCTTTGGGCTCCTTTCTACTTTTCTAATGCTATGAGCAGTTTCAGGTGTGCTCAAGCCTTGGCACAGGTGAAAAATATGGGGAGCTTTTTATTGCAGAATTTCTTATTATCTGCCCAAGGGCAAGTAGCATCTCAGTAACTGCAAGTACAAATAAAAATGTGTTCTTATGAAATAAGGGAAAACTTTATGATACTGTATTATATTTACATAAATATACAACTATATGCAAAGGTATTAACCCTGTAAATATGTATGAATTGCTAAGGTCATTGTTAGAAAGAAGATATTCTAAACTGCTTTCCTGTGCTATAGATAATAAAAGTACCACTGGTGGTTCTTACTTGTGGACATCTAAAATCATGCAGCCATTGCCTTTCATCTCCCTCTGTGAATTGTGGTTGGTGCAAGAATCGCTGTACCAGAAAGCAGGAATGTATAAATGAAGAATGGATTCAAGAAACCTGTCCTCCTGCAGTTTATGAGGTGACAGTAATATTCCATCTCTGTTTTAATGCAGAGGGCTTCAGCTTCAGTCTGCAAACCGCTATTACATTTCCACTCCTATCAATAGATCTAATATAATGGGAGCAGTAGTTTTCATACCTGTGAACTTGCAAGGTTTCAGATAGAAACTCCACAGTTGCTTGAGCAAATACTCAAGTATAGAAGTTATAGGATCGCCCTGCCCAGACTTCGTCCTTAAATGTGTTTTAATCCTACCTTTCCCACTTCTTCCACTATTTTCCTACTACAGGTATAGGATCCCTTATCCGTAAACTCGATATCCTGAAAGCTCCGAATTAAGGAATGGCTGTCTCCCATAGACTCCATTTTATCCAAATAATCCAAATTTTTAAAAATTATTTCCTTTTTCTCTGTAATAATAAAACAGTAGCTTGTATTTGATCCAAACTAAGATATAATTAATCCTTATTGGAAGCAAAACCAGCATATTGGGTTTATTTAATGTTTAAATTAATTTCTAGCAGACTTAAGGCATGAAGACCCAAATTAGGGAAAGATCCATTATCCGGAAAACCCCAGGTCCCGAGCATTCTGGATAACAGGTCCCATACCTGTATTTGCCACTAGTGATGGGCAAATAAATTCGGCAGGCGTGAATTCGCTCGCTCATAAAATTTGTCACGCGTCAAAATTATTCAGATGCCCATTGACTTTAATAAATTTGGACAAAATAGGCGATCGTATAAAAATTGATGCGGGTGATTAAATTGATGCGCATCAAATTATTTGACTTCATCGACTTCAATGCATTTCGCCAATTTTTTGCCGTTTCATGAATTTCACTGGAAATTCACCGATTTTTCTGTGAAGCGGGACAAATTCGCCCATCACTATTTGCCACTATTCTCTTGGACTCTTATTAGTTCACCACCAGTAGGTGTAATGAAAGGT
This sequence comes from Xenopus petersii, assembly GCA_038501925.1. Lineage (NCBI taxonomy): Eukaryota > Metazoa > Chordata > Amphibia > Anura > Pipidae > Xenopus > Xenopus petersii. The sequence continues at coordinate 54,191,056 of CM076677.1, forward strand.
CTCATGTTTCCCTACATATAGCAACTCTTAACCAATCAGATTTGTGTTTTCAAGCTGTCGTCCAGCATAATGGATTACTGGAATAGTAACAAACTTTAGACCATTCATTACATTACCCCCATAGTTCCTATGTACAAATGACATTTTTGGTCATCTGGTCCTTATACAGCTGATGATAAACCCTATGGAGCTAGGGTCTGTGGGCATTCTTGTAGATAAAAATAAGAAAGGTTTGTACTAGGCATACCAAAGCTGTTAGAGCTATTTGTTTTAGTGCTTGGAACACTGTTGCCTTGTGTCCTTAAGAAAAAAAAGGTTTGGAATTGCCTACACATGCAATGATTTATCACTCTTGCAACACACGGGAAAATAAAAAGTGCAAAATTCAGTTACAAATGTATTATTATGCAAATTATTTTAATTATATATATATATATATATATATATATATATATATATATATATATATATTTCCATGGTGCATGTTAAAGCATGTCCTTTATTTTTTCTGTTATTTCTCAATATTGTTAAGTTAGATTGCAGTTGTATTTTATTGTCTCTGTAAGTATTGTTTTTATGTTCTTTAAAATATCATGTCATGTTGCCCTGCACTGGTGAATCTGATCTGTTTGCTTCAGAAACACTACTATAGTTTATATAAACAAGCTGCTGTGTAGCAATGGAATAAATTGAAAACAGACTATATGGCACAGGTTAAATAATGGATAACAGATAACACCATTATGTTCTACAGAGCTTATCTGCTATCTGCTGTGTAACCTAAGCCTTTTCTCCTTTGAATGGCTGCCCCCATGGCTACACAGCGGCTTATTTATATAAACAATAGTAGTGTTTCTGAAGCAAATACGGCCGTTTTACCAGTTCAGGGCAACATTGCATTATATTTTTAATACTTTAAAACAAATTTATTTTTTGATGTTATAAGAAATAGCTCACTGTGTGTTATCAAACTTAAAGCTTTGCATATGGTCTAGAGGCACAAAGATTAGCCCATGAATGGCGCACCATATGAGTGTGTCAAAGTGCTTGCTCACATGCCTCTGGAACATCCCTTCCCACAGCACTTGTGCCTTTATATATTCATTTTAAATGTCTGGTCAGGAGAAGTAAACAGTAATGACTATGGTATATTTTTGCTTTAAATAAAAGCACTACACAAGGCATCTCATTTTCAAAATGAATTAAGCATATCACTCTAGGCCACTATTCATTTAGCAGAATAGAAATGTGACAAGTCTGCCTTAGTATTTACACATTAGACGTGTGTCACACTCATTTAACTGGCCCATGGTACTACAGTTATGTCAACATGGCAGATGTCTGCATAGAAATCCCTTTATATTATGCTATTTGCCATTATAGCATTTAAGGTAGACTGTAAAAGGGACCCTCAGAGGCGACGGAGCATCAGCTTTATAACTATATCAACCAATTAGGGATGAGTGATCTAAAACTCACTTAGAAATGGATTAAAGCAAGGAGTTCCAGGTCTTCTCCTGACATTACTGAACTATAACCTTAACACCACTAAATCTTTCTAGCTGCTGTGCACCAATTCCTCCTCTCATAAATCATGTCATGACTCACAGAAAAGAAGAACATTTCAGGGCTTGTGTAATGCACATCAGCAAGAGTATTCTATAAAAATCTTGTGTAGTTTGTGGGAAGATTTACAATTAACACACCCCATTCCTATTCTATTAGCCATAGGCAACTTGCAGTGCTCCAGATGTTGTTCACAAAACAAAAACTGTGGTACCGTGTTAGTCAGTAGCAAAAAATAACGAAGGGGCCTTAGTGCTCCGAAAGCTTGCAATATATTTTCATTGTTAGTCAATATAGTTATTACTTCTACAATACAAGATGTTGTTACAATTCTTCACTTTTAATATGATGTCGGCAGACAAAAAGATGAGTCCTGCTATTATTGAGCAACCTGTCCATGCCATTGTGGCTTAAAATTTAAAATCATAATGTATATTTCGTCCAACATTCATAAATAAGCACTGCGTATCTTGACAGCGCTATATAAATAATTGATGATGATGATAAATGTTTTAACCCATTACCTTAGGGGTAGGGAAAACTGGGAGGGATGACTATTGATCATCTTACTTTATAAGCAGTGCTGGAGTTTTACTCACTATCCAGTACACAGCAGTCTGATATCAGAGGGGGCATCTTTAGTTGATGCTTTCTGACTGTGAGCCAAAGTCTGTGCTGTATTGTGCATTAAATACCTTAGGGATATTTCCGTCTGCAAGACTGTATTGTGAGCACAAGCTAGGTAATTCCTTTCAACTTTGGTTTCAAATAATAATACATCATTAACAAACAGGAGTTGCTCTCTTGAAGGTGTTATTGAGGTTTTTTTCTTTGTGCTTCTTGTTTATTTGACTTAAAATCAATTGTTTAAGAGCAACAAAAATGTCCCCTCTTTGCAATGTAATGGTTTTTATTGGCACTGCTTTACAAGATTCATATTCCCACCATTGTTATAATTTTAGCACAATTTGCATTATATAGAAATTCCTTCCTTTCATAATTATCATATAACTGTTTGGGGGTATTTATGTACTTGTATTAAAGGAAGAACAGGAGGTAAACAATAGTTCATCATAAGAAAGCAAAAGTAATTTCATTGTATGGTATTGGTTACAGCTGGGCTACTTTAATGCCGCAGCCAATTAAATAGATGCTATATAAACAAATACACTTACTGCTTTCATCTTCTCATTACATGGGCTAATTAAGGTATCCATTAAATTAAATATTTCAAAACTACCATTAGTATTATTTGGGTTCTGTAGTCTTTGATTAGCTTTAAAAGGGCCCTCCACCCAAATTTTTTTTGTTCCTAATAAAAGAAAATTCTGAGCAACTTTTCAATATAATCTTTCTTTCAGTAGGGCAGCACACCGCTTCTTTGTGTGTATCCCCGGGTGCAAGGTAAAGTCATTCCATATGCAATGAATCAGACCAGCAACACCAGGTTTTCTTATTCAAGACAACTGTCGTGACGTTTCGGTCCCATCAGGGACCTTTCTCTGCCTTGAGAAAGGTCCCTGATGGGACCGAAACATCACGTTGGCTGTACATGCACCTTTTAATACAGTTGTCTTGAATAAGAAAACCTGGTGTTGCTGGTCTGATTTATTGTGTGTATATATATATATATATATATATATATATATATATATATATATATATATTTTTTTTTGTCTTCATACAGGAGTCAGTTCTTCTCCTGGAGTGTTAATCAGCTTTAATGAGCTGGCTTGCTGCATTTTTTCAGGATTCAGAGCCTGCAGGGCACAAAACAGACAGACAAATATCACTTTCAATTGCCATTACAGTTACAAATAACTTTAAAATGGCTGGAAATATATAATGAACGTGTACTGGAAAGTTTCAGTCTAGGACTCTATCTTCCCTCTGCCCGTGCTGCTCTGCCAACCCTTTACCTCTTTCCAATGGCTTAACAAGTGGCTCGCAGCCAGAGAGTGGAGTCAATGAAGGCTGGGGCCCACCAGGGTTTTTTTCCCAGTGTCTCACGAGCCCCCTATTTGGGGGGGGGGGGGTCTTGTAATGATGGTTTTATATTAGTTACTTGTCTGTTAACCCATAGCAACCGGTATGTAGCATTTGCTTGTCCGCTGTTTGAAAATATACATCTCATTGTTTATGGGTTACTTGTGGACAAACATAAAGCTTTTTAATACCTTACCTGTTTTTTAAAATAAATTATTTTCATTACCTTGTCACATCCATTCTTTAAGGCAGGTAACCAACAATATTACAGCAATTAATGTATACTTAATGATATATAAAAATATAATAACTGTTATTTTGCTTTATTTTAGGTTTTCCCCTCCTCAGCTCCATTAGAGGGTGGCACACAGTTAACCATATGTGGATCGGATTTCGTCCTGAGCAAAAATAATAATTTTGATTTGAAAAACACTGTGGTAATAATTGGCAAAAAGCGTTGCAAGATAGAAGGGAAATTCAGTAACCAAAACAAGTAAGATTTATTGACTTTCATAGTTTCATTTCTGAGTTTTTTTTTATAGAGGGGGAAAAAGAATAAATTATAATCAGTCCGGTTAAAACACAATTTAATGTCCAAAACAGACTCCACAGCCCATGCCCTAAGGTGCAGTGTAGAACCACAGAGATACCGGAAGGATTACTACTAAATTCCTTCAGTCCAGTAAAGGAATGTTGGCAGTTACATAATATTCAAATGAGCAGGTTACAGACCTCAGCTTTGTGTGATGTGTTATTTAAACTTTTATAATGTTATTCAGCACATTACAATGTTATATTTGTAAATGATCATTTATTCATAAGGAAATAACATTGCCATGTGGATTTGCAATGAGAGTAAATGATACAGACAATAGATGAATGAACAAGCAGTAAATGCACATGACATTTAGGGGCAGATTTATTAAGGCTTGAATGGTAAATTAGATTTTTTTTTTAGAGTCAAAAATCACAATTTCGAATTTAAAACCACCAACTTGAATGTGAATTTGAGATTCATCACCACTCGACCATGGAAACAGTTCTAATTCAATACTGTGCCACCTAAAACCTGCCAAACTCATGTAGAAGTCAATGGCCGAGGTCCGTTGTAGATTTACAAGCCTTCCTGACATTCAAGTTTTTTTAGAGTAAAACTAGATTCAAATTGCGTTTGTTTTCAATTCGAAAATGAAAAAAAATTGTTGTGCTGTTCCCATTCAAAAGAATTTTAGACATTCAAGTTTTTTTCATAAATAACCTCCCATTCGAGTACATTCAAATTTATTAGAGTTAAAAATTCACATAATTTCGAAATTCGACCTTTGATAACTAACCCCCTGAATGAGAGAAAGTAGGAAGCCCGTGCTTATCAAAGCAGTGGCATGAGCATGATTTTTAGCTAAATTAGGCCACCTCTCTTTAGCTTATATAGATAGGCTGTATACTCTGTATCAGTAACCCATGTATTATCTCACATACTTACATGTACCTATACTGTCCTTTATGCGTTTATTTAATGAACAAGCTAAAAAAAAATTTAAAGTTGGCCCTGGAGAGCTATTTGTCTTAAAGAAATACTGTCATGGGAAAAATATTTTTTTTCAAAATGAATCAGTTAATAGTGCTGCTCCAGCAGAATTCTGCACTGCAATCCATTTCTCAAAAGAGCAAATAGATTTTTTTATATTCAATTTTGAAATCTGACATGAAGCTAGACATATTGTCAATTTCCCAGCTGCCCCAAGTCATGTGACTTGTGCTCTGATAAACTTCAATCACTATTTACTGCTGTACTGCAAGTTGGAGTGATATCACCCCCCTCCCTTCCCCCCCCCCCCCCAGCAGCCAAACAAAAGGAACAATGGAAACTAGATATCAGCTCCCTAACACAAGATAACAACTGCCTGGTAGATCTAAGAACAGCACTCAATAGTAAAAACCTATGTCTCACTGAGACACATTCAGTTACATTGAGAAGGAAAAACAGCAGCCTGCCAGAAAGCATTTCTCTCCTAAAGTGCAGGCACAAGTCACATGACATGGGGCAGCTGGGAAATTGCCAAAATGTCTAGCCCCATGTCACATTTCAAAATTGAATATAAAAAAAATCTGTTTGCTCTTTTGAGAAATGGATTTCAGTGCAGAATTCTGCTGGAGTAACACTATTAACTGATGCGTGTTGAAAAAAAACATGTTTTCCGAAGACAGGAACCCTTTAAGGAGTAGTTCATTTTAAATTAAGCTTTAGTATGACGCAGACAGTGGTATTTTAATAAGATTTGCATGATTGGTTACTTTTTGTTTTTTTATCAATTATTTTGATAATTTCAATAATTTTAGACCAAGCTATAAAGAAACAAATAACAGCAAACCCCTCAGATAACCATGCTTTGCATTCTCTCTAAAGGTTGGTGTGTAGAACTGACTCCTCAGCCAGCAGTGTGTTTAACATAAGCAGCAGTGTCTCCAATGGAAAGCAGGTGGTTAACTTCACAACTTTCTCCTATGTGGTAAGTTTCAAAGGTATATTGAAAATCTGCCTCTACACTTAATTCTTATGCAGAAATCACTATGTGCTTTTTTTTCTCCTTAGAATCCCATCATAACAAGCATCATGCCATCTTATGGCCCAAGAGCAGGAAGAACATTGCTTACCATAAAGGGGCACTATTTGGACACTGGGAAAGATCGAAAAGTTTATATTGGCAAAGAAATGTGTAAAATAAAGAGGTAAAAATGAATTTGAAGACTTTCAAACGGTATATATATGGGTATAGGACCTATTATCCATGATGCTTATGTTGTTATTTGGAATATCATATGTTAAGTATACTACTTAACAACTATACTATCCAGATATATTTCAAAGTATGTTTATTCGTGCATGGTGCATCAACGCGTTTCGGCTCACATAGAGCCGACGTCAGCCTGACGACGGCTCTATGTGAGCCAAAACGCGTTGATGCACCATGCAAAACTAAACATACTTTGAAATATATCTGATGGTCAATGCCGTGAGTGCTTTCTCTGGACTTCCACATATATATATATATATATATATATATATATAGATATATATATATATATATATATATAAATAACATATACAATGTGCTTGTTTCAGTTTCTCCAGTGCAGCTATAGAGTGTTATACACCTGGGCAAAGTACCACAGGAACCTATCCGGTTACACTGAAGATTGACAATGCTGATCGGGAATCAAGCAACAGGTTTACTTACATGGAGGATCCTAGTGTTTCTACAATCAAGCCAGTGAAATCTTTTCTTAGGTAAGCTTCAGCATGCTCAGTACATGGTACAAATATTTCACACTGGTATATTTCTATATCAGGGGAACTCTCCGAGGTATAGGAGCACTGCACAGCCAACAGTGGCCCCTTATTTAGTGCAAGGGCTTTAACTATTGTAAAAATTACTTTTGGGAAATTTAGAAGAGGGCAATGGGTGGGCTGCAGACAAGCGGTTGTAAATGATTACAGATAATCAGAAGGCTAATGCATTGGTTGTTTGCTAAGTTACTAATTGCTTGTGGCTGGTATTTTGATGGGGCATGGCTTAGTTCATAGGGAACCATTGTCCCTTTAGTGTTTTATGTCCTCTGGAAGTCACCCACTGTGTAAAACAGATGAAACATCCATTGCCCTGACACATACTTTATTTTCTATCATGTCAGAACCTAATCATTTACCCTTAATATACATCTTTGCCTGTGCATTCCACTACATACTTTGTTTAATAGTTTACCTTATTGATGTTATTGTAAGCATATATACTTTGTATAAAATAAAATTCTTTAGAAAATATTGAATGCTGACAGCAAGTAGGAACAGGTAGAAAACACAGACACTCAAGGCAAAGAAATAGCAGGGTGCCCCGAAACGTTGCACATTCGCACTAATAAACAGCAAGGGGGAACCCTGCTATTTCTTTGCCTTGAGTGCCTGTGTTTTCTACTTGTACCTCAATATTGGAGGCTGCCGTATCCTCCTACACAAGGCACCAGGCTACGCAGTGGAGGAAGGGCTAAGGGTGTGCGCGACTTCATCTACACAGAGCAAGTAGGAACAGGCCTGGATTTGTGGAAAGGCCACCAAGGCCCGGGCCTAGGGCGTCAGGATTTTAGGGGGACGGCATGCTGTCCAACAACACTGGGGATGCACAGGAGATACAATAATTTTTTAAATTTCCCATGCACCAATCCAAATTGCTCTGGTCCAGATGATGAAAATATGTACGAATAAAGGGGAGGGGACAGGGGCGACGAACAGCAGTGGGCCTAGGGGTGTGTAAATCCGGCCTTGAGTAGGAACAATAAGTATAAGGACAAGTAATGGGAATGATTTATCAAGGGTCGAATTTCGAGGGTTAAAAACCCCTCGAATTCGACCCTCAAAGTAAAATCCTTCGAATTCGAATAGTGCAAAAGCTTCGATCGAACGATCAAATAAAAATCGTTAAATCGAATGATTTTAAGCGACCGATCGAAGGATTTTTATTCGACCAAAAAAAACTTAGAAAAATGCTGTGGAAGGTCCCCATAGGCTAACATTGGACTTTGGTAGCTTTAATTTGGTGAAGTATGAAGTCGAAGTTTTTTTTAAAGATTAATTATCGATTGGTAATTAATTATCGATTTTTACTTCGAATCGTTCGAATCATTCGATTCGATCGAATTTGACCAATTCGACGGTCGAAATTAGAATATTTTTTGATTTGAACTATTCACTCGAGCTTAGTAAATCTGCCCCGTATTGAAATACATTCTGACTAGTGTAATATTAAATACATAAGGGCCTTTGGCAAAATTATAATTATTGCAATAAAAGTATTCAATTCACAGGTTAAGGTTTCTCACAATTTTATTACTTCAATGCTTTTCATTAGAATTGAAATTGCAATAACAGTACGTTTCTGTAGTTTTAATTCATTCTTCTGCAGATACCATAGCAATTCATCATGCTGACAGAAAACAGTGAAGCTATCATTGAAACTAGACATAATAATAATTATTCCTAGAGTGATTTCACTTTGGCAACAACAGTTCAGTTAACTTTTCTGAGATTGCTGGAAGAATTGGGAGAGTTAAGACAACCGTTACAGAAATGCACATGGCTAACAGCCAGATCCCTTGCTTGGGCTAAGAAAGCAGACTGATGGTAGTCTTGGGTATGAAAATAAACTATCTAGAAAACTTAAGACTGAAGAAATTGTCAGGAAGAACTAAGTAATATTTTGCTAACAGATATCTTGCACAGATGTAGACATGAGCATTTCAGAATATTACTGCTTATTGATTGGCTTTGAACAAAGATATTGTTTGGCTTTGTTTGTGATTTAAAGCAAGTAACCCAATAAACAATATCCAAGGTGCAAAATACTTTTCTAGTGCAAACAATTTAAATAAAAAATGCATGTTATATGCAGAATGAAGCACAGTGTTGTTGAGCCTTCCTCAACCACATATTGAACCATATAGTGTTATCAATCAAATATTACATCCCCAACCAGCGCCCGCCTGCAAGCTAAACATGGCAAATAGGGAAATTGAAGCTACTACAGCTTTGGACCTAGGGAAGATAATACAGTTACAACAAGTGAACAACCACCATCCATTCCCCTTTGTTGTGACTGTTTTGCAAGCAACCATTATGCAGGAGGGTCTAATTATCTACCGTGCCAGGACCAAATATGGAAATGCATACGTTTCCCTGCTTGCCCTGTTTAGCTTAAGATAAAAACTTTAATTAGTCATGGTTCAAATAATAGGCAAAATTATGTTTAGCACAAACCCTGGTTAATGTATGTTGAACAAGGGGTTTACTGCCCCTTTAATAATTACAGCTTACTGCACTCCCTTATAGAACGCCCTCCCTCATTTCTATTTGTGGCATGTGCAAGAAAGGCAGTACGCTGCTGCGCATGCTTCAGCCACATTTATAGGTGTTGGAGAGGTGGAGTAGTTTATGAATATTCTTATCTGCAATTTGATGCATGTATCTTATAATGTAAACTCTGTTTAAGGCTTAATTTGCCTTTAAAATCAAATGTTATATCTGTTTATTTTCCATTTATCTTCTCTTCTCCTCAAAAAGTTAATTGTGCGCTCAGTACTTGCCTCAGCTGAGGTCATCTTCAATAATGTTAATAGTAGCAGTATTTATTTTTTGCTAGGGTGTAGTTCATATTGCATTTCATGACCATTCCTACTAGCATATGTAGATTTAAAAATAAAGAGAATATAAATACTGGGGCAAATTCACTAACATGTGGAAATTCACTAGTGACGGCTTCGCTTACATAGCCACACTTCGCCAGGCGAAAATTCGCCAGGACAATGCTAATTCACTAAAATGTAAAGTTGCGTCCAGGGCGCCGAACGCTGGCGAAGTTTCACAAGCGTTAATTTGGCAAGCAAAGTGAAGTTGCGCTAGCGTTGGCTAATTTGCAAACGGCTGGAAGTTAAATTTCAATGGACTTATATGTTGCAGCAAATACATTACACTACACAAGCCCGGGGAACCTTAATATAATAAAATAGAGTTGTTATAATGCCCTACACATGTGCCCAGTGTATAGTTTATATGCCATATGTTAGGAAATGTAGGGGGGGAAGCCGGGTACCCTAAAAAAAATTACGATCTTTTGCAGCCTATCACCCTGAAAAACTGAAAAGTTGCCACCATTTTTTTTTTTTGGATATTTTAATTTTTTTTGAGCAACTCCTATCTACTCTTTTGCACTTTGCCTGGTCTGAGGTGGCGAAGGCAAGTCTGGCGCAAGAGGTAACGTTCATTAAAATCCACATTTTAGTGAATTTGCGTAGTTACGTCCATTTGCCAGAGCGAAAATTCGTCTGGCGTTAGAGTGCGAAGTAGCGTTACAGTCTATCTCCTCCCCTATCGAATTTACGCAAGCGCCCGTAAATCGGCGAAGTCCCGAAATGACGTCATGCTGGCGAATTTTCACCAGCGTTAGTCACTTCGCCTTTTAGTAAATTTGCACCCCTGTGTTTATGTAGGCAAATCCTTGTAGTCTGCAACCTTTTTAGAAGTCGCCCTGCTCCACATAGCATGTTAAGCATTAAATGATGTCTCTGGCAGGTTCCCCTCAATCATTGTTAGCTAAGGATATGAAAAGGTTCTCTAAAGGAAAACAAAAACAAACAATATATAACAATGTGTGCTATTTGTGTGTAATTTTATTGTATAACTATTTTTAAATGTAATTAGGATGAATATTAATATGAAAATGTGTCACATGATTTATATATTACACAGTGGAGGAAGTTCCATTACTGCCTACGGAAAAAACCTAAATGCAGTTGCTTCACCTCGAATGGTAATTCGTTTGTCTAAACCTGAAGTAAGCTACAACATGGTGAGTCTTTTTTTAGATAATTATAAAGAATGCACAATTTGTAAATCAATGTAGTAAAATATCTGCTAAACCAGTTAGTATGGAACATTTTGAAGATTTAGGAGCATATCTGAAAATACTATTCCCAGCACAAGCCTAAAAACTAGTACAGGCTCTTCCAGTTACAATTTATATGAGAATTAGAATTAACCTTATTTTTTTATAAATATGCCCACAACTAATACCTCCTATTATTTTTGGTTCAAAACTAATTTTCTCCAACCAAGCTTCTTCTGCTTTGATAATACATTATCCAACACATTTGTGGTAGTCCACACCCCCTTTACTTTATAGTGCCCCCTTATTTATATTAACACCTATAACCAATGGTATTATGTTAATGGTTCATCACACTGATGTATGGTGCAGTAGTTAATTAGCTTTTTTGGGGAGGGGGGATAATGTTTAGTTGTCATACTGGACTCTGCTTTCTGCATTTGCCAAGTGGTCTGCACTATGTCTGTGTCAGTAATTACAGCTTCACTGGTGGGTTGGTTGGAAAGTTGTGTCAACCCATGAATCACAGAAAAGGTTAATTTCAAAGTTCTGCTTTGCTATTTGTAAAGTAGTAAAGAGCAAGTAGTAACAATAAGTTTTCATATTTTTGCTATACCGCAGCACTATAACAAGGTATCTGTTTAGCCACAAGGACGTTTAATAGTACCGCCCAGTCTAAAATGTCGGGATTTTCTAAAAAGGGCAATCTGGAAAATCTATTATTGATTGGAAGCAAGAGGGAAACTGGCATGTAAATAAAATCAAACTTTTATATTCTGTAGGGTTATAGCTAAAACAAAAACTTAGTCAACAATAAGGCGATAGCAATATAAACATGATATTAACATTATCCATTACAATACAAATAATTCAATCAGATCTCAAGGCGCTGCTTTGTGAGCAGTATTCTAATTGAGTAGCCAGATTAAATAACAGCATTTCCTCATTGTTCTGCAATCCAATATTTCTTGAAAACTAAAACCTTCATATTCTTCAATTGCTAAAACCAATTTGGAGCTTAAAATGTCATGTCAAATCACATAACAATAAGGTCACCACAAATGAGATTTCCCTGCCCTCACCGATCAGTCACATTGCATCACTTCTAAAGAGCATTATTAGATTTTTATCGTTTCATGAGAGGCTCTTCCTCAATGACCTGCCTGGAAAAATGTGTGGTCTGTAATTGTGAGCCAGTTCTGTGGAGTAGTCTCACAGAGACTTACATCTACCAACATGATTAATTTAAAGGGCATCGCTACTCTTCGGCAGCTAACAAGAGCAACACGTTTAGCAATAATACTATTAGAGAAGATATAGTGAATAAAGTACCCCCTATTGTAAAATATAAGGATATTATAAGTTACCGAGGAGTATCATGACCATATGGAACAGGTCATGGAATTCCAAGGTAACTTCTAATATCCTCATATTTTGCAACTGGGGGTACTTTATTTATTATAATACACAAATTCCAGTGAGTCATGTGACAGAAATGACATCAGAACTCACCGTTTATAACTGATGACATCAGAACTCACCGTTTATAAGGATATAATTTATAAGATATTCATGGCTTTTGTGTATTATAACAAAATATACCATCAGTAAGAGTGTAACTTTCTCTGTAGTAGTAGCAGTAGCACAATGGGCCAGATCAACTAAATTGCCAAACATTGAATCATTTTAACTGGTCTTAACAGTTAATGACAATGTTTTTGTTTTTGAGGTTTGTGAAATATGATTCCCTCATTTAAGTGGCAAATAAGCAAAGCAAAAAGTAGGGAAGGAGAGATTTAATATTATTTTGTTATAGAACAGTTACAGAACACAAACATTTACTGCAGCACTGCAATTAAGGGGGTTGAATTTGTCAATGAAAACACTAACAAGTCTTAAAAATGGTTTCATAACCAGTTACTGACATAGTCAGTATTCATTGCCAGTATTGGGTGTATTGAACTGGGGGACAAGCCATTCCACTAGAACAGTAGTTTATGATCCCACAACCCCCCTTTCGCTAAAAACACAAACTCACATACACACGCACGCTGCCATAAACACCACAAATAAGATGTAATGAACAACTAAAGCGTAAAAAAGGAACTACTTTATTCTATTATCTATTAATAATTAGCTTTTTTTTTTTAAATTTTATATGTACAATTGCACATACTGTATGTATACCTCCCAACTGTCCCGTTTTCAGTCCTGCTTTTGACAGCTCAACCCGCAGTCACAGGTTTGTACTGAAAAAGTCCCAATTTTTTCTGCACTGAACAGCTAAAAAGATACAATGTTTCAGATACGATACTTTGTAACAATTTTGAGATAAGCAAATTAGTAATTGTAACAATTTAGATAACAGGTCCATTGGGAGAAGTTAGACTCACAGCTTAAAGGGCAATTCACCTTCCTTAGCAAAACTATAATAACTGAAAAAAACACAGAAATAAGTTCTAACTTTCATAACTTGCCAAATTTTGTAAAATGAACATGGTAATTAAGGGGAGTGGGCAAAAATAGGCGTGGTCAAAAAACATTCGCCACGCTGCACGCGGCAATTTTTTGTCCCTCTTTTTATTTTCAAAATGCTGGGAGGTGTGCGTATGTCATGCATCAGTCAATAACCTCAGTTACCCAATAGTAGACCAATATATGCAGAAAATCAGAACAATATGGGAAGCTACCGAAAGGCATATGCAAAACTGAGCTATTCACACTGCTAAAGAACTATGGTGGTTCGGGCTGCTACAGAGGCCTAACATATACGTAGTAGCATGGCAGGACTATTTATTTGTTGAGCCTTATTTACATGTAGAGGTATAAAGTAACTTTGCAAACTAGTATTCTGTTTGTTTCCAAGAAAGAAAATATTCATATAACAATTTGTAATTCTGCCTGACTCTTCATATCTGAAATGAAGAAGTAACATTTGTGAATTGTGCGATAGCTGAAGACAAACATGAACTTGTAGCAGGTCAAAGTGTATATCTTCTGTAAGACCATTGTTTCCTCCTAAGAAACATCACATTTACAGCATAGCACCTAGAACAGCACCCACTGTCGATCAGTAAGCATACTTTGGGGGTGCTTAGCTATTGCTAACATATGTTGCTAATTGACTAAAATCAAAGCAAGTTTTGACTTTGCACTTGTTCCATTTTGTACATGGACCTCATGAACGTATCTAGTGGAATTAAACGGAGGCTCTCTGTGAATCATTTTCAGTATTTTATAAATATACTGTATCAGCCACGCTATTGCAATAAAATATCTCCATTTATCAAGGACCCTAGGTGATGGCAGACTAGTTATAAACAAGGCAGTCAAATTTATGATGGAAGCTTCCCAGAAGAAATCTGGTTGCACATATTGCTGCTTTGGAGGCCCAGACACAGGAGCTGCTAACTCATATGATTATGAATTCATTTCACTATGAATCACAATCCATATATTAAACTTATATTCTTTTTGAATTGCTAAATGTATATCTGTTAATGATATTACTCTTATTTACATACTCTTATTTATAATCAGACTGCCAGTTGGGGCATTAGAAGAAAGTTTGTTATTCTTATCTTTCCTATGGAAAAATGTGCGGTAATAACTTAATATTCCACGACAAGGATCTAAGTAATGTGACTTGGACTGTTGTGAGTTATATATAAGTCATTTGGAAAGTCCTTTTGCATAATCCTTACAATATGTTTTCTTTCTCTTTTGGCAGTCCTGTATCCACAGATCTACTTCGGAGTTAATTTGCTGTTCAACTCCCTCCCTTAAAGAGTTGAATCTGGAGCCACCAATTACCACTCAAGTTTTTTTTATTCTAGATGGCATCATATCTAATAACTTTGAATTAAGTTATGTGAATAATCCCGTCTTTGAGACTTTTGAAAAACCTGTTGTTTTTCCAATGGGAAATAAGAATATCCTCGAAATTAAGGTTAGTATTGATATAGTGAGTGTATTATCATTATAGTTTAATCAATTAATAAAGAGTTACCATGAAGGTTTTTTTTTGTAAAAATCTATATTTACTTTACACATTGAAAATGAATACATGCAGAGATGCTGCTCATGAGTGCAAATAGAAGAACAGCGAAATTCTCAGGCACTGACAAGATAATGGGCGAGGGCCTTCTGACAGATGTGTCTTAAAAGAATGCTGAAATTAAGAGACAAATTCCACATATAGGGTGTGATTGTGAAATTTTGATTTTAAATTGTGAATGTGATGATATAATGAAAGATGAGAAGTAGGTGAGGAGCACAAGGGGTGAGGTGAATATTTCGAGGTGAGGTGAAAGATGTAAGGGTATATTTATCAAAGAGTGAAGTTAGAAATCACCACAATACCGCCTCTCTTAATTAATTTCTATGGGATTTTTAAAGGCGTATTTATCAAAGGGTGAAAGTGAAAGTTCATCCTTTGATAAATACTTATGTTTTTTTTTTTTGCACAATAACTCACAAATTCAAGTTATAATTTCAAAAACTCGAATGTAAAACTTCAGCATCTAAAAGCTTGCGAGTTCATGTAGAAGCCAGCGGGAGTTGTCCGAGGCAAAACTCAAGCCATTTTTTTAATTCAAGATTTTCAAGGTTTTTTTTGAGCTTGTAAATTAACAAATTCAATCAAGTTTTTTCTATTTTTTTTTTTTTTTTAAATAAGCAGACATTCCCTTTTTTCTAATCGTGAGTTTATTCAAAGTTGAAAAAATCTCTTAAAGGAGAAGGAAACCCTGTAGGAAAAAACCCTGTACCCTCCACCCCACGTTTTTCTACAGGGTTTCCTTTAAACCTCAAAAATTTGATTTTTGATAAATAAGGCCATTAAAGTTCAAGTAAATATTAACATCAGTGTGAAAGTATGACAGAGGGGATGCCAGTAGAAAATGTCATGTACATTTATGGGCCTATTTATTATGCTATGTTAAATGAAATTAGCCAAAAAAAAGAAAAACGGTGTAAAAGCTGTGTAAAATAAATAGTGAATTCATAAAGGTGTGTTTTATTTTACGCCGTGCCATTGCCAGATTTTACATCATTATTCTACACTGCTCCAGACCTTTGTAAGGAAGTTCCACCTGAAGTTGCTCCAAAAAATGCCGTGGTTTTTTAGGTTAAAATCTTTGGCATCAAGTCCAGTGCAAATTCACAGAGAAACCAGACTAAAGAAAAGACATTTAGGGGCTGATTCACTATGGGTCGAATATCGAGGGTTAATTAACCCTCGATATTCGACTAGGAACTAAAATCGTTCGACTTCGAATATTGAAGTCGAACGATTTAGCGCAAATCCTGCGATCAAACGATCGAAGGATTATTCCTTCGATCGAACGATTAAATCCTTCGAATCGAACGATTCGAAGGATTTTAATCGAACGATCGAAGGAATATCCTTCGATCAAAAAATCTCAGGCAAGCCTATGGGGACCTTCCCCATAGGCTAACATTGACTTCGGTAGCTTTTAGCTGCCGAAGTAGGGGGTCGAAGTTTTTCTTAAAGAGACAGTACTTCGACTATCGAATGGTCGAATAGTCGAACGATTTTTAGTTCGAAACGTTCGATTCGAAGTCGAAGTAGTAGTCGAAGGTCGAAGTAGCCCATTCGATGGTCGAAGTAGCCCAAAAAACACTTCGAAATTCAAAGTTTTTTTAATTTGAATCCTTCACTCGAGCTTCATGAATCGGCCCCTTAATGTGAATTTAGTTGCACCAGACTTTAGGTTTGATCCTCCACACATAAGATGATAAAGCCTAGTCAGTATCATAATGTAAAACTGTTTAGGGAATTACTTGTGTATGTGTATATTATTGAACATTTCCCTTTTTAAATTAAAAACTGGGAAATTATATTTTGTTTTTTTTATCTAAATTCTATTCTGGGAATATACAGTACTTTGAAGAAAATGATATGTGCACAAAAAGTACAGGATTAGCCAGTAGCAAAGTCCTACCTGCTCTTATTTATGGTTGATATACTGCAATAAACAGTGTCATTATTATAATGCAGGTGTTGTTAAGTCCACAGAACAAGCCATGTGTTAGAGGATCACACAAAGAGAACACAGCTCTGTGGCCTACACATCGTGTGTTGTCATTATTTCAGATGGAGCTGAGTGACACCCAATATCTAAGATTTCGTTTTTTCAGCTATAACCAAGATTACTATCCAGATGTGTATTTACAGTACTGAGGGACAAGAACATTGGGCTTAGTTATCATCCTAACAAGAAATGCTTTTGTGACTCTCAGAGGGATGTACATCCACTGTGTCTTGAACTTATTTTACTATAGTATCTGAAAACTCTCCAATTTGAAAATGAGTCTCCATGGAATAAGATATTAATTTGGAACTGATAAGCCTTTCACACCTTTGTGCATATTCCCCCCTATTTTATTAAGATAATAAAATGCAGCTTTCTTCAGCAGTAAAAAGAAATGAAACCGGCAAGAGAGACTTACAACCTAGAAAATATTGTTTTATTTAAAACATTTAGGATTACAAAGTAGTTATTGCTAAATTAAGCAGTTTTGTGTAGGTTACCATCACCTTTTTTATGTGTATTTGTTTTGTTCTTTTCATCCAGGGAGATCACATTGATTCTGAAGCAGTTAGAGGTGAAGTTCTGAAAGTTGGCAATAAGAGCTGTGAAATTATTCAATCTAAATCAGATTCTGTTTCCTGTTCAGTTCCCACAGACCTGTTTAAATCCAACAGCGAGTTAAAGATAGAGGTAAGATGCATGTTTTGAATCTTAGAGCAGCTTCATCAGACGACTTTTATTCATACAACCATTTCAGTTGTCTTTGAAAGTTATTTTGCTTCTGTAAACAATAATTTGCATGCATCTTGTTAGCGTATTGGCAGCCAAGGCTCGGCATGCACTTATATAATAATTATTTTGCATTTCCTTGTTTGTTGAACAATCAGCTTGTAGGAGTTGATTGGATTTTTTAATAACATCTTCTCAAGACACTTCATGAATAATGAAGCTACACACCTGCTCTGCATCAGGAACGTTGACAATTTGCAATCCGTTTAAAACAACAATTCTAATGACTTTGAGGAGCAGTACAAATCTGGAGCAATTATATATGACATTTTACCCTTGCTTTCAACAAACAGCTGTTTCTGAATTGCCAGTTCCAGTATCCTGAGGGTAGACTGTAGGATCTGTCCAGTAGCTCTCTGGCAGTTAGAGAGGCGTAGGTATAAAAACTAGAAAGTAAACAAAGTTCCGAGATAGTGATATGGATGCAAAACTCTGGCCCATGTTGCCAAAAACAATTTCAATTTTCCAGATCCATCTGGGTTAGTTGTTTAGTAGATCATGATTTTGTTTTTGGGTGCTTAAGATATGATCATCACATGGCTCTGTACAAGCAGGAATCTATGTGTCTGTCCACTGCTGAGTGTACTACTATCAGCTGAACAAAAAGTGAATTGAGGCATAAATGTATCACATATGACAACCCAAATCCAAAGTGAGCACAAGGGCAAGGACCAGTGAACAGCAGTACAAGGAAACAGAGCACCAAGGCACAAGCAAGTTTGACCTATAACGGGCAGTGAGTGCACAGACTGATGTTTAGCACTTGTGGTCAGATTAACAGCACCTGAAACAAGCTATTTTTACTTGAAAATGCAAGAATGTGAAAGGGAGTGGACCGAGGACCTAGTTGTCACAGACTGGTTCCAATCCAGACAGTATGTTACAATATCCATATTCTCTGAAACAGGAAAGTAAGGGTGCAAACAATCTAGTTAGAGAAGGAGTGAAGAGACAGTCTCAGACTAACTGGACTGAAACAGACCAGTAGATGAGGTGCAGCATCATCAAAAATACCCCTAGATACTCTGGCAGTGATAGGTCTCTACTGTAAAGAAGGAATCTTGCACTTGGATATATGCAATGAAGATCTACTAAAAAAAAAGTGATTCCATTACAACAGTAGCAGAAACAAGAACAGATAAAGACCTTTTAGAATGACCGTAAGTGACAGCACCACAACCATAGTTCAAAATATCCAGGAGGGACATATGCATCAATATGCTTGTATCAGGTATACTTTACAAACAACTACAACAAAAAGTAGCTTTAGCCAATCTAATGGGGCGAAACCTGCACCTCCCGCAATATGTCTGCTCCCTACTCCACCTAAGCAAGTGAAGGATTGGCAAAGGTGCTGGACAAAATAATCAGGCATTTTGAAGTTTGCCATACAGACAAATTCAGCAAATGTGAAGTCAAAAATTCCAGCTAAAGTTGGGTACCAGCAGGAACCAGGAGACAGAAGACAAAATATAAGTCAAGCCAAGGTCAGTGACAGGAGACCAGTTGAATGTAAGGCTATGTAAGGTCATGCAGGAATACAAACAATCACAGAGAGGAATAAATCCTGGCATCCATTATAACCCTCAGTGTGTTTGCCTAGATGCAATGACATGTACGCATGTGAAAGGAGGTGAATGCAGGACTGTTGCTGCCTTTGTCCATGCACAGCAGCAACCATGTTGGAGCAAGTGTGCAAGACAGCATGAGAACGGAGAAGCCAAGAGAAGCATGTTTCTGACAGCTTGAGCATAGATGATGGGGTGGCTGAAACCTTATGATCTATATGATAATAATATTATAATAATATTCCTCATTTCAGCTAAATTCAGTCTACTCACACACGTTAGTGGATGCAACACTAGGCAAAACAGCACAGGAAGACTTGGAAGCACTTGGATGTACAGAGCCTAAGGCTAATTTCATGTTATGTGCTATTCAAAGCATTATAAGTTTCTATATAGTATATTATCAATATTAATAATATTACATTAATAATATATTAATATTAATAATATACCTCAACCCACTTACTAGGGTTTCTGGTTCTTTTGAGCAAGCAGACAATGAATCCACACCAATGAGAGTATAATAAAGTGATGTATTGTAAAATAAATCAATTGATTGTTCTACATAAATCATTACACTAAGACGAAACAAAAATTACATTATTTACAGTTACACATTACGCAAGTCTACATAGTTGTTACCAAAAAGGCAGGGGAATAGAGTTCAGCTTCATCTCTGCCTTCCCCTCTGGTCTTCATTCCTCACATGTTGTCTTGTCCCAGGCTCCTCTGGCTTCTCCAGCTCTCTAGCTGCCTCCTCTCAGCTGCCCAGCTCCCCTCTCTACTGCCCAGCTCCTTCACATGTTGTCTCATGTTCTTTTATCCTGGGTTCTCACCTGCCCCCACAGAAACCCTCCCAACTGCCAAGATGCTGTGATAAACCCCCAACTTGCCTACATCCTGTTGAGCAAGTTTTCTCGCATACACAACCAGTTTTATGGTCCCCACAGCAGACATAGGCCTTAGTAGTCACAGGAAAACCTTTGTTATGATAATCAGGGCTTCATGTAAGTTCCCTGAACAACAGCTTTCATATGAAATAACTAAATCAAGATGGCAATTTCTTACAATCCCCACCTAGAGGGCGAAGGACTTCACAAGGAAAGAGCCCTCTAAATTAACAAAAAGCATAACATTGCCAATGCAGGTACACCCATTAATACACTGTTACTGTATGTATTGGAACTGAAAGTGATAGGATTATTGAGACCTAAATGATGTAACACTCACAAATATTTTAAATTTGGGGTACTGTGAGTTGAATTTTAAAACCTAATTACATAAACACTCACAGTTGTTCATATTCATAATGTATAACCCTTCAGCCAGTTATGAGCCCACACCCCAACTTTTAGAGGTTTAATATCCAGCTTATTGCGCTGCTTTGTCTGTGCCCCACTTACCACCTGACCCTGCTCCACCCAGGTCTGGGCTGGATCCCATCTTAGGCCTCTACTTTTAACAAACCATGGTCTTTGCACTTTGGTGTTTGCAACACCCAACACATTTGTGCTTTCCACAGTTTTCATATAAAAGAGACCACACAGGGAAAACATTTTATTATTTTAGGGTAGGGTGTAAATGTCTGTGGCACATTTTATTAATCAGCATAGCTGGAAAGAGCACCTCAATTCAGCAATAGGTGTGAATGTAATACCAATACTGGCCTCAGGAAATTCAGAAGATACACTACACTAAAGTGTGCAGCATTATCTTGGCCAAATCACTAGTGAGATGTTTCTCGCATTTTTCTCAGTATTTCCATATCAGTTTCATGCCTGATTATCACAACTCAACAAAACAGAAATTAGCATTATTATCAGAAGAGAGATCATTTGGGACAGACCGCACACAAGAGTTATTTAACAACCAAAGAACAACACAAAAAGTAAACTGCTGTCTCTCGCAGATTTGTTATGTAAATAACCCCATGCATATCAATGTAAGACACTTGTACATTTGCATTTGCTGAAGGCTCTGGTAACTTTTAACATGTAGACTGTATATTGGAGTGTTGTCACCCCACCTTGACAACTGTAAATTTTACACAATGCAGAAACAAACAATAACAGACACACTTTGGAAAAAAAGTCAAAAGAGAAAAAAAAATATAGCGTGAACACTGCTTTGAATGGGAAACACATATTGATGTTATCAAGCAGCATGCAATCTATGTAAAAAAATGTTCATAACCTGTTGCTGCTGAAACAAGAGTAAAACAAAAATGTCACTCAGGCAAAAATACACCAAAAATAAAAATTCAAAATATGCCTCAGTGCTTTTTACTCTTCTGTAGACTAAAGCAGCAACCATTTTCAAAACTCCACAGTGCAGGCAATTGTAACTATTAAAAACAAAAATATTTTAGAATTTGTTAAACCTGACTGTACCATATAAATTTAGAGGCTTTTCCTTAAGTACAAAAAGTAAAAAAAAAAAAACCAAATAGATAAGGTCCTCTATAACTCTTTTTTTTTTTTCAGGAGATAAAAGGGGAAGGGAAATTCTTCTTTTTGTGATCTGCCATCCTGTTACCTGGAAAACAAACTCATCGAAGATATTAGCACCGATTTACATCATCTTTTGTTCTTTTCATTTTAGCAATCTCTATCTTGAGACTCTTCAATTCATTGTTAAATTTTCCCCATACATTTTTCAGACTTGAGTTCTCTTCACTCAGCCTTTCATTTTGAGTTTTAAGAACATGGTAGGGAATCCATGTATTCCAACTCTTGCTTTTATTTTGGAATCCCCACCTAGAGGACTTCCAGCTTTCATTTCTATTGTACATATTCTTATGATTGTACGTGTTGTTAAAATTCATGGTACAATTTCTTGCTATGTGCCCAACTCTGGAACACGCATAGCATCTAAACACTTTCTTTTGTGTACACTTTTTATCTGTACTGTACACACTTTGTTTCTCAGGGGTAGTAGCCTTTATGGCAAACACCCTTTCACTGCCAGGCTGCTTCCTGGGTTGAACAGGTTTGTAAACCTGTGCTTTAGGAACCTGCTTTTGTCCCACAGTCCTATTTTCTGTACATCTCAGTGTCACTATAGGAGGCTTGGCCTGTCTACAACAATCCACATTTAGCATTTTACTTTTGACTGCTAATTCACAATTCGTATTGCTGTCTTTTATGCATTTCACATCAGTTACATTTCTATCATTTTTAGCAGTGTTCTCTACATTAACTGCAGAAATCACACAATCTCTTGCTCCTAACTGAGCCTTTAACTGTTTAAACTCAGATTTGCAATTTGAATGATCAGCCCCTGCTTTTCTGAAGGTTGCAACCAAACTTTCTGCATCCCTCAGTCTTTGTTTGAGCTGCTCATTCTCTATGCAAACCTGCTTGTACTCTGCAGTTGTTTGCTGGTTGCTAACATTAATAGCAGCAGCATTTTCTACAGAAAATTTTAGAGAATCTACTAAAACATTTAAACAATGAACCTTTTCTTCAAGATTCCCTTTTTGCACATATAACATTTTATACTGTTCTGCTATCCAACAGGCAGCATAAACCAGTGCACCTTTACCCTTTGATTTAGACAGAGATTTGTCATGAATTGCCCTGGCCACATAATCTTGAGCCTTAGCCCATGGATCTGGAGATCCTTGCATACATTTAACAATCTGTCCTGAGCATTTGACCACGGCCATCTTTTTAGCTGAAACCTCCATGATTATTTTAACAACAATTAAAACAATACAAAACAATCAATTAATTTACTATACAATATTACACACTCATAAATATGGATTAAATGCCATGCATTGAACTCCTACACTGGATCGCCATTTATAAGTTTCTATATAGTATATTATCAATATTAATAATATTACATTAATAATATATTAATATTAATAATATACCTCAACCCACTTACTAGGGTTTCTGGTTCTTTTGAGCAAGCAGACAATGAATCCACACCAATGAGAGTATAATAAAGTGATGTATTGTAAAATAAATCAATTGATTGTTCTACATAAATCATTACACTAAGACGAAACAAAAATTACATTATTTACAGTTACACATTACGCAAGTCTACATAGTTGTTACCAAAAAGGCAGGGGAATAGAGTTCAGCTTCATCTCTGCCTTCCCCTCTGGTCTTCATTCCTCACATGTTGTCTTGTCCCAGGCTCCTCTGGCTTCTCCAGCTCTCTAGCTGCCTCCTCTCAGCTGCCCAGCTCCCCTCTCTACTGCCCAGCTCCTTCACATGTTGTCTCATGTTCTTTTATCCTGGGTTCTCACCTGCCCCCACAGAAACCCTCCCAACTGCCAAGATGCTGTGATAAACCCCCAACTTGCCTACATCCTGTTGAGCAAGTTTTCTCGCATACACAACCAGTTTTATGGTCCCCACAGCAGACATAGGCCTTAGTAGTCACAGGAAAACCTTTGTTATGATAATCAGGGCTTCATGTAAGTTCCCTGAACAACAGCTTTCATATGAAATAACTAAATCAAGATGGCAATTTCTTACAGCATGTACTTTATCGCAAATTAACTGATAACTAAGTATATTGATGTATTGATGTATTTCAGGTATATGGTCTAATGCTTGGGACCTGGGGTTTGCCAGATAAGGGATTGTTAATTTTGATCTCCATATCTTAAAGCTAAAAATCATTTAAACATTAAAGAAACCCAAAAGGGTTGTTTTGCCACCAATATGGATTCACACAGCTTAGTTACCATCAAGTACAAGTTACTGTTTTATTATTACAGAGAAAATGGAAATTGTTATTTGCTAAAAATGCCGTAAAGATTTCTGGATAACTTTCTGGATAACAGTTCTCCTGGATAAGGAATACCATACCTGTATTAATGAGTGCAATGCAGAACATTGCTTTAAAGGAATAGTTCAGTGTAAAAATAAAAACTGGGTAAATAGATAGGCTGTGCAAAATAAAAAATGTTTCTAATATAGTTAGTTAGCCAAAAATGTAATATATAAAGGCTGGAGTGAACAGATGTCTAATTAAACAGCCAGAATCCAACTTCCTGCTTTTCAGCTCTATAACTCTGAGTTAGTCAGCGACTTGAAGGGGGGCCATATGGTACATTTCTGTTCAGTGAGTTTGTAATTGATCTTCAGCATTCAGCTCAGATTCAAAAGCAACAGAAATGATCCATGTGGCCCCCCCTCAAGTCTCTGATTGGTTACTGCCTGGTAACCAGGGTAACCAGTCAGTGTAAACCAAGAGAGCTGAAAAGCAGGAAGTAGTGTCTGACTGACTTGTTATACATAAAATCACTCCAGCCTTTATACATTACATTTTTGGCTAACTAACTATATTAGAAACATTTTTTATTTTGCACAGCCTATCTATTTACCCAGTTTTTATTTTTATACTGAACAATTCCTTTAAGATAAGGTTAAATGTAGGATTTTAGGAAATGGGCAGGTTCAGGCAAGTAAATTAATAAATTCAGAAGGAAGAAATAATTTTATTTGTTGCTAACTTTTGTTTTTTATTCCAAAGTTTGTCCAAGAAGTCTCCTCCATAATTATCGGAAAAGTGATGTTTACACAGGATCAGAATTTCACGGGAATAATCACCGGGGTGGTTTCTTGTGTGGCTTTGCTTTTAATAATGTTTGGAATTCTAATATGGATGAAAAAGCGAAAGCAACTAAAAGGTAAAAGGTTTAAATTGTATATTAACTGAGCTGTTTGGCCAATAGTGAATGCTAAATGTTTTGCTCTCTGTATTTCAAGATCTAGGTGGAGATATGGTTCTGTACGATGGGAGAGTGCATACCCCTCACTTGGATAGACTTGTGAGTGCCAGAAGCATTAGTCCTACCACAGAAATGGTGTCAAATGAATCTGTTGACTACAGATCAACAGTACAAGAAGGTAAGAAATGATCTACAAATGCTAGCTAGTAGTAATCACCCTTTAGAATGGTGGCAATATATCTTACACAAGTGATCTTTCTTTAGAGAAATGTTCTCTTAGAAACATTCATAGGCTATAGGCACACAGGCTGTTGTCACATTGGTTGATGCCAAGGAGCCAGAAATGAATTTGTGGAATTTGTGACTTCGGCATGAATCATCATGCTCTTCCTCAGGCACTGAATGATGTGCATTTTCATGCCTACTAGATTTGGCCCAGCCATGTGGAAACTGAGCTGTATTTAAAATTGTTACAAACAACATCCCATTAAAAAAACTGCAACTTCAGGGAAAAAAAACTGCCTTGTATCCCAATGAAATGAAGCTCGTTTGTTATGTTTGAAATATTTTATTTGGTTTTCACAATAAACCATAAAAATCAATGATAATCGTTTGTTAGTAATATAGTGAGTTTGAATTTGAAACCAATAAAAATATGTGTGAGGTGAAGTTCATTGTGAGACTGATGTCCGCATCGGATAGATGATGAGGTCCTATGATCCGTCAGTGCCAATTTCCTTCGTATAATCCAATCGTTTCGCCCTAAGGTGGGCATATTGGGGAAAGATCTGCTTGTTTGGCGAGCGGATCTTATCGTGAATGTTTACTTGCCACCAACTGAGCAGATAATAAGCCATACACAAGAATTCAGGGCTGTCATTTTCTCTCTTTCAGCGCAAGTGTAAGGAACTATAATTCTTATACTCCGGGATGTGAATCACCTACTGGCATTTCCTTGGTTTCATATTTACTGTACCATGATATAAAATTAACTCAAACGCTTCCAAAAATGTGATTTCTCATTCTAAAAGAGCCCTGTGATTTGTAGTGGTTAACTTTCTGTAGACCAGCAGGTTGACTCCCTCATATTAGTACTACACTGGTATTCTCAAGGAAATACTGCTGAGTTGTCACCCTATTAACCTTAACATTGGCAGGCTATAATTGTCTAGGTATCACCCAGAAGCATGTGATACTGTTTTGTGTAAAGGGAATTTTAGGACAAACGGTAATATGACTCATTGAACTAATGACCTTGTACTGTAAACATTTATGAAATATTCAGATATACTGTATTTTTAAAATATTACTACATTTATGGCAAGTACAGTACAGGTATATCCAGAATGCTCGGGACCTGGGGTTTTCTGGATAAAGTATCTTCATACCATTAAATAATCAGAGTAGGCTGGTTCTTCCAGTAAGGATAAATTATATCTTAGATTTGATCAAGGAACAATGTGCTGTTTTGTTATGACAAAGAAAAAGGAAATTATTTTTAAAATTTTTGTTTATTTAGAGAAAATAGAGTCTGTGAGAGACCCATTTACACACTAAGGGGTATATTTATGAAAGATTGAAGTTAGAGATAACCACAGCCGGCTAGAGTGAAATACCGCTGTCTCTGAGGTTATCTTTAATTTCTCTCTTTGATAAATATGCTCCATGGCCTTTGTGTCAGGCATTATTAAATAATCTATTAATCTTTACTTTTTTTAATAATGCTTTTTAAATGGCAGGAAAAGTAATAAATAGGCAAAAATACATAATAAAAGAAAAATAATAATTTGTAGCATTATTTTCTAACTTTGACAGTTCTTACTTTTGTTATTGGACCTGGTGTTTTCTGGAAAAGTGATATTTCTGTAATTTTGAAACTCCATACCTAAAATCTACTAAAAACATAATTTAAATATTAAATAAACCTAATAGGACTGTTTTGCCTCAGATAAGGATTAATTATATCTTCATTTGGATCAAGTCAAGTCAAGGATAGAAGATACTGTTATCTATTACAGGTATAGGATCTGTTACTCCGAAACTCAATATCCAGAAAGCTCCAAATTATGGAAAGGCCATCTTCCATAGACTCCATTTTATGCAAATAATCCAGGTTTTTAAAAATGATTTCCTTTATTCTGAATTTTTAAGCTTTCATCCTGTCATTATTTGTACAGATCCATTTCCAAATTCATCTCAGAATGGGTCATGCCGCCCAGCACAATATGCTCATCGGGACCTCTCCCCCATTTTGTCAAGCGGAGATTCGGATATTGCCAGCCCACTCTTACATTCATATGTCCATATTGATATAAGTGCCTTGAGCACAGATCTTATGATGGAAATAGAACACATGGTCATTCGGGTGGACAGATTAATAGTGCACTTTAACAAAGTCATTGGAAGAGGTATGTATTTCGCTCATAATCTGTTGTAAATATTACATTAGAGTATTCTCACAAGGGTGCCATATTTTGCCAAATATGCTTATTTTCTCTCTAGGAAATTTTGCACTAAAAGGAATATAATATGCCCTTTTCTAATAAACAAAACAAATTATGTTTTATCTTTATTATTGCAATTGCACTAGACCAGTCAAAGCTAACGGTTGATTGGATGCTTTGTGTAACTGGACCAGTGCAAATTTGGACATGCGCAGGAGTGCAGAAAGAAGAAAAGGGCAGAGAGAGTCAGGCAGAGATGGGAACGGACTGGGGTTAGGCAACAGAGGAGGTACGTGCCTGGTGCCCCTCCCAGCTTTGCGGCCTAGGCACGTGCCTACTCTGCCTACCCCTTGGCCCAGCTCTGCAGATCAGCAGGAAAGCAGGGGGCTAGGCTTAGGGAACTGTCAGAGACCATTAAAATAGAAAAAATTCCAGTGGCACACTCAGGGCCGGAACTAGGGGTAGGCAGATTAGGCACGTGCCTAGGGCGCAAAGCTAAGGGGGCGCCAGGCACGTACCTGCTCTTTCGCCTACCCCATGTCCGGTCCTGTGTCTTCCTGGCCGCCACTAGTAATGTGCGTTTAAAGCGCTTGCGCGCATGCGCGTAGTTTTGCGCATGCGCACTGCGCTTACTTTCTCGCATGCGCACTGGCGCGTACTTTCGCACATGCGCAATTCAGCACACACTAAGCCGGCGCCGTGGCCGGCCAGGTTGCCTAGGGCGCCTGGCCAGGTTGGCCCGGCTCAGGGCACACTGAATGCTGAAAGAGTGTAAAATTATCTTGAAAAAAGTCTGCATATTTTTTAAATGATGTATATTGCAAAATTGCTTGAAATTATGTTTACTTTTTAAAAAGCTTAAGTTGTTTTTTTGTGGAGTTTTCCTTTAATAAAAAAAATGGAGCATTTGTGATTTTTACTACCTCAATTTTTTTAAATTTTTTAAAATACCAGTATTCCACAGAATCTACATTTGAAAAAAACTTTGAATATCCACAACCTATTGATTTCAGTGGCATCTCAGTACATCAAAGAGAAGAAACTTTTATTTGATTCCATTTTGATATATTGTAAACTCAATTGTAAATTTGTCATTAGGAAAACTCAAATTGCACTGCATTGATCAGCAAATCATTCATAAATTAATTGAAACTCATTTAGCTTGGATTGGCCTTATTAAACACACATTGCTAACCTCAAACTTTATCTGCCCCATATTGTTCTATTTGCACTATGGTGCAGATGGTAAGCTAATTGTCATGTAATGCTATTTGTTCTTTACAGGGCATTTTGGCTGTGTCTATCATGGTACTCTTCTTGATACTGATGGGAAGAACATTCACTGTGCTGTTAAATCTCTAAACAGTAAGTACAGTATAACATGACATTGCTCTACAGAAAGGTGCAGTTAGAAAGAAATGGATGTTGCATAACAATATGAGAATACACTGCCCCACTGCTCCTATTCTTTTCTTCGGGAACTGCAGATTTTATCACAAAATGCAAAATGTTGCATTTCATCGCCGAAATCAGCCACATCTGCCTGCAACCAAGTGGTGGTAATAATTCCGGGTGCAGGCAGGGCTGCAAAAGCCAGGCCTAGTTTAGGCTCTATATCAATAAATGGAAGAGCACATATGCATCCATACAAGTCTGTTATGTCAATCTTTAGCAGATCATACTCAGTTTCTTTGGAGGGGGTGGCAATGAGCATGGTCACACAGATGCTAGCATTGCTAACTTGTACTTTTGGGGTCCTGGGTTCAATCTCAACCAGTACACTTAGTGCAATAAATTTGTATGCTATGCCTTTGTTTATGTGGCTTTTCCCTAGGTGCACTGTGTCCCATCAAAATGCAATATCATTCTAATTGAATGGTTAATTCTGCTAAATTATAATTTAGTGCATTGGCATGAGTGTGTGTGTGAGTATATATGTTTATACCTGTGGTAGGAAAATGAGTTTAATTATGGCAGGGACTGAATATCTTCTGTACAACACTGCACACTGTGTCAGTGCTATATTAACAGAGGATGCAGGTAGCAGCATGTGTGTGTCACATTTAGATGTATTCACTTATTTTTTTTTTGACATTTCCAGGAATTACAGATATTGAGGAAGTGTCACAGTTTCTGAAAGAAGGCATCATAATGAAAGATTTCAGCCATCTCAATGTGCTCTCTCTGCTGGGCATCTGTCTACCTACTGAGGGCTCTCCTTTGGTAGTGCTGCCTTTTATGAAACATGGAGATCTAAGGAACTTCATCCGAAATGAAACTCATGTATGTACATTGTTTAAACTTTTTCCTGGCATGTATTGCAACTAGGTAATTCATCAGGGTTTTCTGCCATACAGTGATAAATGACTCAATATGTGATCAACCAACCTATCAATATGATATCAAGTAGATTTTTGCTGCTATACTTTACTGTATGTTCCTTCTACATGAACACTATTTTATGCTGCTATTAATGGAAGTGCATTATTCCAGAACTACATTGTTTATTTCAGAACCCAACTGTAAAAGATCTCATAGGATTTGGACTACAAGTTGCTAAAGGTATGGAGTATCTTGCAAGCAAGAAGTTTGTCCATAGAGATCTGGCTGCAAGAAACTGTATGTAAGTAATACGCAATACTCATTACTGATATTTAAACTTAAAGTATAATAGTGCTAAAATATGTGTACACTGACTGCTGCTCACCATGACCATGGCTGATAATCAGTCAATGGAATCACAGCAGGGCTTGTATTGTCATTATGGGCAGCTGCATCAGAGATCAAAACACAGCATATTTCTAAACATTTTACTGGCCCAATGTATTTGGATGTTGTAATTACAGCATGGTGTGTTCCTAATGAGGAGGGGACAATGGGCTACATTTATAGGGGGAAGGGGTGATACCAATACATTCAACTGCATTGAGAGCAGTCCATTGTATATACAGTAATTCCAGGGAATGGCAATTTTAACAAGTTAGTGAAGTAGCCACTAAAATATATGACAAAATATATACAGGTTTTATAGTATTTTCTGTGCATGTTGTACAACTGGTAATGAAAACATCCTGGGATGGGGTAGGCATTGGTAACACCTGACCTGCAATTCTTGCACCATGAGGTAACCACTTATTGATAATATCAACACCTATTGTTTCAATAATTGGACCAATATTCAGCAATTTATTTGATACTCTTAAGTTGACCCTTTTTCAAAAATAGATAGGAATATGTCAGTATGATTAAGTAAGAATGGTCACCACTTTCTTTTTTACAGAATTGTCCCCAAGCTGCCAACTGCCTACCTGGCTTAGTTTCTAATGAGCACAGGGTTGGTAGTATCACTCACTCTGGCCTAGAGGCAGTACCATCTTTGAATAGGCTGGAGTACTGTTTATATTTGCACTGCTGGTTTAGGGAAGGTTTTAAGGTTTCAAGAAAGGAGACAGTCTGGCTGTATATGGCAGGGAAATCCAGAGGCACGCAGAATCTTCAGAGAAATCTTGCAGTGGATAAAACATTGAAGCTATATGAAAAAGAGAGAGACAGAAATCAAAAGCGGAGCAGAATGGGGACCATTTGAATTAAATAAGAGAGGAGATAGGTAATGTGTAGCAGGTGTGGAAAGAAACTGGTTCTAGCATTTCAAGCAGATAGATGTGTAACTTACAGTAGTCTAGACAGGAAGTATCTAGGAAGTGAATTCATGTTTCAGCTATTTCTTAGCTGTGGAATGGTTGAATTTGCAGCAAGATTAGTTGATAGTTTGAAAATATACAGTAAGTAAAGCATATTAAAGTAAAATATTCATGATTTTTTTCTGCAGAAGCTGTACAGAACACAAGCTATTTACAGCCTAAGCACAGATAACATGCATATTGATACTGATATTGAAGCTTATATTTAAGTTCTGCTCATAGACCAAAGTACATTTAGTATTACATTAGCGTGTAGTATACATACTACTCTTTACATGGAAATATGATTGCTGTGGTTATAGCACAGTTCCTAGTGTAATCAGTGGAAGCTGAGATACATCATTTGCCAGCTGAGCAGTAACAAAGAATAGGCATACAGTTTGGCACTTCTCTAAAAATACAATGGCAATAAAATAGTAGTGAACTGAGAATGGATTCTCAAAGGGGATATACATATTCAAAGGAAAAAGGAAGTTAGAGCTACAATTATAGAATATGAAATGAATTGATTTAATACTTCCTGATCTAGAACTGTGCAAACCATCCAATAAACGTATTGTTGTAGCTAAAACAGAAATCAGTAAGATCATTGACTTAAGTATAATTTTGTATCTGCAAATATGATGGCCGCAGATCAAGCGGCTTCAATAAAAAGAAAACCAGTGGGGTCTTTTATAAATGCATCCACAAATGAGGCAAGCCAACATGTCTGCAAAATTGCATGCACATTAACAGCATTCAGGTATTTGCACCCATACATGCTCCTTGCAATTGTAAGTACTTGTGGGCAGTGCCTCCTCTGATGAATAGTGAGCAATAGTATACATATACATTCATGCTAGGGCACCATGGAATTACTGCTAGCCTGGACACAGCAGTAGTTCCAGGGTTTCATTATTGTGTTGCTTCAAGAGCCACTAATGACTTGCACCAAGTAAGTTGTTTGGGGTGTCAGATCAAGAGGTGATTAAGAATTTAAACAAATCTTTAGAGATCAGTAGATGTGAACCAATCAAAAGCATGTTTAGTTAATATCAAATCACAATGCTAAGTTTTCCCTTAGCATAATTAACTGCTGTATCTGTAAGTGTGAGGTACAGGCAATAACTAAAGAAAGATAGGTTCTCATGTATACTGAGGAGTTATTGTTTATTTTTTTGCCTAAAATTAGGAACTGAGCCCTACTGTCTTTCTTTTGAGTATAAGCAGGGCTGATACAAATGTATTTTCATATGATTGCATGTGGATCTAGCTAAGAATTAGTGGCTAAAAAGCAAAAGATTATGTGGAATATATTCTGTGTTTGTGATAGTGGTAGTGATATGTTCCTATCAATGTTAGGAGTCATACCTAGAAAATCAGAATGAAGCAAGCAGGAAGAGCCCTGAGTAAATCACCACTACCATCTCTGCACTTGCAACTGGATTCTTTCTATTTAAATCAACCATGTAACTGCTTAGTGTAGAAGTGTGACACATAATTTTATATCTTACCTGAGAACAACTAGAATCTGGCATTTGTGGAAAAGCCACAAAGGTCCGGGCCTAGGGCGGCAGAATTTTACTGGGGCGCATGTAACCCAACCATACCTGCATTGGTTCGGAAGCTCTGGTGATTCGCACGAGATACAATCGTTTTTTAAATTTCCATTGCACCAGTCCCCAGTACTCTGGACCCGATGTTGAAAAGTTGAGCATGTGCACAAACAAAGAAGAGGGGACTGGGGTGATGAATGGCAGCGGGCCTAGGGGTGCCTGCTATGTAAATCCAGCCCTGGTTAGAATCTTTTCTGCCACAAGTGGGTTTTACAAATGGAAGCAAATGAATTCTGAAGGTAACACTAACTTATAGGGTAGCGTAGGCCCAAAGAGGGTTTGGAGTCCCATTTTCTGCACTTGTTCTATTAAAATAACCACCATTGGGAAAAACTGTTTCTCCTTAGCCTAGAGTGTGCCTCTAGTTATATAAGGAGTCGCAAGCTTAACTGCACTGATTTGTAAATTCCACAGCATCCTTATAATAAACATCCTGTCAAATTAGCACCATTCAAAAGTAACAAAGCATTACTGGGAAATTTGTGGCCAGTAGTTAACTTATGGTGGGAGGACTTCACTTCTGTACTAAATCTGTAGTGCTCTAAAAATATTAGCAAATAGACAGCTTCCAGAAGTCCGTACTAATTATATTATAGTCAAATCTGAAGATGAACAGTAGCCTGCAATGTAGTGCACACAGCACTTATATAAAGGAATCAAATGTATAAATGCCTTAGTAAAACAATAAATCTTGTAAATGATATGCAGTTATCCCTTTGAATCTTATTTTCCAAGATGTAAAATGTGCGTGTGTGTATATATATATATATATATATATATATATATATATATATATATATTCTGCTGACAGTCCCGTGTGGACTGAAACGCATAGATATGAAGTTCGAATAAATGCAATTTAACTTTTCATCACCACTGTGTGCCGTCAGTGCTTTCTGTAATTGGACTACATGATTTTTGTCTTATGGTTGTTCAATCCATACGGACTGTATATGTGTGTGTATATATATATATATATATATATATATATATATATATATATATATATATAAAATATCAAAAGGCTGTACATGCTTTTCTTTGATACACTTTTTTGATTTTTGAAAAATACCCTGTAGTTGCTGGTTTCTTTTTATGAATATATATATATATAGTTAGTCAATAAAGAAAGAAAAAGTCTGCACTCTTGGGTCTTGTGTTGAAAAGCAAAAACTTGTTAGTGTTTTTTCGACTTTCCGGCTCCTAAACATGAGCCGTCCTCAGGAAAACAAACACACATATTTATACACCTAAAACAGGACAAAAGAGCGCCAAACAGATCAAATGACGTGGAAAGTGGGTATGCAAAAGATGACATCATCAGTGTTGATCTCACTGTGAAAAAAACTAATCCCACAATCGTCCCAAAAACGTAAAATATCAAATACATTGTGAAAGTGATGATAGAATTAACAGGGACCCATGCCCGATATAGTGATCACTTAAAAAAAAAATAAAAAAAAATACCCGTAGCCTCACACTTTGAGTACAGTGTGAATGTGATCTCCAGACGCCGCCAGGAGAGTGCATCAGCAGGTAGATCGCGTAAAGTATCGCCACCAATCCTGGTACGGCAAATACCTATCAATGAGCAGATCCCACTAAGCTATTGACAGCATTATTTATTTATATATATATATTACTAAATCTGAAAATGTCAGCTGAAAAAATGACAAAAGAAAAAATGAAATATAGTGCAGAATTCTGCTCTAGCTGACTAAAATTTTCTTTTACCCTTTAACCTCCAGTCAAACATATTATAAGGAGTAGAAAGGAAGCTGTTAAGACAGCAAAATCAACACTTCAAATTCAAAATAGAGATCCATCATAAAAAAATGTTGGGATGCTAATGTTATTAGCCCTAAATACCTTTCTGTGTCCTGTAGGATTCCTCTGGTGTCTGCATCGTTTTATTCTACTATCTTTGGTTATCATTTTTGTAATTCCCAATTAATTGATGCCAGTTCTGAGTCATTCTTCTCTTTGACCTGTCGTAGTAACAGCCACATTTAATTAAAAGCAGGTCAGGGTAGTTAAAAAGTCTTTAAATTTACTCTGACATGATGATTGTAATGTTCTAATGCCATAAATTAAAGCTAGAATAGATGGGAAAAAGTGCTAGTAGAAAAGACTATATTACAGAAACATAATGTATAATCTTGCATACAATACACTGTAAGTGTAAGATTCTAACTGAATAATATTTGTTTGCCTTAATGTTTCAGGCTTGATGAGAACTTCACAGTGAAGGTGGCTGATTTTGGTCTTGCTAGAGATATTTATGACAAGGAGTATTATAGTGTCCACAACAAAACAGGAGCAAAACTGCCAGTAAAATGGATGGCACTTGAAAGTCTGCAAACTCAAAAATTTACTACAAAATCTGATGTGGTAATTATACCTTATCTTTTTCCAGTGATTTTAAGTAGACTGTTGTTGAACACTGTGGTGGTTAATTTAAATAGTCATTAAAGGAGAAATCAACCTGTGGGGAAAAAAAACCCTACCCCCCACCCCAGGTAGACCTCCCTCCCTCCCCCCCCAGGCTAACTACCCCCCCCCGGGGAAATGCCCCATACTCCATACTTACCCCTTGGTGCAGATTCTTCCAGCGAAGTTCCACGCATCCATCTTCTGCGTTCTCTGTAAGCTGACTGCGAGATCGGTAATTCTGCGCATGCGCAGTTGGAGCAATTGCAATTTGCCGGGTTGCGCAACTGCGCATGCGCAAAATTACACGGAAATTGCCAATCTCCCAGTCAGCTTACCGAAGACGCAGACGCCTTTTCAAAATTAAACAAGTAATGTTTCTTTTGTATCAATTTACATCAATAATAATTCCTTCCTGACCAGTTCATAACTCACCTTGTTTCTAAAATTGCTATATAAGATATTAGAGACAAAAGGAGTGCCAAAAACTTTACACAGGACAGAAATGTTATAAATGATCTCTTTGTTATATGAATATTTTAATGGTAATTTTCACATTAAGTGATTGTTTTTGAAATCCATTTTAGTGGTCATTTGGAATCCTGCTGTGGGAACTAATGACAAGAGGAGCACCTCCTTACCCTGATGTCAATTCTTTTGATATAACCATTTATTTGCTTCAAGGACGACGACTATTACAGCCTGAATACTGCCCAGATCCACTGTAAGTATCAGCTCTAAGTATCAAACTAAAACAGTGTGGGCAGCATTTTGCCCATGACATTATGTATAATACAAAAAATGAGTTAGGGGAACTTGAAGACATTTTAATGCTTGTGTTTATAAATACTACTATATGCCCCCTTCTTTTAACAGATTTGAAGTCATGTTGAAATGCTGGCATCCAAGAGCAGAACTCCGTCCAACTTTTTCTGAACTGGTCTCAAGAATTTCTTCGATATTTTCAACATTCATAGGGGAGCACTATGTACTTTTTAATGCAACGTATGTGAACATAAAATGCGCTGCTCCCTACCCTTCTCTTCTGTCTCCAGAAGACAACACTGAATGCAGTATAGATACGTGACAACCTGCAAGATAACAGTGACTGAACCTGAAATTTTAGTCTTTTATCTATGTAGGAGAAAATGTATTGCTACGTACCTCTTCGGTGTTTTATGGCAGTGCTGTTGGACATTTCTGGTTTTTTTCATTGCACTATAAGATTTTGGTTGGCTGAGTCAAAGCATACAGGTTGCTCTAATGAAGATGATACACAGTGATTATTAACAGGTTTTGTTTAGGATGAAGATAGCAGGAAATTTTGCTCTGGATTTCCGCTTGTCTTATGTTTAACCTATTGAATGATTTGGTGGAAGAGATGGCAGCCTCTTTAATCTTGCTTCAAGTGATATTATGCCTATGTTTCTCCCCCAGTTAATGTGAGGTCTTAACCTGCTGAGTTCAATTTTCTATTGCACTTGTTAGTCAAATGATGGTTTATGTTCTAAATCTGTACATTATTTAATATAACATCTAACTTGCAAATATTCAGATTAAATATCAAGGTTAGTTCTGGGTTAGCCAGTAGGTTCTTATACATTGGTAGAGTGTCCTTGTATTATTATGGATGCACAAATCCAAATTTTTACTATCCTTACCTTAAAATATTCAGCAACATACAAATCTGCACTTGAAGTTCAGTTAGTTTTAAAGCAAGTTGTGTACATAACTTGAATTTCATGTTGGTCTATATTGTTTATCATTCTCATTGGACTGATGAAAGTAATGGGACCAGTTGGTCCTATTGTTGCAGCTGTGGGTTACACATGTTGTATAGCACAGCATAAGGTTGTAGTGGCTGGGAATAAATGGGTCAATAAGATGTTTGCCATGCATAAAGATATAAAGACATTTTATAGTCTGCAGCCATGTAAAAACAAGCACTTTCTTTACATACAGATATGATTTGAAAAAGCTTAATTTAAATCAGGTTTTACAATATTGCTAACACTGCTTTCTTCTAGTCTACATTCGTCTGAATAAATAAAGGTGACATTTTAGGCAAGATCATCCTTTCTGCATTCTGATTAGAATAAAGCGGGTCACACACAGCTAGACCAACTTGACTACGTGACGATGTCTGTTTGGCCATACAGATGGAAGGCTGTATCTGAAGTTTACAAAGAACTGGATCAAAGAGATTTCCAACAAATCCAGGATTAAATGCAGATGTCAATGCAAGCACTGTTGTGATTTCCAGAATATGAATGTTCTGATCTGATTTAAAATGGGGTTTGGCCAGCTGTATACCATAAAGAAACTACCTCATAGCGAGTTAATGCTGTTTTGTGAGCTGCTGCCAGCTCAATGCTTGTGTGGCTTATATGTCTTAAGGGTGGTGGTAACTTCCGTTCAACTGCACAGTGTAACAGGGATGGGACATTGAGCTGTGGTTTCTTTAGTAATTTACTGTTCTCCTTGACCAGTAGGAGCAGATCATTACATTTAATTTGTCACATTAGTTTTATAGCTTTCTTATATAATATTTACCTTTGCTCAGATACATATTGTTAATGTCTAATATCCCTAGGTTGGGTTTATTTGTACTTTTAAATCATCCATTGTCTTTAAAGGGATACTGTCATGGGAAAAAAAAAATCTCAGAATGCATCAGTTAATAGTGCTGCTCCTGCAGAATTCTGCACTGAAATCCATTTCTCAAAAGGGCAAACAGATTTTTTTTATATTTAATTTTGAAATCTGACATGGGGCTAGACATACTGTCAGTTTTCCAGCTGACCCCAGTCATGTAACCAGATAACAGCTCCCTAACAGAAGATAACAGCTCCCTGGTAGAGCTGAGAACAGCACTGTAAAAATCAGGTCCCACTACGACACATTCAGTTACATTGAGTAGGAGAAACAACAGCCTGCCAGAAAGCAGTTCCATTCTAAAGTTCTGGCTCTTTCTGAAAGCACGTGACCAGGCAAAA
This sequence comes from Xenopus petersii, assembly GCA_038501925.1. Classification (NCBI taxonomy): domain Eukaryota; kingdom Metazoa; phylum Chordata; class Amphibia; order Anura; family Pipidae; genus Xenopus; species Xenopus petersii. Next base: position 54,229,318 of record CM076677.1, read on the forward strand.
ATGACCTGAGATGGCTGGCTACACACCAATATTACAACTAAAAAAAAATACACTTGTTGGATCAGAAATTAACTTTTACATAATAGAGTGAATTATTTACAGTGGAAACAGTGTAATTTAGAAATAAAAATGACATCATAAAAATCATGACAGAATCCCTTTAAGGTTAGACCACTTACAAGAGGTTATACTTCTTTAAAACTACCCTGTTGCACATTATTGTTAGTAATGCAGTCTTTTCATGCTTGCTGTAAGAAAAGTTAACTTGCTCACATTCCATTTATTTCCTAAGGCTGGTAAGAGATCTTCCATACTTGTCTTATTTCATGTTCACTCATTAAATGCATGCAACTGGGATATGCCCTATCGGCCCTAATTGCAGTACTAATTGCAAATTAGCCATGAGAAAAGCTTGAGCGTGTATGTACTCACTCAAGCATCACTCAAACCATGCAAAAAGCAACAGTAGCCTAAGCAGAGAGGGGACTGATGTAGTTAACGCAGCGAGACTGCTACTGAAGATTGTACATGGTAACAAGCATTACATTCATTGCTTCTCTATGTGACCAAGCTTATTTGACTATATTCATGAGAAAATGTCCAGCTAGATTCAGATTTATTCAATTGTAGTTAGGATTCTGGTCCTATAGATCCATTGAGTTTGCTATAAAGAAAATAACAAAATATGTAAGTCTTCTTTACAAGCTGTTCAATGGGAGGTACCTGAATTGAGGAGCTGGAAAGCACGGCCCATTCTAGCATCAATGTAAATACAGGTATGGGACCTGTTATCCAGACTACACGCGACCTGGGCTTTTCCGTATAATGGATCTTTCTGTAATTTGGATCTTCATTCCTTAAGTCTACTAGAAAATCATGCAAACATTAATTAAACCTAATAGGCTGGTTTTGCTTCCAATAAGGATTAATTATATCTTAGTTTGGATCAAGTACAAGCTAATGTTTTTTTATTACAGAGAAAAAGGAAATCATTTTTAAAAATTTGGATTATTTTGATAAAACTGAGTCAATGGGAGAAAGCCTTTCCATAATTTCGGAGCTGTCTGGATAACGGGTTTCCGGATAATGGATCCTGTACCTGTACTAGAAAATCTACTATATTTGCTGTGTGAGTAAAACCAGTGACTATTGATTATAATGTTCGTTCCTGTGGAATCTTTTGCTTAAAGCTGTACAGTTTATCGGTGTCGGATGTGACTGGATTTGTTCATTTCTTGTATGTATCACTTTTAAAGTTTTATATTTTTATAAATAAATGTTTATTTTTAATGCTGTATGCAAGGTTACTCCAATAATCTGGAACTGTTCGAAGATGGAAAATGTGTCGTTTTGATTTCACAAGTATGATTAAAGTTTTAAGAAATATGTTAAAAATGTGTTTTATTTGAATCAAATCAGTGATAAGCATAGTGAGGTGCAAAACATACCTATTTTAATTTATCTTAAGATGGGATCTGGGTGGACAACTGGGAAAATCATGAAGCTTTATTATTAAAGGAGAAGGAAAGGTTAACACTAAATAATATAGACCTTCAAAAAGGTCTATATAAAAATACCAGTAAACACTCCAATTAATGCTGCTCTGAGTCCTCAAAAGAAACATAGCATTTATTTCCTTCTATAGTGTACACATGGGCTTTTGTGTCTAATTCCTGTATTCAGCTTAAACCTCCAGGGCAGGGCTTGAGCATGCTCAGTTTGCTCCTCTCTCCCACTCCCTCCTCCCCTCCTTGCTGTAATCTGAGCCCAGAGCTGTGAGGGAGCAGGGAGAGACTCTGACAGGAAGTGATGTCACGATAAGCTAATATGGCAGTTGCTATCTTAAATAAAGAGAGAGCTTCTAGAGCTGCATTCTGCAGAATAAATATAGTCTTATAGCTTGCACTATTGTGGCTACTCTATTGGAAATAAACTGCTTTTGTAGCTTTCCTTCTCCTTTAATTCAGGTTAGTGGTGGGGAAGTTTGCATTTATACATTTAAAAATAAGAAAAAAGGCAATGGCACACTGGGCACGATCAAGCAGGGTAAACCCTTGCAGAGATTTATTTGCACACGATGCAACGTTTCGGGGTGGTCCCCTTTGTCAAGCATGCTTGACAAAGGGGACCACCCCGAAACGTTGCATCGTGTGCAAATAAATCTCTGCAAGGGTTTACCCTGCTTGATCGTGTCCAGTGTGCCATTGCCTTTTTTCTTATGCCATTGGTTTGGGGGGGTGCCGATCCCTCCTGGTATTTGAGCACCTGGCAGAGTTCCTGAAGGCCAGGGTGTGCGAGGTGAATCCCTCTTGTTTCTACATTTAAAAATAGCCATCTTAATTTTACACCAAAACCCCACATTATCTATGATTTAGTTTACACTTCAAAAGTTCAATCTTGCGCTTTAAAAACAAAAAAGAAAACTAAAAACATTAATAATAATGCTAATAAGTTACATGGGACTGTACAACACTACACTTTTTATATGGCTGCCTAAATTACAATTTAGGAGATTTTATTGTCTGCTGCCATCTTAGATATTTTAGTAGGCATCCTAAATGCTTTGGGCTTTAACATGGCTACATGTACCCTGTAACTACATTATTCTGTCTTAACAGTACCACTCAGCCAAAATATAATTTGATTTGCAACGTTTTGTACGTTGTACGTTTTGTTTATGGACATTCCATTTCCTCAATAGGCTTACAGCAATGTAGATCATTAACTACTATTTGATGTTATGATTTTTAATACTGTAATATAACCATTGTAATTTACAAGGTCACTTCCAGTATGCCTGATACATTATCCTTTGGGAAATTTAGTGACAGGTTTTAACATGCAGTGGCACAGTCTTTGTATTACTTACACCATTAAATATGATTAAGTATTTCTTGTATCCAATATAAGTGTGAAGGAGAGTGCATCTTTAGCACTGCAATAAATACAACAAAGTATGCCTGAGAAAACTGCTAATAAAAGTGTTTTTATTGAAACTCTACAATTAGTTCTGTGAAAGATCTTCTAAAAGGATTATTAAGTTTAATCCAGTTGTCAGAAACACTTCATTCTTGATGCATTCTTCTAATGATGCCTTCTTATATTTCATGCTGCTGGCTTTTCCAGCTGTAAAAAAAAATACTAGAACTCTTACCAATTACCAAGCAGTGAAAAGCATTCCTACAAAAGGGACCATAATTTATGTGCTAAATATACAAATAGCCCTTTCATATGAAGTTCTGAATATCTGATCCATTTTTACACTCATTTGATGGGGCACCCCATAGTCCAATCAATTGAATCAAGTTTGGTTTTTTAGAACTTTTGTAGGTCTACAGATAACACAATACACTCGTCAAATATGATCTCTGATCAGCTCGGTTACCCAAGACTGTATGAGGGTTGAGAGTGCCCAAGTCTAGCAGAACGTGCAGTAAAAAATGACTTCTACAGTTTACAGGAGAAAACATAGGCATAGCCTTGCTGCCTGGTTCCCTTGGATGCAGCCATATGAAAAAGGAAGAGACAGACTGCACCAGATGGTAAGTTGGGTAGAAGCAGCTAAAAGTGGCGACAGATTTATATCTAGTATAGGTCAATCTAAAAACAATTGGACTTGCTGAGTAATCAATGAAGACGTTTCACTACTCATCCGAGCAGCTTCTTCAGTTCAACTGACTGGTGTGGGAAGTTTATCGGTGTCGAACCACACCTATACTAGATATACCATGACCTGGATGAATGAAAATCTTCATAGTCATATTGACAGATTTATGTTTTATTACTAATAAAGCCGATTACTACATTCTTTAAAAGGAACCTGATGAACCTGTCACCCGAAGAAATAATTTTTTTTTCATGTTAGTTGAGCAAAATAAATTTTACTAACACTATATAAATTATTTAGATTTTGCTTTTAGTCTTGGAATTCACAATCACAGCAAGCAGCTACAGTAGGTGCTGTACACTGTTAGTAAGGCACGTTTTGTATCATCCTAAAATCTTGTGTATGCACCAAAGTGGGGGACCTAATTCCCATGCAAAGGCTACACAATAATGGACTATGAGGAGAGAGGGGAAATGTGAGGACGGCAGTGACATCTAGGAATTGCTGAAAGGAAACTGAAAATAAATGACTGCTCCGGGACAGACAATACATGATTGACAGCTCAGATTTTTAAATACATTAATAACAGGTATGGCTATTTTATGTTTTAATTGAAAAATAAAGAATTTGTTTTAATGTCTAATTTACAAAGGACTTTTGTTATACATCTTTTTATCTGGGTGGAATATAGTTTACTACTGATGGTCATCCTTGAGAAAACAGAACATCTGCACTGATTTTGTCAATAAAGGTGCTATTTCACAGGACTTTTTTTTACGTCCATAAGAGCAATGATGTAAGCAGAAGTGATGCCAGGAAGCAATGCACATGCATGTGACGTCACTATTGCTCTCCTCTGCACCAGGGCCCATACCCACCCACACCATGTCTGCAGTCAAATTTCAAGTATCTGGTGGCAGGGGAAACTTTTTTTTATATATAAAAGTTCATTTACCATTTAGGCATTCGGGGCCGCACCCTAAAGCAGACCTGTCACCTACGCATAAAAAACTGTATAATGAAAGTCCGTTGCAAATTAAAAATCGAACACAAATTATTTTTATTATTATGATTATAAAGGTGTTTAAATATCTGAGCTGTCAATCAAATATTATCTGCCCCGCCTCTATGCCTGAGGCATAGAGGTGGGGCAGTCAATTACTTTCACTTTCCATTCAGCAATTCACTGCACTCCTCTCATTTCCCCTTCCCTCCTCAGGCTCTATAATTGTATCCGGCATTGCACATGGGCATTAGGTTCCTCATTCTGGTGCATACACAGGATTTTGAGGTGATACACAATGTTCACAAAATGGCTGCTGCCTGCTTGCTGTGGTTGTATACTTCCAAGACTGAAGGAAACAAAATTTAAATAAGAAATATAGTGTACATAAAGTTTATTTTGCTCAACTAACATAATAGTAAAGAATTTATTTCTAATGTTGTACTGACAGATTGACTTTAAAAATATTGTGCTAAGATTTGGAAAATCCTGGCCTTATCAGTTAGGGAGGGATAAGTCACTGTGTTATCTAATGGAAGAGGACAGAGATTTCCTTTATAAAAGAGGCTTGTAAAGAAATATGTCCAACTTGTGGCCCTACTACTATTATAGTGCTATACCGTATATTTTGGTATTTTTGGCTTTGACAGCTGTTACATAGAGCTGGAGGGTCAATGAGGCAACAAAATAACTCCAGCTCCAGTGTTAGTATTGAATTGTTCTATTGCCTCAGTGATTTTGGTGCATGTAGTACAGTAGTGCAGTACAGTCTGTTTTATCATATGCTTTCCTATTACTTACACTTACCTTTTATTGAATTTACCTCCGTGACTCAGGACTGAGTTCCACATGACTGCCAAGTTCAGTTTAACATTATCTGGAAGGAGCAGCCACATTACTCACAGCTTCCTCATTGGCTGATGTAACCTACCATGTACTGTATGTGTGTGTCCTTGGTTTATGTTTGAGCACAGTGCCTCATACAAGCAAGGAGGATGGATCGTGGAACTTATCCCATAGGATTATCCTACTATAAGAAGAATATAATTTGCACAATAAGACTAATTGCATGAAGCATTGATTTTAAATGTGTGCTGTTTTAGGAAATTGATACATGCAGCAATTTAATGTACAAATGTTTTACATAGTAACAAAGTAAGGTTGAAAAAAGACACATGTCCATCGAGTTTAACTTTTTTTTTTTTTAATTAACTACCTATCTGCCAGTTGATCCAGAGGAAGGCAAAAAAAAACCATCTGAAGCCTCACCAATTTGCCTTAGAGGGGGAAAAATTCCTTCCTGACTCCAAAATGGCAATCGGACTAGTCCCTGGATCAACTTGGACTATGAGCTATTTCCCATAACCTTGTATTCCCTTACTTGCTAAAAAGCCATCCAACCCCTTCTTAAAGCTATCTAATGTATCAGCCTGTACAACTGATTCAGGGAGAGAATTCCACATCTTCACAGCTCTCACTGTAAAAAACCCCTTCCGAATATTTAGGCGGAACCTCTTTTCTTCTAATCGGAATGGGTGACCTCGTGTCAGCTGGAAAGACCTACTGGTAAATAAAGCATTAGAGAGATTATTATATGATACCCTTATATATTTATACATAGTCATCATATCACCCCTTAAGCGCCTCTTCTCCAGCGTGAACATCCCCAATTTGGCCAGTCTTTCCTCATAGCTAAGATTAGTGTCCTGTTTGAGTGATGGAGACCAAAACTGTACGGCATATTCTAGATGGGGCCTTACAAGTGCTCTATACAGTGGAAGAATGACCCCCTCCTCCCTTGACTATATGCCCCTTTTAATACAGCTCAATACCTTATTTGCCCTTGCTGCTGCCGATTGGCATTGCTTGCTACAGCCAAGTTTATCATCTACAAGGACTCCAAGGTCCTTTTCCATAATGGATTTGCCTAGTGCAGTCCCATTAAGGGTATAAGTGGCCTGGATATTTTTACATCCCAGGTGCATGACTTTACATTTATCAACATTGAATCTCATTTGCCACTTAGCTGCCCAGATTGCCAGTTTGTCAAGATCATGTTGCAAGGATGCCACATCCTCAATGGAATTAATTGGGCTGGATAATTTTGTGTCATCTGCAAACACTGATACATTACTTACAACACCCTCCCCTAAGTCTTTAATGAACAAGTTAAATAAAAGTGGACCCAATACTGAGCCCTGGGGGACCCCACTAAGAACCTTACTCCAAGTAGAGAATGTCCCATTAACAACCACCCTCTGTACCCGATCCTGTAGCCAGTTTCCTATCCACGTGCAAACGACTTCATTAAGCCCAACAGACCTTAGTTTAGAAAGCAGTCGTTTGTGGGGCACAGTATCAAACGCTTTGGCAAAATCCAAATAGATCACATCTACTGCCCCCCCGCTGTCCAGAATCTTACTTACCACATCATAAAATGCAATCAAATTTGTCTGACATGACCTATCCTTCATAAAGCCATGCTGATTGTTGCTCATAATGCCATTCATTAGGACAACATTTTGAATGTGATCCCTTAACAAGCCTTCAAATAATTTGCCCACCACAGATGTCAAGCCTACTGGCCTATAATTGCCAGTCTGAGATCGTAATCCCTTTTTAAATATTGGAATAACATCATCTTTTCTCCAATCCATAGGCACCATACCAGATGACAGTGAATCTGAGAAAATCAGAAATAAGGGCTGATCTAAAACTGAACTAAGCTCTCTTAGAACCCGGGGGTGTATGCCATCAGGCCCTGGAGCCTTGTTTACATTAATTTGTATTAAAGCTTTTCGAATCATATCCTGAGTCAGCCACTGACTAGATTGAGCTGAACCATTCATGCAGTTATTAAGTGGGCCTGTGAACCCAGACTCCTCTATTGTATACACTGAAGAAAAGAACTGATTTAACACATTTGCCTTCTCTGTATCTGTTACAGCCATACTGGTACCATTATTTAATGGAGCAACACTCTCAACCTGCATCTTTTTACTATTAATATATTTAAAAAACTTTTTAGGGTTAGTTTTCACCTCCACCGCAATTAACTCTTCATTTCTTTTCTTAGCCTTCCGGATTGCTGATTTACAACATTTATTACAGTGTTTATATTCCTTAAATGCAGCTTCTGTCCCTACAGATTTGTAGTTTTTAAATGCCTTTCTCTTCTTTCCCATTAACTTCTATAGTTCTGTATTAAGCCACACAGGATGATTCTTAGAGCTTCTACGTTTAGTCCTTAAGGGAATAAATTGAGTAATGATTTAATATCATTTTAAAGGACAACCATTTCTGTTCTGTGTTTTTAGCTGAAAACCTAATGCCCCAATCAATGCTCTGTAGGGCAGCCCTCAAGGCACTAAAATTAGCTTTTCCAAAATTCATGGTTTTTGTTGCCCCAGTACATTTTTGTTTTTTACACCAGACAATAAAAGATATAACATTATGGTTACTATTACCCAGGGGTTCAATGACTTGCACATTTGCTATAAGTTCTGGGTCATTTGAGATCACTAAATCAAGAATAGCATTTTTTCTGGTAGGCTACTCAACAACCTGTGCTAAAAAATTGTCAGGCAATAAGTTTACAAACTTGTTCCCATTAACTGATCTGGCAGTACCGTTGCTCCAGTCAATATCTGGGTAATTAAAATCCCCCATTATCATTACTTTACCTAAACTAGCAGCCTTTTCTATTTGCATTAGGAGCTTTGTCTCTTCCTCCTCACTTACATTAGGGGGTCTATAACATACTCCTACAATTAATTTGCTGGATTTTTTACAATTGGTGAAGAACTCCACCCATATGACTTCTGCCCCCTCATTTTCTAACATAACCTCCTCCTTTATATGAGCTTTTAAATCCTGCCTAACATACAGACATACCCCTCCTCCTTTTCTATTGCCTCTGTCCCTCCGAAACAAAGTATAGCCACTGATATTTACTGCCCAGTCATGCGACTCATTCAGCCATGTTTCAGCCACACCAATCACATGATATTTTCCTTCCAACACCAGCAGTTCCAGCTCTCCCATTTTACCAGTCAGACTTCTTGCATTTGTAAACATACATTTAATACTGGTACCATATTGAACATATGACATGTGGTCCTCGCTATACTTAACAGTATCCCCAGCCAAATCTCCTCCCCCATTTTCCCTTTCTTTGCCCACTATCTCATCTAACCTGTCTTCAACTGAATCTTTTACTGAGATGATCCCAATACTTGCAAATGTAAAGGTAGGACAAGCAATCTGCTGCTGATGACAAATCGCTATGTGTGTCCTTGCCCTTTTATGCTATATCTTAAAGGGATACTGTCATGGGAAAACATGCTTTTTCAAAACGCATCAGTTAATAGTGCTGCTCCAACAGAATTCTGCACTGAAATCCAATTCTCTAAAGAGCAAACAGATTTTTTTATATTCAATTTTGAAATCTGACATGGGGCTAGACATATTGTCAGTTTCCCAGCTACCCCCAGTTATGTAACTTGTGCCTGCACTTTAGGATGGAACTACTTTCTGGCAGACTGTTATCTCTCCTACTTAATGTAACTGAATCAGTCTCAGTGGGACTTGGATTTTACTATTGAGTGTTGTTCTTAGATCTACCAGGAAGCTGTTATCTTGTGTTAGGGAGCTGCTATCTGGTTACCTTCCCATTGTTCTGTTGTTAGGTTGCTGGGGGGGGAGGGGGTGATATCACTCCAACTTGCAGTGACTAAAGTCACGGGGGGCAGCTGAGAAACTAACTATGTCTAGCCCCATGTCAGATTTTAAAATTGAATATAATAATGTCTGTTTGCTCTTTTGAAAAATGGATTTCAGTGCAGAATTCTGCTGGAGCAGCGCTATTAACTGATGCGTTTTGAAAAAAACATGTTTTCGCATTACAATATCCCTTTAAAAGTTACCTATTCAAAGGAAATACACCTTTGGATTACATTTTAGTACAAATGTTCAAACTGGTCTTTCTGGATTTCTTTGGGGGGGGGGTGGTTGAATCTTGTTATCGTGCACCTTTCCAGTCTGCAGCTAAAAAAGCAGATTTGTTGTCAGGATCACTGCCCTGCCACCAGAAGAACATAGATATTGAGGCATAAATGTTATTGTTATTCATGTTTTCAGTGGTTTTGTTTCCTTATCTACAGTGCATTTACTTTTCAATTCAGTGCTGCTGTCTGGTTGAAATGGCAAATAAGCCACATATTTTACAGGTATGGGACCTGTTATTCAGAATGCACAAGACCTGGGGCTTTCTGGATAATGAATCTTTCTGCAATTTGGATCTTCATATCTTAAGGCTACTAGAAAATCATTTACACAATAAATAAACCCAATAGGCTGATTTTGCTTCCAATAGGGATAAATTATATCTTAGTTTGGATCAAGTACAAGGTACTGTTTTATAAATACAGCGACAAAGGAAATCATTTTAAAAATAATTTGGATAAAATGGAGTCTATGGGAAATGAACATCCCATAATTTGAAGCTTTCTGGATAAAGGGTTTCTGGATAACTGATACCATACCTGTACAATCATATACAGTAGCAGTTTCAAGCCCAACTTCAGAGCTGTAGAAAAAAACAATAAAACATTTTAACTATGATAAAACACTGGAATACTGCCATTGACACCATACTAAAGTTTAATTTAAATTGAACTAACCCTTTAAGACTGGGTTAAAAAGGTCCCTAAGTCAACCAGTGTGGCCTTATTTTATGTAACTGGCTTAGATATACTACAACTGTATTACTCATTAAGCCATTAAGGGGGTTTGCCAAAAGTGAGTCCCAGGATGTCACATAATTATATCCGTGCTTCCAAAGTGACAAGTTATTGCAGCTGACAGCATTCTCCAGCTAGTGTGTCTCTGTTTAAACACTTTAGGGAATTAGGCTAAGTGTGTCTTATACTGCTCTGCCTGCAAAGGCTTAGGGTAATTTATCCACATGAACAAATTCTGCATCAACCAATCACATATTTGCTTTCATTGCTCTAAATGAACCCGGCCAGTAAAAGCTAAGTGCTTATGTTAACACATAACCTTATAGTTATGCACATAAATATGGCTTGTTGATAAAGGCTATGCTTTTAACAAAAAAAAAAACCCCCACAGATACTATCTTTGGTAAATATTAAATTTTTCTATCTTGGTAATTTCATTTACGAGCAAGAATTTACATTTGGCATGTGCAGCTTGCTGCTTTTATTTTTAAATGACTAGTTGATTAAAACTTGTTTTAAAAATAGCTCAGTATATTCAATCACTGACATATTTAAATAAATTAGAAAATCAGATGACTTTTAAAATAGCAGAGTCTCATAAATAACAGTACAGAATTGTGCTGTCTGCACTAGAAGAGCCAAAATACAGATTTCTAAGTTACGAGAGCTGACTTTTTGCGAGTTTCTCAACTCCCCTCATGGCAGCAGCGCCCCTGATTCCCCCATAAATTTTTTTTAAACTGTATAAGATTCACAGTGAATTGCAAAATAGACTTTATTATTTAGGAGGTTGCTAATGCAACAGTATGATATAGGTACAGAATCTTCAGTGTACATTTTTAGAGAGGGGAATTAACAAAAGTGGTGATATCGAGACATAATAAATGTGAAGATTGATTTGTCGGATTTCCTGTCATATACACAGACCTCTATCACAATATTACTTCTGAGAATTTGTCTTTAAAACAGCCAGTTTCCAGATTTTGGTCCAGATTCAGTTCAGGGAGAAAAAGGTTGTTATGATTGATATCCCAAACACAGAACAAACCCCAAGGTCCCGGTCTTCTGCCTTTAACAGCCACCTTACACTTCGGGAGGAGTCCTCCGCTACTCGGGTGCCGCCAGGTCTTAGCGTGAGAGGACCAAGGGGAGATTTCTGGGCAAGCAAGGGAACCGTTCATTGTTCAGGAATGGAGAACAAGAAGCGTAGTCGGGGTCACAAACCAAACAGGACAGACAGTACAGATGCAGTAAGCTTAGAGAGTAGTCAGGGTCACAGGCTGAGTAAAAACAAATCAATATCACAGTACCAGGGGGAAATCCAAGAGGCAAACAGGCAATAATCAGGACAGGCAGCAGACAGGATGAAACCAGGGACAGACAGGATCAATAACAAGTTAATACAGTAGAAGAAAGCACCCAGGAACTTGTGAAAAGACCTTTACGTTGGGCACTGTACAATTGACACATGCACTTTTAAATGTATGAATTTCGCACCAAGGCACGATGATGTCACGGCTTGTTGTTAAACCCGGAAGCGGCCAGTGTGTGCCTCAGTAGAGCAAAAGAACAGCGCACGCGTTGTGCATGGAGCTTAAGTCTGCGCCCGTTCCTGCGACCGACGCTGCTGGTTTCCCGCCACCCCGCTAGACCACCAGGGTGAGTTCTTACTAAGCGAAAAGTCACGGGGGAAAACTCCCTAAAGAGCACATTTTTGCTTCGCTACACTCCCCGCCACTTCGCCAGGCGCAAATTCGTTACCACTAAACTAATTCACTAAAATGACGTTTCAGCATCCAAACACTGGCAATTTTTTGCTTGCGTGATGTCAGCAGTGCGAGCATTTCATAGTGAATTTTCGCTAGCGTTCATTTCTGCCTAGCGAAACTTTGCTAGCACTCTTGCGCTTAAGTTGATTTGAATAGGACGAATACCTAAAAGTCTTATGGACTTCTTTAATAGTAATGTTGGTGCAAATGTTTGAAGTGGCCACTTTTTAAAACAAATGTCCAATGAGCCATAATAAAAACACAGGAGATCCTTGAGTACCCTAGACATGAGCCCACCCTTATTTAAATGTGGCATGCCCCTCAAATTAGTTAAAAAAATTTGTTCACACATAAGTCTTTAATATGCAATCCTGCTTTAAAAAATGAAAAGCAGCCAGCGTTTTTGTAAACTATAATGCATTTCCGGCATATGATGTCACTGACATAAGATTGAAAAAGCGTTTATCAGTTCCCCTGGTCTGAGGTGGCGAAGGAAAATCTGGCGAAAGAGGTAACGTTCAGTAAAATTTGCACTTTACTGAATTTGTGGAGTAACGACCGTTCACCAGAGCGAAAAGTTGCCTGGCGAATGAACACTAGCGACTGTCTCATTCACTAGCGAATTCTTTTCGACACCTGTTAGTAAATTGTCGATGTCCCCTGGATGGGATAAGTATTTCTTAGGTAAATGGAATGAATGTAAAAATAAGTCCCATCATTTTTACACTTAAATTTAAGCACATTTAGGCACTTAAATTTAGGCACATAAAATTTTATTTTACTCTTTAAACTTTATGGTTTTCTAAGATATCGCGCTAATTGTCTGTTTTATTTTGAAACTATTTTACAGTGTTTGCCTATTATATGTACTGTATTATAAAAGTACTTGACTTACTATAGCTATTTACATTTAGCTGAAGCAACATTTCTTTGCAGACTTAAATTTCTTATCAATGTATTTCAGGCCAGTGAGGCAGTTTAAATCACCATTAACAGCATAAAGTGAAAAAAAATGTATAATTTATATATGGGTGGCTGGCTGCAGAGTATCTGCCAATAAAATATTTTGTGACAATAACAGTCCTAGGTTTTAAAAGAGAAAGGTTTTCATCCTATAGGTGTCTCAAGAGCCATGAAAGACATTTAACAAATGATTTTGAACCACTCAGGTGCGGATGTTATAACAAAATTATTTCAGGTTAACAGTACATGTATCCTTTAATATTTTGGAATAAATAATGAATGTACACATAAATTTTACGTTCACTTATTTTTAAGGTTTACTTTTAAGGAATTGTATTACTGAATCAAACAAAGTTGCACTTTCTAAAAACCTACTATATTTCATAAGCAATCAATGCAGTTTTAATATTGGCCTGCGTTTTTTCTTGTTTTTGTTTTGGATATAACAATGTAAGCAATACCACAGAGCTGTAAACTTAGTACACAGAGAAGCTAGTACAACACAAACGGATTGTGTAATGTCTGAAATAAAATCATCAATGGATAAGACCCATGAAGTCAGGAACCTGTCTGCATTAGCAGGCAGAGGGCAGGTGCACTCATGCTTCTAAGCACATTGCTTGATTCATTAGTGACACTGCATGTTTTATATGAGTGACATTTTGACTCTTGCCATTTGGCTGTAAGCTTTTTAGCTCATGTCATGTGTGATGTCAGTTGTAAAATAAATAAATAAGCATGTTCTAAATTGGCAATGGATAATGTGATTACACCAAAGTCAGAAGATTGATTACTTCCCTGTAGACAGAACTACAGACTACTACAAATTTATTTAAGTGGTCATAATGATTTGCTTCAGAGTTAAAGGAAAAATATAACCTACTTATATCAGTTTTCACTGCTGGACGATTTTTTTCGCCTTGTTTCCCCGCGGAAATTACACCCATAGACTTGTATGTTGTTGTGCGTCAAAAAAAAAAGATGTGCATCAAAAAGATTTTGCCGCGAGATAAACATTTTTTTTACGCCCATAGACGCAAATTTTTGGCAAAACAAAACGGGTCAAATACGCCCATCCCTATGCATTAGTCACTGAATGATTTGGGCAGAGTTTATTTGGTAACCCAAATATTTATCTGCACTTTGCCATTTATTAATTTGTGTCAGATCTACCATACTGCATACTTGTTAGTAAGCAGTATGGTACGTAAGTAAGTTAGTATTATTCATAAACTCCAAATAAAACAGCGCCTTCTAGAAGTCTAATTATAAAATGTAAAAAATGTAGACTGCTATTGAATTAAGCATTGAGTTTGGCAATTCAGATCATTAAAGGACCAGTAACATCAAAAATTTTTACAATAAATTTCGTTAGAGTAGAACTGCGAGCAGCCGGTCCCTGATCTCCCATGCGAATATGCCCGGTTACCTCTGCTTGTAAGTCCCTGCAAGTAAAGCAGCTGAGCGATTGCGCTTGGACTGATTGGCATGTGACAAGTACTGGAGCTGACCGGCACGTCAGGGAGATCAGGGACCGGCTGCTCGCAGATGGCGTGTGACAAGTACAAGGTGCCGGTCAGCTCCATCAGTCGCAGGAGACGTCTCTGATTATCACCCCTCTGGCTGGCAGTTTAGAGCAGGAGGTAAGAGCTGGGCTGCCGGGTTGATGTGCATGCACGGGAGGTACCTGAGATAGGAGGGTGCTGGGGGAATTCGGATCGGTTAGTGCATAGAAGTGTCTCATTGTAATACTTTTATTTTCGGGTACCGGTGTGGGGGCAGCAGGGCCGGTGCAAACTTCTACAGTATGTTTTTACTGCCTAAACACAGTCCATGGTTTGCGGAGCATTACAGTCATTGTCTGCAGTCATTGCGGTCAGTCTCCCCAGCGCCGGTATCTGCCCCGCTCCATATAATCAGGCTCAGTCCGGACTCCCAAGCAAAATCGCCCAGCTGGTTCTCTTCAATGGAACCCACTGACATCGCCTTCCTACTGCTGCTGGATGAAGGAGTTTGAAGAAGAGCTGTGAATATCCAGGGAGGAGAAATCGAGTGCTGCAGGATGGATGGTCACCTTTTCGCCGTTGCTGAAGAGGACAGGAAGTGGAATTTCTGTAAGTTATTTCTTAATAAAGGCTTTGCTATTTTAAATTTTAATTTGTGTTGGTGTTTTTTTTTCGTTCTACTCTAACGAAATTTATTGTAAAAATTTTTGATGTTACTGGTCCTTTAATAGCTTTGTATAATGTGCCTTTCAAAGAAAAATGTTTCTTGATTTTAAACTCCAATTTCAGGCACATATTGTAATCACTTTTGGCGCTGTTTGAAAATGACTTTGTAGTGGGCGGGGAAAGAGCCTGCAGCCAGTAAAGAATTCAATCATTCATAAGGGTACACATAATTTTAGGTCAGTGATTGTGGGACAGGTGTGCCAAAGGCAGTTTAAGTTTAAAGGTTAAATATATATATATATATATATATATATATATATATATATATATATATACACACACACACACAAAAATGACATCCTTAACTATAAACGGTGACTAGTGATGTCATCAGTCATAAATCTTCTATTATTCTAAGCTAAGGTGTGGTTATATACCTGCAAATTAGGCTTGGTCTGAAAATCTCAAAAAACCTTTGTTTTAGACAGAAAATGTGAAGGATCACATTCCAATGTCAACAGATGCTTTTACCAACTTTTACCCCATTTTACATTTTTAGGTACTTTATTTCTTATATTATTTTGTTGTAATTGGCAGTATGTTTTATTCTGTAGACCAAAAAAATACATATTGATTGACACCATTATATTCTGTTTGCAAACTGAGAGCATTATAAGCTTGCTAATTTGTCAGTCTAAGTATGTTATATTGTCAGGATATATATTTGACTATGTCAGATGTGTTTCTCTGAGCCTTTCTTAGATTTCATACAGTAGCCATACCCTGAAAATCATGTGATTTTAAAGCTCTAGACAACTAAGGGGCACATTTACTATTGGTCAAATATCGAGGGTTAATTAACCCTCGATATTCGACCATCGAAGTAAAATCCTTTGACTTTGAATATCGAAGTCGAAGGCTTTAATCCATCGATCGATTTTCCTTCGATCAGAAATTACTTAGAAAGGTCCCCATAGGCTAACATTGGTGCTCGGTAGGTTTTAGGTGGCGAAGTAGCTAGTCAAAGTTTTTTTTAAAGAGACAGTACTTCGACTATTGAATGGTCGAATAGTCGAACGATTTTTAGTTCAAATCGTACGATTCAAAGTCGTAGTCGAAGGTCGAAGTAGCCAAAAAAATACTTCGAAATTTGAAGGATTTTTCATTCTAATCCTTCACTCGAGCTAAGTAAATGTGCCCCTAAGTGTTATAATTTATCATTCATAAATCAATGCATTTTTTATATTTCTCAAATATAAATATGCAATATTCAGTTTAGTATACTGCCTAATATTTTGCGGAAATTCAATATGCAGACAAATCCATACCTTAATTGGTGCAACTCTAGTAACTTCACTAGGGTAAAATTGGTCCAGTATTGGTATTAGTTCCCGGTATGTTTTATACTCACAAATGATGCAGAGTGTTTCCTGATCCCTGTTTTGTCTTAAAACACAAGTATGTAATCTATATTATATATATATATATATATATATATACACACACTGTATATATATTAGCTTTTTTCTACACATAAAACATAGCAGTACACAACATCCTGCACAAGATGGTGATTAATTATAAAAATGAGAGCATCAGTATTTCTTGCTCTAAAAAATCATCCAGAGGATATTATAAAAGTACCCTCCTGTGACCACAATGTCATAAAAAATAACATAATGCATGCTTTAGTGGCCAATAACTCAAAGTCTCTGTCACCACAAGAAAACCTCTGAATGTGTGCCATCTGAGGCACAAAAATTATTATAGTATGCTGTTTTACTTCTGACTACCAGCAATCAAATATGCAGGAGTTTTGCATACATACCAGTTCTAACTACTTTCAGAAATATAGGTGTTTGTGTATACAGTACAGGTATGAGATCTGGCATCTGGAAACCTGTTATCCAGAAAGCTACGAATTACAGAAAGGCTGTCTCACATAGATTCCATTTTATCCTAATTTTTAATAATAATAAATTAATAATAATAATAAATTAATTAATAATAAAACAGTACCTTATACTTAATCCAAACGTCCTTATTGGAATCAAAACCAGCCTAGTATGCTCTATTTAATGTTTACGTGATTTTCTAGTAGACATAAGGTATTTAGATCGAAATTATGGAAAGATCCATTATCCAGAAAACTCCAGGTCCTTAGCATTCTAGATAACAGGTACCATACTTGTACACCTTCCCTCTTATGACTACTAGCATCCAGGTAATCAAGGGGTAAATTTATCAAAGAGTAAAGCTCCGCCACTAGAGTGAAATTCCGCAGCTCTCAATTCATTTCTATGGGGTTTTGAAAGGCGTATTTATCAATGGGTGAAGTGAAAAATCCCATAGAAATGAATGGAGAGTGGTGGAATTTCACTCTAGTGGGCAGAACTTCACTATTAACTTCACTCTTTGATAAATATACCCCCAAGAGTTTGTAAATATACCTTGCTTTTCTGAAGCTTGGAATCTGTATAACCAATTGTTTGTGCACCCAGAAGAAGCGCGGGCACCCCTAGGCCTCACGGTCCTGGTGGCTCTGCAGGGGTAATAATACCTGCAATTTGCTCCTTTTTTAAACAAAAAAATTATACCTTCAGAATGATTTCTTAACCTAAAGACAATTTATAGCATGAAAAGTGTCCTATGAAAAGATCTAATCATATTGGCATATACATAATAGTAATATTTATTGTCCTTTAGGTTAAAAAGGAAACACATCCACCAAGTTCAACCTTTTATTTCTATATATAACCTGTCCTGGCCGGTGCGCTCTCCTACCTTCTCATACACCAACAAGCGGATAACTTCCAGGTTCCCCTTGCGTCTGCGCACATGCGTGCTCTGGTGGATATCGCTGCGCAATTGGAAATCACTGCGTTTTGAAGCTGTAGGCGCCACCTTGGTTAAGGGTTTTTGTGCTCCTGCTCTTACCTCACTTCCCCTCTATTTTGGCTCCAAAAATCCATATTTCAACCCCCTCTGTTATTCGCTCCTTGCCCAAGCTGGCTTCTGGATGTGTCCTGCTCAAGCCTTTTCTATTGTGTAATTCTGGTTCCTGATCTCTGTCTGTATGTCTGATTCTCGCCGCCTGCCCTTGACCATTTGCCTGTTTTTGACCATGTCTCTTGCCTGTTCCCAGCCTGTACTATGCATTTGGAAGTCTGGTCTCTGAAGTTTTGTGGAATCCCAGCTAGAAAAGCAGGGACAAGTTGGGCTCTTCCACTTTAGGGAAGAGTCAGATTTGTGCCAACTGCCTTTCTTCTTGGTTCCTGTCTAAATAATACATCACACTGCCTAACTGCCAGTTGATCCAAAGGACGGCAAAAAAACCCCCATCTGTGTGCTCCTTCAGAGAACGCCTGACATGAAATGCTGCAGCTCTTACTGTAACAGCAAGAAGTGTGGGGGTAAAAAAAATGCTCTTTCTATTCATTTCATACCTCGCAACTATGGTTGCCACCCGAGCAGGTATTTTCCTAACACCTCCACACCCTCCTTTCTCAGCCCCTCTCTATTAAAAATAACCCCTTATATGATTAGGCCCGCCCATTCCCCTACATATTCTGTGCATTTTCCTGCCCATTTCTCCTTCCACTCCACCCTGTTCACTGCCCAGTTATGTCATCACCCCTTCTCCGTGTGACATCACCACCCACTATCTGACCCGAAGGCCAGTTTTATTATGGCAAAAAGGTGGCAACCCTACTCACAACATATGAAAAACAGTTAACGAAGTGTAATTCTTTTCCTTCTTTCTGTCTTAAAAAGGTTTTCACAGGTAGTTGTAGCATACTTTGTCCATGTCTTGTCACACGGGGCACCTTTGGCTTTACAGGCATGCATGCCTTCCAGCACAGTTTATTACAATCTGAGTGCTGGAATTGTAACCTGAAATAATGTATGAATTGTTGGCACAAATAGTATATGAACTGTCAATTGACTTGGGGCAGCTGGGAAATTGACAATATGTCTAACCCCATGTCAGATTTCAAAATTGAATATTAAAAAAAATCTGTTTTCTCTTTTGAGAAATGGATTTCAGTGCAGAATTCTGCTGGAGCAGCACTATTAACTAATTCATTTTGAAAAAAAATTTTTTCCCACGACAGTATCCCTTTAAGGTGGCCAATTGCAAGTTGTGCTTCTGTTTGACTCTCCTCTGAAGAGTGACAGCATGGGATCCAAAGATTGTTCAGTATCATGGTTTAAGGGAAGGCTACAAAAAGCTACCTCGGAGGTTTAAACTTTCAGTTTCAATTGTATGGAATGTAATCAGGAAAAGGAAGGCCACAGACACAGTTGATGTAAAACCCAGGTCTGGTAGACAAAAAAAATACAGGAGTGGCAAATGCGGAGGATTGTGAGAATGGTTACAGACAACCCAAAGATCCCCTCCAAAGACCTGCAATAACTTTTTGCAGATGGTGTATCTGTACATCGTTCTATAATTCAGCGCAATTTGCACAAAGAACATCTGTATGACAGGGAGAAAGAAGCCATTTCTGCACTCACGCCACAAACCAGATCGCTTGTTGTATACAAAAACTCATTTAGACTAGCCACAGTCATTTTGGAACAAAGTGCTTTGGACTGATGAGACCAAAGTTGAGTTATTTGGTCATAACAAAAAGTGCTTTGTATGGCGGAAGAAGAACACCACATTCTAAGAAGAACACCTGCTACCTACTGTCAAATTTGGTGGAGGTTCCATCATGCTGTGGGGCTGTGTGGCTAGTTTAGTGACTGGGGTCCTTGTTAAAGTTGAGGGTCGGATGAATTCCACCTAATATCAACAAATTCTTCAGGATAATGTTCAAGCATCAGTCACAAAGTTGAAGTTACGCAGGGGTTGGATATTCCAACAAGACAATGACCCTAACCACACTTCAAATCTACAAAGGCATTTATGCAGAGGGAGAAGTAAAATATTCTGGAAAGGCTGTCACAGTCCCCTGACTTGAATAGCATCGAAAATCTATGTGATGAATTTAAGCAGGCTGTTCATGCTCGGCAGCCATCAAATTTAACTGAACTGGAGAGATTTTTTATTGACGAATGGTCAGAAATACCGCCATCAAGAATCCAGACACTCATCAAAGGCTATAGGAGGTGTCTAGAGGCTGTTACATTTGCAAAAGGAGGCTCAACTAAGTATTGATGTAATATCTCTGTTGGGTTGCCCAAATTTATGCACCTGTCTAATTTTGTTATGCTGAAATACTACTGTTTCGATAAGGCATGCAGGGCCGCCATTAGAAATCACGGGGCCCCGTACAACAAAATTTTTGGGGCCCCCTGGGCCCCGCCCACACTGACGACCAAGCTCCACCCCATTTCCCGCCCACTCCACATCGCAGTTAAAAGACCACACAGACATCAGCGCTAAAAAAGTAACCCCCCCCCCACACAAGTTGTAAAAAGCTATTGATAGTCAGGGCCCCCTTATAAAAAATTGGGGCCCCAAAAAAAAAAAAATAATTTTTTTTTTTTTTAAAAAAAAAGACATTGGTGGCAGGGGCCCCCTTATAAGTTAAAAAAAACTTGGGGCCCCAACAAAAAAAATTAAAAAAAACTAAAAAATAAACAAACATTGGTGGCAGGGGCCCCCTTATAAGTTAAAAACAAATTGGGGCCCCAAAAAAAATTTAAAAAAAAAAAAAAAATTTTATAGAAAAAAAAAAAAACATTGGCGGCAGGGGCCCCCTTATAAGTTAAAAACAAATTGGGGCCCCAAAAAAAATTTGAAAAAAAAAAAATTGTTTTGAAAAAAAAAAAAAAACATTGGCGGCAGGGGCCCCCTTACAAGTTAAAAACAAATTGGGGCCCCAAAAAAAAATTTAAAAAAAAAAAAAAAAAATTTTTTGAAAAAAAAAAAAACATTGGCGGCAGGGGCCCCCTTATAAGTTAAAAACAAATTGGGGCCCCAAAAAAAATTTGAAAAAAAAAATAATTGTTTTGAAAAAAAAAAAAAAACCATTGGCGGCAGGGGCCCCCTTACAAGTTAAAAACAAATTGGGGCCCCAAAAAAAAATTTAAAAAAAAAAAAAAAATTTTTTGAAAAAAAAAAAAAAACATTGGCGTCAGGGGCCCCCTTATAAGTTAAAAACAAATTGGGGCCCCAAAAAAAATTTAAAAAAAAAAAAAAATTTTTTTGAAAAAAAAAAAAAACATTGGCGGCAGGGGCCCCCTTATAAGTTAAAAACAAATTGGGGCCCCAAAAAAAAATTTAAAAAAAAAAAAAAATTTTTTGAAAATTGGCGGCAGGGGCCCCCTTATAAGTTAAAAACAAATTGGGGCCCCAAAAAAAATTTGAAAAAAAAAAAAATTGTTTTGAAAAAAAAAAAAAAACATTGCCGGCAGGGCCCCCCTTACAAGTTAAAAACAAATTGGGGCCCCAAAAAAAAATTTAAAAAAAAAAAAAAAATTTTTTTGAAAAAAAAAAAAAACATTGGCGTCAGGGGCCCCTTACGAGTTAAAAAAAAAATTGGGGCCCCAAAAAAACATGTTTTAAAAAAAAAAGATTGGTTGCAGGGGCCTATAGAATATTAAAATAATACATTGGTGGCCAGGAGATTAAAAAAAAAAAAATACACAAACTGGTGTTCAGTAGAATTGAACTCACGGCTTCAGTACTTCAACTTCACCTCCTTTCGTGACTTCGGGTCTTTTCGGCGCTTCGTGACTTCGGCTTTTTCCGTGACTTCGGGTCTTTTCGGCGCATCGGCTTCGGCTTTTCGGCACTTCCGCATTCGGCAGCACAGAGGCAAGACGTACGGCTCGGGCGCTCGTAAGGGGGGCCCGGATCTTCAAAAAATGCAGCGCTGCCGGGCCCCCCTTCATGCCCGGGCCCGGTACGCTTGTCCCCCCTGTCCCCCCCTGATGGTGGCCCTGAAGGCATGTTATATATTAAAAGGAAGTTGCTGCTTTGAAAGCTCAGCCTATGATAAACAAAACTCCAAAGAATTAAAGGAAAACTATACCCCCAAAATGAACACTTAAGCAACAGATAGTTTATATCAAATTGAATGACATATTAAAGAATCTTACCAAACTGGAATATATATTTACATAAATATTGCCCTTTTACATCTCTTGCCTTGAACCACCATTTTGTGACTCTATCTGTGCTGCCTCAGCGATCACCTGACCAGAAATACTACAACACTAACTGTAACAGGAAGAAGTGAGGAAGCAAAAGGCAGAACATGTTAATTGGCTCATGTGACCTTACATGTGGTTTGTATGTGAGCACAGTGAATCTTATGATCTCTGGGGGCGGCCCTTATTTTTTAAAATGGCAATTATCTATTTATGATTACCCAATGGCACATACTACTAAAAAAGTATATTATTATGATAATGGTTCATTTACATAAAGCAGGGTTTTACACATGAGCTGTTTTACTCAGTATCTTTTAATAGAGACCTACATTGTTTGGGGGGTATAGTTTTCCTTTAAGAGGGGTTTAAAACTTATAATTAGAAATTGCAAGATCATAACAGTTTCTGTACTGCAGCAGGGTCTGATAAGAATAATGAACAATGTCTGTAAAGCAATAGTAACACAGTGATTTTTTAAATTATAGTTTGTATAATATAATAATTTGTATAGTTTGTATAAGACAATAATTTGTCACAGAAACCCATTTTTTTCAGTCCAATAAACTGCTACTGACTTGAAAGCAACTTTAAAAAAACAGGCATACAAACATTATGAATTATGCTGAGTTAAATATTTGAATCTTCTTTAAATTAGATACAAAGGTTAATGTTGTAAAAAAGGAAAAACAATTGTGGAGTTAAAACACGCTGATAAAAGGAGACTATTGAGGATATAAAACAAATGCTGCCATCTGGTGTTTGAACATCATTTTATAACTTCCATTAATTCAGTATACGAAAACACACTTTCTATCAGACAGACACTAGAAGAAAAATCCAATTATACAGTATATGGAAGGTGACATTTACGTTGCTGTTACAAAACATATGTTAATAATGGCACAGGCTTACCTTGAAATAATATAATAGGCACCTTCTATGGGATCTTTGTTTTATATAGTTTAAATAGTATGGGTACCCTGTACAGTATAAAGCATGTACACAAACAGGGACACAGTGACTATAAATGAACCAATGATAATACATTTTTATTAACAAATTCAATACACTGTACATGCCCCAAAGAGCTTACAGTCTTTAAGTACTTCAGTGCCCATCTTATTTAAATGCTGATACCTGTTTCATGGTCTATTTTTTTTTTTACTTTAACTGATTTGATTATGTATGCTTTACTAAATCTATCTGGGATAGTCTAAATATTTTTAAATTAATTTAAAGGCTTTACATATTTTTTCACGCTAGGGGGGCATTGGTGGTGGTGAGGTATACATTTTGTAGTTTCAAAATTATTTTTGTGCTCTGTGTATTAAATAAAGGAGAATCTGATCAAAAATGCCCAGTGTCTTGAGAGTATCCAATTGAGGATGAATACAGGTATATATAAATAATAAAGCTATTTTAACCCTTTAAGTGCCAGCAGAATTTAACATTTTGGTTACGCGAAATGCCAGCCGTTTTTGAAACATTTTGTGCTCTCTCACTTTAGGGGCATTTTCTGAGGGGAAACCTATAGTTTACCTAGGAAAACTATACATTGTTTTTTTCAGTAGAAACTGAGCTTTCTAAATCTGCCTGAGTTTTCATGTATTTCCACCTGTGCAAAAAAATTTATAGTGCTAAATACCAAAAAAAAAGAAAAAATACCATTTTTCATTGTATATCAATTTTATATCAGAAAAATATTTAATTTTACGGATGAAAATCCAACTGATTTGGAAAGCCTTATGTCTCTCGAACGTGCCAATACCAGATATGTATAGTTTTAGGGAGATTTAGGACTTCTGTACAGCAAAAACTCCTGGCAGTATATTACCGAATTTTGAAAGCACTAAGGCAGAAAACGGCATGCTTTCGATTCCAAGGCAAAAAATCCTAAAACCGTAGGTTTACCCCAGAAAACCATACATTTTTGAAAAGTACACATTCTGCCGATTACAAAATGGGTAACTATGTCTCTCTACTCCCAACTACCAAACATAAAAACTTGTCTGAACATAGCGGTTTTTCAAAAAAAAATTCAAAATTCTGAAAAATCATTTCATAGGTTTTATTTTGCTGCTCCGCATATCCCAAACTATATTAGGTACCAAGAAAAAGCACCTGAAATATGATTGCCAGGGGTCCACTGAACAGTTTGATACCCATTATGCATAGGTTTACCAAAGTATCTGGCATTTAGAGACACCAATATGAAGTTAGCACATCCAAATTGTTCAGGACTTTACTCAAATCAACACATTGACTGCATATTTTGTGGGGTAAAAACACAGAAATATATGTCTACCCCCCAAACCCATATATTTATGATTGCCAGGGTTCCTCTGAACATTTTGGTGGCCATTGTTCATAAGTTTACCAAAGTATCTGGCATTTAGAGGCCCCAAAATGAAGTTAGCGCATACAAACAGTCCCGTGGGTAACCAGCTAATGAAAAATCAACACATTGACTGCATTTTTGTGGGGTAAAAACACAGAAATATATGTTTACCCCCCCCAAAACCCATATATTTTTGGAAAGTACACATTCTACAGAATCTAAAATGGGTACCCATGCCTTTCTGCTCCAAACTACTGAGTCGCAAGGCTTTCCCACAATTGTCGGTTTTGGTGAAATATCTGAAAATTGCCTCAAAGCTTCAACTTCTCAGCACCATATCACCTATGTATCGTTACACACCAAGAAAAAGCACCCTAAATATGATTGCCAGGGTTCCTCCAAACAGTTTGGTGGCCATTGTTCATAGGTTTACCAAAGTATCTGGCATTTAGAGGCCCCAAAATGAAGTTAGCGCATACAAACAGTCCCGTGGGTAACTTCAGCTAATGAAAGATCAACACATTGACTGCATTTTTGTGGGGTAAAAACACAGACATATATGTTTACCCCCCAAACCCATACATTTTTGGAAAGTACACATTCTACAGAATCTAAAATGGGTACCCATGCCTTATTGCTCCAAACTACTGAGTCGCAAGGCTTTCCCAAAATTGACGTTTTTTGTGAAATATCTGAAAATTGCCTCAATGCTTCAACTTTCCAGCATCATATCGCCCATGTATCATTACGTATCACAAAAAAGCACCCAAATTGTGATTGCCAGGGGTCCTCCAAACAGTTTGGTGCCCACTGTGCATAGGTTTACCAAAGTATATGGCATTTAGAGGCCCCAAAATTAAGTTAGCACATACAAATTGTCCTGTGGGTAACTTCAGCTAATGAAAAATCAACACATTGACTGCATTTTTGTGGGGTAAAAACACAGAAATATATGTTTACCCCCCAACCCCATATATTTTTGGAAAGTACACATTCTACAGAATCTAAAATGGGTACCCATGCCTTTCTGCTCCAAACTACTGAGTCGCAAGGCTTTCCCACAATTGTCGGTTTTGGTGAAATATCTGAAAATTGTCTCAAAGCTTCAACTTCTCAGCACCATATCACCCATGTATCGTTACGCACCAAGAAAAAGCACCCTAAATATGATTGCCAGGGTTCCTCCGAACAGTTTGGTGGCCATTGTTCATAGGTTTACCAAAGTATCTGTCATTTAGAGGCCCCAAAATGAAGTTAGCGCATACAAATAGTCCTGTGGGTAACTTCAGCTAATGAAAGATCAACACATTGACTGCATTTTTGTGGGGTAATAACACAGAAATATATGTTTACCACCCAAACCCATACATTTTTGGAAAGTACACATTCTACAGAATCTAAAATGGGTGCCCATGCCTTATTGCTCCAAACTACTGAGTCGCAAGGCTTTCCCACAATTGACGGTTTTTGTGAAATATCTGAAAATTGCCTCAATGCTTCAACTTTCCAGCATCATATCGCCCATGTATCATTACGTATCACAAAAAAGCACCCAAATTGTGATTGCCAGGGGTCCTCCAAACAGTTTGGTGCCCACTGTGCATAGGTTTACCAAAGTATATGGCATTTAGAGGCCCCAAAATGACGTTAGCACATACAAATTGTCCTGTGGGTAACCAGCTAATGAAAAATCAACACATTAACTGCATTTTTGTGGGGTAAAAACACAGAAATATATGTTTACCCCCCAAACCCATATATTTTTGGAAAGTAAACATTCTACAGAATCTAAAATGGGTACCCATGCCTTTCTGCTCCAAACTACTGAGTCGCAAGGCTTTGCCAAATTTGGCGGTTTTGGTGAAATATCTGAAAATTGCCTCAAAGCTTCAACTTTCCAGCATCGTATTGTCCATGTATCATTACGAGCATAAAGCATCCTAAATATAAACATAGGGGTCTACTAAACAGTTTGATGCCCAATGTGCATAGATATACCAAACTATGTGGCGCACAGAGACCCCCAAATGACAATATGTATAGACATTTTCACGGCTGACGCGCTGGCTGCTGCAATATAACCACCCGGTGTGTGTATTATGCGACATTAGACCACCTAACAGTACAGAGACCCCAGAAAACCATATATTTTCAGAAAGTACACATTCTGACGAATCCAATATGGGTAAATAAGTGTTTCTACTGCAAACTGCCAAACTGCAAAGCAATGCTGAACATAACGGTTTTTATCAAATTTCTGAAAATCGTCACAAAGCTTGAATTTTACCCCATTATATGCCCCACATTTCGTAACGTATCAGCATAAAACATCCTAAATATTCACGCCAGGGGTCTACTAAACACTTTGATGCCCAATATGCATAGATATACCAAACTATGTGGCACACAGAGACCCCCAAATGACAATAGTGTATATACATTTTCACAGCTGACGCGCTGGCTGCTGCAATATAAGCACCTGGTGTGTGTATTATGCGACATTAGACCCCCCTAACAGTACAGAGACCCCAGAAAACCATATATTTTCAGAAAGTACACATTCTGACGAATCCAATATGGGTAAATAAGTGTTTCTACTGCAAAATGCCGAACTGCAAAGCAATGCGGAACAAAGTTTTTTATCAAATTTCTGAAAATCGTCACAAAGCTTGAATTTTACCCCATTATATGCCCCACATTTCGTAACTTATCAGCATAAAACATCCTAAATATGAACGCCAGGGGTCTACTGAACACTTTGATGCCCAATATGCATAGATATACCAAACTATGTGGCGCACAGAGACCCCCAAATGAAAATAGTGTATATACATTTTCACGGCTGACGCGCTGGCTGCTGCAATATAAGCACCTGGTGTGTGTATTATCCGACATTAGACCCCCCTAAAAGTACAGAGACCCCAGGAAACCATATATTTTCAGAAAGTACACATTCTGACGAATCCAATATGGGTAAATAAGTGTTTCTACTGCAAACTGCCAAACTGCAAAGCAATGCTGAACATAACGGTTTTTATCAAATTTCTGAAAATCGTCAGAAAGATTGAATTTTACCCCATTATATGCCCCACATTTCGTAACGTATCAGCATAAAACATCCTAAATATTCACGCCAGGGGTCTACTGAACACTTTGATGCCCAATATGCATAGATATACCAAACTATGTGGCGCACAGAGACCACCAAATGACAATAGTGTATATACATTTTCACAGCTGACGCGCTGGCTGCTGCAATATAAGCACCTGGTGTGTGTATTATGCAACTTTAGACCCCCCTAACAGTATAGAGACCCCAGAAAACAATATATTTTCAGAAAGCACACATTCTGACAAATCCAATATGGGTAAATAAGTGTTTCTACTGCAAACTGCCAAACTGCAAAGCAATGCTGAACATTACGGTTTTTATCAAATTTCTGAAAATCGTCACAAAGCTTGAATTTTACCCCATTATATGCCCCACATTTCGTAACTTATCAGCATAAAACATCCTAAATATTCATGCCAGGGGTCTACTGAACACTTTGATGCCCAATATGCATAAATATACCAAACTATGTGGCGCACAGAGACCACCAAATGACAATAGTGTATATACATTTTCACAGCTGACGCGCTGGCTGCTGCAATATAAGCACCTGGTGTGTGTATTATGCAACATTAGACCCCCCCTAACAGTACAGAGACCCCAGAAAACCATATATTTTCAAAAAGTACACATTCTGACGAATCCAATATGGGTAAATATGTGTTTCTACTGCAAACTGCCAAACTGCAAAGCAATGCTGAACATAACGGTTTTTATCAAATTTCTGAAAATCGCCAGAAAGCTTGAATTTTACCCCATTATATGCCCACATTTCGTAGCGTATCAGCATAAAACATCCTAAATATGAACGCCAGGTGTCTACTAAACACTTTGATGCCCAATATGCATAGATATACTAAACTATGTGGCGCACAGAGACCCCCAAATGGATATATAGTAGATAAAATTTACAAGGCAAAATAAAAAAGGCAGTAAAGAGTGAAATGCAAAAAAGTCCAATAAAACCACAAAAATCAATGTTTTTTTTCCAGACTAGTGTTATCGGCCGTCAGAATCACAGTTTGAATATTTTAGCTGGGCCAAACAGGTTATACGGCTAGAAACAAGTGAACACAACATATGCAGAGCTGAAAATGCAATAAAATGGCTAAAAATTCAATAAAATGGCTAAAAATGCACCAAAATACCCAAAATTGCAATATAATCACCGAAATAACATACAAAAGGTATTGCACAGTATGGTTAGCGAATACGCTATTCGTAATGGCAATAAAACATTTTTTTCATCCAAAAAAAGAGACGATGCGATAAGGAAAAAAAAAAAGCCACAATGCCATGTATGTGCGTGTGCACAATTGGTAAATTACATGTCATGTGCGCGTGTGTGCGTGTGCACGTGTGTGTGAGTGCAGTGAGTGTAAGTGACCCCCCCAATCCGCAAATATGTATGTGTAAGTGTGTGTAAGTGTGAATCTAAGTGTGTATTACTGTAATAAGTGTGTGTTGGTGTGTTTGTGTGTGTAATTGTTGCACTAACCTGAAAAAATTGCTGGAGACTGTTGCAGGCGATCTGGAAGGGCCCCAGGAAGAGATCTGCGTCGTCATCGGTGTCCCTGTGCTGTGTGGGCGGAGCTGATCGTCGCAGTGCAGGCTGCAGCAGCAGGACACGTAAGTAACACGTGCCTGCTACTGCTTTGGGGCCCCTGGGCGATCGCGCCCCAGGGGCCACTCGATCCCCTGGTCTGCTCGTTGCCTAGGGGCAGGGGATTGTGAGGGAATGGAGCGAGCGGCTCTAACAGCCACTCCTCCGCTCGCAAACCCGGAAGTGCTGCAGAACGTAGAATCTACGTTCTGTGGCATTTCAAGTTACTTTTCCACAGAACGTAGATTCTACGTTCTGTGGTACTTAAAGGGTTAATTCATATTCATTTGCATTTTAGACTGTACAGCTTGTTCCAGGATACATATCAACAACTGGAGCCAGGGGACTGTCATAGTCTCCAATAATTAACCCCACCCCATTAATAACTCTAACAGCACAAATAGCTTTTTTTAAGCTAAAACAATTCTGAATTTAAGCTTATTGGCACCAATGTTAAAATGACTTGCCTTGTGGCTAAAATGGCTCTGTCTAGAGCATTCTCTTTCTCTCCACATAAAGACTATTAGCTCTGGGATTTTTTGTAGATGTTCCCATTTTTTCCATAATGCTACAGTATATTACAGCATGTAGGAAAAGACAAGGTGATTATACCAGCTTTATGGAAAATAATTTAGCTTCTGTGTTTTTACTAGAGCCAAGGAAAAAGACAGCATGCTGTGGCCAGTATCATGTTGATGTCACATATACAGCACATGCAGCCATTTTTATGGTGGTATTTGGACCTTTCTCGTTCCAATGTTTCTTTAATCTCAAGCTAAGGGTACTTGGGGAGACACATTTATCGAGGGTCAAATTTCAATTTCATTTGAGTTTTTTAAACTCCCTTAAATTCTACTTAATTTGAAATTCGACTTGGGGAGATTAAAAAAAATCGAATCTGTAAAAGTCGGACGAATTTAAACGACTTGAAAACTCGAATCAAATATAAATTCAATCAAACTCGATTTGAGTTTTTTCTCCAAAAAAAAAAGGTTGAATGTCAGGAAGACTACAAACAACTCCAAATTGACCCCTGGACCTCTCCCATTGACTTAAACAGTAATTTGGCAGGTTTTAGGTGGTGCATAGTCAAATTTGAATTCTTAAAGGGCCACAGTATAAATCTTGGAAATCGAATTCGAACTTTTTAAAAAAACTCGAATAGACTTTGGATAATTCCCTAGTTGAATTTGACAGTTTTGACCCTAACTAAAATTAAAAATTTCGACCCTTAGGGGCATATTTATGAAGGGTCGAATTTCAAAATTGAAAAATCTTCGAAATGTGAATTCAAAAAGACCAACTGAAGAGAAATTAAGTCGAAGTTTTTTTTTTGCTCGAATAGGTCAGTTTTTGATAGAATAGGTCTGTATTCGCCCGAATTCATATCGTATGGATCGAAGGATCAAATTAGATTCAAAGTTTTTCCCAACAAAAAAAATTTGATCCGAAGTCCTCCAATTGACTCCAAATAAGTTCTAGGAGGTCCCCCATAGGCTAAAACAGCAATTAACAGGTTATAGATGGCGAATGATCGAAGTCGAATTTTTTAAAGAGACAGTACATGATAAATTTCAATATTCGAATTTTTGAATTATTTTAAATTTGAATCCAATTTGAAAAAAATATATATAAAAAATAGCTTGAAATTCTAATTTTTTTCATTTGAAAATTCAACTCGACCTTTGATAAATTTGCCCCTAAGAGAAAGTTACTTTAGGTGAGGCCAGTATGTTCTATGTATGAATATATTTAAAAATAAGCAATACGACTTACAGTAACCAATGATTACCCCAGACACTGCAAAAGTAAAGTTGTTTCCAGAGAGGTTAGGAATTATTTCCATAGGTTAGCACAGAAAAAGTGACAAAGAAAACTATGGCTGGAAAAATGACTTAATTCTGTTGAAGACAACAATTACTCAAAAATATTTGTTATAAATATATTTGATTGATTCAGACAGGTGGTCCTGTAAATGTTCTAACACTATAAATATACTGTATTTACAAACTAGCAAACAAAAATAGAATGCAAAGAATTTGCAAATCTAGAGTTCTTCAAAGCACTGAAAAAAAACATAAAAACATATAATATACACAGTAATCATGAAACAATCATGAAAGAATTTGCTTTAAACTATATATAATTTCTCTTGGCAGAGAAGTGATTTAAAATAAAAACACGCCACCAGTATAACAACTTTCCAGCACAGGTGTAGAATTAAAATAGCAGTGCTAGACTTGCAGTCTGGTGATACTTGAGAATATAGAAAGTGTCTTAGATACCTAGTTGAGTAGCACACACATACAGTATTGGTATTATGTATGTACTCTGACTGCAAATTGTATTTTTAATAAAAAAAATATTGTTTTCATTATAAATCCTATGTATAAAGCAATATGGCTCGATGTATCAACAGAGCTTATCAAGATACTGGTCATATTATCTGCCCTTAATTTATATCTGATTTACTTTTTGGATATTACAGGAAAGAAGGAAGCTATCTAATTTGTAAACCATGACATTACAGGTTTACAGAACTGCAGAAATATTTTGAGCAAGTGCGCATAGAAGCCTCCTTTGCGACCCACAAACGCACGTCAAGAGTCCATCCAACCCTGGTAGAGGCTAATACCTTTTTTTACGCTGCTCACTAAGTAGGCCTTCCGGCTAGAAGGACTGCATCCACTTTTGGTAAATCAATTATAAATAGGCTGTAGCTCACCTTTAGTATATGTAGGTGGATTCTCCTGCAAGGTGTCCTGTGTCCACACCCAAATTGATACAGTCAGTATTATAATAGAAAGCAGGACAAATCCAAGGCAGTAGCTTGTTTCGGGCGTTGGCCCTTTATCAAGTGTCAAGTGTAACTTGATAAAGGGCCAACGCCCGAAACATGTTGTGGAGCATTTTTCCCCAATAAAAGCACTTTGCAGTCATAGCTACTGCCTTGGATTTGTCCTGCTTTCTATATTTATACTGACTGCATCCACTTTTGAAGATAACGTGGGACACCTGACCTGTTTCAGGACATAAAATCCAAGATACTTTCTATCAAACAAACAGCAAAGCCTTCCACAGGTTTTTTCGTGCAACAGTTTGCGGTTTCCTTTCATAAATCACAACTATCCGCGATTTCTAAAAACATTCTCATTTATATTTTACTGCATTTTTTTTTTTGCAAACTGAGAAAAAAGCGTGAATTTTGATAAATCTGTCCCTATTACCTTTTTAAAAAATGCAAAAGTTGCAAAGCAGGGTTGGTAGGCTGTTAAGATGAACAAGTTGATTAATTAAAAGGCTTGTAAAAATTATTACATAAGATTATTGTTAAACAACTCCAGTTATAAAATTAGATAGGGGTTAAAGTAATAAACTCATTTTTCTCTCTTGTCTCTCTTTTCTCCCTTGTCTTTCACCAGCAGGAGAAAGACAAGGGTGGACAAGCAGGAGAAACATACAGCCAGTGGGTGTCTACGTATTTACTACACTTCATACTAAAAAATGGTTACAAATATTTAACAGGTGTATATTGCAAATAGCATATACCATAGAGAAGCAAACAAAAATGAACATATTATTCCTTAACAACCATTTTATTTAAAGAAGAGGGAAAGGCTAAAATTAAATAAGCTTTATCAGAAAGTCTATATAAATACACCAGTAAACCCTCAAAGCAATGCTGCTCTGAGTCCTCTGTCAAAATAAACACAGCATTTCTTTCCTTATATTGTGTACATATGGGCTTCTGTATCAGACTTCCTGTTTTCAGCTTAAACCTCCCAGGCTAGGGCTTGAGCATGCTCAGTTTGCTCCTCTCTCCCTGTCCCCCTCCCTCCCTGCTGTAATCTGAGCCCAGAGCTATGAGTGAACAGGGAGAGACTCAGGCAGGAAGTGATGTCACACCAAGCTAATATGGATGATGATATCTTAAACAAACAGAGAGAGCAGGGAGAGACTCAGGCAGGAAGTGATGTCACACCAAGCTAATATGGATGATGATATCTTAAACAAACAAAGAGAGCTCTAGAGCTGTTTACTCATGTATGGTAAAGCATTCTGTAGAATAAAATATAGTGTTATAGTAGCACTATTGCTGATAATCTATTAGAAATAAACTGCTTTGGTAGTTTTCCTTCTCCTTTAAGGTTAGAAGTTTTTGCAACTAATAAATCTTAACTTAAAGAAGAAGGAATAGCATTTTACACCTGGGGGTGCCAAAAATTAGACACCCTCAATTGACTACTTAACTACTCCCAACCTCCCCCACATATTTGCTGTCCTAGGCCCAGGCCTGTGTGACCTGCCAACAAATCTGAGTCTGAGAGGCCCATGCAAAGGTGTTATGGTTCCGTTAAATTCATGAAATATATCAGTTAAAATAATGCTTTGAATAAGTGCTGTATTCAGGGGCATAACTAGTCAGACCTTACAAATGTTGGTCATCACTAAGTACCCCTCGATACATCCTGAATTGAGGGGCACTGAGTGATGAAAAGTGTCAATAGATTCTTAAGAGATATGTATAATTCTTAAAATGTAGGAAAACTCATATTATTTTGCTGTGTAAAATTCTACACCAAAACACCTAGGGGCACATTTACCAAGGGGGTTATTTATCAAGGTCCGAATTTATCTCAATATCGGCTACTACAAACTTCGATCTAACCTGCTCTGGTTTTTAACTCTTATTTATTATTACATTTTCCCGGGAAAAGCTCAGATTTTCATGATTTTTTCGTGTATTTTCCCCGAAATCTTAAAATTTTTGGGAGTTTTCACTCGAAAGCTCTGAAAACATCGTAAAATTGCCAAAAATCCCTGATACAACCAAAAATCAATGGGACTGTTCCCATTGACTTTTATGCAACCTCGATAGGTTTGAGATGCCGTGTTTTTATATTCAGGCTTTTTAGCCCTCTGGGTTTAATAAATTCCAAAAAATTCGTGATTTTTTTTTTAAAAGTCCGATTTTATAAAAAGAAATCACAAATTTCTCGGATTTCGGGTATTCAGAGCTGAGTAAATAACCCCCCAAGTGTTGAAGTGAATTCGAATTGAATATTCGAATTCAAAAACTTCTAAGTTCGAGTTAATTTTTGGGTACTTCGACCATCGAAAAGGCCTACATTCAACTTCGATTCGAGGTAAAAAAGTTTGACTTTGAAAATCAAAGTACTGTCTCTTTAAAAAAGTTCGACTTCGACACTTTGCCACCATAAACCTGCCGAATTGCTATGTTAGCCTATGGGGACCTGCTAGAACCAATAGCCAACATTTGGCTAAGTTTTTAGAAGTCGAAATAAAATTGTTCGATCGATTGATTAAATAGTTTGAATCTCAAAAATCCTCCCCCCCTCCCGTGTGTTGCCCACCCTCCCTCCTCCCCCCTGGCCTACCAGTCCCGCTGGGCAAATGCCCCTAACTTGTTACCCTTCTGCGCAGGTCCAGTCCAGGGAGTTCACAGGCGACATCTTCTTCCACACGATCTTCTTCCTGCTTTGAACGGCGTTTTGGCGCATGCGCAATAGGAGCATTTCGCCGGTACGGATTAACTGCGCATGCGCCAAAAGTCACAAAGTACTTTTGGCGCATGCGCAGTAGATAGTACCGGTGAAATGTTCCTACTGCACATGCGCCGGTCAAAGCAGGAAGAAGATCGCGTGGAAGAAGATGTCGCCTGTGAACTCCCTGGACTGGACCTGCGCAGAAGGGTAACAAGTTAGGCGCATTTGCCCAGCGGGACGGGTAGGCCAGGGGGGAGGAGGGAGGGTGGGCAACACACGGGAGGGGGGGAGGGTTTTTTGCGCCAACTAGGTTTCCTTCCCCTTTAAAATTAGCAGGTAAAATCTGTTACAAGATTAGACATGTATTTCCACATGCATGCATTTGATTTACTCCTGAAATATACACTATTGCTTTTCACCACCTCCGAGCTGGGGTAACCCAATATGTTAATATAGCAAGTTAAGGCAGAGAAAACTTAAAAGCAGTCCAAATTTGCACCGATACAGTAGCAGATATTAAGAATATTCTGTGAGTTGTTGTGGCTAAAAGGTTAAATTGCCTATAGCTCTGTTTTGTCTATTTTTCAAACATAAAATTAAAATTTGATGGGTGTTGTGTACTATATTGTATTAAAGGAGACATATAGCATAACTAAAACTCCCTTAGATCTTGTAGGCAATAATGAATAATATAAGGTAGTAGTTTCATCCTGGTCTAACAATTATCATTAACTTTAAAAATGGCCCCTTTATTGGAGTGCCCTATAAATCAGGTATGGACAATTACAAGAGGTCCTCTGCACTCAACCTATTATAAATATATTTAAGACAGAGACATTTTGTGCATACTGCTACTGAAAAATGCCTTACCCTTTAAACAACACAGGGATTGTTTGTCCATATATTGCAATATATCTAAGGTGGCCAACTACGTCAAAGTCATCCCATATCTGGCCAGACCTATGCTCAATTTTTATCTGATTCATTAAGAATTCTATTGCTTAATTATACATTTTACAAAGGGACTAGGTTTTACCTGCAACTTACTAGCTGCTTTCAAAGTAAAACTCCCAAACTTGGCTGCCCTTTTATTAGACACCAGTGGGATCACCTGACTATAGCTGGGAAGGGTGGGGGCTACAACATGGAGCTGGTCACTGCTCCTGTATAACTATAACAAACAAGGAAAAGTTGTGCTCACCACTCATTTTTAAAAACATTAGACAGGTGTGCAATGAGGCTGTGACCACAAAATATATATATATAGACAATTACAAGAGGTCCTCTGCACTCAACCCATTATCAATATATTTAAGACTGAGACATTTTGTGCATACTGCTACTGAAAAATGCCTTACCCTTTAAACAAAACAGGGATTGTTTGTCCATATATTGCAATATATTTAAGCTGGCCAACTACATCAAAGTCATCCAATATCTGGCCAGACCTACGCTGAATTTTCATCTGATTCATTAAGAATTCTATTGCTTAATTATACATTTTACAAAGTTTTACCTGCAACTTACTAGCTGCTTTCATAAATCATATTATGGTCATTGTCCCTGTTTCAAATGATGGGTGGGCCTGTCCTAATGGTCCCTACCAGAAGCACAATAGGAAGGGAATAACCCAGGGTTGCCAGGTTAGCGGGGGTTCAGTCAAATTGGGCTACTAATTTAAAGCCCACGTGGGGTTCGAAAGTACAAACTAGCCAAGTTATGGATTTGGGCTACTTTTTGGGCCTTTGGCTTGTTTGAAATTTGGAAACCAGCCAAAGTTTTTTCTTGCCCTAATGTGCTAAGCCTGCGTCTCCCAGTGCATGTTGGGTAATGTTTTTGTATAACAATTCTGGGGCAAAAATCTGCTGGCCACCGATTAGAGGTTGTCCTGTTTTACCAATATTTATTGAACTTGTATATGTATGACTTATGGGGCCCCTATACCTCCTGGGCCCCCCTCTGTAGTTACGCCCCTGGTGACAGGTGAATCTGTCCCATTTTGCTTCATGGGAAAATTTGTGCAAATTTTAAAAAGGCGTATTTTCACATAAATTCATTTATTTTTTAGATTTTTTTCACTGCATAATATTGTGCTGTTTTTGGGCTACTTTTAAAGTGTCTCTTGGCTAGTTTTGGGCTGATTTTGAAAATTAGACCTGGCAACCCTGGAATAGCCTATCACAGCCCTGCCGTCACAAAAGCAAACACAGGCTTCAGTTCTCTATCAGG
The DNA here is from genome assembly GCA_038501925.1 of Xenopus petersii. Taxonomy (NCBI): domain Eukaryota; kingdom Metazoa; phylum Chordata; class Amphibia; order Anura; family Pipidae; genus Xenopus; species Xenopus petersii. The sequence goes on from CM076677.1 coordinate 54,266,468, forward strand.
TCAGCCTAGCTGCTGATTAGTTTCTGTCCTACATAGGGTTGCCACCTTTTCCGGAAAAAATTCCGGTCTTCCTATATATTCTGTTTTCCCTACTAATAACATTGGGATCAACCATAATTTTTACAGGCAAGGACGGTAAAACACCAACCAGGTGGAAACCCTAGTCCTACAGCCTTGGGCAGAGTTGCCAGGTTGGTCAGTTTTCCAGCCAAATTGGGCTACTTATTTAAAGTCCAGGTGGGATTTGAAAGTACAAACTAGCCAAGGTGCAGATTTGGGCTACTTTTTGGCCCATTGGCTGGTTTGTACTTTGGAAACCAACCACATTTTTTTCTTCCCCTAATGTGCCAAGTCTGTCTCCCAATGCATGTTGGGTAATGTAGTTTTTGTTTAACAATTTGTCAAGCTCAATGTAAGACTACAATAACCAGCATGCAAAGGGACTGACTTGTGTAGAACTCAGCAGTTACCAGATTTCGGGCTCTGTATCCCAGTCTCCCATTCCATTCTAACATTTTCTGGTAACTTTCCTCAATTTTGTGGCAAAAATTTGCTGGCCACTAAAATGTCTAGAGGTTGACTTGTTTTACCAATATCTATTGAAATTTTCTATGAATTAGGGCCTTGTGGGGGCCCTATACCTCCTGGGCCCCTCCTCTGTAGTAAAACCCTTGATGGCAGGCAAATCTGTCCCATTTTGCCTAGTACCTCTTGGCTAGTTTTGGGCTGGTTTTGTAGCTGAGTTTGGCTGGTTTTGAAAATTAGACCTGATAAACATAGTCATGGGCCTTCCTTTCTGCCATGAGGCTAGATGAGAACCTTATATCAGGCAGCAAAGCCCCACAAGTTACCGGGGCAGCTAAAAGCCACTACTGCTAACTTCACTATTATATAATGAATAAAGCGTTGGCGCATTTTTGTTTTTCGCTCAATTCGTCTCCTTAAGTACTGGTATATTCTAGTCTATGGCACAATAATAGCCTGGAGCAGTGGAAGACCGATATCTAGGAATGGCTTAATTATATCCTCATTGAAAACAGAACCTCTATCTATGCACAGAGCTACGCCCAGTTGCAGCCTTGCCCATAACCGCTGAAGCTGGGCTGAGGCCGTACCAAGCCTCACATGACACAAGAGCAGTTTCCCGGAAATGAAGTTCACATGGATCGCGTTGCCAGTGATGTAATAAAATGTTGAGCGGAAGTAGAAGCTAATAAGCTGTGTAAAGACTCAGTATTTGCAGGCTCGCGGTTTTACATTTGGGAGGTGGCTAAGCACCACATGTAAGGTAAAACAAAGCGGGCAGCCCACGGTAACGACAAAATAAACGACCACCGAGCTTTTTACATTCCTTCCACATAGTACTTATACGCGCGGCCTCTTAGCCCTGCCCTTGCGCGCTCTCGGCTTCCTCTCCCCCGGTGAGACCCCGCCCCATGGGTACGAGCAGTCAGGAGAAGGGGGCGAAGAAGATGGCCGACATGGAGGAGCAGCTGTCTGACGATGAGAAGGTTGGTTGTTGGTTTTGAGTATACGATCACAAAGCTGTTAGTGTAGTGGTGTCCAGCAAGGCGTAGTGATTCCCCTCGGCTCCCTTGCATGCTGGTAGGTCAATGCAGCTTTGCATTACAGCACTGGGTGTGGGTCCCAAGCCTCCCGCCCCCCTCGGCACACATTGGGTTAATTCAGGTGAGAGTACTTTGGGTAAATATCTCCAGAGCCCGAGGCAGCCATAAGTGCGAGCCGGAAGGAATAATATTGAGAGGCAGCGGCGGCCAGCGATTTGTCGCTTCCTCCTCCAGTGTGGTCGCTCCATGTACGGCTAATGCACGAAAATAGGAGCCAGGAGGGCTGAGACCTCCCCCAGGCCAGCTGTAAACTTGTCTGTCTGTGGCAAACTGCCTGCAGCCACCCATCCCCTTCTTTCCCATTGGGGTCTGTCACTTTATGGGCCTTAGACCAATCGGCTTGTTGATGTAGAGCAAGTTATATATATCTTTATTTCTATCTAGTATCGCTTAAACTACACACTGTTATTCACACGGTGATAATAGGAATGTTAGCCAAGGCTCTGGCAGTAATGGAGGGTGAGGGTTACAGAGTCCCTGCCTAGTGTGACACTTCCCAATGACAGATTTGGGGTGGTATCTATCCAGTTTTATTATCTGGGGGGGCCATGGGAAAGGGCAGCATTTGGCAGAGCAGTTCAGGAAAAAGGCAAAATATGGACTGTATGCCCAGACATTTATTTTTGTAGACCAACATATTTCATCGATGCGCCTGTAATTCATAAACATTAATTCATAAACCCAAAAAAGTCTAAAAAAATGTTAGACTGCTTTATTTTATTTATTTTTTATAAGCACACTCATTGTCCACCTGTGGTTTCTCATGCAGCCCGATAGTTTTGCATTACAGTGGGCAAACTCCAGTTTCTGACTGCTTCGGATTCCAGACAAATGGTTACAATACATAGACACCCAGGCTACTGCCACTTCATTCTCTGATTATGATTTCTGGTATGTCCTAGCGCAGTGGTCCCCAACCAGTGGCTTGTGAGCAACATGTTGCTCACCAACCCCTTGGATGTTGCCCCCAGTGTCCCAAAAGCAGGTGCTTATTTTTTTGATTTGTGCCAAGTTTTGGTTGAATAAAAACGATATACTGCAAAACAAAGCCACCTATAGGCTGACAATCCACACAGTCTACCAAATAGCCAATCGCAGCCTATATTTGCCACCCTTTAGGAACTTTTATCATGGTTGTGTGGCTCATGAGAAATAAGGATTGGGGACCGCTGTTCTAGCATCAGTCATTGTCCAACAAGATTCTTCTGTCGCCTCCTCATAGATAATTTCATGAAAAATTACCTTTTTGCACCATCTGTGATCAACATCCGTGTTTAATTTCAAAATGTCAACTTCAGTGACCTTAAAGGAGAAGGAAAGCCCCAGGGTGCAAAACCCCTCCCCTCCGTTGCCCCTCCTCCCCCCTGGCCTACCTGTCCCCCTGGGCAAATGCCCCTAACTTGTTACTCACCCCTCTGCGCAGGTCCTGTCCACGGAGTTCACAGTCGCCATCTTCTCCCACTCGCGTCTTCTTCCTGCTCTGACCGGCGTTTTCTGGCGCATGCGCAGTAGGAACAGTTACCGGTACGGCTCTACTGCGCATGCGCCGAATGTCACGAAGTTTTCCGATTTCACTTCGTGACATTCGGCGCATGCGCAGTAGAGCCGTACCGGTAACTGTTCCTGCTGCGCATGCGCCAGAAAACGCCGGTCAGAGCAGGAAGAAGACGCGCGTGGGAGAAGATGGCGACTGTGAACTCCGTGGACAGGACCTGCGCAGAGGAGTGAGTAACAAGTTAGGGGCATTTGCCCAGGGGGACAGGTAGGCCAGGGGGGAGGAGGGAGGGGGGGGCAACGGAGGGGAGGGGGGGAGGGTTTTTGCGCCCTGGGGCTTTCCTTCTCCTTTAAAATGTTGTTGGTGTAGCTCACTTTCATGACCTAGGTTTATTGATGTGCAAAGGGATACTATAGTGCAGAAGTAGTTACCCACAGAAACCAATCAGATCTTTTCTCTTTCTTTTTAACTTATATTGTACTGATCAAATTTAATTTACAGTTGCTTGCTATAGAACTCTCCTCTCTTGAATAATTCCCACGTGTAACTACACAATGGTTTTGGAAAAAGCATTATATAGACTTATGGGTCTATCAACATGAATATCAATGTATGTAGCTCTTTACAGTGATAAACTCACAAAATTGATTCCTCAATCTTGTGGCTGAAAAAAGTGGAAAGTGCCACATGTGGCTGTTTTGGATGGGTTTCTTTAAAAAACTTTTTGTCTTAGTTTAGTTGCAATGCCTTAAGATGATTATGCACAGGCCAATATTACCTGCTGTGAATTCAGACCTAGTTAGCAGCTTATGCTGTTCACTGGGTCCTCCTGACAACCTGCTGTTCAATATCTATATCTTTGGGTAGGTTTGAAAAATGCATGGCCAGCTTTAATCTATTCTTTTCCTGGATGGTTGTGAAGTTCCATAGTGATATGTCTATCTTGGCAACAATTTGTGCTTTCATCCTGGACTTCTGCTTCCAGGTTAAGTAGCCACACAGAGTAAAAGTGATAGTGATAAGTCCCAGGCTTTTACAGAAATGGGTCAGTATCACTTTGAAAACCTTTATGATGTGGTTGTTTTTGCCGGACAACTTTTCCTACTCTTATTTACCAGATGACGTTCCTCATCCTTGAGAAATGTATCAGCCTGGGCTAATTTTCAGCAGGGAGGGCCACCAACACCTTCCAGCTACTTATCCAGGCACCCCCTGTAATAAAGTGGGTCTTTAAGACTTTTCTGACCAGTTTGTGTTGGGCATGTGCCAAGTCTAAAAAGAGGCAGGGGATAATTAAAGTGGCCCACCATGCAGAAAACTACCTCTGACTGCTGCATTTTTCATAGAGGTGGAGAACTGACCCAAGGTAAGTGATTTCACTGGTTGTTCCAGACAAATTGGCATACCCAGTGACTCAGTAGCTTGTGTTTTACCATTTAACTCCCAAGTAACAAGAGGCTTACTGCTAGTAGAGATTGGATTGTTTGACTTCGATATCTTTTTATGTGACCCAGGAATTCCACACTATAAACTGCAATTTACCAAATCTGCACCCAGAGTCTTATGGCATTTGTGGTATTATAAAATGTATGTAGTGGAAGTAGTTCTACGTAATAAAGATGCATTATAGTAGATTTAGAGAGAGTGCATTTTATCAATACATTTTAATAAAATTAATTTATAACTAGGTTGCAGACTTTAAGTATAATTTTTTAACTGGTATTTGCAGTTTAAAACTCAAGCCACTGAAAACAGAAAATTCATGTAAATTGCAAAAGTGCTATTTCATACACACAATGGTATAAATACTAGGAAAAGATAAAGGCATTGTGCAAAACATTGTAGCTCTGTAGGAAAGTTATAGCTCTGTACAACCACAGCAGGGCAACTGAGACTTGCGGATCTGATGCCCATGTGGGACAAATGTAACTAATTGCAAATTCACTTGTAATGTGTCACAGTGCTGTAGCCACTAGTATTAGGACAGAGCAATATGGACACTTAGAGCAATTTGGGAGCACTGTTAAATTCTCTTGTCTGTTCTTGTCTTACCACCCTATATTTCTTAACATTTTTGTCTTTGTTGTGCTTTAAAGACTGTCACAGCATATGTAGTAATTCATTAATATGTTTTTTATTTATGTATATCTGATAGGATATTATTTCTATGTTGTTAAATGGTAGGGCATTGTTTGTATTTGAAATGGCAAAATAGTTTCATGTAACTTAGAATTCACTTGTATGGGGATACATTTCCTTTTTTGGTTATTTAGTTTAGTTTCATGAGCTTTTGACTGTTTAGGGCAGAAAGAGGAAGTCATAACTCTTCCTGACCATGGTAAGATGGGTTAGGCTCTTGCATTATTGTACATCTTTGAAATGTATTAAACATATATAGGGGATATTTTAGCTGAACTTTTCTATTGTTTATTTTACTATTTATGCATGATCTGTAATTCTTTTATATAACCCTTATACATTTATACAGCTCTTTACAGAGCTCATCATTCACATCAGCCCCTGCCCAAATTAAGCTTAGAAAATGTTTCCTAGCACATTCATACATTTGCATAAGGGTCAATTTTATCAGAAGCCAATTAACTGTCTTTAAGTTTTTGCCTGAGGTTGGAACCCAGAGTGCCTGGAGGAAATCTACATAGACATGGGGAGAATATCCAAACTCTTTGTAGATCGCACAAAATTACGTACAAAATTTGATTGCTATTCCATAATATGAGGCATTTCTAGGACATAAATCATATCCCCAATAGACATTTACACTTTAAGTTCCCAAACTCTCTACTAAAAATAAAAAAATGTATTTCTAGAGACAAGTTAAAAATACTCTGGCTTTAATTGTTTTTCTGTCTCAAAATACCATCATTATCTTCCTCTAAATAATAGACACAAGCATGTCTACTTAAGCATACATAAAAATGTAACTTATTTGCTGTGTTTCTTCTGTCAATATTATTAATCTGGAATAATGTACACTGCTGTGAATACTATTAGCATTATATATTATTTAAAAAGGTTGTAAACACCTAGGACTTATGTCCTTACATTAATAATTGTATTCTTACTCCTACCCCCAACAGTAATTATGTTACATTGTTACATAGTATAAGCCCCCTTAGTTGCAGCCTGTCTTTGATTTACAGATTAGAGGTTCATTATACAGTGGAGAGGGGATTCTAACTGGGAGGAGTAATTTTTTATTAACTGCCATCTCCTTCTGCAGTTGCAACGCAGAACCAGTAAATACCAATTACTTTTATTTTGTCACAGTTTAATGTAGTGCAAGAAGTATCAAAAACAAAATCCAAAAAGCTCAACATTTTTTTCAGCACAAGCCCTATTGACCTTTCACTGGGAAAATATTATTTTCACTTTTAAGAATGACGTTGATCAGCAACATGTAAAAGTAGCAGCAACTAGTGCAACATATGGTGGCAATGAGTCCATGTAAGCCTTTCTAAATTTGGAAAGAAGTCTCACAGTGTGAGAAATGCTAGTGTTGTTACTTTAATTTTTGATTTTTCTACTTCCACTTTAGCATTAAAAAGGCAAATTCAACTTCAGAAAGCATTGGCTAGACAATCCATACATATAAATAAATGATGATGATGATTATGCATAGTCACTGTACCATTCTAGTGGTACCAAAATATCTGACAGTAATCCATGCTGCTAAATTTGTCTCCATTTGGTAGCCTAACTTTTTGATCAGCACTTGTCAAGTAAACATTGCAGCAGTGAAAAATACACTGAGCATATGAATAGTTGTTATATCTGGGACTGTTAGAGTAGAATTATATGTTCTAAACAAAGGGGGCATTATACCAAATTTAACATTAGTTAAAGGAAAACTATACCTCCAAAATGAATACTTCAGCAACAGATAGTTTAGATCATATTTAGTGACATATTAAAGAATCTTACCAAACTGGTATATGTACTTAAGTAAATATTGTCCTTTTACATCACTTGCCTTGAACCACCATTTTGTGATGGTCTCTGTGTTGCCTCAGAGATCACCTGACCAGAAATACTACAACTCTAACTGTTAACAGGAAGAAGTGTTGAAGCAAAAGAACTGTACCTGTTAATTGACTCATGTGACCTAACAAGTATAGTTTATTTGGCATGTTTGTGTGCACAGTGAATCATATGATCCCAGTGGGCGGCCCTTATTTTTTAAAATTGCAATTTTCTATTTATGATTACCCAATATTATTATGAAAATGGTTTATTTACATGAAGCAGGGTTTTACATATGAGCTGTTTTATGCAATATCTTTTTTATAGAGACCTAAATTGTTGGAGGGTATAGTTTTCCTTTAAATGGGGCTTCTGCTAAACACACTTTTTGATTATGGTTTTAATGATGAAATAGCTACGCTTAAATTGTTGTATTAAAGCTTCCTGTACTGTGCACGCACAATCAAAACAAATTGCCAGCCCATTCAGAAGCCTTCTGTATATAATAAGGGACTCCATTTCCAAAAGCTTGACAAACCCTTTAATTCCCTAAGCTTGTTAATAGAGGGCTTTTAAGTGGGCTGGGGCTTGTTTTTATTGTGCTTGTGCGAACTGGAAGCAGAATGTAACTTTCAATTAGGGCACATAAGGAGATTAGTTTCCCACGAGTTTGCCAATGCTATATACTACAATGTTGTATTAGAGGTGGTCAAAATAAATGTCAACCTTTTCAATATGACGGAAATTACCACTGTGCACAATGTGTTAATATGTACAAAATACAACATAACTACAACAAGCTTATAAGTGTGCTAAAGAAAAAAATATAAATAAGAAAAAATGTCCATGAATGTGTCTGTTTATACTTAAGACTGTTTCTTTCATTTATTTGTGCCTAAATAGGTTCGTGTAGCAGCAAAGTTTATCATCCATGCTCCACCAGGAGAATTTAATGAAGTGTTTAATGGTAAGTAATGTTATTCTGCTCGCTACCCGTGGCTTGGTGTGAGGGAGAAAACTGGAGTAGTGTTTAAGCTTCTCTTCTATATGAGCTGGGAAATATGGGCTCCCATTTTTTAATGGTCTACTGATACTTGCATTTGAGACTACTTATGTAAATGTAACATTTCTATTTACTTTATACTGGATAGAGATGGATAATTGAAATTGTAAAGGCCACAATTAGTAAGCTTTAACAGAATTCTTTTTTTTTTTTTTTTTTTTTTTTTTTTATTCATTCCTGAAACTCCTTTTTCAGATCAGTTGTTTTCAGATTGTTCACCACAAACAAAACCTTTTTTTTTTTAGTTACTTTCCATCTTTTATTTTTTACCATTTTCCCAAGATTCAAGTTTATAGTTCAATGTTCCTTTCTCTGGCGTTTTGTCTGGCAGCTCAGCGATCCAGGAGCAGATTCTAACCTGTTAAAATTTGCTACAATTAGTTGATACATTTCTCAGCAGTATTTGTGGAATATTTGCAACCATTGTATCAACTCTAACAGTTGCATTTAATGCTCAGGGCTAAAGATAACAAATGTATCAACTAAATGTATAAATTTTGAACAGTTACAGAGTCTGTGACCCCCTTCCCTCCCAGAGCTGCTTTAGAAGGTGAAAAATTAAATTATGGTCAGTTTCTCAGGAGCCAATATACTAGAGTATAATATTAAATATTACATTTCTTGTTGCACTTAATTTTCTTCAAAGCGTGTGTAAACAACTATCACAATAATTGTATACCCTCATTCTATTGCCAAAAAGGGTATTTTGATCACCATCAACTGTTATGATGTCTAATAAAAGATCACAAAATGCTACTTGATCACTACAAAGGTCTTTTCCAATAATCAAAAGGCATGACCTGGCAGCAGTATACTTACTAGGAGGCATCTATCAACAATTCCTTATCTGTAGCTCTTCCAAAGCCTTTAAATTATAGATATTATATCTCTCTATTTTGTTGCCAAATATTCTTATATTATTTGTGTTTTTCAGATGTACGGCTCCTGCTTAACAATGATAACTTACTCAGGGAAGGTGCTGCCCAGTAAGTGTGTAATATTTCACTTGTTTCTCTACTAACCTCTTGTAATGCAGAAAAACATATTATAAGCAAGGCTGGGCTTAGTGATCTGTGAACCACTTTACATAGTTACTTACATAGTTAAATTGGGTTGAAAAAAGTCTGTCAAGTTCAACCCCTCCAAATGAAAACCCAGCATCCATACACACACCCCTCCCCCCTCCCTACTTTCACATAAATTCTATATACCCATATCTATACTAACTATAGAGCTTAGTATCACAATAGCCTTTGATATTATGTCTGTCCAAAAAATCATCCAATCCATTCTTAAAGGCATTAACTGAATCAGCCATCACAACATCACCCAGCAGTGCATTCCACAACCTCACTGTCCTGATGTGAAGAAGCCCCTACGATGCTTCAAATGAAAGTTCTTTTCAACCCCAACCTTGACAGTCTACCCTCATAATTTAAGTCTTCCATCCCTCTAACCAATTTAGTTGCACGTCTCTGCACTCTCTCCAGCTCATTTATATCCCTCTTAAGGACTGGAGTCCAAAACTACACTGCATACTCCAGATGAGGCCTCACCAGGGACCTATAAAGAGGCATAATTGTGTTTTCATCCCTTGAGTTAATGCCCTTTTTTATGCAAGACAGAACTTTATTTGCTTTAGTAGCCACAGAATGACACTGCCCAGAATTAGACAACTTGTTATCTACAAAATCCCCTAGATCCTTCTCATTTAAGGAAACTCCCAACACACTGCCATTTAGTATATAACTTGCATTTATATTATTTTTGCCAAAGTGCATAACCTTGCATTTATCAACATTGAACCTCATTTTCCAGTTTGCTGCCCAGTTTTCCAACCTAGACAAATAACTCTGCAAAGTGGCAGCATCCTGCATGGAACCTATAGTTCTGCACAATTTAGTATCATCTGCAAAAAAAGAAACAGTACTTTCAATGCCCACCTCCAGGTCATTAATAAACAAGTTGAAAAGCAAGGCACCTAGTACAGAGCCCTGTGGTACTCCACTAACAACACTGGTCCAATTAGGAAATGTTCAATTTTCCACCACTCTTTGTAATCTATCTTTTAGTCAGTTCTCTATCCAGGTACAAATACTATGTTCCATGCCAACATTCCTTAATTTAACCAGTAACCTTTTGTGTGGCACTGTTATCAAATGCTTTAGCAAAGTAATTAAATCACATCCATTGCCACCCCAGAATCAAGGTCTCTACTTACCCTCTCATAAAAAGAAATTAAGTTAGTCTGGCAAGATCTATTAGGCATAAAACCATGCTTGCACAAACTCATAGTATTATGATTGGCTATGAAGTCCAGTATCTTATCCTTTATTAACCCTTCGAAAAGCTTTACTACCACTGACCTCAGACTAACTGGCCTATACTTTTGAGGCTGAAAATGGGATCCTTTTTTTGAATAGAGGCACCACATAGCAATTCGCCAGTCTCTCGGCACTATGCCAGATCTCAATGAATCCTGAGAAATTAAGTGAATTTTTATTCACAGTATTTTTTTTATGTTGTCTTTAGTGCATTTGCTCAGTACAACTTGGATCAGTTCACTCCAGTAAAAGTTGATGGCTATGATGAACAGGTATGTTTGTTTATTATTTTTACACATGATGAGATGTACAATGTATCATCTAATACTATATTAATCTTTTGTTTTCTTTTACTTTAGTTTTCATTGTTCTTTCTGGATAGAGTGGCCTTGCATTCAGTTATACAATAGCTGCATGTTCTCTTTCTCTTGTAGGTATTAATAACTGAACATGGTGACCTTGGCAATGGGCGATTTTTGGATCCAAAAAATAAGGTTTCTTTTAAGTTTGATCACCTGAGAAAAGAAGCAAGTGATCCAAGGCCTTCTGATGGAGAAAATGCAATTGAATCATGGAGGAATACAGTGGACACTGCTGTAAGATCCTATGTGAAAGAACATTATCCAAATGGAGTTTGCACTGTAAGTCTGCCTATTGTCAAATTCTTTAATTTAATTCTTCAATTAACTGGCGTTTTCTAACTGTCTCTTGCTAAAATCAATATATACATTTGATTCACTTTGACTGTTGCAAAATGTTCGCTTTCTTAAGCTAGTATTTATAATTAATTGTATTACTCTGTTCAGGTGTATGGTAAAACCATTGATGGACAACAAACAATTATTGCATGTATAGAGAGTCATCAGTTTCAAGCTAAAAATTTTTGGTAAGTTATTTTTCTTAAAATATTTGTTTATTCCTATATGTTCATTTTTTTCTAAATGGTAAATGTTTTACCTTTGGCTTATTTTACCTTTGACCTATTCCCTTAAACTTGTATAGTAAGTTTGCCAAAGACTAGATCCCATTACAGGAATAAAGAAGAGACATGGCCTTTTAAAAAGGATGTTTCTTGATGGCATTTGGGATCTGGCTAGCTCACTTGAGCCATAGCTTTCTAGAGAGCTACTCAAAATTTGTGTCAATTTATATTTCCCAGTACCTAACACAATTTTGGCCCTTTTTAACTTTTTTAGGGGCTTTGTCAAGGTGAGAGATTTTGTGGTAGAGTTTATGACATAGTATTTTTGTGTATGTAGCTTTTTACAACAATTCCTCAAAAGACGTAAATTAATATATGCATAGGCTTGCTACAGACGCTTCTAAACAGATGATTTTCTGTTCTGACCCCATTCTTTACTAGATTTGACACTAGATGCTTTCACAGCATCTTGCTGTTGATATGGGATAGTTTTTGGAGGAAATGAAGAGGAAATTTGTGTTTTAAATCTGTTATAGTTGTATATTTATAAAATATTATGTTTTTTCTTGAAAAGGAATGGACGTTGGAGGTCAGAATGGAAGTTTACCATAACACCATCAACTACAAAAGTATTTGGCATTTTAAAAATTCAGGTAAAGTTACTTTTTAAAAGGTTGATACAAGTATAGGGTCTGAATGTTTGATAATGGGGTTTCTGGATAAGGCTCACCATAGCTTAAGCCTACTATAAATGTTAAATATACCTTATAGGATTTTTAGCAGCCATTATGGATTTATGCAGCTTAAAGGGGGTCGTTCACCTTTAAATTAACTTTTAGTATGATGTAGAGGGTGATATTTTGAGACAATTGAATTGAATTTTTTTTATTATTTGAAGTTGAATTAAAAATGAAGGCCAATTGAAAAGTTGCTTTAGAGTAGGGCATTCTATAACAAACTAAAAGTACACCACTTTAAAGTGATACTGACGCCAAAAAACTATTTTTAAAAAATATGAATGTACATTAAGGGGGCGATTCACTATGGGTCAAATATCAAGGGTTAATTAACCCTCGATATTCGACTAGGAATTAAAATCCTTCGAATATCGAAGTCGAAGGATTTAGCGCAGATAGTTCGATCGAAGGATAATTCCTTCGATCGAAGGATAAAATCCTTCCAATCTAACGATTTGAAGAATTTTAATCCAACGATCGAAGGAATATCCTTCGATCAAAAAAAGTTAGCCAAGCCTATGGGGACCTTCCCCATAGGCTAACATTGACTTTGGTAGCTTTTAGATGGCGAACTAGGGGGTCGAAGTTTTTTTTAAAGAGACAGTACTTCGACTATCGAATGGTCGAATAGTCGAACAATTTTTACTTTGATTAGTTCGATTTGAAGTCGTGGTCGAAGTAGCCCAAAAAAAACTTTGAAATTTGAAGTTTTTTACCTTCGAATCCTTCACTCGAAGTTAGTGAATCGGCCCCTAAAAGTTACATATAGGTAATGTTGATCGTATTTTGCTGAGAGGTCTGTTTTTGTAAATAATTTTTAGTTGATGTTCCTAACCCTGCCAACCTGACTTTCCCATCTCCGCCTGTCCATTAAAGTTTCTAATGCTAACAGAACTCGGCTACACAAATATGGCAGCCCCCTCATAGACGAGCACAGGGAGTCAGATGGGTAATGTAAAAGCGTTGAGCAAATACTTTATTAAATTATTAAAAATTATAAGTAGCAAACAAAGCCAATACTATTATAGATGTAAAATGGTTTAATTTATGGTGTCCATATCTCTTTGTTTTATTATTCAAAAGAAAACATAAAATACTTTAAAAAAATTTCATTATTTTAAGGGAACATTAACATAAAAATTGCGTTTGAATGCATTTAAATGTGCTTTTAACTTCCACTGGTAAAAAAACAGTGCTGTATAAATGGCCATAGTTTGTATAAATGTGCTGTTGTGTAAGCCTTGGTGGCAACCATCTGAATACGGCAAACAGGCACATGTTTACATAGTACATAAAAGATCAGCTGCTTTTATCAGTCAAATACCATTTATGGTTTTATATAGGACAACAGACAAATCCTTTCTCGTATGAATTAGGACATCTGTTGCATTATGTGAGGTACCTCCACATAATTTAGACCTATTTCAATATTGGGGTTCTGTATAAGAGAGCCATTAATTGCATTAATATAAACAAAGCTAGACAATCTTTAATTTAATGCCAATACAGGTAAGGGATCTGTTATGAGGAATGCTTAGGACCCAGGAGTTTACCATAATGTTGATCTTAAATAAAGATAACATGATTGTTTATTCACCAATATGAACTTATGCAGTGTAGTTAGTGTTTTATTACAGAGAGAAAGAAAATCGTTATTTAAGTAAAATTTACTCCATGTGAGAATACCTTGCCATAATTCAGATCTTTACTGTAAAGTGGAAGGGTCCATGGGGTGGTTACCAGCAGATACAAGTATTTAAATCCTTAATTCCACCCATGTAAGCTGCCATTGACCTGGTAGCTGCATGCCGTACATACATTAAAGCCAATCTAATACACCTGTATGCCTGGTGACAGATGTTTGTGTTTTAAGTCAATGGCATTTCTCTGGTAGTATAAAAAAAGCAAAATGTGACATTACAGTGTGTTCTGGCCCCCCCCCCCCAAAAAAAAAATTGTCAGGCAGAAAAAAAAAATTCAGGGCACAAATGAAAAATAAATAATTGTGTGTCCCCCATAACCTCCCTATCTCTAAAATAGCCACTTTTACAAACGCCAATGGGACTGTGAGTTTTCGCAAGCGCAGTGAACAATTCCTACCAGCTTCTGTTTCACACTTGCTTCTTCTGTGCACAATTTGGGGGTCGGAGCGGGAAGGGAGCAGAGCCGGGCAGTGGGTGAAAAGAGCTGGTCAAGAAGACCACCTAAACCGGCCTGGTGAGAGCACTGCATTAACCAGAGACACCTAAATCCACTAAGCAGCATGGTGGCAAAGTCCAGTATTCAAATGACTGCAATGAAAGAGCTGACCTAGCTCTGGACAAGACTTGCTGAATATAAAATATCTGCATATCTGCTTCCTTCTTTCTGTTTTGAAATATTAATGTGTGTGCTATGGCTTTATAGGTTCATTATTATGAAGATGGTAATGTGCAGCTTGTGAGCCATAAAGACATTGAAGAGTCATTAACTGTTTCTGTAAGTAGATGCACTTTCTCTCTTGCAGCAATTAAATAATCATGAATTTCTAATTTCTTATTATTTTTGTATTTAGATATAACCTAAAACTTAATAATTATAAAAGCATTTTTTTTCATTCAGAATGAGGTCCAGACTGCTAAAGAATTCATTAAAATTGTGGAGGATGCTGAAAATGAGTACCAGGTACGTATATACAATACAGCAAAAAACGAGGCATTAATTATAATTACTGTAGCATATATAATAAACAGGGAAGTCATGGTTAAAATGAGATGAAAAGAAGTGTTAATATTTTCAGATCAAAAAAGGCAAGTGTAGGATATGGAGCGCTTTAGCATCTCGGGGGCATTAAAAATCCTTTGCAGGGCCACAAACTGACTAGATCAACATATAAGTAGCACCTGCCTGAATATTGCAGTTTTAAAATTTGATTTGTTTAGCTTGTTCAATGTTGCATTTAAAAAAAAAAAAAAAAAAAACAAGGAAAGGTAGAAAAATAATAAACGTTATATAAAAGGTCTGTGTAAAATAGACAAGTATAACTTAGTGCAGGTAAGGAATCTCTACTTGCCAACACCATCTCCTGTGCAGCTGGGTGACATTACTATACTTCTTCTTGAATACACTGACATGCCTTTGGCCAGCACATGCACATTGTCACCAAACAAAGTCTTCAGGCATGCCCACGCAGCATTGCTAACCATCCAAGACTCATACATTTGATCTGCAGCTCCACTAGCAACACTGTATGCGATAATAAATTTTCAGTACAGGTATGGGACCTGCTATCCAGAATGCTTTGGACCTGGGGTTTTCCTGGATAAGGGATACTTCCATAATTTGGACTTCATACCTTAAGTCTACTAGAAAATCATGTAAACATTCAATTAATCCAATAGGCTGGTTTTGCTTCCAATAAGGATTAATTATATCTTAGTTTTGTACAAGGTACTGTTTTATTATTACAGAGAATTCTTTTTATTTTAAATTTGGATCATTTGATTATAATGGAGTCTATGGGGCAGCTTTTCCATAATTTGGAGCTTTCTGGATAACTGGTTTCCGGATAACAGATCTCATACCTGTACAGTGAGGTGAGGAAGCTAGGAAAGATGGCAGCAGCCATTGAGAATAAATGTGGGAAGACTTTAATAAGGCCAGTGCTCCATTAGTGTAATGATTTGGGGGGAACAATTATAGTAACCATTAGACCATAATAAGTGCAATCTATGGACATTTAATTGTTTGTGCAGGAAAGAGCTCTCTTACACGGGGGTGACAGAATGGCAGACAATGATAGGATGCTGGTCAGTGACTCAACACAAGCAGACTCACTTTTTATATACTGCTGAGATACTTACGTATATACCCGCGTATAAGCCGAGTTTTTCAGCATCCAAAATGTGCTGAAAAAGTCTACCTCGGCTTATACGCGGGTCAGCGGTACCCGACCCGAGTAGCTGAGATTGCAGTCACTTTTAATCATTCCTATACCAACAGTTCACTTGGGGAGAGACTGCAATATCCCACAATGCCCTCTGTTGGTTATATGAAAGAATAACAGTGCGCCCTCTGTTGGTTATATGAAAGATTAACAGTGACTGCAATATCACACAGCGCCATCTGTTGGTTGTATGAAAGAATAACAGGGACTGCAATATCACACAGTGCCATCTGTTGGTTGTATGAAAGAATAACTGAGACTGCAATATCACACAGCACCATCTGTTGGTTGTATGAAAGAATAACAGGGACTGCAATATCACACAGTGCCATCTGTTGGTTGTATAAAAGAATAACCGGGACTGAAATATCACACAGCGCCCTCTGTTGGTTATATGAAAGATTAACAGTGACTGCAATATCACACAGCGCCATCTGTTGGTTGTATGAAAGAATAACAGTGACTGCAATATCACACAGCGCCCTCTGTTGGTTATACAAAAGATTAACAGTGATGGCAATATCAAACAGCACCCTCTGCACATGGTAGTGGGACAGTGCACACAGTAATACGTTTGGCAATTCTCTGTCACCATCAGCTTTGCAAAGAAGTCCGGTTGATCGCTGGGGGGGTCGCTTTGGCAGAATGTGCGCTGCTGGGAGACAGGGCTGTAGTTGTGTCTAGGCTTATACGCGAGTCAATAAGTTTTCCCAGTTTTTGTAGGATAAAATTTGGTACCTCGGCTTATACACGGGTCGGCTTATACACGAGTATATACGGTAAATGGTCTTACAGATGTACCTGGTTACTTCAGTTTGAGCTCTCTCCATAGAGCTTATATCAGTACAGCTACTATGGTTTCTGTTTAAGTCACTACTTGCCTTGTAGCATATTTTACTATTTATTACATTTTAAACATATTCTGACATAACTGTCAAACTGCTCTAACAACATGTTCTAATATTTATTATTTATTTATTTCCACAGACTGCAATCAGTGAAAATTACCAGACTATGTCTGACACTACTTTTAAAGCCTTACGTCGGCAGCTACCAGTAACGCGCACTAAGATCGACTGGAACAAGATTCTTAGTTACAAAATTGGAAAAGAAATGCAAAATGCCTAAGATAAACATTGCATGGCTGAAACATTTGTGTTTTTTGCATCAAAATTATTGCAAGAAATCTGCCAAATTGCAGCATGGCCTTTTGCCTAAAAAAAGGGAATTACTGCTATTCAAATAATTGGGCTACAGCACAAAATTAACCTGATCAAATTAAATGCTATTTCTTTTTGGGGGTTGGTATATCTGCTTTTTCTCCCTTTTGCAAACTTAGGTTTTAGAACCATCTAATCTGCTTTGATTTTAAATAACAGACTGCAAAGGTATAGAAAGACTTCGAGAAATCTGAATATAAGAATTAGTAAGTGAGAGGAGAGAGAACTGCCACACAAAGTTTAGTTTTGGCATTTTTTGAGGTGGCGAGTATGAAGCTCTCATTTTAATAGGTTTCTGTGTAAGTGACACCAGAGATTTTGCATTATGTATTTTTTATGGACTTTTCTGCTCTGTCATATGTAAAACCAGCATTTGTAGTCTGATGGCACATGGGGCACTTTCCAGCCATTTCCCATTCAGGTCAAGGTAGCTAAAAAAGCACTGTGTGCTATTGGTTTTATTGTTCAATCATGTAATTCGTTTAACCCCAAACATGGGAAGCGGATGGCTCAGGTTTAAAGCCACTTTGACACAAATGGTTAAAAGTAAAATCTGTTAATTTTGCTAACTGTATGAACCTGATAAGAAAATGACCTAGTTCTAATACTATTTTTGGGATTTTTTTTCAGCCATTGCTTGATAATATGTACCGCTTTGTTCCTGTGATAACAATGTAAATTGGCTTAAAATCCATTTGCCCTTAATTTCTTAATCTTATTATACAGCCTCTAATGTATTATAAGAAGGCAAACTGTAATATATATGTACTCCTGTACTCATCATGTCGTGTCAGTTTATTTTTTTTCTGCAGTTAAAATGTACTAAAATTCAGTGTTACATTAAAATGCAGATTTTCTATGATAAGTAGCACTTGCTTGGCAGAACTCTTCATCACTTTAGAAACAGGTTGTAAATAGAAAAAAAACTCCCACATACTCTCATACCAAATAAACCTTTAGTAAATTATAGGGGGTGATGTGCAGATGAAAACCATTCTATGTATATTTGTGGTTTTACAATGACAAATTCTAAAAATTATTTTTAACATGCTTATAAAGCACCAACATATTCTGCAGTGATGTATAATAAATGGGTGTATGCATTCAATATACAGATTTACATTACATACAAAAATGAACAATTGATTACTTTGATTAATAACTAGTGCTCAGAAATGATCTCATTTTTACAGGCAGCTTTTAGCAAACTACATTCTCTTAACTTGTGCGGAATTCGTGTAGACACACACACAAAGCAATAACTTAGCACTCGCAGGACTTGCTTAAAAAAAAAACAAAAAACCTTTTTATTATGCAAATTCAACGTTTCGGTCACATAATTAGACCTGATTTCAGTCACATATTCAGACCTGTTAAAGGTCTGAATATGTGGTCAAGTATTTTCCACAATAAAAAGCAAAGTTATTGCTGTGGATGTGCTTGTTGAAGCTACCACTCAGTTGGTGAATTTTTTTGTGTGCCCTCCATTACTATTACCATTGTACTCACTAAAAATTGAAGGGCCAGTATACCCCTTGTATGAAATAAATTCAATGAATACTGAATACATGTTGAACAAGGGGATGTCCCACTCCTTCAATGATGCAGTGCTAAAATATATAATATCAAACACCTGGCATTCTGATGACTTTGGCCCTGTTGTGGTGCCAGTTATCAGTCATCTCTCAGAACATTTTCATTTTAGTTTGCATTATAGGATCTGACAAGTCTTCCGTTTGGCATATAAAGGTGGCAGTATCGGGCTGATCCGATCGTGAGCCCTAGTGCCCTTATGACCGGATCAGAACGGAGGCCAAACGCGTGGTCTGATCGCAGAGAGATTCAACGAAAAGATGTGGCGCAATACAATGGGATTTCCTAACATGCCCGATCGGCATCTGGCCAACTTTCGGCCAGATATCGATCAGGAAAGGCTGTAGAGGGGGGGGGCTCTACACATGGGCCAATAAGCTGACAACTTGGACGGTTGGAAGCTTTTATCGGCCCGTGTATGGAGGCCTTACAGTACAGGTTGTACCAGTGAGCAATTCATATTTGCAATTACCTTATTGTGACTGTGTGATTCTAAACCAATCACAAAAACTAGGATGTGCAGCCAGGTCTCTCTTCTGGCCACTGATTTTGGTCATGAGTCATTATGATCAATGGATGTGATTTTGGATTATTTTTAGTAGTTTGTGGGGGGGGTGAAGGTGGGTGGTATATCACCCTGAAATCACTCATTTTGTCAGTTGATTGCAGCTTGGAAATGTACAGTACATATCTTGTGAACCATTTCCCTAAAGCAGGGGTCCCCAACCTTTTTCACCCGTGAGCAACATTCAGATGTAAAAAGAGTTGGGGAGCAACACAAGCATAAGTTCCTGGGGGTGCACTGCCAAATAAGGGTTGTGATTGGCTATTGGTAGCCCCTATGTGGATTGGCAGCCTACTAGAGACTCTCTTTGGCAGTATATCTGGTTATAATGCAACCAAAATGTTCCTCAAAGCCAGGAATTCAAAAATAAGCACCTGCTTTGAGGCCACTGGGAGCAACATCCAAGGGGTTGGGGAGCAACATGATGCTCACGAGCTACTGGTTGGGGATCACTGCCCTAAAGGCTAGTGCACACAGGACACTGTTGCCTGTGTAAAATTGCAATAGTGTGCAGGCAAGAATAAACTCAATCATCTTTGTATTGGTCAGTGTAATCATTGTATGCCTGCTAGTGCATTTGATTTGTCACTTGAAAAAACTCATGGCAACATTTTATGCTCAATGGGAAGGTTTTGTGCATTTTGTTTCCCATCCTCAAGCACATGGGGGTGCAACGTATTGCAATGTATTCCAATTGGAGAAAAAAAAAACAAGCATGCATATATACTCAATTGCAATATACTGCAATTTATTTTTTGGCACTGCAGCCCCATGCTATAGCTTTTGCCACATACTGCAGTTCAAACTATAACAGGAAGAAGTGTGGAAGCAAAATACAGAGCTTTATCCATTAATTGGATAAACCTGCTTTTTAGTTCTGAAAACAATTATAATCTAAGGTAATACTTTAGCACATTGATATTCTGAGACAATTTGCAATTTATCTTAATTTTTTGTTTTTGTGATTTAGGTTTTTTTTGTTCAGCTGTTCCAGTTTAGTAGTTCAGCAGGTATTTGGTTGCTAGGGTCTTAATTACCCAAGCAAACAGGCATTGAGAGACAGGAATATGGATAGAAGAGGGCCTGCATAAAAAATATGTAATACAAAATAACTAACAACTCTGGTCTCACAGAGAAATAGTTTTTGTCTGCCGGGGTCACTGACCCCATTTGAAAGCATGAAAGAGGCAGAAGAAGTAGGCATATGGTTTAAAAATCTATACAAATGAATCAAAACCAATCTGCAAAGTTGCTAGGAATAAGTCAAGTTCCAAAACTCCACTCTGCCATCTAGGGCCTCCAGTTGTCTCCCCTGGCTATGCTATGGTGATGTCAGGAAGTGTGACCAGCAGGGGAGCTTGCTGATTATTTATTGGCCAGGAGATCAGGCTGATTAGTAATTAATTCAGGTCATCACTGCACGGAAGCATAGAAACCAGTGACATTTCTATCAGAAATTAATAATCTGTAGCATTAGCTTCTATGACAGGCCAACCTCATTTTCTGTTTGATGATTTGTGATGTCCAAGACTGGGAGCCCCCTAAAGTTATAATGATGTTAGCCCATTTTGTGGCCAGGAGACAAATGCTTAAACACCCTGTGCTACTGCCTAAAGAGACTGTGTAAGAGCTAAACTATGCAGGAGATTTAGTAGCATGGTGTTGGATCAACAGAACACATCCTACACATCAGATGTAGCTGCATGGGTCAAAATAATGGGACTGATAGAAAAATCAGATGTGTAGACTACAGGAATATTTATACAGCATGCCTGTCAGAAGGGAACACTGCACGCTGCACCCAACAACATAAAATCAGATGGCATCTTAAAGATTTCTTATTGAAAAATGATTTGAATATTAATAATTGAATGTCAGACTCCTCTAGGCTATATCCTATGGGCCCAGTGTGATTAGAGGCCCAACTAGCTTTTATTACAATCACTATGTTATTTTAATATTTATTCATATTTGTACTGCTGGGTTTGGTAGGGCACACCTGCTTTGAGAAGAAGGCAGGCAAGGCATGAGTGTGCATGTGCTCGGATGTGTACTAATTCAGTCATATCACTGGTGCACACTGAACCTGACCCAGCTTAGAGACCCCAAGAGCACTTGTGCCTGAATCTGCGTGCATCTGGAGCCAGCAGTAGCGAAGCGTGTGCAGATATAGCCTTGGGGGCTCCACATTGATGTGCCACTGGCACCATGCTATTAAAGGGGTTGTTCATCTTCAAATTAACGTTTAGTATGATGTAGAGAGTGACATTCCGAGACAATTAGCAATAGGTCTTCATTTTTTGTTTTTTTTAAATTATTTAGCTGTTCGTTCAACAGCTCTCCAGTTTGGAATTTAAAAAGCTATGTGATTGCTAGGGTCTAAATTACCCTAGCAACCAAGCAGTGGTTTTAATGATAGACTGGAATATGAATAAGGGAGGACCTGAATAGAAAGGTAAGAAGGCCCAGATTTGTGGCAAAGCCACAAAAGCCAAAAAATGCGGAGCATTGGAGACGACAAGCAGCTGGCAGGGAAGGGGGCATTGCAGGTGCTAGGACATAGCAGCGCGCCCTCTGGGAAACTGGGAAGGAAATTCGGCTCTGAAGGTAACTTAGGTAAGTAATAAAAAGTAGCATCACTGAGCAACAGTTCATTTGCTGCTGGGGTAAGTGACCCACATTTGAAAGCTAGAAAGAGGCAAAAGAGGAATGCAAATTATTCAAAAACTATACAAAATAGAAAAATGAAGACCAATTGAGAAGTGGTATGAATATATATATATATATATATATATATATATATATATATATATATATATATATATATATATATATATATATATGAATATAACAATAAGTGATTGTTTTGATCCAGCAACAAATAGAGATGTTCATACTGGATGCCTGTCCGACGTGTCCATGTTGAAAGCGGTGTTTGAGCTCAGGTTGAAGTTTTCCCAGTGAGAGGGAGTGTGGGCTGGGATTGGCGGCAGCAGCACAGAGAGGGAGTGCGTGGGGCAGCAGAGAGCCACAGTGAGATACAACATGGCTGAAGCTGGAACAGGCTGCATGGTCTGGTCGTGGACTTACCTGTGGACCGTGTGGTTTTTCCTGGTGCTCTTCCTGGTCTACATTCTGAGGGTCCCGCTAAGAATCAACGCCAACCTGAGCACAGGTACAGGCCGGGGGCGCATTGGCACGTTTGGAAGCCGGGGGACGGGGGAAAGTTTGTGTAAAGTACTAATATGTAGCTGCGAGGGCCCAGTTGTAAGGCAGTGTTTGGAGGCTCCTGGTGCTTGCTGAGGACCTATCGCAGATTCTGGGGTTCCAGTCTATCCCCCAAAATTGTCACTTTCTCCGTTGTTTTTCTATGGAGTAATGGATGGGCGCACTGGTAGTAACCGGGTCCTAGCGCCGGAGGGTTGCTCCGTAGCACTTCTGGTGAAACTTTAGAGTGGCAGCTACACAATTGGCACCTCTTCTTCCTTTCTTGCAGGTTGCTTCATGCTGTTGTACTACAGGTCAGCTGCTACTGCCAGCCTCCCTGCTCTGGACTGAAAATAATAAATAGGCCCTGGCATTTTAGGTACACAGAGGACCCAACAGATGGGGGGGGGGGATCAGCCCAATAAATAGTGACTGTCTATGACCATTTACAGCATCCCTCTGGCATTTGCCAGAACCCACAGATTGCCAGTCTGGGCCTGCAGCCTCCTATGTGTTATACTGACACTGTATACTGTGCCACCCACAATTATTTTCTCTAATGAACCATGGAAAGAATGGAAAAATAGGTATGAATGCATTTGAGCTGCCTTCATAAATATTCCATATTGTGACTGAATATGCATTAAATCAATTCATTTGGTAAATACATGAGGCATAGAGAAAACGTATGTATTATACTTATTTAAAAAAAACAAGTTATGAGTATGAGCCCCTTCTGGTGTGCTATGAATGTTTCTTAAAAATGACTGAAAACTAGTCTTTGCCAGGTAGGACTTAGAGCAGTGATCCTCAACCCGTCGCTCACGAACATGTTGCTCACCAACCCCTTGGAGGTTGCTCTCAGTGGCCTCAAAGCAGGTGATTAGTTTTAAATTCCAGGCTTGGATGTAAATGTTGGTTGCAGAAAAAATAGTTATACAGGTATGGGACCTGTTATCCAGAATGTTCGAGACCTGGGGTTTTTCCGAATAATGGATCTTTCCGTAATTTGGGTCTTCATGCCTTAAGTCTACTAGAAATTCATTTAAACATTAAATAAACCTAGTATAGGTCAATCTAAAAACAACTGGACTTGCTGAGTAATCAATGAAGACGTTTTTAGATTGACCTATACTAGATATACTATGACCTGGATGAATGAAAATCTTCATAGTCATATTAAATAAACCCAACAGGCTGGTTTTGCTTCAAATAAGGATTACTTATATCTTAGTTGGGATCAAGTACAAGCTACTGTTTTATTATTACAGAGAAAAAGGAAATCATTTTTAAAAATTTGAATAAAATGGCGTAACAGCCATTCCGTAATTCAGAGCTTTCTGGATATCGGTTTTCTGGATAAGGGATCCTATACCTGTACTGCCAAACAGACCCTCCTATATGCTGGCAATTCTCATAGAGGCTATCAAATAGCCAATCACAGCCCTTTTTTTTTGCACCCCAGAAACATTTTTCATGCTTACGTTGCTCCCCAACTCTTTTTACATCTGAATGTTGCTCACAGATTAAAAAAAAGTTGAGGACTCCTGCCTTAGAGGGTAGGTATATGCACAGTGTATTAGGATTTGCTAGAATTGCTTACCTTCAGCCTAAGCCCACACAGGAACTATCTTTAAAGCTCCATACCCATAAGGTTCCGCTCATTTAAGTTGATTTTCATCCAGTTATCTATCAGGGTATGAATCTGCCAACTGCATTTAAAGGGCTGACTTTCTACCTGTGTAGGGCCAGCTTAAAGGAACAGTAACACCAAAATATGAACGTCTTTTGAAGTATTGAAAAATATAATGGTCTTTTGCACTGCACTGGTACAGCCAGTGTGTTTTCTTCAGAAACGGTTATAGTTTTTATAAACAAGCTCCTGTGTAGCCATGGGAGCAGCTATTCACAGCTGAAAAAAGAGAAGGCACAGGTTACACAGTAGATAACAGTAAGCTCTGTAATGTTAAATGGGATTCTTTAGAACTATTCTGTTTTCTACTGTGCCTCCTGTGCTTGAATGGCTGCCTCTATGGCTACACAATAGCATGTTTGTATAAACTATAGTTGTGTTTCTGAAGCAAACACACCAGTTTTACCAATGCAGGACAACAGTACAGTATATTGCCATTCCATTAAAACACTTGAATTTTTTGGTGTTATTGCTCCTTTAAGATAACAGAAAACTGAGAAATAGTGCTTTCCTGCCAACTATACCAGGCAAGTGTGTGGGTTTTGGTGGTGTTTTTGTGTTTTTCTATAAATGAGACACTGGCCCCGCGCAGAAGGTTAGTATTTTGGGTCAGTGCACAGCTGTCTAGTTATTTAAAGTGGCTGTTCACCTTACTTTAGTTCAGTTGTTTCCAGATTGTTCACCAGCAATAGCATTTTTTAATTGTTTTCCATTTTTTATCTTTTACTGGTTTTCCAAAATTATAGTTAAATGTGCCTGTCTCTGCTGTTTGTCTGGCAACTCTGTATGTAATTCAGGTGCAGATTCTGAATTGTTACATTTTACTACATTAGTTGATACATTTCTCAGCAACATCGGTGGAATATTAGCAACTAATGTATCAATTATAACAGCTGCCTTAAAGGGCACCTGTTATCTAAAGTAGTTTCCTCCACCAAAGTTGTGGGCGAATAGAGCCTGCACTCTGATTGGAGGAGACAGTATATTTTTTTTTTTTAACAAAATTGCCCCTACCAGTGCTAGGGCAAACGCAGTAGTCATGTTGGCACACATGCATCCAAATAATGAGTAAGTTCCGCAACTCGTTCATTATGTGCATGCATGTAATGTCAGAACACCAGGCCTATGTCAGCCACTCATTATGTACATGCGCACTGTACAACATGGCTGCTCACACCGGAAGCTCCCTCTTGGGGCTGCTGTCCTAGAACTGCCAGGGACAGTTTATAAAGATCGTGATACATTTAACATAGAAAGTTCTTGAAAAAATAAATAATTTCTGGTGAACTATCTGAAAACAACTAAACTAAAAAAAGTATTTGGAAGGTGAACAACACCTTCTTTTTGCATATATTAAAGAGACGGTAAACCTCCTATTAAATGAATAGGGCTTGGGCTGAACTTCGGTTTTGCCTATTGTGTTAATTAGGAAATATCTATGGTTTTTAAATTTGTATGTCTAAACAAAATTTGAAAATAAAACACTATTTCCTGATCCCATAGAGTAAAATCAAACAAATCACCAGGCCACCTAGATGTCTCGGTATAACTATTTGCTCTTTATTTTAAAAGATAGCAGGTGGTAGCTTTTGGTTCTTTTTTCATGTATAAAAAAAGTGCTACATTGTATACAATTTCATGCACAGTATGCTAAATTTCATAGAGAAAAAGTTTAAAAAAAACTTGTAATATATACAGACACACAAGACTGTATACTATTGTGATGCTCAAAGGACACATTGTGTCTCTAATGTTAGTAAACATGCCCCATTTCTTTTAGGGCAGGAGTGCCCATACTTTACTAATGCAAAGTCTACTTTTAGTGATGTTGTCCCATTATGATCTACATCATCTAGCATTCTGTTCCATTTAAAATATTCAATATTGAGTTATGAGAAAATGTATATTGCTATTTTTAACAAACAACTATTTCTTATATAACCTTAACATAATAAATGTCTGAATAAAAAGCATGAAACAGGAGGGTGATTTAGACAAGATGTTTGTTGACAGATGTTTGTCTACTGATCACCAGCTAAAGGTCTACTCTTAGATCCCGATCTACCTTTTGGGCACCCCTATTTTAGGGTATCAGTTATAGAAAATCATCATCGACCTGATGGGTTTAATTTTAAAAAACATTACCAATAAATGTTAACTAGTATTTTTTTTGAAAAATAGCTGCATGTAATTTTTCCTGTAAATATTACATAGATAAAGTCAGTTAAAGAAATGGTAACACCAAACATGAAAGTGTCTTAAAATAATTAAAATTGAATGTACTGTTGCACTGCACTGGTAAAACGCATGTGTTTGTTTATATAAACGATAGCAGCCTTTCTAAAGCAAACAGCTGTGTAGCCATGGGGGACAGCCATTCACCCTGAAAAAGGAGAAAAGGCATAGATAGGATACACAGCAGATAACAAGTCAGCCAGCGATTGACTATCCCGGCCATGCGCCCTAGGCAGCCCGGTCAATCGTAGCTCCCAACAACCCGCGCATGCGTGGAAAAACGCGAGTGCACATGTTCGGGAAAAAAACCTGCAAGTGCGCGTCCGCAAAAAAGTGCAAGCGTGAACCAAAGATGCAGACAGACAGCACATGTCAGCCAGAGCAACAAGCGGGGACCAGACTAGGGGGTAGCAGAGGCAGAGAAGGTACGTTATCTGCTATGTAAACTTTGAATGGCTGCCCCCTTGCCTACACAGCAGCTTGTTTATATAATTATAGTAGTTTTTCTGAAACAAAGACATAACTTTTACCAGTTTAGGGCAACCATTCATTGTATTTTAATTGATTTAAAACACTAATTTTTTGGTGTTACTGTTGGTATGCGAGTACCTACGTCAAGATATTTCTGGACTGCATGAGGCAGATGGGACCTATTAATTTGAGTGTGGGTTCTCACTGCAGTTATAATGGCATCTTTAAATAAACGACATCATCCCTAACATACAATTGCCCCTAAGAATTTTCATCTGAAATAGTTATTTTCTGCTTTCCAATCTGTCAGCGGGCTCTTGATGTCTGGTTCTCTAATGGGCTATATGGAACTTTTTTGAGGTTTCTTAAAGCTGCCACACATCTCCAAAGACTACACAGACTTCATATTTTCCTGAGACAACTTTGGAAAACAAATCGTTCCAAGTGCCACCCTGCCGGTGATTCCGATTCTAGCCGATGGGGAGGCAGTTCGGGGAGTTTAGTCACCCGAAGAAGAGGTGATTTCT
This sequence comes from Xenopus petersii, assembly GCA_038501925.1. Lineage (NCBI taxonomy): Eukaryota > Metazoa > Chordata > Amphibia > Anura > Pipidae > Xenopus > Xenopus petersii. Next base: position 54,294,054 of record CM076677.1, read on the forward strand.
CTACATGTGTCTCTGTCCTTATCTGAATGACATTTGATTGCTGTGATGTTCTCAATGAGAACCTCTGCACTCAAAATAGCCTACTTTTCCGCATTCTTTTGAAAAGGAAGTATTGTGTCCTAGGGCATATGATATTTCTGAACACTGAAAAATGTAAACCATTACATAAAAAAATGGGTGCTGAAGGATTATAGAGGGAGGGCAAATAAATGGCAGTATAAAAAGCAAAAACAGATGGGTTGGAAATTCCACAAAAAAGTTTTTGTTCTCCAGATATATAAAAATATATAAATAATAGTCCTTATGTACCATGTATACACAAAATAAGCAAATACTCATTAGTGCTTAAATATGTGGCTATACGCATCAAATAATAATTATATCACTAGTAAGTTTACCCAGTACAAAGCATTTTTGGGAAAGCTAAATCAGCCCAAACTAAATGAATTCATTGGCACTGTACTTTGGTGATCAGACCTATGTTTATTTTATTTAATTTCTTGGGGCAAGACCCAGATTAAAGGTATAACATATTTAACCCCCTATTAAATGGATACTGTCATGGGAAAACAATTGTGTTTGTTTCAAAATGCATCAGTTAATAGTGTTGCCCCAGCAGATTTTTGCACTGAAATCCATTTTTCAAAAGAGCAAACAGATTTTTTTTATATTTTATTTTGAAATCTGACCTGGGGCTAGACATATTGTCAATTTCCCAGGTGCCCCCAGTCATGTGATTTGTGCTCTGATAAACTCAGTGACTCTTTACTGCTGCACCAACAGCACTCAATAGTAAAAATCCATGTCCCACTGTGACCCCAATCAGTTGCATTGAGTAGGAGAAACAATAGCCTGCTTGAAAACAGTACTATCCTGGCTCTTTGGGAAAGCACATGACTAGGCAAAATTACTTGAGATGGCTGCCTACACACCAATAAACTAAAACAAAATACACTTGTTGGGTTAGGAATTACATTTTACATAAGTGAATTATTTGCACTGTAAACAGTGTAATTTATAAATAAAAACCATACCATAAAAATTTATGACCGAATACCTTCTATCTCCGTTAAGTGCAAAAGAGGATTATTTATGGTGACCTGCTCAAAACAGCTTTGCAACATTTTTTGCAACCCATGTAATTGACCTTATTCAGATCGATTGGATTTAAATATAGACCATGGTCAAGTCCAATATGTTGTCTAAAATGTAATCGAAGACCATACTTTTCCATTTTAGGAAACCAAGCAGACACTGCTGTTCATCTTCCATTCTAGTTTGGATGTTCAGATAAAAATTCATACATTCATTCATTCATACATCCAAATCTTTTTAAGATGAGAGACCAGGGCCCAAATTCACTAAGAATTGTAGTTGTGCCAGGCGCAAATTCGCCGCACTTCACAACACTTCGCCAAGCGTATTTTCGCCAGTGCTCCGCAAATTCACTAAAATCCGAAGTTGTGCACAGGGGTAGCGTAAATTTTCGAAGTTTCGCTAGCGTTAATTCGCCAAGCGAAGCGAAGTTTCGTTAGCGATGGTTCATTTGCATACGGCGCGAAATTCAAATTTCAAGGGAGGAACACGTATCACCACTTCAAATGCCTAGAAAACCTTCAAATCAGCAACTAAAAATTTTATTTTGCCCTACACATGTGCCCACTGTCTAGGTAAGTTGCCATGAGTCAGGAAATGAAGGAGGGGAGCCCCAAAAAAATTTTCAATCTTTTTCAGCCTATCATCCATCATGTAGAAAACACGTCAGCGTTTTTTTTTACTTTTTTTGAAACAATCCCTATCTACTCTATTGCGCTTCGCCAGGTCTGAGGTGGCGAAGGAAGTCTAGCGTAAAAGGTAGCGTTCAGTACACTGCGCAAGTTAGTGAATTTGCGTAGTTACGTCGCTAGCGAAAATTCGCCTGGCGTAAGGGTGTGAAGTAACACTAGCGAATTTACGCCACCGTTCGTTAGTGAATTTGCGCAGTAACGAAAAATGCCAAACGCTAGCGAATTAACGCTAGCGTTCGGCGCTTAGTGAATTTGCGCCCAGGGGCTCAGGCTGTTTGTTCTGCCTGAACTAGCTTTCTAGAATATAACGTGTGTAACTAGGTTTTAATGGCTTATGTGACAGAGAAAAAGCTAGAATTATCAGGGAACATCAGTTAATGCTCTCTTGCCAGTAACATGAGGGCAAGACTAGTACTCCTGGTGAAATGAACATCGGGCAGTCACTGAATCCTGCACCAGATGGTGCGACAAGGTTCTGAGAGCCCTTTGTATATTAAGAAACTCATTACATTCATTAATTTCTCCAGTCTTCTTGCCCCTTGGTGGAAAATCAGTTTACCCATGGGCAATCTTAATAGGTAATTTTCATTGCTTGCTGCACAGACACTTATGGATTTATGTATAGATTTAGCATTCTAGTTACAAAATGTTGGATGAAACATGCTTTTGCTGCAAATTATATCTATATCATTTTGCTGAAGAGGAGTGGAAGAGCCTTGGATTATTTTGTACTTTTTTGAATATGTGTTTCTAGATAAGTTGTACTGTCAAACTCATTGAAATGGTACTCGAGCGTTTGGGTAACATTTGATTTCAACAGTCTACACAAAAGGTGAAAAGACTTTGTCCCGGTTTTTGTTTGCCATTTAAAAATTGAAGCAAGGTGACATTATATATGTTAACCTGGACAGAAGGTATGCTAAGCAATTTTGGGTATCTAGAGTCTGTCACCAAAAAATGTTCACACTCCTAATAACTTTAAATGCAAGCATTGAAAATAATGAAATTAAATTTGAGGTTTTATGAAGGAGGTAATGGCAGAAGCAATTCTGTTTCTAAGAACGATATTTTAGTTAATTTTGGATTGTATTTAACAGCTATTGTACAGCTATATGCCAGGTTCAATTAAAATACAAGTTGTTTTAGGTTTTCCTACTGTTTTTGGTTTATTTAGTTTAACTTTGATTTACAATTACCATCTTTGAGCTTTGGCAGTGATAAAACTCCATGTATGTTGCGTAATCAATTCAACATGGAAAATGCATTATTACAGATGAGTTGGTAGGTACCATAAATTAAAGGACAAGGAAAGTCTAAAATAGAATAAGGCTAGAAATGCTGTATTGTGTATACTAAACATAAGTATGAATTTACTGCACCACAAAGCCTAATCAAACAAATAATTTATGCTTTCAAAGTTGGCCGCAGGGGGCTGTCATCTTGTAACTTTGTTAAACATCTTACCCTGACCCTGCACATGCTCAGTGTGGTCTGGGCTGCTATTGATCATCATAAACAAAGCTGCTTGAATTCTGCATGGCTGGTAAGTAAGGTGGGGGCTCCCCCTGCTGTTCATAAGTATTATTGTTTCCCTGCCCAGCAGTTAGGGACCATCTGACAATTCCTATCCACAGCAGTAAATGAAGGGATAATTTCACTGCATACAGTCAGGTTTCTTATAAAAACAGTACACATTTTTTAGTATATTGGAGATAGGTTTATTTTTCATTAAAGAAAGTAAAAAAGGGATTTTTATTTTTTTGCCTTTCCTTGTCCTTTAAGGAGTTGGAGTCAAAGGATTTATTTACCGACTCCACAGCCCTGTTATCTAATAGTAAATAGGGAAGTTAGGCAAATAAAAAGCACACTGGGTACAAATGGGACATAGTCTGCTTGGGTTAACCTAGGACATGGTTATTTGTTTTGCCATTTTTGCCTCATTTTTGTTGGCATAATTAATGGATACAGAGACATTTTTAAGAGGTGTAGTACAAACAATGTCTGTTACCATTCACCTATTTGTATTAGACCCAGGCTAATGTGTTTTAATAAGTGCTGCCATTTTTAATAGAAGAAGTGAAAGTTAAGTTTTAACTTTCTGTCCCTGTTACAAACTGTATTAATTTGAGCAGAGGTTCATTTTTTTATCCCTCTGTTCTAGTTTCTTTCTGCCCTACAAGTACTTTCCTCATGTACCATATTAAAACACTAGCATAAGTTGGAGCATGTAGGGCTGTTGGGCACAAAGGAACTCTGCAATAGGTAGGAGAAACATGTTTCCCCAGAATAGTTAGTAAATGACTCACCAAATAGTAAATGTGGTCCGAGTGCTCCAGCCCCAGACCCCCAGCTGTAGGGAGCAGTGCAGCAAAGGATAAGTAGAAGTAGGGCTGACTCAAACAGATGCCCAAGACCAGAGAAGATTAGTTAAAAAAAAATATTTCTATTTATACAAAGTTAAAATATGTAAATAATCTCCATCCGCCCAAGGGAACCCTGTAACTGATGGCTGCCAAATACATATGTTTGTCACTAGACTAGTTTAATAAGTTAAGATTACTAGGCCACTGTTGGCTCAGTGACATTGGCTTTGTAGCATACACATGCATATAGCATATGCCTTGAACCATGATAACTGAGCCAAATGACTGGGTTAGTTTAGAGTTTGAACCATGCCATTTGGGTGAGAATGGGCCTGTCATTAGGATGGTGCAGGCTATCAACTACATAATTTACCAGTAAAGTGACAGTGGTAAAGGGTCAGTGTGTGCTGCACAGGGGAAACACACTGTCCAACAAACTATATGACTTGTTTTTATGCCCTGCTGGTAGCTTACGCGGAAGAGGATATTTTACTGTTGGGGCAGGACTGCACTGTGTTTTTGGGAAAAAAAACTGCAAAATAAAATGTTTAAAAGTGGTAATCTATAAAATGTCAAAATGCGATTTGGAAAAGAATGTTCAGTATTCCCATTGCATTTGCTTTATGGAAATAAAAGCCATTATAAGGATTTTAAACTTTGTTCACTTTTTTTAAACACACTGCTATATATCACAAGTCAAAGTTTTAGATCATAGGATTTGTTTTTAATGAGGAACTTATTGGAAAGCATAACTAGTTTTTGTTAAAATAAGTACAGATAATATCTAGGGTATATTGCAATGGTAATGCCATAAATTGTGCAAAGCACTTATATATAAATTCTTATTGTCTTGTGTATATATATTGTACACACATCATATACTGGTGTTCTGGCAACAACTGTCTTCATTTTGTGTGAAAGCAAAAGATTAAGTCAAATAACAATTTCTGCTGATTTTGTCCAGAGATGAGGCAGCATAACTAATATATTAAGACATTAAAAGATTAGATTTCGTGATTACACAGGTGCAGGGTCAAAATAAGACAAATAGAACTTTTCTGTATTAATGAAATATCCACCTTTATTCATTCTTATGCACAAGTATGAATAAAGACTGATATTTCACGAATACTGGAGTGCGGATCCTTGAAAATATATATATGATATGTGTGTATAAATTATTATTTTTTTTTTTGCAATGCAAGATATTGCTTGTCAAAGGGAAAGTCTCCAAGTCTCCTTTTCATTGTGAGTTTGGTGACAAAGGAATTCCTATTTGAATATGTGTGCTTTATCCAAGCCTCCTCCAAGCCTTTGGTTAACAGCAGTCGGTCATTGCAGGGTCCTGACGTCATCCAGTGTGTGCATAAGCTGTGCTATTGTCTTACCCAGATCAGGGCTGTGGACTGCAGTATCTAGTTTCTGCTACCTATTTCTGCCTTGCTGCATCATAGGAGAAACACACTGGCCTCTCCTTGTCCAATGGATTGAGAATAGAAATCTCGTGGGTTTTTTTGTCCCTTGAAAGACCCGTTTTCATGTCTCAGTGAAAGTGGTCTGTAGAGAAGGCTCTCTGGCAGCTGGATAGCTGGGACTGCATTGTCTGCCTTCATGACCCCCGCTGTGTAGAGGCTTCATATCTTCTCTTGCTCATCTCGTTCTAATTTATTAAACCCATATCTGAGGACAGCCATGTTTGGTACAGAATCCTCATGTAAGTATATATATCTCTAGATATTCTGATTTTTGTTTTCTTTTAAATGTATTTTAAATGAGTTGCTTTCTGTCGTCTTTTATTTGCTGGCAGTTTATTTTGTCTACATGTTCTATTTAATTTTTAGCAGTTATTTCTTAAAAGCAATTGATTATCTTCTATATATTTTTGTGCTGAATTCCACTGCACTGACACTCAAGTTACAGATCTAGATTTATCTTTGTAGCATCACGGCAACTGTGCAATGCAAAAAGCAAGCAGCTATGCATGAATGTGTTAATTGTGTGTGTGGAGATAGGCTTTGGATGTTGCAGGCACCAGCATTACATTGGTGTGGAGGATCACTGGTTGAGGATGCTACACATTTAGTGCTGGTCTTTATGGCCTCTCTCTCTCTCTCTCTCTCTGATTACCTGTCCCTACATTCCCTTAGCTTAGTCATCCATCCCTACATCGTTTTTAAATAATGTACACTGTTTACTGTCTTGCAGTGTCTATTCTGTGTGTGCAGGGTATTGAGGTTTTTGAGGCACAGATACATGGAGAGGGGGCTACTTAGGTCTGCTGTGAACCTATGCTATTTTCAAAATAGAGCAAGAATCCTAAAAATAACACCGTAAACATAGGTTACTAATCCTTTTCTGGATCTACATATGATTATTGCATACCCAAGATTATTGCATACTTGTGATTGATGCATGCCTTCCATAACATGCTCATTTGTCAATGAAAGGGGAGATCATGCATACAGGCACATTTAATAATCATCTATACTATCTTTTACTTTACAAGACATTAGCACAAACAGAAGTACATTTACTGTAAGAGTGAGAATAAATACCTGAGGGCTGAGAGTTACAATATACAGTTAGAAGTGGTTCCCTGCCCAAAGAAGCTTACAATCTATGAATTTTACTTCTTGCATGCATTTTAATAATTATCCCCAATAATGATACTTCCAGTCTGCTCTGTTTGGTTTCTATAGCAGTAATGATTGTCCCCTATACAGTATTTCATAGCTACCTAATTATTCAGTTGCTACACAGTGGCACATTAATTTACTGTCCCTCTCTTACATAACTTTCCTTCAGAGCATTTGTTTTATTCTGCCTTGAATATTTTCTGCACTGCAACCCAACCTGAATATCTACATTTGCTTTTTGTGTTTGTCTGCAAAAGCAGTTGTGTTTGATTGTCCCAATGCTTTGTACATGATTGAAAAGCCATCCTGCTTTGTATTCCATGCTTCTTCTTTTAAAAAGGGCAAGTACCCGACACTTACTGAACATAAGTGCATATACAGGAGGATAAATGTGTTTAAATACTTGCACAGTTATTTTATGTCTTATTCTGCTGGCAGTAGTTGTCATTTATTTTGCATAATCTTGCAAATGGCTGTTTCTTTTATCTCTTGCACATGGTTTGGTAATAAATCGGCAGACATTCTATCTGTTTTGCCCTCTCTGCTGACTGCTTTTGTTTCCATAGCAACCAGAAAAGGGAAGTGTGTGCTCTTCTGACATCAGATTATATGATAGAGATGGTGAACTACCTACCATTTTGATTAGAGGCATTAAACACCCACATATAAAAAATTTGTATAATGTGTTTTGCCTTAGCCTTTAATTGTGTGGCAAGGGTACAGAAAATATAAGCTTGTTAACATTCACCATAGCATAATCATTTGTTCCTGTCATTTATCATCTTTTTTAAAAATACACTTTTTAAATATATTTACTGAAAAGTGAATAGATTTAACTGAACAATTGTTCATTAATCAGAGTTTATGGTTATCCTTCAAGAATTGCATACTGACACAGTATTGAAAGGTTAAAAAGCTGACATGATGTTGAATGATAGAAGAAACAGGGTCATTATTAGGTTCATTATCATACACACATGTATTTGTCTAATTGTTCTCCATAGGAACAGTATAGTTCCTGCATGAAAATGCTGCTTGAATAGAAATAAAGTAGAAGCCAAGCCACATGCAATCAGCTATTCTTTAACATCACGGAAGAAAAATATTGGAAGCTGAAGATAGATTTTATATACTCTTAATATTTGGTGGCTTTCTAAAGCTAGGGTTGACTAGAATTTACTACTTCATTATGGGGAGCTGCAAATGTAGAAATGCCATTGTATTTCCTTTATTATTATGATTATTTTCAATAATAATGGCTTAAATGTTCTAAAATACTGTCTGGTTTAATTTACTCCATAAAACAGTGTTCGGGAATTAAAATAAATGTAAAAATGGAAGAGAGCACTTTGGTTATCTTTGATCATTTTCTTAATCAGCGGAATATATAATTTAATTTATGATACAACATTCTCACATTCTTCTGTCACATTTGCAAGTAAAGAGTGTTCAAGTGGCAGATCACTGACACTGACATTAAAAATTTACAGCTCAAGTAAAGACTTTTTCCTCTTTCATACTTCTATTATTGCCATTTTTCTAAATTTGTTATTTCTTAACCTCTTACATTACTATGTACAGGACTTTTTTAAATGTTTTATTTCCCCCGTCATGTTTCCGAGTAACAGTTTTGTAAACCAGGTTGCCTTAAAGGGGGTGTTCATCTTCAAACACTTTTTCCAATTTAGTTGTTTTCAGGTAGTTCGCCAGAAATAAATGCTTTTTGCAATTACTTTCTATTTTCTATTTGTGATTGTTTAAAGTTCCATTTTTCACCGTCTAAAACGGCACTTTGGGGGGCGTCACCAACATTTTAATTGTTCTAAATTGATACATTTAGTTGATACATTTCTTATCTTTGTCCCTGCTGAGCAGAATCCCTGAGTTTCATTAAAGGGGAACTCCACAAAAACATAACTTAAGCTTTTTGAAAAGTAAACATAATTTCAAGCAAATTTGCAATATACATCAATAAAAAATATGCAGACCTTTCATGATTTTTAGGGGCAGATTTATCAAAGATTGAGGTGAATTTTCGAATAAAAAAAAATGTAATTCCAAGCTATTTATTTTGTGTATTTTGACTAGGGAATAGTCCAAATTCGATTTGAATAGGAAAAAAATTCAAAAATTTGAATATCGAAATTTATCATGTACTGTCTGTTTAAAAATTCAACTTTGACCATTTGCCATCTAAAACCTGCCGAATTGCTGTTTTAGCCTATGGGGGACCTCTATGGAGTCAATTTGTGGACTTTGATTTTTTGGGGGAAAACTGACTACTGTTACTTTATATTAACAGCCATCTGTCCTCAGCCTGCATCCTCCAAACCCCATAATTCCCCGCACACGTCATTTCAATAAGGAACGGAACATCAAAATGCATTGTGGGTTATGTAGTTCCTGTCTGTAACATCAGTATTTTAAGCCCTCCATCACTGCCGGGATTTCAAATGATGCAGAAAGAGAAGAACTGTTAACCAATTGAATTGCAGCATAGACAATGGCATTTATTCATACTTTTTGAAGAAACAGGTAACTGTGATGGGAATATTAGGGGTTTCTGTGTATTAATATTCACAGTACAGTGTTGATCCAGAGACTAGATGGATTGCCATTTAGAGTCAAATGTTTTCCTTTTCTGAGGGTAAATTTAATAAATGGCTTCAGGGGTATTTTTCTGGATCCAATAGCAAAAGGTTGAATTTGATGGATTTGTGACTGTTTTTCAGCATTGGCTACAGTAATACATTATTGAAAGCTCATGCTTTTGCTTACTCTGTTTACAGGTTGGTGCTTAATTCTATTAAAGATTTATTAACAACCAAAAGTTTGCATGCCGCTTGTTGAACCTCATATAACATATACTAGCATTAATTTTATAATAATGAACAACAGCAGTAAACCCAAAAGCTTTTATTTTTGTGACTGTCATATAATGATTGAAACGGACTAAAGTTATTACTGTTAATTCATTATTGCAACTTTGCATCTGTCTTAGTAAATGATTACAAGTATGCTTGTGAAAAAGTTCTGTTTTTTCTAGATAATTTTATTGACAAATATGGATAACATATAGATAACAGCAGCCTGGTAGATCTAAGAACAGCACTCAATAGTAAAACCCAGGTCTCACTATGACACATTCAGTTACATTGAGTAGGAGAAACAACAGCCTGCCAGAAAGCAGCTCCATCCTTAAGTGCTGGCTCCTTCTGAAAGCACATGACCAGGCAAAATGACCTGAGATGGCTGCCTACACACAAACATTACAACTAAAAAAATACACTTGCTGGTTCAGGAATGAAATTATATTGTAGTGTGAATTATTTGCAGTGTTATTTAGAAACAAAAACGACATCACAAAATTATGACCGAATCCCTTTCAATACTATGACCTCAGGAACCGGAAAAACAGATCAGTTGTATATGTTTCATCTATTCTGTTCTTATTTGTAATTGCTTATAATTCTCTTCAAGCCCTCTCCTATTGATCTTCCATTCTGACTTAGCAACCAAAGGTTGAAATTTCAAGGCTGGGGTTTGAAGAACAAAAAATAATTGTTTCCAAAAGCTCTGATAAACTTCAATCACTCTTTACTACTGTACTGCAAGTTGGAGTGATATCACCCCCTCCCCCCCCCCAGCAGCCAAACAAAAGAACAATGGGAAGGTAACCAGATAGCAGCTACCTAACACAAGATAACAGCTGCCTGGTAGATCTAAGAACAGCACTCAATAGTAAAAACCCGTGTCCCACTGAGACACATTCAGTTACATTGAGAAGGAAAAACAGCAGCCTGCCAGAAAGCATTTCTCTCCTAAAGTGCAGGCATAAGTCACATGACCAGGGGCAGCTGGGAAATTGAAAATATGTCTAGCCCCATGTCGGATTTCAAAATTGAAAATAAAAAAATCTGTTTGCTCTTTTGAGAAATGGGATTTCAGTGCAGAAGTCTGCTGGAGTAGCACTATTAACTGATGCGTTTTGAAAAAAACATGTTTTCTGATTACAGGATTTAAGAAATAAAGATTTGATACCTTGATTGTCTACTTTAATGACCAAAGGTCAAGGCAGGGATGTAACTTGAATAGATATAATTCTCAGTAAGAAGGTAAAGAAGTATCCCATTTGACCGTTAATATATAGAATCTCCAAATTGTAATCGGTCTATAATGACCTCTACGTGAAGAATCAACACTCTCTCCAATTATCACAAACTAAACCCTCAATCAAATATGTAAAGTGCAAGTGCTTAGTGTCCAATAGCCCAATAAAGACAATAATACTGTGTACTATTGCCCTGCACTGGTAAAACAGATCTGATTGTTTCAGAAACACTGCTATAGTTTATATAAACAAGCTGCTGTGCAGCAATGGCAGAAATTGAAAAAAGGCTAGATGGCACAGGTTAGATAGTGGATAACCGATAACACCATTATCTTCTACAGAGTTGATTTGCTAGCGTATATAAAAAAGTAGTGCTTCTAAAGCAAACACAGCAGTTTTACCAGTGCAGAGCAACACTGCATTATATTTCTATTACTTTAAAACACTTTCATTTTTGATGTTAAAGTTGCTTTAAGGAACTAAATGGTGACAGTCTATGGCATCTTATAGCAGCCCCTCGGTAGCATTTGCCAGCATCTCGAATGTTGTACAGTCAGTCCGGGCCTGATTTTGGCTCTTCTTTTGAAAACAGAAGTATTAAAGTATTGTTTTATAACCAGATCTCCGTTCAATGTGTTATTAGTTCTATGAAATAGAGGTATTAAAAGGGTTGCTTAAAAGCCAGTTGCATCACTATAACCATGAGCATTAAATATATAGTAAGTAAATATTGTACATTATTCACACTTTAAGCAAGATTCTCATATGAGTCCAGCTCCAGCATGTGGGCAGTCATGTCAAGCACTCTGCTTGGAAAAAAATAGAAGGTTGAGGCTTCATGTCATTCAATATTGTTGGCAAGTAATGATCTATAAATAAATATAAAACTCCTGCTATGTTAACAGGGCCACAGGGGCAGCTGCAGCTTTTTCCAACAAGTATAATGAAGGTTATTTCCCACAAAGAGATTGATGGATGAAGAGGATATTAACTTGGGATACTAATATTCAATTAAAGGCGGGAGTAATTAAGGAGTGCTTTCTATATGATTTTTTGCATAACGTAAGACAGATTCCGCTTGATACTGTGCTTTTAAAGGAGGTCAGTGTTGTATCTAATAACCCACAGTGGGTTTGTATTTACTTGTCACTTCTAATCTATTTCTGTCCCCATCTGGTACTGTGCTGCCCATCATCTCACTGTACTGTAATAGAAGTTCTTAATGTGGTTCAGCTTTCCTCTCCTAATAATTACCATGTGTACCTTACACTCTTATTAACAGGAGAATTTACAGGCCTCTTCTGTTAATCAGACACTAAAGCAGCCACATATGGGACAATTCATTTCTGGTCCAAATAAATTGATAATGTGCAGTTTGGATTTACCTGAATGACCACATTGCCCCCATCTTTTTGTGTAGAGGACAAATCAGTAGAACTTTTCCACTGATGAGATTTGATTTCCTTTTTCAGATGGGCAGATAGCCTTTGACACCACTCTTGATTTCATATAGGCAAAGCTTTATGTCCTTCTGCACAATGCATTTGAAGGACTTACTGTTATTTAAGAGGGAAGTATGGCTGCCAGGGGCAAAACAATGCAACTTCAGCTGCCTCCAGTTTTGAAACCCCCTTCCCACACTGCAAGCTTGCACAGGCGCAAGTTCGTCTAATAAGGAAGAAGAGAAAGCGTGGCGGCGAGGGGATTTGCAGGCTATAGAGGAAGTAGACCCTGCGGTCGCTGCCCCACTTTTACCAGGGCCCCCACGGGGCCGGCTACCTCTATAGTTACGCCACTACGAATAACCCCTCCCCTGGTGCTAGGCACTATAGCAGATAATATAAAGGGATTATAATACAAATTAGGGAGTTGCTTCCTCAGGGAGCAGAACTGTTCAAAACATCTAGGTAGGGCAGACCAGATTAACTATTAAAAGTTACCTATAGTTCATGTTGATCATTTTTGCTGGGTAGTCTACGTTTTTTTTTTTAATTATTAATCATTCAGTATTGAACTCTGTCATCATGTGTAAAATAGCTGTGAGATCTCTAATGAAATGTCTATTATTTATATCGGGCCAGCAAATTTTACATCTGTTCCTTTCCCAGTGGGTTTTACAGGTCTAAATTACCTATCCCAGTCACCCACTGTATGGCCAGTTTCATCAGGAGCCAGTTATTCTGTCTCTATGTTTTGTGGAGTGTGGGAGAAAACCAGAGTACTTGGAGGTATCCACTTGTTTCTCCCAATGTAATAGTAGAAAGGCAAATGGGAGCACTCCCCCTCTCTCACCTGCACGTGTAGATTCAGCAAACATGTGTGCTTGCATGCAGAATGCCCCCAGTCCAGGCCAATATCATGTAGAGACAAAACAAAGGTTGCAGAGCATGTCGGCAGCTGAATCTTAAAATCTTCATTTATTAGAAATCATTAAAAACATCAATAGCAGTGACATGTACCCCTACGCATGACTCGTTTCGTGGTGTCTCGCCACTTCCTCAGAAGCATAAGGTATGCTAACCCCCACACCAGTTAATATAGCACCTCACAAAAACCACACCCATAAAAACATTAACCCCGAACAGGATTTGTATATAAATAAATTAGCACCAAAAACACCAGGGAATAGACAAGGTGAGGAATTTGAGTAGAGGGGGCAATACACTGAGGAAGCTTTTGGAACTGGAAGTAAGATGGATTTTCATTCTAGATACACAGGAACCCAATGGACTTAATGTGAGATGGGATGTCAGTTGCTATGTGTAAGATAAAGAACCATCATTAAGATAATGGTTAATGTTTATTACAATAAAGTGGGTAACTTACTTAAGTTTTGGCAGAGTAATAGTTGTTTAGAATATATTAGGAAACTTTTAGATTGAAACTGAAGTCCCATTTGTTGGTTTGATACTTTGAGGTATCCTACACAAACAAATAGATGCAACCTCCATATAACTATAAAGTAAAATGCAGTCAGGAGGTGTCTACGGTTGTCTCCTTGTTAGAATAATGTATCACCACCTTTAATTTTGTCAACAGAACTTTTCTTAAAAAAAGCAGAGGAACAGAAGAATTCAGCGTGGACAATGAGAATATGGCATACCGTTGCAAATGCCTCTTTGAATTTGCATTTTTAGGCAAAATTGTGTTTCAGAGAATATTTAACATTGGCATTCCTGTTCCTTCATACGTAGCAAGCCAAGAATGATTAACTTTTTTTTTTCATTTCTGAAAGGAATCAATGTGATTGATGCTTCATGCTAACTCCGTGAATCAGTAGAAACACCTTAGGCTTTTTCAGTGATTGTATTTTTTTTTCCTTCCAGTTGAAAACCTAAGGAATTTCGCTTAACTTGGTAGTACAGGACACAAAAATTATGTTTTAGAGTTGTTCCTTTTGAAATGGCAAAAAACCCACTCGAGTTATAGCCTGTAAGAGGTATCCGTAATTTGTTAATGCAAAAATATCCCTGCTATTTCAACCCAAACCATAAACTTCTTAACTGAAACAGTGTTAATGTATACATGTACATGTCAGTGAGCATCCCTCCATTAAAAACCTATAAATGCTGAAGGTAATAGCCATCCTATAACTGCTAATCCAGTAGTAGGTAACTAAGTAAGAGAACTGATTTCTTTCATCATAGAAATCCACACCACTGAGAAATTCCACAAGGCCCAAGCAAAATATGCCAACTTTAATCACAACTCAGATCATTCAGTCATTGGGGGGAATCTGAAGTCATCCCCTCCAAGTGCCATAGTGTACTTGGTTAGCCCATAATATTCAGCCAGGCCCACCTGATGACAGTAGAAAAGCAGAGGAATGACATCTTGCTGATACTTGATCATAATGGGAGCATGGTAGTGCAGAGTCTGAGAATGGGCCAACTGCTGGTGATTATTGCACAGCAATATGTCTATGAGCCCATATAACATTATCATTACTGTTTTTTTGGGGGAATAAGAGCACCCCATTCACATAGGAGGTAGGTTAGCCCAAGTAATAACCTGTGCCTGTTAAAGCTCTATATGAATACCTGCTTTAAAATCACAAAAATTTATCACAATACATCTTGCCCTGCTATATTACTTTAACATGTTCTGCAGCACAATACAATAAATGTGTGTGTACATTGAACATGCAGATTACATACAAAATAAACAACTGACAGCCAAAACACATCCCTGCGTTCACTTGCCCCACATGTTATCAATAGTTATAATTGACCTTTGGTTGTGTAGTTTTCTTCAGCACGTCCCTTTAGATTTTTTTTATCCTGTGGGCTCAACCTCTTAGGTCTCACCGTAAAGGCCAGAAATTCAACAATTCATACAAAGCGAAGGAGGCCACAACAACCGCAGAGCGGTGCGGCTACTTTTTATTCCTCTACATGTTTCGGATCACATGGAGACTTGAGAAAGGGTGCTATGTGCCACTTAAGTAAATGAAACCATTTTTTCTGAGTGTGCCAGTAGCAAATATTAATAGTTTTTGGGAGTATAGCTCATGAACAAACCACAATTTGCTATATGATTAGCACCACCCCAGAAATCAGAATTTATATTGCAAGGCAAATAAAGCAACTAACACTTATAAATATAAGATATTTTTGGAAAGTGCATTTGGTACATTTTGCTACGTTTTTTTGGGTTTTTTTTTTCAAATGTGTTTGCATATCTACTCAGAGCTTTTACCTTACAGCATCTTTCAATCTATCTGTGGACTGAAAAATGCCTATGTGTGTTTATTACCATTTCTATATAAACCCACCTATGGGGGGGAGGCGGTTGAAGTCTTGTGTGTCAGTGCCAGTGATGTTTCTTTTATTTTGTGCCAGGGGTTGTATTTCAGTTTACATGAAAACATGGTAAGGTTTATTATGTGTCACTAGTGACATATGGGCCGCTTGAGTCTATGCTATGCAACAGGATCTGCTAACAATGTGTGCATTCTGTAGTTGATCAATATTTTATAAAGAGAAACCAGCGCATGGGTAAACTGAGTAACTGATGACAGGCAAACAAATTTGCCATACATGGAAAACCAGTTGTTGTGTGTGCTAGTAATACCTATTAATTTGCTTTTAGCCAGTTTTAAAGAAAGTCCATTAAATGTAACTATGGAATCCATTATAAGTAAATCTGTTTTCCAGAAATGTTGAAATGCAGAAATTCTATTTTCCAAAGGTTTAAACAAACAATTGCTATTTTTTCTTTACCTTTTTTTATTTAACAGCAAAACATTCCTAAAGTTTTTTCAGGTAATGTAATTTACATTTTTAGCAGGCTTAATGTATGATTTTTCAAACTGGTGTTCCAAAAGTGTGTTTTTGAGCACTACTAGTAGCCAAGTGACTTGTGGCTGTTGGGGTATTTTCAGCATGATGGAACCCCCAAGGGAACTTTGGGCAACTTTGCTCAAAACGTTTCGCCTAACTTAAAGAAATACTGACACCAGAAAATAATCTTTTTTTTTTTTTTTATATCCATCGTAACATTATCATTGAATACTATTTATAATATTGCCATATAAGTATTCGCCTGATGCTTTTATATTATATTGTATGTATCTCTGGTTATCAGTTGATCCAGAACGTCATGGGCCCAACCTCCCTGCACTACCACTAAGCCATGTATCTAATTTTCACTGCCTGATCATAAACAATCAGGCTGTAGGATGACTGACTGAATATTTCCCATTTGGACCATTAAAAGTAGAAGATCTTTTAAACTGGTATTTGAGACAATAGCTCTTAACTATATTTAAATACAAGGGGATAATGAAGTTAAATAATTGACTTAGATTATAAGATTAGTTCAAGCATCTGTGTGTCATCAGTAAAATCACAGTCTTCAATTAGAAACTGAATAAAACTCTCACTAAAATGCCTGCCAACTGGTCCTATTTATCTACAGTCCTAATTTTCATTAGCATATTGCACTTATATTTAGGGATGTACCAAGGATTTTTAGATTTGGCCTAATATTGAGTCCACCACATATTCAGTTGTCTATAGTCAAACTATAATTATGGTTTAGATTCAGTTTGCAATCAAACAAAAAGTGATCCCTTATTAAATGAAGTTACCCTGCGGTAGAAGCTGAGGTCTGACCTCAGTCAGTGCCAGTTAATAATTCAAGAATGAAGAAAAAGTACCCCACTAGCTTCAAAGCTCGCTCAGCAGTCTCTAGTGATTTAAACCTACCTAATTTAATAATTCACTAATGTGTGCAAATTAGCTAATGACTTAAATATAGATACCAAAGTGCTTGTGCTATGATTAAATCAATTGAATTTGATTATAAATTAATTAAATATTAGTAATACAATTCATTCAATTCTATATAAAAGTTTCAGAAAAATATTGGTACATATACCCTAAATTGTGACCAATTCTATTTCACAACAGTGTATCTATTTTTTAGGGTTAATAATCTCCCCCTTCCCAATCACTTTAAGTTAAAGTGCAAGTGCTTAACAGTTAATGGATAGTAATGATTTCATCCAGATTAACCAAAATTCATGATATTGAAAGTGCTCATTAGTGCTTAAAATAGATTAAGGTTAAAAAATGAATTGATTAGAGACCGCAATAAATAGGATAATTATTAAAAAACACACAATTGCTCAGGTTCAGAAATAAGTTGGAAAATGAAAAGAGAAGGAGGTGGAGTTGTCCCAAATCTACTACCTAATTTGTTTCTATCCCTGGGACACCACAAAGTCAAAGAAGGCAGAGTACCCGGGACTGTGGTCTCGAATTTTACTCTAGTCCTAAACTCAAAGGAAACTATATAGGCCTAAAAAACCACAAATCCACGGGCTCTTGTGAGCTTTAGTATCAGATAGATAAGCAGAGAACCCGAGCACTGGTTGAGGTTTGGAACCTCCCCACCCCCTCCACTACTTTGAAAACCCAATCGACTGAAGTATAAAAGTTTTAAGTTAAAAAAGACTCGGAAAGACTCGAAAAGACTGGAGGATGATACTCTTGGAACCATACTACAGAAAAGAGCATCAATATGCTATAAGAGGAGTCCGAACTTGAGGGACCTAATCACTAGGAGTCATTTCCAAACTTCACGCAATAGCAAGCATAAAAATTGTGGGTGCTTTCCCTGTGGTGACTGCAATATGTGCACTAAGATGAGAAAAATTACCAACTTTGAGGATCGTTTTGGCAACAATCACAAAGTGAACAATTATATAAATTGCCGAACTCAAGGTGTAATATATTGTATTGAATGTCCCTGTAATAAGAGGTATATAGGGATGACCACACAAATGTTAAAAATAAGAATGCAGCAGCATTGCAGTACGATTAGAACAGCAGGGAATGAGAGTAAGAATGACAAAACAATTTCGACGGTAGCTCAACATTTAAAAAAATCACATAATAAAGATCCTTCTACAATGAAATTCTGGGCATTGGAAAAAGTGGAATTAGGAATACGCAGAGGAAATCTGGAACAAGCCCTGTTAAAACGTGATAGTTATTGGATCTTTAGAATGAATACAGTGTCCCCTAAGGGAATAAATGAGAATAATTTATTTACATCCTTTATTTAAAATCTTATCAGTTTATTTGCCTCAGTATCGAAATTTAGAAAAGAAACATGATTTATTCATTTAATCAACTTTTAAATACAACATGATTAATGTATAATTGAATAAAAAATTAAAAAATATTTTAATAATTACTAATACGTTTTTTAATAATAATTTGATATATATACATAGTAAAGATTGTTTATGGTTGAATTAATTGATCCACTTTGTGTAGAAAGCCCCCAACTGTTTAAATAATTGTAACCGTATTGCTCAGATGTATGGAGAAGTGTCAGAGGGTAATTACATTTTCATAGACTCCCCGTGTCGGAGAATAGCGTAACTGCTATCCGGTTGCTAGGACGACACGCACAAACTGGGACGCACGTTGAACGTGTGGACGGGAGGTCTCGCGATGACTCCTCAAAGTGACGCACCATACGCAAGTGTTTTAAACTCTGCGGCAGGGGAGCTTTCTCATTACGCCTTGACAAAGCCATTATTGCGAAACGCGCGTCGGCGTTCCGAGTCTCTTTTAACTTAAAACTTTTATACTTCAGTCGATTGGGTTTTCAAAGTAGTGGAGGGGGTGGGGAGGTTCCAAACCTCAACCAGTGCTCGGGTTCTCTGCTTATCTATCTGATACTAAAGCTCACAAGAGCCCGTGGATTTGTGGTTTTTTAGGCCTATATAGTTTCCTTTGAGTTTAGGACTAGAGTAAAATTCGAGACCACAGTCCCGGGTACTCTGCCTTCTTTGACTTTGTGGTGTCCCAGGGATAGAAACAAATTAGGTAGTAGATTTGGGACAACTCCACCTCCTTCTCTTTTCATTTTCCAACTTATTTCTGAACCTGAGCAATTGTGTGTTTTTTAATAATTATCCTATTTATTGCGGTCTCTAATCAATTAATTTTTTAACCTTAATCTATTTTAAGCACTAATGAGCACTTTCAATATCATGAATTTTGGTTAATCTGGATGAAATCATTACTATCCATTAACTGTTAAGCACTTGCACTTTAACTTAAAGTGATTGGGAAGGGGGAGATTATTAACCCTAAAAAATAGATACACTGTTGTGAAATAGAATTGGTCACAATTTAGGGTATATGTACCAATATTTTTCTGAAACTTTTATATAGAATTGAATGAATTGTATTACTAATATTTAATTAATTTATAATCAAATTCAATTGATTTAATCATAGCACAAGCACTTTGGTATCTATATTTAAGTCATTAGCTAATTTGCACACATTAGTGAATTATTAAATTAGGTAGGTTTAAATCACTAGAGACTGCTGAGCGAGCTTTGAAGCTAGTGGGGTACTTTTTCTTCGTTCTTGAATTATTAACTGGCACTGACTGAGGTCAGACCTCAGCTTCTACCGCAGGGTAACTTCATTTAATAAGGGATCACTTTTTGTTTGATTGGTTATTGTTATATCGGGGTTTTTTCCTCTGTTCTCGATCCCTACACTAACTATGGCCACCTGTATTGATTTTACTAAGGAATTAAACACCATTACTTCCAATAGACTGAAAGATTTGGACTCCATTTTTGAAACACATGTTTCTACTAAATTAGGGGAAAATGTTGAGCTTAGGGAAACACTTGATACTTTTGAAGGATTAATGACCAAACAATGTAGATCCTGGTGGAATCTTCAATTTTTTCTTAAATATAAAGCTAAGGGTCTCATTCCTAGAGGATTAAGGGTACAAATCTTTCCAACATTTGAAGCACCTGGTCTGGGGTTTAAGGACAATTGGGAAGCCATACTTAACGAATGTTCATTTAAATTAATGGACCTTCTAATTAAAGAGGAGGAATCGAAGTTAGCCATAGTGGAAGAGCAAATTCAAGAAATACATACCAAGATAGACAAGTGGGCTAATCAAGGTGAATTAGTAACCAAACATGAAATTATAATGAAGGGTGTACAGAAATTTGAAACCTCTCTCTTAGATACTAAAAAAAGCAAATTGTCCAGAGATATGAAAGATTATTCATCGATTCTAGTGTATAAATGGACACATAGAAATAAGAACCACTCCATTAAAAGATCTACCCCACGATTAAGAAGGGAAACAGCTACTTTAGACAGCCCATCTGGGAATGACTCTCAGTTAATGTCCCTTCCTGATAGATCTGGGATTAACTCGCAGGGTGAAGGGATTCCTCCGTCTAGTTCTAAATCCCAGGAAGGGCCAAACACCTCCCAATATCCTATTTTTTTAGGACAGGGGAGGAATCTAGCGGATACATGACAAACCACGAACTACCCTGTAAGAGACCAACATTGGGGGAAAGGGAAAAATCAATTGAGGGAAAAATCGAAAGTGAACTATTCAACCACCAGGAGCTACCAAAAGAAGAACAGTCGTTAACAATAATTAATCTGTCTAGTCACAACCTCACACAAGCACATATCAATATCCTTAGTAAGGGATTGTCTTTTTCACCCACTTTTCAGTTGGACATTTTTGAGACTATTAAAGATCTTAATCTATTTGCCAGGAAATTGCTTTTAAAAAAGTTTTTTGGGAAGGATAAAATGGAGGAAGCAGAAGGGTTAACTGAGATGGAATTAAAAGCCTTACAAGATTTAGAGGAATTACTCCAGGAAAACCAGGCTGATATAAGAAACGATAATAGTACAGTCCCTTCACCTGAGGAATGGAAAAGGAAACTCAAAAACAAATCAGTATTTACTCCAGCGTCTAATATTTGCCCTAATGTGGGTATTTTTCTGAATATGGTTATCCAAGACATTTTGAACATCCAACCTCATATTTATGAGAACAATACATCGGGAGATGAATATAAAGCTATTAAAGAGCTAAAAGGGTGGAATGACGCACAGATTAAACCATCTGATAAAGGTGGCAATATTGTATTGTGGCCTAATGATATGTATCTGAAAGAAGCGGAGAAACAGCTGTCTTCTATTAGTTACAAAGAGATTTTGGGAGATCCCTCGGATAATTTTAAAGTAAGTTATGATAACATGTTAAAACAAGCCGTAAGGGATAACCTAATCTCCAAAAAGGAACTAATATTTCTGACAGTAGAGAGTCCCAGGATAGCTACCTTATATTTCCTTCCTAAGGTCCATAAAAATCTATCCAATCCTCCCGGAAGACCTATTGTTTCAGGGAATGGAAACCTTACGGAAAAGGCCAGTCAATATCTTGACTTTAGAATAAGACCTATGGTTGAGAAATTAGAGTCTTATGCAAGAGACACACTGGATGTCCTGTCCCAGATAGAAGAATTGGGCAACAAAAAATCTGTGTTACTCATGACTCTGGATGTAGAATCCCTATATACATCTATTAGACATGACCTGGGAATAGAAGCCCTAAGATATTTTTTGGTCAAAGACCTTGGGGAGGATGAATGTATGATTGATTTTTTGTGCAGACTTATGAGGTTTGTGTTAAATTACAATTATTTTACATTCAATAACAAATTCTACCTCCAAGTACAAGGGACAGCCATGGGTATGTCATGTGCTCCCTCCTATGCCAATTTATTTTTGGGGCACTGGGAACAAACTATTGTTAAGAACATCCAGCCCTTATACCAACCCAAAATATTAAAATGGATTAGGTATATCGACGATATACTGGTGATATGGGACGGTACTAGGGAAGAGGCTCTTGAATTTGTTACTCTACTTAATGGCAATGACCGTAACATCAGGCTAACCATGGAACTCTCTGAAAAATCTATTTCCTTTCTTGACCTCCATATAGAGGTCACTAAGGAAGGGAATTTGGTAACAAAAAACTTCAGAAAAACTACAGCTACCAACTCACTTTTAAGCTTCTCCAGCTTCCATCCATATTCAGTAAAAAAATCGGTCCCTACTGGTGAATTTTTAAGACTTAAACGTAACTGTTCTTCTATCGAATATTTTAAAGAACAGGCTTCAGAACTTAAAACCAGACTTAAACAGAGAGGCTACTCAGGCAAGATAGTGAAAAAAGCGTATCATAGAGCGCTAGTCACTGATAGAAGCCAGCTCTTAACAACTAAAGAAAAAATACAGGAACCGAATAATGTGGTTAGATTCATAACAACTTATAATGCTGATAGCTCACAGATACAAACCATTCTGGATAAACATTGGCCCATATTATTGGAGGATGATACTCTTGGAACCATACTACAGAAAAGAGCATCAATATGCTATAAGAGGAGTCCGAACTTGAGGGACCTAATCACTAGGAGTCATTTCCAAACTTCACGCAATAGCAAGCATAAAAATTGTGGGTGCTTTCCCTGTGGTGACTGCAATATGTGCACTAAGATGAGAAAAATTACCAACTTTGAGGATCGTTTTGGCAACAATCACAAAGTGAACAATTATATAAATTGCCGAACTCAAGGTGTAATATATTGTATTGAATGTCCCTGTAATAAGAGGTATATAGGGATGACCACACAAATGTTAAAAATAAGAATGCAGCAGCATTGCAGTACGATTAGAACAGCAGGGAATGAGAGTAAGAATGACAAAACAATTTCGACGGTAGCTCAACATTTAAAAAAATCACATAATAAAGATCCTTCTACAATGAAATTCTGGGCATTGGAAAAAGTGGAATTAGGAATACGCAGAGGAAATCTGGAACAAGCCCTGTTAAAACGTGATAGTTATTGGATCTTTAGAATGAATACAGTGTCCCCTAAGGGAATAAATGAGAATAATTTATTTACATCCTTTATTTAGAATCTTATCAGTTTATTTGCCTCAGTATCGAAATTTAGAAAAGAAACATGATTTATTCATTTAATCAACTTTTAAATACAACATGATGTATAATTGAATAAAAAATTAAAATTATTGTAATAATTACTATCAAATACGTTTTTTTAATAATAATTTGATATATATACATAGTAAAGATTGTTTATGGTTGAATTAATTGATCCACTTTGTGTAGAAAGCCCCCAACTGTTTAAATAATTGTAACCGTATTGCTCAGATGTATGGAGAAGTGTCAGAGGGTAATTACATTTTCATAGACTCCCCGTGTCGGAGAATAGCGTAACAGCTATCCGGTTGCTAGGACGACACGCACAAACTGGGACGCACGTTGAACGTGTGGGCGGGAGGTCTCGCGATGACTCCTCAAAGTGACGCACCATACGGAAGTGTTTTAAACTCTGCGGCAGGGGAGCTTTCTCATTACGCCTTGACAAAGCCATTATTGCGAAACGCGCGTCGGCGTTCCGAGTCTTTTTTAACTTAAAACTTTTATACTTCAGTCGATTGGGTTTTCAAAGTAGTGGAGGGGGTGGGGAGGTTCCAAACCTCAACCAGTGCTCGGGTTCTCTGCTTATCTATCTGATACTAAAGCTCACAAGAGCCCGTGGATTTGTGGTTTTTTAGGCCTATATAGTTTCCTTTGAGTTTAGGACTAGAGTAAAATTCGAGACCACAGTCCCGGGTACTCTGCCTTCTTTGACTTTGTGGTGTCCCAGGGATAGAAACAAATTAGGTAGTAGATTTGGGACAACTCCACCTCCTTCTCTTTTCATTTTCCAACTTATTTCTGAACCTGAGCAATTGTGTGTTTTTTAATAATTATCCTATTTATTGCGGTCTCTAATCAATTAATTTTTTAACCTTAATCTATTTTAAGCACTAATGAGCACTTTCAATATCATGAATTTTGGTTAATCTGGATGAAATCATTACTATCCATTAACTGTTAAGCACTTGCACTTTAACTTAAAGTGATTGGGAAGGGGGAGATTATTAACCCTAAAAAATAGATACACTGTTGTGAAATAGAATTGGTCACAATTTAGGGTATATGTACCAATATTTTTCTGAAACTTTTATATAGAATTGAATGAATTGTATTACTAATATTTAATTAATTTATAATCAAATTCAATTGATTTAATCATAGCACAAGCACTTTGGTATCTATATTTAAGTCATTAGCTAATTTGCACACATTAGTGAATTATTAAATTAGGTAGGTTTAAATCACTAGAGACTGCTGAGCGAGTTTTGAAGCTAGTGGGGTACTTTTTCTTCATTCTTGAATTAGATTCAGTTTGGCCAAGACAATCCTGCAAAAAATATCTTTGAGGTAATTGATAAGAATTACATAATAATAATTGAATATTAGGTTATTATTGTTATTGTAATTGTTTGTATGTATGTCCTTTTCATAGCAGGTATATTTTGGTTTATTAACCAAAAAATATGTACAATGTGTCTTGCATATGAATGGATCCAGAAGTCCAAAAAAACTGTTTAAAATCTTTTCCAGATTACATACATTTCACTTTAGCCCACTTTAGCTGGTAACAACTGAGTACTTCCAAGAGCTGGGTTCATCACATGGCATAACTTGCTTCACAGGGGCTTTTTGTCAGTACTGTATAGTAATGTTTCCTCTCCTGGTACCCTCTTGTAATGTAAAGTCAAGAATGTGTAGAATACTTTGGAAAAAAAAGCATGGAGACTGTTGTGTTGATTACATTTTGAGGAACATTGCCTGTTAGTATGGCTAAATGTTCTCTCTGAAGCAAATCACAAACGATAGCATATTCCTTGACGGTTATTTGTTAATCTTGTAGGCTAGATCTGTTGGTTGGTAGTTTATTGGCTGTAATTGTCACCAGCATTTTGTGATTTGCAGCAGTAGCACACACTGGGATTTTATTGCTCAAAGATGCAGGACAAAGTTTCGAAAACAGAGATAAACAAGTACTGCTTTTAAACTGTTTGTTCCCCTTTAATCTATTGGTTATAGGCTGTTATGTGTTTACCAATTACTGTTACTTATTTTTCGATACATACACATTTTTCACTGAAAACATATTACATGTTGTACAAATATTTTTCAGGAGTTAGGCAACCTGTAGCTTTTCATCTGCTGTGTAGCTATGTTTTATCTTCTATTTCCCAGTGAGAGGCTGTTCAAGGAACCACAACTTTTATTTGCAACAACATAGGTGGTTCTTCACAGTGAGGACAGTGAGGTTGTGGAATGCCCTGCCGGTTGATGTTGTGATGGCTAATTCTGTTAATGCCTTGGCTTGGATGATTTCTTGGAGAAGCATGATATCCAAGGCTATAGTGATGCTAAAATCTACAGATATGGGTTTATATAGTAGAACCCCCATTTTACATTTTTCAGGGGACCAGAAAAAAAATGGTATAAAAGCAAGAAAAATTTAAAATTAGGGAAATGTATTATGCAAACATATATGCAAACAAGGAAAAGTTGTGCTCACCACTAATTTTTAAAGCCATTAGGCGGGGTTGCAATGAGGCTGTGACCACAAAATACATATAGACAAATACAAGAGTCCTCTGCGCTCAACCCATTATCAATAATTTTAAGAAATTTTGTGCATACTGCTACTGAAAAATGCCTTACCGTTTAAACAAAACAGGGATTGTTTGTCCATATATTGCAATATATTTAAGCTGGCCAACTACGTCCAAAATTGAAATATCGGCACTCACAAAAAATTGGTCAAATCTCATAAAGCTAAATAAAGCCGCACAACTAATGCACGACACTAACTGACATTTTGGCTGCAACCTTTTTCAATGTTCTCTTTGAAAAAGGCTGCAGTAGCAGCCAAAACGTCAGTTTGTAAACCAATAGACACTTTGAGAAAGGCCTCAGCGGAGGCCGGAACGTTACATAGTTACATAGTTACATAGTTACATAGTTAAATTGGGTTGAAAAAAGACAAAGTCCATCAAGTTCAACCCCTCCAAATGAAAACCCATCATCCATACACACACCCCTCCCTACTTTTAATTAAAATTCTTTATACCCATACCTATACTAACTATAGAGCTTAGTATCACAATAGCCTTTGATATTATGTCTGTCCAAAAAATCATCCAAGCCATTCTTAAAGGCATTAACTGAATCAGCCATCACAACATCACCCGGCAGTGCATTCCACAACCTCACTGTCCTGACTGTGAAGAACCCTCTACGTTGCTTCAAATGAAAGTTCTTTTCTTCTAGTCTAAAGGGGTGGCCTCTGGTACGGTGATCCACTTTATGGGTAAAAAGGTCCCCTGCCATTTGTCTATAATGTCCTCTAATGTACTTGTAAAGTGTAATCATGTCCCCTCGCAAGCGCCTTTTTTCCAGAGAAAACAACCCCAACCTTGACAGTCTACCCTCATAATTTAAGTCTTCCGTCCCTCTAACCAATTTAGTTGCACGTCTCTGCACTCTCTCCAGCTCATTTATATCCCTCTTAAGGACTGGAGTCCAAAACTGAACTGCATACTCCAGATGAGGCCTCACCAAGGACCTATAAAGAGGCATAATTATGTTTTCATCCCTTGAGTTAATGCCCTTTTTTATGCAAGACAGAACTTTATTTGCTTTAGTAGCCACAGAATGACACTGCCCAGAATTAGACAACGTGTTATCTACAAAGACCCCTAGATCCTTTTCATTTAAGGAAACTCCCAACACACTGCCATTTAGTGTATAACTTGCATTTATATTATTTTTGCCAAAGTGCATAACCTTGCATTTATCAACGTTGAACCTCATTTTCCAGTTTGCTGCCCAGTTTTCCAGTTAGACAGATCACTTTGCAAAGTGGCAGCATCCTGCATGGAACCTATAGTTCTGCACAATTTAGTATCATCTGCAAAAATAGAAACAGTACTTTCAATGCCCACCTCCAGGTCATTAATAAACAAGTTGAAAAGCAAGGGACCTAGTACAGAGCCCTGCGGTACTCCACTAACAACACTGGTCCAATTAGAAAATGTTCCATTTACCACCACTCTTTGTAGTCTATCTTTTAGCCAGTTCTCTATCCAGGTACAAATACTATGTTCCAGGCCAACATTCCTTAATTTAACCAGTAACCTTTTGTGTGGCACTGTATCAAATGCTTTAGCAAAGTCTAAGTAAATCACATCCACTGCCATCCCAGAATCGAGGTCTCTACTTACATTCTCGTAAAAAGACTCGCATTCAATAATAAAATTTTTTTATACTATATTTAAGACCTGAGAGTACGGATCTTTCTTGCTGGTTATTAATCGATATTTTGATACTGCACCCAGGCAATTTAAACCTTTTTTTGTGAGTGCTGGCTACCCTGTGGATATAATATATATATATATATATATATATATATATATATATATATATACAGTCCAGTGAGTATCCGCACTCCAAGGCAAACTCTATTGCGGCCTATATAGCCGGGGTGCACGGTTAAAATATATATAACCAATTCAAGAAAACTGGCACTCCCATGTAAAAATTATCAATCATTTATTCCGTTGTACCATTATCCAACGTTTCAGTCCTTGTTAGGACCTTTCTCAAGGATGATATATATATATATATATATATATATATATATATATATATATATATATATATATATATATATACACATATACACACACACACATACACAGCGTCCATGTTGGGCCGGCACTACTCGTAACAAAAGTGTTTGGTGCCTGGGTGCTATCAGCAAAGTGAGTAAGATATCCTGGAAAAAGGCGAGCACTCACAAATGCAAAAAATCTATGAAATTCATTGAAAATAAATAACTGACGTTTCGGCTAATACTATAGCCTTTCACTAACTCATATTTTCTTTTTTTCTCTTGCAGTGAGTATGTTTCTGAACACGTTAACACCTAAATTCTATGTTGCCTTGACGGGCACATCCTCCCTGATCTCAGGGCTCATATTGGTAAGTACAGCAAATATGTGGTAGAATACTTATTACATGTACACATTATTTTTGTACTGAAACTTTAATTGCAGTTATGACATATTGACATTTTGATTCCATCAGAAACAAGAATATACATATAAATTGTGAGTGCTGATACAAGTGTTGTACTTGCATATTGGCCAAAGCTGCAAAAAAGTTCAACCTTTACCTCAAAAAATTCAATCTTCTAGCTTATCTCTTCCCAAATGTCTCAACTCAACACGAGAAAATGGGTAAAAATCCTTTGGCTTCCTTTGTAGGTAGTTGTTAGGTGCCAGGATCCATTGATGTTTATGGCAGTTAAAATAGCAAAATAATGTGCAATAAGATGCCTCTGTCCAACCCTGGGCTTATCTGCATAAGCTACACCAGATAAGTCCACCAGATAAGTCATGCAACTTCAGTACCTATGTGTCCATAAACTGTGGTTAAATTATCTTGCATTTGATATACCCAGCTTTCTTAATACATTCCAAACCAGTATATAAGGACCCATAGGATTAACACCCCTACTAGTTTGGAAAATGTTATTTCTTCCTAATTCCTTTGGTTTAGGAAATGTAAATGTAACCTGGATGCCAGGGTGCGATAGTGTTACTAGGCCTAGGTGTGTGATGACCAGTTCCTGTTAAGTTTAATATGATGAGTGGGAGCAAGTCGATCCCTTTGTGAAGTCAAGGAACAGGGATCTGTGAATGAAGTATGTAGATAGATGGTACACTGTAGGTAAGCTCTTCTAGGAGTGTAAAGCAAACGTGCTGAGCAAGAAAGAGCAGCACTAAGTTCCAATGTTGGAGTGGTAGACTGGAGGTGTCTCTCCTAGGTGATTTCTGCCTGTTAGTGTAGGGATCATAGTGAACAGGTTATCGGTTAATTAAAGGATTTCCCTAACCGTTCCACTGAAGGTAATCCAAGTTCACTAAAGTGTGTTACAGAGGTTAAGTGGGATCCTGCCAAGTCTATCCTTGAAGGAGAACTAAAGCTTAACTAAAGAAGTAGGCTAGAAATATTTTTTTGCACATACTATCTATTTACCCAAGTTTTTATTTTTACACTGAGCTGTTCCTTTAAAGTGTAATCCTCCCTTGTTGATTTGTGGTGGAATACCACTGTTTGCAAGCAATACAACGGCAGCTTCATTAATTTGGTCTCTGAGGATACTCATACAGACAACTCCCCAAACATAATCACAGTCAGAAAATTAGCAATTCCTGTGGGAAAAGACATGCATAAGTGATTTCTTTCAAAGCATTCTCCTCTGTAGCTTTTATAAGTACACCATAGGAAAATAGGTGCAGAAACATATTGATCAAGGTAAGCAAATAGCTGAAAGAAAGATTTCATGCAAATTTATGTTTCCTGGTATTTTTATAGTGCCTGGATATTTTACCCATTGATTTATAGAGATTAGAGATCATTCATATCAGTCAAAACCCCAGTGGAGCTTACAGTCTAATGTCTCTCGCATCCACACACATTAGCAGTGTTTTCCATAAATCCTGCTAATAGATTGAAAGTGTAAACAAGCCACCAACATTCCAGCTATTCTTAACATAAAATACTCTATTCTTCATTTTTGTATCTTGCATTCACAAACCATTGCAAAACAAACAAGGTATTTCAGCCTTAACTATACCTTTAAGTCTGCAAAGGATTTTGGATGAAACCGGAAAACACAGTTTTGTGTCAAAATTCAAATTTTCCCATGCAAATTTGCTGGATAGAGTGAAAGAAAAAGTAATTGAAGGGCTTTTGAAATAAGGGAATGGTTTATTATTAGGCGGGGTGTGTCCTTATGCTTGGCTATAGTTGAACGTTGTCCTACTTTTAAGATCTATTTTTACCCATCCCATCTCGTCCAAGTTTTTTCCTACACATGATATCAACTTTTAACTTACAGAGATTTAAATAGGTTCATATATGTGTTAATATAGGGGTCTTTGCTCTTAAAATGTTGTCACTTTCTATGTTCTATGATTTTGCTGTATAATGCCTATTGTAACTTGGATAGCTGCCATGCTTAACACCATTTACATTGCATTTAAAATAATATTTGTTTATACTACTTTAGTGGTAAAATAGGTATGATTTCATTCCTACAAGTCTGTATAGCCAGCGGTTATGCGTTTATGAGTTATACTCTACAAATTAATATTGATGTAAGTATCCTAAAGTATATGGTTTTTCATTTGAAATTGTGAAAAACACATTCTGCCTATTAACACAATGTTAGTTATTTTGTTGTTATGGGTAATAAGAGTGCTTTGAAGCTATAATATTTTTTTCAAGTCACTTTTAACAGTGTTATTCCCTTTGAAGCTGGAATCTGGGTAACAAAGTGCTACATGTAGCAAGAAACTGCAGAGACTATCATTTGTACCATGTTTTGGAAAGCTGTAGTACATATTAAATTTTAAAGCATGTAACTATTAATATTCATATGCACTGATGAAATTCAGTTTGTTCCAGTAGTGTGTGCTATCTGTCAGCTTGCTGATGAATGCTGCCTGCTACAGGTGGACACATTAGACACAGATACATTGCAAATTGTTTTGTTCATCTGTTTGTCAGGTAACCAGCTTGCAAGACATTTATTGAAGTTTTGTGGTAACATATCCCTAGCCTTGTAACCACATTTGCATCAGTCCCTGCCCCAGTGGAGTTTTCAGTCTAGGGTCCCTATTACATTGGGTGAGCTCCGATGCGGATCGCATCATTCTTTATATAATTATCCCTATTACATTCATAATGGTCAGGAGACCATTTACCTGTCTGTTCGTTTTTGGAATGTAGGGGTAACACAGATGTGGGGAGAACATACAAACTCCTTCATGATAGTATATGGAATGGCAATGAACTTAGGTCCTCAGTTCTGCAACTTCAAGGCATCAGTACTCGATCCATTAAGCATTTCATTGGAAGTGTATTCCTGCACAATAATCATTTTTGTTTATTTTACCCAAGAGGTTTATACATATTTTACAGTTTGTACAGAAATTAATTAAACTATATGATGTTGAAGAACATAATGGGTACCACGTTTTCAGTGAACTGGAAGGGAGTGACTCAATACACTCTTCTCATTACTCAATAGCTAGTGTTCACCAGGAGAAGTCTCAGACAACCACATAATTGCTCTTATGCAAGTCCCAGAAGACCTCTGCCAGTAGTATGCAGCAGTAACAGCAGTGACCTCCATGGTATATAGAATCACTATCAACAGAATCAAAATCACACTACATTAGTTAGCACAAATAAAATACTGTACGTGTTTGTAATATTCGGAAAACATTTTTTAAAGCCCCAGTCTACCCCTTTTTATTGCCTCTTATTCTATGATTTTTCTCCTATCACATTTGTCTTTTAACCCTGTGGGGGGGTGTATGTAATATGACACTGTTTGAACATTGCAAACAATCCGCACTAGGCAAATTTAGTGCATTTTATTACATATGGAGCTTAATGCATTAATGCTCAGGCCCCTCATGTTATCCTTTTGCAGCTGGTTCTTGGAGTTTTGTGGCCAATAAAAGAGGCCTAGACAGAGTAAGGACAAGTTGTCTAAGGTTAAATATCCATACCAGTCAGTGAGGGCTTTGTGGAAAGAGCAAGTAAAGCTCCAAATAGTATTGATAGTGGGGTCACTACTGACAGCACTCACTGGGAATGCACAGCCAAAATGAAAGTCTGCTCCATGCTGACACGTACTATCACGCCCTTGATTCAGACATCCTCTGGCAAACCAATATTTACGGAGCACAGTAAATGCTTTTCCTGTGCCATGTAAATATTGGTCGTTAGCCTGTTGGGACCCTTGATAGTGTAAACGACAGTATCTAATGGGAGTGTCCAAGAGAGAGAGAGAAATTATACCCCTGGAAGCATGCACAATGTGGGTATTTCTTTGGAGCTTACTGTACTGTGCATGTGTCCAACTTAATTTGGCACAAGGGAATTCGGGGGCAGGGAACACACGGAAAAAAAATCTGCCGGTTTAAATATGAAGGGCCGTTAGCTGGATCATATGATTCACTGTACTTGCACACAAAACAAAGCACACATACATGCTAGCTTATATTAGCCAATTGATGGAAAAAGTTCTGTTTTTTACTTCCATCCTTCTTCCTACAGTCAGAGCTACATTTTTTCCTGTCAGGTGATCTCTGATTCAGCACACGGCCCATCACAAAATGGGAACTCAAGGTAATAATTATGAATTAAAAGTACATCACTCACGCGAACTTTTCAAATAAATAAGTGTTCAATTTACAAAATTCCAATGTCTCTAGCACCAGCTGTGCATTTCCCTAGGGAGTATCCAACAGGCGATACCCTTCCCTGACATCCAAATACAGTGAAATTGCTACTATAACCATGGTAACCCATGTATACAAACATCACATGTAGCTTACATTATTAGTGCGCATAAGAAACTGCTAATATGTATAAGAAGCATAACATAAACCGATTACACCATGTCACAGGAGCAAAACCAAAGTATTAATTGTCTAGGATAGTGCTGTCCAACTTCTATGGTTATGAGGGCCTGCATTTTTCTCGTTTACATGGTAGAGGGCCGATAACGGAAGACAGTGTTGACCACTCCCTGTTTAAGCCACACCGACTTAAACCATACCCATGTTACCACAAATCCATGTCCACATTAATGATGATAGCACACCAAAAAAACAATGTTTGGTGCTCGCTGCGAAACTTCCTGTCCTGTTAAAACATACCCTTAAATACATATACGCCTCCTCCACTGTGGGAGACACCGCAGCCCTTCCTCCAAGCACATAATTAAATACCTTAGGGGCCCTCTAACAATAATTTTCGAACAAATCCTATTAGGTTCTTGTCCCACAGGTAGTGTAGGGCAGGCAGAGCATGGCACACACAGGGAGCATAGGGAAGGCAGAGTATGGCACTCACAGTGGGGCATGAACTAAACTGTCATAATAGATAAAGGTGTTACCCAAAAAACTGACATGAGTTCATGTAAGGTTTTCAAATTGTTGAAAACTAAAAAAATGATAATATTGTAATGTGACACTCCTGTTGTTGGGGGGGGGGGGTAAGAATAAGAAACCCTACTTAGCATTTTGTTGGATGTTTTTCATAGATATTTGAGTGGTGGTATTTTCGGAAGTATGGAACGTCATTCATTGAGCAAGTATCTGTGAGTCATTTACGTCCCTTGCTGGGAGGAGTTGACAACAACACAACAAGCAACTCCAACACCAGTAATGGAGATGCAGATTCCAGTCGACAAAATGTATCGGGTATGTTTGAAAGTAGGATGCTGAGTAAACATGCCTCCTATGTTACTCTTTTTTAGAGAAAAAGAGTGCCCTCTAATAGCAACACAGCTACATATTTTCCTTGAAATATTTACATTTGGCAAAGGAAAATTAAACTGATTTTTTTTGTCTTTTACAAAGAGCAGTGGTAGATAGACTCTATCAGCAAAATAAACAAGCACAGCTGTGCTCTTAATAAAACAAATCTGGCACATCTGGGAGTTAGCATGTACAGAGTGTTTATGATTTGAATATGTCTGATGCTGGCCTTGACTCGAGTTGCACAAAAAGTGTAGAGTAGTATTTTTCAGTCATAATCTGCCCCCTCCCCCCAAAACTGTTGGTCTTGTCAACCCTCAGCCCCTAACATGGTTAGAGGCATATGAAAATGTTGCCCAAGACATTTAGTTTAGATAGCTGTATGAGAAGCGAAACTAACTTCATGATCATATATACTGTATAATTGTCATTCATTCTTTTCAGCAAACCATTGTAATGCAGTGGGGAACATTGCATTATTTTCTTATCACTTCTAAGAATTACCAAAACTTAAATTTTGTTGTAATTCCTTATTTTCTGTATGTTTCAGAGTGTAAAGTGTGGCGGAATCCACTGAATTTATTTCGAGGAGCAGAATATAACAGGTAACATTTCTAAGGTGTATACCAGAAGCATACCAGAAAGCATCTATTGTCCTTTAATTAAGATGTGTGCTGTGCCAAAGTTTGTTGTCTGCTTGTATTTTTGTAGCACCCAGACAATATAGAAAGTTCAGCAGAGGCAGACCAGTTATTATACCATACAAAACAAGTGGTGCAATCGCTTTGTAATACTTTGTTATAGCATATTTCAAGTGTATCAATAATCAATTGCACCCCATACCTGTCAGCCCTCCCATCAGTAAATGATTACTAAAATTGTATGTTTTATTGATTTCATGGGCCAATACACAACATATATTTTAAGTATATAATAAGAATCATCTGAGCAAGTTTATATTAATTTTGACTTTTGTTCCCCTTCATTCTTGTATTGCAAGTGATTTTGCCTTAAATAAAGTATTATTTTATATTTTAGCTGCTGGGTGTTGTACTAGAATATACAGATGTGCAGTATCCTCAAATAGAGTAACTTTGCATTTTTATATTTTACCCTTTAATTGCCACTGACATCAACATCATAGATTTTAACTTTCCTAAATTCTCTTCTGGCACACTACCTGAATGTTAGAGATGGGACATTATTTCTTAAAATACACATCATTTAATGCGTTATGTGACACAAGTGACATTATACTTCACTGTGTTTACAGGTATGTCTTTTGAGAATGATATTCAGATTTTTGTTAATAAGTAAAGCAAGACAAGCTTCCATAACAGGGTAATGTAGTGTTCTGTAATGTAGTTCAAATTATCCAGTTGTAAGCTTCAACATTCCCAGTAATGCATATCCATTTTTGCCATATCTCTGGAATAAAGAGTTGCTAACAGGTGCATTGGTACAGTAGTTATAACAACTTTACTTTTTCATTATTTTGACGCTAAATAACTTCCTCTTCATGTCAAATTATCACAAGAAATGAGATTTATTTTAAGATTTATATGATAATGGAATGTTAAATAGTCAAATAGTACATGACTTTTGTTTCAAACCTTATGGGACAGTATTTGTGCCCCCTCTTGTGTTGCAGGTACACATGGGTGACAGGAAGAGAGCCTTTGACATATTATGATATGAATCTTTCAGCACAAGACCATCAGACTTTCTTCACATGCGATACTGATCATGTGCGGCCAGCAGATGCAAGTATGCACTCATCATTCCCTCTTACCAATGTGGAAGTATTTCTGCCTTACTTGCATAGTCCACCCTGTTCTGTAATGCAATTTGGAACAAAAACACACACATAAAGCAAATGGATGACATTAGTAAACAGAAAACTAAAATGGAGCAATAAAAACTCAGAATTAGGCTAGAAATTTTACACATTCTATTTTGTGCACCTAAAGTGTGCTTCTAAAGATGCCTCAGGGAACCCCCTAGCTTTCTAGATCAGTGTCAGAAAAGAAGTAAGAAATGCTTAACCTCAATTACACCTAATATGTTAAGCATTACTGTGTTATACCTTGGGTTTCTGTGGAGGAAATATCATTACTGTATTTTTATTGTATATCCATGAAGGACATATTACTGTATTTTCTCATGTCTCTTAAAGAAATAGCAATAGCGGCCTTTGGTGTCTCTCTGAAAGACATATCACTATTTCTCTCTTAGGGAGATATATCATTATCACTCTCTTAGGGAGATATATTATTATTGTCAGTAGTATGTCCTTGTGTCTGTGAGACATAGCCTTACTGTAGTTTCACTTGAGTTTTGGTGAGGCACATGATACTGTATGTTCTTTTGTGTGTCAGTGAGGGACATTTTACTGTATTTTGCCTTTAAGAAACCTAGTAGTGTAGGTCCTTGTGTCTTTTTGAGGGGCACAGTATTAATTCATTTTCTCTTGTGCGATGGTGAGGGCACAACATAACCGTTTGTTAATAATTTTTTGTGGATATATTTTAAAATCCAAGCACTTTATTGCTTGTGCATATGTATGTGTATAGTTATAGAAGAATATTTGTAGCTGCTAATAATAGTTTTTTACAAAAAGATTGTAGTATGGTTTGCCATATCTGTACATGCCAATATTAGGATCTAAAACGTCATACATTTCTGTTTTCTTTAAGTTATGCAAAAAGCTTGGAGAGAAAGAAACCCACAAGCAAGGATTTCTGCGGCACATGAAGCATTAGAATTAACTGAGTGAGTTTCATGCTTATAAACACAGTTATCAGTTTCCTTCTTCACTGAGCCAAGTGTAATGTATTTATTGATTGACATTTTGAGAAATTCCATCCTTTAAATACAATTTGCAATGGTTTTAAAGTTATTTGTATATGTAATTGGTATTGAAAGTGGTAGTTGTCTGGCTATTTATAGTCTTTCTGACTCCTGAAACAATGTTGTTGTTAGGCAGCTGATTCTCTCAAGAGTCAGAAACGGAGAACAAAAATGGATAAACAAATACTGATTTTAATAGCCATTACATTAGAAAAAAAGCTTAAAAAAGCTAAACACGGAAATGTTTATGTATATTGGAGAGTTACTTAGAATTTTGTTTTCCTTCATTGTGAAAAACAAACAAACAAGCTTTTGATGAGATAGGATGACCTTTGTATTTGAGCAAATGTATTTGGCTATAGTGACAGTAATGCATGTCTGCATGGCAAAATGCATATGCTTAAGGGTAAGGGCAGATTCGGGGAGATTAGTCGCCCCAGCGAAAAATCGCCTCTTCCTCGGGCAACAATTTTCCGGAACTGCCTTCCCCTATCTTCCCACCAGCTATAATGAAAAATCGACAGCGGGATGGCACTTGTGGCGCTTCGTTTTCCGAAGTCGTCCGAAGTTGCCTCAAGGAAATTTCGGGCGACTTCGGAAAACGAATCGCTGCGAGTGCCATTCCGCTGGCGATTTTCCATTATAGCAGCGGGAAGGTAGGGGAAGGCAGTTCGGGGAGATTGTCGCCCCGAAGAAGAGGCGATTTGACGCCGAGGCGATTAATCTCCCCGGATCTGCCTGTGTGTCCTTACCCTAAATGGAAGGATGCTGAGAGAAAAAAAAGTACATTCTGAAAGTTAGCTAGTTTAGTACTTGAATGGTGTTGTACATCTTCCTGTTACTTGTGCACTTGTAAAGCAGTCCTGTATGCATGATTTTTAATGTCAACACATTTGCATAGACAATCATACTTCAATAGTTGTTGGGTCCAACCCACTTAGCTGAAGCTAAAGTTTTTTAAAGAACAATACCATCTCTGAACTTCACAGTCCTGAAAAGGCAGGGGTAAAATGCAAGAATGCAATAACACTTCCGACATCTGTAAATCATTAGTTGTAGTGTACATTTAAATAGCAATCAGTTGTTTCCATGGCCTGTAATTCTGTTTAATCCTTATTGATTAGCTTACTGTTTTGCTGCGAACAGATGTGCTACTGCATTTATTCTCCTTGCTGAAGAAGAAGCAACTACTATAGTGGAAGCAGAAAAGCTCTTTAAGCAGGCACTCAAGGCTGGTGAAGGATGTTACAGACGCAGCCAGCAGTTACAGCATCATGGAGCACAATATGAAGCGCAACATAGTAAGAATGCTCTCTATTTACATACTACTTATGTCTTGCACAGTTTCTTTTCAATAAAATTGCATTACCACATACTGTAAGCTTACATACAGAAAAAACAAATACTTCCAAATAAGTGACAGATCATATCAAAGTAGAAAGATTTCATATCTACTAAGTGGACCTGTCAGCCAGACACAAAAATCTGTATAAAAAAAGTCCCTTTTAAATTAAGCATGAAATCCAATTTCTATTTTTTTATTAAAGCATTCATAGCTGTTGTAAGCTCATTTAAACATCTCAGCTGTCAATCAAATATAGTCTGCCCCTCCTCTATGCCCTGGGCATAGAGGCGGGACATACAATTACTTTCACTTTCCATTCAGCACTTCCTAGAAATTGCTGCTCTCCCCACATTCCCCCGTTCTCTTCACCGTTTAATTATGTAGCCAAGGCATGGGGATGGACATCAGGTCCCCCGTTGTGGTGCACAAACAATATTCTGAGATGATGCAAGGCTTGAATTAATAACAACGAAAAATGGCTCCTGTCTGCTTACTATAATTATGAATTCCCAGGCTGAAGGAAACCAGATTCAAATAATTTATATAGAGTAATTAAAAGTTAATTTTGCTTGACTGATGTGATAAAATAGGATTATGAATATTTTTTTTGGGCGACAGGTCCCCTTTAAATAAGCCATGTGAAATATTCTTGAAAAGTATTTACATACGGAGCAGTGTGTGTAGTTTTTGGCCTCTCCATGCAGTCTTTTTTCATACATAAGAATATATTCTAACTAAATTTATTTTATATGATTATCTTTCCACACAATGGGAATAGAAAAAGTGTGTGGGTCATTCCAACTGATTTTAGTGGGGTGCAATGCATTTAGGGCAGTGCTCATGACACAGAAAAACATATCCTTTACATGCAGATTAATACCTTCTATATGTTACAAATCATCCAATGCACTTCGTAATGCTTATGGTTGTTAATATCGGGACATAACATATTTATTCATTATTTATTAGGGCGTGACACAAATGTACTTGTGTACATTAAAAGGCGTTTAGCAATGTGTGCAAGGAAACTGGGAAGAACCAGAGAAGCTGTGAAAATGATGAGAGATGTAAGTAGCGTGAGTTTTAGCTAGCCCCCCTCATGGACTCAACGCTTTGTTATGGGGTCAGTATTAAGGCTGGTTAGCTTGAGATCTGAGGTGCCTGTTGCTGATAGAGATACTTATGGCTGTCTGGCATTATAGTACATTAGTGTGGAATTTGAAGGTAAAAACTTAGGAGCAAATTCACTAACCTGTGGAGTTGCGCTAGCGCAGGCTTCGCCACACTTCGCCAGGCGCCGCTAATTCATTAAAATCCAAAGTTGCGCTCAGGGAGGCAAACGGTAGTGAAGTTGCGCTAGCATTAATTCGTCAAGGAAAGCGAAATTACACTACGTTGCCTCATTTGCATACGGTGCAAAGTTAAATTAAAATGGACGTATATGTAGCAGCAAATACATTACACTACTCAAGCCTGGGAAAGCTTCATAAAATAAAATAGAGTTGTTATTTTGCCCTATACATGTGCCCACTGTATAGTTTAGGTGCCATATTTTAGGAAATGTAGGGGGGAAGGAGGGTACCCCTAAAATAATTTACGATCTTTTTCAGCCTATCACCCTTAATTTCAACTTTTTTTGAAGCAATTCCTATCTACTCTATTGCACTTCGCCTGGTCTGAGGTGGCGAAGCAAGTCTGGCGCAAGAGGTAATGTTCAGTAAAATGCGCAAGTTAATGAATTAGCGTAGTTATATCCCTTTGCCATAGCACAACATCCCTGGGGTAAGAGTGCGAAGTAGCGCTAGAGTAGGTCCACTTCACTAGCAAATTTACACCAACACCCGTTAGTAAATCGGTGAAGTAACGAAATGACGCCACGCTGGCGAATTTGCGCTAGCGTTAGGCGCTTTAGTGAACTTGCCCCTTAGGGCCATGGCACACAAGGAGATTAGTCGCCTCATGATTATTCTCCTCTAGCAACGTTGAGAAAACATACATGTTGCTTCAGCTTTCCAAAGTTACCTTCTGAAGGACTTGGCATATATAGTTTCTTTCAAAAGTATTAAAACACCTGACCTATTCTATATTTTTACAGAAGAACATATCCTATTATGAATATTTTTCAGATGTATATGTTATAGGATCT
Organism: Xenopus petersii; assembly: GCA_038501925.1. Taxonomy (NCBI): domain Eukaryota; kingdom Metazoa; phylum Chordata; class Amphibia; order Anura; family Pipidae; genus Xenopus; species Xenopus petersii. The sequence goes on from CM076677.1 coordinate 54,333,947, forward strand.
AAAAATGAGAAAATTGTACATGGGTTAGTGGGTGTTTACCCTGCAATTATTTGCCTGCAATTTGAAAAATGTTAGAATGATATGGGTTTTTATTGATTTTCAAGACCAGCAAACAATTTATAATTATTTGACCAACATATTTGAACTAAAGTAGATTTTTTTTTCTCTGCCATCTCTTATAGTTAATGAAAGAGTTCCCATTGCTTAGCATGTTCAACATTCATGAGAACTTGTTAGAAGCACTGCTAGAACTGCAGGCATATGCTGATGTACAAGCAGTTTTAGCAAAGTATGATGGTAAGTACTTTTAATGTGTGTCCACCAAATATTTTATTTATTACCCATTTCTCCCAAGTAAATCTTTGCTCAGTTTGTTTGCCTTGGACAGATCACTCTGCGGCCTATATAGTAACACCGGTTTGTTTACCCTGGTCCAATAATAAGATGCTTTCATTACTAGTAAAATCAATCGAATTTATTTTCTTAGAATGAAATTTAAAATTTAGATTTTTTTGCGAATTTGACAGGGCAGGGATTCTTTGGATCACATGCTTGATCACATGCTTCTTGGACACATTTTAGAAGCTTGCAGTGTGATGACCACCCTCTTTATTCGCTGTACACTGGAACCATGGGTAAATGTACAGAGAGTGGGCATAACCGTGCCATGGACAGACTTATTTATTGGTCTATGTAATATGCCAGGAAACATCTGTGTACTGCCCAATGGAGTACTTTATGAAACAAAAACTATTTTGATCTGCGATATTTTCCCCCACTAGCAAAACAGATAATAAAACATGCTGGGAAATACAGATAATACAACAGTTGGGAAAAAACATAACTCCTTTTAAAAATGATCCCATTATGTGTATATGTGCATGCTGCTATTTATAATGTACATGGTGTACTTCCATTTGTATTATATTTGAAAATTGGAAAACCACATACAGCTATGTACCTGGCTAGTATCTACTTATAACCTATGCTTATATAGAAAATACCTGGACATCTAATCTTCTCTAGATGTGTGGCAGTTGTGAGGGGTCTATGAGCAACAAAGTATAGCAACACTTCACATAGCACAGTATCTGCTCCTTTTGTACATTATACTTCTCTATAAAGCATTTATTGGCATTAAAAACTATAACATCATAGTGATAAGCATAAATCATAGAGAAAATTTTTAAAAATCAAAACAGTGTTATAACTGCTAAACAGGCAGACTCCCTGCTTCTTTTGATTATTTCAGCTCCTTGTACGGCTAGGAGATATATCTAGCGTCTATGTTTTCAATGAAACCTGATAGTCTCGTTATAATCTTAGCTTTAGTGTATCTGTAGTATCACATGCCAGCAAAAGCTGTGGTAAGAGCATGCATTTTCATGTGCTTTTTTTGCCTAACCTGTTTTAAAAAAAAAAAAATCTTTGAAGGCAATAAAAATATTGTGACAAGGTCTCACACATACCTACCCATCAGTACTGTATATTATAGTATCACATTGTTTAAAAATTATGTACCCTTATGCAGAGCGCTGCCAAACAAAATTGGCCATTTATGAATAAATGTGGTAATAACATATTCCATGCTGATGAGACTAAGCACTGCAGTCCCCTTTGAAAGCACTTGATGGCAGCCTTGTTTGCCATAATATTTTGTACTTTACTATGAGCACTCTGAGAATTCATAATTTTCAAGACATCAGTCTTTTTATTGTTATATTTTTTGAGATTTCCTTTTTTAGGTGTGTACAAACTTATTAAATATTATATATTGGCTAATTATATTGCTCTGGCTTGAAGTGTATTGTTTTGGCTGCTAGGGTGGACTGTGTATTTAGAACTTTACTCAGAATGATTTTGCTTACTATTTTCTCTGCAGATATAAGCTTACCAAAATCAGCAACAATATGCTACACAGCTGCCTTGCTCAAGGCAAGGGCAGTATCTGACAAGTAAGTAATTTACAGTAGTCATTGGGCTGTGGTGTTTAGTTAGAAGTCTCCGCATCCTCTGAATCTCTGCCCTGCTTGTGCTGCTGCTTTGCACTTCCCTGCTTGAGGTTTATAATATACCTATGCTTCCCCCCCCCCTCTGTTTAGTAAATATACATAGGTATACTATCCTTACCTAATGGTTTTATATCTGTTTATTGTTTACTCCTTGATTTATTATTAAAGGTATCAAATATTTACTATATTTATCTTTTTCCACTACAAGATCATAATTTATTTTTTGTAATAATTGTGCTGCTTTTTGTTTGGTAGTTAGGCACACCATAGGTAAAGGTGTAAAGCACATGGCATATGGGGCACCTGAAATTGTTACTTTATGTCTCCCATTGTCTTGAATGGAAAACTCCTGAAAGTGCCAATACCAGCACTTTTTCAGAAAACGATTAAAAATTAGAAGCCCATTACAAAGTTTTTTTTCTACTTGGCATCCGTTGCAAACAGTATTGTCAGTGTTGTACAAATTAAGCTACAATACATTGTCATTAGTATGTGCAAATGAGGAATGGCAGTAAGATGTCCCTTCAAAAAAAACGTGTTTCCCCTGGTGAGACAGCATGCTTTTTAATGTATGCTCTCTTGAAAGTACAAGTAATCTTTTTATTCTTTTTGTTCTGTAGATCGCCAGTACCTACTGCAACATCTTTCCTCCCTACACAGCGACTCCAGCTTGGGAGGGCAGGGCAATGGTTGTCACAGCTTTCCCTGTGGTGTCTGCCTGCCAAGTACAGCTCTGGAGTTAGGTGTGAGGTGAGAAAGACATTGCATGGTCTGGTTTTTTTCCCCTCACCCTATATACTGGGGCTCATCTTTGCCTACATCATGGGCACATTAAGCAGGTTAGCACAGCACTGAGTAGAATCATCCTACTCCTGCTGCACACAGCTTTGTCCTTAGTAAGACTATGAAATTAAATATTTCTTTCATATCAATGCACATTTCCTGTTTTTGTGGTGCCTGTAGGCTAGCTAGTTTAGTTTAGAATGACACTAAATGCTAACACGCTAAATGTTTCATGGCTTACTCTTTGTGTGTTCATATTGATGGTGGGCTGCTTACTCTTTTTTTATACTCATGCTTCTTTTTTTTTTTGCATTTTCTAGATTTTCACCAGAAGCCGCATCCCGGCGAGGGCTCAGCACAGCAGAAATGAATGCTGTAGAAGCCATTCACAGAGCAGTAGAATTTAATCCGCATGTGCCAAAAGTATGTGTATATTACTCTAATTTTATGGTGTACAGCTAATGCATCAATATTATTGCTCCATTCTCACCCCCATCAGCTGCAGATGTTAAATTGAAGCAAAAATGACACTGCCATCAAAACACACTGCCTTAACCAATATATATATATTGCTATATATATATAGAGCACCCATGCACAAAAACATCAACCGCCTGGGTGCTGGTTATATAATCTTATAAACAACCAGAGAAAAAACACACTCACAGGACTTATTCTATGCAAACAAAAGTGGTTTATTGCAATGTTTCGGCTCCTACACTCGAGCCTTCTTCATGAAGTTAGCACAAAGCAGATAACAACCCATATTTTAAACACAAAGTGGCGCCAAAATTAGCATGTGATGTCATTGGACCGTGTATACATAAGACAGTGAAGGTGTATATACATATCTATAGTATCCTGTATCAGCCGTTAGCCTTAGGGTAAATACAGTGTACATCTTGTATTGATAGTGTGAACATAAGTACATAGGATAAAATAAGTAGTGCCTGCGTGCAGTCAACTCTGTGTGCTGATAAGTGATTGAAAAAGTTGATACGCAACCAGTGCATGCTGTTGTTTTACAAAAATCCCAACTTACCCTGAGGACTTTAGTCAGTGCGGGTCGGGTCCGTGGACAGGCTACCCTCAGCCAATCATACAGTTTCTCCATATGAACTGCTAGTCCTGCGCCTCAATCAACTGTTGTGCTAGGGTGCTGGAGACAGAGTGTCGTGCACCGCTCACCCTGCACACACCCATTGCGCCTTCAAACATTTCCACAAAGCATCTGGTCAGAAAAGACTTTTAGCAGTGGAGTCAGGTAGTAGGCTGTGTATGTATGTTTAAAAATCACTGACCACAACTTGACATACGGAAGGGTCTGTAGCGCTTCCATTAGTCATTCACCCATACTTTCATTGGGGTATCCAGCTGGTGGGTATGTCTTTCTGCATAGGGCCCACCTTCAAATTCTGCTATTCCTCCAGTCCCTCAGGGTATATATAGAACATGATCCTAAGCCAAGCAAAAACAAATCACCTGTGTGGGATCTAGTTCTTCTAAAAATAAAAACAAAATAACAATGTGTTATCAGCCAAACTGTTAAAAAGTCATCACAGTATCATTACAGTAATATTAAGTAAGTATTCATAGATCTAGTTCTACTAAAAATAGACCCCAAATAACAATGTGTTATCGACCAAACTGCTACAAAGTGATCACAGTATCATTATATCGTCATATTAGCTACATCAGTGTTTTTCGATTTAAATGTAGATAGGGTACCCATAATATTCTTTAATTGGTGATAATATTGTCAGGAGTCGAACACATTAAAAATATTCATCTGTTGTTCTACTAATGAGAGCTTCTCTGGGACCCACTAGTATTAATATAATGGAGACATGGGTAAAGATTCATGTAACCCCTTGGGTGCCAGAGTGTCCAATGTGAAAATCCACATACTCTCTATTTGTAGTAATAAAAGGTCCCTGTTGCCCCCTCTTCTGGGGGCTGGTTCACATTTGTATTCTGTAAAGAACCAGCACTCCCTTATGTAAAAATATAAATTTTTATTTCTGTTGCATTCCAACGTTTCGGTCCCTGTTGGGACCTTTCTCAAGGATAATTCAGAAACATTTGGCCAATCTTAAATAGCCTTACAAATTCAAATCTTCCAATCAGTGCTTGTTATCCAAACTTAGTTGATTACGTGACTTAACCCATTGTGACTTTCTTTGCCTTAGTGTCATGAAAATACATTTTTCTTTGGTAGTGCTATCATTACAAAACACTCATCCCATGTACATCATAAATATTATAAATAAGTGCATAAAAAAACAATTTCGAATATCGCATAATAAAAATCAGTGTAAAAATTCCATAAAAATTGTGTACTTGTAAAATTCATTCTGTCCACTAGATGTCACCGCTGTGTTTCATTTGCTCGTGTTACAGTGCCTAGTTAAAATCCATAAATTACAAAAGTATCCTACAGGAAAGAGAAAAACAAAATTGTAACTAATTTGTATCTATTATACATAAAACATTTCCTTTCACTGTAAAACCACTAGATGAATAGAGAAAACTATTTAAAAAAAGACTGTTGGGGCCCCAACTTCTTTTCCTTATTTGTTCTATGAAAACAATCTTTTGATTCACGACTTTGTTAGGTTAAAAACACCCCATATTGACCTGTCTATTCATGCCCCTTGGCGAAATGCAATTGAGTTCATATATCCAGAAGGCCTCTTTTTTCAGGAGTGTTTTTCTTACATCACCTCATGTATGTATGTATGTATATATATATATATATGTATATGTATATATATATATATATATATATATATATATATATATATATATATATATATATATATATATATATACATACAGTGGTGTGCAAAACTATTTGCCCCCTTCCTGATTTCTTATTCTTTTGCATGTTTGTCACACAAAATGTTTCTGATCATCAAACACATTTAACTATTAGTCAAAGATAACACAAGTAAACACAAAATGCAGTTTTTAAATGAGGGTTTTTATTATTTGGGGAGAAAAGAAATCAAAATCTACATTTTCATGTATGAAAAAGTAATTGCCCCCTGAACCTAATAACTGGTTGGGCCACCCTTAGCAGCAATAACTGCAATCAAGCGTTTGCGATAACTTGCAACGAGTCTTTTACAGCGCTCTGGAGGAATTTTGGCCCACTCATCTTTGCAGAATTGTTGTAATTCAGCTTTATTTGAGGGGTTTTCTAGCATGAACCGCCTTTTTAAGGTCATGCCACAACATCTCAATAGGATTCAGGTCAGGACTTTGACTAGGCCACTCCAAAGTCTTCATTTTGTTTTTCTTCAGCCATTCAGAGGTGGATTTGCTGGTGTGTTTTGGGTCATTGTCCTGCTGCAGCACCCAAGATCGCTTCAGCTTGAGTTGATGAACAGATGGCCGGACATTCTCGTTCAGGATTTTTTGGTAGACCGTAGAATTCATGGTTCCATCTATCACAGCAAGTCTTCCAGGTCCTGAAGCAGCAAAACAACCCCAGACCATCACACTACCACCACCATATTTTACTGTTGGTATGATGTTCTTTGTCTGAAATGCTGTGTTACTTTTACGCCAGATGTAACGGGACGCGCACCTTCCAAAAAGTTCAACTTTTGTCTCGTCGGTCCACAAGGTATTTTCCCAAAAGTCTTGGCAATGATTGAGATGTTTTTTAGCAAAACTGAGACGAGCCTTAATGTTCTTTTTGCTTAAAAGTGGTTTGCGCCTTGGAAATCTGCCATGCAGGCCGTTTTTGCCCAGTCTCTTTCTTATGGTGGAGTCGTGAACACTGACCTTAATTAAGGCAAGTAAGGCATGCAGTTCTTTAGATGTTGTCCTGGGGTCTTTTGTGGCCTCTTGGATGAGTTGTCTCTGCGCTCTTGGGGTAATTTTGGTCGGCCGGCCACTCCTGGGAAGGTTCACCACTGTTCCATGTTTTTGCCATTTGTGGATAATGGCTCTCACTGTGGTTCGCTGGAGTCCCAAAGCTTTAGAAATGGCTTTATAACCTTTGAAATTGAACTCAGGTGTGATAAACCACAGTTAAGTTATTTTTTAACAAGGGGGGCAATCACTTTTTCACACAGGCCCATGTAGATTTGGAGTTTTTTTTCTCCCTTAATAACGTAAACCTTCATTTAAAAACTGCATTTTGTGTTCAATTATGTTATCTTTGACTAATAGTTAACGGTTTTTGATGAGCAGAAACATTTAAGTGTGACAAACATGCAAAAGAATAAGAAATCAGGAAGGGGGCAAATAGTTTTGCACACCACTGTATGTGTGTATATATATATATATATATATATAAAAAAATATATATAGCATTTTAAACTACGGTCATCAAAAACCTACTTTCTATAAACCAAACACTTCATCAAATATTTTTGAAATGTTTGCCAACTGTTTTCCTCCTGATTGCATTTTTTTTCATCTAGTATCTTTTAGAAATGAAAAGTTTAATACTTCCCCCTGAACACATCCTGAAGAGAGGCGACAGTGAAGCAATAGCATATGCTTTCTTCCACCTTCAGCACTGGAAACGGGTAGAAGGAGCTTTAAATCTCTTACACTGTACGTGGGAAGGGAGTAAGTAATTGTTCTTTTCTTATACATATTTAATCATAAAACCAGCATCTGATATATAAAATGGTTATTTTATTTGTACTGAAAACAGCCAGCAAAATCCTGAGAAAAGAAGAGTTGTGTTATTACTAGCTGATTTAATAATTAGATTTTTAGCATATTTTCTGCTCCTGAACAGAAACCGGTGCATTTGACTACATCACTACAAACTTCTTGTCTGCTTTAGTGACTGCAATATATACTGGATATAAATGCATTTCTTGGCAGGCACTGCAGTGGGAACTTTAGTCTTTAAACTAGCGCATATGCACCTAGAACCACCATTTATGACGGCCACTTTATACTCTCAAAACGAAGTCTTGACACTGAAATAACCACTTGGTGGAGAATGGTGATCTTGACATGATTTAATTATGAGTTATGATTTTCATCACAGCTCCACAGCACATTTCTCTTTTTCTTTTGTTTTTGTTTTTTACAAACAGAACATGTAGCCTCATAGTAACATTAACACCCCTTGCTTTAATAAAGCCAGGTATAAAAAAAGCAATAAACATAGCAGGTTCCTAACGCTAGTTTAATTAATTTGTATAAGTGAAAGCTTTTATAACTGCCCCATTAAGGTAATTAATTTGAGCTTGATAAGAGAATTGTTTTCATTCTTATTGACAAGTTCTTCATTCTGTACCCAATTTAGAACAATACTGTAAGCCAAACATTTTGTGGACCCAGGTATATCATCATTTCTATAATCAAGGAAGGAAAATTAAAACCATATCGCCACATGCTTCAGTGGCAGGATTTAGGCAGTGAGTCTCAAGATTTCTGTTCTCACTGCACCAAAAAGTTGATGTTCTGTCTTTGAAGAATTTTTTAAGGAAAGGAGCACAGTCACCATCTCTTATTTCTTACTTTCACATGGCGCTCAGCCCAAAGGGCAGAATCAATCCAGTGTGTAGAGATCTTGATGTCTTGGTTCTCTCTTGAGAGGCGCAAATAAATTCAGTACAGAGGTATCCTCATTACATATCCCCATGTGAATGCTCAAGCTAACTGGCCATGCTTAATTATAATTAAGAGGAAACCAGCATGACATGCTTCAGGGAAAGATTCTGAAATGCACATACTTGTATTCAAATTTTAAGCCTTTCTCCACAGGTTGTTTGCCATGTAAAATCTTTTAAATAATATGAATTTAATGTAAATGAGAGGTCTTTTGCATACACACCAGAAACAAATACTTAGTTCCTGCATTTACATCTGGATCATTCACAGTGCTTGCTTCCAACAAAAAGTGCACCTCCATGCTGCCAATGAACTTTTCAAATCGATAAATGAACATGTTTGTGTGTTAAGCGATGGATGTTGTAATTCAGCAACAGATGGAAGGCTAAATGCTTGTTATTTTTGGCCTAATTTTATTTGAATATTTTTGCCACAGGGTTTTTGAAGTGATTCCTTTATAAATGGTGTACTGTTTGTGCAGAGAAGGAATAGTGAGTTTGCCAGTCTCCAAACCTGAGATTGATTTTTGTTCCCTTCTTCCAATGCGTATAAAATTAAAAGCAGCAGAAAACATGTAGATGCTCATAGAGCCCATTTTACTATAAAACTCCACCAGTTGTCCTTCTATCCTGAGTTCACACATGCCTGTGAGTCTAACAATAACTGAACAAGATCACTTTAGGAGAATTTCATTGCTATGATCTCTTAATATATTTCTCCCATATATCTAAAACTCTGCTGGAGGGCAGTGGTGAGAATAACCCATATCTATCAGAAATAAAAGATGGGGTAATATATGGTCAGACGCAAGTCATTACTGCAAAAATTCAAGTGCTTTTATTCTGAACACGACATGTTTCGAGCCGAGCTCTTTCTCAAGCGTTACCAGATACAAAGTATGCACACATTATTAACCCAATAGGCTCCACCCCCAATTCGTGAAGGAATACATCAGCCAACCCTCACCCCATTACATAGTGATTAGTGAAAACAGTTGGCCAACTGGGAGTTGCATTTTTTTACTGCCTAGCCAAAATTTAACAGTAGTCCAGTTAAAGTTCCAAACGTCAAAGTCCACAAGAAAGTACAAAATTCCCAAAGTTAGTCCATCATTGTCCAACATGGCTTGTCTAATGGAAATAAATGACACAGAAACCTGGGCACTGCACAATCGTCTGCCAAGAGCTCACAGTTGCTTCAATGTACAAAAGAATAAATCTTTTGATTAACCATACAGAAAAACTTTGTCATAACTATTAGTTTTATCTTACCCTTCTGTAGCATTCAGTTATCATTATCAATCATATTTTCAAACTTATTAGCCAGCTTTACTGTATGGGAAAGAGAGGAAAATGTCATTATTATATAAATACAATAAAAGCCTCATGAAAAGCTACTAATACTCCAATAGTTGTTTAAACCTTCTGGACGCAAGCTGCTCAGCCTACTCCTGCTGTAGTAACAATTTGTTCATATCCCCTCCTCTAAAGCTGGCCATAGACGCAAAGATCTGATCGTACGAATCGAGGATTCGTACGATTTTCGAACCGTGTGTGGAGAGTCCCGACATTTTTCGTCCGGCGGAGATCGGTCGATCGGACAGGTTAGAAAATTTCTGTCGGCTGCCGATAATATCTCTGCGTGTATTGCCGATCGTACGATTTTCAGTGGGAGACTGTCACTAGCTTTGGTTGGACATAGATATCGTACGATTGCTGTCAGGGGCAGAACATTGCTGATCTGTTCTTTAACTACTTTATTTGATCTGACTGGTAAGACTTTGATCTGAATGGTTAGTGGCGGGTCGGGAGATGGGAAAGTCCGATCGTACGATGGGATCTTTGCATCTATGGCCAGCTTAAGTGACCATTGTACTACTTCTACGACCTGCCACTTCAGTTGTATGGGACTGTTTCATTGCGGAGAAATGGCGTGAAACTGAAGTGTCTGTTTGGATACCAGGTTTAAAGTTCCGCATGTCGGATTTATGTTCCTTAATTTGTTCCTTTACTGGACGTGAAGTTTGTCCAACGTAAACCATCCCACAAGGGCATTTCAACAGATACACAACTATTAAGTGTTAGTTTTTTACCACTAATAGGTGAACTAAGTCTCCTTTTATTGCAGAAGAACAGCATATACAACCTAGGCAAGGAAAAGTGCCTTTCTTTGGCTGTCCAAGGAATATTGATTGCACCTTATCCAACTTTCGTGGCTCTGCTGGACATAGCTTATCTCTCAGCGTCTGCCCTCTGGTGTAACAGAACATAAGGACATCAGTACATATATGTTTTAAAATCTTATCTTGCTGTAAAATAGGCCGAAATAATTGAATTATCTTTTCTATATTGCCACTGGTAGGGTATATCTACATACAAAAGGCAGTCTTGACCTTTCTTTTGGCCTGACTTTCTTTGTAAGTAGTCTCTCTCTTGATACCTTAACTTACATTTAGTAAATCATTAGTGTCTCTAAGAAATCCAGGGATTTTTTCAACCAAAGGTTGTAGGAAGTGATCCACATATTTGGATAACGGCTCAAGGACAGAGCCAACTCAATTTCCCAGTTTAGGATATCCAGTCCATATGTAGGGACAAAACCCAAGCCTTTATTAAGCACTGAACGTTCAAAGGGGGACAGTACATATAAGGAGATATTAATAACTAAATCAATTACCTCCTCTATTTGTTCCGATGTGTATGCAGAAAATTGTGTTTCTTCAGTCAAAAAAGGTCATTATAGAGCTGGTTGTACATTATTGTATGTGCCTCTTGACATAGTCTAAGTGTAACTTTTATTTTGGTCCAGAGGTGCAGACAAGAGGCAATGTCATTATATAGTAGTTGTAATAATGTATAAAGGAGAACTAAACCCCCATGGTGATATGACCCCACTGGCCCCCCTCCTTGCCTCCCCTCTGCACAGTTGTACCCCTGAATCCTGTCCCCTCTAGAAATAACGACTGCACATGCAGAGTGAGCACAGCGAAGCTCACTGGCTCCATCTTCTTGTCTTCGATAATCTTCATGAAGTGAGCATTGGTGCATGCGCAGTTGGAGCAATCTTCCGGTTCGCAAAAAATTGCCGAAGGGCTGGAAGAAGACACGAAGATTACCAAAGAGAAGAAGATGGCGCCCGTGAGCTCCGCTTTGCTCACTTTGCATCTGTGGTTGCTATTTCTAGAGGGGACAGAATTCAGGGGTAAGACTGTGCAGGGGGGAGTCCGGGAGGGGAACCAGTGGAGGGGGGTCAGTGGGGACTTCTCACCATGGGGGGTCTCCTTTAAGGACTTTAATGCACTACATTTCTTTTACAATTTTGCACTCTTCGCTTGATAGTTTGCTTCACACTAATGATTTTAGACTTTTATTATTAGACTGGTAGTTTATTTACATTTATTATTGTAAAGATGCATTTTGGGGAGACCAGAAAACCTTTTACTATGCACTGCATTGTCAAATGTAAATAAACAATGAGACCAAATGCTAGATAGCTGTGATTGTCTTTTCAACTCGCCTCATTGGCGGAGCACCTCTGTCTTTCCATGCTTCATTTACATTATAATATACTATCAAGTGATTTGAGGGTATATATCCACACACACTGGGACATGCGCATTAAGCAGCACTTGTGCTTTCAGACTCACGGAAGGGAGCAGCTCATTTTTAATCATCTTTATTTTTTTTCTTCAGTTTTTTGTGACCATAACAAATCACTATTACTGAATTGTTCTTACATTTAATGTTACATGAATGCTGTGTAATAAAGGCTGCATTACTGAATTTGTTTTTCAGCATTCAGAATGATACCATACCCACTTGAAAAAGGTCACCTCTTCTACCCTTATCCAATTTGCACAGAGACCGCAGACAGAGAATTATTGCCGTGTAGGTATTGCAATTATTCAAATGAGCGTAGCATTTGTACTCTTGTTATGCTAAATGCTTCTCATTTGTTTGTTTTAATATGATTGAGTATTTGCAATTTTTACTCCTAACTGCCCAAGGGTTCACATGGCGGGGCATATTTATCAAAGGTCGAGTTACAGAGCTTTTTTTTTTTTTTACCTCAAATTAACTCTAATGATCTTGAAACTCAAATACAGGGGAATGTAATAAAAGTCGCAAAGAGGAAAACAATTCGCACCAATAAGACTAAAAATCCACATCTCACAATGTAATATTGTTCCTTAAACTGTAATTGCATTGCGAATTTTAATTGCGCATTGCGAATTTTAATTGCGCACTCATAAGAAGTGCTTGAAGGTGTGTAATCTTTTGGAGCAAACACAACGACTTTTTCAGTAAGAAGTTTTTTTACATTGACTGCACATTGGCGCAAGCTATAAAATTTGCAAACGGTCTTTCACTGTCGGAAGTGGTTGCTAAACAGTTTCCGGGTTTGCAAAAGCTATATTAAATTTGCACAAAGCAAAATTTGTTCGTGCAAAGGCATAACTTTTCGCATTGCAAATAGTTTTTCCGTTAGCGATTTTTATTACATCCCCCCGATAGTATCTTATTTAATGGGATACTGTCATGATTTTTATGATGAATTTTTTTATTTCTAAATTACACTGTTTATACTGCAAATAATTCAGTCTACCATATAAAATGTTATTCCTGAACCAGCAAGTGTATTTTTTTTAGTTGTAGTATTGGTGTGTAGGCAGCCATCGCAGGTCATTTTGCCTGATCATGTGCTTTCAGACAGAGTCAGCACTTTAGGATGGAACTGCTTTCTGGCAGGCTGTTGTTTCTTCTACTAAATGTAACTGAATGTGTCTCAGTCGGCCCTGGATTTTACTATTGAGTGCTGTTCTTAGATCAACCAGGCAGCTGTCATCTTGTGTTAGGGAGCTGTTATCTGTTTACCTTCCCATTGTTCTGCTGCTGGGGGGGGAAAGGGAGGGGGTGATATCACTCCAACTTGCAGTAAAGAGTGACTGAAGTTTATCAGAGCACAAGTCACATGACTGGAGCAGCTGGAAAACTAACAATATGTCTAGCCCCATGTCAAATTTCAAAATGAAATATAAAACAATCTGTTTGCTCTTTTGAGAAAAGATTTCAGTGCAGAATTCTGCTGGAGCAGCACTAATAATAACTGATGCATTTTGAAAAAAAAAAAAAATTTCCCATGACAGTTAATAAATCTGCCCCGACATGTTAATAGGCTTCCACTGACTAGTTTATTAATCATTGGGGATCCTTTATCAACACTGGGTAATTTGTCCATGGGCAGTAACCCATGGCAACCAATCAGATTGCTGCATTCATTGTTCTACTTGCAGCTGGTTTCAAAAAGCGAATCACTGATTGGTTGCTATAGGTAACTGCCCATAGGCAAATTTACCAAATTTTGTAAAATGAAGATGGTAATTAGGAGGTGTGGCCATAAAAATGGGCATCATCAAAACAAATGTTGCCGTGCTATGCACGCCAACTTTTTGTCCCTCTTTTTATTTCCAAAATTTTGGGAGGTATGTGAGAGGGATACCACTAATAATACTGCCTATAGACAAATTGAGTCCTTGTAAAGTGAGGGTTTGACCCAACTTCTGCTAGGTGCTCCGAATGATTTGGACAAAAATGTTTAACATCATTCATCCATCTTAACTGTCAAATAAATGACAATTGATTTTTTTCTTTATAGCATAAAGGAAGAAGTAATCAGAATAATTATTTAGTAATATAGCATTCATAATACAGTAATTGCCTTGTTGTCTTAGAAAAGGGGTCTGCTCAGAAATACTATCTAAAAATTTACAGCTAGGGGCTATTTACTAAAATCTGAAAATTTCTCACTATTTTCTTAAAACCACTTCAATCAAACTCCCGTGCAAATTTTTTACAATATTTATCAATAAATTAGCTCAAAAAATCAGGTGTGGCAAAAGACTCAGTACAATTGTCAAAAAAAATCAGAATCATACAATTATAGCACGAAAACCACAAATGAATCGAATTATTGCACTAAACCCAGCGCAGATCATGATATCTTCCAATTGTAAACAGGACATCTGCCATTGACTTCTTCATGATTTCGGCAGGTCTGAGATGGAGTACTTTTTTATTATGACTTTTAGCAGCTTCGGGGTTTAATAAATCTTTAAAAATTTGGGGTTTTTTTCTCGGAAAAAAGTATTTACCCCTTTTAAACGCCAACCAGAAAAAATCTGACTTTAATAAATAACCCTCCTAGTGACTTTAAACGTAATACAGGTATGGGATCACTTATCCAGAAACCTATTATCCAGAAAGCTCTGAATGATAGAAATGTCATCTCCCATAGACTCAGTTTTAAGAAAATAATTGTCATTTAAAACTATTTCTCTGTAACAATAAAAATATGGAGAGCCAGCTTACAAAAATAAACTTTATTCAGAAAAACCTAAGTCCCAACATTCTGGATAATATACACAAGAGCCATGAATATCCTGTAAATTATATCATTATAAACGGTGACTAGTGATGTCATCAGTTATAAACGGTGACTAGTGATGTCATTTTTGTCACATGAAAACTAAAACTTGTGTATTATAACATATAAAGTACCCCTTGTTGGAAAATATGAGGATATTCGAAGTAACCTTTGAGTTCCATGACCTGTATAAAAACACTCGGCCTTCGGCCTCGTTCTTTTATATGGTCATGAAACTCCTCTGTGACTTATATCCTTATATTTTACAATAAGGTGTACTTTATTCATTATATATCTGTATCGATGAATAAGCAAAATTAACAACTATAGGGTCTGCTGCCTGGAAAGTTTCGGTCCTGACATTATCCATGTTCTGTAATTTAGAAAAAAAACATATAAACATTACCAAGGGACTGTTTTGCCATTTGCAATTACTGGGCACCTATCATATCAACATTTCACCCACCAAGGGTATGGGTAAGCATTAGATTCAGACAGCTAGAAATAGAATAAAGCAGTAGTGCTTCGCATTTGTAATGCTCTTCTGGCTGGCTGAAACTGGCCTTCCACACATTCTATTTTTTGTGGCTTAGTGTTTGTGCTGATTCATTAAGAGCCAGATGCACACTTCCTGGGAGTATAGTTTTCCTTTAAGACTCTGCTATAAGGCTCACCAGTGATTAATGTCATTACACCTTACAGTGTTATACAATATGAATAGCTGAATAAAGGAAACCACATTTAATAATAATAATTTCTTTTGTTTTTATCTTGCAGCTTTTCATGAAGTTTCAGTTTACCCAAAGAAGGAGCTTCCCTTTTTCATTCTGTTCACTGCAGGTCTCTGCTCCTTCACAGCCATGTTGGCTCTTCTCACACACCAATTTCCAGAGCTCATGGGAGTCTTTGCAAAAGCTGTGAGTCCATTGTTGCTCTCTCTCTCGTTACTAACTTGGTCCTGCTCAAACTACTTGCTATCATTCTATAAGGCCCGTGCAAGTGATATTGTTTTACAGGTATGGGATCTGTTATCCTGAAACCCATTATACAGAAAGATCCAAATTATGGAATGGCCATCTCACATAGACTCCCATAGACCATTATAAAGATAATCCAAATTTTTAAAAATGATTTCCTTTTTCTCTGTAATAATAAAACTGTACCTTGTACTTGATCCAAACTAATATATCATTAATCCTTATTGGAAGCAAAACCAGCATATTTGGTTTATTGTTTACATGATTTCTAGTAGACTTAAGGTATGAAGACCCAAATTACAGAAAGATCCATTATCCATTAAAATCCCAGATCCCATGTGAATTGGATTACAAGTCCCATACCTGTATTTACTTATAAAGCAACTAGGGATGCACCGAATTCACTATTTTGGATTCGGCTGAACTCCTGAATCCTTTGCGAAAGATTTGGTTGATTACCGAAAAACATTTTTTACTTCCTTGTTTTGAGACAAAAGGTCATGCGATTTCCCTCCCCGGCCCTAATTTGTATATGCAAATTAGGATTCGGTTCAGCCAGTCAGAAGAATCCTGGATTCGGTACATCCCTAAAAGCAACAAATTAAACACAAATAGCTGTTTAACTTTTGTATCAAGGATTTGTGATTTACAATAGAGTGGGAACATGCAAAACTGGTCATCAATGAACCACTAATCCCAATGCTGGGGTGCAGTATTTGCTCCCCTTCTGTTTTAACTGGGATTTTCACCTCTAAATTTAGTGTAGGTTGGTGGGAATAGCTAAAGGAAGCCTGACAATTGCTTCAATGCTTTTTCTTTTAAGAAAGCCTCTAGTTGCACATTAAAGCAGTACTGATGGAAAGGCATGACTTGGAAATAAGCCTGTTTATCATTTTAATGGGTAGTAGGTATTTCTGCTTGTACAAAGTGAGGAGTAGAATAATCTGTAAGGTTAACATCAACATGCTTTTGTCCCAGCGGTTTCATGTAAGCTCTGTAACTAATTTCATGGAGTAGACATGCTCGTGATTTATGTTTCAAAACTGTCATCTAAAATTTCTAAACACTTTCTGGAGTAATGACAGTAATCATTTTTGTCTTTGTCCAGTTGTTGTATGGTATATTGCTGGTTTGGTTAATGCCTGCAGTGTATTTGTGGCTGTAAGGCTCACATACCAGGTTGTCTAGTGAATAGTTTATGGCTGTGGCTGCTGCTACCTATACTGAATAGCTTATCATATTCCTGAATTGGAAGTAGCATAGGTAAGTTTTTCATGTGCACTTTCAAGCAGATCTGAAAATTCTTCAGATTATTCATATATGGGCAGATTTATGTGGTGTGTTTGTGGTGAAAAAATGGATGGAATAGTTTGCCGCACATCGCAAGGCATGTATGTGTAAGCTTTTTCTTAGAGCAACTTTTATTATTATTAACATGTATATATATATTGCCAACATATTGCATAGCACTGTCCGACGAAACGTACACTGAAGCAATGTAAAATAATGTCAGAAAATCATTCTCATGGCGTAAAAATATCACACACCTTGATAAGTTTGCCATTTATTTTACACAGCTTTTTACACCGTTTCTCTGACAAATTTTGATTTCACACAGCATAATAAATAGAACCATAATGTATTAGTTATAAACCAATTCTGCCATTTTGTGTGCAGTTGTTTCCCCCTGGAATACTGACTTGGCATATCTGGGGTAATTGCACTAGCCCTCCTTGAATTTCCAGCCATTACTATGGTCATTTGGTTCATGTTTATCTTGTTGGCAGTTAGTAGAATATTGCATAACTTGAGGCCTGCATTAGTTTTGTGGCAGGTGAATTGTGTTCCTGGTTTGTATAGTTTCCTTTAAATTGAGATAGAATTGTAAAGGCACCGAAAATTCCTTGCCATTGGCTCAGCATCAGACACTGACAGGCACTGGACACCTTGGCCACATATGACTTAGTTGGCCCAAAAATATCTGTTCGGGGCTTGTTATATTGACTTTTGCAGAAATAGGAATATAACTTTCTACCATTTAGCCATTGTGTTAGAGAGCCAGTAACACAAAAAATGAAAGGCATTTATATGTATTAAAATATAGTCTCTTTGCTGTATTAGAAACTGTAATATCGTTTATCTTACCTTTACATGGCAGACAACTAATAATCTAGGCATAGACACAATCTACATTTACAGGTTTTATTTTTAATGTGTGACTGTACAGTGATTACAGTACTCATGTGCAGATAAACTGAGCTAAACGTATTGAACCAGAGACCCCTTTTTGGTTACCGTCACCATTTCGCCACACAGTTTCCGTGCCAGCAATAGGGAGATTTGGGGCAAAAAACATAAATTACCACATGTACCATAAAAAGAACACAAGTCAGTATTTCCATTGACACTTTGTTGACATCTCGGCTTTTAATTGCTTTTGGAAGTTGATCAGTGAATTAGGAAAGCAGTTGGGAGAACAGTTAATCATTTAGAAATATCGTCAGGCTGGAATATAAATTAAATGTACAGAAATATAGAATATCATTTACTCTTCTGGTTTCATACACCCATTTTTTGAATGAATCTGTCATGATGTTGAACCCTGCAAAAATCCTATGAAATAGTTTGTAACTCAATATCTGGGCATTTCTCACATCTGAACTGACAACACGTTTTTGTCTTAATATTTTTGCAGTTCCTGAGTACCCTCTTTGCCCCTTTAAACTTTGTTATGGAAAAAGTGGAAAGTATCCTTCCTTCTAGTTTGTGGCACCAGCTCACCCGGATCTGAGACCCCCAGCGGCACGGACATATTACCATGACATGTTATCTGACAACTTTTTGTTGACTAGAGCAAAGCATGATGAAAAGGGAAACCATTACCTGGACTGTTTGTTCTCATATACAAACTGTTTTTTGTTGTAAAAAGAAAAGAAGTTTTGTTTATTATATTTTGCCTTCAGAAAAAAAGAAGAAAAAAGAAAAAAATAGAAATAAACTTTGTGTATGGCAGCAGAAAAATGTGGTGCTGGTTTGCTTTCTAAACACAATATGAGATAACCGTAAGTAGCATGCTTTCCCACTCCAGCCAATAGCAGTTGGGCATGGACCCATGTATTTCTCCAGAAAGGCAGACAAGATACTGCGAGGCCTATTTCAAAAAATTTGAATTGTTAATTTAAGAGGGTTTTTTGTATAACCGGAAGAAGCACAACATTTTGCTCATTTATTTAAAATTGTATCTAAAAACAAAACTGTGCAAAAAACTTAAATGCATCAAATTTGTATTCTTCCCATAATTTTCAACAGGTCTACAAACTCCAAAAATCACAAATGTATAAACAATCACTTACATTGTGCCTAGGACAACTCCCATTGACTTCTACTTAATTCTCCATTTAGAACAGTGGAAATGTTATTTGCATATGCATAAAAAGCTGTATTTAAGAAAGTGCCATGCACATAAATAAGATGGGTGGTTAATCCCTTGCCTGTAAAGTAACACAATGTTATTGAGCATTGGGCACATTCTGATATATTAGCATTCTAATGACTACCATGCAGCAGCCCAGCCTCCTCTACAGCAGGTACCTGAAAAGTCAGAATGTGCTTGTAACCTGTGTAGTAAAATCATATGAAGGTCATCTCCACCCAACAACAGTTTTTGGAAAATAAAAATGTAAAAGATATAATTGTCCTTACTCTATAACAAGATTGCACTAAAGTGGACCCCTCCTGTCACTACTTACAAGGTAAGTGATAACTGATGGTCAGATGATTCCACTCCGCTCTATCAAAAATGAAGGGCCCTTTTGCTTTAGTGTGTGTTATACTTTGCATGAATAATTTTCCAGAATGGCAGGATATACAGGTCAGTTAATTTTGTGGTCCCTTTCTCAAAAAGCAGAATAGTTTGGGGCATTTATTTAGGTACCTGAATGAAACCAAATAGATGTATAGGTGATATTATTCAGAATGCTTGGGACCAGGGTTTTTCAGTATCTTTCCATAATTTAGATCTCCATACCTCAAATCTGCTAAACATCATTTTAATATTAAATAAACCCAATAGTTTTGACACCAATATGGATCCATGCAGCTTAGTTAGGATCAAGTACAAGCTACTGTTTTATTATTACAGACAAAAAAGGATTTTTTTTTTTAATAATGAGAATTTTTTCTCACAATGAACTCTATGGGAGATGACCATCCTGGATAGTGGGGTTATGCATAAGGAATCCCCACCAAATTCACCACTTCTTTTTATAAACATACGGAGCTGGGGGGGGTTGCTGTAGTACTAAACATCAAGATGGCTCAGTCTCAAGTTCCGTTCTTGAAAACAAAGTGATGTACAGCAGCAATGGCACCTGACTGGCTTCTCAGCTTCAAGTCCTCTGCTCGGTGAAACGAAGGACCATTTTGTCTTCCAGTTTGCGTGCTCCTGGTTGGTGATTGCCTCCAGAGATCAGAGCAAAGTCATGGCAGGAGTCAACTCCTCTGTACAAAGCTGCCTGCAGTGTTCTTGTTGGGGTGAGTAGGGGGCAAGTAGAGGGAAATCCTCTTTAAACTTTAAGCTTTGGTCTCCTTTACAGCATATTTTGAAGTTTGTGGATACTATGTCCGCTTCTTATTAGTTCAAGTATAGGTAGCAAACTCCGAACATAAATAAGATTACATTATTTACCCAAACAAACCTCATGCTGACCTTCAGGGGAGTTGAAAATACAGCAGTTTCAACTCCCACTTTCTATCACCAACTCAAAGAAAGGGGGCACTGTAGTAGGAGATCAATGAAAACCTGGTTGTGACTGAGAAACATAAGAGAGCCCAACTGCAGTTTGCAAAAACACACCTAAACAAGCCAAAGCCATCTGGGGAATGTGCTGTGGACAGATAAAACAAATTAGAGGGTTTTGCTAATGCTCTTTTTTTTATAGGGGAAAAAATAAAGCCTCTGTAAGGAAAACTTACCCTGGTGGTCTAGTGGGGGGACGGCAGGGAAGCCTGCCGCCCCCTCGGCGAGGATGCTCGCCGCACTGTGCCGGTTCTGTAGCGCCGGTCTGTTAGGGTGCGCGCGCCTCTTCCTGGTTTATGCGCATGTGCGCTGACGTGATGACGTCAGCGCGCAGTGGCGCGAAATTCAAATGCTATTTAAAGGCACAGTTTTACTTTATGCATTGCCCGTGATAGGATTTGTTCCT
Source organism: Xenopus petersii (assembly GCA_038501925.1). Lineage (NCBI taxonomy): Eukaryota > Metazoa > Chordata > Amphibia > Anura > Pipidae > Xenopus > Xenopus petersii. The sequence continues at coordinate 54,354,935 of CM076677.1, forward strand.
GGTGCTGTTAGCAACTGCTATTCTGTTTGTATCTGATTCCTGATTATCTGTTTTGACCCCTGCCTGCCTGTTTGACTATTCTGATCTCTGGAACCTGACCCTTGCCTGCCTTCGACAACTCCTCCTGCTATATCCCTTGATTGACAACCCGGTTTGACCCTTGCCTGCCTGACGATTCTCGATATCTGCCTGCCTCGACCCTGCCTGTCTGACGATTCTCCTTGCCTGCTCCATTTGTACCGTGACCTTCGGCCTAACTGACTTTTACTACAGGCGTGCCCCTTTGCTTGCCAGAACTCCTCGCTTTGCTCCTCTCGAAAAGTCCAGGTGGCATTTGAGTACGCTGAGGGCTCCTCCCGAAGCCAAAGGCGGTCACACTACTGGTGAAGCCGAGACCAGGGAGCTTGGCATTAGTTCTGGTTTAGGGTGCCGACCGTGACAGCCTCCAAATAAAAGACCATTACTGCAGTGAAATGTGAAGGAGGTTTTCTGATGATTTTGGGTCAATTTGCTGCCCTTGAAACTGGGTGCCTTGGGTCTGTGCATGGCATCATAAAATCAGGGTTACTAAGGCATGTTGGGGATTATTATTGAACCCAGCAGGGCACTGTAATAGCAATAATAAAATAAGGAATTGTCTAAAGCCGTTTTGCAGTTGGTATTTAAAAGTCGTTTTTGAGGTGTCCACTCTCTGTAAATATTTTTTAATTGTATCAGTTTTTATATCTAAATGTATTTTAAGTAAAATAAAATCTCTTTACATGTGTTTTACTATTGATTGCTATGGATGTTTATAACATATGGGTGCCTCCATGAGGGTTACTTTATAGGTGTAGCTTATGCACATGATTGTGTCTGGACTCAACTCTAAAGTCAGTATTGCTCTGTGAGTTGGCTTTGAATCATTGCCTTGTCTTCAACTACTGAAAACCTCTTTTATCTGTGAGCAACATTCAAACAAAAATCATGCAAAATGTTCCTGGGATGCCAAATATGGGCTGTGATTGGCTATTTGTAGACCCTATGTGGACTGACAGCCTACAGGAGACTCTCTTTGGCAGTGCAGCTGTTTTTTTTATATAACCAAAACTTGCCTCCAAGCTAGGAATTCAAGAATAAGCTCCTGCTTTAAGGCCACTGGGAGCAACATCTAAGGGGTTGGTGATCAACATGTTGCGCATGAGCCATTGGTTGAATTCATTACATCCAGAGATCATTCATCCTGTGCAGCTTCAGAACTGTTCAGCTGAAGCTTGCAGAATCACATGTTGAATTTGGCGACAGTTGCCCTCCCTGATTGCAGCTAGTTTTTATTTACCAGAAAGCAGTATACCCCGACTATGGCAGATGGTAGTTGGCTCTGGGGGAGGATGCTCACTGACAATCTCCACATCACTAGGGATGTAGCGAACTGCCGTGTATGTGTTCGCGAACGGCGTTCGCGAACACCGGCAAAAAATGCGAACAGTTCGCGAACTTCGAACATCCGAAAATCGTTCGATTCGAACGATCGAAGGATTTTAATCGTTCGATCGAAGGATTTTCGTTCGAATCGAACGATCGAAGCCATTCGATCTAATGATTTCATTCAATCCAATGGCTTCGATCGTTCGATTCGAATGAAAATCCTTCGATTTTAGCGGTTGAATGGTCGAACGATTTTTGACGCGAACGCCTATTGGTGAACGTCGCGCGACGTTCGCGAACTCGCGGCGGACGCGAACAGTCAAAGTTCACGCGAACTAGTTCGCCGGCGAACAGTTCACTACATCCCTACACATCACAGGGATGTATTTTCCATAGACCCAACTCCAGGCATCATGGAGGAATCCATATGTAGTCAATCTGCATAAAAAGAAACACACTAAGCAGAGATTTTATTTTCATTAAATGCAAAACAAAAAGATTTACACACTAAGTACAAAGGCCACATTGTCCATTCCAACAGCTACAGGATGTACTGTAAATGCAATAACTTTCAGACATATTTTCAACACCTTCTGAAATAATTTAACAGCAGCAAATAAAACAATTCTGCTAAATTAGTACTCACATCCATGACATCTTAATTTATTATAATTTAATTGCACATTTTAATTCAGTAAATTGAGGACTTTCTTGGTTCTTTGTGTCACCAAAGCTGTTTTTTTTTTTTTGTTTCACTGCTGCTGAGTTCATTTAGCTGGAGGCGAAAGCACAAAATCTGCAGTTAATTCATGTTATTTTCTTTCCAGAATAACAACTTTGGGTGCTTTGCATGTGTGAATATCCACAGTTTCTATGCAGTCTTTGCATCGTACTGAGCAGCACCAGTGGAACTTGCACTCACATTTCAACATCTTGGTGACACGAGCAGTGTTGTAGCCCCTCCCACAGCACATGACTTCACAGCTGTCCATGCCACGCGAGGTCTGATTGCAGATTCTTCCGGCTGTTCCAAGAGAACCTGCAATTTGTTTTCAGAAGAAAATAAGACTTCTTTCAACATACTGTAGGTATGAGTACAAATGCAATCAGCTTTATTGCTATTAACATTGTCTTTATCAATGTTTGATAAAAGGAAAGATCAGTTGTCCATTTTTATTCTGGGGGGATTGTGTCAAACAAAGAGTATGGAAATTGCTATTAAAAAGTAGGTCATAAATTATTTATTCTATGCAACTTTACTAGCATAGGGGCAGAACAAGCCCATGACGGTAAATATCCTTTCCCGTGAATGTATCCTCTCTCCCAGTTGGGAGTTGGCTCTTCCCTCCCATCATTCAATGTAATCACTATCCATGCTCAACATGTTACCAGAACTCAGTGTGTCCTGCTGCTGGTACCATTATTTAGGTAAACAAAGATACCATAAACTACAGAGCACAGGGTGACAAATTTGAAAGGATGTGCCTGCCTGTCACAAACAATCCATTTCAGGTTTTCCCTACTGACTTAGCTTGTTGTTGTGGCATTGATAAGTCTTTGTCTGTCAATCACTCTCATAGCTGCACCAATAATCAGTGTAAAATATCCATATAAATGGAAAGAAAGCAGAACGGTATAGGGCTTCCTTTTTATTAAAAAATGTGATTGCTGTTTGATTCATACGTGCATGATTTCTAACACTTTAATTATTTGATTCTTCTTCCTAATCTCTCCTCCAACATCTGCTAACCAAAAAAAGATAGATTTTTCCACTTTGCTGTCATATATATACCTAAATGAGCATGCAGTCATCAAAAGTATACAGTACAGATCTTCCCCACTCAACAGCTCCTTCAGCTTAACAACTGTGGGACCTCTGCACATCTGGAATGTCTTACTTGCCTTCCTCACTCATTTATTAGCACCATATAAAGAATCCATTTAAGGGAACACACACACATTACCTTTCCCAGGCAGAAAATGATTATTTAGTCCTCTCTACCAGTGTGTATTGAAATATGTGTTAGTGTTCATCTGCGGTATCAGTTTCTCTAATAATGTGGACACATACCCAATGGGGTGCAGGCAATGTCGTTACCTCATAAGTCTCAGCTTCTCTAATTGAAGAAACTGCAGTATTGTAATATATACATTTCTTTTACTCTCACGTCAGATACATTACTCGCTGGAAATTGCCTTCTGCAGTTTGGTGCAGTTACACAATTAAAATGTTTTACACTGACACTAATACAAATGTATTTTAGGACATTTTGTCATCTCTGCTGGAAGCATAAGGGGCAAAACATACCATGTGCCATTACCCTTCTTCATAAAAACCCCTCCTAAATTTGATCCACTCACACAAATTCTGATAAACAAAACAAGATTTGACGAGTGTTTTATGTTATCTAATATCTCAAGCTCTGTTCTACCTATATTTAATACTGTAAACCATAATATTTAGGACAACTAAAAGACTTTATCACTGTGGCTCCATTTTGCAAGGATCGTTCCATCTTTGTTCAGGCTTCTCATATCCTCGCTGCTGCCCGGGGTGGGCTCATGGGCAGTAGAGCAAAGTTACAACTAAGAAACTAAAAGCTTATGTTTTTAATCTATTGCACATGCTCATAACCCAGAGCAGTAGCAAGGACTGCAGAAACCCAAAGCAAGATGGCAGCATTCCCTCCATTAGTACCCCAACCCAACACAATTCAGTAGGCCTTGTATTTGGTCCCTTAGATAATAGTTTTGGAACAAGACTTTACATGTGCATATAACATATTTATGTGCATACAAATACTAGTATCTCCCCATTATGGGAACTAAACATTATTACAGCTATTCTATACATTGCCTAAAAAACTATTGAATGAATACAACTATATTACAGATAGCAACTAGGTATAGTTTTAGTTACAGAATCTATCACTCTGCACCACAGCTTATTTAATGATCATGTAGTGACAGGATATACAGATTTTATACAGCATTACACAAGATAATATGTACACAATGGTATCTAGCAGCTCTCTCTAGACCAAACAAAAATGTTCTATTACTTATTGGAATGTTGCAGGGAGAAGGTAATAAAATGAGGGAGAAGAAATCAAACATGTATCTATGAAAACATAGCAGGGATCATGGGCGTCTGCAGAAAAGTTTGCAGGGGGGCAAGTAGTTGAAGTAGTAATAAAAGTATTGCAAATAATTAATTTTATACCAATATTTTGGTGGCAAAGACACAAAACTAGTGTTAGTGTCGGCTAGTGTTAGCCTGCATTATTTATTCAATCAATCATAACATTTGTTAAAGCCGCTCACCTGTGACATACACACTTCTGCCCATTCCACAATAACAAGAGTTTTTAAAAATCGGAAAGAGCAGAGGCGCACATATGGAGCGACTGGAACTGTTGGGTAAATCGCTAAAGGTGAATGCGCAGAAATCTGTTGTTAGTGCAAGTGCGACAAGAATGCTGAGTATCATAAAGCATCCTATAGATCTGATGGTTTTTACAAAGGAGGATTCAAGGACAGATATAAATGAAGATCTGGGCTGCCAGAGATAACCACAACGCTTAGCTAAGGTGCTACTGTCCCATCCCAACATGCCAAGCAGGCCCAGGACATGAGAAGCCCAGGTCTCAGGGCATGCCCACGCAGCTGCTCTGTACCGCTCTGTGGGAGAACTAAAGGTGGCCATACACGGGCCGATAAAAGCTGCCGACAGACCGTGTCGGCAGCTTATTGGTCCGTGTATGGGGCCCCCCGACGGGCTTCACTGATCGAGATCTGGCCGAAAGTCGGGCAGATCTCGATCGGATGGGACAAAAAATCCCGTCGGATCGCGGCCGGATCTATTCGTTGATGCGGTCCCGCGATCCGACCGCCCATTGGTATTCGTAAGGATCTGATCGTTGGGCCCTAGGGCCCACGATCGGATCAGCCCGATATTGCCCACCTCAAGGAGGGCATATCGGGGAGAGATCCGCTCATTTGACAACATCGCGAAACGAGCGGATCTCTGTGTATGGGCACCTTAAGGGTGAGGCAGGAACCCGCAGCCTCCTTTTCTCCCGGTGGAGACTGGGCAGGGGGCAGCGCCATGACGTGAAGGGGCGGGGCTATGGCACGACGATCGGCCGATCGTTGTGTCAATCATTGGGAATCTGACTAACGTGAATCACAGGAAGTGCAGATGCAGCTGCCTGACGCTTCTGCCCCACAGACACAACTATCGGATACAAAAGAAGGGGTTGTTCCAAACCTTATTGTTCAGCCTACAAATATGCAGTGGGCAAGTTCTAGCTGGTGCTTGTGTGCTCAAGAACTCCCCTCTGCTATAGATGAGTCCTATGCTAAACGCTTATTTTCTAGGGTGGAACAGTGGTATTTACCACTGAGGTGCAGGATCAGGGGGGGCAACTGCCCCCCTTGCCCCTATGTGTGCAAGCCCATGGCAGGAATCATTTATAAAAGTCAGAGAAGGGTACAAAGTGCACCTCACTGCTGTGAATGCTTGTGGATGAGGAAGAAGCTGTGCTTTCTGGATGAATGTGGCACCCCTTGTGCAGAGCAGGCATCCAGTTTGCTGCCTCTCTACCCATTACCTGGCACCTCATTCAGACTGGCACTGTCAGATACAAGGAGTTGCCCTATGGCAGACTCTAAGGAAAAGGGCTGTCTTGTGCCCACCAGCACTGTGCTTTTAAGGTAGAAAGCTCACAACCCAGACACATATGCTCAGTGAATTATCACTAAGGGGAGCATGTTTGTGTCCCTTAATGCCCTGGCAGTTGTGTCTGGGGCACTGTGCCCACTATCATCTGTTATTGTAACAGAAATATATGGAGCACCTTGAAACTGGAAGATGGTAGTTGAGGTTGGTGATCCTGGTAAGTTGGACAAGGTGGTGAGTAGAAAATGACAAAAACAGACTTGACAACTTTCAGGGACAGAGCATGGTAAAATAAACCAGCTGTACCATAATGAATTGTGGCAGGTAATACCACCATCACATTTGACTTCATATTTGACCACATACTGCAGTGAAGAACAGCCTACCTTCTTAGACTTCTATGTAAAGAGAAAAAATACACAGTTAAACCAGGCTCCTAAGGGGCACAATGGACTTGTCTGTGACAATTACAAATATCCAGTTTTTCCATCTAATATTTAAAAAATCTATAACACAGGTAAGAGTTTGATCCTACATCTAAATTTGTCTGGAAATATACACATATAATACAGTATAAATAAACACTTAACTTTTAACATTCTTCTCTAAAATACACATTGACAGATAATGTTGCTTTAGCCTCATCCAGTGATATACACTCCGTGATCACATCATTGCTCTCCTTGCCTTCTCCTCGGAAGGACATGATCTGTGTGACGCAGTCTGGGAGACATCAATAATGGACCAGGCTCAAAGTCACAAAATGACTCATTGCTCGGAAAACAGACATTGAGGGGAGGCTTCATCTAAAGTCCAATGAGCAACCAGAGGGAAGGAAAACTGAGAATAGATTAAATATGGGGGATTAAGCTGTTGTCCCTTAAATGTTCTTCCTTCACATCATTACATTTGCTTTTAGAGATTCAACACCTTCTGGGTTCTGCCAAATTATTTATACTGGAAAATTACACAAGTGTTAAGTGCTTTCAGATTGAAGATTGTAGAAGCTGTTTGTGAAAGGTATTTCAGGAGGTGTAATTTTATCTCTCTCTTGGGAGGGCATACAGTTAATAAACAGTGTCATTTAAATATGTGTAAAATCTGTTTAGTGAACAAAAAGTACGTTTCCAAGTTGGTCTTATCAACAGTTTACCATAACACAAAGGTTTAGTGGGAGCAGGGCTCATAATGGGGCCTGTTCAGTTTCCCTGTTCACTATCACTGCAGGTATCTTGAAATAGAGAGTCCTATAAAGCTGCAATGGGATATATCTCCCTCAGCCAATAAAGGGTAGTTTGTGATAAACTGGAGCAATTGCACAAACGGCAATAGCAGGAGTGATTATTATTTTGGATTAGAGTTTTGCATGCACATACAGGCCAGCAAAGTGTAACAGGAAGCCTTGGCAGTTGCTTGCCTACTTTATTCATCTACTAACTACACTGATTTGAGTGTATTGGTAGCAATAGAGGTCTGTGTTTTTTTAACCTGAGCAACTAATTATTTTAGCTGCATGGCAACTAAGCAGCATTGGACTCGGGCCCACCGGGGCTGCTGGTCCACTGGCCGCCCTCCCAGAGCCGCAATATCCCCCCCTGGCCTCTGCGCCTACCTTCTGGGTTCAGGGAGGGAAGTTGGAAGCTGTTTTAGGACCAGCGGGGCCCACGAGGGCCAGGACCCACTGGATTTTTTCCAGTCCCAGTCTGACACTGCAACTAAGGTTATATAGTGTGGCTTCTTCAGCAGAATCCTGCATTTTAGCAAACAGATAATTTTATATTTAATTTTATTATTTGACAAGGATAAACTTTACTACTGCTCTGCAAGTTGGAGTGATATCACCCCTCTCCTTTCACCACCCCCAGCAGCCTATCAACAGAACAACGGGAAGGTAACAAGATAACAGCTTGCTGAATAGCACGCAATAGTAAAACACCCAAGTTACACTAGTCCTCTAGTTACATTGAGTTGGAGAAACAATAGCTTATCTGAAAGCAGTTCCATTGCGAAGTGCTGGCTCTTTCGGAAAGCACAGGATCAGACACAATAGCCTGAGATGACTGGCTACACACCAATATTAAAACTAAAAAAAACACTTATTGGTTCAGGAATGACATTTTAAATGGCAGAATTAAGTATTTGCAATAGATAGGAATGAATGGCTTCAACAAGTTCAATCACTATGCTTCCGTCCAATAAAGCTGAAAATACAAAGACAAGATGTGTGATGAACTTCAGTCAGGATTGCTGCAACATTTGTTGTGTTTATTAAACACTACATGTTTCGAGACTAGCTCTTTATCAAGTGTAATACCCTAGAAACACCATACATCTTAATATACCTTAAACTCCACCCCTCATTAGTGTTGACCCGATTCAGGTCATTGCTGACGGGTAATTATTCAACCTAGCCTTATAAGGGAAAGGAATATTCTGTAATGAATAGAGTCCGACAATATTCATATTATGAATGTGATATTTACTACTAATTAAGGCTGTTTCTATTTCTTAACTGACATTGAGATATGGTTTGATATCCTATGTTTGAACATAGCTAGCTTGTGGTAGGCTTTCTTATGAGCAGTACCTGGGTTATTGGATTTAATAGTTTTTAAATGATGTTATTTTACAGATTTACCCGTCACAAAATGGATAACTTGGAGTTGTACAGATTGTGTTCACGTCACTATGCACATGGAACTATTCTTATACTCTTATATTGTGGGACTCTATTTATTACAGAATATTCCTTTCCCTGATAAGGCTAGGCTGAATAATTACCTGTCAGCAATGACCTCAATTGGGTCAACACTAATGAGGGGTGGAGTTTAAGGTATATTAAGATGTATGGTGTTCCTATGTTATCCCACTTGATAAAGAGGCAGTCTCGAAACATGTAGGGGCCTATTCACTAACTTCGAGTGAAGGATTCAAAGTAAAAAAAACTTCGAATTTTGAGTAGTTTTTTGTGCTCCTCGACTATCGAATTGGCGTAAATTCGCCTGAGTAGAATGATTCGAATAGATCGAGCGCAAAAACGCTGCGACTATTCGCCATTCGATAGTCGAAGTACTGGATCGAGCGCAAAAACGCTGCGACTATTCGCCCATTCGATAGTCGAAGTACTGTCTCTTTTAAAAATACTTCGACTGCCTACTTCGCCACCTAAAACCTACCGAATTGCTTTAAAAGCCTATGGGAAAGTCCCATAGGCTTGTTTTAAAAGTTTTTGATCGAATAAAAAGGCATTCAATCAAATGAAAATCCTTCGAGCAAATATTCGATCGAGCGCCTATTCGCCTGGCGAATATTCGCCAATTCAACTATTCGCCAGCGCGTAAATTCGCCCAAATTGTCTATTCAATTCTATTCCCCAGTCGAATTTTGAGGGATTTAACCCCTCGAAATTCGACCCTTGATGAATTTGCCCCGTAGTGTTCAATAAACACAACCAATTTTGCAGCAATCCACTGCGTCTGACTGAAGTTCATCACACATCTTGTCTTTGTAAGTATTTGCAATATACACAGTGCAATTCAATAATAAAAACTACACCATAAAATTCAAGACAGAATCCGTTTAATTCTACAGAAAGGAAAATATAAGGAAAGGGGACTCCAATACACCTAGGAAAAGCACCAGGACAGTAGCAGAAGCTTGAAGGGATATTGGATCATTTTAACATCTGCCAGAACTCAGGTACCTCCTAGACCAGTGGTCCCCAACCAGTAGCTCCTGAGTAACATGTTGCATAATACCAGGTGTACTGCCAAACAGACTCTCCTGTAGGCTACCAAATAGCCAATCACAGCCATAATTTGTCACCTCAGAGACTTTTTCTTATAAGATAATAGGCCTCAAAATGATGTATTCACATAATGGAATTGGTGCATGAATGACGTGATATTCAAGCAAAAAGAAGACATAAAGCTGGGTTTTCGCACATCATTAGCAGGTATTACAGCAGCACCCTGCATAGATTTTCAGGATCCTAGGCAATAAACAGAGGAAGGAATCTCAACTTTGGGGTGCTTTGGTGTCCTATTTTCAGTACAGCACTCAAAGCACAAAAAAATTTAACTGCCCTTAGATAATATTTGTGTTCCTATTAGGCAAAGCAGAATCTGAGCTAGAGGTTGCCAAATTGTGTACACACACTATGGGGCAAATATACTTATCTCCGAAGTTGCGCCAGCATTGGCTTCGCTGCACTTCACCGCACTTCGCCAGGCGTAGATTCGCCAGGGCTGCAAAAATTCACGAAGATCCGGAGTTGCGCACAAGTTACCAATCTTTTGCGAAGTTGTGCTATCGATGTTACAATCAGTGGTTCAAATTTACGCTAGCGATGCCTAATATGCATACGGCGCCAAGTTAAAGTACAATGGACATATATGTAGCAGCAAATACATTACACTACACAAGCCTGGGAAAGTTTCATAAAATAAAATAGAGTTGTTATTTTGAACTATACATGTGCCCACTGTATAGTTTAGGTGCCATTTGTTAGGAAATGTAGGGGAGAAGGATGGTACCCCCAAAAAAAAATTATGATCTTTTTCAGGCTATCTCCCTTAAAAAGTAAAAGACGCTTTTTTTAGAAGCACGTTCTATCTACTCTATTGCACTTTGCCTAGTCTGAGGTGGTGAAGTAAAGTCTGGCGCAAGAGGTAACGTTCATGAAAATCCTCAATTTAGTGAATTAGCGTAGTTACGTCCCTTTGCCAGAGAGCAACTTTGCCTGCCGTAAGAGTACGAAGTAGTGCTACAGTAGGTCCACTTCACTAGCGAATTTACACCAGCAGCTGTTAGTAAATCGGCAAAGTGGCAAAATGACGTCAAACTGCGAATTTTCACTAGCCACTTCGCCCTAAGTAAATTTGCCCCTATATCTTTCCAAATTCTACATGTATTGTATAAACTCTCTTATAGGCTAATTTTTCTTGATTGACCTTACAGTGCAAATGGCAACGTCTGCTTTACAGTTCAGTGAAGTCACATTTGGATTATCTCAGATTAATTTTATAGCTAAAAAAGTGGTGGGATTTCTACTGCCTCTGAGTTTGCTAATAAATATTTCACTGGGTATATAAATAAAATCACCCAGCAGAATACACAAGAAATGAGAAGTAGGCTAGCCTGGAAAGAATACAATAAGGGTGAAGCAATGCTTTGGAATAGTGGCAGTGACTGAAAAAGGTGCAGGATTCAGTAACTATGAGAAGATTTAGGACCAGGGCATTAAATAACTCCTCTTGATTTACAGGGACAGAGCATGCATAGGGATGGTTAATCGAGAGGATGCAACTCATTTCCTACTGTGGTTCTGTGATTTTTATGCAGCATTACAATTCTTTAAGTCCTTTAATGCTAACTGACATTTGTGCTTCATATGCGTTTTTGAACATTTTGTGCCATTTCATTTTAGGGTCATTTTCTGGGGGGTTCTTTCAGGTTACCTAAATAAACAATACTTTTTACTCCCAGGACAAGCTAAACTTTCTTAATCTGCCTGAAGTTTTGTGGATTCCACCCTACAGTGGCGCTTAAAGGCTTGTGAACCCTTTTCTATAAAATTTTCTATATTTTTATATGAATGTGACCTAAAACATCATCTGATTTTCAAACAAGTGCTAAAAAGTAGATGAAGAAACCCTAGTTAAACAAATGAGACAAAAATAATATTTATTGAAAAAAAAATGATCCAATAACATGTAAGACCATACGGATTCACTTACTTTTGCCACACGCGTAAATGTTATTGGCTCATTTGTTTCCAATAAATACATGAGCAGTTTTTCAGTTATGCATGAAAGGCCCAAGACTTATCTCTGGTTTAAAAATTCGATATTTAAAAAATATGATTGCAAGAGGTCTACTGAAAAGAAAGAAAAAAACCACTAAAAAACTAAAATAAAGCAGAAAGGAAAAAAACAATAATAATCCAACAAAACCAAATTCAAAAAATACTGCAAACTGAAAATCCTAACTCCCCTAATCTAATTGTGAACAGATTGTTTTAGGGAAAAAAACATGCAATCAGTAGCAGCACAGACCTGAAGATGCAATAAAATTTGTGAAAATGAATTAAAAATCCCAAAATAAATGTGTAAAATAAAATAATTGTGATTAGTACTGAACTATTCACACTACACTTGTAAATGCAAATAACAAGAGAAGATGTGTAAGTATACTTGGCTAAAGCAAGATTTACCAGTTTTTTTGTATCTTATTATTTTTTGTACAGGGATGATTTGCCTTTAATATGCTTTATATAAAGTTATACGGATTGCAGATCAGTAATAAACTTTTTATACTTTCAGTATTTGTCTGTATCTCACAAACTATAATTGGAAACAGATCACCAGCACACTCTCACATTGCATTTTGCCTGTGCTGTGACCTTACGGGGCTTGAAAAAAAAACAGTAAAACACAGCATACTTCCAAAACCATTGATAAAAAAAAGAGTGATGCTACTGTGGTTCATATATGTCTAGTACAAATCTGTTAGCTTATCAGATCCTGCTCATTTAACCATAGACGCTGATGGCAGTTTTAGCAAGAGTTGGGAATTGTTACTAAGGTTAACCAGCCAATCAGGGAAAAAGTAATTAAACATTTATAAGTAGTGTTTACATTCTCTCATTTTAATAAGTCAGTATAACATATTAGGATACATTCATTATTCTGCCTTTTTTCCTTCCTGGCAAAGTATCCCCTGGATACATGTCCTTGTGCTCCTCTCAAATACAGCTTGTAGGTGCCCCTCTCCCACCCTCTAACTTGTATGTCATTCAGACACTAGGGTGTATATTTATCAAAAAGTGATGTTAGAGACCATAGTCCTCTAGAGTGAAATTCTGCCACTCTTCATTCATTTCTATGGGATTTTCACTTTCACCCATTGATAAATACTCTGTTAATTAGAAATGAATGGAGAGTGGTGGAATTTCAATCTAGAGGACTATGGCGATCTCTAACTTCGCTTTTTGATAATTATACCCCTAAGTTAGGGAGCGCTGGCAGTTAGTAAGGGCATTGGGTTTGAGGGGCATTGTTCAATTATGGGTTGGACAAAAGTTCTAATTGGATGATTACTAAGCACGAAGTAGTGCTCTTGAAGTTGCTTCTGGTTCATAAGCCCTAATGTCTCCTTCAAGTAAAGGTAGGAGCACTGTGCTTTCCAACCCTAGCAACATATGCACTTTGTCCCACTTCCAACTGTCATCTGAGAACTGTACACACATAGCAATGCTGCCATGGGGCCCACATACTATAATGGCAAATTTGTCCATGGGCAGTTACCCATGGCAACCAATCAAATTGGTGTATTTATTGTTCTACCTGCAGCTGCCTTTAAAAGTCATTCACTGACAGCCCATAGGCAAATTTACCCGGTGTTGATAAATTAAATTGTCAATATGTTATCACATCTATGCTGCTCATTGTACTCCTTCTAATTATTAACTACAATGTGATTTAAAATAGGTGTGACAGGTGCAGTGAGGCCAGACAAAAGTCAAAATATATTCTTTGTGTTTCCTTGTGATCTTTCCCTGCTACAAAGTCAAAGTTAGAAGGTCCTGATTCAAGCCTTGTGCTGGAGTCTGTGCCTTGACCAACTAAAAACTGAACACGTATTGTATTGTTTTTTGTTGGATAAAACATGATCCTATGTATGTATTTGCTTTCTGGTTACCCTGAAAAAAGTTAGTTGGCTGGTACAGATGTCCTAGCATCACATGGCAAAATCTTCCATGGTTTTAAATAAAAAAAATCATATGGTTACTAAAGCAAGACCACCATTTAGAATGACATACACAAGCAATTGAAAGTCACCTCCTGTCCAGATTTGGAGGGAACGATTCAATCATGAGTTTTTTTAAGAATTTTGCAGACGTACTTGGCACTTTATTCTTTGCAGTTCATAAAAAATCCCTTTTAGATCACAGATACACCCTGCCTCTCAAAACTCAACATGATTACATGTATATATATATGTAAAGCCGGATCCTACCTCAAACAATTCCTAGTCAATAACCCATGGAATTAATGGTGCAGTCAAAAACAAGGTTTACTGGCAAAAAGTGAAATGTAATAAGTTTTAAGTGCTGTGCATCTGGACATCATGAAGCATTTACATATCATCTGCACATGATAAAATATAGTATGAAAAGCATTCGTTGGTACACTCGCTAAAAAAATAGGTGACCAAGGAAAACGAATTAAAAAATTAGATGTTTCTAGACAGAGAAAGATCAGAGCTTTTGATAAATAGTTTCCACATAGAATTCAACTTTCAGTATGTTTACAGCAATAATACTAAAACCCAAAGAAGAAATAAAAACCAGCTGTAAATATCATTGTCTAAATTGTTATTATTAAAGGTAGTTGGTGAATAAACCCTTCAAAGTAATAAGAAAACGCGCATATAATGCTCTTACATAAAGTATTAAGCAATACAATGTAGAAGGGGTACATACTATTTTAGACTCACTTTTTATAACCCCCCCCCACTCTATTATTTTTGGCAACTTTAACATGCCAGTTTAATGCTATAGAAAATCTTTAATCCGATAAAATCATTCCAATAGAGGCAATGGTGAGTCTCTGACATAATCATTCAGGGTAACGCAAAAAGGAAATACAACAGTGCAAGTCAAATCCTAATTAATTCAAGCCACAAGCTGAAATTAGCTGCTTAAGCTTAACGATAGGAAGACGTCATTTTTCAATGTGACCTTAAACCAACATTCAATATCAGACTTATAATTGAAATTCAGAGAAAATAGCAAAGTTTGAGAGGAACATTATGAAATCAGGTTAAGTGCATCTTTGCTTATTTCATTCCGTAAGTGCTCTTCTTGTTTCAGCTTATTCCATGTAAATCTGACATCATAATCAATATATTTCAAGTTTTGATATACAAGAATATTTGGAATTTTGGAATGAAGTCACCACTGATCTAACATTAGAAAGAGTTGTTTCATTAGTGCCAATAAATACGTCACTCCATTTACCCAAAAGATCCTGGAAAGAAAAGCTCTTCATCAAAATTCTACCTGTTGAGTACTGTGGATTATATTAATTGCTTTGCATGTTGAATAGTAATATGTATACAAGTTCATTCTAATGAGTCCTATGCTTCAAACTATATGATTTCTAAAGTAGTCCTTAAAGGAAAACTTTACCCTAAAACAAATATAGTTATAAAAATGCGATATTTTCTATACTATACTTACAGCACCAGCTTAATGTTTCAGACTCTTTGTAACAGTAATGATTCAGGCCTTAAAAGTTGTGCACAGGGGGTCACCATCTTGGATTTTGTAAGGAGTGTCAGTGTTATCTGGGCAGCTGCCGAGAAGCTTAAAAGAAAAGGAAAGGCTTGGTGCACTTGGGAGTTCCTAATGTTAGGCACCCCCAAGTGATTGTATTGACTTACCTGAAATCCCGGGCCTGTGCTCCTATCAGCAGAAAACTGCACAGGCCCAGGGTTATACCAGTGAGCACCACAGAGTGATCTTCTTCCGTCCTCCTCTGTCTTCGACACGGCTGTGCATATGCAGTAGAACGAAAAGCAGAACTTTAACTAAAAAGTCGGCTATTTCGTTCAACTGTGCATGCAGTTCTTGAAGAAAGAAGAAGACGTAAGTGGAACACTCCATGGTGCTCACTGGTATAACCCCTGGCAGGTGCAGTTTTCTGCCGATAGCAGCACCTGCCTGGGGTTTCAGGTAAGTCAATACAATCACTTGGCAGCCCTTTTATTAGACACCAGTGGGATCACCTGACTATAGCTGGGAAGGGTGGGAGCTACAACAAGAAGCTGGTCACTGCTCCTGTATAACTATAACAAACAAGGGAAAGTTGTGCTCACAACTTTCCCATATATATATATATATATATATATATATATATATATATATATAAAAATATAAAGGGAAAATGCTAAAATGTTTCAAATACAGAGATGTTTCAAATATAGTTGGCACCTGTCCAGTTTTCACCCAGACAGGCCGACATTTTTTTTTCTGATGGCGGCCCTGATTCAAATCAGTCAGTTACAGCAGGTCAAGGCCTCACACACCATGATCGTGTTATTTTCAGCCAAATCATATATACACACACACTTTGTACTACAGCAGTCAAGGCACAGTAAAAACATAAAAAACTTTTTTCTTTAAAAATAATTTGTAAACACGGACAGGACATTGAAGTTAATGGCCTGGGGATCAGCCAATCGCCCCAGACAGCATCCACCCCACCCCTTACATTGACCACCCGCCCCCTGCCCAGAGTTAGGCTATAGAAAAGACAATTTAAAAATAAGGCCAATGACAGGCAGCACATGTAGTTTCAGGTGCTTCTTCACCAGAAAAAATACGGTGGCAGAGAATTGTAGTTGTAGATTTTTTATGGGTTATATCCGAATCCTCGTCGCCAGTATTAAGTTCTGAACCCTGTAGTAGTACACTAAACGTTCACAGCAGCAGGGAGTAGAACAAACTTTACTAGGGAGGAAAACATGGCTGAACTGCCAACAAGTTAGGAGAAAAGAGAGATAGAGAGGCAGATACTTGGGAAACAATAATCAGCAGAGCAGAGTGACACATCTCAGTTTAACATGTAACAGCGCCATCTACTGGCATTACATTAACAGTCAATACATAACATAATATCTGGGTTTTTTTTAGACAAATAGCCTTGCTGTGTGTCACTAGTTCATTAGAATCAGGGCTGCCATCAGTTGAGGCAGCTGTCCTGGGCCCAGTAGATTTTCTTTCCAAAAGGGGGACCTGGCTGTACTGCACTTCCCGGATTAGCTGGGCCTCCCTTGAGTTAAAAAGCAGGGCATTGCCGCTGAAGAGCCAAAGCTGTCGAGCTGAGCTGAACCTGCTGATTAAATTTGAAAAGCTGCCATGGCCAATTTTTTTTTTAAATCTTCTATGGGGCCCCTGGCCACCAATGGCTTTTATAAATCTTTGATGAGGCCCCTGGCCACCATTTTTTTAAACTTCTATGAGGCCACCAATGTTGTCTTTTTTTTTTAACTTTTCGGACTGGGCCCAGTGATTTCTGATGGCAGCTCTGATTGGAATCAGTCAGTTACAGCAGGTCATGCCTGAGCATATTGTTTGCAGCCTAATCATATGCACACACACACAAACACACACCTTGCAAGCAGTCAAGGCACAGTAAAAACATAAAAAATACTGCTTTCCCTAAAATAATAAATTCTTACACAAACTGACCTTGGCTGTGAATTCCTTCACATTGAAGGGTTATCAAGCTCACACCTTGGCTTGCAGGGCTTATAAATTGTTCTGAATATGAAGAGCTTGATAAAGTAACTGTAAAATGCTGAAATGACAGGAATAAGCAATATCCCGTTCTCTTCTTTCACTATATCTATAATAAACGTAGGGAAATAACTTACCAACATCTCTGTCTCTGACACAATAATCAGGGGAGTTCTCAAAGTACACCAAATCATTGTTTGTAGGTTTCTTAAATTGTTTGTTTGCTACTGTAAATCCAGTCCCATCTTGATTCATCACTACTTGTATGGCTCCATTATATTTTTTGCGAAGGTAGTCACCTGATTTTCTGAAATCTCCCATAGCCATCCAACATGTCCTGACTGTACAAGATCCACTCACCCCATGGCATTTGCACTCTTGCGTCATGAACCTCTTTACAGCCTGCAGCAACACATCAGAAGAATATATAAAAATGAAATGAGCGCAGTTCAGTCCTAGGCACAAAAAGCCACACAAGAAATAAACTAGTAATGCTTACAGATCGGCTACAAAGAACAATCTGATCACTCAGCACCTGGTTCATGACCTCATTACATGCACTTATAAAATGCTTTTCTACAGCTGCCCCGCTCCTCTGGAATTCCCTTGCACTTCCCATTGCCATTTTTTATCGGCATTCGATCTCTTAAAACGCATTCCTTCAGGAATTCTTAACCTCATTTACCCAAGCACTGTATCCACTCTTTTTTTATGAAACTCAATAAAGCCACTGCTGACTGCTGTTTCACTTTATAATTCCACATATCTAACTACATTTTGCCTAAATATCAATATTTTTTCTCCCTCCTCTGTTTGGATTGTAAACTATAAGGAACATAGTCAATTGTTCCTCCTGTAACCTGTAAATCTCTTTCTGTAGAGGTTTCTGTTTTGATTACACTTATTTCTAATGTCTAACTGCCTGCTGATCAGCTCACCTAGCTAACAGGCTGATAGGTAGAGCATGTCCTTGTGTGATAAGCTTTAATTAGCACTGTATATCAGGAGTGTCTATACCTTGATAATGTGAGGTCAACTTTTAGAGATGTTGTCAATTACGATCTACATCCATAAAAGCAGTTACCATTCTGTTCCATGGAAAATATTACTTCAGTATTATGTTGATTTTTGAGAAAATGTATATTGCTAGATTTAATAAACAGCTATTTCTTATGTAACCATAACATAATAAATATCTGATTGAAAAGCATGAAATAGGAGGGTGATTTAGACACACTGGGGCTCATTTATTAACGCAGCGCAGCGCATAAGTGGACGCAAAAGATTGTCTGCGACATCACGAGTGTGATCGCTAATATATTTGCGTGATATTGCGCATAACACAGAGCTTTTGCGATGGTTTTGTTTATGCGTATTGCGCAAAAGATTGGGCATTTATGTTGCAAACGATGCCGTGGTTGTTAGGGGCGTGGCTGTGGGCGTGGCTACAATGCGCTTGCACTGCGGCCGTCACAGATTTGCGTCTGTATATGTGCAAAACTGCACCCGGTCAACAGCACCACAATTTTTACGACTGCCTCTTCGTGGCGTAATAGTAACGCTCTTCAAAATGCGCATTCCTGCCCAGCTGCGCTAGCAGAGCCACACTGCTAAACTGGGTTCTGGCAAATACAATGGTGCTGCTGTTGGTGGGGATGTTTGTTAACTCAAAGTTTACTCAAAGATGAACAACCCCTGTAAAGTGCATATTAACCACGCCTTCCACCCAACATGTTTATATTGACCAAGGTTCCTTTAAGGGTATCAGGTAGGCTAAACACCTTTGCAACCAAACAAATATTAGCACAGAAACAAATGCAGATGCGTCTAAGTGAACGCAATATGCGCAATATGTGACGCAACTAATTAAAGCAGCGCATTCATACATGAGCACAACTAATCCTTACCTTTGCGGTATCTTCCTGTGCGCACAATTTATTATAAGCACTGCGACAGCTGATATGCAGTTTCACACAGTTTCACAAGTCGCACCTACATTAGCGCACAAAATCGCACTGTTAAGGTATCGTGCGCTACATTATTAAATACTCGCATGCGCTGGGCAAATGTCAGGCCACTGCGCTCTTTTTAGCACTGCGCTGCGTTAATAAATGAGCCCCACTGTTTGTTGACAGTCTTGACATCTACTGGTCACTAGCTAAAGGTCTACTGGTAGATCCCATCTACTTTTTTGGCACCCCAGCCGTAGATCTTTTAGGGCATATGTACATCCCTAAAATTATCTCAGAATTCCAGTCTCATTGCAGCCACAAAGGGGCAAGTGCTCTTGACACAATTGCACCACACCTACCACAATAGTGTCCCATTTGCCAAAATGAATGCAACTGCATCTGCAATTCCCCACAAATCAGGTCAAGTTGCACCAGTTTTCCCCAGTGTCAATTTGGAACGGAGGGCAGGAAGGAATGAACAGTGTTGATTGCACCTCTACAGAAGTGCAAGGAGGGTATTTTGACGAAAGTACATGAAAGTGGTGTTACCTGTTGTACTGGAGAAATTTAATGCAAGATATAATTAGCCTTTTGGCAACTTAATTGCACTAGGAATGGGTAGCTACTAATGACCAGCTACTACTTAACACTGATGGGCGGTGTTTTGTTTAGAAGCAAGCTCTGTATTACATCCTTAAACATCAAAGAAGATATAGGTAATGGAGTGATAAACAACATGTTTGAAAGCTGGTATTTCCCTATTAAACTATATTGGGGGGCTGAAGGATACATTTTGCCATAAACACATTGACTTTAGTGCTTTGAAACTAATATTGATGGTACCTTTCTTCCAGCTCTGTTATTGTGAAGATTCATCAGTGCTCTGGCATCTTTACCCTTTCTTTCTTTGGCATCCACAAATGTTCTGGCAAATCTAATGCCATAATCGATGTTATTGCTGCAGCCACCCCAGTCAAAACTGCCTTTGCTGTCTTTGGAAGACCCTTTCATCATAGGATCACAGGAGCAGGTCTTCAGCTCTCCCTGGCTGCATGCTCTAGTTATAGCAAATACTATTCCAGCAGAAGATATTGCATGGACAAAGGCTGACTCTCTACTGCCTTAATAAAAGGGGAAAAAAAGATTTTAAGATTAAATGTCCCATGGCAGACATGATAAAACTGTCAGCCACAAGTGGGAGTGGGGAATAGGCATGTAGGTAATGAAAAGTTTAACAGTTGTTCTCTCTGCTACATCATGTAGTTGACTGCTATTAGATATGTTAATCATTAAAAATTGGCAATGGTTGCAAATGAGATATTAAAAACAAGCATAAAAATAAGGGTACAACAAAACAACAAAAGATTTACCTCCAAGACATACATTTCTTCACCATACTGAGCTGTTTTTTGCATAGCAGAGAAGAGAGGGTAGTTCAAGTTTTTAATCAAGAAAGGGATATGAAAAGGATATGAATATATCCAAATTTAAATCAGTGATGTTCACATTTAAAAAGTGATTTTTAATCCACAATTAGAATTTTTTTTGCATAAATTTGATCAGGTTTTTTCGGGACATGAACTTGATCATTAGAGTTTTTCCCCATTGTTTTTCATTCAAGTTTTTGACATTCAGATTTTTACATAAATACGCAAACATTCGAAATTCAGAAGTAGAAAAACCCTCCCAAATTCGATTCTTGATAAATATGCTTGTTAGGTTTTGGTCAGGAAGACTAGGAAAGATTTCAGACACAACAGCCAGAAACATTTGTCAGGATATAAATAAAAACTTACAAACAACTTGAATTGAAATGCAGGCTTCTCTGAAACAAAGTGGCATGGCTGTTTCCGCATGCACAATAAGAAGTAATGGGCTGCTTGTCTGGGTGGGCAGTCAAAAAGTCATTGCTGCACCAATGCCACAAAACAGCCTGCTAACAATTCTCCAAACAGCACTTAGAAACGTCTTAAAACTTCTGGAAGAAAATCATTTTAAGTGATGAGACCAACATTTTAATTTATGGTCATGACTTTAAAGGAAAACTGTACCGCTAAACAATGTAGGTCTGTATAAAAATGTATTGCAAAAAACAGCTCAAATGTAAAACCCTGCTTCATTTAAATAAACCATTTTAAAAATAATATACTGTACTTTCTTAGTAGTATGTGCCACTGGGTAATCGTAAATAGAAAATTGCTATTTTAAAAAATAAGGGCCGCCCCCTGGGATCCTAGGACTCGTGGTACACAAAAACAAACCAAACAAACCATGCATGCATGAGCCAATCAATGGAAAAATCTATATTTTGCTTCCACACTTCTTCCTGTTACAGTTAGAGCTGTAGTATTTCTGGTCAGGTGACCTCAGCACAAAGACCATCACAAAATGGTTATTCAAGGCAAGAGATGTAAAAGGGCAATATTTACTTAAACATATATTCCAGTTTGATAAGATACTGTAATTTGCCACTTAATTTGAAATACACTATCTGTTGCTTAATTTAGGGGGTATTGTTTTACTTTAAACACTGGGGTTTATGTATCAACACTGGGCAAATTTGCCCATGGGCAGTTACCTATAGCAACCAGTGATTAGCTTTTTAAAGCCAAGTGCAAGTAGAACAATGAAAGCAGCAATTTGATTGGTTGCCATGGGTTACTGCCCATGGGCAAATTTGCCCAGTGTTGATAAATGACCCCTACTATGTTTAGAGAATGGGCAACAAGGCCTATGAAGAGAGGCACGCTGTTACTACCGTAAATCATGGAGATGGATCTCTACTGTTTTGGGGGGAAGTGACTGGCAGGGGCACAGGGAATTTATCAAAAATTGATGGCAAGATGTATGCAGCATATTATTAGAATATACTGAAGGGGAATTTGCATTTCTGATACAAGATCATGGGGAGCACTTGGGGCCTGGTGATGGTGATGACCTGAGTCATATGGCCTAGTCGACCAGTCAGTCAGACCATAAGAAAAAATGAAGGTTCTGGAGAGGCTGTCACAGTTTCCTCAACATCACTGAGCCACTTTGGGGAGATCTCAAACATGCAGTCAATGATAGACAACCAAAGAATTTATAGAACCGTGAGGTTTTACCACATGAGAAAAAAAAGGCAAAAATGCCTGCAATGAGATAAAAGGCATTGTACAACCCTCCTGCTGACAACTCAGCCAAGAACCATAACTTCTGTGTAATTCTGAGCATCTACCATGATTAAAATGTCAGCACAATGTATTTTGCATTTATCCTAATACCACCTCAGATTAAATCTGACTAAATAGTAGAACCGGTATGTATAAACAAACTTGGCATGTCTGTTTACTGTGCTGTGGTCTAATATGCAAATAGTACTACCTCGATCATAAGCTCTTTTATTTGTGTCCATATTAACAACATTGGGCTGCCCTGTATGTAGTGCCCTCAACATGGACAACTGATTTATAGATCTACATTCCATAGACAGTTTATCATCCATCAGCTTAAATGTTGTCTCCTCTTTCACTTTGTAAAGACATGGTAGTCATACAACCAAGCCATAGACATCTAGTGGTAAGTTGTTGATATTACACTTTGTAGAAAAATATCAACTTCTCTTTAATAATGGAACACTACAGACAGAGGCATTTACATTGAGTAGTGGTACACCAACACTGGATTCAAAATACCACAACTGTTTAAAGTGTGCCTTTGATTAAAATGGCTTAATGTCATTTCACAACTATCAATGAAATGGATAACTTACAGCTGTTTTGAGATATCTCTGCTTGATGTTTTTTTCTGGAAGTATTCTCCTGGTTAATATTACTTTATGTAGATTTCAAATGAATTACCCCAGAAATATACCCCATTATAATAAAATGTGAAATGAAAGACTTACTTCTTAATATCAGCTTTCCAAATAAGCTTTGGTCCTTCTCCATGATGGTACAGTTCCAGCGATGATACCGAAATTGATGTTGACATTCTGTAGCCCACTCAATTACCCCCAGTCCTATAACCTGCATGATTTCTGGATATCGTTGGCAAAGCTGCCGCTGGCGAGTTACCAAACCAGGTATATTATTGCACATTACTCGTGAAGATGATGAGGAAGTAACAACAGCTCCCATATACCTGCACATACATATACACAGAGTGTCATTAAATGCACTATGTCACTAAAATAGTTTAATGGCAGAGGTAAGAACTTTTAGTTTAAATCCCCTTTACTATACAGTATTTGGTCAGGGCTACTGTTTGCCTGATTACAAGACATGTGAAAACATTGCTGTACTGCAATTCAACCGTAGTTGGACAGTAGTATATCTAAGGCAGTAAATACGTGTTCAACCCAAAATCTTACCCTAACTGATCTTTAGGTGGTGATTTTAGGTGTGTCTTAAAGAGCAAATAAGCATTCTCTACAAATTTCAAACAAAGCTTCAAGCGCCCCCTTCATGGTGGAGGCAGACAGATATACGATTTTGGTACAATGACAGTATATATATGTGTATTCTTCTCCAGTCCTCCAAAGGTAAAAGTGGCAATCCATGCAACATTCTGGTGTTCAATTGCTGTGTTAAGGTGAGGCCACTACACATTACACCTTTTTTAGTTGGAGGATTCATTTTTGCATTGCCCACTGTTCAGCATCACAAAGATCTACAGACTGCTTTAGTATAGTTTGT
The DNA here is from genome assembly GCA_038501925.1 of Xenopus petersii. NCBI lineage: Eukaryota > Metazoa > Chordata > Amphibia > Anura > Pipidae > Xenopus > Xenopus petersii. The sequence continues at coordinate 54,378,956 of CM076677.1, forward strand.
CATTGTGTACGTCATGCAAAACTTATGATGCACTGTATTCCATATTTTAATTCCAGTGTGAACCCCACCAAAGACATATTTTTTAAACAGTCACTTTTTTTACTGCATGGAATTGCTACACTTTATGAACATTATTATTATTAACATTTATTTATATAGTGCCATATTTCACAGCGCTGACACCATTAAGAAAGGGATCTTAGCATTAATCTTTGTACATTATAAGATATGGTGGTAGCATCATAAATGACAGTGTGTCACTAATATCCATGGTTTATTTTCAATTTTATTTTAGGCCATTCGCTATGAAGGTACAGTGCATTTTAAGGTATAGTTTTGATGGGGTCTGTACTGATTATCTCTCTGTTCATAAATGTGAAGGTTTTTATAAGTACCATAGTATCTGTAATGTATTTTGCCACTATAAAATTAGATCATTATATGACCTTTTTTTCACCAAAAAAAAAAAAAATGAATGCTTTGAGATGTTGTGCTTTAGAAAACGATGTAATATAAATGCAAAGGTTGCTTCATACTCAACTAAATTGGCCTACTTAGAGCAAGATAGCAAACCTATATTGACTATGGGAAATGACACATACGTCTTTTTCATCCACATAAAAGCCCCTTCAAGGCATTTCAACACAATTACATGGAGATGGCACAGGATTTCAGTTGTTTTGTTACCTATGTTTTAATAGTAAAGAACAAATAAAATAGTGGAGTATACCTGGACCCTACAGTTGTAACTCCAAGCAGGTAGTATAAAGTAGTAACTGGAAGCATGAGGATCAGACCCCACTTAGACAGAATGAGTTGCTCAGTTAAGCCAGTTTGAGGTTCAGCGCCTGAATAATAAACAGATATCCTGAAATTCAAGCTGAGGGAAAAGGTGTGACAAAGCAGCAGCAGCAAATACCAAATATTAAAGGCATATGAGATGTAATCGTAAGACTGCAAGTTACTGCTAAAGAGAAGCAGAAAAGACTGTTTGAAGGCATGTCTGCTTCAGAGCAATAAAAAATGGAAATTGCCCATGGACCAGCCTGAAAAAGTGTGGTTGAAGTATGAGAAAGTTCATCATCAAAAAGTCTACTTTCATCAATTAAAGCCTTACAATGCATGGCCTATAAACAACTTGTAATAATAAAACCAATGGTAGCTATATGCAAGAAGGTTCTCTTAGAGTCCTATATTGTGTGTCGAAATGGAGTAAAAAAAAACTGTACATTTTTTATTCACATGCCGGGCCTCTACCTACAATTTCAAGTTGCAGCGGCAATAAGGTAATCATATTTGATGGTATTGTATGGATGTGCAGTTGGCACATTGGGAAGCTACTTGTAATTTGCATATTAACAAGAAAAGAAAAAAAATCTCTACACATCCTAAAAGTCTTTAATGAATTAAAGAATGCTTAAATACAGTTCTTTAACATATTCTGCACTTTTATTCATCAGTATTTGCTTTGTCTATTTCTATTGTCCTTGTTTTGAAATTTTCCAAAATATTTAATTTAGTCTGGCAATTCTTTTTCATCACAATCTCTTTTTCCCGCTAGTTCTTCTTTAACCTGACTAATCATAGTACTCTTTCTTGCCACATCAAGAGAATTCCACAAAAGTAACATCACACCTATCTTTTTATCACTTAAAGCACATTAATCTAAGATAGTTGTTGACCTCTCTCAGACAAAGAAAAGTCCCATTCCATCTTACACTGACTCTGCTGAAGGCATCGCCCATTTATTCAATTATGTTGTACGTTGGTGTCAGCTTTATCTTCTCAGTATCATTAAAAACCAAACAGAAAAGCAAACTTTCCTTTGTGGGGGAAAAAAAAAATATTGGGCAGTAGACTTCTAAAAATAATTCAAACAACAACTGAGTTTTATGAAGAAATTAATTTAAAAATATATAACCTTTCAACAGTATCTAAAGCTGTTCACTGTGTAAATCTGACTAAATGAAAGTCATTGAATATCTCATGTTCACTAAGACATGATATGGGGACATAAAAATCACAAGCAGAAATATTTTCTGTTAAACATAAATGAGTACAAACTGATGCATCTCTGATCAACACAAATGTCATCAGATTTTGTACATATTCATTTCATGAACAATAATACATTATACTCCAGCACTTTTCATTACAGATTCCATAAGTTTGCCAGCATTCATATTGCCTTAGTCAAACTGCATGAAGTCATCTATGAAAGCTATCACAATACTTAATCTGTAATTTAGTAATTATTATTATTCTTTATATAATAATAATAATAATGGAGTCAAACATTAACTAGGAAAAAAATACAGAGCAGGAAAGAGACTTTTTGTCTCTGATAGGCAAAACATTCCTACAAATCATATAATATGGACTAGCAATATACAACATTTACAGATTTTAAAGGCTGGGGACAACATGTTGAAATAAAATACTGTATCTCATACTGGTAGTTCTGAAAAAAATTGCTGCATATTTTTACCAATACATACCAGGCAGCAAGGCCTACGAAACCTTCTATAAACATATCTTTACTTACTACTTGATATGCTTTTTTTGATTGGATAAGGTATGGGATCATACTGTACCTTCCAGAAAGACCATCTACCATAGAATTATTTCCCGTTTCTGTGTAGTAATAAAACAGTATCTTTTACGTGATCCCAACAAGGTATAATTAATCCTTACTAGAGGCAAAACAATCCTATTGGGTTTAAATAATGTTTAAATTATTTATATTTTAGTTGACAAATTATGGTGATCCAAACTATAGAAAGACCCCTTATCTGAAAAATCCCGGGCATTTTGGATAACAGGTCCTAGAATAGGAAAAGTATAAACTTAAGGCAACATTTTTAATATTCATCTTAATTCATGTTGCTTAAACAATATATGATTTTTCACTGTGACAGAAAAGCCAATAAATGATATGAGTAATACTAAAATTTAAAGAAACCCTTACAATAAAAATAGGGCCACAAAAGAAACTATTATTGAAGAGTCTCAAGAAATGGGATGACATTATTCTTGCCCAGATGTTCCCTATAAGCGAATTGTGAATTCGAATTTCCCAATGTGAATTGGGAAAGGCACCTTTAGAGACAACTTCAGCTTTTCACCAGATCTCTAAAAAATGGAAAAACAGAATAGGTATTTTTCCCCCCATCATTTTATGTGACAATGTAATGTGAACAATTATTAGCAAGTAAAAAATGTACAGCAATAAAGTCTACGTAAGCAAAGTAATAGTGAACTTAAAAAGAGACAGCCAGATAAATCACTGTCTAATCATATAAACATAGAGGATGACGTAAGATTATATTAAGTTCTATTGGCTGGTTTAGAATGAGGAAAAGAAAACAGTCAATGATCAAGCTGCTGAATTCCAATGACAAGCAATGGCACACAGTAAAATCTGGAAATATAAATGCAAGTATAGGATTTATTATCCAGACATCCATTATCCAGAAATAACCGTAATATATGGGAACCAATAATTCCCATTTTTATCTTTCTTTTTTTAAATAATAAAACAGTATATAGCTAAACTATCCCATATCAAGTAGCCTTTAGGTATAGTGCTCCAAATAATGGAGAGACCCCTTGTCCAAAAAAGTCCAGGTCTCAATAATTTCAGGTAACAGATCCCATAACTGGATTTGAAGTACTAACATAATAATAATAATACTTTTTATATAATTTAATTGTTCTATGTCAAAATTATTGTTAGCCCCTTCTTATGAGTTTATCAGATGCATTACTAGAGTTCTCTCTAATACCTAACTCAAGAACACATTCATTGGCCAATATAGTTTGTTTCTAAAATGTGACTTTAACAGTTGAACATTGTTATGAGCCGAAACTGTGGTGCACTCTATGGGGCAGAAGAAAATGCTTCATAACTATGTGTTTCATGTAGTCACCTACTAGGCAAACCAAAATGGGAAAATGAAACTGTGCAAAACTAGATTAGCCTATTTGACTTTTTTTGGGGGGGGGGGGGACTGAAAGCTTTCCAAGTTGCATTAGATACTTGTTATCTTTATTATCTAATGTATTATGTGCAAGTAACGCTGCTGTGATAAATACCTTAGTAACCATGCTTTGTCTGATAGCAGAGCAGCATCACTGCTGTTTACATTCTCCTGTCGATTTTATAGCTTAATTTAAAATGTTATTAATGTTATTAATGAATGCAATGCAAAGAATGTAACTTAGAAAACTAAAATAACCCCTGGAAAATCAGACAAAACCACAAATAGTCACAGTTTAATTTACATAAGTAAATTCATAAACTATCTAGTAGGTATAAGAATGCTCTTTTTTTCTGTTCCCGATTCCTGACACGAATGTGAAGCTGGTAAGTAAGTCTTTAGAACACACATAACGACTTGCAGATTCTTGAAGTGTGCTATTCAATAAGCCATTAAACAGAGTATTACACAGACTCAACAGTGCAAACTAACTTACCACCATGAATTAGCAGCTTCAGGTGTTAAGAAGAGCAACGTTGAATGAAGAAGAAGAAACCAGATGTCCAGCAGCAAGGGGTTCATATTAAAAAGCCTTCAGAGCATATCAATATTTGTGCAGAAACTCCCATGGGATGGGAAGTAATGCTATTGGATCACCATTAACCACAATATCTCAGAAACACTGGCTGCCCTCCCTTCTCTCCATCGCGAGTGCAGAGTTCTGTGTCACACTTTGTGCCGGAACTGTAGCATATTGATATGACTTGGAATCCTCTCACATAGGCTTTGCCATTCCTATACAATAGAACAGAAAATGACAGAGGTGAGGTATATTCAGCTCCCTTGTGCAGAAAGAGCAGAGCTCTGGGCTGATGGACGGTGCTTGCAGAATGGGTGGGTTTAGATTTTCTTACACTGATGGATGGAATGATGTCAAAATAGAAGCAGAGTAAGAATAGGGAGGGCTATAGAAATAGCTTTGATTGACAATTACACCCTAAAGTCACCTTTCAGCAACATTAAATCCAAATAGCATTCAATCAGACACAGCACAGTGTATATGCTATACTTGCATGATCTGCGTGCTGCTCTCTTCACTGCTATGCACAGCTCACAATGGAATTATTCCTCCCAATGCATGATTCTTATTCCACACTAATGATAAATTGTATCCAAACAAGTTAAAAGCCTAGAGCAAAAGCCCATTCTTCATTTTCATCTAATACCAATAGCACAGTTTTCCATGTTTGTGTGCACTACCCTCATGTGTAAATAGCAAAAACAGCAATAATGTGTATTCTTTCCTAAACAAATACATTAATGGATGGACATACAATTCATTGTTAGTGTGGAAAAACATGTATATTATCTAATAGATTGTTTTAGGAGTTTGTTAAAAATAAAAATAAAAGCTAATACTGGAATATAACCTTATTGCATTTAAAGAGCACCCGCATTCGAACACATATGGTACAGGTATGGGACCTGTTATCCAGAATGCTTGGTACCTGGGGTTTTCCAGATAATGGATCTTTCTGTAATTTGGATCTTCATACTTTAAGTCTACTAGAAAATCATGTAAACATTAAATAAACCTAATAGGCTTGTCGTGCTTCCAATAAGGATTCATTACATCTTAGTTTGGATCAAGTACAAGATAGTTTTATCATTACAGCAAACAAGAATATAATTTAAATTATTTTATTATTTGCATAAAATGGAATCTATGGGAGATGGCCTTTCCGTAATGAGGAGCATTCTGGAAAATCAGTTTCCTGAGAACAGGTGCCATACATGTATTGCACATTAAGAGGCAGAATTATCAAGGGTCGAATTTTGAAAATTTGAATTGTCAAGTTGTTTTGTGGTCAAAACTGTTAAATTCTACTAGGGAGTTATTCAAATTCAATTTGAGTTTTTAAAAAAATATTAATTTGATTTTCGAGATTTATCATACACTGGCCCGTTCAGAACTCAAATTAGACTATTTGCCACCTAAAACCTGCTGAATTGCTGTTTAAGTCAATAGGAGATGTCCAGGGATCAATTTGGAGTTGTTTGCAGCCTTCCTGACATTCGGCTTTTTTAAGAGAAAAAACTTGAATCAAGTTTTTAAAATTCGAATTCAATTCGAGTTTCTGGGTCGATCCTATTCACCCAAGTTAAAAAAATTCAATTTTTATAATAAATTTTGATTGGTCGAATTTCAAGTTCATGGGAGTTTATGGGAGTTTTAAAAAACTGAAATGAATTTGAAATTAGACCCTTGATAAATGTGCCTTTAAAAGTGTATTTTATTCTAAACAAATCAGAGATGATCACTTAACAATAATAAATGTAAAGGCGCAATTCATAAACAGGAACATCAATCAGAAATTAATTTAACTTCATCAAATATCTTGGGGAAGGGGTCCAATCAGAGCCAATAAAAAACTGACATGATAATCACATGGCAAAATGTTCTTAAAAGAGAAGAACTTAACTAGGTGGCCCCTTATGAACACTGGCTGTGATTACAGGATAAACTATAAGACCTGAATTATAAAATTGCTCAGAACACTTTTCTAAGCACTTTTGCAATTTCCAGATATAACTTCATATGTATTGCATTTTGCAATTTACAGATATATAACAGAACTGTTCTGATGTTGCTCTGCTTGGAAAGGCGATGGGTATTTGAGGCTTCTGTTCTCTTTCCTAACAACACATTTTTGTTTAACTTCTGAAGGTATGTCTCTTTAGCTGTCCTTGACATAGTATAGTTACTGTATAGTTACAGGAACTGATCAGCAGCTGGCAATGTTGCTAAAAAAAACTCATTACATTGTCTGTTAATAAAAGCTTAAATAGTTATGAAACTGAAAAAAATGTATTTATGTACTTTAAAAAAATGTCCAGTTAAGATATGATGTAGTTGAACTAGCATGCCAGACAAGTCCATGGAGCCTGCAGAAATAAATACATTGTAGCACACAATAGGGATTTTCTATGACTACATCAGGGCATAGTTCAAGGCCCAGCATTATTGGGTTATATTAGGACATTCTTGACCTGTGTATAAACAATCCCTATCCTTACTCACAGTTCTGTCTCTTACCTCTTCAGTAAGCTATTTCAGCCTCTGCTCTATCTTTAGCTAAACCTACAGCACCTACATCTGGAGTGTGTGGCTGTCTATTCTAAAACATGACACCTCAAGCTGTTGTGGTCCTTTTCAGATGCCAAGATGGTCTCTGCCTACTCTTTTCTCTCCCCTTTCTAGTAGTAAGTGGGAAACGGGAATTTCATCTCTCTAATGACCACAATCAGTAACTATACTCCCTAATTCAATAATAGAAATTTAAAAAAGATAGGATAAATTGAATTTCAGAATAAATTACAAATCACATTTTTCTAGGAATGATAAAAAAGATAAAAAAATAAGTACTTTCATACATGAGTTTCTAAAGCAACATGTGAAATCAAACATAATTTGAAACAGTTTGACTACTTTCTGCTGAAATGGCAGGTGTATCAGCCATAAAAATGCAAAATTACAAATACCTTTTTTTTCCCTAATGTACTGATTACAATGAGGGGTCTCATATTTGATTTGGCCCATTGTTAACACCTCCACCACAGATTCAGCTGATTGCTGAACTAAATCTAAACCTTAAATTGCATGTTGAAATGTAGGATGCAACCTGTAGTTGATGGAGTCACTTGACTTGGGGCCAATTTACTAACATTCGAGTTTCTTTTTTTCCCCACGAATCTCTAAAAATTTGTGTTTTTTCTCTACAATTTTGAGAATTATTAAGGGGAAGATTTACCAAAGGTCGAGGTGATTTTTTGAATTGAAAAAATTTGAATTTCGAGCTATTTTGACTAGGGAATAATCCAAATTCAATTTGAATTTGCAAAAAGATTGAATATCAAAGTTTATCATGTCCTGTCTCTTTAAAAATTCGACTTCGACCATTCACCATCTAAAATGTGCCAAATTGCTGTTTTAGCCTATGGGGGACCTCCTAGAACCCACTTGGAGTTAATTGGTGGACTTTGAAAACTGGAAGTTTTTTGGGGGAAAAACTTCAAATTGAATTCAATCGAATGCGCTATTCCTTCGAATGGAAAGATTCTAATTTGGCCGAAGACGGACCTATTCAGTCAAAAACAGACCTTTACTTAATTTCAGTTGGTCTTTTTGTATCCAAATTTCGAAGTTTTTTCAATTTGAAATTCGACCTTTAACAAATTTCCTAATTATTTTTAAATTCAAATTTTTTAAATTCGAAAATTCACCTCGACCTTTGATAAATCTGCCCCATAATGTTTAGCTTTAGAGAAGATTTGTGACCCCCGTTTTAAAGCTAGAAAGAGGCAAGGAGAAGAAGGCAAATAATTCATAAACTATAAAAAATAAATAATGAAGACTAATTGAAAAGTTGCTTAGAATTGTCAATTTTATAACATATTAAAAGTTAACCTGAAGGTGAACCACCCCTTTAAGAATATCCATGCACCACGGTCTTCAAATTATTTCAACAACCTTTTATCCAACATTGCAAAATTGTTCTTACACAACCAACCATGTATATACTGTAATTAAATATAGTGTGTGCTATTGTCTACCATGCACTTAGAGGTTGTAATGCATAGTTACATAGTTACATAGTTACATAGTTACATAGTTACATTGTTAAATTGGGTTGAAAAAAGTCCATCAAGTTCAACCCCTCCAAATGAAAACCCAGCATCCATACACACACCCCTGCCTACTTTTAATTAAATTATATATACTCATACCTATACTAACTATTGAGCTTAGTATCACAATAGCCTTTGATATTATGTCTGTCCAAAAAATCATCCAAGCCATTCTTAAAGGCATTAACTGAATCAGCCATCACAACATCACCCTGCAGTGCATTCCACAACCTCACTGTCCTGACTGTGAAGAACCCCATACGTTGCTTCAAATGAAAGTTCTTTTCTTCTAGTCTAAAGGGGTGGCCTCTGGTACAGTGATCCACTTTATGGGTAAAAAGGTCCCCTGCTATTTGTCTATAGTATCCTCTAATGTACTTGTAAAGTGTAATCATGTCCACTCGCAAGTGCCTTTTTTCCAGAGAAAACAACCCCAACCTTGACAGTCTACCCTCATAATTTAAGTCTTCCATCCCTCTTACCAGTTTAGTTGCACATCTCTGCACTCTCTCCAGCTCATTTATATCCCTCTTAAGGACTGGAGTCCAAAACTGAACTGTATACTCCAGATGGACCAGGGACCTATAAAGAGGCATAAGTATTTTTTCATCCCTTGAGTTAATGCCCTTTTTTTTGCAAGACAGAACTTTATTTGCTTTAGTAGCCACAGAATGACACTGCCCAGAATTAGACAACTTGTTATCTACAAAGACCCCTAGATCCTTCTCATTTAAGGCAACTCCCAACACACTGCCATTTAGTGTATAACTTGCATTTATATTATTTTTGCCAAAGTGCATAACCTTGCATTTATCAACATTGAACCTCATTTTCCAGTTTGCTGCCCAGTTCTCCAATTTAGACAAATCACTCTGCAAAGTGGCAGCATCCTGCATGGAACCTATAGTTCTGCACAATTTAGTATCATCTGCAAACATAGAAACAGTACTCTCAATGCCCACCTCCAGGTCATTAATAACTAACAAGTTGACCTAGTACAGAGCCCTGATCCACTAACAACACTGGTCCAATTAGAAAATGTTCCATTTACCACCACTCTTTGTAGTCTATCTTTTAGCCAGTTCTCTATCCAGGTACAAATACTATGTTCCAGGCCAACATTCCTTAATTTAACCAGTAACCTTTTGTGTGGCACTGTATCAAATGCTTTAGCAAAGTCTAAGTAAATGACATCCACTGCCATCCCAGAATCGAGGTCTCTACTTACCTTCTCATAAAAAGTTAAAACCAGTAACATATCATACACTTAGCAACATAACACATAGAATAAACCAGCCCATATTAAAATACATCTGCATGTAGATATATCCTGTTTATGAAATATGGTGCTTTTAAACTGCGCAACTCTGTAGATTTATTACAGGCCAGTGGACAAGGAGACTTCTGTGCAGAATAGCTCTTGCAGGGAGTGAGCTTGGAGGGGGAGCAGTGGAGGGGGGGGCATGAAGGATGCGTAGGGTACATTCCATTTAGGAGTGCAAAAACCTGGGTTTGTAGGTAGTCACCCATTGGCAGGGAGCAAAGTACAAATAACATAGAAGTCTGCACCATTTTTATGCACTTTGCACGCTGCCCCAAGAGTAATAACTAATATCGTAGTTATATGTTTATAACCACTGTAGGGGATCAGAGAAATCCTTCTCCTGTTTGTGTCTGTGACATCATCCAGCCCAGTTACAGGCTGGTGAGCCATCTGATTGGCTGGGTGCCCCAGTGCATCCTTGGGAGAGCAGGTGCCTGACTTTGGAGCCTTTTGTACATCGTCTCCGACAGTTGAAACATCCAGCCACAACCAGTTCTTTTGAGTGTTAGCAGAGAGCTGATCTGAACTGCATGTGCAGCTTCTCTGTAAGTGAGGACAGACACACCAGCTTCTGTGTGAACAGTAAATTGGTTGCTTTATAGAACTCAGCATAAACACTCAGCATAACATGTCTGCAACAGGAACTTTTCATAGAGAGCAAACACAGGAAGAGGAAGAAGAAAATCACACAGGGTTACAGGTCAAACATGACATCACATTGCAAAGCAACAAATAGACCCTCCCTGCATTAAGTAACATGCAATGGAACAATCTCTGTCTGTTGTTTTCCAACATTGAGACTGTCCAAACTGTTGCATCTGTGGAACTACAGAGTGAGCCCATCCTGTTCCCTGCCAAGCTGCTAGGGACTCAGGAGGTGAAAGATGCCACTGGTGAGATTGATCCTGTTGCCTGTAATCTCCAGTGTGACTGCCTCTGACAGCACCCTGGTGAGTGAGCCACCCAAGGGAGGATACTGGTAAGGATACAAGAGTGGGGCTCCAATTTGAAGACAAGTCTTGTGCATTTACCTGCTACTTGGGAGCGGCTGCTAAGTTCCAAAGGGAGAGGTACTTTTGGAAAAGGTATCACTACCTGGGGTATAAGAGCTCTGTGGAATGGACATTCTATTTGAACTGAACTGTGTGGTTATTAAAGGAAAACTATACCCCCAAAATGAATACTTGAGCAACAGATAGTTTATATCATATTTAGTGACATATTAAAGAATCTTACCAAACTGGAATATATATTTAAGTAAATATTGTCCTTTTACATCTCTTGCCTTGAACCACCATTTTGTGATGGTCCACGTGCTGCCTCAGAGATCAACTGACCAGAAATACTACAGCTCTAACTGTAACAGGAAGACGTGTTGAAGCAAAAGACACAACTCTGTCTGTTAATTGGCTCATGTGACCTAACAAGTATGGTTTGTTGGTATGTTTATGTGCACTGTGAATCATATGATCCCATGGGGCAGCCCTTATTTTTTAAAATGGCAATTTTCTATTTATGATTACCCAATGGCACATACTACTAACAAAGTATATTATTATGAAAATGGTTTGTTTACATGAAACAGGGTTTTACACATGAGCTGTTTGATGCAATGTCTTTTTATAGAGACCTATATAGTTTTCCTTTAACCCCTTCCAGAGGATTGGGACTTTGATATTAAAAAGGACTGTGTTAAGAGAAATAGTGAATTGGGTAGGTCCCACTTGTCCCCAGTGCAGGAGTGCATTGTATATTAGATTTCCCAAGTTCTTTCACTACTGTTTTATATAAAGTGTTTATTTCTGTTTTATTTGCAAACTGTGTGTTTTATTTTTCCTAGTGAAAGTTCCCTGAGATGTGCTCCTCAGTGTTCCCTAGGTGGAGGCACTGCGCTGTAAATCCCAGTTCCCAGTACTCAAAAGGAACTCAAGCCCCCTGGATTGCCAAGGGTTAATTGTGATTTAAAGAGACAGTAACCAAATTAGGATTACACTGTTTACTGAATTAATATAATATGCTATGCATATAAATTTGTTGAAAAGTATGCCTAGAAGCAAAAGGATGTTGGTCTATTTTTAATATGCACTGCAGAAAAATAGAGTTCAAAGCATTTTCAGGTCTTGGAATCAGTGTTCTAGATAAAATTAAGAATGTCACTCATTTGGCTGCTAGTGGGAGAAGTTCCAGCATTGTTGGTTAGTGAACTTTATGTTACGCTGGTACAATTTAACTTACAGTGCCAACTTTACTTGTTGTCAGGGCTTATGTTATGCTGTGTAGTACATGCAGAGAAAGGGCATATGGGCTGGATGCACACTTCAATGTGATATTGCTAAGAAGAATTTAAGTCTAACATTTGTTTGCACCATAAGCCATACCTACATGGATCACAATTATTTCAACTTTTACTGGCAGGAAAGCGCCATTGTGTGCATTTGTATAATTTTTTTAAATATTTGTTTTAACCATATGCAAATAATTATGTTTTATTGTTATTACCTTCTGACATTGACCTCTAGTTCCAATATTTCGTGAATCAGCAGTATACACAATCTTTTTCCAAGAATTTAGGGAACTGTGATACACAGTCTGAATAGCCTTTTTGCATTTTTCGTATTTTATTTGGTGTCCATACAGCGCTCGATACACAGCAGGAATTATATTTATACTTTAACATAGGCATTTGATTAGGCAATATCTGGCCCAATAAATATGGAAGTAAACTATAAGTAGATTAAATTGAAACTATTGAATGTTGAAATAGCGACACCTAGTGGAGAGACAAGAAGAGGATCTTGTTATCCAGCACAACAAACCACAAAGCACCAAAGGTTGTAAAATAATTCAATCAATAGTAATGGAGGTGTAAATGTTCTTGATTTTCAGAACGTTTTTGCAAAACTTATATACTATAATGTATTTGAAAGTATGACTGAGGAGCAAGCAAATAAAAACTATATGGTAAATTTCAAAACTAGACATATCCAAAATATGTTACTTACAACAACTGTAAGCAATGGGAGCCACAGGGAGTTATAGTACATGGACATCTAGAAAATTGCTACAAATCTGAGCAAGTTTGCACTGCACAGGCCTTACAGGAATATTTGTGTTTGTTTTTCATATTTAGGTATATATAGCTAAGTTCTTTCACTTTGGGGCAGATTTATCAAGGGTCGAAGTGAATTCGAGGGAATTTTTTCGAAGTAAAAAAATTTGAAATTCAAAGTAATTTTTTGGATACTTTGACCATCGAATAGGATACTAAAACTTTGACTTCGAATTCGATTCGAAGTAAAATCGTTTGAATATTCGACCATTCGATAATCGAATTACTGTCTCTTTAAAAAAACTTTGATTTCAATACTTTGCCAAAGTTTTTGGAAGTGGAAGTAAAATCATTTGATCGATCGCTGAAATCCTTCACATTTTACTTAGACCGCAGGATACCCAAATTCGCTGAAAAAAACGTTGACTTCGATATTCGAAGTCAAAGTATTTCAATTCGATGGTTGAATTTCAAAGTATTTTTCACTTCGAAATTCGACCCTTGATAAATCTGCCCCTTTGTGTCACAGCACCTGGGATGGGAACAGGGGTATATTATCAAGTGATTGTGGATTTATAAATGATTATTGACTGCAATGTATTAAAGAAGAACAAAACCCTAAAAATTAATGTGGCTTAAAACGCCATATTTTATATACTGAACTTATAGCACCAGCCTTAAGTTTCAGCCTCTCAATAGCAGCAATGATCCAGGACTTCAAACTTGTCACAGAGAGTCACCATCTTGGAAAGTGTCTGTGACACTCACATGATCAGTGGGCTCTGAGCAGCTGTTGAGAAGCTAAACTTAGGGGTCGTCGCAAATTATCAAGCAGAAAATAAGGTTGGCCAGTAATATAAGCTGATGCTATAGGGCTGATTATTCAATTCTAATGCTAGTTGCACTGGTTTCTGTGCTGCCATGTAGTAATCGTCTGTATTAATTACTAATCAGCCTTATATTATGACATTTATATTCTATGTGTACTGTATAATGTGAGTGGGGCCCTAAGCTCAGTAAGTGACAGCAGCACAGAGCATGTGCAGTGAATCAGCAGACAAGAAGATGGGGAGCTACTGGGGCATCTTTGGAGACACAGATCTTTACTGCTAAAGGGCTGTGGTTGCCTTGGGCTGGTACAGAATTTCTAGCTACTTCTTTAGTTAAGCTTTAGTTCTCATTTAAGCACAACTTGCCACTAGGAGGCAACCTTTATTAGGACATGAATCAGAAAAGCATCGTCTGCATACACATGAGTTACTTCCAGAGTTACCATGAGGTATACAAGTATACCATATTGCATGCAAATAAATGCTAAATAAATTGTAAATAAAAAAAATGTAAATAAATAGCTAAATACCTCAGTATTGTTTGTAGATACAAATTATAATGGAGCTTTTAAATCTATATAACAAACAGCTCTCTGATTACATAAAATAAAATTGAAAAGAGAAAAAGTTAGTTGACAAAGGACCTCAGTGCAAACCTTTGTAAAAAGCCCAGGTCTTACTGTCCCCAAACATTTATGTCTCCAGTGACTACCACTTTGTTAATCCCACCCCTCAGTCCACCCTATCCTTCATTCCCTGTTCCCACCGTTTTGCCTGTTTCACTAAAGAATTTGTGGTAAAGAGTAGAGAAATTATAATTTTAAAGGCAAAGTAAAATCATTTTGCAGACATAGACTTTCTGCACAGACCATACTCTCATACATTCCCTGTAACCCCTGATGATCCCCTGCTGTTTGGGAATCAGAATCTAACCATGTTACTGGCAAGCAACAGGACTTCAACAGGGACCTAAACTGTTAACTAAAGGAAAACGATACCCCGAATGTTGGTGTTTAACAATATATTTATTGTAAGACTGGACACCAGGGGTTCACCCAAAAACCTTAGTCCAAGGGGCTCACTTCTTAGTACAATTATTCTTTCTCTCCCCACTCAATCTATATTTTCCTAGTCTCTTTTACTTACATTCTATAAACTATTAATCCATCTATTTAGCCTCTTAGTTCACATAAAAATAGAGAATGGCCATGAAATAGGCCAAATGTTCAGCACTGAGGGCCCACTGACACCTGAGCCCACCGGTAATTTTCTTGGTATCCTGATGGGCTAGTCCAACACTGAATATATTACGTAAAACTATAAGTACATTTTTGCTTCATAAAAATATACTTTTTAAGTAAGATTGGTTAATCATAAAAAATGAAAAAAGAAACACAACACACAGATTGAAAGGAAACCACCTCTAAAGCTCCCCATAGACGCAAAGATTTATCTTGCGGAACGACTGATTTAAGCGAAATCCGACCAATCCTTCAAAATTATCATGAAGTTAGTGGGATTCGAATGATCGTACATCTTACGGTTTTTCGTCCGACATCTGTCAGAAAATTGATCGGCCAGGTCAAAAAATCTTTATCGGTCCCAGTGCAATCTATCTATGTTTGCAGGGCCAAGCAGGCAGCAACCCTTTGTTTTCCTGGCAATATCTCCTGAAATGGTCTTTTTAGTTGATGGACAATTCGTACGATCGTTTCGAGATAATCGTGGTCTCATGATGACGATCGGATCTTTCAAAAATCTTTACATCTCTGGCCAGCTTTAGACTCACAGAGTAACCCAACCTCTCCCTCACCTTATTTCATTGTGAAGTGATGGGATTGTGGGGCTTGAAGTCCCTCTGTGCTCCATAGAATAATACACCACCCAGTATAGAAAGCTGATGGACTTCAGTTCCAATGATCCTTCGTGTCACAGTAGGTGATGGAGGGGTTGCATGACACTGTTACCTTAAAGGAGAAGGAAAGCTATGGAGGCATTTTATTGCGAATTCTGGGATAATAATTTTAAAATTAACATTTACCATGATATCATAAAATATAATTATAAATCATGCTGAAACATTATCTGCTCCATTTACGAAAGTTTCATATCTTTGCAAAATATACGTAACACAGCAAACAACCGTTAAACAGTGACTTGTGCCATGACTATATGTAATAATGAACCTTTACAACCTGAGAAGCCCAGAGTGACGTTACTTGATACATTATAAACCACTACTGAAGCCTGAAGTCCGTCATAGAAAGAAAAAAAAGGTGTTACGGCAGTGTTTGATTGCTTTATAGCCATCTTTCCCTAACACTAACAGGGAAGTTAAAGCAGCAAATGCCTGCACAAGTGCACATGAACAACATATCAAATATATAAAAAAATAAGCCAAGTCCTTAAACTGTAGAGAGGAACTAATTCAGCTTGCATTCTGGTATTATTAGAGCTATACTTTTTTTCTCAAGGGGGCAAAAATACATCTTGCATCTACATTCTATCTTATTATTGCTTTTTCATCAAAATAAACATATAGTGCTTTTTTTTTTTTTTTTTTTTTTGCCAAACAAGGCATTAGAAAATAGTAGTTTATATTTTTATTTAAAACTCAATCTCCCTATAGACATGCTTCATCTTAAACCAAACTTATTATGGGGTAAAGCACCAGTTGCAATAAAACTTTTTAATAGTTTTTCCAATGCCTACTCTTGTTCTGCAGTGAATGTGTATATAAATCCATGAGTGACGATGGGGACTTGATACATACTGTTCCTCATCTGGTTCTCGTAATTCACCCATATCCCAGCCATCATCACTATCACTGCTGTCTATGCAGCCAGGCTCCCCCTGATGATACCTGCTCAGCGCCATCACTCTCTTTCTACTCGAACACAATAAACTTGTAAGTCTCAGCTCTGGGCACTTGGGGGCAAGACACAACCCAGAGTTCCGCCTAATCTAGCAACACATTTTATAATAACTCCATTGAGTCCAACAAGGTTTTCCTTTCTAGGCCCAGGATATGCACATAATAAGCTCTTGTCTGATTGGCCGGCTACAGAGAGTGCAGTGGCCTTACATTTCTGCCTAGGAGTTATACCGGGTGGCACTGTGGGAAAAAGATGTAGTTGATTTGCAGTATGCTCGAACAATAACTACAGAGAGTGCTCTGAAACTGACAGTCTATGGATGGTGTAAACAGTCATGTAGACTTTTAAAACTGTTTCATTTGTGGTGCTAGTTGGTTGGTCTATGTTCATTTGGAGCCATTGATGCTGATGATATATGGATAGGGTTTGCCACCTGTTCGGTTTTGGCTCAAACTGTTCTGTTTTTCTAAGGTTAAGTTTAGGTCTCAACTTTCTGTTCGGTTTTCAGCCTTGTGAAGCCTGAACAATAATCTTGTCAATAAATGAAAAACATTTAAATACTCACTTCAGCATGGCTTAGTTATTCTCAAGTGCATTTCATTTCCTATTATTAAAGAAACAAAATAAGCAAATCCATCAAAAATAAGAAGTTTTGTCTAAATAAGCATTGCTGTATTTCACAACTTTCTGGATAACAGATTCATGTATAATAGATCTCATACCTGTACTTAAAGGATAACATTTCATCAGGCAGAATATAAATAGAGATAAGGTTGCAGCCTGTGTGGTTTGTACTGAACATCTTAGTTTTTCAAAGTTCTGTCTGTTTAAAGTTTCTGTCTGGCTTAAAACATTGAGAAAACTGGACGTAAATCCAGCAAGATGCATCTAAAAAAAATCCCTGCCCTGGTGTCATAACTTCACCGACATGATTGCGCCTGCTTCTGATGTCATCAGGCCAACCCCATCATCATTGCCATCTGCTCCACTCCATTGGTTTGGTTTTAGCCGCTGGCAAAGGTGGCAACCCTATGTATGTAATGCAACCAATGAGATGTTTTCTATTAAACAGGAGACCTGTAAATTATACCTTCTGATTGGTTGTTATAGGTGATTAGACCAATAGCAAGCTTTGCACCTTTTATTAGATTTCCCCAGAGGGTGATATGATTGGGTTAGGTAACATATATACAATGAGCCCCTACTTCTCTAGAAGGCCATATTATAATACACATACCTGAAACCATAAAGGTGATGCTGTTTATAGTATAGTACTTTCATAATTAAAAATGTGCAAGGGCAGTGCACGATGCTGGGGAGCAGAACAATGTAACAAACAACCAGAGATGTTGAATATGCAGGTTGTACATTATAATTCACTAAACTGTAGTTTTTTTGCAGTGCCAAAGAACCTCATATTTATGTTTTAGGCCTATCCCAGTCTTTTGTCTAGTCCAAAATTTTGCTTAGGTTCCTATGGCCATTTTGATGAACACTGATCTTTTCCTGGCTGTCCCAAGGTTGGGGGGGGAGCCAATTTGTAATATGAAGGCGCAAGAGCCGTACCAGTTCTTCGCATGCTCTGCCCCATCCTTCCTCAGTTGGAAAGCATAATTAGTTCTGCCAATACCATTCATACTCTCCAATGATTGAAGAGGTGGTGCCCCGAGCTCGGCTGCACCGAGCCTGAGTTATGGGAATGTGACAAAACCTGGGGGAACCTGCTGGTTGTTGCTGACTTATTTAGAAAATATAAAACTATACATTGTATCAATAAGTCCCTATCATCAAAATAATGATTCTGCTTGTTATTAAAGTTTGTTATTAAAAAAGTAGACAACTCCTTGATTAAACTAGAACTTCCCATTGTTTCATAAAAAAATTCTAGTTTGTACCAATGGTACCATTGACTGTCTCCTAAACGTTCGGCCGATACCAATTCCTGCGCAGGGTTAGTAGCTCCATGCGATGCGCTTGGTTTCTAGTGACAGAGGAGTGCACAGCAGAGGAGATCATGCAGGACGAACGGCGGGCAGAGACCGGTGCCGATACCAATTCCTGCGAGAGCGCAGGGTTTGCACAAACAGCTGTCCAGTTATGGATCAGCAGAAGTGGACGAGCGTTTGCTCCCCGTGCCACTTCTCTGGCTGCTCATTCATTCAGCTCTCCGGTAGCTTTGGGAGAAGAGGCAGGCAGAGAAAAAGCCCTGGGGAGCTGCTGTGTTGGGGATCACTAGAAACCAAGCGCATCGCATGGAGCTACTAACCCTGCGCAGGAATTGGTATCGGCACCGGTTCGGCTCCCAAGCGCATCGCATAGGGCTCTCGCACAGCAGAGGAGATCATGCAGGACGAACGGCGGGCAGAGGAAGAAGAGGATGGGGACCTGCTGATGCCCCGCTTCCCGCGCTGATCCTCCACCAAAGACACATACAAGGCGGCGGGGTCGGCAGGAGCACGGCGGGGTCGTACATCGCGCTGATACACATACAGACAAACACAGGGACCTGTGAATATTCGCGTAAAGATCAGGGACCGGCTGCAGGACACACTGTCAGTGAATAGCCAGGGAGAAGAAATCGAGCGCCGCAGGATGGATGGTCGCCGTTTCGCCTTTTCTGTAGAGGACAGGAAGTGGAGTTTCGGTAAGTTATTTCTTAATAAATGCTTTGCTATTTTAAAATTTAATTTGTCTTGGTGGGTTTTTTTTGTTGTATTCTAATTCATTTTTGTAAAAAAATTTTTGATGTTACTGGTCCAGTTTCAATGGTCCATTGTTACCTCTGTAAGGATCCCAGCTGTGTGTATCGGCTTCTTCCTTACCATTGAGAATACTTACCTTGTGAAGGATCTATTTCTCAGAGTACCTGTGGAAAGAGGTTATCATTAAGACCACATTAATCCTATCGGAATTATCTTCCCGCTACAGCTGTACTTTCCCGAAGGCTCCTAATGCTTTTCTACCCACGTGCAAGACGCAAGGAATCTTCCTCTACAAAGTACCTGGAAAACAAAGACTCTGTTAATTCTAAGGTATCTATGTCTTCTTATTGCTTCTGTAAATGATTCATAATATTATTACATTAAACTCCTACCACAAAGAGAAGGTTAGTCAGGAAGTCACATGCATTATCTGTCAGATATGAGTAAAAAGAAACCTGCATTTCTTTAGACACTATTGCAATAAGGTCAATTGCAATGGTGTAAAAAGTTTTCCCTGGCTTAAGCAACTAATCATTAATTAGCATTTACTGGTCAGCTGTTTACAAGCAAACATTTTATTGGTTGCTCTATGTTACTGCACCTGGACAAACTTTGTGTCTTTTATTACATATGAGGAAGTGTCTTTATCACATACTGTAAAGGGTCAACATTGGTGTGGTAACCCTCCCCCAGTGTTTGAGTGGTACATAGACATGATAACTCCTCTGAACCGTGTGTTATTTGTGAGGTTTTATATCCGCATTCCATAACTCATAGCACACAAATTAGCATCAGTCAACTGCAAAAGACCGTTCGAAACCTTACTACCTTACTATGAGCATGCATGATACCAATATGCACTGTTTATCAAATAAAGGGATGTTCAAAATAAAGTTCAGCGTAAGAAGTTTCATTTTATGTATAAATACACATTGCGTTCAGCTGTGGTTGTGTCAATAGATCCTTTGTCTTACATGACATTATAATATGATCATCTTGAACGGACCATGTTTTTGATAAACATACAACTATTATACAACCATCTTGCATTGTTTTAAATACAACTACAGCTGTAAAGCTAAGTGTACTGGGTGTAGGATTTGTTGAACCTTGTTTGATTTTTTTTTATTTATACATACTAATTTTCCAGACCTATAATGACCACGCAAGGGCCCATCTTGAAATTCAGATGATATATTTTCTACCTAACTGTACTGTTAGATACTGTACATGTGTAAGTCCCCAAAATAGCTTGTAATGATACAGTACATGATAAATCTAGTAAAGAAAATCAGGTTACCAGGGTAACCCCCATCCCGTAGCAAGTATCAGTCTGATTGTTACATCACTACAGTCTAGCAATACACACAATCATTCAGTATAAAAAGCAGCCTATGTGTGGCTAACTTTAGAAATGACACATTTTTCAACCTGTACCGAATAGTTAAAACAAATTTAGAAGTAATGTATTTCAATAGTATCAAGTTTTCCTCACTATTTTCTTAACCAAATTGATATCCTCTAGTAACCCTTCGCTGCATGCTTTATTTGCTTTTACTTCCCTGTGTGTTGCACGACTACATGCACCACAGCATGGATCAAAGATGAAACTAGAAATGTAAAATCTGTGCAGAGCTGGCATATTTTAAAACACTTTAAAGGGATTCTGCCATGATTTTCATGGAGCAGTTTTTATTTACACTGCAAATATTTCACTCTACCATGTAACATTCCATTCCTGAACCAGCAAGTGTATTTTTTTAGTTGTACTATTGGTGTGTAGGCAGCCATCTCAGGTCATTTTGCCTGGTCATCTGTTTTCAGAAACAGCCAGCACTTGGATGGAACTGCTTTCTGGCAGGATGTTGTTTCTCCTACTCAATATAACTGAAGGTGTCACTCTGGGACCTGGATTTTTCTATTGAGTGTTGTTCTTATATCTACCAGGGAGCTGTTATCTTGTGTTAGGGAGCTGCTATCTGGTTACCTTCCCATTGTTTTGTTGTTAGGCTGCTGAGGGGGAAAGTGGAGTAGGGTAATATCACTCCAACTTGTAGTAAAGCAGTAAAGAATGACTAAAGTTTATCAGAGCACAAGTCACATGACTGGGGGCAGTAGGGAAACTGACAATATGTCTAGCCCCATGTCAGATTTCAAAATGAATAATTAGAAAATCTGTTTGCTCTTTTGAGAAACAGATTTAAGTGCAGAATTCTGCTGCACTATTGACTGATGGGGAATTTGAGATTATAGCACCTTTAATTATACTATACTAATGCATGTTGAGGGACTCCTCCAACTGAAGGATTAGTACAACTGTAGGAGGGGTCCAAGAGTCAGTATACCAGGCAGAGTATCTTCTCTGTAGCACACTGGTCAGCAATCTTTGCCAATGGTCACTGCTTGTGTGTACTCTAGTGCCTAGAAAATAGCCCTTGCTAGCATAGGAACTCCCCCTTCCAAACATTGCTTCTTGTATGGCTTTAGCAGTATCAGAATCAGGTGTGGAGCAATTTAGTAATTTTGGTGGGTCTAAGACATAAATGACTCACTTTGTCTTTATTGGAGAAACTTGTGCACTACATTCTTTAGATTGCCAAAATCCTTCCTCAAGTATGTACATTACAGAGACAATGGGGAAGATTTACTAAAGGGCAAAGTGGCCGTCGCTAACGAAATCTCATCCGCAGGGACATCTGCAATTTACTAATAGGCATAGAGGATAATTCTCTAGCAAAAGGGACCATTGCTGGTGTAGTTTCAACAGGCAAATTTTCTCTCATGTGAACAATCGTTACTCCACAAATTCACTAAGCTGCAAATTTTACAGAACGTTTCCTCTTTCGCCATAGTTTCCTTCGACACCTTAGAAGTGACAAACTGATAAGATGAAGCTACATCCTCCTTAAAGAAATGAACGCTAGCGAAAGTTCGCTACGAAATGCTCGCACTGACAAATTAATGTAGGCGAAACTTCACCAGCATTCGGCTACAGAGACGCAACTTTGCATTTTAATAAATTAGCGCAGTGGTAGCGAATTTGTGCCTGGCGAAGTGGCGCAAAGTGTGGTGAAGCCTTCTCAAGCCAAAATTCGCCCTTTAGTGAATTTGCCCCAATATCTCAAACATACAGCAAGATTACCAGTTCCATGTTGCCACGGGCATACAAACCGATGTATCACATAAGCTAGTGGCTTTCTTAACAAATGCACCAAAGGTATACAAGAAGTTAATTGTTAAGTTAATTGTGTAGTATAAGTTGATCCAGGGACTGGTCCGTTTGCCATCTTGGAATCAGGAAGGAATTTTCCCACCTCTGAGGCAAATTGGAGAGGCTTCAAATGTTTTTTTTTTGCCTTCCTATGGATCAACTAGCAGTTAGGCAGGTTATATATAGACTATAGGGGCATGCTAATATCATGCTATATAGTCTGGAGTACAAATTAACTGTAACTACAATACAGCAGACCTTGCGACTGCTTGGTTTTAGCTCCACCAGACTGCTGCCTGTGACTGCTACTGGCAGTTGCTGAAGTTGTCCGCTGGCTGGGGTTGCTGACACTGGCTCTCTTTGACTAAGGACAGCTTGGTGGCTCTTTTCCACTAGAAGGTCAATTCCAAGTATATTCTGGTAATACTAAGATGCTTCTAGTGATTTTAATAGGAATGTGCCAGTATCACAAATCTTTCATATATGTGAAGATAACAAATAGCATCACTGTATCATCATTCTAGTCAGGATAAGCCAAGTAGTGATTTAGGCCATATGTTCAGATATATAAAAAAGAGCAAAAAACACACTGCCCAAAACAGCTTAAGCTTAGAGTTTAATTTAAACCAAAGAGTTCTACTGTCTTAATACTAATTCATGTTGTTTCACATTATAAAAAGAGTTTTTTTCACTTCCTCCAAATGGTTCCTGATCTAACCTTGAAACTTACCTACTGTGTTGCATTTGTGAAATAGTTGCTGGTTAATGACAAAAAAACAACTGTAATGCAAAATGCCAATATCACTTTCAAATCCAAATCAGTATTACAAAAGGGTCCCTTTAAAAACTAAACCAAACACTAATTCCATTCATATGAAAAGATTATACACCTAGAATGTTTTGATGACATCTTGTGAATAGGGAGGGCCTGCATCCCCAACTGTTAACTTTTCTAGCTTTCCCAAATTTTTACTTGCACTGAGCTTGCATCCAGACTTATATACAATAAGTAGTCTCATCTGAGTCTAAATCCTAGGATTACTTTAATGCCTCAATAATTTCCTCTGTTACCACCTTCACTATGGCAGTATTGTTTCAATTACATTGTCCACTCTTCTTCCAACAACATTGTTACTTTATTATTTATTTTTGTTAAGGCCTAATAATCTCTTAAAGGGATACTGTCATGGAAAAACATGTTTTGTTTTTTCAAAATACATCAGTTAATAGTGCTGTTCCAGCAGACTTCTGCACTGAAATCTGTTTTTCAAACTAGCAAACTGATTTTTTTACATTCAATTTTGAAATCTGATTAACTTCAGTCACTCGTTACTGCTACACTGCAAGTTGGAGTGATATCACCCCCCCTCCCAGCAGCCTATCAAACGAACAATGGGAAGGTACCCAGATAGCTTCCTGGTAGATTTAAGAACAGCACTCAATAGTAAAAATCCATGTCCCACTGAGACTCCTTCAGTAACATTGAGTAGGAGAAACAATAACCTACTTAAATCAGTGAATTATTTGCAGTGTAAACAGTGTAATTTAGAAATAAAAACTACACCACAAAAAATCATTACATAATCGCTTTAAACATTGCCTCCTATCCCCACACCTTGGCTACCACTCTAAAGCAGTCCATACTTTCTTTACCTAGGGTGGAGTTGTGGGCAATTCCTTTATGCAAGGGGTTACTGCTGTAACTGAATAAGAATCCAAGTATTGTTTTAGATTTTATACAGTTACTACAGTAATGTAAAACCTCAAATAAGAAGAAAACCAGTGGATTGCATGTTTTGCTGTCCTAGGATGTTTGAATCACCTTATTTCATTCCATAACAGGTAAATCATTCTTTCCATTTGGTTTATTAAGAAAATCTAAGAATCAGCATGAAAAACTAAAATGAACAGAATACTTAAGTTATGCATTGTACAGGTACTGTGCAAAAACACTGCGTGAATGTTCTTTTTAGGATTTAGTTTAGGCATGATAAACATGCTCTTTTGACAAGGAACATAAGTATATTCTGTCATATAGTCATAATCTCTAGTTAATTTGCACATTATTTTGTTGCATGCACACAACTAATTTTTATTGTGTTTTAAAATGATCAGTAATACATTAGGAAAAAAATAAATGCTGTGTAAAATATTATCCTTTGATTAGAACCTTTGATGGTTCTGTGAATTGGTAAGCAAAAAGTAGCTTTATAACTACACAATTTTAACCACCGTTTATTGCATCTTTTGTAACAGTTTTACAACAGCAATTCAGTCTGGCATGTAACTGCTTAATTATATTACCACTGAAATATTGTCAGGAACAAGGACCAAACAGGTCGAAACATTTCAATAATTGTCGTCTATACATTTGTATGGTTGTTTTTAATAGGGGTTAGGGTTTGACTTTGCATGGTCATGGGTTGTCTTAGTTTCTTTTAACCCTTTTTTCACTGTCAGCAAAGGAAATCCAAATATTCAGAAACAATACTAACCTTAAACATAAACAATATATATAGGGATGTATTTCTTGGAAATCCTCTGCTGATTAATTATATTAGCTAATCTAATGGGTATTTCTCTTCAGAGTACCTTATTGATTATTAAGAGAGAGTAGAAACCAAGGTACAATGGCCTTGTAAATGACTGCGATTTTTAGCTTCGTAGAAATAAACAAACATACGTTATCATAATAGTAACTTTCTTCTCCTTTTTTCTAATCCCAGTGCATCCCTGACACATTGCATTTACAGACCTCTATATATACTAAAAAAGCTAAAGGCAGATACTGTAGAATAGTTGGTGTTCAAATATTTTGAGTTCTCTCTTGCCATAGAGGAATAGGCATATAAAACAATACCATTACACTTCATCTACTGAGCATATGTTGTTGGGTAGATGGTGGCAAGCAGGGTGGCCTTAAACATGCTCAGTAAATTAATTTAAACTAGATGATCTTTTAATTACAAATACTATGGCTCCTAGTTTTCCTGCTGTGTGGAGAGAAGCATCACAGGTAGTGCCTTTAGATGTTTGCTTTTGGTTTCTAACTGTTGAAATCTAATGATCTATAAAATCTAATGATTGGTTGCTATGGGCAACATTACCGGCAATGTTTCTCTCCACTTTTTTACACAACATGATATACGGGCCCCTTAAGAATGTGCATTGCCTACACAAGTTAAGGTGACCATACATTGATAGATCCGCTCGTTTGGCGATGTCACCAAACGAGCGGATCTCCCTCCGATATGCCCACCTTGAGGTGGGCAATATCGGGCAGATCCGATCGTGGGCCCTAGGGCCCAACGTTCGGATTCTAGCATTCACAAATGGGCGGCCGGATCGCGGGACCGCATCAACGAACAGATGCGACCGCGATCCGACGGGGTTTTTAAACCCATCTGATCGAGATCTGGCCGACTTTCGGGCAGATCTCGATCGGGGAAGCCCGTCGGGGCCCCCATACACGGGCCAATAAGCTGCCGACACAGTCTGTCGGCAGCTTTTATCGGCCCGTGTATGGCCACCTTTAGAATGTGCATTGCCTACACAAGTTAGCTTGTTTCAGGGGTAATGCAAATGGCCTGCATAATTAATATAAATTCCTACCTGTTTGTTTTAGTTCATAGGGCTTCAAGGACTACAGCATATTTCTAACATGTAAGTCTTTAAATAAAGTTGAGCAACTTACTATATACAATGTAATACTCCATTGTCCTTTTATAGTGATATCTGATTGGACAATAGGAATAGACACTTAGAATCTGTCTTTTTAATGTGTTCATGGGGTGTTTTTATATTACATTTTTACTATACTTCAGAACATTGTTTTATAAGTGTACTAAACATTTGTTTTAAACAAGAGTAAAAAACACTAAACAGTTTACAAATAAGAGCAAGATGAAGCATGGCTATATTTGTCTAATAAAAACTGAGCTTGTAAAGTTAATTATAACGACAGGCATGGGACCTGGTATCTAGAATGGGACATAAGGTTTTACAGATAACTCAGATCACCATACTTTGTCTAATAATAAATCATGAATTTAAAAGGAATGAAACTGAATATAAATAAACCCAATTAGATTGTTTTGCCTCCAATAAGGATGTTGACCAATGAGGCAACAAGGAAGTCAATTACAGTTGGTCAAGTACAAGGTAGTCTATGGGAGATGGCCTTCCCGTAATTGATATTTTTTGCATAGAAAATGTTCTCCTATTCACACCAAAGTGAAGCAAGATCCAATGTGGTCAGTTCAACTTCTGGTGCTTAGTGCTTTGGGGCTTCTCTCCAATCAAAATTATTTCGGTGCCAGATCCCTAAATACATTTGACACTTAAAACCAGGGAAATTCAAACTGGCTGTTGCTTGAGTTAAATATGTCCATGTGTGAAACCCACAAAATATCACAGAGGAACCTCACCATGTGTTATGGGTGATAAGTTAGAGTAAACCTGTAGAGTAAGTCAGCATTAATACAAATTAAAGGGATTCTGTGGCGGGAAAACAATTTTTTTTTTACAAAACACATCTGTAAAAAATGTTCCTGCATTGAAATCTGTTTTTCAAAAGAGAAAAGAGTTGTTAGTTTACCAGGTGACGAGCAGAGCCAGCCTTGGGGCGCCTGGATAGTAAATCCCGGCCTGGTTAAATGTCATATAAATTGCTATTGAAAGCAGTATCTGTATGTAGTTTGCTTTTTTCTACTGTGCTGGCCCTGACTTTATGTGCCATTAAAACAATGAAGCAAGAGTCAACAAGTTAAGTTGATATCAGCGTGGCATCTCACCACTTCTTCAGAAGCGATCACTTGTAAAGATTGATGAGATGCTACAAAACGCATATGATCCATAATTTTGTATGCTGACATGCTGGAAGTTTATTAATATGGACTATTAAAGCTGATATTTTATAATGCTCCACCTGATGCTCCGTGAATTGTTCTTTGTTGTATGAATATTCTCCGACGGGGGACAGATGGTACATGCAGCACAGAGAGTAGTGTTCTGAGAGGTAGAATGCTCCCCTCATTTGGATCTGCATTAACTGTGTGAAAGCTAGACCTGAATGAGGAGATAAGGAGTATCCAAAGCCACATTCCTACATTAACTAGGTAATGCATAGTCCAGAAAAAAGATAACCATGTAACAATACTGTGCTTAGCAGTAAACCTTTTATGTTCTTTATGTTACCTTATTCATTCCTAACTTTTTTTGCAACACTTTTGCAACATTTTGAGTACAATCACTATGTTCTTCCACAAAATGCAGCGTTTTCTACCTTTAGAATTCCAGAATTCCGTTGGGGGCACTGCCCCTGAAAGCAATTGTGTCTGATTTACGAAACGAACGCAACTGAGAGCACATGGGGAGGCACATTTATCAAGGGTCAAATTTGAATTCATGTGAGTTTTTTAAAACTCCCATAAACTCCCACAAATTCGAAATTTGACCAATCAAAATTTTTTAATAAAATTGAATTTTCTCAGCTCTGTCGAATTGAATCCACCCGAAAACTCAATTCGAGTTTTTTTGTCCGACAAAAACTCAAATGTCAGGAAGGCTGCAAACATCACCAAATGGATCTCTGGACCTCTCTAATTGACTTATACAGTAATTCGACAGGTTTTAGGTGGCGAATAGTTGAATTCGAGTTCTTATAGGGCAAGAGTATAATAAATCTCGAAATACAAATTTGAATTAAAACTGGAACCAAGTTCGGATAACTCACAATTTGAATTTGAGAGTTTTGACCAAAAACAAATTTGAAAATTTGAATTAGAATTTTCGCTTTCACCCTTAATAAATCTGCCCACTAGTCACAAATCTGTTGCAATTGCATGAAAGTCTGTCTGTTGTGCTGCTCTTATTGACACTGAGTGTGTAGGGAACCCCAAAGTTACCATCTGGGAAGGAGGTGGCGGTAGCTTCAAGGTTCCCCTATGTCAATAGGTGCAGCAGCCCTTGATTCAGAATGGAAAATAGGAAGGACTGGCAAAATCATACAGGTGCATGAAGCACAACAACTGTGCAGTAGCACAACTGTGCTTGCTGTCGTAAAAACAAACCCCTCTGATTTGATACTGTCAGGCTCCATACCTTAACCATTTGACAAGGTGAGCAGCCTGTAGGGTTGATCGCTATGTGTAACCTGGCCTCTGCAGTCCCAGCCCAGCTGCCGCCTGATTGGCCTCTCCAGCCCCAGCTCAGCTTCAGCCTGTTTGGCATCTACAGCCCCAACCCAGCTGCTGCCTAGTTTAATCAGCCAATCAGGGCTGACTCTTCCCTATTTAAGGGCAGCACTTAGACCACTCTTGCCAGAGCATTGCATGGTTTTCCTAGTACTGCGGCAGCGCCCCTAACTAGGTAGTTCTAGCTCTTGCCCCCTTTTCCCTTTATTCTGCCTTGCCTTGTCTGCTTGTCTTGTCCTGCTTACCCTATCTTGTACCTTCCCAGCCTTGATCTGACCCTGCCTTGCTTGTTCCTGATTTCTGCTTCCTGTTCCACCTTGTACCCTGCCCTGACTTCACCTTGTACCAACCTTGTCTCGCCTGTTCCTGATTCTTGCTTTCTGACCCTGCCTTGTACCTTGTCCCTCTCTTGCTATCTTGCTCCAGTCCTATCTTGCTCCAGTCCTCTCTTGCTATCTTGCTCTAGTGTCCTCTCTTGCTATCCACTCTAATCTCCTCTGCTCCTGTCTTGCTATCCGCTCCAGCCCTGTCTTGCTATCCGCTCCAGCCTCCCTCTGCACTCTATCCCCAGTTTGATCTGATCTACGCCCGCACCGTCCTGTCCCATCCAGTCTGTTCCTGTTCCACTCCTGCCCCGTCCAGTCTGTTCCTGTTGAGTCGTCGCCCTCTTCTTACTGCCTAGTCCAGTCCAGTCCTGATCTTCGCCCTCTCCGTCCTGTTCTGCACCTGATCCAGACTGACTCTTCGCCCTCATCAACCTGTTCCTGCTTTCCCTTCAAGTGTTCCCTAGGCACATACAGCTCCTGCCTCAAGGACTCGCCCTTTCCCTTCAGTCTCCACAGCGCCCCCTACCTAATCCTTGACAGATACACTCTGTATAGTGAAACATTGTATAGCTCCACACTAATCTGGTAATTATTGCTTATGCCAGAGCACTAGGGGTTAAGGACATTCCAGCATAGTAGGCATAGTATACTGGATCTGCCATACGTCAGCACAGAGATCTGCAATACAGTTTTCTCAAGTATCTATTGGTTAATTTATGCTGGTGACAATGAAAACTAGGGCAGGGACAAACACTGCACAGAAGCTCTGCAAGCCTGCTATACTTATTGCTCCCAACCTGTACGTTCTCAATGAGGGGATAACGGAACATTCCTGTTACACCTGCAGGGGAGAAGTATCTGACAGGAGCATTAGGCACACTAGAAAAATGTGATCTCTTAAAATATTATAGAAATCCTGCCAGCACGAGCACATTGTACATAATAAACTTATCGTGTGTCTTCAGAATTGTTTGTAATTCTTTGTATAAATCACACTAAATAATAGAGGTTTAACAGTATTGATTACGAGAACACAATGCACCATGATAAAAGAAAACATGTTCTGTTTGCAGCACCAACACACCCCTTCTTTGTTACCTAAACGGAGAAAGGGAGGGGAGTGAGAGAATGAGAGAAAAGCAGAAGGAAGGAATGAAAGGCTGGGTTCTCTCTCTCTCTGGGCCTGGGCAGAGCCAAGGAGGGAGTGATTTTACCAGACTGAGGGAATAAGGTGAGAGAATAGTGACAGAGTGACATAACTGTGCCAAGAAGCTTGCAGCTGGGAGCACTGTGTCACCATGCAGAGATCCCCACTGGAGAAAGCCAGCATCTTCTCACAGATTTTCTTTAGGTAAGTTCCTTCATACCTATGCCCTGCTACTGACTGTCACAGAAAAAATGGCAGAAACATTCTAACTCTGGTGTGAGTGCTATGGTATAGTGATGATGAATTCAGTGCTGGAACATTCAATGCTTCTACGTTCAGGATTTAATTATTCAGCAGTTACTATAAAAAATTAAACACTGGTTAAAAAATCAGTTGCTGGCATTCATTTTTTAGCCTATACAAGTACAAATACAATGGTGAATATTTCTGCAGTGTTTATATTAGAATAACAGATATTTTACTAGACAAGTGTCAGCAACATACTCTGTCTCGCCCACTTAGCCCCAAACAGTTTATTTCTGTTTGCATGACAAAGAGGAATTTCATTCTATATTGACTTTTGTGTATGTTCTGGCTTTTCCTAGCCTCCATCTGAAAATACTATATGGTTATCAGGGTCACTGACCCCAGCAACCAAACAACAGACTGACTGTGACTGACTGTGAGGCATCAATGTTATTTTATATTGCTCATTTTTGTTTCTAAATCCTCTCCTTGTTATTTTTTATTTTCATTTCAAAACTGCACCTTGGTTGCTAAGGAAATTAGCCCCTAGCAGCCAAATAACAATTTAAATTTAAAGGACAAAATACGTAAATAATTTTTTAAAACGCACAAATTCCACACAATTAAAATATGAAGACCAATTGCAAATTGCATTAAAAGACTGCTATCTACACCTTATAAAAGATAACTCAGTTAAATTTTTTTTTTTTAAATCAGATTAGCTTTGGGTGCTTTTTATAGCATGCACTATAACATGAAAGCTTAGAAGTAACAGATGATAACATAAAATGTACTGTATTAAAGAACACGTTCTGAAAGCACAATTCTCTGATGTGCTCCTAGATATACCTATGTGTTTTACAATGTATGTTAGCAGAAATCTTGTTACTCATCTACTAAAGAGTCTCAAAATGTTCTACAGGCAAGGCACATTGTAATATTAACATGGCTGAAAGGATAATCTTGTTATTTAATCAAATAGTGCTTGCAGGGGTCATGCAGCAGGAGAGAGCCGCAATCCTGTTAGCAAAATACAGTGTAAGTGCAATTTATTCCGGTATTTGAATAGAGTTCATTGTGAGTTAGGATGTTGCTAAAGATTTGTGTGTCCCATAACAGTGGCTTTATTATTTCTATCCATCCTGGTGGTTTATTGTCATAACAGGCAGCTGGATGTATTCATATCCTTGTATTACTTCCGCTGCTCGATTGTAACGGGATTTGGGCTCAAAAATTCTTGTGTGTTTGACTTGGCTTGCGAAATTCTTCACTGCTAATGGAATTTTCAGAGGAAAACAGGTGTACTTAGCCTTTCCATGCATCACCTTTAAACAAGGAAGCTTAATACCAAAATAGCACAGACCTGCCTTATGATGTTTATTGTGTGTTATAGAAATGAAAAGAAGTAAAAGCCCTCTCTATTCAATTAACCACCAATTACAGAAAATTCAAGTATTAGTGCAGCAGTGTCGGAGTTTATTAACAGTTTCGTTAAAGGTTGCTAACCCAGTGTTGCTTCAATTATTGGGCAGCCATTGCTGGTTTATTGTGTGTCATATTTGAAGCAGAGATTTACATAACCATAGCAGTCTGTGGAATAGGAATTAATGACTGATAATTGACCTAAAATCTGTCAGTTTGACAACATTCATCAGAGCCAGCTAAATGGGATGCCTACAATATTCTAATTTCATTCAGTGGTGCTTATGTGTGTGTAGTAGTAGGGGTGTATGCAGATATACATGAAACATCATGAATTACATCCAGCCAAATCATAAAGATAGTAGAAGTAGAATCATATAGAAAACATACAATTTACTCCCATTGAAAATATTTTGTCCATTTTAATTAATTTAGAACTGATTAGATTTTAAGGCCAACGAAAACTAGCAAATGGGCTTTAGGATTCCTAAAAGGTTATTTGTCAGTGAGGTTGTTGCAATACAAAATAAAAAGGCAATTGCAGCAAGTTATTTGTGTCTGTTTATACTGTAGTTTTTGTTTTCCCCTCTCAACACTTTTCTCTCACTAATAGGCATAGCCATTGGCTATTAGATAACAAGGGGCATAGTAGTTAGCTGAGAGTGAAGTTGGCCAAACACTGGCAATGCCGAAAAATGAGTGATCAGCCACCTAAAGCCACCTATTAGGGAATATGAGCCGTTGTGAAGAGTGAAGATCAACTAGCGGATGTGGTACCTGATCCAATGGGAAAAAAATAATTTAATCTGTCTGATTTTTCTACCCAACAGGTAGATAAAATGCAGAATCGGTCTAAAGGGCCAGAGTCGGGACGTTAAGGAACATATTTATTATGCTGTATAAAACAAAATTTGCAGAAAAAAAAAAGCTTTGTAAAATAAATGGTGAATTTATCAAGGTGTCTGTAATTTTATGCCATGCTAGCACCAGATATGACACGGCTAATTTACATTGCTTCCGGCAGAAAAAACACCTAAAATTGTACACCGTTCTATATGTCATTTTTATACAGTGAAAGACTGGCGATGTGTGGTGTATTATACAGCATATATTTTTACACAGCATAATAAATTTGCCCCTAAATCTGTCACCTTTAGAAACAAAAAATACTAGTACTAGCATGAGGATAACACATCCAATACAAACTTTATTTTGCCCCCTTTGCCCTATTTCCCCTATTCACAACCAGTTTCTAAATTCAACCCCCATTCTCCATGACTCTTTAGAATTTACAAAGCAAGCTCACAGTGAAAAGTTTGAAGTCTCTTCAAAATGTTATTACCCACAATGGACTCCTAAAAAATACCAGTTACTATTGTTGCAGTTCTGTTTTATTTACATAACACTAGTGCAATGATGCTTGCAAATGATTGGTGCACTTGGCATAATTAAATTAGCATCAAACCCATTCATACTTGTTACATACAATTTAGTTAAGTAATATTTTTAATTGACCCAGAGAGTGTTTACAGACCTAGAAACATGCATTCTTTCATATTGCATCATCCCTACCATAAGAACATGAATATGTTGCATTTCAAACAAACTCACAGGAAAACCGTTGCTAGATGCCAATGGCCACTTCAGATTTGAGAAATGAATGAGACACAACAGGGCTAATTCAAGAAGAGGAAATACAATCTGCAATCTGTTAAAACCTCACAATTTCAAAATAGAGGAGTTGAAGTATTTTTATGATTATTGTTGTCATAAAGCACGCGGTGGTGACTTTACTGTGTGGCTATATTCACAGATATTAATAGCCATTAATAAAGTATGAAAAGAGATGGATAGCACCCTACCCTGAACCATTCTTTGGTTGAATTGTAGTTTGACAATGTTAATTCCTTCCCTAGGCTGTCTAGGAGAAGTATATATTTCTGAAATCATAGTACCTGTGTATCAAATTGCTTGCATGAAATGGCCTCTAAGTACCAAATAAACAGTATTTTGTTGTAAGTACACAGGACAGATATTAAAAAAAAACTTTGCCTCAGTCCATATAAGTATGCCCCAGGTGTCAGAAGTGCACAAGACTATTACATTTAACATATTAATTAACAGTTCATAGTCCTCTGTTGCAAAAGGGCACTTATGTATTTTTTTCCGTATCCATGTATGGGACCTGTTATCCAGAATGCTCGGTATCTGTGGGTTTTCGGATATGGGGTCTTTCTGTAATTTGGATCTCAATGCCTTAATTCTGACTTAAAGGGATACTGTCATGGAAAAACACGTCATTTAATAGACTGGGGGCAGCTGGGAAATTGACAATATGTCTAGCCCCATGTCAGATTTCAAAACTGAATATAACAAAATCTGTTTGCTCTTTTGAAAAATGGATTTCAGTACAGAATTCTGCTGGAGCAGCACTATTAACTGATGCGTTTTGAAAAAAAACATGTTTTCCCATGACAGTATCCCTATGAGCATCATCAACCGGCAGAGCCTAAACTTTAATTAGATTGATGTGCTGACTTTGGGGAAAATTCACTAAGATTCGTAGTTGCGCCAGGCGTAACTTCGCCGCACTTCGCCACACTTTGCCAGGCGTAGTTTCGCCAGCGCTTCGCAAATTCACTAAAATCCGAAGTTGCGCTCAGGGGTAGTTTAAGGTTGCGAAGTTGCGCTAGTGTTGATTCGCTAAGTGAAGCGAAGTTACACTAGCGAAGGCTAATTTGCATACAGCGCCAAATTCAAATTTCAATGGAGGAATACGTATCAGCACTAGAAAAATGCCTAGAAAACCTTCAAAATATCAAATAAAAATTTTATTTTGCCCTACACATGTGCCCACTGTATAGGTAAGTTGCCATGAGTCAGGAAATGTAGGGGGGAA
Source organism: Xenopus petersii (assembly GCA_038501925.1). Taxonomy (NCBI): domain Eukaryota; kingdom Metazoa; phylum Chordata; class Amphibia; order Anura; family Pipidae; genus Xenopus; species Xenopus petersii. Next base: position 54,413,851 of record CM076677.1, read on the forward strand.
GGAGGGGAGCCCCAAAAAAAAATTCGATCTTATTCAGCCTATCACCCATAATGTAGAAAACACGCCAGCGTTTTTTGGGACTTAGAAAAAATGTTGACTTTTTTTGAAGCAATCCCTATCTACTCTATTGCGCTTCGCCTGGTCTGAGGTGGCGAAGGAAGTCTAGCGTAAAAGGTAGCGTTCAGTACACTGAGCGCGTTAGTGAATTTGCGTAGTTACGTCCGTAGCGAAACTTCGCCAGGCGTAAGGGTGCGAAGTAACACTAGCGAATCTACGCCAGCGTTCGTTAGTGAATTTGCGCAGTAACGAAAATGCCAAACGCTAGCAAAGTAACGCTAGCGTTCGGCGCTTAGTGAATTTGCCCCTTTGTGCTACTTCTGTGCCTCAGGCACTAGAAATTAGATTGTAGTATCTATATGGGAGGTTCTGAGAATGCCTAAGGAATTCTGTGTACAGTGCCATGATGAATCATTAGCTCTGCATGTGACTAATGCTAATGTTATTAGTAATGCTAGTATGTGACTCTTCATTAGTGAGTTGGTAGCTTAAAAAAACAGCATATGTTTTACCAGAGTAAATAAAGTATACACTATAATTACTGTACTGTTTATCACTCAAATGTTATAGTTTATTACTTATTCGTTATTAAAATGCACACAGACCAACAAATAAAATAGATAAGTCCAGATGCCTGTACAAAGCTACACCTATTGTAAACATATGAGATAAGCTGTTTATGCATAAAAACCTTGTAATATTCCCATAGTGAAATTCTAATAATTTATACTTCTAGTAGAAATTTTTGACAGCTTGGGAACAAGTTCTTGTTCTCAAACTTCTCATTATTGCCCTGGTTTTGAGTTATGTCTTCTGCTACTGAACAGTTGGTCTTAACTATTTGGACCTTCCTCTGATTCATTAATTTATGTTTATTTGTATAATTTGCTGTCTACACTCTTGTTCCTCTATTTGTGGTTATATGGCTATGTTACAGACCTGCCTATAATAGTCTGTCCTGCATAGAAGACCAATTTGTGCAGTCAAATGGTTGATTTTTGTTGGGCAAAGAAAATATAGAGGGCTGGTGCTCTTGCTCAACCAACAGAGGCCATACTAGGACTGCTGCAGCATGTGATTTTTGAGTTTGGGCAGTCTGGCTAATTTCTTTTTGGTCATGTGCATAAAAATGATATTAATTCACAGTTTTAAAACCTGCATGCAAACATTTTATATTTGAGTGCAGAGCGGCGGGTAGCTCTGAAAAAGTAATTTTGCACGAAAATTATTTGTGTGCACCACAAAAGTGAAATATAGTGCGTCATGATGTGAGGCTCTTTTCGTCAGCAGAGGTGTGTGTAGGACCTTTGAATCTCTGTGTAAGATCTTTGAATATCTGAATGAGTTGTATCATCCTCCCTTTTAAGTTAATTTATTATTATATTTATTCCTGTGTGTTTGTTATTTCTTATTAACAATGCCATGGGAATAGCATACAGCCTGTCACCATGCAAAATCTTATAAGGCATGTTTGGCGTTGGTCTGGTTTCATGGACAGAAATGTTATTGTGGATCATATGGTAATATGGTGCCTTTATCTGTTTCTAATAGAAACCCCTCCCTATATTTAGGGGCAGATGTATCAAGGGTTGAATTGAAAATTCGAATTTTTAAATTCGAATTTCGAGTTTGTTTTAGTGTAATTAGACTAGGGAATAGTCCAAAATCAATTCGAGTTTAAATTTTTTTTATCATGTACTGTCCCTTCGACTATATGAATTGGTGTTTTAGCCTATGGGGGACCTCCTGCAATCATTTTGTAGTCGTTTGGTGGACTTCTGAAAAAGAAAAGATTCAAAATTTTTTAATACATTTAAATTGGTATTTTTTTTCCCGAATTTCAAGTTTATGGGAGTTTTTATAAACTTCCATAAATCCTCTAAATTAGAACCTTGATAAATATGCCCCTAGTGTCACCTAGTAGGCAATGGCCTAATTTTTACCTTAATTTTACAGCAGGCAACCACACAAAAACAGTGATAAAGTGAAATAGTAGAGAATATTCTGACTATACTGTATCTGTTGCTTGTGATCATTTAAGTTCCATGTCAAAGGTACTGCCTTAAATGTGTTTTTTATCTGGGTTGTCTATAAGAAGCTTTGTATCTTAGAAGGAATTGTGTTATGTTGTTAGAACATGCAGTTACTGCACAATATTTTCAGATAATTGGCTAGCGAGCCAGTGGCGAGCCAGTGGGTGCATGTTTTGGACATCACAAACACATAGCCTACACACCATATGAGCCACTGGTTTTGTCTAATGAGTCAGAAAAAAAATTTACTTTACTTTATAATTAGAAAATTGGCTTTAGTTTAATATACATGGACCTTGGTCATCATTTACAGTTTAGATGACTGCAGCAGCTGCCAATAGGTAATTATCAATATTGATATAAATCAACTGATCCCTTATCTCAGGGTAGAAAACTGAAAAATCAGAACATTTTAAGGGCATTTGTCAACACTTTTATTCCCAAAATATTTTCACATGTCTACAGGTCTTCAGGTGACTTTGGCAAACAACCTTTAGTTGGAAAGGATGTGCTTAGGGGTGTGACATTCTGAAGTATTGTATAGCGCTAATAAACACAATCACAGAACATGTTAAACAAACTATGCCCATGTACAAGTAGCTAAAAGAAAACCTTGGCTAGCTGACAAAATTCAACAAAAAAAGAAACAATGTTAAAATTATATTTACTTTTCATTCAGGAGCAGTCAATTTTCTAAATTGTACCAGTCATTACAGCTGGAGGGTTTAATATAAATGTTCAGATTGAATCTGCAAACATTTTCCTTATTATGTTGGAAGAACAGCATTGGTTTTCACATAGTCTACTGAAAGCTGAATTGTTAAAGTGCTCATTTATTACTGCCGCTGTTGCAAGTGCAGGATCACTAAAGGCCACAAAGGCACACTTATTCACTTCCAAATTGCAGCAGGGTATTGCTGCACTCTACTTCTTGCACCAGATAAAATGTATGGTGCTTGGTGCAGAGATTAAAATCAGCGGGTGCAACACAGCCCTATGGTTATCACATGCTATAATTAGGGGAATAGTTATTCCCTTTTCTCTGTAATAATAAAACAGTACCTTCTATTTGATCCCAACTAAGATATAATTTATCCTTATTAGAGGCAAAACAATCCTATTGGGTTTAATTAATTAATTAATTAATTAATTAATTAATTAACTAATTAATTAATATTTTAGCAGACATAAGATTTAGCGATCCAAATTACAGAAAGATCACTTATCCGAAAAATCCTAGGTCACAGACATTCTTAAAGGGATACTGTCATGGGGAATTTTTTTTTTTTTTAAAATGAATCAGTCAATAGTGCTGCTCCAGCAGAATGCTGGGAAATTGACAAAATGTCTAGCCCCATGTCAGATTTCAAAATTGAATATAAAAAAAATCTGTTTGCTCTTTTGAGAAATGGATTTCAGTGCAGAATTCTGCTGGAGTAGCACTATTAACTGATTCATTTAAAAAAAAAACAAAACATGTTTTCCGATGACAGTATCCCTTTAATAACTGCTCTCATGCCTGTACAGTATTTGTTTTCTGTCCATAAACAATGAGGCATTATGGAATGAGATACTTATATTACCATACTAAGGTAATATAAGTATAAATAAGTATAAAAGGTCCATTGAGGTTCTTGACTGTAGTTTCAATGTATGTTTGCAAAACATATCATGGGCCCCAGAAAATATTTTGGTATGGATTCCACTAATTTTCAATAATACCATTAGGGTCACAATCTGCTTTTGGTAATTCCATACATTGTATTCTAAAATATAATATGCTGGGAATGATGCTGCTTTACTTGGAATACAAAATTATCTAATTTTTCTTTTCTATAGAAAAATATCAAGGTAAATACCTGAAACAATTGTGGCAAACAATGAATCAAGTATTGATACAGATGGAAACCTGATATATGCACGCAAGGCTTCAATTATTTAGAATTAATTTGTCATAAATTATATTATATAAAATATGAATGTATTTTCTGGTGTGTCTAGTTCAACATTCAAAATGTATTTATTAGCTTATGTGAACCTACAAAAATGTGTTGGCATTTAAAAATTGATGCAAAATAGGCTAAATAATAACTAATATATAAGAGTGATAATGCAACAATGAAGCATAAATACATGTATTAATATAGTAATATCCTTGCTTGGCTGCTGTGCAGGTGTAGGACAAAATGGACTCCAGTGTAAGACCTAAATATCACACAGTAAGATAAAGACATTATGAAAGAAAAACTTGATGCTCTCATAGATATATAAATAAACCCTGGCCTGAAGTTGTTGCTGAGAGGAGAACAGTTTTAAAGAATAGTGCACAGTAATCATTTGGCTATAATTCAAGTTCAATAGGAATTTAAAGGGAGATTAATTGTTGTCTGTTACAACTTAATATTTTTGGACCCAGAAGGCAAGGAAAATCCAGCTATGAAACGTTGAAATGTTATAGTTTGAACGGTCTGTGACTTTTGGACTTCATTGTTGCTCTTTACCTATTTTATTCTTAATTTTGTTTTTTAGCTGGACCAAGCCAATTTTATGGAAAGGCTACAAGCAACGTCTGGAATTATCAGACATTTACCAGATTCACCCAGGGGACTCTGCAGATAACCTTTCAGAAAGGTTAGAAAGGTAAGTCAAACATTTTAATTCAATAATAGGCAAAAAATAGTGGGTTTAGAATAATATACAATCAAAAGCAGCAATTATGAAATGTTCAATTCATAGAAAAGTAAATAGCCCAGTATTAAGTTACATTTTGTTATCATGAGATCTTATTTTGGAAATGGTGTTATCCCAATAGATGCACTTTTGGAAAAGACAAGAGATTGCTTTACTAAGACTTTACATTCATTCATGTATGGAAAACAAATTGCATTATTCTTACAAAATGAGTCTCCATGCCAATATTTTATGACAAAGTCTCTTAAATTATCTAGATTAAGTTTCCATTTACTATGTTGTTTTGAAAAAATTAAACAGAATCTTGGGTACTGGGAGGGTGACTTTTGACCCATAGGACAGAAAAATAGGACACAATTGGGGTCATCATTTATAAACACTGGGCAAATGTGCACCTGGGCGCCCATGACAACCAATCAGATGATTGCTTTCAATGTTCAATGTGCAGCTGGCTGAAAAAAAATAAGGGATTATCAGCGTTTATAAATAAGCCCTAAACTAACATATAGTGCTTTGAATCACTTCAATACAATAAATCAGTGCATGCAAGACTATGATATATGCTTGCTGGCATATATACAAATATAATGCCATTCCGATTAGAAGAAAGGAGGTTCCATCTAAATATATAAAGTTAATATATAGTCTTAAAAGGTTGAACTTGATGGACGTGAGCCATTTTTCAATCTAACTCACTATGTTAATATGTAATACAAATATTTGCCAGATATGCCGTGCATACTAAACAAGTGGAATTTTCGGTATACCTTGGTTCTTGCGTAGGCCCAATCAATAGACGCACACATTATTTTAAAGCACTATATGTGTATAGTGCACTTTTTTTTACTAATAAAAATGTATATTGTGTCTGAAGCTGCACAAAAAATGAGTTCTCACATAATACAGAACTGAGAGGGAATGATACAGGTGTAATACATATAGTGCTTAATGTATCTGAATAAGGGCTCTTACAGACGAGCGTTTTTAGCTGCGTTCCAGTTTCATGTGTTTAGCCGCAGGGGGGGGGCAGGAGTAGACGCACTGAATTCTTTTCAATGTGGCTGTACTCATACAGACGCATGTAAGTGCCGAACACAGGTTGGAACGCAGCATGTTGCATTTTTCCTGCATTCGGCACTTACATGCGTCTGTGTGAGTACAGCCCCATTAAAAAGAATTCAGTGCGTCTACTCCTGCCCTCCCTTGCGGCTGAACGCATGAAACTGGAACGCAGCTAAAAACGCTTGTCTGTAAGAGCCCTAAGGGCATCAATGATTTATCTGAACTAAGATACCTAGGGAATCACATTTATAATGCACAGATGAAGTTCACATTTTCTCTGAAATAAGAGTATTTGAGAAATTAAATACATGTGCATGTTCTTTTTTTCCTGTTTTCCTCCTTTATCATTCATCAGCAAGCAAGCCTGTTCTCATCCAGAGACCACATATAATGATAATGGTACTCACTACTGATGGCTAAATAACAAGTGGCAGGAGTATAATTCAACACAAAGAATCCTTGAGATCAGAAGTGTCCAGTGCATTTTATTACCCCTTGACTACAAACACTGTTGTGCAAATTGTGTAAGCAGAAGAAAGGTTTTGGGTAGTAGACAGTAGTTTTTGGAAGTAGAACTAGACAATCCTGAGTTGGATGTAATGCTATCAGTGTTCAGCTGTGTTGTATTTGCAAGTCTAAAAACAAAGTCTTTCACACTTACCAGTTATTTGAGCATGTGGAAACAGTTACGACATGTAAGTTCTGATGTGATTTCTTTGGGCATTAGTAGATAAGATGTTACTGTCAACAAGTCATCTTTGTCTGCATTGTTACAAGCTGGAATAGTTCTTCTTTGTTTTTATCTTTCTGGGGACTGGAGGAACTCCAAAACCTTTATTTGCCTATTATTTCTGCATAGATCTTGAGATCTCTGTCAGGTTTTTTTTCAAAACATACAATGCGACCTTTACATGAATTAATTCCCTGCCGTGAGATATATGGTTAAGAATTTAAATCTGACAAATGTTTGAATGAACCGATGCTGAACTTGCGTTATCAACATGGTGAAGAATGGCTCTCACTTTCATTATAATGTTGTTATTTTATCTGTGTTTTTTCTTGCCATCTTTTATTTTAGCGTTAGTTTCCATGGCAATACCTGGGTATGTCTAGGAATTACAGAAATGAATCCTGTTTTTTTCTATTTTCTTTTAGAGAATGGGACAGGGAGGTGGCAACATCAAAGAAAAACCCCAAATTAATTAACGCACTGAAAAGATGTTTTTTCTGGAAATTTCTCTTCTATGGTATCTTATTATACCTAGGGGTAAGATTTTAATTTAATAATCAGTTAAGCTTTAAATACTATGAATATGAAAAAAAAATATATTGTTTTGCCAATAAAATGCTTTAAAATAATTTGCCTTTTCGCTGTGCAGTATTAGAGATATTAATTCTTTTTCATAGGTTTATAATTTATAATATTAGTTTATAATATAGCAGTTATAATTTCAAAATGTAGTGTCTCCATTTTAATAAAGTTCCATTTTTACAAAATGATTTGTTCCTGCTTATTTTGGATGGATGGGTGATTATGCCAGATGACAAATATCTGCATAAAGCAGCAGGTCAGCAAATCCAATGAAACAAACTCAGGGCTTAAGCGTCAAAGAATATAGTTTAACTGTACTTGACAGAAACAAGTAATAATGTAAATTTAGATTTTATGGTGCTGCTGTTCTTTTTAATCTATTCCATATGACAGCAGATTTCTGTAGGCAAAGTAAAATATTTAAAAACTGGGATATGATCTCTAACTGAGCATATCTTCAACTGCATACATCAATTTGCCTGTGTCAATATAATCATTATTTATTCATTACTTATTAATATATATTGTAAATGTTATATATTTGACTGATACTGCAAAGACTTCTGATCCTCGAATACTGCCTAGAAAATGCAAATGTTGCACTAAGTAGCCTCCCAGAATGCAGCTGGATCTGAAATCTTTAAAGTATACATGTAAAGCCATATTAAAATATAGGTGCTAAGTTTATCAGTTTAAAAGTTATTTTTAAAATTTCAGGAGAAATCATCATGATAGGGAGTGGTGTCATATGAAGCAGAGTGTTGAACCCAGTCTATATGGGACTTTGCATAGATAATTACATTTTAAAATATTACTTCATGGAATGTTGGTTTGGTTTAAAGTCTGATTAAAGTTAAGATTGCGGTTTTCTTTCAGGAAGTAACTAAAGCCGTTCAACCTCTTCTTCTTGGAAGAATCATTGCTTCTTACGACCGTGACAATGAGCATGAACGATCGATTGCTTATTACCTGGCAATTGGCCTATGTCTACTTTTTGTAGTCAGAATGCTTCTGTTACATCCTGCCATCTTTGGTCTACACCATATCGGAATGCAAATGAGAATAGCAATGTTTAGTTTAATTTATAAAAAGGTAGGACATTTTCTTTTGTGCTTTTAAAATATAAAGGGGCAGATTTATCAAGGGTTGAATTTCGAGTTTCTGGGAGTTTCAAAAATTCAAAAAAAAAACGACCAATCGAAAAAAACATTTTTTTTAAAATGGGTGAATAGGATCGAGCTGCAAATTCTAATCAAATTCGGATCGAATTCAATTCGAGGTTTTTCATCCAAAAGTCCAAATGGCTCCAAATTGATTGTAGGAGGTCCCCCATAGGCTGAAACACCAATTCGACATGTTTTACATGGTGAATATTTCAATCCGAATTCTTAAAGGGACAGTATATGATAAATTTCAACATTTGAATTTCGAATATTTTTTAAATTCGAATATAATTTGGATTATTCCCTAGTCGAATTATACTAAAATAAACTCAAAATTAAAATTAAAAAATTCAAATTTTCAATTCGACCCTTGATAAACCTGCCCCAAAATGCTTGTATAAAAACATGTTTGCGTTTCTTTAAAAAATTAAATTTTGTTTTTTCCAGACTTTGAAACTTTCAAGCAAAGTTCTTGATAAAATTAGCACTGGACAACTCGTAAGCCTTTTATCAAACAACCTCAATAAATTTGATGAGGTAAGCATTGCGCAAAGTACTGTGTTAAGTTAATGGCATAGTCAATGGAAAAACTTCAGGATAATACATTTAGTTACTTATATTGTAAGCTTTTTTTCTCAGAATGATTGTTTTTTTAGGTAAAGTAAGTTAACTATAATTTAAGCTTTTATAGAAAAGTAGCCAGAAAACTCGGTAAATAAAGGCTGGCAAGTTAGAATCAATAGGAATTGTCTGAAGCAACTTTTATTTATTTCCTGTTTATTAAAACTTTCAAGATTTTTAGCCTCATTGAAAATAAATGGAACAACGTGATTTTTGCTGGCATACGACTTTTCTTTCACAGCAAAACATATATACAACTATTTGGTTCCAGTTTTTTCTTAAATTTAACCAGGGAAAAAATATAAATATAAATATAAAATAAATTTGCTTGAAATTCCTTTGATTTCTGCAGAAACTTGGCAGCTTTTACTTGCCAAATTTTTTTTATATTCAACTATTTGAGTTTTAAACAAGAAAAAAATTGTCTTTAATTGAGTGCGTCATTGTATTAAGAATTGTTGTAATATTTTTTACTATTATCATCTTTTCTTTTATTTTTTATTACATCAGATTAATTATGGATACATTTAACAAGTGTAGCATAGTTTTAATAATCCTTGAAAGAATTTGTTTCTTTGATCATTTCCAGCTCTGACCTCAAATGCATTTTAATGAAAACCCAATTTAGATTGTAAGCTCTACAGGGCCGAGACCTCCATCATCTGGTCTCCTTGACAGTTTATTGTAACTGTACTTTGTATTTTTTTGTATTTATTGTTATACTTTGTACTTTAGTTATATTGTAATGACCCCTTTTTTGTTGTATTAATTTATTTTTCTGCTGTACATTGCTGGGTCTCAAGTATCACTATTTAAATAAAACTATACATGCATACTATACATACATATTAAACCTAATTTGACAAGCATTTCATACTATAATACCCTTAAAGATGTGTTATTGTGCTTTGCAGAATACTGTAGATTCCAAAATGTCCTTTGTATTTGTATAAAAATGCCCCAAATCAGTTATGTTCAAAACAAATTCTAGGGGGCAAATTTATCAATGTGTGAGATTACTGAATAATTTGCCCACTTTCTATTCATCACAATAGTGCCCCCATGCACAAATTAAGGGCAGAACAGAATTAATTTGCTTAGATAGGAATAGAAGAATTTTAGGGGCAGATTTATGAAAGGTCGAAGTAAAAATTAAAATTAAAAAATTAAAATTTTAAGCTAATTTTTGTGTACTTCGACTAGGGAATAGTCCAACTTTGAAAAAAATTCAAAAATTCATGTACTGTTTTTTTAAAAATCCGACTTCGACCATTTGCCATCTAAAGCCTGCTGAATTGCCGTTTTAGCCTATGAGGGATCTCCTAGAACCTATCCGGAGTCAATTGGTGGACTTTGAAAAATCTAAGTTTTCTTTTGGGAAAAACTTTGAATCGTACGATTCAAATTCGATATTACTTAGATTCATACGATTCAGATTCAATCGAAAACAGACCTATTCTAAAAATCTAAAACTGAACTATTCGGCCAAAAAAAAAACTTCAATTTAATTTTGGTTTGTCTTTTTGAATTCGAATTTTGATGTTTTTCAAATTCGAAATTTGACCCTTAATAAATCTGCCCCTAAATGTCCTGCACAGAGCTCTTATTTCAACCCAACTGAACACCTCTAGGAGTAATGGAAACCACTGGGAGCCAGGTCTCAGCAGCTAACAACCATACTTAACTTCACCAAAGTTGTTGTTGCTCAATTGAAGCAAATCCCACCAAAAGTGTTCCAACATCGACGGAAAAGCCTTTTAAACGGGGAAGAGATATAGCAGATAAAGGACAGACTTACTTTATATTGATGTACAAGCCTTTGGAATGAGATGGATGGCAAGGTGCATGAATACTTTTGGCCGCATTTTGTTCATTTGTTTGAGTTATAAAAAGGGTGTGCAGGATTAATGCAATAATCTGTTGTGTCACGACTGCTTACTGTGAGTATAATTTCAATGTTTTGCATGAACATGCCTGTTTTTGAAGTAGGTTACATGATTTGGACGGTGTAGGAGGAGAGAACTGAATATTTAGAAATCAAGTTTAGTGCAGTTTTGTGTAAACCGTCTTTTAAATTCAATGACAACTTGATCATTTTCCATAAAAACATAGTGCTCCCCTATAGCCCCCATATAAGACACCACCTCAAAGTGTTTACAAGGTTCAAACATTGACTTGGCCTGAATCTTTGGACTACAGGCACAAAATACTAAAGATTGCTTTCTTTGTTTATATGTGTCAGAAATGTAAGGTTGTGATTATGGCCACTATAGCCTTTCTACTTTTTCAACACTGAACTGTAGCTACTGTATCTGATATACAGATGAAGCCACTTGGATTTGTGAGTTAAATGCGTCATGACTCAGGGGTAATTGAAGAAACTGTGTTATCTTAAGTCATCTTAACTCATTTAATGCATTTAACCTTTTCATTAGCATACCAAAGCTCCATTGTTCACAATGGTGAATGCTGTAATTAGATGGGATGTTGTGACGCAGTTTTCTGTGTTAAATGAGATAAATGGGATATCTGTGTTTAGATATTCTGTGTCAAACAGACAAACCAAAGTGGCTGCATCTGTATTGGAAATTAACATTAACATTAATTAACATTAATTATTTCCCTTTAAATGTGGTTTTCTCACACTCACAAAGTCCTACCTAGTGCTACAATGATGTTCCCCTTATGAAAGCTGGGCTGTAGTTTGGGTATTTCAAGCACAGCATTTCAATGTTTCAATTCTACTTTCCTCAGGATAATAGCTAAAGAAGAGAGGGATGCTCACTCCAAAAAAAATTGGGCTTTGTAGTGACTTCTATACAGGCAAACATACAAATAGTTTATGTTTGTTCATTTAACAGTGTTGCCTTTTAAACTGAAATTATATAGGTGTTGCTATACTTTGGATTTCATATACCTGTAGTTGTGTGGTGTTTATACAAATGACTGTGCTCAGACTAAAGGCGGCCATAGATGCACAGATAATATTGTACGAAACAAATTATATTCGTTGAGTGTATGGTGGAAAATGAGCCGACCGATATCGGCAGAAGACTTGGATATCGGTCGGCTCGTCGATCGGGCTGGACGGAAAATTTTAATCTGGTGCCTTTGAAGGGACCCAAACATTGCCCATTGTTAGTGCTGAATCCTCAGATACAGGTAGAATTCTATTGTTTCTTCCCGTATATCTACCTGTATATCTGACGATTCAGCTCTACACGTGTGTATTGGAACGAACGATCTTTCTTGGAAAGATGTTTTCCAAGAAAGATCGTAATTGTTACGTCTATGGCCACCTTTATACTGTGCATACTTCCTGATAGCTTAAAAGTGAAAGTTAATGTTGTGTAATGCCTGCATGAGCCTGCTAATAAAGCACTGTTATACTCTACTCATCCTCGGCTACCAAAAACATAACAAGTTGCTCTTAGTAAACTTTGGCAAACTACATCCTTTGATACATGTTCCCTAAAAGAGCAGATCAAAATTGATATTTGCTAGTGATTTATTATTTTTTTGAGATTTGTGTTTTTTCAGTTACAGAAACATATAAAGATACATTTTTATTATGTACAGATTTGTGGGAATATTTTGTAATTTATTCCACTGGTGTGTGATAGGTTTGTTGCCTTAGTAATGTTAACTCTCCCTTTGACATCTTATTTCGCCTGACTGCCTTCTTTATGATTTCTCTTGGCAGGTGTGAGTCAGTTTTATGGGTGTGCCATCATTAGAATTGCGGCTGTGCTGTCTGTGATAGTTATTGCCTTCACCTATGCCTCATGACTCCTCTTTATATATTTAAATATGGTATTTACTTTGTCATTAAGTTGTTGATAAAACTGTGTGCATCTAACAGCTTTGCAGAAGGTTGTGTAATGGCCAGTACAGAAATAAATTCTAAAGTACACAGAGCTGTCGTTGTTAGTGAGGATATTCCATTAAATTATTTGAATATGTAATTACTGAAATGTCTTTATCATAAAATCATGGTCTATAAAAACCTATACTGCTTCCTGTTGACTGGTCACTACTGTGTAACTTATTTGCTTATTTAATATATTGTTTGTAAGTAGTCACATTGATATACAGTTCTCATTTTTGTTAACTGTATTGAAGTATTCTTGATAAATATCAGAACCATCAGAACAACATCATTAAACTGCTGCAGTTCTGTTGTTTGGAATGGAGAATAGTGAAGCTAAGGAAAGCATTATAACCTTATCAGCACATATGTATAAATACAAATATGCAGAGAAGTACTTTCCATAGGGTAGGCTTTGTCTTTTTGCTTTACTGTCATTTCGAAGAAACTAAGATTGATTAAGATCTTATTACAGGCTCAGCTAAAGGCTAATGAAATGGGTCTAAGTCACCAAGTCACTCAGTGCAAATGTCCATCCTTCCCTTTCAATGGGATGTATACATTTTTCACATTACTCATTTTCTTCCACAAAACAGTGGTTAGCAGTGCTGTAATAAAATGTAATGCTGTCTGAAGATGAACAAATGACTGTATATTATTTAAAAAGGAAATATGACTTCCACAATCTTAGTACTGTACGGAAATAAGTGATCACTGTGCATTTTCGTTAGGTGATTTTATTACATAGCTATGTTTTGTCCTTTTCTCATTGCACTCCCCCGAGCTTCCTTCAGTTCCAATGGACAACAAAAGGTATGCTTCCCTGCATTGTATGAAGAAATTCAATTTGCCTCTGACTCCTTCCCTTATTGTATATCTTTGGCGTGGGATGGACGCACACAAACACATACTCAGAGCATGTTGACCGTTTTGCTGTTTGATTACAATGTAATGTAAAATGATCTCCCCAAGCAATCAACTAGCATTATCATGGTGCATAGTGCAGGATGCATTAAAACAAAGGGTATGTGACAACAAAGTCACATTTCAGCTACTACTAAAAGATTTAGAATGTGTTGCATTGTGTCACATAGAATAGTAGAATCCTATAGTTAGAATCAACGTCCACCTTTAAATTGGAAGCATGTGCTTGCATTTCCATTTGGAGCCCCTTAATATGGAATTGTATTAACTTCCAACAACAGCCAATGATTCATATTGTCCAAAATGCCAAGAAAATTGTTAACCCTGTAGCAGCTGACTGGTCAGAGACTTTCAGCTGTCACAAAAAGACGGAAAAGCAGGAAAAAGTCCTCATCCCCTGTTGCTGTCAAAAAATGCCCAAGTCTAGTAACCCATAGCCAATGTAACCTCTAATTCCTTCTCAGCTATGTACACAAAAAAAATCAATTTTGCACAGTTTTAAAACTTTGTGCTCAGGTCAAAATTTATACAAAAATTTTTTTCACACAAAATTCCTTGTGCGCACCACAATTTGTGCACACAAGCCCACACCTAGAGGGAACATTGCCTGTAGCAACATAACAGATTTCTCACTTTTTACTCCTGTCACAACACTTTCTATTACGTTTCCTCTACCTTTTCCAGCTGAAAACTGTTCATACTTCTTTCCTGCAAACTCAGAATTTTGAATTAGACAATTGCTTCTTTTGATTTTAGGCTAAATCCAGCATTACAGAGAAGAGAGATCCTTTCACTGCTCATTTTGTGATTAGTGTTTGCTGGTAAATCAGAATGTCATTGTTTTTGCACCTGTTTTGCACGTTATATTGTGTTCAGTGTTGTAATCTGACATGTGTACTTTATGTGTTATTTTCTGGTGTGCATGTTAATTTGGTATGTGATTTGTTGCAGAAAAGGCAAATACCCTAAAATGAACGTCAGCAGTGTTACACTGTGATTAGGGTTGCCACCTGGCCGATATTTTACTGGCCTGGCCGGTAAAAATGATAGTTGATCCCAATGTTATTAATAGGGAAAAAAGATAAATATATAGAAAAGGTGGCAACCCTAACTGTGATGCTAGACACTTTGCTTTTTAATATAGCTATTCAATTTCAGACACAGTGTGGTATTAAAATAAGCCTTGCTGTGTCATTTGCATAATAAGAGTAAACACTTCTTCAGAGCTTGGTGTAAAAACTTAATCTGCTTTCGCTAATGTTATTTTATGTCAAATTCTTAGCTTTCAAGTACAAAAAAAAATGTAACTTGCCTTTCTTCCCACAGGGACTTGCACTGGCTCATTTTGTTTGGATTGCACCTTTGCAAGTGCTGTTGTTGATGGGACTGCTGTGGGACTTACTCCAGGCCTCTGCATTTTGTGGCCTTGGCTTTCTCATCATTCTTGCATTGTTTCAAGCATGGCTTGGTCGTATGATGATGAAATATAGGTAAAAACTTGTTCAAGTATATATTGTTGAGTTATGATATTTCCTGTAACAGATTGTTCTAGAAGTGATGTACCTGTATTTCATTATAACACATATTTAAATCACTTTTAGAATTACAAGAAGTATCAGGCTAATTTGTAATCTTACGAGTATGGTTCCTACCCCGATACTACACAGGTCAAAATAACCTTTGTAAGAGCAATAGTTTTCATCTGATACTACAGTATCTGTTTGCAGACACATGAACAAAGCTAAAGACCTCAGAAGGTGTGACTCAGTGGATTAGCCATATTGATTAACATACCTTACATGCAGAAGCAGAGATAGTAAGAAATGCTGTCTGTTTTCAGATTTATAAGTATAGGGCACGGCTGCAGAGTCTAAAGTGCATATATAGTACATACTTCCACAACTGCTGCTGCTGTCTGTGTAGCAGCTTAGTCATATAACATGCGTATCTCCAGGTCTACTGATTTTGCAAATGAAGACTACGTATATTAAAAATATAATACCAATCCTTGAAAATTAATTTTTATATAACTGATTGCAACTATGTATTGGTTTCCCAGGGATAAGAGAGCAGGAAAGATCAATGAAAGACTTGTGATAACATCTGAAATCATAGAGAACATCCAATCCGTAAAGGCCTACTGTTGGGAGAATGCGATGGAAAAAATAATTGAGACCATAAGAGAGTAGGTTTCTTTATTTCTATAATGTCATGCTAATAGCTATACGTTTGATGTTAATAGAAACATATACAAAGAAATTCATTTTTTTTTTTAAAAAAATGGTTTCAGTTTAAATGAAAAAGAAACCATGTTAATGCAAAGTTTAAATTAAATGAATTTAATTCATATTTGTTTTTTTTTTTCATTTTTAAATTATATCTGCATGTTGACTATTATTTACCAGAAAAAGTTATTTTTAAATATGTAATTGTTCTGCTTAAATCAATGTTTCTGTACAGATTATGTAAATACTAATGCCAAACCATATCAATTATATTAAGAGCCATGTCAGTGGAAGCCTTTTCTTTGTCTGTGTATTTTCCTCCCAGGTGTAGATACGCCCTCAAAGAAAATACCTTATTTGAGATAGCCCAAAGCAAAAAAGTTGTTTGAATCCTTCTAGAACTACACACGTATAATAAAAATAAATTCCCAGGTTTATTTATATATTCACAAGATTCCCTCGGGGTGAACAGTTAACAGTACTAATCAGACATTACTATGAAATCCATGACAGCATTTCTCTTTAAAATCATCAGGAACAAATAAAACCAGTTGCACAATCACAGCTCTTACAATGTGGATTTCCTGTACTTAGAACTTAGTAGCATTTATTAGCAGTTATTAGTGTGTGGGGACACAGCAAAAAACACAAGGAATCAAGTCAATTTCCAACTTTTGAATCCTTATGCAAAGGATCAGTAGGCTAATTACTCCACAATGGCTCCCATTAACATTCATTTTTTTAAAAAATTTAGAAAGTCAGCATTCATTGGTTTCCTTCAACAATAAATCTATCAATCAAGATGTTGTATAAGTACAAAGACCACAATACATTGTGATGCATTTCTATTGCCAGGGGGGAGTGGCTGGTATGGGGGGGAAGGGGCTAGGCTAGGGTAGGCTACATATGAGGTACGTCACTACTGCCCCCCAGCACCCTAGGCATGTGTCTCTTCTGCCTACCCCTAGTTCTGGCCCTGGATGCAAGATTATTTAATATTTGATCATTTACATTGTTATTGTGTTATAATCCCAAAAATGTCCAAAAGACACCATGCACTTTTAAAATAATTGTGATCAAAGTAATAGATAAAAGCGTTTAAAGTAATAGATAGTAATAGTGCACTGGGGGGCAGATTTACTAAGCTCGAGTGAAGAATTCGAATGAAAAAAATATTTGAATTTCAAAGTATTTTTTTGGGTACTTCGACCATCGAATGGGTCAAATTCGATCAAATCGATTGGTTCGAGCGAATCGCGTAAAAATCGTTCGACTATTCGACCATTCGATGGTCGAAGTACTGTCTCTTTAAGAAATCCTTCGACTTCATACTTTAAACCAGGGATCCCCAACCTTGTGAAGCCGTGAGCAACATTCAGAAGTAAAAGGAGTTGGGGAGCAACACAAGCTTAAAAAATGTTCTTGGGCTGAAATATAACTGCTGTGATTGGACATTTGGAAGCCCCTATGTGGATTGTCAATTTACATTGAGGCTCGTATTGGCAGTGCACCTGGTTTTTATACAACCAAAACTTGCCTCCAAGCTTGAAATTAAAAACTAAGCACCTGCTTTGAGGCCACTGGGAGCAACATCCAAGGGGTTGGAGAGCAACATGTTGCTCACGAGCTACTGGTTGGGGATCACTGCTTTAAACCTACCGAGGTGCAATGTTAGCCTATTGGGACCTTCCCCAGCACTTTTATTTGATCGAATAAAAATCCTTCGATCGATCGCTTAAAATTGTTCGAATCGTTCGATTTTTATTGAACGATTTTTATTCGATTGTTCTATCGAAGTATTTGCGCTAAAATCCTTCGAATTCGAAGGTTTTTACTTCGAGGGTCGAATTTGTGGGTTTTTTAACCCTCGAAATTCGACCCTTAATAAATCTGCCCCTTAGTGTATAAGGGTAAGGTCACACTGGGCACTTTGGGGTGATTTAGTAGCCTGGCGACTAATCGCCTCGTCTTTGCAGCAAGCAATCTCCCCAAATGCCTTACTTCTGTCTTGCGCTGGCTAAAATGAAAAATCACCTGCGAGGAAACTGGTCGCCGCAAAGATGAGGCGATTAGTCGACAGGCGACTAAATCTCCCCAAATCGCCCAGTGTGACCTTACCCTAAGAGCAGAATAGCAATTGGCCATTGCAGCTATGCACATTGTCTCTATTTTCAAAGCAAGTAAAATAAAAAGAAAACTTTGAGATTAAAGGGGTTAACCTCTCAGTTTAGTTTCAGTATTTTATAGAATGGCCAATTCTTAACAGGTTTTCAAATGTTCTTAATTTCTTATATTTTATTGTTTTTAATTTATTTGCTTTCCTCTTCTGACTGGGAGGTCATTGACCCTGGCAGCCATAAAACTATTGCACTTTGAGGCTAAAATGTTATCGTAATTGTTACTTTTTATTACTTATCTTTCTATCCAGACCCTTTCTTCGTATTTCAGTCTCTTATTCAAATCAATGTATGGTTTCTAGGGTAATTTGGCTAACCAGATTGCTGAAATTGCATCCCGGGGAGCTGCTGAACAAAAAGCAAAAAAAACATAAATAATATAAAATGAATACCAATTGCAAATTCCTTCAGAATAGAACGCTCTAGTCTACAACATACTGAAATTTAGTGTAAAGGCGAACTTGTAACTTGTACCACATGAGATTATCAAATGTCATTGTAGTTTTACTATATCCATGTGAGGGTCTGTATATTGCTTTGAACTTTAAAGTAGTTTTAAATGTAATAGCATATTTGAAAAGAGATATGGGAAGCTGCTGACAAAGAATGTGTAGTCTAATTTATGGAGTATCTTAAGCACTGTTTAACTGCTTATCATAATTACAACATATTGATCCTAGTCTGAGCATCTCTTCTATGATAACATGTCATTTATAAGATCTATAATTCACAGTTTCTTCTTGATATCAACCTTCACAGTTTTCTTGGAAAGTACACGTTGTTACAGAGAAAACAAATAAGCACACCAATATACTTTTTGCTATCTAAAACGTGACCAATATTTTTCATGAACGGAGAACCATGCACAAGAGCCAGTTGGAACAATAGCTGCCTATAACTTCCCAGGAAAACATCCAATTTGCTGAAATGATACACAGAGCTCAGTTTAGCTTGTTGGACATGAACCCTCAACGTGGATTATCAGTTAAGAGATACTCTCCTTGAAGTTCATGCCTCCAATACTTATCTAATGTCCACCTTTTCCAGTGGCTATGTTCTGTACATTACTACTGATTACTTAATCACCCATGGGATACTCGCCTTTGTGACGCAGCATAAGTTCCCTGGCCTGCATTCTTACCCTTTTTGCATTCCATTCCATTCAGTGTATTCTTTCCTTTCAGCTTACTCTCTCAGTTATCCTCTCAATCAGAGGCTTCTGTCAGACCATTTACCCAATGAAAAGACTTGTACTTAAGTTATTATAAAGAAAGGACGCTACTAGATAAACAAAATCATGCAGCGCTCGTCAGAAGTTCAGAAACAATGTCGAAAATGTATTATGTTCAACATTTTAGCTTACATCAGAGCCATTGTGAGAATGTGGACAAAGGTTTTTTTTAGAGCCACATCACTGAAATAAACTGTTTATATTGCTGCATGATTTTGCTTTGTAATACCTTGGTATACTTGGCACCAAGGGATGCTTCTTTTTTTGCTTTGGAAGCTAGGAAGTTTTTCTGATTCAGGCAGACTATTAACTCTTCCTACTCTTCTATTACAACAGTAGCAGGTGAGGACAAAATAATTAATAACATAGTAGGCGAGGCTGATGGATCCGTCGGAATCAACCTTTTATCAACCTAATTACAGAGGCAGTTGCTCTTAGAGACATATTATGTTCAAAGAAATGTGGTTATTGGTATGTCTAAGGAAACGTGGATAATGTTCACCCACAATTATCTGACAATAGGGGGTCTTTTCAAAAATGTTATTTGAGTTATGTATGTGGCAATTGGCTGACCTGCAATTTTTCTGCTGACCCATCCATGTAAGCAAATTATTTATAAATTACTCACTTTTCAATATAGTTACTGTTTTCTTGTTGCTTTATTTTAGATACAATAGCCAGCATCAACATGTAAAGCTGCATCACTGTATGCCTTCCAATAATGTTTCTAACTTTTTCATATTTAGTGGGGAAAAGTGAAACGAAACATTCCAGTTTTTTTTCTTTCTATAGGACTGAACTGAAGCTTACTCGAAAAGCAGCATATGTACGATACTTCAACAGCTCAGCATTCTTCTTCTCTGGATTTTTTGTGGTGTTTCTTTCTATTGTTCCTCATCTACTACTCGATGGCATTTCACTCCGAAAAATATTTACTACCATTTCATTTAGCATAGTCCTGCGAATGGCAGTAACTAGGCAGTTTCCGTGGGCTGTACAGGCATGGTATGACTCTCTTGGAGTGATAAATAAAATACAGGTATGATTGAACAGTGAACAATAATTCTTATGCTATATGTGTGTAGAATAGAACAAAATAAACACTGTGCATATACTTTGCAATATTGGTTGCTGTGGGTTCTACAATTAGGAAACTGTTGTGCTTTTTATCACATAAGGGGATAGTGCAAACTGCTGAGGCATTTTAAACAAATTTAGTGTATTCTCAGTCTGAGTTTTTCATATACAGGTATGGGATCCGTTATCCAGAAACCCATTATCCAGAAAGCTCCGAATTACAGAAAGGCTTCTCCCATAGACTCCATTTTATCCAAATAATCCAAATTTTAAAAAAAATTATTTTTCTCTGTAATAATAAAACAGTAGCTTGTACTTGATCCCAACTGAGATATAATTAATCCTTATTGGAAGCAAAACCAGCCTTTTGGTTTATTTAATATTTATATTTGTATGAAGATCCAAATTACGGAAAGATCCATTATTCAGAAACCCCCAGGTCCAGAGCATTCTGGGTAACAGGTCCCATACCTGTACTGCTGTTGAAGAAACGTAGAAATACAAAGCAATAATATACAGTATTTCTCTTGAACTCTCCTTATATAATGAAAGAGCTGATAAATATACTTTACAAATACTGACAAATGAATAACTCTTTTTGAGCCTTGATTTTTTTTTGTAATCAAATAAGGAAATGTATTGTCTCCGATGAAAGTCTACAGTGGACACAAAGCACTAGGAATCTTATAATATTGATATTAATTAGGGATGCACTGAATCCAGGATTCGGTTCGGGATTCAGCCAGGATTCTGCCTTTTTCAGCAGGATTCGGATTCGGGCGAATCCTTCTGCCTGGCCGAACCAAATCCGAATTTACATATGCAAATTAGGGGCTGGAGGGAAATTGCATGACTTTTTGTCACAAAATAAGGAAGTAAAAAATGTTTTCCCCTTCCCACTCTTAATTTGCATATGCAAATTAGGATTTGGATTTGGTTCAGTATTCGGCCGAATCTGTCGCAAAGGATTCGGGGGTCCGGCCGAATCCAAAATAGTGGATTTGGTGCATCCCTAATATTAATATTTTGGCCTGAAGAGGTTTCTTCACCTTTAAAGGAAAAGGAAAGTCTGTTTGCATTTGGGGTAGTCAAATGTTAGGCACCCCCAAGTGATTGTATTGACTTACCTGAAACCTTGGGCCAGTGCTCCTATTGGCAGAAAACTGCACCAGCCCAGGGTTATACGAGTGAGCAGCACAGAGAGATCTTCTTCCTGCTACCTCTTTCTTTGCGCGGTTACGCATGTGCAGTACAACGAAAAGCCATACCTTAACTAAAAATTCGGCTATTGCGCATGTGTTTGCCCGGGGAAATATATGGAAAAAGGAAGACGGAAGAAGATCGCTCCGTGGTGCTAGCTAGAAAAACCCCGAGCCGGGGCAGTTTTCTGCAGATAGGAGCACTGGCCAGGGGTTTAAGGTAAGTCAATACAATCACTTGGGGGTGCCTAACATTTGTCACGCCGAAGTGGAAACAGCCTTTCCTTCTCCTTTAAACAACACAACATTATATATGTATATCCAAATCAAAATGTTTTCTCTGCACTATGCAAGGCTATTTTTAACACTTGCTTACACTAAATTGCATATGCAAATACATTTTCGGATTTGGTTTGGGATTTGGACAAATCCCAAAATAGTGGATTTATTGTTGTTATCACATGAAAAACTCATAAACAATAATCTGTGGTTAGTATCAAGAAACAGAATTGTTACACTCGTGACTATGACCTGTCTCCACTGAGGCTGCTCCATGGCATACAGTGGAAGTTCTGTCAGGGGGTCCTTTTGTATAAACTGGTCAGAGAGGAATCTCAGTTTGGGGGCAAGGTTTCAGCACCACGGAGCTTCAGATTGCACTGCTGAAAATAATATCTATTTGATTATATTTTACAGGATTTCTTGCAAAAGGAAGAATATAAATCATTGGAATATAATTTAACAACCACAGAAGTAGCAATGGAAAATGTTTCAGCATCTTGGGACGAGGTCAGTCTGTATTCGGCTGTATACTGCATAGAATCCCTGTCTAGCAATGATTGTAGAGTGGATTATAAATACATTATGATTATCACCACAGAGTGGTACATTTCAACATATGTGTGGCCAGCAGTTTTTCATTTTGCCTATAAGCAATTTATGTTCTTAAATGTAAAGGCAATGTAAAGGCATACATTAAACAATGATGAAGTCTGAAGATGTAATTATCAATAAACACACAAAAATAATACAGTCATTTGGCTCATTTGTCCAAGATTGCCTGATTTTGTACAATCAGGTAGTATTGATTGGGTCACATGATGAGCCCCTGTAGAGCCATTGGCAGCAGATTTGCTTTTTGGAAAAATACAGTAATTGTCCTAGAACAGTTTGAAACCTGCCTGATTAATATCTGAACAAGCACTGAACAGATGGTGGTGGAATTCTAGTCTCTAATGATACATTTTAAAGGTTCAGCTACAAATGTCTTTATCCCCAGTAGCCATTGTGCTACATACAACAGCTTTTTCTGCTATGTTTCTTTTAAAA
The DNA here is from genome assembly GCA_038501925.1 of Xenopus petersii. Taxonomy (NCBI): domain Eukaryota; kingdom Metazoa; phylum Chordata; class Amphibia; order Anura; family Pipidae; genus Xenopus; species Xenopus petersii. The sequence continues at coordinate 54,436,820 of CM076677.1, forward strand.
TATGACCATAACCACAAATAACATTGCAAAGCACAATCAAGAGGAAACCTTGGTAACACAATAAAATGTTACGAGTAAGCCTTTCACTTTCTGGTTAAGACAATGATCTCAAAATGCCATTCCCACTCATAGTATTATTAGGAAATCATCAAGGGTGTCTCCTGATAATCTTTTTTCCTTTTCAGGGAATTGGAGAATTCTTTGAAAAAGCAAAGCTAGAAGTAAATGGAGGGAATATTTCTAATGAGGATCCAAGTCCATTCTTTAGTAACTTTTCCCTGCATGTTGCTCCAGTTCTCAGAAACATCAATTTTAAGATTGAAAAAGGACAGCTTTTGGCAATTGCTGGATCTACAGGGGCTGGAAAGGTAAAAGAAACACCATCACTTTTTAAAATCTCTTGTGGCATTACAAGTACGGACGAATTCATTCATTTGAAAGCATTTACATTTTTACTGTTTCAGCGAAGAAGCATATAAAATTAATTGGTTTAGCTTCTTGAAAGCGATGGTGTCCCTTCTCAATGCATGCAAATGATGTTGTTAGATCAGTGTTTTCACCTCTCTCTCTCTCTCTCTCTCTCTCTCTCTCTAAGGGGCAGATTTACTAAAGGGCGAAGTGACTAACGCTGGTGATGATTCGCCAGCGTTACCGCTTTCAGGCACTTCGCCAATTTACTAACGGGCATAGTCGTAACTTCGCTAGCAAAAGAGATAAAGGCTAGAGGTCATTCGCATTCTATCGTCAGGTGAATTTCCGCAAATTCACTAAGATGAGTATTTTACTGAACGTTACCTCTTTTGGCCAAGTCACAATTTATTATTATTAATAATAGTAATAAATTATTTAGCCTTTTGTTCAGCAACTCCTCGGTTTAGAATTCAGCAGCTGTGTGGTTGCTGTTGGGACCTAATTTACTAAACAGATAGTAGATTGAATGAAAGATCGGAATATGAACATGAGATGGTCTGACTAGAAAGATAAGTAATAAAAAGAACAATAACTATACAACTGTAACTTCCCAGAGTACAATCAAGAGGCAATCTCTAGCTGATTGGCTACAGGTTGACCCCCATTTGAATGATGGAAAGAGGTGTAAGAAGGAAATTAATTAAACAACATGAAAAACATAAAACGGGAATTCTACTGCACATTCATGTCAGGCAACAGCTATAGGATCCTTCATCCGGAAAAGCGTTATCCAGAAAGCTCCAAATTACAGGAAAGCCATCTCCCATAGACTCCATTATAATCAAATAATAAAATTCTTTCTAAATAATTTCCTTTTTCTCTGTAATAATGAAACAGATTTTTGTACTTGATCCCAACCGAGATAGAATTAATCCTTACTAGAGTCAAAACAATCCAATTTAATGTTCCTATTTAATTAACGTTGAAATTATTTTTTTAATATATGTAGGGGGCTATTTATTTAGACAACATTTTTTACATTATTTTATAATAATATAAATTCTAATAATTGAAATCTGACTTAACCCCCAACCATGATCTTGCTTAATTAACAAAAAAATCTTAATTAACTTAAATTTTTTGATTATCAAATGAAAACTAGCGTCAAACAGCCTGAAACTAACAACAATAAAGGCAAAAAACTATAAATAAATAACAATAAATAAATTACAATAAAGGCAAAAAAAGGTTCCAATTGTTAAAAGGACATCTGACATTGACTTTTACATGAGTTTGACATTTTTTAGCAGGAGTGTTTTCATATTTGGATTTTTAGCAGCTTCAGAGTATAATAAATCTCCAAAAAATTTAAGTTCTTTTACACTTGACTTGACCAGAAAAAGTTTGAGGTTTAATAAATTGGCCCCTAAATGTATGGAGATCCAAATTACGGAAGACATTTAGGTATACACTTTTGCTGTTTTGTACATATCTGCAGAATATATTTGTACTTTATAAAAACTAGATTATAATAATAATCTTTACTGTGTTCTATAGTGTTTTAAGGGATTAAAATGCGTTAAGTATCTACTGCCTTTTTTTCACAGCTTTCTGTTTTTATTGCTGAATAGCTTTTTTTGCTAGTAGGGAAGGATATTTCACACAGACTTCTCAATTAATTTGTTACTTGCCTGTAAACTGTTAACTCTGCTGTGCGTAATACCATCTCTGAGATTGTTCAGCAAAATGATTTATGCTGTCTGCTATATTTCATTCTAAGCCCTAAGTTAATGCTGACCTTAAGCGGAACCATGAGATAAGGCCTAGCTTCATTTAACACCTTTCAGTGTATTTTTCAGTTCTGATAACAAGTAGTTGGCTACTTATTAACTAAGAAATGGCATGTCATTAAGCTACTGGAACTTCATTGTAGGTATGTTTTCTTAGTCATCCTGTTTATATAATTAGATATTGCTTGGGAATAATTTTTTTAAGTAAAAATACCAATATAAATCCAGGGTTTCCTTAGTTAAAGTGCAAAAGGGACATTGACTTAGGGTTGAGAGATTCTTGGGCCTCATGTGACTGTACCTGCGTTTGTTATTTTAATACTCACCAGCCACTTCCCTCCTACAATATTGGTCTGATGTATGATTCCCAAGGTCACAGTTGTTGGAACCTTAAGGGACCCTTCACTTTTGGTGAGCTCTCTTCTGCCCCATTTGGGAAATCTCACCCCTTGCAGACAACTAAGCACCCAAGTACATTTTTATTGCTGCAAACAGGAATAAGTGCTAGCGCTTACACTAAGGGGCAGATTTATCAAAGGTCAAGGTGAATTTTCTAATGAAAATATATATTACATAGATAATACACAGCAATGAGAAACCTGTAAAATATATTCTTATAAAGGTTGCTTAATGCAGAATGCTCCCTTTATATGTTCTTCAAACTCCTCTATTTCTATAATATCTAGCACGCAACAGAACTTGAGCATACAAATGTATTCGTTGTTGCACTGTGGACACAATTCTCTGTGCTGCTCATAAATGATCTTATACGATTTGGTACTGATTGTTGTGAGGGTGGACCCTGTGAGTCAAGCTGTCAATAAGTCAGGACCATCACAGTTTATCAGTTTTGCAGAGAGTTCATTTCATTCAGGTTTAACAAAACCAAAGCTGTATAGTATACAGAAAACAACAGGATGAAAGACCAAATGCTCCAGCAAACAGCACTTGCCTTTTCTACTTATGTTAATTTTAATGTGAAGTGGCCCTTAAGTACATTAAATAGACAGTTACAATCAAAGCTTGAGCTCCATTTCCTAAAACACACCTAGGTGTTATAAACAGCGCATTTATGTATAAATATATTAAATAGTAAACACTGGAAATGCTCTTGTGTGGAAAAAATTGTGCAAAAATCGGAATCCTACAATTTTTATGGATTTATCGCCGAAAACCTCAACTTTTTAGGATTTGACGTCTGAAACCCCAAAATCTTTGGATTATTGAACGAAACCCAGGGCAGATCAAGTTATCTTTAAAATGTCAACGGGACATCTGCCATTGACTTCTAAATGAACTCGCCAGGTCTGAATTAGAGTACTTTTTTGTTTGGACATTTAACACCATCTGGGTTTAATAAATCTCAAAAAATTCTAATTTTTTTCTATGACAAAATTTTGTTTTTTCCCTTTAAAAGTCGGACCAGAAAAAAATGGGACTTTAATAAATAACCCCTGAACTTTTTTTAATGTATATAAAATTCAAAGTTTGAATTCAAAGTTTTTCTGCTGATAGACCTACAGTAACTTAAGTTCCTAAACCTGAGTGTTTTGCCAACCTGACTGTCACTTCTGAACCTGCCAGTTACAGTTTCTAAAACCAACATACTGCAGCACACATATGGCAACTTTCTCATCAAGGAACATGGGCGATAGTATAAGTAATGCCAACAAATCATCAGGCAATTACCTTTAAAGGACATTATATAGAGAAAGCAAAGACAACGTAATTATTGTAAAAGTTAAACTTCTGGTGTTAGTATTGCTTTAAACATCCAACTCTTGTAATAATATAGCATTTCTGCATATGGTATAATAATAATAATAATTCAGGAATAACAGAAAAATATACTGTATGCAGTATTGTTCTTTATTTGGCAGCTGTGGAGCTAGCTCATATGTTATGGGTAAGATTACCTTGCAAATGTCTGCCAACCCAACCTGGCTTAAAGGCAGCAAGAAGCAATATTAGGCTACACATTGCCATCGCTTGGTCTAACCCAGGCTGAAATGTTAAGTAACTGCTGGAGCTTGATCTAGATAAAAATAAAAAGATTGTCAACAGAAAATAACAGCCTGTATAAGGCTAATTGCACACTTGATTATTTTCAGGCTGAAATCCACCACTTGTGCACTGATAGCTGAATGCCACTGATGCTACTGCCAACAGAGATGAGGCCGTTTTTGGCAGCACAGGGTGGTATGTGGGATATTAGCATATAAAATAGATAAAGCGTTACTTAGGTGCCTTCCATATCTTTATAATGGTATTTAGTTAATGTATTGCTCAAGTCTTAGCAAATTGCCAGTGTCATGGTGAATTTAGTGCAATTCTTCACTTGGACATATGCCTTTTAATACAATGGCCAAATGGCAGTTAGAAACAACATTATATTGAAATTTGTGTAGAAACAACAAAAAAAATCACCAACACTCAGTCTAACCCACTAAAAAAATGACAAAAAGTGCCCAAGCCTTTTTTTGCTCTATTTTCTGTATCGTCTGCATCAGTTACACACATTTTGTGTCTACCTACTATGATCAACTGATCATATGTTATTTTTTTCTGTGTTACAGACGTCTCTATTGATGATGATCATGGGAGAACTGGAGCCATCAGCTGGTAAAATAAAGCATAGTGGAAGGATATCATTTTCTCCTCAAGTATCTTGGATCATGCCAGGGACCATCAAAGAGAATATAGTATTTGGCGTTTCCTATGACCAGTACAGATACTTGAGTGTTATAAAGGCCTGTCAGCTGGAAGAGGTTTGTTATGTTAAACACTTCAGTTATTTCAATAAAATACAGATAATTGATCTCTTTTTCTAAAATAAGTTATCCAGAAAGTTCCAAAACATGGCAGTACCATTTCTCATAGTTTATTATTTAAATATGTGGTAAACAACTTCTACTTTTTATTGATTTGCTCTAATTCAATACCTTGTACTTGATGGTAACTGGGCTAGCATAAACCCATCATGTTGGAATGGAGACAAAACTATACCGCAGGGTTTGTAAAATTTGAAATGTTTTTATTAGTGTTAAGAAATGGTGTTCTAGACGACAGGTATGGGATCTGTTATCTGGAATGTTTGGGACCTGGTGTTTTCTGGATAAGGGGATCTTTTCGTAATTTGGACCTCCATATCTTTAGTCTACTAAAAATTAATTTAAACATTGAATTAAACCCCGTAGGACTATTTTGCCTCTGATAAGTATTAATTATAGCTTAGTTTGGATCAAGTACAAGGTTCTGCTTTATTATTATGGAGAAAAATCATTTTAAAAAACTTTCATTATTTGATTAAAACTGAGTCAATATTTCTGAGCTTTCTGGATAATTGGTTTCCAAATAATAGATTCCATACCTGCACAGAAAACACCTTTATCTGGAAAACCCCAGGTCTCAAGTTTTCTAAATAACAGACCAATTTAATCTGAATTCCTCATATGAGACAAGCATTTCTTTATGAAAAAGTATTTTTATAGCCTTTTTTCTTACACTAAAGAATTAATCCAATAATTTGTATTTGTACAAAATTTAGACTCACAGCTCCTTCCAGTGGACTGCAGCCTATGCACCAAAAGAAGCAATGTTTTCTTCCCATAAGATCAGTTCCTTTGATATAACAATTATAAAAAAGTATGTGTACCAGCAGATGTTTTAAAAGGAGAAGTTAAAGCTACTCCATGTTCGGTTCTTGCGATGTTGATAACCTGACCACAGATAACCCCACTGTTGACAAAACATTCTCAAGAGAGGGTGAAGGAGGACATGACCTTTGTATTTACATATGAGTAATATACCTGCAGTGAGCACCAACCATTTGATTTTTTGGTGTGCTACCACAATTAATGTGGATATGGTCTTGTGGTAACATGGGTGTGGTTTAAAGTGGGTGCGGTTTAAAAACAGGAAGTGGTCAACACTGGCTTCCATTATTGGCCCTCCACCATGTAGGGCAGAAAAATTCCGGCCCCTCGGTACCACAGAAGTTGTACAGCACTGATCTGATATAAGGACCAAACATGAAGTAGCTTTAATTTGCCTATTTGACCTGTTTAGCTCAAGAAGTTACAAAAACCATGGTATGTTCAGCACAAACCCTATTCATTGCAATCTTGTTCAAATGGGGGTACACCACCCCTTTAATTTCTACCTTTGTCTAAATACATTTTTTGGATTTTGGGTAAAATCATGGATCCCTTGCTACTTGTGCCACCTTCCATTGCTCTCAGTTGTGACAATTAAGAGAGAAAAGTTCACATTTGGCTGATAAAAACCCTGTTTGGTATGCCATGAATTTGTCCATTTACTGTATTGCCTTATTTGTAGGACTATGGCAGTAAATGATTGTGTACTGAAGCCAATTATTTATTACCTATTATCAAACTTGGATAATCTACTTATTAACTTGTCTGAAATGTTTACAATACAATAACTACAACGCACCAGATGCTTAATATTCTAATAATTACTTTTATAGTAATGGTTTAATGCTTTGTTTCTAAAGTCTATTTAATTTCAGTTCAAGAGACAAATATTTCTCAATATATTTTTTGCCTAAAAAGGGCATTTTAGGCTTTATTGCATAATGTCACATGTAGTCCATTAGCAATGTGCTGTCCAGAAGGCCTGTTCCAGCCCACTAATAGTGGGTGCTCCTAACTTCTTACATCTACATTTCAGTTATTAAATGTTTTTGATTAAAAGAAGAATCATACACAAAGGGGCATATTTATTAAAGTTTTTCTGGTCAGGCTTTTTGTCACAAAAAATCAGAAAAAGTCACAGCGAGCAGACTTCAGAATTTATTATGCAACAAAACTGTAAGGGCTAGTCCACACGGGGAGATGCGCTTTTCAACAGTCGCCTGAAAAAGCCTGGCGAGGCATTTTCAGGCGACTGTTGAAAAGCGCATCGCCTCGTGTGGTTAGCACAGGCGTTTTTACATAGGCGCCCATACAAAACTGTCGCCTGCGCCGGTCGCGGCGACTGTCGCGGCGCTTTGTCGCCGCGACCGCAAACGCGTCGCTATCTCCCCGTGTGGAATAGCCCTAAAACAGTTAAAACAAACAAGCTAATTGTTTACTGATAAATTTGATATGAGATTGTGACCCTTGAACCTAGCGGACACAAGAACAATTCCCATCAGCACTTTCTTATTTCCACCACAGGGGACAATAGGGTTGCCACCTATCTGTTTTCACCCAGAGATTTCGAAATGGAATTTTTTGAAAATACCTAATTTAAAGATTTGGACAGGACTTGAATACCGCAATGATTAGCCAATCACCAGCCACACATCATAGCCCTGCCCGACGCCTTCAACGTCACCCACTCCACCCCCTGCCTGGAGCTTTCTGCCCCAAATGTGGCAACCCTAGGGGGCCCGTTTACTTAGCTCAAGTGAAGGAATAGAATAAAAAAAAACTTCGAATTTTGAATGTTTTTTTGACTACTTTGACCATCGAATTCGACCTTCGACTTCGGATCAAACGATTCAAACTAAAAATCGTTCGACTATTCAACCATTTGATAGTCAAAGTTCTGTCTCTTTAAAAAAACTTCGACCCCCTACTTCGCCACCTAAAACCTACCGAAGTGCAATGTTAGCCTATGGGGAAGGTACCCATAGGCTTTCTAATGTTTTTTTTGGTCAAAGAAAAATCGTTTGATCGAACGATTTTTCACTCAATTGTTTGATCGAACTATTTGCGGTAAAACCTTCGACTTCAATATTCGAAAGTCGAAGGATTTACATTCGACAGTCGAATATCGAGGGTTAATTAACCCTCGATATTCGACCCTATGTAAATCTGCCCCCAAGTGTTGCATTTAGCACTGTTTGTAACTACGTGTTGTAAGAGTGGGTCCTCAATGTAAGGTTCTTTTGTGGGCCCTCAATCACTGTAACTGTAGCACTTATTACACAGTTATCCTCTTATCTGAGTCAGTAGGTTGCACGCCCACTTAATTTGTAGTTTTATGGGACAGGGACTTTCTTTATACAAATGGTACTGTAAAATCGTACTGCTGGTTGCTTGCTATGGGTTGATTAAAACTAGCAGACATTGAATTATGCAGAGTGATGCCCTTGTTAAGTTGTCAAAAAATTGCACACAATTCAAATCAGATATATTTACATCTAATATTTGACCCACTGTAAAATTACAACTGGTTTAGCTGCTCAGAGAACTTTATACTTAGACCAAGTTTATCTATTTTCCTAAAAATAACAATATAGAGTCATTAACAGTTTGTTTGATGTGAGTATGGTAAAGCTCATAAACTTGGTGTCCCTGATAAAAAATAAATTATACTTTCTGTGAGCAGCCACTGTCACAAAATTGATATACATACAATATTACATCTGGACATACAATGTATAAATAAATTAATGAAATATTGTCTCTCCAATTTTATAACGCAAACTTTACCCAGAAGAACCCTCTAAAGTTACACAGCTGCTATGGGACCATACACAAGTTTCATACACATGAAACCAGCACATTTAGTAAAAAATGAATAATGGGAATATATATACAATCCGATGAAAGGTCAAACATTCCTGTTTTCACATAATTTCGCTTATTTCCCATGTCCTTGTCAGTAATTTTCTTAACAGCTTAAATATTTTGTGCCCGTATTAATCACTGAAGGTAAGAGTAGCATGCTATTTGTATTCATTGGAAGAGCTGTCTCATGCTCACCTGGCAATGGTTGTGCAATAAATTGTATTCCATGGGGCCCTGCTTTCTGACAAAAAGGCAGGCATCTATTATTCTGTAGAAAATAAGGAACAAGCTGACCTTTAATTTAACAAGAACAATAGTAAAAAGAAGAATTTGACATCCACATTTTTGGAACATTTTATCTGTAAAAAAAAACACCCACAAAACAAAACCTCTCGTGACCTTTATATGCTTAAGTGCTTCTGAAAAGCACAAATAAATTTAATGTAATGTGTTGCATATGTTGCTGTGCTTTACAATCATGGGAGCCTCTGGGCTTAAAAGTGGTCTCAGTGGTTGTATTTTGTAACAAATTGTATTAGGGCATGAGGGGGTGGCAAAAAAGTCTAAAAAGAGGAGAGAAAACCTTAAAGGAAAGCACCCATGTGCATGTAAAAAAATCAATATATAAAAAACATGAAGGGGGTGATTTATTAAAATCAAATTTTTTTCTGGTCGGACTTTTAAAGGGAAAAAAACTAAAACAATTTCTGGATTTATTAAACCCCCATGGTGTTAAAATTTTGAATAAAAAAGTACTCCAACTCAGACCTGCCAAGTTCACGTAGAAGTCAATGGCAGATGTCCAGTTGACATTATGAAGATATTCTGATCTGTGCTGGATTTCATTCAATAATCTGAAGATTTCATGTTTTCCGGCATCAAATCCAAAAAAGTGACCAAACCTGAAAAAAATCCTATGATTTGGGTTTTTTCATGATTTCATCAAGTCTTTTCCCACACAAGAAATCTTTGTGAAAATGTATTCATAAATATGGGGAAAGTCTGTGCGGATTTGGTAGGATTGATTTTCAGAAAATAGTGAGAAAATTTGGAATTTTGAAAAATAATCCCTAAAGTATTGCCTCTGGTGTACGTACAAAAAAAGCTTCAATTTATTAAAGTGATCAAAACATGTGCAGCCCACCATTTTGTGTACTCACAGGTGACCAGAATTCAGGGACAATCTAGAAAGCAAATAAACAGATATAAATAAATACCTGTACTTGGGTGCTGTCATATAAAAACATTAGAAAGTATAGTAAGTCACTATATACAGTGATGGGTGAATTTATTCGACAGGCAAGAATTTGTGGCGAATTCCCGCGATTCGCTGCCAGCGAACAAATTCACAAAACGGCGCTGGCATTTCTTTTGACGCCAGCATCCATTTTTTTTTGATGCTGGTGCATTTTCAACAGCGAATTTGCGCCAGTGTCAAAAAGACTGATGCCGGTGTTAAAAAAGACGCTGGCACTGTTTCGCAAATTTTTCGGCGAAGTCAAACTACCCAAATTCTACCATCAATATACACAATGGAGTACTACAAGGGACTTGCCATTAAAATGTTCACTTTAGAAATAAATATTTCTTATTGTGATGTCAAGTGCCCTCACTGTTCCACTTTGTGTATTGACAAGTGTCTTTGTGTGTGCTTTTGATCAACATGTCTGACTGGTACATTTTTTTGAAAAAAAATTGTAATTTTACCACTGGAGGCTGGAAATACTGCTTCAATGTATCTGTTGTTTTACTCTGGGAGGAGTAAATTAACTCATTCTGGTTATGCTTGATAGAACAGGCAGAACAGAAATAAGAGAGAGGCTTATAATGCTGAATTTTATCCCTTTTAACTGAGAAGACAGTGTGACCTTCTTCAACAGTCAAGTTGAGATGAAAGGAGGGTACACAAATTCACACTTTTTAAACCTAACATTTTTGGCATGGGAGTCAATTACATCAGCAGAAAAAGAGATATACTGAAAGTTTTCTAGCAACAGAATTTATTGCATTTTTCCAGCTGTAACACAAATATTGCTACTGATAAAATTAATCATAGCTAGTTAGTTGCAATATTGAAATTGGCAGCCAAAGAAAGACGTTGTATTCTTTGTAATCACCAATCAGTCCCTTTGTTCTAGTGCCAAAGCTAGTAAAAACCATTTTAGAATTTTATTCAATTAAAAAAAGGGAAGGCAAATCATGAGATCCTTTAACACTTAATAGATTTGAAAATGTATATTTCTTCTAATTAATTTAATCCCAGCTTATTTTTAGCCAAATTAAAAAAAGTTATATTATTTCTTGTCAATAGCTTTAATATAAATACATAACAGCATGTCTGATTCTTCCATATCACTGTAGTAAACATTTTAACCATTGTGGTTTAGAAAATGAGAGAGACATTTCAAATATTGCTGGTGATAAATCTCAGCATTGCAGTGTTAATGGCAAAAAAATGGTTTTCTTATCATATTTTTGGATGAAGTCTATTTATTTCCTTATAGAAACATGGATATTTCTTGGAGACAAATAAATTGAAATGTAAAGTTTTCATTTTACAATTTTCCTTTGGGTTGAACTAAAGACCACTTCATTGTATACTGGTACAATGCTGTTCACACTCTGTTTCCACAGGACATCTCAAAATTTCCAGAAAAAGATAATACTGTGCTAGGAGAAGGTGGAATTACATTAAGTGGAGGCCAGCGAGCAAGGATTTCACTTGCAAGGTAAAACCATTTGCTGTAATTTTCCTTTACTTTTTAAAATGCTTAATACATTTATTTAAAAAAAAAAAACATAAAAATATATATATTGTATTTATGTATAGCCTAATTATTAATATTAGTTATAATTGTTGCTTAAGCTTAGTGATGTCATTGGTGTCTCATGACTTACTTAACTCGGTAGTTTGAAAAATAATCAGTCCACTGTTATAAAATGTAGGTATATTAAAAGTCACCTTAGAATTCCATGAACTGTATATAAGGTCATGTAAATCCTCAGTAACTTCTCATATATAGATAACAATGCAATCATATGTATGTTCAACCTGTCTATAAAGTGCAAACAGATCATACTGCTTTCATGTGATAGCTGATAAAATGTTTTTGTTCACTAAAATACACAGCAGTTCATGCAGTTTTGTTTATTTGTACCTGAATAATGTAATGCTTCGTGTGTGTAGGTCTGACCACACAATTATTTTTGGCAAACTCTGGTGCAATTACATGATTGACCAAAATAGGAAACAGGCCTACCAATGAGACAGCTTGTCTTCTAAGTGGGTTTCATGGCTATGCCAGACCTCCATGGGCCTGCACTTTAAGGTAGCAATTCAAACAGCTGCATCAGAAGATGATGGGGCAGATTTACTAAAGTTAGAATGGGAAACTAGAATTAGAATTTTTGAAATATTTTTGATCAAAACTCACAAATTTGAATTTAAAACCACCAACTCGAATTTGAATTTGAGATTTATAACACCTCATCCCTGGAAACAGTTCGAATTTGATTATTCTCCACTTGCCAAGTTCATGAACAAGTCAATGACAGAGGTCCCTTGAACTATTTTAAGATATTGCTAATAGTAGTGATGAGACAATTTTTTGACAAGTTTCAAAAATGATGGCCTATAAACTCCAGGGAAGAAAAAAAATTGATGTGCAAAAGTCAAGGTTTTTTTTTTTGGAGGAAAACTCGATTAGGATTCGGTTGGCATTTGATCAATAGAACACAATAGAAGGAAAGAAATGCACTGCTTCTTTTGACAGAGGACTCACAGCACTACTTTGAGGGTTTACTGGGATATTTAGGTGGACCTTTCTGATAAGGCTTACTTAGAATTTTTAGAGGCTTTAGAGATATATTCATATATTTTAGTGCATCGTTCAGCATTTTTTTCCATTTGTACTTTTTATATTCACATCTTTTAATAACTCATGGCATTTGTGATTTTAGAGAAACACAGTTTAATTGTGGTTTCAAAAAGCTCTAAAACCACTAAAATCCAACCTTTAATAAATGGGCAGGGGCACTCCACCAATGAGGCGAGTTGAGACACTCGCCTCAGGTGGCAGCGCCCCCCTGGTTACCAGGGGCGGCAAAAATGCCGCTCCTGGTAACTAAGAGCCGAATTTCCGGTTTTCAACCGGAAATTCAGCTCTTCTAGTGCAGAGAGCGCAATTGCGCTCTCTGCACTAGCGTCGTGCAGCGCCCCGACCCCCTCCTGCGCAGAAAATGTGAGCGCCGTGAGGAGGGGTTGGGGCGGCAACGGAAGGCCGCCTCAGGCGGCATAAAGGCGCGGATCGGCGCTGTAAATGGGCCTCTAAATATTCAGCCAAGGTGGGCAGTCACTAAAAAGTCAATACTTATACTAAAAAGTTAATTACTTACAGTTTATGTATAGTGCACAAAGCATTTACCAACATAAACTTTAGCAGCAGATTTGCATGGATACCTTTAGGTCTGTGTGTTTTCAATTGCAATTTGATATTCCCTTCAAATGCCACCAATTTTACATTGTCCATCCTTCCACTGAATACTGTTAAGATACCTACACAGTAAATCAAATAACATGGATTTAGAAATAAGAAAAATGAAATGCATATGGAGTCATATTAGTACACTATTCCCTATTAATTTCTAACTGCAACAGCATTTTTTTTCCTGTCTAGAGCTGTGTACAAAGATGCTGACCTCTACTTGCTGGATTCTCCATTCAGTTATCTGGACTTGTTTACAGAAAAAGAAATATTCGAAAGGTATGTAACCAGCTCTTTTGTATATCTTATATAAACCTACATAAATATTTCAAGCAAAGCAATTGATTCTTTTGCAAGCTCATATAAAGTGATTTATTTCTTTTATGGTGAATTCAATTAGAAGTGCTGCATTGATTTGATGGTTTAAAAAAAATGGGTGGCACAGAATAAACAGTGCAATGTAATTGATGTGCACGGGCTTTTCATAAAGAAAAAAATACTTTTTAGTTTTTCATTAGCCAGAAGTTGCTGTGAGAAGCTATATGATATGGATATTTCAAGTAGGGATGCACTGAATCCAGGATTTGGTTCAGGATTCAGCCAGGATTCAGCCTTTTTAAGCTGGATTCGGATTCGGCCAAATCCTTCTGCCCAGCGGAACCGAATCTGCATATGAAAATAAGGGGCGGGGTGGGAAATTGCATGGCTTTTTGTCACAAAACAAGGAAGTAAAAAAAATTCCCCTTCCCACCCCTAATTGCAAATTTGTATATGCAAATTAGGATTCAGATTCGGTTCGGTATTCAAAAGAATCTTTCTTGAAGGATTCGAGGGTTCAGCCGAATCCAAAACAGTGGATTTGGCGCATCGCTAATTTCATGCAACCTAATTCATGTCATTGGGTGAGGATTTACATTAACATTAAAATTAGTATGGGAAAAAATAATCTCACATAATTTTTATATTTAAGTGATAGATACCATTTATTTTGTGCGGACATGGGAAATATTTCTTTGGTATGTACTCAGTATGTACTTTAAGTAAATACAAAGGGAATAACAGGAGCAAACCATAAAATTAAAGACCATTTAGCCAGTATATATAACATTTATTTTCAAATTTTTTTTTCAAAGACTGTGCCTAATCATATTCAACTATTGATTTTTACCTTTAAACAGAGACATATCAGAGTTAGTTTTACCTTATCATAGATTAAATATTGTACTATACCTTGCAAACAACACTGCACCATGGCAAACATACAAATTATATTTCATACTTGTTTTATCTGGCATCTTACTGTTAAGCCAATAAAGGGTAATGTCTGTTTATTTTTAATTTTAGTTGTGTTTGCAAGCTAATGGCAAATAAAACAAGGATTTTAGTTACATCTAAAGTCGAACAACTTAAAAAAGCTGACAAAGTGCTTATTTTGCACGAAGGAAGCTGTTATTTCTATGGAACATTTTCTGAACTTGAAGATCAGCGTCCTGAATTCAGCTCTCATTTGATTGGATTTGATCACTTCAATGCAGAAAGAAGAAACTCTATAATAACTGAAACCCTGAGACGATGCTCCATTGATAGTGATCCCGCAGCTGTTAGAAATGAAGTCAAGAATAAGTCGTTTAAGCAGGTTGCAGATTTCACTGAAAAAAGAAAGAACTCTATTATTAATCCTCGCAAATCAAGTCGAAAATTTTCTATCATGCAAAAAAGTCAACAACAGATGAGTGGAATAGAAGAGGAAGCTATGCCAGCTGAGCAAGGAGAACGAAAACTCTCCTTAGTACCTGAATCTGAACAAGGAGAAGCCAGCCTGCCAAGAAGCAACTTTCTTAATACAGGTCCTACATTTCAAGGCCGCAGGAGACAGTCTGTGCTAAATCTAATGACTCGCACCTCCATTTCTCAAGGTTCCAATGCCTTTGCCACAAGAAATGCATCTGTTCGAAAGATGTCAGTAAACTCTTACTCCAACTCATCATTTGACCTGGATATATATAATAGACGGCTATCACAAGACAGTATTTTGGAAGTTAGTGAGGAAATTAATGAAGAAGATTTGAAGGTAAACTTTTATTTTTAATAAACTGTAAAGGAATAATCTGTACAAGGGTTCGCTGTTTTGAGCATTTCATTTTTAATAAGGATGCTGATTGTGCTGGTGATAATATAAGTCCCTGATTTCATGTAGCGTCAAAGATCCAATTTTAGCACCAGTTGACTGGTCATCTGGGACAGGAAATTTATAATGTTAAAACATAAAATAAAAGGCACAAGGAAATTTATTTTTTTATGACAATAATGTCATAGTACACATGATAAGCCTTGTACTGAACACTATGGAATTCTGGCATTAAAGTAAACCAAATTGCCTGTTTAATAACGGGAGATTTGGCTCTTAAAGTTACCAGGAGCAGCTTTTTGCCGCCCCTGATAATTTCTGGGGAACTGCCACTTGAGGGAAGTTTCTCACTTTGCCTCATGGCAGAAACACCCCTGACTGAACATTGGATCAAATGTAAAGTTTTAGACCATCATCCACCAGTACAATCTCCATGTGGTTGACAAAAATAAATAACACTCCTAAGTTTAGTGTTTAGTTAAATGTATAACTTTTCTCATTCATCTGGCTTTAAAACCTTCCTCTAATCTCTAGGACCACTATAGTCTCAAGGTGAGAAAGAAGGAAGAGAGTGCCAACCCTGTATTTTAGCATTAAAACCCATATCTCAGAGTACATTGAAGGGTATCCATAGTTCTTCTGCCCTCCATTCATTACTGCCATGGTGCATCTCGCAGTCCGGACAGACCATTAGTATTAAACTGTAATGGCTGTAAACTACACCCTTCTGATCTACCCCATCTTATTGTATTATATTATAGAAGAGGCACTGGTATTTGATGCACCCCTGGTTGTTTTTATCCACATAAATGTGCAGTTGGCCTTGGCTATAACATTTGTCTTTCACTTTACAGGAATGTTTCCTGGATGATACAGACAGCCCATCACCAACCACCACATGGAACACATATCTAAGATTTCTTACAGCTCACAAGAATTTCATTTTTATTCTTGTATTTTGTTTAGTAATATTTTTTGTTGAGGTATGTTACATAACATATTTCTGATTTTGAAATATACAAAAGTTGCAGCTAATTGTCAAGTCTTACCTTACTATGTAGGTCATTTATTTAATATTTTCAATGGTATTTTTTGATCTTTGATTATCATATCTCTTTGGAGATTTAGCCAAAAAGTATACTGGTAACAATAAATAGAGGCACTTTTTGATAAACCATTTGTTCTCTTCCTGACCATCTGCCAGAGCAACCAAATGCTTGGTTAGATGCCTTCGCTAACCATGCCCATGTTAAACATGAAGAGATTAGTGACTTAAAACATCCACCTAAAGAGATATCTTTGCTGCAAAATCTAGATGCCTAAAATATACTTAGATTAAAAAAAAAGAAAAAAAAAGTAAATCAGCAGGAAAAAAATAAATTAAAGCTTTTGAAATTTTAATTCCAGCTCAAAAATTAATAAATCTGCTCATAAATGCTATATAATGATTGTATCTAAAGATCAACAGTAAATGTTATGCATCTAAAAGTGTATATGTTGCTGCTTGCTTGGTTTAACAGGTTGCTGCTTCATCAGCTTGGCTCTGGATTATTAAAAGGTAAGTAGGTTTGTTTTTATTAACAAGATTTTTTATAATAGACTTTCCTAAATAAAAAACGACAAAATCAGATTAGTATGGGGTTTGAAATCAATTTGTTCTGCATTTTAACAGGAATTGAAAGCCAAATGTGTGTTGCACTGTATTGACTACAGGGGTCATTCCTGCCATCTGTAATCCACCATGTTTTGTGCACTTTTGTCTCTACCCTGCACTTTATAAATGGTGCTCCCTTGTGGAGGACAGAGAATGATTATCAATGAATACATTGTTGCCTGGCTGCCTGCATTTAAAAGTGCTGTATTCATGATCGACAGGCTTGGTGAGGCACATAGCCACCCCCCTTTAGCTCTGTCTTTTGACAAGTGAGTCATTTAGACACACAAGTTCTGAAGCACCAACAGGTGTAAGGATGGGACCACCTGCCCAATGCTTTTATCAGTCTTCTTAGAGATGCTTTTTCTTCCCTTTTCCTTTATTAATATGGGTTCATTTATTTCTGTAAGTGTAATAAATGCATACCAACTGGTTTTTTTAGTTTGAGACTTTTTTAAAGGAACACTAACCTCATCAGACACTGAGGCGCAAATTCACTAAGCGCCGAAGTGCCGAACGCTAGCGTTAATTAGCTAGCGTTTGGCATTTTTGGTACTTCGCAAATTCACTAACGAATGCTGGCGTAAATTCGCTAGTGTTACTTTGCACACTTACGCCAGGCGAATTTTCGCTAGCGATGTAACTATGCAAATTCACTAACTTGCGCAGTGTACTGAACGCTACCTTTTATGCTAGACTTCCTTCGCCATCTCAGACCTGGCGAAGCGCAATAGAGTAGATAGGGATTGTTTCCAAAAAACTAAAAAAAAATTTCTAAGTCCCAAAAAACGCTGACGTGTTTTCTACATGATGGGTGATAGGCTGAAAAAGATCGAAAATTTTTTTTGGGGCTCCCCTCCTTCCCCCTACATTTCCTGACTCATGGCAACTTACCTAGACAGTGGGCACATGTGTAGGGCAAAATAAAATTAATATTTGCTGATTTGAAGGTTTTCTAGGCATTTGTAGTGCAGATACGTGTTCCTCCATTGAAATTTGAATTTCGCGCTGCCTGGCGCAACTTCGCATCTTAGTGAATTTGCCCCTGATAGTTTTCTTCTTAAACTGATGAACATGCCAGAAATTGCCCCCTATTACCACCAATTGGTTTGAAAGTGAAACACCTGACAGCACCAGTCCTTTTGCTTTTTAGAATGTTAGATCTTTGTCTTTAATATTTTTTCCATTATATTAAACATTTTTTTCTTTTCAGAAATGCTCCTGCTATCAACATGACAAGTAATGAGAATGTATCTGAAGTATCAGATACCCTTTCTTTTATTGTAACAGACACTAGCTTTTACTATGTGTTCTACATTTACGTTGGTGTAGCTGACTCCTTACTGGCCCTGGGAATATTCAGAGGTTTGCCTCTGGTACACAGTCTTATATCAGTCTCCAAAGTGTTACACAGGAAAATGCTGCATGCTATTCTACATGCCCCAATGTCAACTTTCAATACAATGAGAGCTGGTAAGTTTGTTTGTATGTCTAGCTGAGACGAATGCAATGTAATTTAAAGAGCTGATGTGTTTCATTTTGATTCTTTTTCTTCTAAAGAATCAAATTTTACTACTGTATCGTCATTACTAGTATAGAGAAGCTGTCTATACATAATTCCTTATTTTCTTAACAAAACATTTTAGACCTTCCAGTTGTTTGATATTTTTAATCCTGAAAACACTGCTTGTTTTTTATTTCTTAAATATATTCCTCGTGTGGTTATTGCTTTGCTTTATATTTTTTTCATTTAACAGTTTTGAAAAGACAGCGATGCAGTATATGGCCCCTCAAAATTATCTGTCCTCTTGTCCTGTGAGCTAGTTAGTTAAAGTACCTGGCTGGCCCAGGTATGGCCACATTAACTCATGTTACTGCCCTCTTGCTACACCGCCACAGTGGCTTAAGTCAATGCTCTAGGTCTACTTGCTGGGGATTCAAACAGAGGTCCTTGTGTGTTTCAGACCTACCATTACCTATAGTAGGGGTTTAAAACACAGCAGGAGGGCTATGGGACACATTATATAAGTTATGTATTAACCAGACAGTCCTAGGCAATAGTAACTTAAGATTTATTTCTAGTCGACAAATGCAAATGGGAAAACAAGCAGTAATTGAACAGTGACAATTTCAGCCCATGGTCAAGAAACCCTTTTCCACTAATCACCATTTAGTCTTTTGTTTGTTTTTATTATTTTTTAAACTGTACATATCCATGACCTTGGTATAGATTTATGTTCATTTCATAAAGTGCCAAAAAAAAAATATTTTCTTGCTTAATTCTACTTCATATAAGGAAATGCTTACCCAGCCATAGATTATAGTACATAGATTATAGTACATATGTGCTGTCATGCTTAGGGTTTCAGTTTCATTTTTGTTGGGCAACAGGGACTTAGAGCCCACTCACTTCTGAATGCCTAGGTATGCCCCCTTCAGACTACTTGTAAAGCGATCATAGATTGCTATGGGAAGAGTGTAATAAGATTGCACATACATGTGATATGGAGGCTTAGGCAAGGCAGAAAATGTTATCAGAATGAAGCTGGGTTACATAAAATAACAGTTAAACAATTTCTGGGGGAAATTATGGAAAAAATTAAAGTTGCCATTTAATTATACTACTATTGTTGATACAGTATTGGCTTTTACCATAAAAAGAGTTGATAATATGAACCATGTTAATAAAATCTTATTGTTATCTGGATTTCTATGCAGGTCGGATACTTAACAGATTTTCAAAAGATACAGCCATATTGGATGACATTCTACCTCTGTCAATATTTGACTTCACGCAGGTATGCCAACAGTAATGTAGCTAAAGCACTGAGTGCAAAATTTAAACTGGGCCCCACCACCTATATCCGCCATTCTCCTTACTGGTTACTTGATTCTTTATTAAACACGTTTCCACGTGCCTTGTACTTTCCAATGCATTTTTTATTATTTGAGGGCAGTCTTTATTGCCATATAATGGAATATATGGAATTATGAAATATATATGGAATTATACCCAATGTTGTAATTCAGACTGTCCTAGAAAAGTTAATCCACGCACTTATTGCAATACCACACATATTATTTAGGAAATAGAAAGTATTTTATGCTTTTATTTGGATGCACCTTTAGGTGCCTCCTTATACTTACAAAGGGAGAGTCAGTAATTTTGTTTTTGTGGCCCTAGAAAGAATCATCACTTTTTCCCCAAAATCTGGTTACCCTAAGGACTTAACCTTAGCTGCCCCTATCAGTGATATACAGTACGGAATTATCATGTTTACAAGACTGACAACAGCCATATTAAGTTTCCAGTGAATTTTCCTCATTTGTGTTTTCTTTCCCATTTTAATTTCTTTAGTCATTCTTTCCACATTGTATACCACTATATTATGTTATATTTGTGTGTACAATATTATTTTCCTGTTCCTGTGATACTTTTTTTAAACTTGCAGCTTGTGCTTATTGTGATTGGAGCAATAACAGTGGTTTCATTACTTGAACCTTACATTTTCCTGGCTACAGTGCCTGTAATTGCTGCTTTTATTCTCTTGAGATCATACTTTCTTCACACATCTCAGCAACTCAAACAATTAGAGTCTGAAGGTAAGGGACATTCAGCAAACTTTGGGTGAAAATTCGACAACCTATGTTCTGTATTAGAGCTTATTTAGAAAGTGCAATTACTAGACTGCAATGGGCCTTAGAGTGCCATATGCTAAGCACTTACACCAAGCTCTTGTGTTGTGCAAACTGTACTCTGTGCATTACGTCAGTGGTACAAGGGAGCCCTGTACTACTGTAAATACTTTCCTTGAGCAGGTATTAAGCAAAGGGTTCCATACACTCCTTTTACCTGTAGGCCCTCCTACATATCATGAATGATATACAAGTAAGGGTGCATGCCTATGGGCCACCCGCATGTATGCCACTTACATGACAGCAACTAGTTAAATGCTGCAGGTAGGCACTCCATGGAGCTTCACATAGTTGTGAACAGAGTTATGGGGCAGATTTAAAGTTTTTCTACTCATTTGAGCAGTTTTTTCAGTTTCAGATTTATCACTACTAGATACTGGATATCATGGCATGGATGAATGAAAATCGTCATAAACCTATTCAGAGAACTAGTCATTGTAGGACTCCCCTGTATTTTGGGTGCCTGAAACCCTTTCATAGTCCACCAAACTCAACTCAATTAAATGTATATCAACACTGCGAACTGTCAGTGGAAGCAAAAATCCTAATTAAATAAACCTCTAATGTAGGGAATTCTTTACTTTAAAGATGCTGGAAACTCTAGGAATGTTGAGCTAAGTTAATGGTTGAGGGGTGATTCCTCAAGCAAACTGCTGTGTTTTAATAGCATTTAAGAGCATCTAAATAAACATGAAAAAAGGATTTGTGTTGATTGTGTACACATATTTTTACCAAATTATAATTGGTTTATACCAAACAATATATTATTGGGGACTTTTAACGCATAGAGTGTTTATAGATTAGATTACATTTTCAGACACAGTGACAGTATGAAAGTATAACTGTTTTCCTTTCAAATATTAGCCCGCAGTCCAATTTTTGCTCACCTCATAACAAGTTTAAAGGGCTTATGGACATTGAGAGCATTCGGGAGACAGCCATATTTTGAGACCCTTTTTCATAAAGCATTGAATCTACATACCGCAAACTGGTTTCTCTATCTCTCCACCCTACGCTGGTTCCAAATGACAATAGAAATGATTTTTGTGATATTCTTCACTGCTGTTTCATTCATCTCCATTGCAACATCAGGTATTTGATTAAATGCTGGGCCGTAACACAATATATTTGTGTATGTATGTGTATATATATATATAATTTTAGTATACAGTATGCACAAAAGGGCTTAAAGGGATACTGTCATGGGAAAAACAATTTTTTCAAAATGAATCCGTTAATAGTGCTGCTCCAGCAGAATTCTGCACTGAAATCCATTTCTCAAAAGAGCAAACAGATTTCTTTATATTCAATTTTGAAATCTGACATGGGGCTAGACATATTGTCAATTTCCCAGCTGCCCCAGGTCATGTGACTTGTGCTCTGATAAACTTCAATCACTCTTTACTGCTGTACTGCAAGTTAGAGTGATATCACCCCCTCCCTTTTTCACCCAGCAGCCAAACAAATGAACAATGGGAAGGTAACCAGATAACAGCTCCCTGGTAGATCTAAGAACAATGCTCAATAGTAAAACCCATGTCCCACTGAGACTCCTTCAATTACATTGAGAAGGAAAAACAGCAGCCTGCCAGAAAGCATTTCTCTCCTACAGTGCAGGCACAAGTCACATGACTGGGGGCAGCTGGGAAATTGACAAAATGTCTAGCCCCATGCCAGATTTCAAAATTGAATATAAAAAAATCGATTTGTTCTTTTGAGAAATGGATTTCAGTGCAGAATTCTGCTGGAGTAGCACTATTAACTGATGCATTTTGAAAAAAACATGTTTTCCGATGACAGGATCCCTTTAAGTACACACTTATATAAATGTATACCTCTGTGAGAATTCCCTTGACAAAGGCCTTGGTGCTGAAACATTGGGGCCATTCTCATTTTTTGGCATTCTCTTGTTGTTGTCTTTTTCTACTCTGTATAGACAATTGGGTGGTATGTGTATTTGCTCTAATGCTCAAATACTGTATAATGTATACAGTATTGATGATTTTCTGACATTGTTGTAATTGTCACATAAATTTCATATAAAGATACATTTTTATGATACCACCCTTGTCTGATGAAAAGTTTTTTTGAGTGTGCATACCTAACATACTGTGTAGTATATATTAGGTTACTCGATGAAGGGGTAAACGTAGGTCTTTTGCACCTCTTACCATACACAGCTATAATATTTTTCTCCAAATTGTGTGCCTTCCATTGATCTATATTATCCAACATTCCATAAATGCCAGACTTCCAACAGAACACAGCAGAGCTTTTACAACCTTAAATGAAATTAACACTTTTACACATATATTTATTTATATATCTATTGCATAACAAAAAGAATCATTTTAAAATTACACTGTATTTCAGTCAACTTTGTCAACCTTTGACTCTGAAGCCAACAAACACTGTACTTATTTTTAGGTGCTGGGAAAGAAAAAGTTGGCATTGTCTTAACTTTGGCAATGAATATCATGAATACATTACAGTGGGCTGTAAACGCTAGCATTGATGTGGACAGCTTGGTATGTCTCTGGTAAAATGTATATGTTCCATTTAATCCTTTATAGAATCAACATCACTGACATGCATGAAATAATGACAGTTGTTTATGTTCTATGTTTCTAGCTTTATCATTAATACATCAGGGAAAATAAGTATTAAACACGTCAATGTTTTTCTCTGTAAATATATTTCTATTGGGGCTATTGACATGAAATTTACACCAGATGTCGGTAACAGTCCAAGTAATCAACCAAAACCAAATAATTCAAATCAAATAAATCCATAAATAAAGTTATGTATAGTAAAGTGGAATGGCACAGAGAATAAGTATTGAGCACCCTTACTGAAATGTATTTAATAACTTAATAGAAAAGCCTGTCTGGTAATATAGAGTGGATGGGTCTGAAGGTTGCATTTTTGATAATAGTGACCTTTACTAACAATCAATATTTATTATTGTGATCCACACTTTTATGTCATTTATATACATATTCATATGAATTTTATATTAGTGTAGGCATATTCGCAATTGTAACCAAGGGCTAAAATAAAAGAACACAGTTTCTGATAGCTTTAATGAGTATGCTAATAATAATCAGAGGACATTCCATACTCTGTGGTAAACTAATTAACAATATGCTTATTAATGAGAATGCCAAAATAATTGGTGTTGTAAAGAAGCTTATGTTAGATCTAATTAAGTTACACTGCAAGAATTTTAGACATTTTTGCATATATGTTATTTACACTTACTTTCAAAGGGGTTGTATTGAGTTTTTCGAGAAACATTTTATAATGTAAATATAGGATCTGCAGTATCTGGAAGCTGCTCCATTTAAAACGGATTCAGTTTCAAATCTTGATGCATTATATGCAGAGCAGAAATTGATGCTATTCTGATAAGATCCTAAGGAAAAATTGGCCACTAACAGATTTTCTGACATTATCTGTTAAAATGGCACTGGGCATTTATGAAATCAGCCCTCTATCCACATCATTATCTCTTCTGGGAGTGACAAACACTCAAAATCAAAATTACCCCCTCCATTCACTCATATGGTAATCATCTGCATTAGCAGGTACACTTGAGGGTCAGCTGATTCTTAGTTGAAAACATGGGCTAATACATTTTTAAGCAGAAGCACCGTGTAGGAATGCAGTAACTGTGTATATTACAGGGTTAACAATGGTATGTACTAAAGTAAAGTTAGTAATTAAAGGAAGAATCATTGCTTGAGAGGAACAAATGGTAATGTGGTAATGTGGCTTACCATGCAAAATATCGAAACTTTGTTGTGTTTTAGATGCGTTCTGTCAGCCGAATTTTCCAGTTCATTGATCTGCCAGCAGAAGAGTTGATAAATGAAAATAAAAACAAAGAGGACCAACTTTCTGAGGTCCTGATATATGAAAATGATTACATCAAGAAAGTTTGGCCATCTGGAGGTCAGATGACAGTGAAAAATCTTTCTGCAAAGTATGTAGATGGAGGCCACACTGTGTTGGAAAATATCTCCTTCACATTAAGCCCTGGACAAAGAGTAAGAATAATATTTGATAGACGTGATAAAAAAATTAATTTTATTGTGAAATTTGAGGCTTGATGTTATTATTTTGAAAACTGACAGGTAATACTTCACATAATCATAGCTAATGTATTAAAATTAAAGGGCAAATATTAATATATTATATATATATATATATATATATATATATATATATATATATATATATATATATATATCACCCACCCACCTCTATTCCTGGCTGTAATTTTCTCTAAGTTCTACTGAATTCCCGGAATCACTGTGACCTGGAACTGCTCAGACCGAAAACCCAAATGGCCTGCTCAAAATACAGTTTGGCAACACAGTTTGGATAGTTCTGCTCTGGTTTTGTAGTTGGCTAGTCAACATTAATAACTAAACTGTTTAAGTAAGGTGTCAAGTAGTTGATTCAGATTTCTTCTGCCTCTTTCCAGTTTTCAAATATGGGCCACTGACCAAAGCAACCAAAAACTATTGCTCTGTAAGCCTATTATTGTTATTGGTACTTTTTATTACTTATCATTCTGTGGGGCATGTTTACTAACATTGGAGATAAATATCTGGAGAGATTTCTGGAGATGTTGCCCATGGCAACCAATCAGCAATTAGATTTAAACAGCCACAGCCAAGTTAAGATCTGATTGGTTGCTATGGGCAACATCTCCAGAAATCTCTCCAGATATTTATCTCCAATGTTAGTAAACATGCCCCTGTGTGACTATGAAGATTTTCATTCATCCAGGTCATAGTATATCTAGTATAGGTCAATCTAAAAACAACTGGACTTGCTGAGTAATCAATGAACTCATTGATTACTCTGCAAGTCCAGTTGTTTTTAGATTGACCTATACTAGATATTATCATTCTGTGCAGACTCTTTCCTGTTCATATTCTTGTCTCTCACTGCCTGGTTGCCATGGTGAATAAGCTGGAGAGCTGATAAACAAAAAGATAAATAACTGAAAAGCCATAATAAATGAAGATAAATTGCAAATTGTCTTAGAATATCACTGTCTGCATCAAAGTAAAAGTTAATAAAAAAAATAAAAGAACCCCTTTTTACTTTTTAAAGCATATTGCCACCTAATTCTTAATATTTGTTTTATGTCTAACATTCCAGGTAGGCTTATTAGGAAGAAGTGGTTCAGGTAAAAGCACCCTGTTGTCTGCCTTTTTGAGATTATTATCAACCCATGGAGACATTCAGATTGATGGTGTATCCTGGCAAACAATCCCACTTCAGAAATGGAGAAAGGCATTTGGAGTGATACCGCAGGTAAGAAAACTGACTTATGGGGATCCTGTAGTGCTCATTTGGGAAGGCACTTGCGCCTTCCTGAGATCTGCATCCTGCCAATACTACATCATACCTCAGAATGAAGCTCAAGGTATGGAAGGGTGGGTGAGGGAGGGAAGGAAGGATGCATGTGTTCCTCCCCCTGGCCCCTTTTGAATCATGCAAAGTTTAATGCAGGCTGCACTTGATTCAAAGTAAAGTCTGCAGGTCTATTTGCCCAATGCCCCACGCAGTGGGTAAAGCTGAAAAAATTGGCAATTGCAACCTTTTTTACACTTTGCACACTGTGTGGGGCATTGAAACTGACCCTTATGATGTTTAAGGACATTTGAGTGACGGTGCATCTATTTTCTTATCAAATTGGTTTTTGTAATTATAAATATACATTAGCTTAAATAGATTGTTAATTATCAGCATCTATCCTATATAGCATAGCATTTATTTCTATATTACGAGTAAAATCACAGAATAAAAAACACAACAGTTCATTGCACCACATCGAGAAACATATCTGTACAGAATCCATATTCCTTGCAATGTTTGGGGGGATCACGTGCCCTTTCTCAAGCCGGTCTCTGCTACAGTGTCGCATCGTGTTCAAAGAAAGTATTTGATCAGGCAGGAATCACGTCTACTGTCACTGTGGAGACGTGACGCTCAAACAGATTCACACGGAAGCATATACCCAATCCCCTTACCCGAGCTAATGCTTGCTATTAGCAACACTTGGGGGCACATTTACTTAGGGTCGAATATCGAGGGTTAATTAACCCTCGATATTCGACTGTCGAAGTTAAATCCTTCGACTTCGAATATCAAAGTCGAAGGATTTACCGCAATTCGTTCGATCAAACGATCGAAGGAAAAATCGTTCGATCGAACGATTAAATCCTTCGAATCGAACAATTCGAAGGATTTTAATCCATCAATCGAACGATTTTCCTTCGATCAAAAATTTGTTAGGAAGCCTATGGGGACCTTCCCCATAGGCTAACATTGCACCTAGGTAGGTTTTACTTGGCGAAGTAGGGGGTTGAAGTTTTTTTTAAAGAGACAGTACTTCGACTATCGAATGGTCAAATAGTCGGACGATTTTTAGTTTGAATCATTCGATTTGAAGTCGTAGTCAAAGGTCGAATACGCCAATTCGATGGTCGAAGTAGCCCAAAGTATTTCTTCTTCTATTTCTTCACTCGAGCTAAGTAAATGTGCCCCATAATGTAATCACTACAACAAATATGGCTCATCATATTTTACATACTTGTACAGTATATATCTTCAAACAGTGTATCCAAATATGAGAACTCTACACTAGAAATGTATTCACAGTACAAATATCAACCCACAAAATTCACAAAAACAGATGCAGATGATCTCTATTTCAAGCCTGTGTATCCATAGGACTTCAGGTCTTTTAACTGCCAAAAATAGGTCACCTCCTCTCTTCATTGTTTAAATATGTTGGATTACTCTAAATTTCAGACCTTCCACTGTGTGTCCCATCTCCAAACTATGTCTCAACTCAACAAATATATTCCCCTACAGTGGCGGAACTACCGGGGGAACAGGGGGTGCGATTGCACTAGGACCCGCACCCCCTCTGGGCCCGTTGGTGGTTCACCCCACACTCGTTTATCTGTGCAGATCGATTCCGCTTAGTTATGTTTCTGTTCCCCCGATTTAATACAGTACACTCAATATTTGCATATGATCATTTTAGCAGTACATTTCATGCAAAAAGCACTACTGCAGATCCTTGTAGCCCAGTGATACGACACGGGTAAACTCCAATCTTTCATTTTTTACTTAAACAAAGTAATTAAAAAGAGTGACATTTTGTTTACTGTACCTTCTATATATTTGCTGAATTATAAGAAATAGTTGGCATCGTCTTACAATAGAAAATGTAATGTCAATAGTTATTTGGCAGAGAGAAAGAACAGCACATTACACAACACAAAATGCTATGCACCAACGTTTCCTTACAGAAAGGTGAACTTTTCTTTAAGTAAAAAAGCGGTTTTGGAACTCGCTAAACCACATAAAACAATGAGGTGGGCATTTTTTTTGTTATTGTAGTATTTTTTGTGTTTATTTAAATCTTTCATCATATCATTCTATCTTTGAAACATGCATTTAAAACTCCGCAGGTTCCTGTTATACTTAGCAAAGTTTGGCACTAGCAGTGTATTGTTTAAATAATTAATTTTCCTTCTGTCATCAGGGTATAAGGTGGTGACTAGTTGCTCCTTCTATCGCTTCACCAAATCTTATGTACACAACTGTGACAGTACTGGGGCTTGTAGTGAACACTTAGAAGCAAATAAACAGGAGGTTCCAAACAAATCAGGAAAGCTTTATTATACACACACGTCTATATGTGTAAAGGGGTTACATTTCCTGCTTTAAGGTGGCATGATACACACGTCTCTTCTCCCTAAGAATAAACTTTTATAGCCACTTTGGTGTCACGTATGGTATCCCAAACCCAGAACAAACCCCAAGGTCCCGGCCTCAGCTTACGCTTCCGTCTATGGCAGCTGCCTTTGACTTTGGGAGGAGCCCTCCTCTCCTCTACTCAGATGCTGTCAGGTCTAAAAGTGAGAGGACCAGGGAAAAAGTTCTGGGCAGGCAAGGGAACTTTAACATATTGTAACCCTTTCTTGGCAGGAATATCCAGGGCCACACTGTGGCGCTAACAGTATAGATCCCAAGCCTCCGTTAAGTGGGAGATTTGCAGGGTTTGGATAAGTTAAGTGCCTCCACCCAGGGATAAAACCAGATATTGGTGGCATACAACTCCCTGGGAACTGCAATAGCAGTGATTTGGGTACCAATTATAGCAGACAATAAACCACACAATAGGCAGATATGCAGTAATATGTAATATTAGGAATGCAATATATGAAATGCAATAAGAACAGTAAAATAACAATAATACAATGAATATTAGACAATATAAGTATCACCCTTTTGTATGAAAATGTCTACTGTCACTTTAAGAATGGTGAGTGTGCACACTAGGGGTCTGAGGGGATATACCAAAGTAGTAATAGAAGAGGCATGTGTTGCAACACTAGATTGATGCACCCCGGGGTGTGTAAGTGAAGGTCTCACCAACTCCCAGTGATAATGAAATTAAAAAAAAGATCCTGTGAGACAGAGCAGATACAGGGAAGCAGTCTGGCAGCTTTAATCCACACTGAGCTTGGAATACTGGTGTAGGGAAAGGCTTCCTAAATTCCTGAGGAGATCCATTGTCACGGAGGCTGGTGGGAAATCCACAGTCCAGATCCAATGTACACGCTGGCAACTCACTACAGGCTGAAGTCCTATCTATCCTACAGGGATTACTTCCCTAGCAATAGCTCAGGCAGCTGCACTAGTTCCAGTCACTATGATGGCTGACTGGAAAGGGTTAACTAACTCCCTGTGCTCTGACTATGGGATTCCCTATATGGGTAAATGTTCTATAGGTGAAATCCCTAGCTTCCTACTCAGATAAATCAGCAGGAACACTCACAAGAGAGAAGGAGAGATTGCAGGCTGCTCTCAGGGTATTAGTCCATGCTTTCCTCTTCTCTTCTTCCTGGTTAACCTAAGCCTCACTTTCATTTTGGCTCCAAACTTCTTTCAGAGAGGTCACAAGGTCAGAAGCAAATCCTTCTTGCTGATTGGCTAGGCTGTGGCTGAAACTGTCTCACTGCAGTGCAAGCAGCAGCCATGCTTTTGGTGGATCCAGATTTAAAGTCACAGGGTTATGCAGTTAGGGAAAGGGCAAATAACACTTCCCTACATTATACAGGAGGAACAGGGAACCGAGAGTGAAGTCGTGGAACAGGCTGTGCAGTCCAGAATCAGGAGCCAGGAGCGTAGTCAGGATAAACAGGCCGGAACAGTACCAGCTGGAACAGTACCAGACAGACAGTGCAGTCCAGAATCAGGTGCCAGGAGCATAGTCAGGATAAACAAGCTGGGGTCAAAACCAATAGGTAACACAATACAAATTCAGGATCCAGAAGAGTGGTCAAACAGGCAAGGGTCGGTCCAAGCAGCGATACAGCAAAAGGTCAAAAACAGGCAAAGGTCAGGAAGAGAAAATTAGACTACAATCAAACCCAGAAACTATGAGTCAGTGCAGTGCAGGCTTTTATAACCAGACTAATGACAAATGACAGCACTTTGTCTGCACTTACTACCACTAAAACACCAATAAAGGGGTATATTTATCAAAAAGTGAAGTTAGAGGTCGCCACAGTCCTCTAGCTCGAAATTCCGCCACTCTCCATTCATATATATGGGATTTTTAGAAGAGTATTTATCAATGGGTTAAAGTGAAAGTTCCTCCTTTGATACATCTTTCAAAATCCAATAGAAATGAATAGAGAGTGGCAGAATTTCAGGACTGTGGTGATCTCTAACTTCACTCTTTGATAAAAATACCCCAAAGGGTGAGTGCAGACAAAGTACTGCAGACTCCTGGTCTGTTTCAACCTTCATAATTGTGGGCAGTGTACTTTAACTATAGCATTTTTCTGTCCATAACTTTACTTTAAGAAGATATATTAACCCTTTAAATGCCACAGATCGTAGAATCTACGTTCTGTGGCAAAGGTACTTGAAATGCCACAGAACGTAGATTCTACGTTCTGCAGCACTTCCGGGTTCAGAAGCGGAGGAGCGGCTGTTAGAGCCGCTCGCTCCATTCCAGCTCGATCCCCTGCCCCTAGGCAACGAGCAGAGCAGGGGATCGAGTGGCCCCTGGGGCGCGATCGCCCAGGGGCCCAAAAACAGCAGCAGGCACGTGTTACTTACGTGTCCTGCTGCTGCAGCCTGCACCGGATCGACGATCTCCGCCCCCACAGCACACAGACAGGAACCACGAGGCAGATGTCTTCCAGGGAGTCTTCCTGATCGCCTGCAACAGTCTCCAGCGATTTTTTCAGGTTAGTGCAACAATTACACACACAAACACACCAACACACACTTATTACAGTAATACACACAGATTCACACTTACACACACTTACACATACATTTTTGGGGATTGGGGGGGTCACTTACACTCACTGCACTTACACACATGTGCACACGCACACACGCGCACATAACATGTAATTTACCATTTGTACACACGCACACGCACATACATGGCATTGTGGGGTTTTTTTTTTTTTCCTTATCGCATCGTCTCTTTTTTTGGCTGAAAAAAATGTTTTATTGCCATTACGAATAGCGTATTCGCTAACCGTACTGTGCAATATCTTTTTTATGTTATTTCGGTGATTATATTGCAATTTTGGGTATTTTGGTGCATTTTTAGCCATTTTATTGAATTTTTAGCCATTTTATTGCATTTTCAGCTCTGCGTATGTTGTGTTCACTTGTTTCTAGCCGTATAACCTGTTTGGCCCAGCTAAAATATTCAAACTGTGATTCTGACGGCCGATAACACTAGTCTGGAAAAAAAACATTGATTTTTGTGGTTTTATTGGATTTTTTTGCATTTCACTCTTTACTGCCTTATTTTGTTTTGCCTTGTAAATTTTATCTACTTTATATCCATTTGGGGGTCTCTGTGCGCCACATAGTTTGGTATATCTATGCATATTGGGCATCAAAGTGTTCAGTAGACCCCTGGCGTTCATATTTAGGATGTTTTATGCTGATACGTTACGAAATGTGGGGCATATAATGGGGTAAAATTCAAGCTTTGTGACGATTTTCAGAAATTTGATAAAAACCGTTATGTTCAGCATTGCTTTGTAGTTTGGCAGTTTGCAGTAGAAACACTTATTTACCCATATTGGATTCGTCAGAATGTGTACTTTCTGAAAATATATGGTTTTCTGGGGTCTCTGTACTGTTAGGGGGGTCTAATGTCGCATAATACACACACCAGGTGCTCATATTGCAGCAGCCAGCGCGTCAGCCGTGAAAATGTATATACACTATTGTCATTTGGGGGTCTCTGTGCGCCACATAGTTTGGTATATCTATGCATATTGGGCATCAAAGTGTTCAGTAGACCCCATGCGTTCATATTTAGGATGTTTTATGCTGATACGTTATGAAATGTGGGGCATATAATGGGGTAAAATTCAAGCTTTGTGACGATTTTCAGAAATTTGATAAAAACCGTTATGTTCAGCATTGCTTTGCAGTTTGGCAGTTTGCAGTAGAAACACTTATTTACCCATATTGGATTCGTCAGAATGTGTACTTTCTGAAAATATATGGTTTTCTGGGGTCTCTGTACTGTTAGGGGGGGTCTAATGTCGCATAATACACACACCAGGTGCTCATATTGCAGCAGCCAGCGCGTCAGCCGTGAAAATGTATATACACTATTGTCATTTGGGGGTCTCTGTGCGCCACATAGTTTGGTATATCTATGCATATTGGGCATCAAAGTGTTCAGTAGACCCCTGGCGTTCATATTTAGGATGTTTTATGCTGATACGTTACGAAATGTGGGGCATATAATGGGGTAAAATTCAAGCTTTGTGACGATTTTCAGAAATTTGATAAAAACCGTTATGTTCAGCATTGCTTTGCAGTTTGGCAGTTTGCAGTAGAAACACTTATTTACCCATATTGGATTCGTCAGAATGTGTACTTTCTGAAAATATATGGTTTTCTGGGGTCTCTCTACTGTTAGGGGGGTCTAATGTCGCATAATACACACACCAGGTGCTCATATTGCAGCAGCCAGCGCGTCAGCCGTGAAAATGTATATACACTATTGTCATTTGGGGGTCTCTGTGCGCCACATAGTTTGGTATATCTATGCATATTGGGCATCAAAGTGTTAAGTAGACCCCTGCCGTTCATATTTAGGATGTTTTATGCTGATACGTTACGAAATGTGGGGCATATAATGCGGTAAAATTCAAGCTTTGTGACGATTTTCAGAAATTTGATAAAAACCGTTATGTTCAGCATTGCTTTGCAGTTTGGCAGTTTGCAGTAGAAACACTTATTTACCCATATTGGATTCGTCAGAATGTGTACTTTCTGAAAATATATGGTTTTCTGGGGTCTCTGTACTGTTAGGGGGGTCTAATGTCGCATAATACACACACCAGGTGCTCATATTGCAGCAGCCAGCGCGTCAGCCGTGAAAATTTATATACACTATTGTCATTTGGGGGTCTCTGTGCGCCACATAGTTTGGTATATCTATGCATATTGGGCATCAAAGTGTTCAGTAGACCCCTGGCGTTCATATTTAGGATGTTTTATGCTTATACGTTACGAAATGTGGGGCACATAATGGGGTAAAATTCAAGCTTTGTGACGATTTTCAGAAATTTGATAAAAACCGTTATGTTCAGCATTGCTTTGCAGTTTGGCAGTTTGCAGTAGAAACACTTATTTACCCATATTGGATTCGTCAGAATGTGTACTTTCTGAAAATATATGGTTTTCTGGGGTCTCTGTACTGTTAGGGGGGGTCTAATGTCGCATAATACACACACCAGGTGCTCATATTGCAGCAGCCAGCGCGTCAGCCGTGAAAATGTATATACACTATTGTCATTTGGGGGTCTCTGTGCGCCACATAGTTTGGTATATCTATGCATATTGGGCATCAAAGTGTTCAGTAGACCCCTGGCGTTCATATTTAGGATGTTTTATGCTGATACGTTACGAAATGTGGGGCATATAATGGGGTAAAATTCAAGCTTTGTGACGATTTTCAGAAATTTGATAAAAACCGTTATGTTCAGCATTGCTTTGCTGTTTGGCAGTTTGCAGTAGAAACACTTATTTACCCATATTGGATTCGGCAGAATGTGTACTTTCTGAAAATATATGGTTTTCTGGGGTCTCTGTACTGTTAGGGGGGTCTAATGTCGCATAATACACACTCCAGGTGCTCATATTGCAGCAGCCAGAGCGTCAGCCGTGAAAATGTATATACACTATTGTCATTTGGGGGTCTCTGTGCGCCACATAGTTTGGTATATCTATGCATATTGGGCATCAAAGTGTTCAGTAGACCCCTGGCGTTCATATTTAGGATGTTTTATGCTTATACGTTACGAAATGTGGGGCACATAATGGGGTAAAATTCAAGCTTTGTGACGATTTTCAGAAATTTGATAAAAACCGTTATGTTCAGCATTGCTTTGCAGTTTGGCAGTTTGCAGTAGAAACACTTATTTACCCATATTGGATTCGTCAGAATGTGTACTTTCTGAAAATATATGGTTTTCTGGGGTCTCTCTACTGTTAGGGGGGTCTAATGTCGCATAATACACACACCAGGTGCTCATATTGCAGCAGCCAGCGCGTCAGCCGTGAAAATGTATATACACTATTGTCATTTGGGGGTCTCTGTGCGCCACATAGTTTGGTATATCTATGCATATTGGGCATCAAAGTGTTAAGTAGACCCCTGGCGTTCATATTTAGGATGTTTTATGCTGATACGTTACGAAATGTGGGGCATATAATGCGGTAAAATTCAAGCTTTGTGACGATTTTCAGAAATTTGATAAAAACCGTTATGTTCAGCATTGCTTTGCAGTTTGGCAGTTTGCAGTAGAAACACTTATTTACCCATATTGGATTCGTCAGAATGTGTACTTTCTGAAAATATATGGTTTTCTGGGGTCTCTGTACTGTTAGGGGGGTCTAATGTCGCATAATACACACACCAGGTGCTCATATTGCAGCAGCCAGCGCGTCAGCCGTGAAAATTTATATACACTATTGTCATTTGGGGGTCTCTGTGCGCCACATAGTTTGGTATATCTATGCATATTGGGCATCAAAGTGTTCAGTAGACCCCTGGCGTTCATATTTAGGATGTTTTATGCTTATACGTTACGAAATGTGGGGCACATAATGGGGTAAAATTCAAGCTTTGTGACGATTTTCAGAAATTTGATAAAAACCGTTATGTTCAGCATTGCTTTGCAGTTTGGCAGTTTGCAGTAGAAACACTTATTTACCCATATTGGATTCGTCAGAATGTGTACTTTCTGAAAATATATGGTTTTCTGGGGTCTCTGTACTGTTAGGGGGGGTCTAATGTCGCATAATACACACACCAGGTGCTCATATTGCAGCAGCCAGCGCGTCAGCCGTGAAAATGTATATACACTATTGTCATTTGGGGGTCTCTGTGCGCCACATAGTTTGGTATATCTATGCATATTGGGCATCAAAGTGTTCAGTAGACCCCTGGCGTTCATATTTAGGATGTTTTATGCTGATACGTTACGAAATGTGGGGCATATAATGGGGTAAAATTCAAGCTTTGTGACGATTTTCAGAAATTTGATAAAAACCGTTATGTTCAGCATTGCTTTGCTGTTTGGCAGTTTGCAGTAGAAACACTTATTTACCCATATTGGATTCGTCAGAATGTGTACTTTCTGAAAATATATGGTTTTCTGGGGTCTCTGTACTGTTAGGGGGGTCTAATGTCGCATAATACACACTCCAGGTGCTCATATTGCAGCAGCCAGAGCGTCAGCCGTGAAAATGTATATACACTATTGTCATTTGGGGGTCTCTGTGCGCCACATAGTTTGGTATATCTATGCATATTGGGCATCAAAGTGTTCAGTAGACCCCTGGCGTTCATATTTAGGATGTTTTATGCTGATAAGTTATGAAATGTGGGGCATATAATGGGGTAAAATTCAAGCTTTGTGACGATTTTCAGAAATTTGATAAAAACCGTTATGTTCAGCATTGCTTTGCTGTTTGGCAGTTTGCAGTAGAAACACTTATTTACCCATATTGGATTCGTCAGAATGTGTACTTTCTGAAAATATATGGTTTTCTGGGGTCTCTGTACTGTTAGGGGGTCTAATGTCGCATAATACACACACCAGTTGCTCATATTGCAGCAGCCAGTGCGTCAGCCATGAAAATGTATATACACTATTGTCATTTGGGGGTCTCTGTGCGCCACATAGTTTGGTATATCTATGCATACTGGGCATCAAAGTGTTCAGTAGACCCCTGGCGTTCATATTTAGGATGTTTTATGCTGATACGTTACGAAATGTGTGGCATATAATGGGGTAGAATTCAAGCTTTGTGACGATTTTCAGAAATTTGATAAAAACCGTTATGTTCAGCATTGCTTTGCAGTTTGGCAGTTTGCAGTAGAAACACTTATTTACCCATATTGGATTCGTCAGAATGTGTACTTTCTGAAAATATATGGTTTTCTGGGGTCTCTGTACTGTTAGGGGGGTCTAATGTCGCATAATACACACTCCAGGTGCTCATATTGCAGCAGCCAGAGCGTCAGCCGTGAAAATGTCTATACATATTGTCATTTGGGGGTCTCTGTGCGCCACATAGTTTGGTATATCTATGCACATTGGGCATCAAACTGTTTAGTAGACCCATATGTTTATATTTAGGATGCTTTATGCTGGTAATGATACATGGACAATACGATGCTGGAAAGTTGAAGCTTTGAGGCAATTTCCAGATATTTCACCAAAACCGCCAAATTTGGCAAAGCCTTGCGACTCAGTAGTTTGGAGCAATAAGGCATGGGTACCCATTTTAGATTCGGTAGAATGCGTACTTTCCAAAAATGTATGGGTTTGGGGGGTAAACATATATTTCTGTGTTTTTACCCCACAAAAATGCAGTCAATGTGTTGATTTTTCATTAGCTGAAGTTACCCACAGGACTGTTTGTATGCGCTAACTTCATTTTGGGGCCTCTAAATGCCAGATACTTTGGTAAACCTATGAACAATGGCCACCAAACTGTCCGGAGGAACCCTCGCAATCATATTTACGGTGCTTTTTCTTAGTACGTAATGACACATGGGTGATATGGTGCTGGGAAGTTGAAGATTTGAGGCAATTTTCAGATATTTCACCAAAACCAACAACTTTGGGAAAGCCTTGCGACTCAGTAGTTTGGAGCAGAAAGGCATGGGTACCCATTTTAGATTCAGTAGAATGTGTACTTTCCAAAAATATATGGGTTTGGGGGGTAAACATATATTTCTGTGTTTTTACCCCACAAAAATGCAGTCAATGTGTTGATTTTTCATTAGCTGAAGTTACCCACGGGACTGTTTGTATGCGCTAACTTCATTTTGGGGCCTCTAAATGCCAGATACTTAGGTAAACCTATGAACAATGGCCACCAAACTGTTCGGAGGAACCCTGGCAATCATATTTAGGGTGCTTTTTCTTAGTACGTAATGACACATGGGTGATATGGTGCTGGGAAGTTGAAGCTTTGAGGCAATTTTCAGATATTTCACCAAAACCGACAACTTTGGGAAAGCCTTGCGACTCAGTAGTTTGGAGCAGAAAGGCATGGGTACCCATTTTAGATTCAGTAGAATGTGTACTTTCCAAAAATATATGGGTTTGGGGGGTAAACATATATTTCTGTGTTTTTACCCCACAAAAATGCAGTCAATGTGTTGATTTTTCATTAGCTGAAGTTACCCACGGGACTGTTTGTATGCGCTAACTTCATTTTGGGGCCTCTAAATGCCAGATACTTAGGTAAACCTATGAACAATGGCCACCAAACTGTTCGGAGGAACCCTGGCAATCATATTTAGGGTGCTTTTTCTTAGTACGTAATGACACATGGGTGATATGGTGCTGGGAAGTTGAAGCTTTGAGGCAATTTTCAGATATTTCACCAAAACCGACAACTTTGGGAAAGCCTTGCGACTCAGTAGTTTGGAGCAGAAAGGCATGGGTACCCATTTTAGATTCAGTAGAATGTGTACTTTCCAAAAATATATGGGTTTGGGGGGTAAACATATATTTCTGTGTTTTTACCCCACAAAAATGCAGTCAATGTGTTGATTTCTCAGTAGCTGAAGTAAAGTCCTGAACAATTTGGATGTGCTAACTACATATTGGTGTCTCTAAATGCAAGATACTTTGGTAAACCTATGCATAATGGGTATCAAATTGTTCAGTGGACCCCTGGCAATCATATTTCAGGTGCTTTTTCTTGGTACCTAATATAGTTTGGGATATGCGGAGCAGCAAAATAAAACCTTTGAAATGATTTTTCAGAATTTTGAATTTTTTGTTGAAAAACCGCTATGTTCAGACAAGCTTTTATGTTTGGTAGTTGGGAGTAGAGAGACATAGTTACCCATTTTGTAATCGGCAGAATGTGTACTTTTGAAAAATGTATGGTTTTCTGGGGTAAACCTACGGTTTCAGGATTTTTTGCCTTGGAATCTAAAGCATGCCGTTTTCTGCCTTAGTGCTTTCAAAATTTGGTAATATACTGCCGGGAGTTTTTGCTGTACAGAAATCCTAAATCTCCCTAAAACTATACATATCTGGTATTGGCACGTTCGAGAGACATAAGGCTTTCCAAATCAGTTGGATTTTCATCCGTAAAATGAAATATTTTTCTGGTATAAATTGATATACGATGAAAAATGTTAATTTTTCATTTTTTTTTGGTATTTAGCACTATAAATTTTTTTGCACAGGTGTAAATACATGAAAACTCAGGCA
Source organism: Xenopus petersii (assembly GCA_038501925.1). Lineage (NCBI taxonomy): Eukaryota > Metazoa > Chordata > Amphibia > Anura > Pipidae > Xenopus > Xenopus petersii. Next base: position 54,475,350 of record CM076677.1, read on the forward strand.
GATTTAGAAAGCTCAGTTTCTACCGAAAAAAACAATGTATAGTTTTCCTAGGTAAACTATAGGTTTCCCCTCAGAAAATGCCCCTAAAGTGAGAGAGCACAAAATGTTTCAAAAACGGCTGGCATTTCGCGTAACCAAAATGTGAAATTCTGCTGGCACTTAAAAGGTTAAAATATACCAGTTTTAAAAAAAAATATATTTACCATTCATTGTTGGAAGTGTATACAATATAACCAGATCAGAAATATTTACCTAAAAATGATGCAAGGCTGGTAATGAATGAAACAATGACAGTCTACTTAACAATGACCTTCTTTTAAAAGAATGAGGAAATGAGTGTAGTTATGTTTGTTTAGTAAACATTTCAAGTTGCTATTTTGTAAGAAAGTATTTGAATTAACACATATTTTCTAAAATAATTATCACTATACAATGTTTTTTTTCTGGATGGGCTAAAAAAAATCCTGTGCTATTCTTCTACCTCTAGAAAGTATTTATATTTTCTGGAAGTATTCGGAAAAATCTTGATCCCTATGGAAAATGGAGTGATGACGAACTCTTGAAAGTCACAGAAGAGGTAACAACTCATCGACCTTCTGTATGTGTGTGATGAGTGTTTATGTACGATTTTTATAATTTCCAGCAGTGACAAGGAAGAGCATTGTTAAAATACCTAGGAAAGATAAACACATAACAATGAGAGACATTGACTGTGCGTCATTTATACAGATATTAACCAGCAAGAATGTGACATCAGCTCAGGGAAAGGACAGATGCAGCACTGCCCTGACATCTTACCCTATTCCCATGTACCCTGAGTTTAGGCTTAGGCTACCACATGTGCAGTACAGTAACAGTCTCCAGTCTTACTCTTCTTTGCATTTGCAAGTGTAATTCATTACTTGAGACACATACGAAGAGAAAGTAAAATGGCAGCTTGGCGATGTGTTTGTTTTTTGCCCTAAAAGAAGAACTAGCCCAGAGAATAAATGTTGTTATTCATGGAGGGGGGGGGAAGGATAACCCCAGTAAATCGAACTTTTCTTGTCCTTTAATATGAAACAACAGGAAAATTGTGAACGTTGTGAGAAAACACCTGTTTTTCAACTAAAATTGAGACAATTCCTATTGCTTTCTATAGAAACTCACTAGCTTTACTTGCCAAGTTTTCATGCAACATTTCTTTCTTAAATGGTGACTATGGGAGGTTTCAAAAATAAATTCTCAACTATATTGAGAATATATATTGAGGTTCGAGTCAGATGCAAGTATTTTTCACAGTGGTGGAACTCTCTCCCCAAGGCTGTTCAGAATTATTATATAGTTTAATACAAGGCATACATTCATTAAAATGAAATCCCTTTCGAAATACTGGAATAACATCAGTTCTCCTCCAATCTATAGGTAGCATACCTAATGAAAGGGAGTCTGAGAAAGTGTTCTGGCTAACACTGACTGTAACTCCCTATTCAAAAGTATAGTCCATCACATACTGGGCCTTGGTCACATGAATTTTGCTTAAAATGTAGTGTCTAGTAGAATTAAGTCTAAAGCAAATGTAAGTTCCATATCCAGTGTCAACCACTGACAACTTGTTTGAGCTGAACCACGTGTACCTTTCCATTGTGGCTGTAACACAAATTCCTTAATTGTATACATTGAGATAAAGAACCAGTTAAGCATATTTGCTTTTTCAGAGTAAATATCTCCATCTTTTAATGGAGCCATCCCCACATCCTTTTACAATTTGTAGACATGGAAGATTTTTGGGATTACACTTTGCACAAGAAGCAAATAGTCCCTCGTTTACTAGTTTAGCGTGTTTGATTGCTGCTTTACAATTTCTAATCTACTTAAGCTCCTTCTTCCTTCTTTATGTACACCCAACATCACCCATGTAACGTCTCTGGGATAAGAACCTGCAAATTATATCTTTTCCAAAATCCATCCCTGGTAAATTTAAAAGTCAAAATATTTTTTTTTTTAATTGAAATTTGCTTCTTTTAGTGTAGATATTTCACTAATCCAGTGCCTGATCCTGCTTTTTCATTGTTGAGGTAAACTGAAAGAAGAGAAATTGTTTGTAGGCCATCATATGCCTACTGATGCTTCCCATCATCTTTTCCTCTATGATAACCCTGAAATTGACTAGATAAGATACAGTTGTATATTAATACAGAGGTTAACCGATATTTTTGTGGTCATTTCATATCAATGAACCTCTTCCTGAAAGTCTTTTGAACTCTTATATGGAAAAGCATTTGTCCTTTATGCTAAGTAATGTGTACAATTGATCAGCTGTTCTATGTTTCTTCTAGTTTTGCCCCTTTTTTTCAGGTTGGTTTAAAGTCAATAATTGATCAGTTTCCTGGACAGTTGGATTTTGTGCTTCTGGATGGGGGCTGTGTCCTTAGCCATGGCCACAAGCAACTTGTTTGTTTGGCCAGGTCTGTTCTTAGCAAAGCCAAAATCTTGCTACTCGATGAGCCTAGTGCACATTTGGATCCAATGTAAGTCATGTGTAAACATGTTTGCATATTTTACAGAATAAAAGAAACAGTAAACACTTGTGTCAAATAAACTGTGCTCTAAATCTAGTCATTTTGCCTTTTAGAACCTTCCAAATACTTAGGAAAACGCTGAAACATGCATTTGCAAATTGCACAGTAATTTTGTCAGAACACAGGCTAGAGGCAATGTTGGAATGCCAGCACTTTCTGGTAAGCACTATATGTGGAATTACTTGCATGAAGTCATTTTACAGCTAGAAGAGAGTCCTTAGAGAAATCGATTATGCTGTATTGTTTCTTAAGCTATCATATGCCCCGCTGTGCAACATTATAAACTTCTAAATCTGCCATTACTGGTGTATTTTCACCTAGGCAGAAATGCCTGAAGCCAATTGTGTGGCCTGTCTTTAACTTAAAGGGATACTGTCATTGGAAAAAAAATGTTTTCAAAATGAATCAGTTAATAGTGCTGCTCCAGCAGAATTCTGCACTGAAATCCATTTCTGAAAAGAGGAAACAGATTTTTGTATATTCAATTTTGAAATCTGACATGGGGCTAGACATATTGTCAATTTCCCAGCTGCCCCAAGTCATGTGACTTGTGCTCTGATAAACTTCAATCACTCTTTACTGCTGTACTGCAAGTTAGAGTGATATCACCCCCTCCCTTTTTCCCCCCAGCAGCCAAACAAAAGAACAATGGGAAGGTAACCAGATAGCAGCTCCCTAACACAAGATAACAGCTCCCTGGTAGATCTAAGAACAACACTCAATAGTAAAAACCCATGTCTCACTGAGACTCCTTCAGTTACATTGAGAAGGAAAAACAGCAGCCTGCTAGAAAGCATTTCTCTCTTCTTAAGTGCAGGCACAAGTCACAAGTGACAAAATGTCTAGCCCCATGTCAGATTTCAAAATTGAATATAAAAAAATCTGTTTGCTCTTTTGAGAAATGGATTTCAGTGCAGAAGTCTGCTTGAGTAGCACTATTAACTGATGCGTTTTGAAAAAAACATGTTTTTCGATGACAGGATCCCTTTAAATGCCAGCAACCTATCACTGCCTCTATTGAATTTTCATGTTCAGTAAATTTGCTGGCTTTTCATAGCTGTTGCTCAGGAGATGTTTGTTCTTTGAACGCAGTATTTTAATATATGTCAATGAGATATTTATACTGACAAGATCAGTTTTAAGTTGGTACAAATGTATTCTTTGTTCAGGTGATCGAAGACAATACAGTTCGACAGTATGATTCTATTCAAAAGCTTATGAACGAGAAGAGTTTCTTCAAACAAGCCATAAGTCAATCTGATCGCATGAAACTATTCCCACTACATCGCAGAAATTCAAGTAAACGAAAATCCAGACCCAAAATTTCTGCCTTACAAGAAGAAACAGAAGAGGAGGTTCAGGAAACAAGACTCTAATCGCTGAAAATACAGCTTAAAAGACATTTCATGTTCTCAGCGTAACCATTTGCAGTTGCCTAATACAGCCATGTGGTTATGTAATTCAGTATCTTGAGTTCTAATCTGACCTTGCCCGAAGTGCAGTTGAGTGAAAGATTTTCTCTGTAGGGTTCATCTGTTACTTGCTAATTCCAAAAGGTTTAGGAATATTTATGTTTGTAACAGAAAACTGGAAGTACTGTTTAGAATCTAGACTTGAAACTAAAAAAAGAAAGAGGAATGTAGAGTTTCTCCTTTATTGCCCCTGACAGATAATATTGTAGAGGTATAGGCCATTATGTGGATTACGTATCCTTTGTTCATGTGTACGTATGCACATGAGCAACACCTAGGGGGTCATTTACTAACAAATTTCAAATCAAAATTACTAATCAAATTTCAAATTTTTCCACAAATCTCAATAAATTTGTGGTTATCTATTTTTTGTAAAAATGTTTGAAAAAATGCAAAGTGTATTCATTTTAAAAACCTCGAAACTCACTAATGCAAAACTTCGCCAGGTAAAAGTTGCCTAGGTGCTATAGAAATCACTGGGAGCTGCGCTGGTCTTTTTGGACTGCACAAAATCAATTCAGGCATTTAGAGGTTTTTGTATTGTTTTCGCTAAGAATTGTTTTAAAAACTCACATTTTCAGATTTTTTAGAGCAGTATTCAGCAAAATTTTCTGTTCGTACTTTTTTTATTCAGATTTTTTAAATAAATCTCACAACGTTTGTGGTTTTAGAGTTTGTGAGTTTAGTCAGTAGAAAACCGCTAAAATCTGACCTTTGATAAATCAGCCCCCTAGTATTATGTTTGTTATAAAAGATGTGATTATAAACCTTCATAAACTATAACAATGTAGCCCTGTGGCAGAAGACTGCAAGGTAAAGGATTTTATTTCAGAGGGAGAATGAGATTAGTTATAAATTGAAATCTTAATATTTTTATTCATTATGCTTAAAGTCTTTCCCTGGGGAATAAATATTGCTGTAATTATTTACCAGTTTGGCTCCTCTCCCCAAATGTATTCAAGCGGTAATAGGAGTTAGGTTGTTATGGTTTGTAATGATGGTAGAAATACCCATGCCACAATAACTTTTAGGGGTATAAAATAACATAATAAAGTATTTGCCTTAGGGTTTCTACATAATTAACTATCATAACTAAATCACAGTGGTCACATATTATTAATTTAAAAGGTAAAGCACATTGACAGATTTAGTTTAAAAATCACCATTCTCCTTTTCCGAAGGTTTAGGTTTGATGTGTTACTCTACAGGGCTAAAATAGAGACCTGACTCTACTAAACTCATGATAGCTTACATTATATGTAATTTATGGTCCTTGTGATTTTCTACATTTTAGCGTTATTATAACACCCAGGTGTGCCTTTACAGAAAACTACTTATTGTATCTCACGCTAGCGACCCACGACGACATATAGAAAGCTGCAACATTTTTCTTTCTAATTCTGTTAATGTGCATTCAGTATTTGCTATTAAAGTGTTTGGGCAAAATAGCATCACCAGCAGCAAACCAATTATGGCTGTAACACAATTGCACTTTTATAATACAATGAAGCTATTATTATATTCTATTTATTTTTAACTTTAAAGAAGGATTGTAAAATAAAAAAATAAAATGAAGGGTTGTAAACTTTTATGTGCAGAAATAATGCATAGTCTCCATATTAAGGGGCCGATTCACGAAGGGTCGAATATCGAGGGTTAATTAACCCTCGATATTCGACTAGGAACTAAAATCGTTCGACTTCGAATATCGAAGTTGAACGATTTTGCGCAAATCCTGCGATCGATCGATCGAAGGATTATTCATTCGATCGAACGATTAAATCCTTAGAATCGAACGATTTGAAGGATTTAAATCCAACGATCGAAGGAAAATCCTTCGATCAAAAAATCCCAGGCAAGCCTATGGGGACCATCCCCATAGGCTAACATTGACTTCGGTAGCTTTTAGCTGCCGAAGTAGGGGGTCGAAGTTTTTCTTAAAGAGACAGTACTTCGACTATCGAATGGTCGAATAGTCTAACGATTTTTAGTTCGAATCGTTCGATTTTCGTAGTCGAAGGTCGAAGTAGCCCATTCGATGGTCGAAGTAGCCCAAAAAAACTTCGAAATTCGAATTTTTTTAAATTCGAACCCTTCACTTGAATTTAGTGAATCGGCCCCTAAAAGACTTTAGTCATTCTGCTGTCATAAAAGGCAACAAGTTTGCCCAGGAGCAATAACCCATAGCAACCAATCAGCAGGTAGCATGTCTTTAAAAGCACATATCTTATCGGTTGCTATGGGTTACTGCTCCGTGGCAGACTTAGTGCTTTTTATTACATATGCGGGTTAAAGGAGAAGGAAAGGTCTTTTAACTTGGGGGTGTCAAAAGTTAGGGCTGGGGCACCTATAAGGAGAAAACTGCATTAGCCCGGGATTCTTCCAGCGAGTACCACGGATTGATCAATTGTCTTCTGGCTTCTTCTTTTTTCTCTTGGGTGTGCATGCGCAGTAGTGCGAAAACCTGAACTTTAACTAAAAAGTTGTCTTTTTCGGTCTACTGCACATGTCTGCCCTGGGAAATTTGAAGAAAGAAGAAGTCAAAAGATGATCGCTCCTTGGTGCTTGTTGGAAGAATCCCCGGACCGGAGCAGTTTTCTCCTAATAGGAGCACTGGCCTGGGGTTTCAGGTAAGTACATGCAATCACTTGGGGGTGCCTAACATTTGGCACCCCCAAGTTAAAAGACCCTTCTTTCTCCTTTAAACTACATTGTTCTAGGACACCAACCAGAATTCCTTTGATGTAAACAGGCAAATAGTTTGGAATAAAAGTATTCATATTAAAGCTTCAGTAACCCATACTTTTCAGATTAGTTTATTTTAAATTGCCATATTAGCAAGACGGTGGTGGGCAGGCAGTGACTGGCCAGATACTATTAATAGAATATATACAATTAGAATGAGTAGCAAGAACACATTGGTAAAGTACCAGTTCTACCATCTGGAGCGGACAGGGTTGGTAACAATATGGCTGCTTCCTTGACCAGGAAGGATACTGAAAGCTTTTTTTGTAAAGTAAATATACCTTAGTGGTAGGGATACTGGCAAAAGACTACCTGACTATGGTAGCTACCTAATTTGCTAGATTACTTGGCCTGTACAATGAGAATGCATTTACTATTGCAAGGAATTACCAAATCCTCTTTATTTGGACTGATCGGTACACATTGCCGTGGCTATGTATCTGCAACTGAGCCATGACCAGCACAAAGCTTTGAGTTGTTTTACAGAAGTAAAATCCTAGATTTAAAAATCTAGATTTAGCCATGACCGCAACCACACACTATAGGGTGAATGTATGTATAGTTGGGACTTATACATAAAACACAAATCTGCCAATATTCATCTGTTTGATAGATTTGTGGATATTTTCTCTAGAGTAACATATTTATTTAATTTTGTAAGTTTATTCATGTGATGTATTTAAGTGATTCAATAATGCACTATTTGGAACAAAGTATTTGAATAAGCCAGAATTTTGCATATATATATATATATATATATTTGATTTGATTTTTCTAATATATTTTTAATTATTTGAATAGAATTTAATTTTGTGTCCTTTTTTTATAAATACTTTTTTTACTTGTTAACAGTGTCATAAGAATAAAAGAACACACATGTGATTTTGTTCTTAGTGCTACTGCCAGGACACATTCTTGTGTCATGTCATGAAAATATAATTATGCTGAAACGTTTAGTCGGAACACTGCCTCCCATATACACTTCATGAAAGTGTTTTGGGAACTTTAAATCAATGTACTAAATCATTAAATACTTTTGTTACAATGCTTACTTTTTTGTATCACAGATTTTTTATTCTATTTGTGTTAATATTTAACTAATATTTAAAATTGGGAATATAGGATTAGGGATGTAGCGAACGTCGGAAAAAAAGTTCGCGAACATATTCGCGAACTTGCGCAAAAATGCGAGCGGTTCGCGAACGGTTCGCGAACCCCATAGACTTCAATGGGAAGGCGAACTTTAACATCTAAAAAAGACATTTCTGGCCAGAAAAATGATTTTAAAGTTGTTTAAAGGGTGCAACGACCTGGACAGTGGCATGCCAGAGGGGGATCAAGGGCAAAAATGTATCTGAAAAATCTGCCTGTGTGTGCTTGGAAGAGATAGTGTAGGGGGAGAGCTGTTAGTGATTTCAGGGACAGATGATAGTAAGTTTGCTGGCTAGTAATCTGCTTGATACTGCTCTGTATTGGAGGGACAGAAGTCTGCAGGGATTTGAGGGACATTTTAGCTTAGGTAGCTTTGCTGGCTAGTAATCTACTGTTCTCTTTAAACAACTGCCATACGTTGACCTTGTAGGCATTGTTTGCCCAGTTTTTTTTTTTGGACGCAGCCACTGAAGCACAGTTGCCAGAAAAAATATGCCATATAAATGCTGAAAATAGTCATTTTTCGCCATACGTTGACCTTGTAGACATTGTTTGCCCAGTTTTTTTTGGACGCAGCCACTGAAGCACAGTTGCCAGAAAAAATATGCCATATAAATGCTGAAAATAGTAATTTTTCGCCATACGTTGACCTTGTAGGCATTGTTTGCCCAGTTTTTTTGGACGCAGCCACTGAAGCACAGTTGCCAGAAAAAATATGCCATATAAATGCTGAAAATAGTCATTTTTTGCCATATACGTTGAGTCAACGTATGGCAAAAAATGACTATTTTCAGCATTTATATGGCATATTTTTTCTGGCCTCTGTGCTTCAGTGGCTGCGGCCAAAAAAACTGGGCAAACAATGCCTACAAGGTCAACGACGTTGACCTTGTAGGCATTGTTTGCCCAGTTTTTTTGGCCGCAGCCACTGAAGCACAGAGGCCAGAAAAAATATGCCATATAAATGCTGAAAATAGTCATTTTTTCGGTCGCAGCCACTGAAGCACAGTTGCCAGAAAAATTATGCCATATAAATGCTGAAAATATAAATTTTTTTGGTTGCAGCCACTGAAGCACAGAGGCCAGAAAAATTATGCCATATAAATGCAGAAAATATGCATTTTTTTGGTCGCAGCCACTGAAGCACAGTTGACAGAAAAATTATGCCATATAAATGCTGAAAATATACATTTTTTTGGTTGCAGCCACTGAAGCACAGAGGCCAGAAAAATTATGCCATATAAATGCAGAAAATATGCATTTTTTTGGTCGCAGCCACTGAAGCACAGCTGACAGAAAAATTATGCCATATAAATGCAGAAAATATAAATTTTTTTGGTTGCAGCCACTGAAGCACAGAGGCCAGAAAAATTATGCCATATAAATGCAGAAAATATGCATTTTTTTGGACGCAGCCACTGAAGCACAGTTGCCAGAAAATATATGCCATATAAATGCTGAAAATAGTCATTTTTCGCCATACGTTGACCTTGTAGACATTGTTTGCCCAGTTTTTTTGGTTGTAGCCACTGAAGCACAGAGGCCAGAAAAAATTAAACCAGTAGGGTTTGCACCCTAGTTTGTAACGGTGGCGGAGGGAGGAGGACGCTAAAGGACAGCTGTGTGTGGAGTCATGAGGCTTGAAGAGAAGGACAGCTGCATAGAAGTCAGAACAAGTCTTCCGGCGTGCAGTAACCCTCCGAGATCCACCCCTCATTCATTTTAATAAAGGTCAGGTAATCGACACTTTTGTGACCTAGGCGAGTTCTCTTCTCAGTTACAATCCCTCCTGCTGCACTGAAGGTCCTTTCTGAGAGCACACTTGAGGCTGGGCAAGACAAGAGGTTCATGGCAAATTGTGACAGCTCTGGCCACAGATCAAGCCTGCGCACCCAGTAGTCCAGGGGTTCATCGCTCCTCAGAGTGTCGATATCTGCAGTTAATGCCAGGTAGTCCGCTACCTGCCGGTCGAGGCGTTCTTTGAGGGTGGATCCAGAAGGGTTGTGGCGCTGCCTTGGACAGAAAAACATTTGCATGTCTGATGTTACAGACCGGCCAAAGGGCTTTGTCCTTGCAGGTGTGCTCGTGGCAGGATTACTGGCACCTCTGCCCCTGGAATGTTGATGAGTTCCTGAAGTGACATCACCCTTAAAAGCATTGTACAACATGTTTTGCAGGCTGGTTTGTAAATGCCGCATCTTTTCGGACTTGTGGTATGTTGGTAACATTTCTGCCACTTTATGCTTGTACCGAGGGTCTAGTAGCGTTGCGACCCAGTACAGGTCCTTCTCCTTAAGCCTCTTGATACGGGGGTCCTTCAACAGGCATGCCAGCATGAAAGACCCCATTCTCACAAGGTTGGATGCAGAGCTATCCATCTCCGCTTCCTCATTATCAAGGACTGCATCATCCACGGTCTCCTCCCCCCAGCCACGTACAAGACCAGGGGTCCCCAAAAGGTCACCACTAGCCCCCTGGGAAGCCTGCTCCTGTTGGTCCTCCTCCTCCTCCTCCACAAAGCCACCTTCCTCCTCTGACTCCACTTCTGGCACCTCTCCCTGCGTTGCAGCAGGTGCCTGGGTTCGTTCTGGTGATTGCGACCATAAATCGTGCGCTTCCAGCTCCTCGTCACGCTGGTCTACAGCCTCATCTGTCACTCGTCGCACGGCACGCTCCAGGAAGAAAGCGAAGGGTATTAGGTCGCTGATGGTGCCTTCGGTGCGACTGACCATATTTGTCACCTCTTCAAAAGGTCGCATGAGCCTGCAGGCATCGCGCATAAGCACCCAGTAACGGGGGAAAAAAATCCCCAGCTCTGCAGATCCAGTCCTACCACCCAGTTCAAAAAGGTACTCGTTGACGGCCCTTTGTTGTTGCAGCAGACGTTCCAACATAAGGAGCGTTGAATTCCAGCGAGTCTGGCTGTCAGAAATCAAACGCCTGACTGGCATGTTGTAGCGCTGCTGAATGTCAGCAAGGCGTGCCATGGCTGTGTAGGAACGTCTGAAATGGGCCGACACCTTTCTGGACTGGGTGAGAACGTCCTGGAATCCTGGGTACTTGGAGACAAAACGTTGGACTATTAAATTTAACACATGTGCCATGCAGGGCACATGTGTTAAATTTCCCAGTCTCAACGCTGCCAACAGATTGCTTCCATTGTCACACACCACTTTTCCGATCTGCAGTTGGTGTGGGGTCAGCCACCGATCGGCCTGTGACTGCAGAGATGACAGGAGTACAGATCCGGTATGGTTTTTGCTTTCCAGGCACGTCATCCCCAAGACAGCGTGACAACGGCGTACCTGGCACGTCGAATAGCCTAGGGGGAGCTGGGGGTGCACAGGTGTGGAGGAGGAGAAGGAGGACCCAGCAGCAGAGTAAGAAGAAGAAGAGGAAGAAGACGAGGTAGAGAGCGATGGAGGAGTAGAGGTGGTGGCAGAACCGCGTGCAATCCGTGGCGGTGACACCAACTCCACTGTTGTTGTTGTTGTTGAGCTACCCATTCCCTGCTTCCCATTCCCAGCCATTACCAAGTTCACCCAGTGGGCAGTGTAGGTGACATACCTGCCCTGACCATGCTTGGAGGACCATGCGTCAGTAGTCATATGGACCTTTGGCCCAACACTAAGTGACAGAGATGCGGTAACTTGGCTCTGCACATGTTGGTACAGGTGTGGTATTCCCTTTTTAGAAAAAAAATTGCGGCTGGGTACCTTCCACTGCGGTGTCCCAATTGCTACAAATTTGCGGAAGGCCTCAGAGTCCACCAGCTGGTATGGTAAAAGCTGGCGGGCTAAGAGTGCAGACAAGCCAGCTGTCAGACGCCGGGCAAGGGGGTGACAGTCAGACATTGGCTTCTTACGCTCAAACATGGCCTTCACAGAAACTTGGCTGGTGGCAGATGACTGGGAATGGGAACAGGTGGTCAAGGTGGAAGGCGGAGTGGAGGGTGGTTCAGATGGGTCAAGGAGAGCAGAGGTAGAGCAGTAAGATGCTGGACCAGAAGGAGTGTGGCTTTTAGTTTGCCTGTTGCCTTTGAGGTGTTGCTCCCAAAGTGCTTTGTGCTTGCCGCTCATGTGCCTTCGCATAGAAGTTGTACCTATGTGGCTGTTGGGCTTACCAAGGCTCAGTTTCTGACTGCACTCATTGCAAATTACAATGCTTTTGTCAGAGGCACACACATTAAAAAAATCCCACACTGCTGACTTTTTGGAAGTCTGCGATCTGGCGGTAACAGTAGAAGTTGGCGGCATTGGCGGCAATGGCGGGTGCGTTGGCCGGCTGAACACAGGTGCCGATACATGTTGTTGCCCTACTGATCCCTGCGGGCTGGCCTCCCTGCTTCTTCTAAGTCTTATTCTCCTACTGCCTCTCTGACTCTCCGTCTCTCCATCTGAACTACCCTCCTCTTGCTCTCTTCTACTAGGCACCCACAAAACATCAATCTCCTCATCATCATTCTCCTCAGATGCATCAATTTCTTCTGACACATCACAGAAGGAAGCAGCAGCGGGGACCTCCTCCTCCTCCTCATCACTCATCATTATGTCCATCTCTGTCGTGTTCTCTGCCAGAATTAAATCTGGTGTAACGTCCTCATCTCCTTCATCTTCTTCTGCCAATAATGGTTGCGCATTACTCAGTTCAAGAAACTCATGGGAAAATAACTCCTCTGACTCCAGTGAAGAAGGGCCACCGGTGGTGGAGGAAGTGTTACGTGGGGTGGCCATAGCAGTGGAGGATGAGGAGGATGTTGTGGTAAAGTTAGAAACGGTAGAGGATGGGGTGTGCTGTGTAAGCCAGTCAACTACCTCTTCAGCATTTTGGGAGTTCAGGGTCATTGGCTTTTTAAAACTGGGCAATTTGCTAGGGCCACAGGATTGCATAGCAGCACGGCCCCTAGCACGGCCTCTGCGTGGCGGCCTGCCTTTGCCTGGCATTATTTTTAAAAAAACAACAACAACAAAAACTCAGTTGGTTTTTCTGGAAACGATAATACACACAGCTAGATGGCAGTTTGAAGAAAACAGTGTGCAAATAATGCCTACAAGATCAACGTATACACTACTACAGCGGTGGATACGGATTACGTAAAATATATGAATGCTGCTTGAAAAAAAGTAACTCAAGTGGTTTTTCTAGAGACGATAATATTATCAATATTTAGACAAAATGTGAACAAGCTCACACAGCTAGATGGCGGTTTGAAGAAAACACTGTGCAAATAATGCCTACAAGGTCAACGTATACACAGCGGTGGATACGGATTACGTAAAATATAAGAATGCTGCTTGAAAAAAAGTCACTCCGGTGTTTTTTCTGGAGACGGTAATATTATGGATATTTAGACAGAATGAGAACACGGTCACACAGCTAGATAGCAGTTGGTTGAATAACACACTGGGCAAAAAATGCCTACAGGGCAAATAATGCCTACAAGGTCAACGTATACACAGCGGTGGATACGGATTACGTAAAATATAAGAATGCTGCTTGAAAAAAAGTCACTCCGGTGTTTTTTCTGGAGACGGTAATATTATGGATATTTAGACAGAATGAGAACACGGTCACACAGCTAGATAGCAGTTGGTTGAATAACACACTGGGCAAAAAATGCCTACAGGGCAAATAATGCCTACAAGGTCAACGTATACACAGCGGTGGATACGGATTACGTAAAATATAAGAATGCTGCTTGAAAAAAAGTCACTCCGGTGTTTTTTCTGGAGACGGTAATATTATGGATATTTAGACAGAATGTGAACACGGTCACACAGCTAGATAGCAGTTGGTTGAATAACACACTGGGCAAAAAATGCCTACAGGGCAAATAATGCCTAAAAGGTCAACTTATACACTACTACAGCGATGGATACGGATTACGTAAAATTTATTATGGCTGCTTGAAAAAAGTCACTCCGGTGTTTTTTCTGGAGACGGTAATATTATGGATATTTAGACAGAATGTGAACACGGGCACACAGCTAGATAGCAGTTGGTTGAATAACACACTGGGCAAAAAATGCCTACAGGGCAAATAATGCCTAAAAGGTCAACTTATACACTACTACAGCGATGGATACGGATTACGTAAAATTTATTATGGCTGCTTGAAAAAAGTCACTCCGGTGTTTTTTCTGGAGACGGTAATATTATGGATATTTAGACAGAATGTGAACACGGGCACACAGCTAGATAGCAGTTGGTTGAATAACACACTGGGCAAAAAATGCCTACAGGGCAAATAATGCCTAAAAGGTCAACTTATACACTACTACAGCGATGGATACGGATTACGTAAAATTTATTATGGCTGCTTGAAAAAAGTCACTCCGGTGTTTTTTCTGGAGACGGTAATATTATGGATATTTAGACAGAATGTGAACACGGTCACACAGCTAGATAGCAGTTGGTTGAATAACACACTGGGCAAAAAATGCCTACAGGGCAAATAATGCCTAAAAGGTCAACTTATACACTACTACAGCGGTAGTAAAATAAAAAAAAGTTAAATAAAAAAAGAATGAATATTAAAAAAAAAAAAATTAAAGTTGGTGCTGCTGAACTACTAGGAGCAGCAGATTAGCACACCAGTCCCACTCCCCAACACTGCTAGACTAATAGCACTGGGCTCTTATAGTAGTAGTAGTAGTAGTAGTAGTAGTAAAACAACAAAAAAATAAATAAAAGCAGTCCTTACAAGGACTATTGCTATTGCAGCAGTCAGCAGATGAGATCAGAAGCAGGACAGCTGCCCACTGCAGCTACATACAGAGCACTGCAGTAGAAGGTAGATTACTAGCCAGCAAAGCTACCTAAGCTTAAATGTCCCTCAAACCCCTGCAGACTTCTGTCCCTCCAATAACAGAGCAGTATCAAAACGTTTACTAGCCAGCAAACTTTCAACTGTCCCTGAAATCACTAACAGGCAGCAGCTCTCTCCCTACACTATCTCTTCAGCACACACAGGCAGAGTGAAAAAAAGCTGCAGGGCTTCGGTTTTTATAGGGAAGGGGAGTGGTCCAGGGGAGAGCTTCCTGATTGGCTGCCATGTACCTGCTGGTCTGGGGTGAGAGGGCAAAAAAAAGCGCCAACAATGGCGAACCCAAAATGGCGAACGTCGCGCGACGTTCGCGAACTTCCGGCGAGCGCGAACACCCGATGTTCGCGCGAACAAGTTCGCCGGCGAACAGTTCGCGACATCTCTATATAGGATGTGACAGCATGGATAGAATTCTTTTTTGCAACCCAAGGTAACAAAACCAAGGCTTCTCAATGCAGGTATTACATTTTATGCATTTTTACTATAGGAAACTGAAAAAAGCATTCAGAAATGTTTCCTCAAATAACCTTTTTTCTGAGTTATTAAGCTTCTAGAGTAAAGTTCCCCTTTGCCCCTGACATTCAAAGTATAGCTTGGCATATTAATCAGTATACTGTATTTTAGCAGTACTTCACACTGGTAATAAATTATAAAATTCCTTTTTGGCTCTTAAGCGAATATTTTTGAGGTTATATCTTGACAATTGATTTAAAAGTAGAAGTATGCAGAGCAGCAAAATACATATGAAGCCCTACATATAGGGGGTTATTTTTTAAAACTCAATTTTTCCCATAATTTAATAATTAAAATTGAACCTAACTCCCAACTAGGGATGCACCGAATCCAGGATTCGGTTCGGGATTCGGCCAGGATTCGGCCTTTTTCAGCAGGATTCGGATTCGGCCGAATCCTTCTGTCCGGCCGAACCGAATCCGAATCCTAATTTGCATATGCAAATTAGGGGCGGGGAGGGAAATTGCGTGACTTTTTGTCAGAAAACAAGGAAGTAAAAAATGTTTTCCCCTTCCCACCCCTAATTGCATATGCAAATTAGGGTTCGGATTCGGTTCTGTATTCGGCCGAATCCTTCGTGAAGGATTCGGGGGTTCGGCCGAATCCAAAAAAGTGGATTCGGTGCATCCCTACTCCCAACCATGATCTGTCTTAATTTACTAACAATCGGAATGAAAAGTGTCTGTGTGTGTGTCTGAACAAAATTGTGTGACAATTTAAATCGCAAAATTTACAGCATAAAGCCCCTCCTATTTAAAACCTACCCAGGGGAATACCTCCAATTAATCTGAAATCTTTATACATTTAAAGCTGCGACAATATGTATATATATATATATATATATATATATATATATATATATATATTGACAATATGTATATATATTTTTATATATATATATATATATATATATATATATATATATATATATATATATATATATATATATATATATATATATATATATATATGTGTGAGCTTTAATTAACAACAGGGTGGGTTGGTGGGATTCCGAAGACGATCCTCTCTCTTCAGCCACCGGAGACCAATGTGGACCGATCCGCAAATCTGTCTTATATCAGAGAATAGGATTGAAATGTTAACCAGTAAGAATGCAGTTAACCAAATCTATAGGAAAAAACATTTTAAAACCATATTGAAGCTGACACACCATGCCTGGGAGAGCCGAAAACTCTTCTGGCCCATTCTATTGGCCATCTATTTTATTATGCTTATTTGTAGCAGCAGAGGCAATATACAGAGCTTCATTCAGTGCAATACAATGGTTTTAGTACTTGTGATAACACGGGAACACACTGTACTATCATACACATACTTTATAGTTATAACACATACTTGTTGCTGCCAGTAAATGTTTTTGCAGTTACTAGACAGACATGGACATAATCCAGGGCTCCCCAACCTTTTTTTTTCAACCTGTGAGCCACACTCAAATGTAAAAACTGTTGGCGAGCCACACAAGCAGGAAAACATTCTGTGATACACAAGTAGCCCCATATGGACTGCTAGCTTGGAGGAGGCTCTGTTGGAGTAAACTTGTGTCTTTATGCCTCCAAAACTTGAATTTAAGACAGTGAAATATATATATATATATATATATATATATATATATATATATATATATATACAGTATATTATATATATATATATATATATATATATATATATATATATATATATATATACAGCCCTATCTATGTACTCACTTTTATAAATATGCACATACTTGTTGATCTTGAGATCCCAATAGCCTTTATTAATAGGCAATTGAATCGTCCATGGCAATACCACCCATCATCATATTAATGTCAACATGAAGACCCAGTTTTCTAGGGAATGATACTTTTCTTTCAAAACTGAAATTTCCATGGCAGGCTTACCACTAGAGTTAGTCTTTCCAGAAATGAAAATAGTGTCATCCCTAGTAAATGAGGCCCTAGGAATGAATAAAGTCTTGGAACCCCAAGCTAAGGGAAGGCAGGGCACATAGGGACTTGTGCACAGAGCTGATGTTCATAGTATATGATATGCATGCATGCATGTAACCTTTAAAAGAACAAACTAGTTAAAGAACCTGGAATATTAGCCTAGAAAAAGGCAAGGCAAAACCATACTAACAGTGATGAAGGAAAAATAAAAGTAAATCACTATATATATATCTACAATATAAAACATTGTTTTTCAGCTGTGCGTCATTTCTGTGGATTCAGCATGAGCCACTGATTTGGTGCTACTTTCCCCATCCTGCTCTTGGCTATAACCAGCTTTAAAGCACATCGCTCAACAGGTAAATTTAGTATAGTTTGTTTCAAATGTCCTAATCAACCAAACCTAGAGTGACACAATGTGAGACGAAAGGTAGTTTCCATATGGCAGTCTTAGATTATCACGTAATGCGAGACTGTCATGCCTTTTTAAATCAAAATAAATACTTAGGATATAGATGTAAATGCCAAGCAAGTTACTCAATAAACGTATTATGTGCAGCTGGACTATTCATTAACAGAGCATGAAGGTTATATCTTACACAATCAAAATGTTAGGTACAGTGCTTTGATGGAAGCAGTCATTTACATCACATTTACATGCCTGATGCGCTGCAGCTCAATAGTGCTGTACCTTAATTATTTGACTTTCTCAGTTTTTTTTGCTTGCAGCATTGTAAGAAATAATGTCATTAACAGTAAATGGGAAGAATTAGAAAGTACTAAGGTCTTGGTAGGACAGAGGTGCAGACAGTTTCATATACAAAAAAGGAAAGGTTGTGGGCGCAGTTCCATATACGAACAGGCTAGAGCCTCTACTTCTACTTCTTTTTTTCTCCTTTTGTATTCCCACTCCCATATCATCAAACATGCCACAATGTTCTCATTTATTCAGTAACACAAGCTTTAATAGTGCCAGCTCATTATTTGTTACACAAGAGATCCATACTCTGGCTTAGTTTTCTCTTTCTTAGCTCACCTTGATCTCAGATCTACACTGGCTTCTATTGTGCAAACCATGAGGTCCTCAAACACAGGGAATCACTAATCATTCCAATGGATTTAAGAGCATTTTGTTAAATATCTTATACAGACATAGTTTTGCATAAAACACATATTAAGAATCTCAGCTATGATAAGATTCTTTTTAGTTTTAAATACAAACATTGCCAATGGTTGCAGAAAAAACAAGGTATCATTTTTCAGAATGTTAATCCCTTTCACTAACACAGTATTAGACATTGTTCAGTCATGTCATAAATAAACATAATCTGATGGCTGTCTTCTTACATTCAATGGTTAAAACAAGGTTGGGAAGTCATCCTGCTCCTTTTTAGCAGTGAGTTCTGTAATGTACAGTATGTCTATGTAACTGCTTCCAGCAGACTAGCACTGACAGGCAATGAGTAAACTGCTTGTAAGCACTTGTTGCCTAGCAGTATGCCAGTCTTTCAGCAGTACATTACATCCAGTAGTTTATTTGCCCCACAAACAATATTTCATTGCCTACAATAGTAATTTCAGCATACAATCAGTGAGATTTCCATCTAGATTCCAAAAACAGCATGTAATTGTCTCTAGCAATCTAATTCTTCCACAAGCAGTATACAGTGGCATAACTAGTCCCATCAGGTTCAACCCTCCAAATTGGATTGAAACTCACAAATGCATATACTGTACATACACAAAGCTAACTGTAGATTTAAAGGCATTGTTCACCTTCTAACACTTTTTTTCAGTGCAGCCCTGGATATCAGGCTTGTCCAGGAAGTCATTGCAGCCACTTATTGAAGGTGTAAATGGAATCTGAAAATAAAATTACATGTGGAGTAGTGCAAGTGCAATTTCATTGTTGGTTTATTTAAAGATGCATGGCACTACATGTTTTGGATCACATGTGTTCTTACTCTGGTTCACTTGAGTTGCGTCAAGTGAAAAGTGTGTTACTTTCCACCCTCTAAAAATGGTGGCCTATTGTCATGTCTGTCTTTAATGTCTGTTATTTGTAAAAAGTAATCATGTTGTCTCAGAAGCTACTAATCTCTAAAGAAAACAAACCTGGCCTTGCCAGTCTACTCTCATAGTTTAAATCCTCCATCCCTTTTACCAGTTTAGTTGCACTTCACTGCACTCTCTCCAGCTCCTTAATATCCTTCCTAATGACTGGACCCTAAAACTGCACTGCATACACCAAGTGACACTGCTTTAGTTCATGCCCTTGGTTGCATAGTGCTTTTCAATTGGATCCAACACAATTTAATTTAGCGCATGAAAACGAAAACCCCGTTAATGTGTTGTGAATGTTGGCTGGTGCACAATTATGTCTATTAGCATGCTATTACCCATTAGGGCTCATTTACAACATTGATGTGCAACGGTCAGATGTGCAAAAAAATCGAATTTATATAAGGTATTTCTGTATAGTTGTGCTTTGTTGGTCCACTTGGTCCATCACACCTCCTCAGCAATTGCCTGAATTTAAAGAATTGAGTACAGATTGCAATTGCAATCATTTTAACACACTGCTTGCAGCTCCATCAGGTATAACGCCACCCCACAGCCACTAAAGAATATGAAAAACTGCTGCATTGTGGATATATACATGGCAAAATTGCACTTTGCACTTGTCAATATGAACCCTATTGTGTCTGCCCCATGGTGCAGTGAAAGAGCCATCTAGGCCATGGCTAGCTGCATAGAAACTCTACAATAGTTTATATAAACAAGCTGCCGTGTAGCCATGGGGACAGCAATTCAAAGTTGAAAAAGGAGAAAAGGCACAGGATACACAGCTGATAACAGAAAAGCTCTATAGTATACAATGGGATTCTTCAGAACTTATCTGTTATCTATTGTGCATCCTGTGCTTGAATGGGTGCCTCCATGGCTACATAGACACTTGTTTATATAAGCCCTAGTAGTGTTTCTGAAGCAAACACACCAGTTTTACCAGTGCAGGGCAACAGTATTGGCATTCCTTTAAGACACTTTCAGTTTTTAGTGTTACTGTTCCTTTCATTTATTATTTGATAAACTATTTTCCAATCTTAGCCTAACAATAAAGTTGCTTAAAGATAAGTAATGAAGGGGATCATCAAAACACAGTTTAAAATGGATTCTAAAACTAGGGTATAAAGCATGCTTCTCAACTGTCCTGTGGGACTGAAGGAATAGTTCAGTGTAAACATAAAAACTGTGTAAATAGATAGGCTGTGCAAAATAAAAAAAATGTTTTAATATAGTTAGTTAGCCAAAAATGTAATGTATAAAGGCTGGAGTGACTGGATGTCTAACATAACGGCCAGATTCCAACTTCCTGCTTTTCAGCTCTCTTGTTTTCAACTGATTG
The DNA here is from genome assembly GCA_038501925.1 of Xenopus petersii. Classification (NCBI taxonomy): domain Eukaryota; kingdom Metazoa; phylum Chordata; class Amphibia; order Anura; family Pipidae; genus Xenopus; species Xenopus petersii. Next base: position 54,495,974 of record CM076677.1, read on the forward strand.
GTTATCAGGCAGTAACCAATCAGTGACTTGAGGGGGGCAATATGAGTCATAACTGTTGCTTTTGAATCTGAGCTGTTTGCTAAGGATCAATTGCAAATTCACTGAACTGTGATGTCCCATGTGCCCCCCTTAAAGTCACTGATTAACTCAGAGTTAGAGTGCTGAAAAGCAGGAAGTTGGGTTCTGTTCTGTTATGTAAGACTTCTGGTCACTCCAGCCTTTATACATTGCATTTTTATCCAACTAACTATGTTAGAAACAATTTTTATTTTGCACAGCCTATTTACCTATTTTTTATTTTCACACTGAACTATTCTTTTAAGGGCTTGCCCCCTGGTCCTGGATTAGCTGTCCCAGCGATTACTTGCAGAACTTGGGACCTGCCCCCCAATTTTTAAAAAAGTAAGGCCAATTTAAAAGTTGCTAAGAATTAGCCATTCTGTAATCATACTAAAACACCTCAATACATCAGCCCTGGGTGATCAGTAAGTAGAGAGGCAGAATATAAACAATGTGATATTTGCAAGAACAAACACAAAGCATGCTAGGGTAATTTTGTTTATTGCATGAGGAGTTATTTTGCTACAAAATAAAAGATGCAACACAAGATTAGTACTACACAAGAAGTTAAAACTATTTTAGGCATGTCAAAGGAACAGTGAACATACTGCATATGGCTTGTGTAAAAAGGTGCATTGATTATGCTTCTATGGGCCTAGTTAGTTGTATTATTGCCACTGATCTTTAACTGCTTTAAGTACAGCAATGTAATTTAAAATAAATACTTTTATGTAGGTGAATCTAGATTGAATGTGAAATAATACTGTACCTTCTACAAGGGAATACTTTACACATTTGTTTGACATTTTCATATATATTTCTTTTTTAGTGAAACCACTGAAATTAGTTACAAGTTTGGCAAAAAAAAAATCTTAACATTTAAAGTAGTAAAAGGCTTCTGTAATACAGAATTTTGTATATATCCAACTGTAACATCAATATTTAATAAACAATATTTACACAAAAAAAATTTGGACCCATATACTGTACATAATACATTATAGGGAAATGCCTTCTTTCTTATTTACATGAATAATTCTATTCTTTGTACATTTAAGCCCTTTGCTGCCAGAAAGGCCTGTAATTTCTGCAAACAGTTTTAACAGTATGCTCAAGGCCTTTCTTGCAACTAAACGGCTGATTATCCAAACAGTACAAATAAGACTTATTATTTGTTTGCATTATTAATCTCTATATTTTTGTGCAAGTTCCAAATCTCATTGCGTGAGACATTATTGATCATTTTGCCTTGTATTGCTGCTGCTGCTTCTGTTGGCTGGAACACAAGCGGTAACTTTGTTTCGAGGTACAGGGAGCGAGGACTTGACTTTCCCAGGCTCCACTTTTGGTTTCTGAAAGCTAGATTCTGAAATCTTTCTGCTGCTAAGAGGACAGGCCGCATCCTGAGAAACAATAACATTTGGGGTTTACAATTTTATATAATGTGTGAGACACAAAAGTTATACATTAAATCTACAAAATTCAAGATTATAGAACTCCCAACCCTACATTTGAAAAAAACAAAAAAACAATAAGGGGAAACATTTTTATATAGGCAAGACAGCTGGAATGGCTCAAACCATGGTTAACATGGTATATTTACAAATATCAGCTAGAAGGTCTGCACTTGTTATATTCTTTTACAATAAGCTCAACCCATCAACTTTTTGAAAAACTAACACTATAGAACTCAGTAATGAATAGTAATTAAAGGAACCCATCACTGGACTGAAGATGGTGTCCAGCAATAAAGCTGTGAACCTCTGCATTGTTCTCTTTGATTCAGGGACACAGTAAAGTTCTGACAAAGGTCAGTGATGTGATACGGGAGAGGGCTAGTCCAATACAATGGAATGATTGCTAAAAATGAATGCATGTTAAATAATTATTAGAGAAGCTTAAGTTCTCCTTTAAGCTGTGCTGCAAGCACAATGCTTTGTTGGAGACCATAAACCATGACATTCATCATCTGAAATCCTCTTTATATATGTTTAGTTTGTGATAGCAGCCTCCCATGGCCTGTGGCAGCTGCACGACTGGAGAAAAACACATCAAACTTCGGCAAAATAAATATGATTTTACCTACTATAACCACTTTTTCACCTATTTATAGCTCACTTTGAAGAGGCCTGGGTGAAAAAGACCTTAATGATATGGGTGTCAGATTAGAGAATTACAAGTGGACAGTACTTTTGCAAGGCTGTAATAACTTTACAGCAGAAAATAGAAATGAATGCTGAAAGTTTCCCCATGTCCAGCACCAACAGAAACCCAGTATCTTCAAATATTTTCTTATATGGTTTTAACTGTACTAGAGCAGGCAAACTGGCTGGTTACTACAGCTGAAGAAGGGACTAGGACAATTATTAATACAGTAAATTACAGTAAATTCAAGACCAGGACACATTATTACAGTAATTTCATGATTTTTTACTTACTCTTTTTTGTTTTTGGAAACACTGCTCAGTAACAGTTGCTGGTTTCTGGACAGTTGTAGGACTTTTAAATATGACTAAGCAATTATCCAATTCCGTAATCTACAAAGAAAAAAATAATGAAGACAGGAGATTTAATAGATTCACACCGCTGAACAAATTGCTGGCTAGAAATGCTAAAGCACTGCACATAGTGATGAGCAGACAAGACCTCAGCATTGCAGGCATGTGTGCCATATAAAATATTCCATCTGCTCCAAATTTCACAGCACAGCAGTGTGTAAATTTTACATGTTTTTCATGCAGTCTGGCCCAGTGCAAACCCAAGTGGGCTTCTAATAGAACCAAGCTAAAACAGGCATCCATGAAAGGCTTACCAGGACTCCAAACAGTGGGGCATTTAGGGCTGCACTGAATTAACAGTTTCTTTTAGACTCAGCTGTTGTAAACTGAACAAAACAACAAATCTTAAGATATGTTATAGAAAAGTATATGATACAAAGCATTACCTTGTTGATGTCTGGTTCTAACTTACTGGAACACAATGTCCTCAGTTCTTTTACTAGATCAACCTCATCATCTGAGCCATCTAAATCTCTGCTCCATATAAAGCATTGTGGGATGGTTCTCTTCCTGAGGCCTGGGTAATATATGTAAATAATAAATGATTCACTTTTAAATTTCTACCTTTTTTAAAAAAAGGAAAAAAAAACGAGTGCAGAAAATGTATATCCCACGTAATTGCTATTGGTCAACGGAATATCTCGTCGGGATCTCAGAAATGGGAATTGATGGAAAAAAGGTTCTCATTAGGAATGAGCTAATCAATAATTCAAGTGCCCTTGAAATAAAAAAAAAACACAGTTGCCTCTCATTAGACCTTGATCTAAATGTGTAAATGGACACCTATCAAAAACGACATTTGTTTGCACGGTTAATCCATCACATGGAGGAAAGTCATTGGAAAATTACTGAATACACCAGCAGTGGTTCTGGTGAATATGAACAGTGTTATTAGACTTATTGAAGCGGAAGCGACTATTTATTGCACAATACATTTTCTAATAAGTAAAACAAACACACTTTCTCTTGGCCAGTGACACAATGCTCAATGGCTTCACGTCATTCTTGGGCAGATCCACTGTTGAAAAATGAATCATTAGAAGAAGGGCTTTGGTTAAAGTGGATATAGAATATAATGGTGCTTTATTAGTGCACTGTTGGAAGAGTCACACACTGGCAAAAGAATAAACACTTACAGAACAGGATTTGAACTTTGTCCAAATGATGAAATCGGAAATGAGGAAATCAGCTTTAGCATATTAGCAAAAGTACATGTTCATCAAATTAATTATGGCAATAGCAGGTAAGAGTTTATACAGTTTAAAACACATACTTAAAAGAGAAACACCCAGTGCTGATGGCAGTCATGCTCAGAAAGCCTATAAAACAAACAAGTCCTAAGTAGAATGAGACAAAGGGTGCTCACAATCCAAGAATATTATGGGAAAATATTTAAGATATCATTATTTTGAAGCAACCACTACTCTTTTTACCTTTAGTGAGAAAGGATTAGCTGCTTTTTCTTAAAATGTATACAAAATATTTTACAATTCAAATCTAGTTATGAAATACACCAGTTCAGACAGTTGTATACTTTATAGCTTTCAGAACTTACTTTGCCTGTAAAACGTAAGACATCCTGCATGATTTCTGTATGATTGGCAGAGAATGGGCCAACCAGGCAGAAAAGCATACAAGGGGCCACACTATTGTTCAAAAGAGAAGTGAAATTCAGCTGCAGCTGGCATGCTGCCATAGAATAGCTAACAACAAGTAACTAACAAATATCCAACAGTTCTATTCCATTCATAAACTGAAATGCAAACCAGAGCTAAGCTAGAAATTAGTTCAAATTCTTCCTAAGCCAGAAATTAGTTCAAATTCGAGCTTTGTAAGCGGGGTCTTGCAACAGTTCCCATCAAAAAGCAACCTTCATGAAAGTAGTAGGCATCTGCCATTTGCTATTAAGAACAATGTATAGAAAATGAATTTGCTCGGATACCACAATGCACCAACATTGACCATACGTTTTAAAAATGATTTGCAATATAATGTAATATATACTGAATTTACCTCTTTGAACATAATATGGATTTTCACTGCTGCGATTTTCCAAAGGTGACATTATATCCCCAAGTAGCTCTGACAATGAGGCATTTTCTAGGTTTTCCAAGACAATAATGGTTTTCTTTAGATGTGGATCCAAAACAGGAATCAAGCAACCTAAAAAAATAAAAATACATAGCCAGATATTTAAGACAGCATAGAGGTATAAGTATGTTACATATAATTCAAAAGTTAGTTAATCCAAAAAAGGAACATCACAAATAAACAATCAAACATCACAAAAACACAAATGCACCGCAAACTGTCTTGGAAGCCTAAGGCAGGTAGTTTGGGAGGGAGAAAATGGACTGCCAGCTTTCTTGAACTTTCCGACCATATAACCAAGTCTTCTATCACCTTTACAGGAGCTGCTTTGTCTATGGTCACAACAGCAAGTCTTACCGTTACTGACATTATCTAATGGGGTTTAGATATGTTAGGATGTGGGTATTATACCACACATCACTACTTTAAAACCATGCTATACCATGTGAAATCAGTATATTTAAGCTCCACAAAAATTATGTTGTAAAAAGTTCTACTACTTAATATACTACGTTTTACTTACAAATATATACCCATGCCTAAACTTGGCCCATTTGCGCTCAACTATATCTGTGTAGGTCTCAGGTGCTAATACTGGAAGACCCTTGCCTGCTTCAGTTTAACTGATACATAAAAAAGAAGAATCCAGTAGCACACTGTGGTTGATGAAGAAATCTTTTGCGATTTATTTAGCCCATATACATACAAAACAAGGGCAATGTTTCAGGGCCCTCCTGGACCCTTTATCAAGTGTTGTTTTGTATTTATATGGGCTAAATAAATGATCAACCACAGTGTGCTACTGGATTTCTTCCTCTGTATAAACTTGGCCCACTGGCATAAAGTGAAGTACACTCTGGGGCACATTTACCTTGGGTCGAATATCGAGGGTTAATTAACCCTCGATATTCGACTGACGATTTAAATTAATTTTGCGCAAAGGAATAATCATTCGATCGAACGATTAAATCCATCGAATCGAATGATTCGAAGGATTTTAATCCATCGATCGAAGGATTATCCTTCGATTATAAAAACCTTGGAAAGCCTATGGGGACCTTTCTGTGGTACTATATATAGTAAATAAATAAATACTAAAAGGTGGTTATGCCATGTCCACTGCAATTAAACCACCTTTACAGTGAAAATACTGGCAAATTGCATGAATGGAAAACTTACTAGGTCCCTCTAAAAATGAATTAACACATAGTATACATGTTCGAGTCAGGAAAAGTATTTTCAGTGTATTGTGTGACCTTTCAACATAATGCCCCCATGATAATTTCCATACTGTTGCATTTACAACAGTATAGCAGCCACACACTTTTAGTATGTAAATACAATGTATTGACCAGTAAGTATTACAGTACCTAGGCCAATAATTAAAGTTCAATGAAAGTTTTCTTATTTGTTTTATTGCTTCCAAAGCCATTGAGGCAAGTAATCTGTTCTTTTTCACCTGTGCCTATTTAATCTTGGCTTATTTTTTGTTGACTGAGCACCGAAAATTAAAATATGTTGTGTATTATTTGCCATATGGAATCAGATCTATCTTTATGAAGGATTGTTTTAAAGTTATATATGGATATATAGAAGCCACACATTTACTAGAAAGTGTGAATGTCAGATCCTAATAGGTTCATTAAATCCCCCTGCATGAGGTCAATATAACACAAGGGTTACGGGAACTGGGAAAATTGTTTCTCTGTGTTAACACCACGGTGTCAGTAACATAAGCAAACAGGGGTACTCTGGGCTGTGAAAATACCATTCTATGGTAGAAACAATGTTTCTATGGTGGCTTGCTTTATAGCATAGGTGCAATATATTCCAGACAAGGAGCTTTTGAACACTATTTTTCCTTGCATTTCAGTAATTACGAACAATAAAACTGCAATACCAAAAATCAAACTCAAGGTGGCAGAAAAGTCAGCAGATCCAAAAGTAATGGTGAGCTGTTCACCTTGTTCTATGGCAGCAGCCTTGAACACAGATGAAAATATGTGCAATTTTCCTAACTTTACGTAACAAGTGAGTTTCCTCTTGAGGCAACTTCGGGTGACTTTGGAAATCGAAGCGACGCGAGTGCATTGTCGCTGGTGTTTTCTTATTATAGCAGGCGGAAGGAAGGGGGAAGGCAGTTTGGGAAGATTGTCGCCTGCAGAAGAGGCGATTAGTCGCCAGGCGACTAAATCTCCCCGAATCGGCCCGTGTGCTAAAGCCCTAAAGGCAGTTAGAATTGATACAATAGTTGCCAATATCCCACAGATACTGCTCACAGGGCCGGATTTACATAGCAGGCGCCCCTAGGCCCGCTGTCTAGTGATGGGCGAATTTATTCGCCAGGCGCAAATTCACGGCGAATTTGCGCGATTCGCCGTCGGCGAATAAATTTGCGAAACGGCCGCGAAAATTCGCGGAAAAAATTCGCCGGCGTCAAAATTTTTTTTTGAAAAAACGGACGCCGGCGTCAAAAACGTTTCGCGAATTTTTCGCCGTTTCGCGAATTTCGCGCGAAATTCACAAATTTTTCGGCGAAGCGAAACTGCACAAATTCGCCCATCACTACCGCTGTCGTTTGTCGCCCCGTCCCCACCCTTTTATTCAATCAAATTTTCATCATCAAGACCGGAGCAATGGGGATTGGCACACAGGAAATTTTAAAAACGATTGTATCTCCTGCGTCTCACCAGTGTTTCTGAACCAATGTGGGTGTTGTTGGGCAGCATGCCGCCCCATAAAATCCTGCCGCCTTAGTGGCCTTTCCACAAATCCAGTCCTGACCGCTCAGAAATGTATCAATTAATTGTATCAACTAAATGTATCAGATTATAACAGTTCAGAATTATACTGGATCACTAACCTGCCAAACAAACACTAGAGACACAAACATTAAACTTTAAAACTTACATTTTGGGAAAATGGTAAAAAAAAAAAATCATAATGACATGAATGATATGACAGATAATGACATGCTTAACTGTCTGCTGCATCTTAAAATCTAAAGATGCTATCTCTCCACCTGTGCCCTGACAAAATATGTTTTGGCAAGAAAACACAATTGCTGCTCATGATCAATTGCCAGATTTTTGCAGTTTCAAAAATTAATAACTTTAGTAAATTACCAGTGTTGTAGCCAATTTTTTTTGTGAAAGCCCACCAAATTTGACCTTTTGTACTTTATCACTAGTGCCAAGTGTCAATAACATTTTTAAAACTGCCATAAAAATGGGACTATATGCAGGAAACCAGTAAGGGATAGAAGCAAATATAAAGCTTCAATGGCTACAAAGCTGCATTAACAAATTATAAAATGAATACTACTTTATTTATTTAATTTCTTTCTCCTTCTGATATATTTACATAGAATATTGCTTTTCTATGTGAAAACATACCAAAGCGTAGGAAGTTTTTCAAAGTCTGGAGAGGGATCATTGATGTATAAGCCATACTGTTAAAGTAACCATCCTTTGGGCTTGTATAAATGTACAGATGCCTCAAATATGCAAAATATAAACATAACACCGCAACATAACACTTCAATACTCATTTTTCTGGGGGCTTAAAGACATACTTTCATGATAATAACCAGGCACTTGAACTTTATGTTATTAATGGACCTATTACAATTAAATGGACATATACAATAAAAAAATCATTATAGTGGAATCAGTGTATTATATTAAATAATGCACCCAAATAATAAAACATGAGAAAATTAGATATCAACATTAAGTTATAAAACTTAAAAAATCATTATGTCTGTGCCCTTCTTGGTAAATTACTTGTAACTGCTTGGTAAATTACAAAGTTACAATACAACGTATATTATTTACTACATTATTTCCTATACAAACATAGTTGTCAAAATGGTAGTGGTAGCCCTTAAGTTCATGCATAAAAAGATCAAAGATACATATTATGCATAAACCTGCTTAATACATGCCTAAACCAAATATAGTGACCAACTAAACAAACATCTAAACCAGTTAAAATGCAATCATGAAAAAGACATTTCTTACCAGGTACTAAAACAGTTAATTGGTCTGCTTGATGAAATCCCAAGGGGACTGAAGGAACATCTGACCAACTGACCAGGAACTATTTCCTATTGGGTATAAACGAAAAATATTATTATTATAGTCCCTTTAAAGCTCAAAAGCAAAGTTTGATATTATATAAGAACCTTCATATGCATTTTGATAATTAAAAAACTAAAATGTGGTGTAGATCGTTATGGATATTTACAAAATACTGCTAAATATATTATATATCAGGATCTAGTTAATATACTGTAGCTCATCTGTATGAGGTCTACTGCATTATCAGTAATGCTAGGGACCTTTGGTTTTCTGATAAATGGCCTTTCTGCAATACTGTCAAATGATTTTTTCAGCAGATATCAATTAATTGTCTCTTGACATTTTCCACTTGGAAATAAAATAACCCATGGCCTGGATTCACCATGAACTGATAGCGCCATGGAATATTTTTACCAAACCATTAAACCCCTATGAAGCTGCATTGTGCTAATTTAAACATAACACTTTTTAATTTCAAGGCTTATCAATTTGGTATTGAGCTCTAACACCCTACAGAATAAAGTACGCTCAAACACATTTTGACATACTGAAACATTGATCACAGCAGGTAGTGCTTTGCTTTCATTAAAAACTATCCAGAAAAAAATGATTACTGGGGGAAAACACTGATTTGTGGAATAACCTCTGTATTCCAAAGTTTGATATTTAGCAAATGTGCCTCAAACAGTGCCTTTATTTTCACGACTCAAACAGAGATTACAAAAGACAGAAGACAGTGCTTTGTCCACAGCATTATGCATATAAAGAAAAAAGTACAAAAGCTGAACTAAAGTAGGCTTGAAATGTTGTACATTATATGTTGTGCTTGTGTACCAGCCCAAGGCAACCACAGCCCTTTAGCAGGGAAGATCCGTGCCTCCAAAGATGCCCCAATAGCTCCCAGTCTTCTTTTCTGCTGATTTACTGCAGATGATCTGTGCTGCTGTTAGTTACTGAGCTTAGGGACCCACTCAAAATATACAATACACAGGATATGTCACAGTATAAGTAATTAATACAAATAATTAGTACATGGCAGAACAGAAACCAGTGCAACTAACATCAGAATGTAATAATCAGCTTATATTACAGGCCAACCTAATTGATAAACTTCATAATTTGTGACAACCCCTAAGTTTAGCTTCTCAACATCTGCTCGGAGCCCACTGAGAATGTGAGTGTCGCAGACACTTTCCAAGATGCCAAACCCCTGTGACAAGTTTGAAGTCCTGGATCATTGCTGCTATTGACAAGCTGAAGCTTTAGACTGAAGCACGAAGTTTAGCATAAAAAATATGGCATTTTTTAGCCATATTAATTTTTAGAGATTCATTCTCCTTTAAATGCAGCATAAGTTGAGATCTTACTGTGGGAAATAAAAAATAGTTTCTGGAGCAGTTAATTCTCGAAGCAGAAGTAAAGTCAGGGGTACTTTTCCCATGAGCGCTTCATTCACTTGCCAGCAGCCCATTGTGGCTGTCTGAAACTGTGCATGAGCATGACCCTAGACAGCAGCAAGGGACTACTGGAAAGTGATTGAAGATGACAGCGCAGTACTTATAGAAAAGTTACCCCTGGCCAGCATGGTTTTCTGAAAAGAGATAAATCAGCCAAGGTCCAAGGTTAGGGACTGTATTCATTGGAGTTTCATTTTCCTTTAAGCAGTTTTAAATTTAAAATATATGTTTATAATAAAGAAAACAAAATCAGCATTCCCATTTATACTTTATCATTTAGTACACTTTACAGTACAGAAAATATACTAGAGGTTTATTTCTTTCACATGGAGAAAACGCTATGTCTATGTGATCGCCTTCAGTTAGAAAAAATAAAACAAATAACACTAATAAGGACTTGCCGCCAGCATTACTAACAACATGTATTTCAATTCATCCATCCAGAGCTATTACAGTTTACAAGGAAGTTCAATACCTATTCTGAATGACAGGTCAGTGACTGCACCATGGCTGAACTCAGCAGTATTATTAAATGTCAGATCTTCTTGGCTCCCCCATCCATCAGCGACAATAGTACCAAAATGCACGTGTCACAGATGCTGAAAAATCATCCCATGTTGTCTGTGAATGAGCATAGTGCATATGTCCCAACCTTCACAATCACTGGGAGTACAGCAGAGCTGAACACCTTCATCAAGTAAAATCCTGATTGGGATTCTAAGAGAATCTGTTAAAAAAATTGTCATGCCGTTGTTAATTATAAAGTATAACTATATATATAAACTAATTATAAACCATAACTATAAATGTAAAAAGTCATAGTTTATATTAGAGCTATACAAGGTCACTAATTGGAAACAGAGCCAGTGAATATTTTGACCACATATTTGGGTTTCATTCTAAATGACATGTCAAACATTCACTGCTAAAAAATATTATTAATTCAAGCAAGAAAGCAAATAAATCTATTGGTGTTCAATTTGTGGCTGTCACAGTACTACAATTCCCAACCCAAAGGCTAAATTTAAAAGCCAAAAGAAGATTAATACAACTGTACAGGCTGTTTGGCTAGACAAGTATTGGTTTCCCAAAATGCCTTAGACTCAAGGATCCCCAACCTTTTGAACCCGTGAACATTCAGAAGTAAAAGAGTAAAGGAGTTGGGGAGCAACACTAGCAAGAAAAATGTTCTTGGGGTGCCAAATAAGTGCTGTGATTGGCCGTTTGGTAGCCCATATGTGGAGTGTCAACCTACATTGAAGCTCTGTTTGGCCTTAAACCTGGTTTTTATGAAACCAAAACTTGCCTCCAAGCCAGGAATTCAAAAATAATCACCTGCTTTGAGGTCACTGGGAGCAACATCCAAGGGGTTGGAGAGCAACATGTTGCTCACGAGCTACTGGTTGGGGATCACTGCTTAGAGGGTGTCATAATGCCTTGCTATAAAATGAATGCAACAAAAGTTGTCAAAACCGATTTTCTAGTATGATCACCAGCCTTACTTAAGGGATTATGCTGTACAAACATGGTTAGACTATTGCTGCATCTCTAAGCTGTTTGACAAAGTTGACATTATATTATCACAAGGACTCCAAAAAACTGTTAGCAGGGGAGTGGTGATGTATGTTTTTACTATTGCATGTGTCTAGTGGTGATTCTAATTGAAGAAGCATATTATATATCAAATTATTAGTAAATTAATTGACACAATTATTGATGTTGACAGACAATAACTGATTTGACTTCAATTTAAGAGTTAGTAATTACTTTATGTATGCAAGTGATTGATAGTTCAAAATAAGTCATTCATGACTAGAAAATGGACCTAACAACCTGGTGCTAATGTGGCAAAATTATGTCTATCATTTTACATTGTCTATTTTTGGTTGCGATTTCGGAAAAAAGGCAGATCTTGTCTGCTTCTGTCTGTGGCCAGAAAAAATGTCACTGGCACAGGTGGTGGATTTCAGGCAGGCAATGCAAACACAACATCTGCTATGTATAAAAGTCTGGCACATTAGCAAAAAAAAAAAAAAATACACAAACACACAATGTCCAGAAGAATATTTTGTTTTCCTATACCAAACAGGGTAGCATTAGAGAGAAGGACAAAGTAAACTCACACAGGTTTTCAAAGAGATGTTTGCAATCATCTGTTGCCACATCATGTACTGTTCGTTTGCAGTTATCCTTTCTCTCTGGATCTAGACCACAGTGAGAGCACAAGATTTCCAGGCAGTGCTATATAAAGACAAAATATATTTTTAACACTGGCAGTCCTGTTCTATCTTCTCAAGTATACACACCTGCAAAAGTGTACTAGACAGTGGGACTAGGTTTCAATTCTATTCTAGAATTAGCACCAGTGAGCATCATAGTACATTAAAATTCTAAATTTAAAAACATCCAGCTTTACTAGTTTAATATAAAAGTCCCACTTGCTTCCCAGTGACCTTTGGTTAGCCCACTCACTTGCTCTGAATCAGTGAGAACAAGTTGGTATACTTGGTTATTTAAAAAGTCTTTTTTTTTTTGTTTTGAGTGCACATTATTTAATTCGTCTTGCTGAATGGTCACTTCTGCAGGGAGAACCCTTACACCACCTTAATTTAACTTTTTTGCACTTTCTGGGACATGTACAGACACATAAGGGGATTTGTTTCTACTCACATATCAATACTTTTCTTGTAGTCCCGTTATTGCAGCACAGGGTACAGAAGGGTTAATACTACTAACATGGACCATGTGACTGCTCTGCATGTTTGTTTGGCCAAGGTGTGCTTGTAGAGTGCCCATGTGGAGTGTGCAGAGACTCTAAAGGGACAGCATTTTCTTGGTTATTGGAATGCCAAAAAAGGCAGATCCCCGAACCACCTGGCGATGGATGCTTTTTAGGCCCCATTGCCTTGTCCCAGAGGTCCGTAGAAAACAAAGAGGGCATCAGAATTTCTAGTATTCATGATACAGTGTATGTAACATATTAAGGCACAGACAACATTTAAATTGTGGAGGAATTGTCTCTTGTTATTGGCTGGTTCAGGGCAGAGAGATGGGAGCACAGTCTCTTAATTGAGATGGAAGTCAGAGGAGACCTTAGGTTGGAAGAATGGTACTAGTTTTTGCTTGTGAAACATATAGAATGGTGACTAGTGACTTTGTGCACTGATTTCGGATACAAGCCTTGCAGAGAAAATGGCCACAAGAAATGTGGTTTTCTATGTGAGGCGTTTGATATTTATGGAAGTTGTTAGAAAGGAGGAACTTACAAGGCTTGCAGAATGGGGTTCAGATTCCATGGGGACATTGGATGCCGATATGGAGTCCTAATGTGACCGGCTGCCTAAAGGAAGGTCTTGATAAGTGTGTTGCTAATTGTTGCTGGGAGAGAACGGAGATAGCAGATATTTGTAATTTGAGAGTGCTTAAGTCGAATATGTGAGGGAGATGACAGTGGGTGTATTCTAGTGCCTTTTGGGTGCACAACAGATACAGGTGAGCCATATCCGGTGATAGGAGGAAATGGTGGTCCTCTTGCCAGCTCGTAGGAGAGTCAGGGTTACTCTGTCAGAGAAGCCCTTGTTTCTCCACATGGAGCTCTCAATAGCTATTCTGTTGGGGAAAACCTGACTAGGTTTGGATGACAACAGGGACCCTGCAGGAGTAGGTCAGGTCTTTGGTGTAAGGGCCACAGAAGAGCATTTAAAAGTTTGCACAGATCTGAAACCCGTACCCATCTGGGCCACTACAGTGTTTGCAGTTTGCAGAAACAGGCAGAGTTGTCATAGAACTGGGTGGATCATGGGGGTGGACTGCATATACAAGGCTGAAGTTTGTATACTGTATATTGCCAGTCCTTGAGAGTCTTGATATCTGGCGCAGCTTTGCGGGACTTGGCATTTGAAGTCTTATGGCCATAAGGTCTATGTGTGGGGTTCCTCATTTGGCCATGAGCTGAATGAAGAATGCTCTGTATAGGAACCACTACCCTGGGTCTTGTGTGGTTCGACTTAGGAAGTCCACTTCCCTGTTTAGCTGATCTGATTTGTAGACTGCTGCTAGGAGGCAGGAGCTGGTATTTGCCCATTGGATCGTCAACACCTCTAACCAGGAGGTTATGCTGCATGTGCCTCTTTGATGATCCATGAAGGCCATGGCTGTAGCGTTGTCCAATTTGATCTTAATTGGCTGTCCCCAAAGTTCCAGTGATTGAGGGTGTGAGCGATGGTTCTGAATTCCAAGATGTTGATGTGAAGGGTTTCCATTGACTTTGTGTGGTCCTGAGAGTGAATACACCACCCCAGCCAGAGAGGCTGGCATCTGATGAGATGACCAGCCAGTTCTGAATGGAACATAATATTTTTCTTTGAGGATGTGTTTTCCTCGGTACCACCATCACAAAGATTCTTGTGCTTTCCATGGTTGAGGAAAAGCAGGGCCATTTTTTTAGGAAATTCAGTTGAAAGGCCTGCATGTGGAATTGGGCAAAGGACACTACCTATATAGAGGAGGTCATAAGTTTGAGGAGGGACATGCACACCCTGGATGTATCTCTGGAGAACTGCTGGTAACCATACAAAGTTTGCAGTGCTTTTCCAAGGTAATACACACCTGGTATTGTGTCAAATTAAATGTTACTACCAATAAAACAATGGACTAAGTTTTAGGGTTGGAGGGGTGAATTTTCCAGCCATGGTATTCCAATATCTGAAGACTGAGATGGAATGTGACAGCACTCTTTAACAAGAGGTCCTGGTGCATGTATGCCACTAAGGCAGGCATGACCTTGGTCTCTGTAATCTGAGATTATGATCTTGTTGCATTTGTACTTGAACATAGTCAGATCTCCGTGAACTTCTGGAGGCACCCCAGACCACCTTCTCCGTTCCAGGAGGGGTTGGTTTTTTGTCCAATGTTCCCTTGGGAAAATGCCTTTGGTTATTCCAGGGAGATGTCTTGGAGGGACGAAAATTCTTGGATGGACCAGAGTATGGAGGCTGGATTTGCATATTTTGGGGATATGCATCCAAAGAAAGGAAAGTTTGCTGGATGTTGGACCCTTGGACCCTCATTTGTCTTGTGGAAGTTGCTTTTGCCTCGTGTGATTTTGTTGATCAAAGAATCCAACAAATCCAACTCTGAATGTTTTGAACCATAGAGATAGTCTGACTCCCACAGATAGGTCTAAGGCTTTGGCAAGTAACTGTAAAATATCCATGGAGGTGTCACAGAGGAAAATGATTGGAATTAAAGGAGAAGGAAAAAGAGAAGTAAACCCCCCCCCTACAATTAATAGCCCCATTTTTCACCCTCCACTGGCCCCTCTTTTTGCTTTCTCCCCACATAGTTTTTTTACTAGGTAAATGGGGTTATGTAATAAAAGGCACTAAGTTTGCCATGGGGCAGTAACCCATAGCAACCAATCAGCAGGTAGCATTTACTAGTCACCTGTCTTAATGTAAGTCTTATTGGGTTAATGCTCCTGGGCAAACTTAGTGCCTTATATTACATATGGGTGTTAGTGTCTCTGGCAGTAACACTGATCTATATATGCAGAGTAGGGATGGGCGAATTTGACCCGTTTCGTTTCGCCAAAAATTCACCGTCGGCGAAATGTCGCAGACGCCCATTAAAGTCTATGGGCGTCAAAAAAAATTTGTCGCGCGGCGAAATTATTTTGTCTCGCTTCTTTTTTTTTTTTGACGCACGTCTCCATACAAGTCTATGGGCGTCATTTTTTCGGCGAAACGAGGCGAAAAAATTCGCCCATTCCTAATGCAGAGTAGAAAAGCAGAGCCATGTTCGGTAGCTTCAGATTTCTTAGTGAAGTGAGCACTGACACTTGAGCTTTTGGCGCATACGCAGTTGGAGCTGGAAAGCTTCATACCTTACTGAAAAGAAAGAAGAGGACAGAGAAGATACAGAAGCTATAGCAGAATTGCTAGTCATGGAGTGATGTGATGGTGTGGATTGACAGATTAGAAAGAGTCCTACCTGATGCTGGAGGCATGCATCTTCTAGGGTACTATGGAGCTAAAATCTCCATGAACCAGGCAATGGCACCACTTTAGACTCAAGCGAGGGGAAAGGGGCCACTGGAGGGCAGAATACGGTTCAAGGCAGAGTTCTGATGCACTATTGTCCTTTCCACTGTGCATGTAGTGGAAATATGTAAGCCCCTGTCCCTGCTAAGATGGCCAATTAGTTCAGGAGTCCAGTTGGCGCAAATATTGAACTGTGAAGTGTGTCTTGAGAGACCCAATAGGAGGAATAGTGACCCCTGTAAAGTGTAAGGGATAATGGTGCCATTCTGAACTCCCTTAAGATGATAACACCGAAGCATATCATTGTGAGGACAGTGTGTGAATTCTGTGACAGCAGGTCTCCCTCAGTATGACAGCTTTGAAGTATGTTTTTGTGAGGAGGCTATGAGAGGTACTGCAGGACTGTAGAAGCATGCCTAACTTTTTCCCCTGTTAACAACGCTAGATCATGTGAGACAACACTGAAGCTGGGTACCATATAAAAATATGGGCAATGCTGAAGCATGCCTATGTAGAAATATTTTGAAATGAGGCAGCGCTGATGCATGCCTAACATGAGTCAAAAACAAAATGTTTGGTAATAAAGAAATAAAAGGTGAAAACTAAAATAATGTGAGGGAGCCAAGCTTCCATTCATCCTACCTCCAGTAAGCAGGATAGAAAAGAACTGTCACATGAGGGTTTAATATCAGGAAGTAATGCCCACTGGTGGAAAGCCACCTCATTTTTCCAATTCCACCCTGCCTCTAAGATGGAAGATCTCTTCTGTATCCTATGCCGAGCATGTAGTGAGAAATATATATCACTTATTATTACTATCACTCCAAAGAGAGCTGCCATGGGAAATAAATGGAAATTAATGGATGTGTATTCTGGTTTCATGTGCAACTAATCAAACCAAACCTGAATCCACATTGCAGTGAAGAATGTGGTTATATTTAGAATAAGAAGGCAGAAAGAAAGAAAATCTGCTAAACAATGGGGTTTCATTCTTTGTGTCACAGAATTTCCCATTAGAGATGAATGCTGTGATTTACATTTTTCCACTGAGAGGAAAGTAAAGAGGTGGAATAAAGGAACTAAAAACTAAAGCCTATGACTGTAACACAGGAAGCCTTTATTATTACAATGGCAGCAGTGTGACATCAATAGGGTTTTAGAATTCAATTATTATTAACCGTCCCAGGGTGCTTTGAATGTACAGAAGTGGCACTGGGAGATTTTCTGAATGTACATGTTGAACAGTAAATTGCTTCTAAAAGCCATACTGTACCTTAAAGCCTTTTGATGCAGCAATGCGTGCAGCAGTCCATCCTTCTTTGTCCACACAGTTAATTAGTTCCGAGGTAACAATGGGGGTTTCAGCTCTGCAAGGAGTGAGCTCTAAGTTTTTATTGTTGTAAAATTTGACATCAATGCCTTCATTGTAATTTAATGGGTCTCCATCAAAGGAAGCTCCAAAGTTCATAAGGAGTTTGAGGCATTCGATATTTCCAGCATCTACAGCTACATGAATTGGTGTCCAGCCTAGTAAATAAATTACAAAAATGAAATTTTAGGAAACTTTTGGTCAAAATCAATATTAATATACAATTGAAATGGCATAATGTAGACTGTTACTTTAGCTAATGATATCTTGACAGTATTTTAGTACTTACAGTATATAGCAAATTCCATGGGTCAAATTTTATTCAGGCACCTTACTCCAACACCTGTATTTTAACACGTAATTTTTGTAATATAGAACCTATAAATGTATATTGTATACAGTATTGTAATTTTGCCATTACTAGCTTTTAAATAAAAAATGTATGATACATACATATTTTGCAACACATAAATGTAATATTTTCCAACAGCTCTTTACATAAAGAATATAAAAAGACTATGATTGTAGCTCTGTGATAAATAAACGTGGAATATCCTTTCAATGCTAAAAGCAATATCCATGTTATACATTTGCTTACTTCTTTTGTAATAGTTGGATCAACAGCATCCAGCAAAAGTCAGACAATGTCAGAATTTCCATTTTCACATGCAAGACATAATGGGGTCTGTCCTCCACCAACATGATTGATTATCAGCACTGAATTAAATTAAAATCTCTGTGCAATTACAAAACAAAGTAAATTACTGGTATCTTTGATAATTTCTGCATTGACTCTTCATTCTGGATAACTATGAAATCCCAAAGGTAAAATCCTACTGTTCATTTAAAAGCTGTGACTTGGTCAATGCTCTTTTTAAATAAGCCTTAAAACATTTGACATAAAATGTTTCTGAAATGTAATGGTTTGCAAGTAATATTTTAAAAGTCTGATAGGATATGATAAATCATTGAAAAAAAGTATATTTTTGCTTTGGATCAATGTGCTAAAAACAGATTTTAGTAAAATCTATGGTGCATGGTTAAGCAAAACATATTTGTATTCTCCCAAGATTGGAACCCATTAGGGTTATGCTCAAATTCAAAAACCATTCCATTCCAAGAATCAAGTTTCCTAAAATTAAAGTATGCCATTGCACTTAACAAGTAAAGCTAATTTGTCTCTATGGGTTAAAAAGAACATTCATATTGTCTTCATGTTCATTTGTAGCATTACAGACTCTACAATATACTGTACACTAAGTTTAATGGGCAGCAATGTGTTGACAAAGGCTATGTATCATTCTTCTAAAGTAAACTAAGCTGCTTCTTTTGCATACTACGTCCTGAAAAGTGACTAGATTGCTGGACAACATTACATATTACATTACATATTTGTAATTACATATTTGGTACTGGAAATTAGTTGCTACATGTAGAGCCAATTAAAATGCCCCATTTATATGAGCAGCTTACACCCATATATGATGCTAAAAATTGTAGAGTGCATTCTGCAAACAACAGCCAACAATTAAAGTATCAAGGCTAGTGATTTCTTCTCAAAAGCCAATTTTGCTAAAAGAGAGCCTAAAATACAATCTATTAAGTAGATCTTGATAAGCATAACCAGATAATGTGGTTCTTACTGTGAGTGTCCCTGAGAAGCTGCTGTGCATAAAGCTGTAAATCCATTTGAAACAGCAGCATCCACATGTGCTCCTGACATCAGCAGCAATTTTACACAGTCTAAAAAAAGACATTTAAATGAAAGCATATAATGTATGTAACAAACGAGCATAATAATAAAATGCCTAGCTGAAGGGTAAACTCTTGCATGCTATTTATGTGGGAGGGCTAGTTATTTGGCTTTTTAATCTTAAGCCTCCAAACATTATCTGGTACCTACTATTCAGAACAATATTATCATCTTATCATAGGTTTCAACATGGCAAATAATTTACTAGTAGGTGTAGTAGAGTAATAGAAAAACAACAGAGCCAACAGTCATGACATGCATGCTGCTGATCCTGTATAACTGAATCACTAAGGCTTGTTCCAAATAATAGCAGTGTGGAGTTCTATTAGTGAGGTCATTCATTCTGTGAAAAAAACAGGTGTCAATTACAACCCATATTTAAGGAAGGAAGGCAGCAAATACGTGTGCTGGTTATAGTATGGGTCATTCCATTCATTGTTCAGAAAATCAGCATACTTTGATTAAAAAGTTGATTGGAGAGGGAAAACCATATAGGCAAGAAACCCCTGCTAAGTCACATTGTGCTGAAGAGGTTACAATTTGCCAAAGAACACATTGACTGGTGCAAAATTTTGTAGACTGATGAAATCAAGATTGTTCTTTTTGGATCTAGGAGCCACAGAAAGTTTGTCAGATGACCTCCAAACACTGAATTCAAACCACAGTGAAGACACTGAAGCATGGTGGCACAAGCATCATGATATGGGGATGTTTCTCATACTATAGTGTTGGGCCTATTTATTGCATAACACGGATCAAGGATCAGTTTCAATACATGAAAATACTTGAACAGGTCATGTTGCCTTAAGCCAAAAAGTAAATGCCCTTGAAATGGGTGTTTCAACAAGGCAACGACTCCAAACACATCAGTAAACGAGCAACATCATAGGCGCCAGACCAACAAGATTGATGTTATGGTGTGGGCAGTCCAGTCCCTGGACCTTAATCCAAAAGAAAACTTGTGGGTTTTGTTCTGAGGCAATACCAAGAAATGCAGAAGAATTGTGGAATGTAACAGGTGCCAGAACTTGGTTGACTCCATGTAACATACATGTGCAGCAGTTCTCAGATACATCATCATAAGGATGTTGAGCTTTATTTGCTTTTGTAAACAAACTGCTATTATTCAGAACACAACTGTATATGTGAAGGGAGGAAAAAATTATTTAGGTTTCTCCCACAGAAATATACTGTATAATCGTGTCAATTAACCCACTGGGGGAAGCGAAGATTTTGCATATGCAAAGTAGTAATTTTGTCAGAAATCCTATCCTGCGATTATAGGCCCTAACAAAAGTAAACTAGATATTCCTACTAACCTAACCTAACAATATATGCTGACTAACTGTCAGCTTACTATAGCATGGGATGATTTGTATGAAATTGCTATGGGAAGACCTAGGTAAAATTCTATCATGCTAATATATAAATAAGCCTCAAAATGATGAGCTTCAAAATGTTTCATAGCTATTCCTACTGATGCAGGCAGTTGTCATTGCTAACACATGAATTGTTAACATTCCAGTGCTAGGCAGCTTCCTCTAGCCCTGTCAACATTCAAACCAGCTGTTTTAGGGTTTGCCTACTACTATTTCCAGTAGATGAATAATTTGTTTATAGTAGGGACTGACATGCAAGTAATAAAGAAATATATGTGTTAAATGTGCAAAATCTCACCTGTATTTCCATTTGCAGCAGCAGAATACAAGGCAGAATCTTTAGATAAGTGATCAATATTCATTCCATCTTTATTAAGCAGCATTGACAATAAAGTGACATTTCCCTGGGCAGCAGCTTGGTGAAGAAGGGTTGACCTGTCTCCCAGGGGAACAGGACTACCACTTGTTAGCAAAGGAGTTAGGGAGGAAGACCAGCCTGTGAGTTAAAGAATAGGTAAGTAGAATAAAAGAATAAAATGTGTTACTTAGAAACATTTAGATTGCATTAACGTTAAATGGAAAATTTAAAAAATAGACTTTTCTTATGATGTTAAAGGATACGATACCGCTATCAAATGTCCCAAAGAAGACCATTGTTTTTTTTAAAAAACTAATTTTACTTTGTTTTTTCTAGTAAAAAAAAAAAACAAATATAAAAAATAAAATGTTATAAGAACATCATGCTGTTTTAAAAATCCCATCCTATTTTTTGTGTTATGATGTAGAGAGTGATTTTCTGAGACAATTTGCAACTGGTTTTCATTTATCTATTACCGTATTTGTGTTTTTTTTTGAGTTATTTAACTTTTTATTCAGCAGCTCTCCAGTTTACAGTATTATAAATTTGGTTGCTTGGATTCAAATTATTCTAGCAACCATGCATTGATTTGAGTAACAGACTAACAGGATTAGGAGAGGGTCTGAACAGAAACATGAGTAATAAAAAGTAGCAATAACAATAAATGTGTAGCCTTATAGAGCATTTGCTTTTAGATGGGGTCAATGACCCCAATTTAAAAGCTGGAAAGAGTAAGAAGAAAAAGGCTAATAGTTAAACTATAAAACATATTAATGAAAACCAATAGAAACGTTGCTTAGAACTGGCCATTCTATAACATACTAAATGTTACCTTTAATTACATGAAATTAGATTTTTTGAAAATCTAACATCTGAACATGTTCAACAGATTATAGGGTAACATTTTATTAGATCAGTGAAATAGACAGTTTAATAATTGTGCTAAATATAATTTTACATCTAATGGTATAAATATATAGGAACATGTACAGGAGCTTGGTTTTTGATATGTTTTGCTTCCCAGATATATAAAAAGATTACCCTTCAGTTCCTTATAGCTCATCTCTAACATATTAAAAAAAATAATGGGTATCCTACAATGTAAGGATTAAAAAAGGCAATGCGTTTGTCACTTGATATTTAAAGGTATGCTGGTCATTCTTGGTGCTCATTTTGTATCCTAATTCCTTACATGGACAGGGAACTGTTTAGTGAATTGTCATTTAACAGCAGGGTGAATGCATACACAAATACAGGGGGGGGGGAAGAAATGATAATCATAGGCCTTAAATCAACAGTGTTTTCTATTTCCATATTAATGGAATATTTGTTCCTTAAAACACCTTTTGTCTAATATATATATATATATGTGCTCTTACTTCATTAAAAAATGTGTATTTGTATTTATTTTATGCATATTTATTGTATACAGTTCCAAAATCCAGTCTGCTGTTTAGGAGAACATTCTAAGTGATATATATCTGTTCACAAAATGGTTTGACTGTTGGTACACTGCTTTTCATCCCAGTACATTAAAGCCAGTGTAAAAGCACTACACATAGCTTCCTGGAGTCATTTGTTCATTTGCATGCAAATTGAACTCAAGAACATTGTTGGGATAAAAGGCTCTTGTAACCAGGGCTGTATTTAGGTATTACACTGCCCTAGGCACCAGACCATAGCTCAACCCCTCAACAATGAGCACATACACAGGTCAGGCTGTGCAAGTGATGGGAGGTATTGGTACCGCCTGAAAGTCGGAGAGAGTTTAAAAAAGTGTTTACTTCTATAAAGGCACTGAACACTGCCCCACCACAAAGCTGTCACACAAGGCATGGACCCATGGGTGCCTATATAGGAAATATGGAGGTTTTTGGCAATTCCCATTCAAGTGAATAGGAGTCACAGGAGGCAGGCCTACAGCAGGCAATGTTAATAATCCTACATCATGCAAGCTGTAATATATCTGTGCTAACTTATAAAGCCTTACTGTCTTTAGAATGGTTTAGATGTCTCCAGTAATTACAGAATGCTGTGAATCACAAAACAAAAAGTCAGCCCATTCTGTGAAAAAAATGTTGAGGTAACTGTATATTTATCATGCATACAATAAAAACACAGATGCTAAAGTGAGAAAGTATTACTAAATTACAGTTAATTAGGATAATGTGATAATATAGATTCACATACAAATAGATCCGTTTATAACAATAGGTACATACAAAATTTCCCCAAATTCTTCATAAAAAAACAATTTCTTACCAGGTAACAGCTTCCCACTAAACATAAGAGTATGAAACTGATGTAAATAATTTAAGAAGCAAAAGAAAGATGTTTAATAAAAAAAGCCAATAAGTAAAACATGTACAGAGCCCCAAAGAACATGCAGTAATGAAGAGCACAAGTATAGAAAATCAGCTTCTGGCACCAGCTTCAGAATGTGGAGATGGTTAATTTGATAGCCAAGATCAATATTTAAATCATTTACCCCTCTTCCAGGCCAATCATAGTCAACAGACAAGTTTCTCAGATTTAAGGTGAAATGACAGTGATATCAAGATCTGAGGAAAAATAATTGCAGTTGTACACGAAAGGTTTCATGGGGTATGAAAATCTATGATCTTAAAATTAGCAAAAATAAATAAATAAAACAAAATGCTTCATGCTTCAAATAATACAAATGATTAATTTTTAAGCAAAGTATATAAAATGATCACTAATTATTTAGCTTTCTTGCAGTCATAGTATAGAACTGAATTTAGCAGAAACAAAAATGCAATAAATGGGTCGCCATAAAACTAGTAGCTCTAGTTTGCTTAAATCACTCTGACAGCAATCTTCCACCACTGCTTGAGAACAATATAGATATATATATATATATATATATATAGATCTATATTAGGAATTATTAAGACAAAAATCCACAGTGTCCCCATAAACCATTTCTGTCAGCATTTCATAAAGAAAAGGGTTGCAGTTACTGACCTAACTTATATCAAGGCAAACTCTTGAGTTTTTATTTGAAGCAAGGCCTCCTAATTGGCAGAATGTTCTGCTTTTTTCATAACTGCCTGTACAAGTGCAGAGCATAGTAAGCCAAGACTGTTTGATGGGAAATGGCAAATCTAGAAACAAGAAGAAAATGCAACTTTAGTCCAAATACATGTGAATTTAGATGATATAAGCAAAAACATAATTTATTGCCCATCCAAGTTCAGCATGATCTGACAATACACGTCATAAGACATTTTAAAGTGGCGTGGTGTCCTTTAGTTATGAGCTCTCTACATTTGATGCTACCAGGACCGCCATCAGAAATCGCAGGCCCCCTTACGTCAAAATTTCCTGGGCCCCCTGGGCTGCAGCCACCGCAAGCTCCACCTACAGGTCCGTCCTCCCCACCCCACAGGTCCGCCCCCCACCACACAGTAAAAAAACAAAAAAAATATTGGTGGCTAGGGTTCCCACATGTTAATAAAAAATAAAAAGATATTGGTGGTCAGGGCTAGGGATGGGCGAATTTGACCCGTTTCGTTTCGCCAAAAATTCGCCGAAACTAGGCGAAAAAATTCGCCCATCCCTAGTCAGGGCCCCCCATAAAAAAAACATTTGTGGCCAGAACCCCCCCCATTAAAAAATATTGGTGGCTAGGACCCCACATGAGAAAAAAAAATTGGTGGCCAGGCCCCCCCCCCACATTATGAGAAAATTGGTGGCCAGGGTCCCTTAAACGTCCATGCCTTCCCGAAGTCAACAGCTTTCAGAAAGATGGGGGGCCCGACTAATCAAGTAAGTGTGGCATGGCCAGGCCCCCCTTATGCCTGGGGCCCCCTACAACTCTCCCCCCTGTCCCCCCCTGATGGCTGCCCTGTATGCTACCACCCCCAACCACTGCTGAACACCCTCAACCATTTCAGTTTCTGTGCCACTTTCATCCTACCCTCTTTTTCCTATTATATTCTACAATGATATAGGTCATCGTTCACCGTCACTTACTATATAGGAATACCATAATGTCCTATCCTGGGCCAACAACTATTTCCAACAACTAGATGGATAAAGAATTATTTTACATGTTTCAAATACTTCTGTATGCCAACAAAACCTCGGATATTATACATCTACTAAATCAACAGTTTATTTACACTAATTATTTTTTATCTTTAAACAGCAAAGTTCTCAAAGACATTTAGCACATAAACAAAAGAAAGAAAAATCCTTATCCCCCTCAGTACATGAAATCTCAATGGCCCTCACCAAAGTCTGTTGCCTTGTTGACATGTAAGGTACATATATACATGTGTATATTACCAAAAAATACTATATTATACTATATATGTTGCATTCTTCCACATAGGTCAGCCACAGCTATAAGGTCACCATAGACGTAAATATTACGATCTTTCACAGGAAAAGATATTTCCAAGAAAGATCATTTGTTTCTATACACGTGTAGAGTGGAATCATCAGATATATAGGTAGGAACAATAGAATTCTACCTGTTTAGGAGGATTCAGCACTAAAAAGAGGCCATTGTTAGGATGCCTTCAAAGGCACCCAATCAATTTTCTGCCGGGACGAGCTGACGGATATCCGAGTCTTCTGCCGAAGATCGGTCGGCTCGTTTGCCATCATACACGCACCAAATATCGTACGAAAATTTGTTTTGTACAATATTGGTGCGTTTATGGCAACCTTTACTCTTTCCCTTCACTGAAAAGACGGTCTCCACTTTATTCTATCATAAATGATCTTGTCTAGCATCTCTATATCTCTTGTCATATTTCCTATGCTGCTCACTTTTGTCACCTCTTATGCTAGCCTTCCAAAGCTTTCATGATCAAATCTAAATTCACTTGATATTTCAAGTACATTGCTGATAATAAAATATGGGTTTGGGATCTTTTATGAAGAAACCAATCTTTCATAACGCATTGTAAGTCCCACAGTTTACTGAAACTCTGCCACAGTTTATTGCATTAGAAACCCCTCTATTTGTTGCATGTTTTGTTTTATGGCAAAACAACTGTATTGAGTTTTTCAGTGTGGAGTATGACTGAAATTAAGTAAAAACTGTCAGAAAAACAAATATAACATATTTATACTTTATGATCAGACCTCTTCATTCAATCAACCATCTTTACAAATAGCTTATCTTTTCCCTGGCTCCAAGGCCCCCAAAGAAAACTCCTTGTAAAGGTGCTCATAAGCAGTAATAAACTACTTTGTCACACAACAGAGTTAAATGCCCAATTGCTCACGTATGGGTCTAAGACCATGTCCTTTTCAATAAATATCCAATAGGGGCTTTTTCAGCTATGGCTTTGGCACCAAAAGGTAATTTCTGTACAGCAGAGGACCACATCAGGTGCCAATAGCATTGTCCAGCCTGATCTATGCACTACAGAGAATTGGAAAAGATCTACTAAACTGATAACTATGACTATTTGTATGGCCAAGTTATGTTAACACAAAGAACCTCAGTATCTCCAGGTGTTCAAAGTAAATTAAAACAATCAAAACTTAAACCTACTAATATTTATTTCATTTTGTATTCTCTGTGCTTCATAAAATGTAATTTCCTTAACCCCTCAAGCTATACCCCTCATTTTTTTTTTAACTTTGTTATTTTCTCATTGTGTGGCAGGTTTATTTTATATTCTGGTCTGGTTAACATTAACATTAACAATAGTTAATATGAAAACAAATCCCTATTCTAACCTTAAGAAAATAGTATATAATGTACAAAAGTCAAATTGAATACAGATTATCATACCCCATGTATGAAAGGGAAACAATGTGCAGTGTAGAGACATTTCTTTAGAAAGCAAGATAAGGGATACATATTCTAATGTCTGCATCTGACAGAAAAAGCAATTTCAAAACTTCTGTAAAACCAGTATCCCATTACCTGATGCTGTTACCAGGAGGCTGTCTGAATCACATGGTTTACAGGATGAGGCACTAACAGGTTTATGAAGGAATTATAGGCAATGGTTGTAGGAATGACAAGGGAACGATCTGAACATGCAGGTTGTTTCCATCCATGGAACTGGGAAGGCCATGCACCCACCTGTGATGTACCTATGGCTGGTATGACACAGCCTGCAGATGCCACAGGTATATCTATAGTTGGTTTTGGTGGCAGCTGAGGTAAGGAAGATTTAGATACAACTTCCTCATTTAAAACCCTGATTCCATGTGTTGAACAGGAGGGAGCAGATGTTATGGGCTTGTTCTCACTTTTTCCTACTACATTTGGGGGTGCCTTTAGCTGAGGGTGAGGAGTAGGTGGAGTTTGAGACAGTCCTGGCTTTTTTGGAGGAATGGGTGGAGGGTTTCCTCTGTCCACTCTTGACACTGAAGTGGATTTCAGTGCAAAAGAAGGGTGGCCTGTTCGTCCAGCCACAGGTGGATAAGTACCAGTTTCCATAGGATGTGCAAACCCAGGTCTCAATTGTGTGCTTCCCTGAGGACCCGTTAATCTGGAAAGGACTTGGGTTACAGTATTTCTTGCCATTTGTTTTGCAACAAAATTTTCTCGGCTGTTAGGTGATAACTCCCTTGGTTGAGTTGTGTTTCCATTTTGGTCATGTTCATTGGCATTAGCCTGGAACTTAAATTTTGCAGCCTGAATTCGAGGACTAAGACCTGAATTTGTGGTAGTGCTGGTACATTGTGAATGTAAACTCTGCATAGACTGAGACAAATAACTTGGAGAAGCTGGGGAGGTGCAAAATGAATTATTTGGATAGAGAGAAGTACTGCTTGTTGGATCTTGGGATGACCCATTATCTTCTGTCCTAGGAGTTACTCCATGGGTTGAAGGAAGACCAATCAATGAATCATTAAGTGGGATTTGTTTTTCTGAACCTGGCTTTAAAAATGCTGAATTTGTGCATATATTTATTTTTGTGTTAACAGCTACAGCATGATTTACAATGGATGGTCTTGCTGGTGTGGTCAAAGGAGACTTTTTGAGATTCTCAGTGTTACTGTCTACGTATAAAATATTTGTCTGGCAAGAAACAGACCGTGAACCTGCTCCTGTAGGAATGGTGTGCTTGTCTTTGCTTTTCCGAAGAAGGGCTTGGTTTGCTTTAGCATCCTCTTTTGACATCTTTAATTGTTCAATAAGGTTTTTCATTTTATCTATTTCATCTTGTAACTCTTTGGTACGTGCTTCCTCTTGACAAAGCTTGGCATTAAGTTGTTCTCTTTCTGTGTCAAACTCTGAAATCTGTTTTTTAATCTGATCCTTCATCTGCGCTTCCATTTGTGATCGAAGTTGTTTTTCTGCAGCCAAAGATTCTTCTAAGTCAGTACCCTTTTTCTTTTCTGCTTCTAGTTTTACCATTACATCTTCAAGCTTTTGAGCTTCTTCTACTATTTTACCAGACAAAAGCTTGCATTCTTTAACTAGAATGAGAACGACATGCTTATTTTTAGCTCGTTCTTCTTCAAGACGAACCATTAGCTTTTTGTGCTCTTGCTCTATATTTTGTAGACGAGTATTCTCACACTCCAGCTGTGTAAAAAGAAAAATATATTAACATAGTTCATGACATAATGTGGGATATATAAGGGTTATAACATAAAGAGGACATACAGTATTTAAAGGAACAGTAACAAAAAGAAATGAAAGTATTTAAAGGAATGACTATTATATAATGTTGCCCTGCACTGGTAAAACCAGTGTGTTTGCTTCAGAAACTCTACTATAGTTTATCTAAACAAGTTGTTGTGTAGCCATGGGGGCAACCATTCAAAGCTGAAAAAAGGAGAAAAGGTACAGGATACACAGCTAATAACAGATAAACTCTATAGTATACAATGGGATTATTCAGAATTTGTCTGTTATCTAGTGTGTATCCTGGGCTTGAATGGCTGCTCCCATGGCTACACAGCGGCGTGTTTATATAAACTATAGTTTATAGTGTGAAGCAAACACCCCAGTTTTATCAGTTCAGAGGTCATTCCTTTAAAACACTAATTTTTTCAGATATTTTCAATAAAAATTCAGTAAGTTTTCATGTTTCTGTTTAATTAAAAAAAATGTGAAAATTAACAAATTCTAATTTTAATAGGTTTTCCCAAGTCATGAAGTTTTTTATTAATTTTCTCATGCAAATATCTTGCATTACTTTTGTTTAAGTTACTAGTGTTACATTATTAAAAAATAATTTACAACACATAGCATAGTATATATCAAAGATTGTTTTGCACAGACAAATGCATAGCAAAAGAAGGACCAATAACAGTAAGAATTTTACATAAAAACTGCTCTAAATTGTATCCTTTGTATTGTCACACCTATAAGAACAAAATGCAAAAAATATGAACTTTGCAATATTCTCTTACACACACACACAGTCAGGGAAATGTATCAATTATACATCAATGACACTTTCTTGCAACTTAGGGGCTGATTTATCAACATTCAAATTCGAATTTAAGAGATTTAGTGAGCTTAAAACAATTTAAAAGCTGTCAGGTAAATGTAGAAGTCAATGGTAGTTGTCCTAGACAAATTTCAACATTTTTTGGGACTTGGCAGATACATAGAAAATTACAAATTTGCTGTATTTGAGTTTTTATTCTAATGAAAAACATTTTTTTTTGATTCAGGTATTTTCAATAAAAATTCTTGTTTCTTGTTTCTGTTTAATTAAAAAAATTTAAAATTCACATTTTAATAGGTTGTCCCATGTCATGAAGTTTTTTTTATTAATTTTCTCATGCAAGAATCTTGCATTACTTTTGTTTAACTTACTAGTGTTACATTACTAAAACCTATTGAAAAATAAACATGCTTTGGAAAAATAAACACAATGAACTACATAAGAAGTCCTAAACCCCATCCATTCCCTGTAAGTTCCACACATTCAGGGGTCCACAATTAAGGACTGTTCTGGCTAAATTGGGATCATTAAATTAAAGGGTATTTTGCATCATGTGTAAAGGAAGATTACATGTGGTTGCTACTGAATTAAATTAATATGTAATGACCCTTGTTCCACTATTCATATCTGCTTTGTATAGGGCTTCAGGTTTCAACTTAGAGGCATAAGGAGACAAAACAAATGTGAAAGTGAAACAGTTGATTTTTTTAGGAAGATATCAGCCAGACGCCACATATAATTAGATTTTTACATGGAACGTGTGTACATTCTATTGAAAATCTAGTGCCCAGGGGAAATTACATATGACATTGAACACACTGATCTGTAATAAAGGCTTACGTGCATTCTACTGGTTGATAACGCGCTCTGCACCAGTATGAAGTCTACATAAATGTAGCATGGAATGATCTGTCCCTTGGTATAACCAGGTCAAGAAATCCTATAGACTAACTTGTGCTGCAATTTCTGTACAATTTCCAAATGCTAATTTGTGGTAGCTTGGGCATATTGTGCACTATTCAAAATGATGGTTTAATTGCATTAAAGAATGCTTCATTGTCACTTGAAAATGTGAAGATATATCTCAATTTTACCAAAAAAGCAGGAAAGGCTCAACATTTCAAGGTTAGTTTGTTGTGAGCATTTTCACAGCCATGATTCCTCTCAGAATACTCAGTCTTCACAACAGCAGTGAAGGCTTGCTGGCCAAAATACTATTTGTCACAATGTAATTTAATTCTCTTGGCTTTCAGGCTGTTAATTAGATCCCCACCCCCAAGAAATCTGAAAACAGAAGCAACTGTAATTGACAATACATTTGTTTGTTGGCTGTTCCAAACAAATGAGAGACTCAAGCTGCTTAGTACTGACATCATTGTATTATGCACATTTCAGACATGGTTCTAGAAATATATGCTTTCTTGGACAGCCATAAGAGAAGTTCAAAAATGTGTCTGTCAAACTATAATCAGAAAAAAAAATGTGGGTGTCCGTGTGGACATCCTGGATAGGTTGTTAGTGGTTTGCTCAGTCTGCTAATAAAGAGAAGGCCATTTACCGATATAAGTATAATCTCTTGAAGACATTTCAGAACTAAGGCTTGTAAACAAATAAAAAGAGTGTTTTCAAACTTAGAGAATTCCTGAGAAGAAAGTACACTAATGCTTTCAGATGATTGGCACTCAAAGTGAAAGGGAGGTGATACCGAGCATTTTGAACCCTGCCCATGGAGCTGCAAATCTCCTGGACAGCAAAATGCTTGAAATTACCAGGTGTGACTTTGCCCTTGAATACTGGGAGACAATTCATCTGATCTCAGGTTAATAGTACTATTAATCACTAATTTGGTCCAATTTTTGTTTTTAACATAAAAACCTACTGTAAATTATACACTTATTTACCCCAATTGTATTAGTTCAAAATGTAACTAAATGGGAACAGGAAGTGTGAAGCACTTGTGATTCGAAGGCTTGCTCCTACCGATTGCATCTCCCACCTCAAGATGGGCAGAATGCTGAAAAACCCACTCATTTGCCACGGATCAGATCTTTAAATGTATGGCCAGTAGTTAGGTAATACAAATAAGTACTTAAAGCCTTTGGGAAGTCAGGCACAAAAGAATATTTTGAAAGGACAGCCTCCAATTTTTAGTTGCTTGTTTATGCACTAACAGTAGCAGTATTAGTACTAGTATTAGTACTAAAAGTAGCAGTATTAGTACCTAAATAAGACATCATTAAGACTACATGGTACAAGACAGAAATATAAATTTGACATGTTATTTGTGGGTAAGATCATGGCAGTATTACAGGTATGGGATCTATTATCCAGAATGCTCAGGACCTGGGTGATTCCAGATAACTTCTGTAATTTGGATCTTCATATCTAAAGTCCACTAGAAAATTATGTAAACATTAAATAAACCCAATAGACTGGTTTTGCTTCCAATTAAGATTAATTATATCTTAGTTTGGATCAAGTACAAGGCACGGTTTTATTATTATGATTATTATTAGCAATAGTATAACTGGTCTTTATTGTTATCGTTTTTGAATTATTTGGTTTATTCTTCCAGGGTTACTGAAAATTCTTTGTGATACTCAATTTTATTGTAATTTATTAATCTTTGTATGCAGGCCTTCTCCTACTCATCTTCCAGTCTCTTATTCAAACCACTTTCAGCTACTAGAGTAACTGAGCCATCAGATAGTTCCTGAAATTCCAAATTGGAGTAATGATGAAGAGCTAAATAATTAAAACTAAAAAAAGAAAATTCTAGAAACACATTGTTTACATCATACTTACCGTTCATATATCAGAAAATAACCTTTTTAATATCTATCAAAATATTGTCTGTGAATTCTATTTACAATTTTGCCATAAAAGTATTTGCCTGATGCTTTTACATTACCTTTCTTACTGCCATGTTCCTCTATGAGGGGGCTGCCATATTTGTGCAGAAACAGTCCGTTGGCAAAACAGTCAGGTTTAGGAACTTAAAGTGACAATTACTTACAAAAGCAGAACTATCAGCGAAAAACGATCAACGCAACCTATAGGTAACTTTTAATGTAGATTAATATTTAAAAAAATAAAAATTTAGTGTCAGTATCACTTTAACCATCCACTACTGTTAAGTGAATTTTAAACATTAATAACAATAATATACATAGTAGTGTTTTGCCTGAAAACATTGCTTTTTTTTTTCTTTTATACTACCTACTTTCAAATTTGCCTCTCACATACAAGTGCACTTTTCATCCTCCCTTGCATCTCTTTATACTCTTCTCTACTCATTTATATTCAATCTAGAATTGTTTTTGGTATATAAAATACTCCTATTTTCCATTTTATGTTTTCTTGTTTTCTTTGGTAAGAAATTGTATGTTCTAAAGAACAATAGTTGCCATCTACATGGGGGGGAGGATTTATTTATATTCAACAATTCTTTCTCCCAACTGTGTTTTGTCCAGTGTGAAAACATCCAAACATTTTTTTCAGACTTATGCAACATTAATGGGCTTATTTATAAAAAAATTAATTTGTGAGGTTTTTTTCTACTGTGAATACTCACAATTAAAAAATGCTCAAATGCTTATGAAAAAATCAGAATGTAAACAAACTTAATAAATGCTGGACATTTGAGTTTTTGAAAACATAATTTGACTCTATACGTTTTTGTGCAAAAAAATTCGACTTTTTCGAATTTTGTGACAAAAAATCATATTCAAACCTTGATAAATCACCCCCTAAGAAACTCGAAAATTCTCAAGTGGCTCTCGGCAGGTCTGAGCTCCCATATTTTGTAGCTGAAAAAACACCAACACAGAGTTATGAGAATAATTGATTAAAAAAATTAAATTCAATATACAGCAGAAAATAAACTTTTTTCTTTGGAACATCAATATAATAGGTCTCTTGACAACTGATAAATCTGTCCTCGTGTTTTCAAAAAACAGGAATTACAATAGCTACAAATCTTTGATTCGCCTTGCCTAGGCATCTTGGGTAATTTCTTTAAAAGCAGTAACTCCCAATATGTCATGTGTGAAACCCCTGGGATTGCCCCCCTAGAGGTGCATGAATATTTAAATCCGGTCAGTATGAAAGTGCTGTGAGCGAGTACAAGATTACTGGGTGACTGGATATGTTGCAGCAGATTGATTCAGGCATCACCTTTTCTAGTCAGCATGCACATTTTCTTTCTGACAGTTTAAAACATGTCTGCATCAGCAAGTCTCACGGACTACAGTGTAAGCTTTCTTACAGAGGGCTGACTGGAAATAATTACACATCCATTCAATCAGCAAGGAAAGAAGGGGGCAAGCAAAACAGAATGTGAAAGAAAAAGTTTACAATACAGAAGAGAAATGCTTTATTGAAAAGCAATGAAGGCATTTGCGGATTCGGTTGAAGCAAGAAGTGAAAAGAAAGAGGAAGAGCATAAGAGTAGAGAACAATCCAAAACGGAATGGAAGAAACAGAGAGATGTGATATATTACACACTATTAATAAGGCTTTACTCCATTAACCAAATAACCACTATTCATAAAGCTTTACTCCATTAACCAAATAATATGTTAACAAGATCAGTAAATTATATTCCTTTCACTATCCCGTTATGAAAGTCCATGTGCCAGTTTGGAGCGCTATTGCACCAGTAAGAACTGGATGGAATAGTGGAGGCAATACCATACAAAGAACTTGCTGTATATTCCTATATAGCTGAGCAGCCAGCAAATTAGATATTAAATTAGAAGGCTAACACTTTAGCATAAACGCAGCCTCTAAGGTGTTCTGCATTTTGGTTTGGTCATACAATCTCCCATCTGTTTACTTAATGTTTTGTGTTTCAACTCATTTATGTTTATTTGTCATAAACTCACATGGTTATTATTAATTTTAACGCAAAACAAAATTCTGTTTCAGTAGGAAATCACTGAAGGTTGCCAGAAATAATGGGTTCTGTCCAAAAGAAATATTTTCAAACATGCAGGAATCTGAACAGAAGAGAGCTGCAAACTATAGAAAGAATTGTTTATCCAATGAATGTTTAACATGACTTGTACGAGATGTGTTTTGGGTATTTTGTCCAACAAACAATTGCCATATACCTTTTTGGAAATGTAAATATGCCAGAAGCATTTTCTTCACTTGCCCCTTACACCTATGCTTGCCTACTGAGTACAATGTATATACCTTCTTTTGTCTTCTTTCTGCTGCAGCCAATTGTGCCGACATTCTCTCTTGCATTTTCCTGCAGTGAGACATAACAGCTTCCAAAATGGTGAGCGGATTGCTACAGATCTGCTTCTTTTCTTTAATAACCACGCCTGTTTCAAAGTCTCTTTGTAGAGCCAAGAAGGGGTCACCAAGATTAAATCTTCCATATCTTTCTTGTACAAAAACTTCTTTTCTTCTGGCCTATCAAAGTTAAGCAATTTGTATTTTTTAGTGTAAAACAAGTTAAGATTTCAAAAAGTACCATCTTATATTACAGAAAGGAAAAGTGACTATTTATTCTGACCTTTATATTCAGCTGCAAATAAAAGAAAGCATATTTGTCCACTGGAATAGAAGAAATGCAACTCAAGCTTTGTTCCACCACTCTAAAATAACCATTAATACTGAAACGGTAACCAAGACAAAAAAAAAAACAAAGCCTCCAAATACAGTTTGATTACTTCACCTACTGATGTAAATAAACTAGAACATAGTAATGACAGGCAGTTAATCCTGGACATTACATGAAATACATGTAAATATATACAATACATATTCTTTACATGAAGGAATGCTGCAGCTTTATTTCGAAAATACCTACTTTAAAGGATTATTCTTCTTTAATACTTAATCCTAAACATGTTTAATTTCCCTTAAATGATGTATAATACTTCATTTCTGACATTTTCAAATGTTGGTTTTTTTTTTAACTACATTTAACACTGCCGTAGTAGCTTCTTACTTTTCACTTACAAACTCGACTTATTGTGCAATTAGGCCAGGAGTGCTTAAACATTTCAATGGTATACAGTTGAATGCAAACGATTCAATGAATTTATATTGGAATTGCATTTTGTTTTTTGCAAAAAAAGTTGTATAGAGGTTCCTTTTAAACAGGGCTGTGGAGTAGGTTCATAAATGCTTCGATTTGGACTCCTCAGTTTACGGTACATTCTCGATTTTAAAGGAACGTCCTGTAACACCAAAAACATGTATCAAAGCAATTTAAATATAATTTACGGTTGCTCTGCACCGGTGAAACTGGCATGTTTGCTTCAAAAACACTACTATAATTTATAATAAACAAGCTGCTGTGTAGCCATGGGGGCAGCCATTCAAGCTGAAAAAAATGAGAAAAAGCACAGGTAACATAACCGATAAATCACCATTGTATTGGTAATCCTTTGGTAATTATAAAACAAAACCAAAGTTAAAACCAAAAACATTTGGAAAACCTAAAACAACTTGTATATTCATTGAACCTGGCATATAGCTGTAGAATACAAAATTAACTGAAGTATTGTTCTTAGAAACAGAATTTCTTCTGCCATTATCTCCTTCATAGAAGCACTTACATCTGATTTGATTATTTTCACTGCTTGTATTTAAATTGAATAGGAGCCTGAGTTGGTACATTTTTGGCTACTCTGACGCCAACTCTAGATAGCAAAAAAATTACTTCGGATTCCACAGCTTTGCCTTTAAATTCCATCTTAAATTAACAGCCACCAAAGACAGAAGAGTGTATACAGAACTCACAACTGCATGAGATTCCAATATAATTTTTATAATAGGCAATTATTTGTGAATTTAGGTTTGCACTGTCCCAGAGATTTCTACACAAACCGAAAAAAAATGCCAGCACACAGCTTGCCTTCAAAAAGAATTGTTACAAAAAAACACTCTGGCCAAAATAAGTAAGCTTATATGTCACGTCAAAGGCCCTCATTATACAGAAGCCCTACACTGCCTATTACCTTCTGATGTCCCCCATACTTCTGCTTCCAACTGCATCCATTATACCAAAGATGTATACAGTATATTAGAAACACCTACACACCAAACAGTTTCTTAAAGAAATTAACCTGAAAGCGCTTGCATTGCTGTTCTTACCAGCCCCAGCCTAACAAATCACAGAAAAGGAACCTTTGCATGTATTAATAACTCAAATTGCTTAACACCCAGGGGCACATTTACTAAGGGTCGAATTTCGAAGTGCTAAAACTTCGAAATTCGACCATTGAATTGAAAAATACGATAGTCAAAGTTTTATTTAAATTAAATTTAGCAGTTTTCGATTGAATTAAAATCGTTTGATCGTAGAAATCGTTCAAATCTTTAGACTTTTGACCTTAAGACTTCTAAAAACTTAGGTTCTAGGAGGTCCCCAAAGTCAACATAGCAATTCGCCAGGTTTAAGGTGGCGAAGTACTTCGATTTTCAAATGGTTTTTTCAATTCGAATTGAAGTCGAATTTGGCCTATTCGATGGTCAATGTACCCAAAAATTACTTCAAAAGTTTTGAATTAGAAAATTCACTTCGAATTCACTTCGACCCTAAGTAAACATTATCCAAAATGCCAGTGGATTAACAATAATAACCTTTGAGGCTGCAGTGGGTTCCAAGGCACTTATCTGCTGTTATTACAATCATAAAGATTAAGGGGCCGATTCACTAAATTCGAGTGAAGGATTCGATTGAAAAAAACTTCGAATTTCGAGGTTTTCTTTGGGTACTTCGACCATCGAATTGGTTAAATTCGTTAGAATTCGATCGAAATCAAATGAAATCGAACGATTCAAAGTAAATATCGTTCGACTATTCGACCATTCGATAGTCGAAGTACTTTCCCTTTAAAAAAAACTTCGACCCCCTACTTCGGCAGCTAAGAGCTACCGAAGTCAATGTTAGCCTATGGGGAAGGTCCCCATAGGCTTGCCCAAGTTTTTTTGATCGAAGGATATTCATTCGATCGTTCGATTCGAAGGATTTAATCGTTCGATCGAATGAATAATACTTCGATCGATCGATCGAATTTCCTGCGCTAAATCCTTCGAATTCGATATTCCTAAATTCCTAGTCGAATATCGAGGGTTAATTAACCCTCGATATTCGACCCATAGTACAAATGACTTTAGAAAAAATAATTAGAAATGGGCAGATTAACAATTAGGTCCCTGGAATTAATTTCAATATTGTGGAGTACTACTATTAAACCATCTACAGTGTGCCCTTTATATTAACCACTTGATCATGCCACACTGTTTTTAATTATCTTAAATTAGAGTCTATTCACATTAATTTAACTCTAGAATATTGATAGAAACCATTAATTGTAATTGTAGATCAATTTTCTATTTTTGATAATATATCCCCTTCAATGTATTAAATGTGTGTTTGCTACTAACAATCTTTCATCATAAGTAGTGATGGGCGAATCTGAGCCGTTTCGCTTTGCCAAAAATTCACAAAACGGCAAAAATTCTTGGTACGTATAGCATGAAGGAGTTGCCATTTTGTCATCAGGAATACCTTCAAAAATCCTAATTTATACCACAGGATTACTGAATCAGCTTTTAACATAGGAAACTCATTTGCATGCCTTTCAAAGTTTTGGGATAAAACACACATATCAGACAACTTGAAAAATGGTTCTCTTGCTATAACAAGGAACTTGTGCCAGGACAGACTAACAGTCAGTTATCGTCACCCTTTTGGCAGCTTTGCTCGTCATTCTCTTGCCAATTCTATTTAACTAATCAGGGCCTGGCAAGTATACAATGTGCCACCTGCTGAACAGCTACTGAAGCCTTCTGTATTAAGCATTTGAGCACTGGCACTGTGGTCAGGTGAAAGGCAAATATTAACCAAGTAATCAGATAACTCTTCAGAGTTCTCCATCTTGAAATATAAATAACATCTTCATGCAGAATAATTAATCTATACTGACAAAGGTAGTTTACATATAAACGTCTATGCACCTTTTGTAGTTCCCTACTGCCAAATAAATATTTATAAAGAGTCACAGGGCCCTATATGTATAAAATAATATTGTTGCTGATGCCAAACAAGTACACACAAAACTGCAACATATCCTCATTATTCAACAGCAAAATTTGTCAATACAATATTATCTAGTCACATCAAAATAACATTTGGGGACATCTTTCTGATCGAAAAACAGTTCAAAGCATTACAAGATGGATCCCAGTCCCAAAGGGTATGCAATGGCTAAGCAATTCTCATTGGGATCAAGTACTTCTTGAGTTACAGTCAGTCAGTGGTTGCCAGAATTATTCAGCTCAAGCCTTCTTTGAAGGTCATACCTTTGGTTAGGATCAACTTTAGTTCAACACAAGGTTAAATATATTAAAAAAAAATATTGTATCAGCACAGCCATAGCCGACCTTCAAGTTATATTTCAGGAATATCTAGGGAATCAAACAGGCATTCTCTAAATGTAAGACTTCTACCGGGTTGTTACAGGCCAGATTTGGGCAGCACTGACAGCAGTCCAGGATTAATGTCCCAAGTTTCTCTTTGTATCTTTTTCTGGTGGCAGTGCAGGAGATCAAACTTTCTGAAACTTTACTAAATAACAGGCTTTTTGTCAGAGAGACAAAATACTGAGCTCCTGCACTTACTGGCCTACAATTATAACTAATAAGCTAAGCAAGTCTATTCAGGGAACTGAGACTAATAGCTTAAAGGGCAATTTCACCTTCATTAGCAAAACTGTAATAAAACATAAAATATGACTCTAAAACTCCCAGAAATGTGATACAACGTTCCATAACCTGCCAAATTGTGTAAAATGAATGCAATATGTGTGGGGTGTGGCCGCAAAATGTGCATGGTCAAATGATTTCTCCACGCTAGGCGCAGCAGATATTGTTGTTCCTGTTGTTCTTTTTTACATTTCCGAATGTTGTTGTATATATTGTGAAAAGGATCTGTAATCCAGAAACCCTTTATCCAGAAAGCTCCAAATTACAAGAAGGTAATCTCCCATAAATTCAAATTGAAATTAAATAAGTAGGAGGAAAAAAAAATCGTACTGGGTTAATATTTAAATGATTTTTTAAGTAGGTATGATGTTCCAAATTACGGAAAGGCCCCTTATCCGGGAAACCCCAGGTCCTGAGTATTCTGAATAACAGGTCCCATATCTGTACTTAATCATTGTCATAACTGTCTACTGTTTATTTTCACACTGAACTGTTCCTAAGACAACTACATTACCTATAAGGTTATTTTTAAACAAAAAAACATACTCCTTTGCACTGTTACACTACACTAGTAGGATTAAAAAGAAGAACACTCTTACCAAAAATGGCAGTTCTATTAAAAAATAAGGAAAAATAATTAAGCTAAGATAGGACTGCAACCTGCATAGTATAACTGTATACAATGCAGATATATGTTATACATGTAAATTTTGAAAAATATAAAATTATCTGCATAATTTTCCCTTTAAACTGAAGGTCACTCATAAAAATGAATATGTATAATTATTCAAATTGCACTTAATGCTATTATTAGACTATGTGACATAATTAAAATACACAGCACAAGAAGTACAACTTACCCTTAAGGCTTCAATAACAAGGTCTCTTGCTTCCAATTCCCCTTCTAGAATACTTAAAAGAAAGCGTAATTCTGGTTTGCTCAGATTTTCCACATTAAAGTCTTTCTTCTAGAAAAAAAAACCAACAATATGGCAGTAGTTTTATTTGTGGTGTGATTTAGTTCGGAGTATTGTAACATTTGAGAATAAACTATTATTTTGTAAATCTGCAAGCTCCATAAAATATAGTCAAGGAGGCCTTGGGGGGGCTCATTAATAACAATGAAAAACAGTTGGTTATTTAGTGTGTATACAGACCAAATAGTATGTGTTTTACCCCATATTTAACATTAATTGCTTTTCCTATAAAAAAGGGTGCAATAATGGAGTATAATTCAATGGATGGCAAGCAGGAGTGCCTACTGGCACAACACCTATAGGATGGAAAGCTAGCCTATAATTTTGCTTGTACAACAATGCATTATCCACATCAAGAAAAAGAAACATCAGTAATTTACTTGGATTCCATAATGGGGGACGTTCTACATGTTTTCCTTTTGTTTAGTTTACATTATTAGCGTCTTATGCCAACAGCTAAGATTCATAGCAATGCATTGTATTCACCAAAAAGAAAACCATCATTACTTGTATTTTTTATTTTACCCCAAAAGAACTACCCTTTTTACCAAGGAAAAGTTTACTGGTTGTATGGATTCTTAATACTTACTCTTTATAGTAGAGTATAATGATCCCTTGCAAATAATGCTATAAAATTACTACTTTGGTTACATTTATGTAATGCAAAATACCAATAATTTCCTCTAAAAAAACACTGAACAAGGAAATAGGAATTAAGGTAGATGAATATCCCAACTTGCACAGACTACGGACCTACATTGAATATTCCAACTAAAAGCCCTGGAAACTAAACACCATAAATTCAGTTCCTGGGTGGTCTTTAATACATCAGGCTATAAAGCAAAATGTAAAGCCCTGTCTTCTGTTTGATCCCAGAACAGTGACCATACATGAATCTATAAATAGAACTGGAGGAAATAGATTTAAGCTAACCACATTGGGGCAAAAGTTGATCATTTGCATCAAGCAAGACATCATTTTACTTCATTCTGGAGCATTCAGAATTTTAAATAAGGTTATCTATAATATCTGTTTCACAAGTACATGTTTTGTACTAGAACACAGTTTGAACTCAGTACAAAGTAAGGAACTAACCTTTTCTATATATGCCATGCATAATAGTCATTACCATTTGCTCTGCTAGATTACTGTTTGTATGCTAGCAGCTTTTAATAGTGCTTACTTCACATGCTACTCTGCTTTCCTATGGAAGGCCCCTTCAATAGTTTGTAGAATAATACTGCTTTCAGTCTGTGTGGGTGCAAAATAGATTTACTAGGGGCTAGAAGTGCTCTGTGATTTAAACATTACCTTTATTGGTAGCTGCTTTCAAGCATGTGACTCTCAGCAGGTTTTTGTATGCCTAGCCTGAAAGACAGATACACTACAGATCTTCTGTTATGTCTGTTAGCTAGAGCATAATGTCTCCTTACAGTAATAGCTATGGGTTTTCAGTTAATAATTCTGGGCTAGCTAAGTCTGTTTTTTTGACACAAGACATTTTTGTCTCCTAAATTAAGTAGTTCTGGCCCAGTCTACAATGTGAACGTGCTAAAACTAACTCATCAATGTTATAGCTCTACATATTGAGCTCTTAAATGTTACCCAGTAATACGAAAAGGAACAAACAGTCCAAACCTAACATATTGAATATGCCAAGGAGGAAGACCCTTGAGCAAAGGACAAAATTATACTAATGAATGAAAAGCCATTATTATTATTACCCTCTAGAAGGCTTTAGCTTTGAAAGGGAGATGCCTCTTCTACTATATATCTCTACATAGTATACCTTACTTGGCATAGCTATATTCTATTTTCATTTCCAACTACTGATCACAGATTTCTCTCCAATAACTGTTCTGTCTGCAGCATATTAAATACTAGATGCAACAGCACATGGCATACAACATTTGCTCAAGTAGTACAGACCTCCCTTGTACTGCACAATATGCTGGCCATGCCAACAAAGGGAGAAAGAAAGAATTACCCTCGCACACCTTGGCCGTCCTGTCCTAGGCAAATCCCTGGTGCTCAGTGAACGAGGCGTTGGCAACCTTGAGTTCAGCGTGAAAGAAGGAAAAATCACCGGCACAACATGGGTTATTTCTAGCAGGGAGAACCCTTGCTCATTTATTGCAATAAACGAACAAGGGTTCTCCCTGCTAGAAATAACCCATGTTGTGCCGGTGATTTTTCCTTCTTTCATGCCAACAAAGGGACAGATTTCATCTACACTGAACTCTGGAATGCCACAAGTGCTAAGTGTTTGCACCCATTTGTATCCTAGTCTGTAATTTTCACAACTGACTCTCTGTTGTGTGTAAACTGCTGGGGCATTTGCACTGAGTTTTCACCAGAATTAAATATAATATGAACAGAGAACCTGAACTTGTGCTTGTTAATTTCAAAGCATGTACAAAACAGGTCTTTAACTAGAAGAAAAACGGAGCTTTAGCAAGCCTTATAGATGCCGACTTTGGTTTTGTCAAAACCCCTAACTGTTCCTGCACCTCTGCCTACCATTCCGAGGTTATTAGAGTAAAGGGCAGGCAAAATGTGAAACAACAATGTCTCTTTGCTTCAGTCTTCCACTGTGCACACTAGGTGATATAAAACAGGTACCATTTTGTGGCCTATAAACCATTTAGAGAAATAAAATGCAAAGTACAACATCTACTCTACTTGCAATGTTCTTTTTTACAAAGCACAATGCTTAGCAAGGAGGAGACCTTTAATTTAGATATTTGGATCTTGTCAACATATAATTAACTACTCTGGTGTAGGCGTAGAAATACATTTACAAGCAGTTAAGCTGTGGTAATTACACAGAAGAAAAGAACATCCATGTAGACAAAAGATAACTTTTGATGGCACTTATTTAAAAAAACACCCATGTACTTACAACAACTTTAAACACATACAGTATAACACTAACTGGTAAAAAAAAAAACAAAAAAAAAAAACATCATGCCATTGCTTATAGGTTCTGTGATTGAACTTATGTTTCTATTCTCCTCTTCTCTTCATATTCTTGTCTTTTATTCAAATCAATGAATGTTTGCTAGGGTAATTGGATCCTAGCAACCAGATTGCTGTAATGAAAACCAGCTGCAAATTGTGACAGAACACTACATCAAAGTAAAAGTTTATTTAAAGGTGAATAACTCCTTTAAGTAATTTGTAAACAAACAAAATTCTATTTTATGTAATCTTTTCAAAACAGCATGAAACACATGCAATGGCCAAATTGTGCAGAAATATGATGTATTTTAACAGCATTCAAGCGTAACTGAAAATGCTCACTAAGTTTATGCCACACCGTCCATGCAGTTCAGATGCAGATTCAAATCAGGCTAGGTTGGTTTCAGGCAGTAGAGAAACTCTGTGGGTGCCATTACACCAATAATTGGCACAACCTCAGTTTATTAGAAACAGAAGGCATGGAAAATAATGGACTCCTTTTTGTAACACAACAGAGCATACGTTTAAATGGGTTGTTCACCTTCCACAAGCCAATTGTTTTCAGATTGTTCCCCCAAAAAAACAATTACTTTACATTTTTTACAGGTTTTTCAGAATCAAAGTTTTAAGTCCCAGTCTCTGGTGTCTGGCAGCTCAGGTACAAATTCTGCGCTGTTACAATTTTGCAACATTAAGTTGATCCATTTCTCAGCAGCATCTGTAGAGTATTAGCAACTATTGTATCAATTCTAACAGCTGCCTTTAATGAAAGCCAGGGATTCTGCTCAGCAGGGACAAAGATACGAAATGTATCAACTAAATGTATCAGTTTAGAACAGTTTACAGGGTCGGTGACCCCCCCCCCTCCCAGAGCTGCTTTAGAAGGTGAAAAATTGAACTCAATATTAGAAAAACAGTCACACATAGAAAATAGAAAGTAATTGGAAAAAGTCTTTATTTCTGATGAACTGTCTGAAACCAACTGAACTGAAAAAATAGTTGGACGGTAAAAAAACACTTTAAGCTTTGGTTATGAATATCAGTAACCCTCAAAGCATGCATTATTCAACCTGTTCATGATAAAAGCAATGTAATACTGGTTCTGTACACAGCAAGTGAGGCAAAGCAAAATCACAGTGCAAGGGTATCACTTTGTAATCTGAAAACACGTTGCCT
The DNA here is from genome assembly GCA_038501925.1 of Xenopus petersii. Taxonomy (NCBI): domain Eukaryota; kingdom Metazoa; phylum Chordata; class Amphibia; order Anura; family Pipidae; genus Xenopus; species Xenopus petersii. The sequence goes on from CM076677.1 coordinate 54,540,370, forward strand.
AGCAACACACTAGGATTCTCAACCAACTGCACATCGAGCCAGAGATATTGGACATTCCTCATTCAGTTTAGAGAAAATGGAGGCCATGGCAGTAGTAATGTACACTGAAATTGTGCCTGTACATTTATGTTTACTGGCACCAGAACACACAGCAGTATTAGAAAACAAATTGACAGAAAATGAAATGCCACAGTAACCTTACACTAATCAAGCCCAGTCATACATGTAACTAATGTTAGCAAAAAGTGCATTCAAAATCCTATCAAAATAATACATGCAGTACATAGTAATGCAGTCAATTTCAGCTAATTGCATGCCTGTGTGTGTACTTTGCAATTATTCTGATTTGTTCAGAAACCGAAATTATTATCATGAACATTCCCTCTAAAATCTACCATGGAAACAGTATGATAATAAAAACAAATTACAACTGTGTATTGGGTGCTATGCAACTCTAGAACGATCACTAGCTACTACCTGTGAATTATTGTGAATTTTGTTCAATTTTGTTTTCCTGTAACACAAACTACCCGTTTGTCGTGGTTTTCCATTTTGTTTGCACCAGGTATGGTTTACATTTGTGGCTGGTAGTTTAGCCAATGATTTCAATATTTACATAGGAGGTGCACCTATGGAATGAAATCTTTACAGTTTGTTTCCCTGCTGCATGAACATTCTAATGGAAAGCTCTGCAAGAAAATTAGAAGATTTCCTAAATACTTGATATGGGTATTGAACACAAGTATAACAGAACTGTGACATATGGATAGAGCCTTTCTCCCTAAATAATATCACCTATTAAAGTGTTATACATGCAACGCATTTTTGTGATTTATACTCCTAAAATACCTAAACAAACCCCCAGTAACACAATTATGTAAGCTGTGAGTGAATTTCTGGAGTTTGGAAATACTTCTATTCCTAAAGACCTGGCATAACTTTAACAGAACAGGTTGCTTTTGGTTGATGACTTTGCTCACTCACCCTGGAAAATTTTCTGTGGCAATACAATTGAACTCATGTTAAAAATACACAAAACTATGGTAGCGCATGTTAAAGATGTGTATGAAACTTGACACAGTGTCCTGTCGTACTGAAGGGAAAATGCATTTAAGGCTTTGCATTTTGACAAGTTTACAATAAAGCTTTTTGAAAAAAAATACACAAAACTAGAACATAGTTTATAAAAATTGTGCCATTTTGTTTTGGGCTACTACGGGACAACATGTGGTCTCAATTAATACAGATTTCCCTTTAATTAGGAAGCATGAATGACTATAGTATACTACTGTTTGACTTATTGAAAATGGATGGCCTATGATAATACATCTTATGAGTCTCTCCATACGGACTTTAGAAAATGAATGTCACTAGGAAATGTTTTACAAATGACACCGTTTTGCAGAGGCCTGTTTATTCAACATTCACTGCTCACCACTACCGGTCCATATGGGACTCTGGTTCTTACTCTCCTGTCTGAAGATCCCCCCTCCCCAAGCTCTTGCTCTCTCAGTCTGCACACCCAACTTCTTGTGTTACAGGAAATGTGAAGAGTATATCACTTATGTTCATGTTGTTAAAGGGGAACAATTAAGAAAATGTAATACAAGTGTCATTTCATTGAAATAAAACACTTTCTATATATGCTTAATTAAAAATTCTGCACTGAAATAAAATAGTTACTAAGCAGTTCCCCTCTCCCATTAATTTGTCTCTCTACCTTATCTCTTCATGTTGGATTTGGAGTCACATTTTAATGGACAGTTCTAATACATTATTTGTAGTGGTGCTCCCGTTGCCTTTAAGATATATTAGAGGTCACGGTTTCAAAATAACTGATGGAAATACTGCCACTCTACATATAAGATTTCTGCAAGAGTCAGTTATTTTGTTATATTTTGTGCTGGAGTCCGTCATTTAAGTTAGCTTTAATACATCTGCTAGGAAAGGAAGCCCTCCTAAAAAATGTATTAAAGGGCAAGTCATCCCCCAAATAATTTGCCTGATAAAAAGAAAACATAATTCTAAGCAACTTTCCAATATACATTTATTAAAAATTGTCAGTGCTTTTAACATTTTTTGTAAAATACATTTGCTATTGAAAGCAGCATTTGCTGCTTGTTACTTTTTAAACGATTTGGCAAAAGTCTTGGTTCCCCAGCAAGTCTGGTCTGTTAAAAACTACCTTTTCTTACAATGTATCAACAGTCTTAGACATCAGGGCAGAGAACATAAAGGGACAGCCAAATACTGCTTTCAATAGCAATAAATATACAAATAAATTAAAAACCATAGAAAATGTGTAACAAATTTAAAATAGAAAGTTGCTTAGAATAATGTTTTAAAATGTCTATTTTAGGGTTGACTTGCCTTTTAAGCAGATCAACATATATCTTATTACCAAAATCAAAGGGGCCGAAATGTAGGACCCATTTACATCTACAAACGCCACTGTAAATAATTATATTCAAGGGGAAGGCTGTCCCTGCAATGTATACTTATGCTGGTGCATTAAAAGTTAGTTTTTGACTTTAGTTTAAGGGACATTTTATATGGGAGATGTGGGAGTAAATGAGGCCAATTAATAACAGGTTGCAGTGAGGTTGCAGAGGACAGGCAATAACTGTTGCTTTAGTGACAAAAGGCCGGATTTCACCAATATTGCATTGGAAAAAACAACTCTGGAATTTATACAGATACAGGCAAGGGCCAAAGATTAGTTTCAGGCAGAAGTTGTGTTGAGAGGGTTTAGTGAGATTGTCATCCACACTAATAAAAGAGAGAAGGACCAGGTTTAGGGCTCTTACACACGGCCGTTCCGACCTGCGATCCCCTGCGTTCCGTTTTTTGGCGTTCAGCCGCAGGGGAGCGCAGGAATAGACGCAAGTAATTATTTGAAATGGGGCTGTACTCACTCAGGCGCGTGTAGGCGCCGAACGCAGGAAAAATGCAGCATGTTGCGTCTGAACCTGCGTTCGGCGCCTACACGCGCCTGAGTGAGTACAGCCCCATTTCAAATAATTACTTGCGTCTATTCCTGCGCTCCCCTGCGGCTGAACGCCAAAAAACGGAACGCAGGGGAGCGCAGGTCGGAACGGCCGTGTGTAAGAGCCCTTTAATTGTAGGACCAGTTAGTTAGATTCAATCTGTGATTACTTTGATTCATACAGAAAAAGGGAGCCAAGTGGCAGTTAGGGATATCAGTGCAAATTTCGGAGGTTACTGGGGGGTGGGTGGATATATAACAGATGTGGAGTTCAGAAATTTTCCAACCCACACCCACCCTAATCCTTACTGGCCCAACGTGGTCCAAGGTTAAGAAAATAAATTCATGGTCTGAACCCATGCAAGACCTGCCCCTAATTGACATCATAGATAATGTCACGGGGTGGCCTTTAGGAAGTTCCACCAAAGACACGGAAGCCCTGCAACAGAACCAAAAAATAAAAATGTATATGAGCTGCAGCAGGGCAAGTACAATCTGCACCTGACATGGACCTCATGTGCTGGCCCAATTTTTGGCTCAAACCTGCCTGACCCACAGGTAAACCTGGGGATTAGGCAGGTCTTGTGCTAGCCCACACATCATTAGGGAATATGTATACATGGATATCATACAGCTGATGTTTTTAAACCAAAATATTGGCTGAGACCTTTCTCATCCTTTCTCAGTCTGTGACAGATTGCACAGTGAGAATAACAGCAGCCCAAATACAGAACCTTAGGGCACCACCACATAAGAAGAAGTGATAGCAGGGATTTGTTAGCATTAGACATGCATCATTTTGAAAATAAAAAATGCCTACTTATCAACTAGTGTGCTTAAGCCCACCATTTTAAGGGCTATTACACTTGAGCATTTCTTCCTGAATTCCCCTGCAGTGGATCTTTCCTGTATTAATTCAGCCCTGTACTTGCTATTAGTTGGTACTTGCTGTGGCGCAGACAACGTTAACACAGGTAGAACGCAACTTGATAAGATGTGCCTGTATTGCAGCATCTGCCTGCATCACAGTAGTTACAAATGAATAGAATACACTGGGCTGCAATACCTTCCGAGTTCCCCTGCGGTGGAACACATGAAAGATCCACCACACAGGAATGCATAAAGAAACATTTGTATGTGAGAGCTCTTAACAGGGCTTAACAGAATACCAATTGTTCAGCCAAACCAAATCCAGACCCAAGTCATGTGGTGTTTAAGTGATTCACAAGTCGACTTTTTATGCATTTTTAAAAGGTTTTCTCAGATTTGAATATTTACATTATTAGGGGTTGTATTCTGTTTGTGATATTTTAATGATGTATTTGATGTGTATCCCCATTATCAAACAATCTTATGTGATTTGAATTTTGTGAAAAACAACATCCAACAACATTACAAAACAGATACCATTATAGACTGCTAGGTGGAAACGATATGGAATCTCAGGAAATGCCTTATAACTAGTGCAAATCCAAGCAGCTGTCCCTATTAGTTGTGACTGTTACCAAATAGCCAGTATTTGATTCCCTATGTAAGGAAATGGAAAGTAAATTGAGTTAATTATAAATCAGTGATCTCATTAGGATATGAGATAAAGCAGGGCTTGCTCAGTATACCTCCACGGTTTTTGTCACCACTGCAATAACTAGCAACAAGGCCGAATAGAGCAGCCCTCGTTATACAGTCATAATTTCGGATTGTAACTGCATCTCTATCCCACTGAGCCAGAGAGTGTAATAACATTTCAGTATAACAAATACAACTAATGTGCTAGTGCTAGGGCAGGCGCATTTAGAGCGGAATAATTATCCTAGAGCCATGCAAAACTACATCTTCCAGTGTTCTGCTAGGAGCTGGATTGAGGTAGAAATTCTGGGCGATGTAGTTCAGAAACATCTGGAGGCAGAAGGCTTTCAATGCAAATCACTGGAGTCAGCACTATCAGCTAAGGGATCAGAATAATTACACTTGATATATGATCCAGCAACCAGTGACAGCTCCTAAACACAATGCAGAGCTCAAAGCAAACCCCCTCCCCTATCCCACTGCTGGGGCAGTACAGACACTTTCACGGAGTAACTGGAGTACAATGAGGCACTTACATTATCTGTGTCCCCTTGGTAAGTGCAGAAAGGCTCAGTTTGCTCTTTCTCGCTCCCCTCCACCGTCGCCATCTTCCAGCTGCTGAGGACTGAGAGTAAGGCAAGAAAAGATACCAGAGGACAGCCCCCACCATGAAGCCCACACTTAACCCTCTGTCTTCCTGTCACAAACACAGTTACTCCTCCTACCCAGGCAAGCCAAGAGTTAACTCTCCGGTTCCCTGCACATTTCTACCTTAGCCGTCCTGACTGCTAAACACATGTGACTTTCTACAATACAGCAGTTTCCCGAATGAATTCCCTTTATCCATATTTTCATGCCATAGTCTCTGTTACATGACACATTTAATAGAAGGAGGTTATTAAGAATATTAAAATCCAGGCTTTCAAACTTGCAGGACCAATCACACAAGCTGACCCTACACATAAGGATTAAAGTGATTAATACTATTTTTGGTAAAGGTATGTTGGACAATGCCAGGACATAGACACAGCCAGTGGCATAACGACTATCAGGGCAGCCATCAGAAATAATGGGGGCTGTATTTTCTGGGCCCTGTCCACTACCACAGACCCCACACACCACAGTAAAAAAAGCCACTTCCTTGTCCTCATTGATAGCAGCTCCTTTCATGGCTTTTGGTCTATTCATGGCTTCACCTCCTTTCGCGGCTTAGGCTCGCACACTCAAAGGGGGCCCCGCTAATCTAGAAAGTGCAGCACAGTCCAGACCCCCCCCCCTTTAACCTTAAATTCTGCTGGGTCCAAGATGACTGTCCCGCCCTGATGGACGGCCCTGACTACCATAGTGCAGACACAGCAACTGTGGAGGGGCCCAAGGGACAGGTAGGGTTTTCTATCAGGCTTACCAGATCCCTTCAATCCAGAGCTATTTCCAATTAATGCAAGTTGCAGAGCTAAATTGATAGCATTCAAATAAATTGCTATCAGTGTATCCCTTCTAGCTCAATCAAGAGGTGTCTCTGAATTTTCAGTTGATCTGGGAACCCTAACCTGGCTGGCCTGCCCAAAAATGGCGCTAGGAGTCAATGTGAAAGATAAATATCTTTCCAGAAAAGATTGCAACCCTAGGGACAGAATGACACCACAGGAACTGCTGTACTGTACTCTTGCCCAGCCACTTCTGTGTATTAAACTCTGCCACCTGCCACAAATGGAGGGGGCATGCATATTGGAATAATGGGAGCTGAAGGGCCTGGTCTGATTTAGTTATACCTTGGATGTCAGCCAGCATATGGTGCATTCGCTGATGGGTAGTGAATAGGGGCAATTCTAGCTTTAAAGCCACATTTGCAATGCCAACCACATTGCTAGCACTCTGCACCAGAAAAGTTTCCAGCGGAATTACCAGAAATTCCACATTCATCCATTTGATTGGTCAGATACTGAAGAGATTTGGCCATTGTATGGCTTAACCCACCCTTTTTCTTTATACAGGGCCCTCTATACCTCTTGTATTGAGTTTTTTTTTTTTTTGTATGTATTCTTGTAGGTTTACTGTATACACCCATTTACAGTCCAACACAGCTGAATATGTTGGTGTTTTATAAATACATGTCTTAATTGTCTTTATATAAAAAAGTCTTTCAATACAACATGCGAGATAATATACAACAGAATTATATTTGACTGAAAATTGTGTTGACTTTGTTTGTTGAATTTGTGGGATGCTATTCACAAAAACTGTGGTACCGTGTTAGCCAGTAGCAAAAATAACAAATAAAAAAATAAACAAATACAAAAAGTATTGTAGAAGTGATACCTATATTGGCTAAATGTATGGAGTTATTTAACACATTAAGACAGGGCCTTAATTTAGGGTCAGGTTTCATGTCACACTATGTGACCTGACTGAATCCAGACTCCTGGACTATTTACAACCCACCCTAATTCATTATTATTATTATTATTATTAATAACATGTATTTATATAGCACCAACATATTGCGTAGCACTGTAAATTAAATGTGATTATACAACTAAATCACATGAATTATATACATAGAACATATGGAGTTACATACATCACAATCAATACCGGTACAAAAAGGTGAGGAAGGCCCTATGCATAGGCATACACGCTAAAGGGACGGGAGTAATACACAAGGTGTGGGAGTGGGCAAGATCGAATTAAGTGGGTGAGAAATGTGGTACTGTATGTGGTGTTGCGTTTTGTAGTTAAGCAGTTAATTCAATGTATTATCTCTACAATTGATCTCTATCTATCTGTAACTTCCTAATTTATTGCCCAGAAAACGAATCGCCGCGTGTAATTAGCGCCGGCGTTTTTTCATTTTAGCCGGCGCAGAGTCAGGGAAGGCATTTGGGAAGATTGGTAGCCGCAAAGGCGAGGTGATTAGTCGCCAGGCGACCAAATCTCCCCAAAACGCCCAGTGTGGCCTAACCTTTCGAGCTTTCATTTTTATTTTGCCTGACGGGGCCTTGGTGCTCTGAAAGTTTGCAATGTATTTGTATTTTTAGCCAATATACAGTTGGTATCACTTCTACAATACTTTTTGTATTTGCTGGTTTTGTTATTTATGGGATGCTCTTAAATGTGATCTTCCATGTAAAATCTGATCAGATAAAGTCAGGTGGTTTCTTGTTTTCATGCGCCAGTGGAGGCCAATAAGAAACAGAAATCTATCATGTTGTCAGATGAAAATGCAACAAGCCTTTCCAACAGTGGTGTAACAGTGGTGTACATCCAGCTTGTAGAATGTGATTTTGTTGATCTGACCACATCCAACAAAATCTCCCATGTATTTTTACCCGGACTCAGCTCAGCCATTTTATTGCAAGAAAAAATCCGGTGGGTCAAACTCTCCTCTGTAGTTCTCTTAGATCACCATAATGCACCAATCCTATCAGCTTTGGACATCAAGGGCCCTGTTTGCAACCACCAAGGCCCTCCCTACGTCCACCTTCCCCCCCGTACATCATGTTGTACAGGTCCCGATTTACAAAGGGGCGGCCCTAGGCCATCTCTGCTTCACCCTCAGCTTCTGCTTCACTCTCCGCGTCTCTCCCCTTCTGCTTCCCCCTCCTCCGCATCTCTCTCCCCGCCCGCGTTCCCCTCCCCTTGTGCGTGCACATATAAACGAATATCTTAAATATGTGAAATTGCGCATGCGCAACTGACTTTAATGTGGCTGGGCGGCATGGCATCCCTGAATTTCTGCCGCCCTAAGCCCGGGCCTTTGTGGCCTTGCCACAAATCCGGACCTGATGTTGTGTCCAACAAGAAGGCAGCCAGGAGGGAGGCAGACCTGACCTGTTGGAAAACCAGGAGGGCCGAGGCGAAACTGATTTTCTCCCGGTGTCACACCAGCCCAGTTTGACCCTGAAATCCATGGGGCCAGATTTACTAGAGGGCGAAGTGGCTAACTCTGGCGACATTTCGCCAGAAATCCAATACGCAGGCACATTGCCAATTTACCAACAGGTGTAGGTGACAATTCACTAGCATTTGTTCGTACTCTATCTCCAGGCAAATTTTCGCTCTGGTGAATGGTCGTTACTCCACAAATTCAGTAAAGTGTGAATTTTACTGTTACCTTTTTCGTCAGAGTTTCGTTCGCCACCTCAGTCCAGGCGAACTGATAAAACAAAGCTACATCTTCCTCAATCTTATGTAAGTGAAATCATATCCTGTATGCCGAAAATGCATTAAAGTTGTAAAAACGCTGGCGACTTGTCCTTTTTTAAGCGGGATTGCCTTCAAAAGTCCAAACTATTAAACTTTGTTGGGTTATCATTTTCCCCCAGACATGTTAGTGTGAGCTCATGTGTAGGGCATTAGGGGGATCTCTTTTGTCTTTATTCAGGTTTCTTGGACATTTGTAATAAAAAGTGGCCACTTCAAGCGTTTGCACCATCTCTAATAAAGATGTCCATATGCCACAGAGTCTGGGACAGAAAGTGACATGGCCAAACATGGTTGTTACCAACACTGCTGCACAGTTTTGTGCATCAGCATTAGGTACAAGGGACTAGTTGACTTTCTGCCAGTGGGGGTTATGGGGGCAAGGGGGGGGGGACTGTGCAGGGGACCTAGCTAAATACTTACAGAGATTATTTATGAGTTAGGTTTTGAAGTACTTAGGGTATTATTTTTTTTTTTCATTTAGTTTTTTTCCTGCATCATGAGTGCAAAGCCACATGGCTCAAAAAGAAAATATTTGCATGCAGCGGCACTCCAAAGACTACCTGCCCATTGCTATACAGCCTTTGTAGTAAAAGGAAGGGTTGATCCTTTCATCCCTAATAATATGGACATTTTCAGTGGAGAGAAGTGCTGATGCTACAAATAAATCTGGTAAACTTTGTATTTTCAGCTACAGCTACCTCCAGGGTATTATAATAGGCATTATGCATTACAACATGGATGCCACTAATAAAAGATTATTTTTCATTGTAGTGATTTTTATGCCCAAAAACAGAATTCAGTTAAAAAATATCCTTTTTAGGCCCCAATTGGTCAAAATTACATTTCAGATACATTGGCATACTATCTGCATATGGAGCCTTTACCAACCCCATACTTGAGGATCTCCAGATCATTTTTCTGCTGTACTATCCCAAAAAGAACCCAGTGTAGTGAAACATTTCCCCAGTCCATCACTTGGATACTACCCAGTGCAAAGGGTGGACATGTATCCAGAGCCTGAGAAGGCCCCCATAACATTGGGGGCAGGACACCATGAGTAAGGTACGAGCCAGCAAGAAGGCTAGTCTTCTGTAGTTGGTGCTTTAGTAGAACAAGATTCTGAGTGCTAATTAGTAGTGGGCACATCTTTTATTTTTAGTATTACGTTCTGCTTTATAATTACATTTAACATGGCAGCTTTCATAGAACAGGGGCATGGATTATCATATTAGAAGATGATGTATTATCTAATTACTGTAAAGTACTTAAAGTAAAGTTCTATAATGAAGCATGAAACATCAACACAGGTTAATATTTGGTTAACTTTTGAGTCAATTAAGGGCACTTTTCAAAGCAGCTATAACCTGTTAATGTGAAAATTAATGATGCACTTCTGTGAACAGTAGACCAAACAACACACATTGCAGGTCTAGTTAATCATGGGTGTCACTTTTTCAATTTTCTAAAAAGGTTGCCTAGCAACACATTAGAATTCACAACAGATGCAGATAGCCACAGATGTATTCTAGACATTCCTAATTCAATATAAAGAAAATGAATATGCACGTATGCATACATTCTAACTTACACAGCATAAAAGTGAATGTAGTTATGAAGTATAAACACACATTGAGGCATGCTGATAAAATGCAATATAACGAAGGCCATTTTAAGAGAAAACAATACATCTTGCACCTTGATGTATTCAGTAGTTTTATTTTTGGCAACGGTCCCCTGGAATGTTTGTGCATGACCGTCCATATAGAGAACAAATTATTCCTAAGAAATTACTGAAATTAAATTGCTTGATGTGGAAGTGATCAAGCAGGCAATGCAAACATTTCATTATCAATGCAAGCTGAATCTCTTATTCAGTCATTATGTGCTAAGACAGCCTAATCTACTTTATAAACAAGATTTTAGATCATTATAGAAAAGTAATATTGTGGCCATTTAGGAAAAGATTTATTAGATAATCATTCAAACTGATAAACACAGTGTGTTAGGAAAGTCTGTCTGCTTTCAGTTCTGCACCCTATAAAATAAGCACTATGGCTACTGCCATACTTACTTACAACTGATAGGCTAACTTACAACTGATAGGCTAAGGGTACCCTCATATACCTCTAAGCTACTTACCTGTTCTACCAGGCTAATATTTTTAGGGATGCACTGAATCAAGGATTTGGTATTTTTCAGCAGAATTCAGATATGGCCAAACCAAATCTAAAACCTTAAAATCACATGACTTTTGTCACACAAACATAGGCAGATTTTCAATAAGGCTTGGGGAGGCTAAGCCTCCCCAAACCTGCCTGACAAAAGAATAATAAGAAAAATTGCTTCACCATTACAAATTTGCTGATGCAAATACTTCAGCTGGGGATGATACATGTGTAGTGGGGCTGTTGTATTGGTGCCTGGCTACTTGACACATCTATGACGGCAGGTCAAGCATTTTCTTACGTTTCAGTGCTGGTAGCTTTAAAGATCAAGTCCCGGTACAGTTCAGGGAATCTGATTGGCTGGAAGATGAATACAGACCCTCCCTCTAGCCAATCCAGTTAATGTTTTCTTGACTGGGACTTTGGAGCAGCAATGAAGTACCGCAGTACTGTTTCACTCCTCTCAAGGTCCTGACACATATGACTGTGGCAGCAGCAGCAGGTCAGTGAGTGAGCAGTGTTGGTTTTGTTTTGTGGGAACAGAGAGTAATGGGGAGAAGTAACATGGTGAGCCAGAGTACAGAAGAACAATGAAAAAGGGCAGAAAAAAAGTTAAACACAAAGGAAAGAAAATTAGATCAAAAGTTAGAGAGAAAAAAATTTAAATATACAGGAATGCAGAAACAGAAATATACAGAAATGTAGCAAGTATATGTTGAGAATGTAGAATTGAAATGCTTCAAAGTTACATTACTTTTTGACTCTCAGCATTAGAAATTTGCGTTAAGTCAGTGCGTGTGTGTGACTTCCTTTAGGGTAAGGACACGAGCAGATTTGGGGAGATTAGTCGCCCCAGCGACAAATCACCTCTTCTTCAGGGCAACAATCTCCCCAAACTGCCTTCCCCTACCTTCCCACCATCTATAATTAAAAATCGCCAGCGGGATGGCACTCGCGGCGCTTTTTTTTTCCGAATTTGCCTCATGAGGAAACTTTAGGCGACGTCGGAAAACTAAGCGCCACAAGTGCCATCCCACTGGCGATTTTTCAATGTAGCCGGCGGGAAGGTAGGGGAAGGCAAGAAATATTAGCTTTTCACAGTTGATTCGAATGTCCACCCATACCATTGTTTTCATACTTTTTTTTTTTTTTGCATAAAGAAAATGAAATTCTAAGCAATTTATCAATATACATTAATGTAAATGGTTTTAAAGCTATTCGTAGGGATGGTCGAATTTGACCCATTTCGTTTTGCAAAAAAATTCGCCGCCAGCAAAATGTCGCCGACACCCATTAAAGTCTATGAGCGTCAAAAAATTTTGTTGGGCGATGAAATTTTTTGACGCGTGTCTTTTTTTTTGACGCTCAAACCATACAAGTCCATGGGCAGTGCCCTGGAGGTTTAAGATGAAAACAGGAAGTCTGATACAGAAGTCCATGTGTACACAATAGAAGAATAGAAATGTGGTGTTTCTTTTGACATAGGACTCAGAGCAGCATTACTTTGAGGGTTTACTGGTGTATTTATATAAACCTTTCTAATAATGCTTACTTAATTTTAGTCTTTCCTTCTCCTTTAAACATTGCTGTATCTGAATGCATGTAAGGCTGTTAGTGATTCAATAACTTTGGTGGAATTATCCATCTGTAGCCAATGGGGGACATCTTTTACCTTGCCTTTAAACTGAACAATCATCCAAACAGGTACTACTAAAAAAATCTGCTGGCATTTGTATAGAGCCACAAAATCTTACAAAATCTTACAAACTGTGTGTAAAAGCTAACAGGTTAGCTTATCCCCCAACTCCTGCAATTCTTCAGCTCCATACACAGCTATTTAGGTGATCAGTTTATTGTAACCTATCAATGTGTGACTTTGTAAAGCTTCCAGCTGCAATGCTTATCTGTACGAGGCAGACCTTTTTCCCCCCTAATCCCTTTTGAGAGTGAAAGATCCAATATATCTTACTGCAAGTCTTTCCTGAGAATCCTGGGGAGAGGATCTATGAAAGGGTACCAGATATATCAGGAAATTGTGTTTAGCAGTACCCCAGGAATATGAAGTTTACTTTAGTGGGGGGCATTATCAGTCAGTTTTTTTACTTTAAAATAAGATTTATAAAATAAGAATAAAGTGAAGCTTTGATACATTGTGAATGTAATTAGTTACTACTTCTGAGCAAAATATATAACTGATATGTGGGTTTCTGCCTGAGACTTATGGGTAGGATAGTGTGTAGAGTAACCGCTGAGCAGACAGGCTACTAAAGATAAACAGCAATAAGGGATTTCCTATGTATACTCTCCTAAGCAGGACTTCCATATTTGGGGTCAGTGTCGGACTGGGACACCAGGGGCCCACCCAAAAAACCTTAGACCAGGGCCCCACTCTCAGTACTATTATTCTTCTTTTCCTCACTCAACCTCTATTCTCCTAGTCTGTTTTCTTTACATACTATAATCCATCATTCCATCTATTTAGCCTCTTTTTCTCATAGAAATAGGAAATGACCATGAAATAGGCTAATTGTTTAGTAGCATGAGGGCCCACTGACACCTGGGGCCACCGGGACTTTTCCTGGTATTCCGATGGGCCAGTCGACACTGTTTGGGGTTCTCTGAAGATGTCAGTCCACTCTATTACAACCATAGGCTTGTCTAGGACTTCTGATTCGTTATACTATTATATTGGAGCTCTGGCACGGAAACAAAAATCAATTTGTGATACAGCCTGGACTGAAAGCCAACGATCAGCCATATTTCAGGGTTCAGGATAACATAATCGGATTATGCTTTACAAATACAACATTATTAAATCCACTGTCACCATACAGTTAATACAGAATTGATTATAACAAGCAGATCCCTGTGCTCAAGCTGCTGAGTCCCCTATTATTTATAGGCTTATGGGATAGTCAGCATAGAGACAGTGTTTTCCTGCATAGCTGAGGTTACTTGTACTGTACTGAGAGACCATCCCATGATCCCAGTCTCACAGACATTACAAGTCTCCTGCTCAACAGCGGCCCAAAAAATAAGAGACAAAACCTATGCATGAAGTCTCAGCGCAAGCACTAGAAAAAAAGGGCACAAATCCAAGCAACTTCCCACCATTCGTAGGCAGCACAATTCGGAGGCAGAACCAAATTACCAACGTTTGACACATTTCATGACATAAACCCCTCAGTGCGCTCTCGTTATACTGCAGGAGAATAGGAAGGAGAATTAGCATGCATAGTGCCAATAATATACAGTTTCTGCAATCCCCTGTGAACTCTGTTTGTGCAGTCCTTGTGTGCGCCTTTAAACACCAGAAAACCACAGGCCAGCAGCAGCAGCAGCATTCAACAGAGCTCGAATACACCAGTGACAGCTCCAATGAACAGATTGAGTGCTAAACACTGCTGGGGCAGTACAGACACTTGCACAGAGTAACTGGAGTACAATGAGGCACTTACATTATCTGTGTCTCCTTGGGCAGTGCAGAAAGGCTCCGTTTGCTCTTTCTCACTCCCCTCCACCGTCGCCATCTTCCAGCTGCTGAGAACTGAGAGTAAGGCAAGAAAAGATACGAGAGGACAGCCCCCACCATGAAGCCCACACTTAACCCTCTGTCTGCCCGGCGTCACAACCACACTTACTCCTCCTACTCTAGCCTGCCAAGTGTTAACTCTCCATTTACCTGCACATTGCTACCTTAGCTGCCTGCCAAGTACACGTGACCCTCTACAATGCATCAGTTCCTAAGGGGCAAATTTACTAAAGGGCGAAGTGACTAATGCGGGCGAAAATTACGCTCCCTTACGCCTGACAAATTCTCTAAGATGCGGATTTTAATGAACGTTACCTCTTGCGCCAGACTTGCCTTCGCCACCTCAGACCAGGCAAAGTGCAATAGAGTAGATAGGACTTCCAAAAAACGCTACCGTCTTTTCCTTTTTCAGGGTGATAGGCTGAAAAATAGCATAATTTTTTTTTGGGGTAACTGGCTTCCCCCCTACATTTCCTGACATATGGCATATAAACTATACACTGGGCTCATGTGTAGGGCATTATAACAACTTTATTTTATTTTATTAAGGTTTCCCGGGCTTGGTGAAACATATATGTCCATTGAACTTTAACTTCCCACCGTATGCAAATTAGCCAACGCTAGTGCAACTTCGCTTAACTTGGCGCTGTAACTCTAGCACAACTTCGGCAGCGTTCGGCACCCTGGACACAACTTCGGATTTTAGTAAATTAGCGTTGTCCTAGCGAATCTACGCCTGGCGAATTGTTGCGCTGTGAGCGAAGTCGTCCCTGGAGAATTCTCGGTTAGTGAATTTGCCCCCTGGAGAATTCTCGGTTAGTGAATTTGCCCCTTGGGGCACAAGGACTGCTGTACAAAATAAAAATATACAGACATACATACACCCAGTGAGAGCTGGGCTGCTGTTCCAAGTATAAATGAATCGAGCAGAGATAGGTTACTTACAGTTAGTGGGCTGCTAGCCTGTCTAATAACCACACACAAGCTGTTATATTTAAAACTATCACGTCATAAACGTAAGCCTGTAACCCGTGTGGGCAATAGGGGGCAAATCCCTTGGAGGGCAGCGTCAGTCTCTCGCTCTCATATTAAACAGCCCTGTCATAAGTGATATAAATGCTAAAGTGCACAAATCACACCAATGTCATTAAAGAGATCATATATATATATATATATATACAAACACCACACCACCGCATGTAGCCAGTGCAAAGATTGCTCCAATTCCAGTAACTAATAGCGATTAACGTGGGTTAGAGCCAGAGAACACTTGCGCTGCTGTTACATAACCCCCTTGTGTATTGTCGTTAAATTGCCTTTATACCTGCCCTTATTTTAATTCCCAGACTGTCTCCCAAAAAACAGTGGCAGAAATTGATAATAGCGTAGCAATACCTCATCTTATCTGTTCTCAGCATAAACCTGTGCACAGAATTATCCACCCGGGCCCTGCAGGCAGCACCCTGTACGTGTTTCATATATAAAATGATTGGCTTTTGATTTGTTCTACCTTAGAGGTTATTGAAACATCTGAACAGACCTGTGTTGTTATGTTGGTCCAGCAAACAGTTTGTGGCTGGCTCCTCAGATTTCCTAGTATTGACTTGCCTTTTTTCTATCTGCATTATCGCTGCTGCTATTAGGGTCCTCTTGTTGTTGAGATTTTTGTCTGCAGAGGTCTAGTACTGCATTACCATAACTCGATAGCAACATGAGCATTCTGATACTGTGGGGCTATTTCTTTTCAATGCCTCAATATGGCAGTAAACCTAATGTAACTGTACAACAGTTATTATGTGACTCATTAAATGGGTGGTTCATCTTTATGTTAACTTTTAGTATGTTGTAGAATGGCCAATTCTAAGCAACTTTTCAATTGGTCTTCATTTCAATTATTAGCCTACTTCTAAAGCTTTCCAGCTTCCAAATGGGATCACTGATCCCATCTAAAAGGAAATGCTATGTATGACTACAAATGTATTGTTATTCCTACTTGGTATTACTCATCTTTCTATTTATGCCCTCTCATATTCATATTCCAGTCTCTTATTCAAGTCTAAATTTAAATCAAATGTTGTTGTGACAGATGTTTCAGTCTGGCAGCTCAGTAATCCAGGCACAGATTCTAAACTGTTACAGTTTGCTGTATTTAGTTAATACATTTGTTAGCAGTATCTTTGGAATATTAGCAACTATTGCATCAATTCTAATTGCTGTCTTTAATGAAACTCAGGGATCCTGCTCAGCGGGGCCAAAGAAATGTATCAAATAATGTATCCACTTAGAACAGTTACAGATTCAGCGACCCCCCACCGAGCTGCTTTAAAAAGACATATAGTAAGAAGGTGAAAATTGAAATTTAAGACTTCAATATTAGAAAAACAGTCACAAATAGAAAATAGATAGTACATTATTTCTGGTAAAATATTCAAAACAAGTGAACTGAAAAAAGTGTTTGCCGGTGAACAACCACTTAAAAAAGAAAACATTGGAAAAATGTTTTTTGTAGTCTGTAATTGTGTTATCTGTATTTTATGGTAATGTCACACATATAATATTGACTACCTGCTGTAGCAGCACTAAACAACCTTTACTCACCTAGCTTTCTGATTTATATTTCCATTGCCCACGAAGTAGGGAGAGCTGCCTTTACCGTCCTACTCACTCAATATGGCTGACTCTATAGATGATGCTTACCATTGCCTGGATGATTTTCCAACTGCAATTAATCTACTCAGTTAATTAGGTCACCTTATGCTAAATGCTCTGCGGTGTAGGCAGACATACTTCTTTAAAGCACTTTACTGTAGGCAAAACTATTAAACCATTCCTCACTGGAAAAATACTGAGCTGGCCCAACCATAGGGGGAAAGTATTGTACTTGTCAGCAGAAAGTATTATAAGTATAGTTGCTTGCACAGCAAAGAGACAAGGACACTTTATAATCTTAGGTAATTGTGCTAAAGGTCAGTACAAGAAAGTAAGCAATAACATGTATGCTTTTGGTGTTCTACCTACTGACCAGTAAACCTTGATGTCTGATTGGTAGATATGAAATAGAGCTCTGCTGCAAGCCACCCTTTTTTATGTACTTACCAATAAATATATTTTCACATTTAGGACAAAAAATCACAATTCATGGTTAAAGGGATTCTGCCATGATTTTTATGATGTAGTTTTTATTTCTAAATTACACTGTTTACACTGCAAATACTTCACTCTACCATAAATAATTGCATTCCTGAACCACCAAGTGTATTTTTGTTTGTTGTAATATTGGTGTGTTGGCAGCCATCTCAGGTCATTATGCCAGGTCACATTCTTTCAGAAAGAGCCAGCACTTTAGATTGGAACTTCTTTCTGGCAAGCTGTTGTTTTTTCTACTCAATGTAACTGAATGTGTCTTAGTGGGACCTGGATTTTACTATTGAGTGCTGTTCTTATAGCTACCAGGCAGCTGTTATCTTGTGGTAGGGAGCTGATATCTGGTTACCTTCCCATTCTGTTGTTAGGCTGCTGGAGGGGAATGATATCACTCCAACTTGCAGTACAGCAGTAAAGAGTGACTGAAGTATATCAGAGCACAAATCACATGACTGGGGGCAGCTGGGAAACTGTCCAGCCCCATATCAGATTTCAAAATCTAATATAAACAAATCTGTTTGCTCTTTTGAGAAACAGATTTCTGCTGGAGCAGCACTATTAACTGATGTGTTTTGATGTTTTTCCCCCATGTATCTTAAAGTATCTATTTAAGCTTTCTGTACTATCCCTAAATTAAATTAGAATGGTTTTAGGCATTGCTTGTTCACTAAGTATATCCTCTCAGCAACTGTTTGTTAGCTGCAGCTAGTAGCCTGAAGCTTACATTCATCTCATCAATATCTGAGCCATCAACAATCACATTCATTTGGTGACTAAGCAGCTTGTGTGTGGGACAGTATAGATGCAGGTATGCTTCTTTCCATAAAATGAGAGACAAGTAATTCCACTTCTTCCAGATTTATATGATTATATGATTGATTTTATATTGGCTTGATAAAGGGCACACTGTCATCATTTAATAATGTAAATTATAATGTTAATTGCCTGGGTGCAAGAATCAAAAATGATAGGTCATATAAAAACTGCCCTCATAGGTCTTTGTTAGTGAAGAAAGAGTGATAGTTTATTCAACTTTATAATCTACCACTTTTTCTTTACAGTGCAGTTTTAGATTATATTTAAATCATCTATAGTGAATTAGTGCAAACTTATTGGGAGTATATATTAGGAGCATGCTTGCCTTCATTCAGTACCTATAGCAACCACCCAGCTGTTACAATTTACTGTGCAGGTAAAATAATGAATGCATTCATCCAGATTAGTTTCTATAGGATACTAGACCTAGTTAAACAATGCCTATTATGACATGCCTATTATTAATCCCTATTAGCAAAAGCAACATTGGCATAATAGGCATCTAACATTCTTTTTTTTAGAACTACAAAATATTGTGTTATAGTATAAGCTCGTTATCCGTAACACACATCAAGTTGCACATTATGTAAAAGCTTTTTACATTACGGAAGAAAATCGGACAGAAACTGTACTATTATTTGCCATATCTGATATCTCTGGATAGATTTTAACAAGTTTATCATTCATAAATGTTTGGTTACTATAGTAATACTCTTGACAGATAATTCTGTCATGTTCTGGTATATTTGTCAACAATTCCAAATATCCTGTGAGCTGTAAATGGTGTGGGGTTTGACCAGTGCCTTGTGAACTAAAATAGTGTTCAAGGTTGACTACAGCACAACCAACCCATAACATCCACTACTACTGGTATTTTATTTCATAGTGACACAGGATACTATACAGAGATGTCAGCAAAACCCATGTTGTTAGGGTCAAAATTATCCAGCCCTCTTTACTCTAAACAGAAGCAAGACATAAGGTCTCAGAAATGCCTGGAGTGGATCATTATAACTGTGATGACACATGGGCTTTGCTGACATCTCTGACTATGTAATACTTGTGCTTCCATGATAAATGACTGCCCCAGCAGTGTGTTCATTGTGGTTGAGATTGAACATTAAAAGCAATTGTCTGCAGGTCGTAGAGGATTACAGATGTTTGTCCTTGTTAATGCAGTATTTAGCAGTTCATTTTGCTAAAAAAGCAGATATGAATAGTGATATTTTGGGACTAAGCTGCTGGCTTGCTCCATTCCTGCCTATCAAGAATAAGCAGGTGCAATATAGTTATTTTGTACTTGCTGGTTTTCTACAACGGCCTTCTGTCTGTCAACACTTTATGAACATATTTGAGGTAGGCTATTTTATTTGTTTGCAGAAACAGAATATATAATGGCTTTCATATATGACAACCCTTGCCTGAAGCAAGTAGCTAAGGAAAGAAACGCCTTTTCTTTGATTGTATGAATTTAGAGCTTTCTCCTTAAAGCCCACCTGTTACATTAATCCCCCCCCCCCCCGCTAGAGATGTGAACTAATACAGCCTGCAATCTGTTTGGGAGAAACAATAGTTTTCCCTGCCAGTGCTAAGCCACCTGAGGGAGCATCAGGCTTCCATGTTGTATAGCACATACAGTAGCACTCATGCACATAACAAGTGAGTCACCCGCTTGCTCATTTTATGCATACATCTGATGTCTCACAAGTTGCGGGACGCTTTCATTATGCACATGCGTGTGCCTCAACATGGCCACCCACATCGGGAGCTCCCTCCTGGTGTGGGTGACCTAGTGCTGGCAGGATCAATTTTTTTAAAAAAAGAAAAACCTACTGTTTCTCCCAAGCAGGGCCTGGCCAAGGTATTTAAAGTCAGAGCCTCGTCTACCCCCCCCCCCCCCGGTCCTGCATTACCATTTCCCACCTTACCATTATGGTTTAATTTTTTAATAAAGAAACCGTACAATACACTAATGACTAAAACTTTTAATTCATTTAAATATGTAACATTAAACAAAAATAAGGTACACTAAAAAGAAAGGACGCTGTACCTGTGCAAAAGAATGTGCCCCTTAAAAGTGCACCCCCGATAATTGCGCTCTAGGCAGGCGCCTACTCTGCCTACCCCTAGTTCCGACCCTACTCCCAAGTTCCCATCCTTTTTTTTTTCTCCTATTTTTGGGTACTGGCACTGTCAGGTATTTCCCATTCAAGTGACTGGCAGAAGGCAGGAGCAGTTATAGCCACTTGACTGTCAGCTATAATACATCAGGTGAATAAAACACCCTGTCAGCTATCAGCAAATTGGCTGTGGAAACAAAGGCTTTGAAATATTTGCTGAACTCCTGTTATCTGTCTTTTGCGACACAAGGCTTGAATAATTACATTTTAACAATCATTTTTGGAATGTTTCCTTTAAGTGCCCCAGGTTCAAGTTTTTATTTAGATAAGTATCTCACTGAGGATACTCCCAGCAGCTAAATGAGCTGATATGAAACTAGGGCATACATTTATCATTTTACTGGATTTATCTTATTATTAGACAAATAGCTGCAGCAAAATACTTTGTGAAGAAAATTAAATTGCAGTATATTTCCCAGTAATCTAAGATTCAGAGGACCATGATGAAAATGACAATGTATCACCATTACATCCCTTCACTTAAGAAAAATTCAAGCAGATGAAAAGGAAAACTTGTACATAAGAACCTCTGATACAGCCTAGATT
This sequence comes from Xenopus petersii, assembly GCA_038501925.1. Classification (NCBI taxonomy): domain Eukaryota; kingdom Metazoa; phylum Chordata; class Amphibia; order Anura; family Pipidae; genus Xenopus; species Xenopus petersii. The sequence continues at coordinate 54,561,511 of CM076677.1, forward strand.
TTGCTATCACATATTGTACTGTTTAAAATGTGTTAAGAATTAATTAACACTTAAAAAAGTAGGAAGATAAATAGTGTCAGAAAAAAAATATTGGGAGGAAAGCAGAAAAAATTACATAGACTGCCTTTACTGCTGTAGTTCAAAGTGAATATCGATATATACTGTATTAGTTTCATGTTCAGTTATACTAGTACAGGTATGGGCTCTGTTATCCAGAAACCTGTTATCCAGAAATCTCTAAATAACGTAAAGGCTGTCTCCCATAGACTCCATTATATCCAAATAATCCTAATATTTAAAAATGATTTCCCTTTTCTCTTTAATAATAAAACAGTACTTTGTAGCAAAGATATAATGAATCCTTATTAGGAACATAACTAGCCTATTAGGTTTTTTCATGTTTACATGATTTTCTAGTAAACTTTAGGTATGAAGATCCAAATTACAGAAAGATCCATTATCGAACATTTTGGAGCATTCAGGTCCCATACCTGTATTTATCTTCTGTATACCTGCTGTACATGTATCCGAGGTATAAATGCCTTATTAAATTATGCATTACCTGCTTGGCAGTTATGCTAGCTACAGAATAATATTTGAAATGAAAAAAAAAAAAACAGCAGGGGAAAAGGAAACAAGTTTTATTAGACAAAACTGAAACGAAAAACAGAATACAGGCATGGGACCTATTATCCATAATGATCGGGACCTGGGGCTTTCCAGATAATGGATCTTTCTGTAATTTGGATCTTCATACCTTAAATCTCATAGAAAATCATTTAAATAAACCCATTAGGCTGGTTTTGCTTCCAATAAGGATTAATTATATCTTAGTTTGGATCAAGTACAAGCTACTGTTTTATTATTACAGAGAAAAGGGAAATCAGTTTTAAAAATTTGGATTATTTGGATAAAATGGAGTCTATGGGAGACGGCTATTCCATAATTCGGAACTTTATGGATATGGATCCCATACCTGTATATGTATCAACCATGCTTAGATAGGATCAATAGGTAGTATTGTATTGTTTTGTATTCCATCTAGGAGATAATGGTACATTAGAAAAAGTTTTGAAAGTTGCAGTTCCACCAGATGGTATTCGCCTTGTGAAATGTCGACTGTAGTTGACCCAAAATTGTTCATGGTTTTCGAGAACACTAATTAATTTCTATTTTAATTCTCCTTAGGCTTACAGATTTTGATTAACATTTTAGCAGTCACTCTTCTGGGAATAGATTTTAGAATTAAGGCCTATCCAGATCTCTTGGGAAAGGATTCCATCCATGGCCTCAGGCACCAAAAAGAATTGTCAGGCCAGTCCAGTCAATATCTGGCTAAGCCCCAATCAGATTTTGGTTAAGGAGGCTACCATATTGGGCCCCATGTGTGGATTAAAATGCTTTTGTCAGGAGCAGCCACTTCTGCAGGCAATTTCAGTCCATATATAATTTACGTATTCAGATATTTTTCTATACTTCTTTGTATTACAAAGAGTGAAACATTTTTTATGAAAAACACAAAGGGGGGGTTATGTAATGAAAGGCAATGGGGTCATTTATCAGCACTGGGCATATTTGCCTGTGCAGTAACCCATGGCAACCAATCAAATTGTTGCATTCATTGTTGTACCTGCGGCTGGCGGAAAAAAAATCACTGATTCATTGCTATGGGTTACTTTCCATTGCACTGGGTTATTTGCCCAGTGTTACTGGTCACCTGTTCACAAGCACATATATCTAACTGGATGCTATGGGTTACTGCACCTGGCCAAACCTAATGCATTTTATTACATATGGGAATTACAGGGCTAACACTGAAAGACAATATTTTCAAGCCAAGATAATGTCACAATTGTCATGGTGTGTATGTATCCAGCATTATTATATGCCTTACATTCCTGCTGTGTGCAGAACCAGTTGTAATATTTCTAATTACAGAGAAGCCAGTAAATTGCTATCATAATTTAGGAAAAGAAACTATTGAAGCTGTTGCACTAAAATGTTTTAATTTTTTTTTAAATAAATCACTTTTTCTTAGCTTTGTGCTTGACTACATATATTATTGTGAAAATGATATGGCACTGATTAATACCTAATGAAAAACTATTATAACTTTGTGTGTTGCCTAGCTACCAACATATAGTATTACCGAAATGCTGCAGAAGCCCTACATTAAAGTGCTTTGCTTTCTTAGAGACACAGAAGGTGCTGGGTTATCTTGAAAGAAAGGAATAAGAAAGGTTCTTTGTATATGCAGTTTAATTGTGATGTTACTTTGAATATGCTGGTTCTATATTTTGTGTTTGACATAACTGCAGATGTATGATTGATTACTGCAACCTACTCCTCGCAGGTATTCCACAAATCACCTTTCACAACTCCAATCTGTTCTAAATGCGGCTGCTAGTCTCATTCATCAGCTGCTCTTATATGCATGTACCTTCACTGGCTCCCAATCTCCTCTAGAATCAAATTCAAATTACTAACACTCACATTTAAGGCCCTTAATAATGAAGCCCCTCCCTATATTTCATCTCTGATCTCCAAATACTCTCCTTCACACAACCTTCGCTCTGCTTTTGATCTTTGCCTCTGCCCATTTTCATCTACAAGACCTCTCTTGGGCTTCTGCTTTACTCTGGAACTCTCTGCCTCGAGCTGTCAGACTTTCTCCTTCTTTCCAAACTTTCAAGCGCTCCTTAAAGACCCACCTGTTTAAAGAAGCTTATTCAATGTACCTTAATTAATCAATCATTGCTGTATAAAAAATCACAAAATTGTTTCTAAAATCCTAATGTCTCAATTGTACCCTAACCTTTAGTTTGTAAACTCTAATTTATAGGGCCCTCTAATCCTAATGTATTCTGTAACCCTTGTTTGTTATCCCCCATATATTCCCTGTTTGTTATAACTAAGGTAAAGCACTGCGTATCTTGTTGGCACTAGATAACTGAATGATTATGATGATGATGAATGTTTTACACAACAGCATAAATATTTGTTGGAAATTCTTAATGTTGATTAGAGCCACTTAACAGTATAGGAAACTTCTGAACCTCTTCCAATGTAATTTAGCAGTCAATATCAGTGCTGAAAATCAAATTTTAAATGTACATTTTAGAGCTTAGCAATTGTTCTTGGGGGAATTTGCCAGGGATATCCAACTTGCAGCCCTCTAGAATTGTTAGATACTCCCTGCATTCCTGCCGTACTATCATAATAGTAATAAAATGCATAAAATCTCCCAGTTTATGTGGGCAGTTCAGAATTATTTCCACTGCAACTATCACAAAGCATCAGTTTGTCTTTAACAGAAAGTAATTTTATTCAGTATCATGTTGATCTCTATAAAAAATTGAGTAGTTTTAAAGTAAGAAGTCTTGTCATAAAAAAATTGTACTTTTAATAATGCAACAATGATATTGGCTGGTAAATAAAAATTGCAGGTACAATGAGAACTGAATGGCTACACATGTTGGTATTTGCGTAATCCCCATAGTAAACTAGCAGCCAGTGCCAACTACTTGCTACATGTCACATTGAGTAATGCAACCCTATACTTCTGTCTGCATCCTAAAGATCTTGGGATCTTTTTAATTTGAATTTTATGCACATTTGAGATGCAGGTTGCAACTTCCAGCATTAACCCCCGGATCTGTCCAAAACTTACTGTCACAGGAACCCTGGGGACTGCGTAAAATATTGCAGAACCCTGCTGGGAATGGTCCTCACTGGTAAAATTTTTGCTGTGGACTGACAGGGAGGACCATAACAAGGCAAAGTTTGTACAGTACTGTACAGACAATAGTAACATGGAATTGTAGTCAAGGCAGGCAAGGGGTTAGGGCAGGCAGCAAATAATCAGGTAGTCAGGAAACAGGCTGGAGTCAATATCGAGGAGATCAAAACCAGAAACACCACTTAGGCAGGAACTATAACAAACAGAACCACTTGGGCACAGAATTCAGAAATGAAAGTCTGTCAAATATGGAACTTAAGTGATGTCACAGAAAAGTGCTGTGCACCCTGATGTCATGGTGCACACAACGACTCGTGGACTTTACACTTACCTATTTTCTTCCCCAATCCATCCTTGAGCCTTGATATATTGCTCCACCCCTTCATATCATCTTCCCATCTCCTAGCATCCCTGTCCTCCCAATTCTGTATACCAGACCACCCTCTGCCATCTGGTAATTATCTTTTAAAAGCTCATAACCATGCATTGCTCAGCCAGACCTTGCCTCCCTACTCCTTGCACCCAGAAGTAGAAGTCATCAGAGTGTGCACAAAAATATGCAACTTTCAAGAGGGAGCAATATAAATCTTGTGTGCAGCTGGAATCTATCTGATTTGCCCAAGATGTAGTATATACAGTATTGGAACTGCTAATTACATATGCTTTAGTTTTCAAAAGATGTTTAGGAGCTGTGTAGCCTCAAATGTCTTCACATTAGTAAAATGTTATCATCAAGAGAATATAAAAAGCAAATGTTTGGTAAATGTGTGGTAAACACAATCAGTATTATCTGCTTGGAATTTCATTGATTTTTCTGGCTGGGCATACAGCTGTATTGCAATACACGTAAACACAATAGAGTCATGGTATTGTTTTCTAGAATGATTGAGACCTGGGGTTTTCCATATAAGTGATCTTTCTGTAAATGTTAATGTAGGAATAGAGTCAACGAATGCCTGTAGTTTCCATTACTAAAACAAAACAGTAGGGCTACTGTTTTTTTAGTGTAACTTAATGCATGTTTGACTGAAGAAAGAAAATGTAAAAAATAAAATCTGCATATTGAACATCAACATCCACAGATAACATTGATAAGTAACAAAATACTTTCCAGTAAGTACCTTAGGGTCAATCTATACCAGGGGTGCCCAAAAGGTAGATGGGTATCTACCAGTAGACCTTTAGCTGGTGATCAGTAGATACCAAGAAACTGTCAACAAACAGCTTGTATAAATCATCCTCCTGTTTCATTCTTTTCATTAAGATATTTATTACAGTTTATTTATTAAAATTACAGTTACTTTGTTAAATCGGATTAAATAAAAAGTCCATCAAGTTTGTCCCCTCCAAATGAAAACCCAGCATCCATACACACACCCCTTCACACCCTCACATAAATTCTATATACCCATATATATACTAACTATAGAATTTAGTATCACAATAGCCTTTGATATTATGTCTGTCCAAGAAATCATCCAAGCCACCTTTAAAGGCATTAACAGAATCAGCCATCACTGTGAAGAACCACCTATGTTGCTTCAAATTAAGTTTTTTTCTTCTAGTCTGAAGGGGTGGCCTTTGGTACGGTGATCCACTTTATGGGTAAAAAGGTCCCCTGCTATTTGTCTATAATGTTCTCTAATGAGAAAACAACCCCAACCTTGACAGTCTACCCTCATAATTTAAATCTTCCATCCCTCTAACCAGTTTAATTGCACATCTCTGCACTCTCTCCAGCTCATTTATACTGTATCTCTCTTAAGGACTGGAGTCCAAAACTACACTGCATACTCCAGATGAGACCTCACAGGAACCTATAAAGAGGCATAATTATGTTTTCATCCCTTGAGTTAATGCCCTTTTTTATGCAAGACAGAACTTTATTTGCTTTAGTGGCCACAGAATGACACTGCCCCGATTTAGACAAGTTGTTATCTACAAAAACTCCTAGATCTTTCTCCGTTAAGGAAACTCCCAACACACTGCCATTTAGTGTATAAAGTGCATTTATATTATTTTTGCCAAAGTGCATAACCTTGGATTTATCAACATTGAACCTCATTTTCCAGTTTGCTGCCCAGTTTCCCAACTTAGTCAAATTACTCTGCAAAGTGGCAGCATCCTGCATGGAACCTATAGTTCTGCACAATTTAGTATCATCTGCAAAAATAGAAACAGTACTTTCAATGCCCACCTCCAGGTCATTAATAAACAAGATGAAAAGCAAGGCACCTAGTACAGAGCCCGTCGGTACTCCACTAACAACACTGGTCCAATTAGAAAATGTTCCATTTACCTCCACTCTTTGTAGTCTATTTTTTAGCCAGTTCTCTATCCAGGTACAAATACTTTGTTCCAGACCAACATTCCTTAATTTAACCAGTAACCTTCTGTGTGGCACTGTATCAAATGCTTTAGCAAAGTCTAAGTAAATCACATCCACTGCCATCCCAGAATTGAGGTCCCTGCTCACCTTCTCATAAAAACAAATAATAAATATATATAAAATAATAAATAGTTGTTAGTTAAACATAGCAATATACATTGGCTCAAAAATCATTGCTAACAAAGTTTTTATCAATGTAGATCATAATGGGGAAACATCACTAAAACTAGACCCCTCATTAGTAAAATATGGGCACTGATCTATACACACTTACTATCAAACTGAAATTCCTGTGCAATAGTGTCTACAGACAACCTTGTAACATACTCACTTGCAGGAGTTGCTGTCCTGGTACGTCACTGCTACCATGCCCATCAACAAGGGCAAGTAAGGGTGACAGATAGCAGGAGGTTGGGTTTCAGCCTGATTAATCTAGGTAAGGTACATAATAAAACAGGCTAAAAAGATAACCACAGTCTAAAACTAGATCTTCATTTTAGTAGCAATTGATACAGAATTGACCAAACTTAAAGGCAGCACTCACATAAGGTAGTGAAGTACACATAGTCAGAGGAAACAAGCTTAAAGGAATTCTGTTGTGATTTTTATGGTGTCGTTTTTATTTCTAAATTATACTGTTGACACTGCAAACAATTCATTCTACTATATAAAATGTCATTCCTGAACCAACAAGTTCAGTTTTTCTAGTTGTAATATTGGTGTGTAGGCATCTAAGGTCATTTTGCCTGGTCATGTGCTTTCAGAAGGAGCCAGTGCTGCACTATGGAACTGCTTTCTGGCAGGCTATTGTTTCTTCTATTCAATGTAACTGAAGGAGTCGCAGTGGGACATGGATTTTTACTAATGAGTATTGTTCTTTTGATTACCAGGGAGCAATTATTTGGTTACCTTCCCATTGTTCTGTTGATGGGCTGCTGGGGGAGAAGGGAGGGGGTTGATACCACTCCAACTTGCAGCAACAACAGTAAAAAGTGATTGAGGTTTATCAGAACACACGTCACATGGTTGGGGGCACTTGGGAAACTGACATGTCTAGCCTCATGTCAGATTTCAAAATAAAATATAAAAAAAATCAGTTTGCTCTTTTAAAAATAGATTTCAGTGCAGAAGTCTGCTGGAGCAGCACTATTAACTGATGCATTTAAAAAAAAAATATTTTCCCATGACAGTATCCCTTTAATTACCAGTGTGTGGGTATATCAGATACCACACATGCAGGCATCAGCAGAAGTAACTGGATAAGAAAACTACAAGTACAGTATGTAAATATACAAATTGGTTCAAAGCAAAGCTATCTATTATCTCATATATATTATAGCTCTTATATTAGAAACTCTATTTAACATGATCAGATCTCATGACATTATATTACCTAAGTGACAGCATAAAATAGAAGGATATGTGGATGACCACTTTTCTTTATAACTAATCATTTATTATCTCTAATTTCTATAAAGAGTTTCCAAATATCTTAATAAAATAATCCCATAACCATTTTGTTGCCAGCATTGTGCCAGATTAGGAGTGCTATGGGAATAGCATATTGCTAAGAAACATTTTCCAGTAGCATACACTTCCCACTTCCCCTTCCTTTTTGTTCTCTTCCACTTCTTTTCTCACTCACAATTTACAGACACACATTTTGTATGACAAAACCTTCAAGCTGGTTTTAAGAGCGCACAACACTGAAATAACATTTGCAAAGTAATAAAATGTGCAATGAACATTATTTCATTGTGAAATGTCAATTTTTATTCTTATTTGTGCGATTTTTTTTTTTTGATTATGGGTTTTGTTACATAACGCCATTGTTTAAAAACAACAGGATCACCAAGAAGCTGGGCCACACATGCTATCTTGCAAAGAAATGAAATGCAGAAAAGGGATCCAAAACAAACAAACTCATTTTGAAAATGGTTTTAAGTTAGAATTTGTTCATGATTATTAATATAATTGTGTTGCTACCAAGCAAACCCTTTATTTTTGTTTCACTAAATAGAATACTGGCCAAATAAATAAGTTCTGAGCTACAGGACATAGTTTTTCTCACTGTCAAAAGGAATATTTCATGCAATCTGTGAGCACAAAAGGTCCCAGAATGTACAGTTGCTTGTGCACAGTGTGATGGTGTACCCCCCAACTGTGCTTTGCTTTATGTGAAAAGAACACTGTGTTGGTCTGTTAATACTTGCCTCTTTTATCTCAGCTAGAGTGCACTGTTTGACATTGTCTGTTAACATTGAATCGTGTTCAGAGTGAAAATTGCTTTGCATGTGCAGTACTTAGAAAATACCGTTATAAACCGTATAAACATACTGGATGAAGAAAAAAGAATGTAATCCATATCATGTTAAAGAAATACTGCATATCTCCAAGGCGGTGTTATAACCCATTGCGTTTTGGGTGTTTCTCTTTTGCTGTTGCTCTGCTAAAACACAGAATCACACTGAGAGTCATCAGCTAGGGAATTGTTGGTTGTGTAGCCTTGTTACAGACATTTAAAAAATGGTTCTACATGTCCACTGAAGTATAGGGATATTCTGTATGTTAGAGTTTCAGTTCTTGCCACAGTGCTTTATATGCATTTGGCTAATGTATTTTTAAAGGGGTGGTTCTCCTTTTAACATGTTACAGAATGGTTAATTCAGTTGGTTTTTATTTTTATCGTTTTTTCTATAATTTTTTAATTATTTCCCTTTTGCTTCTGACCCTTTTCTGCTTTCAAATGGGGTTGATGATCTAAAAACAAATGCTCTGTAAGGCTACAAATGTGTTGTTATTGCTACTATTTATTACTCATTTTTTTATTTAGGCCCTCTCCTATTCATATTTCAGTTTCTTATTCAAATCAATTTATGGTTGTTAGGGTAATTTGGACCCTAGTAACCAGATTGTTGAAACTGCTATTCATTTTCCCATCAGTCTTAATTTAGATGCCACCTTAAATATTCATACAGGAGTTGCCATTGAATATTTTCTTTAGTTGTATATGCAGTCTGTACATGGACAAGGAAAGCTTTTGCTATCTTCCTGCTGCCTACTACAGTCAGTCCAGTTTCATTGCTTAGTCCCATTTAGTGTACACAGTCTATAATGCTGAGTAGGCTGTTATACAGTGGTAAACTTGCAAACTTTACAGTATGCATATGGTTTATATCAAACAGGGTGTGTTGACCTCCTTTATGGTTGTGTTGATTCCTTAATCCTTGTGGCAACAGTCTGGGGAAAAAAAAAGCTTTTCTATTTCAGCACAATATTGCCACAATACTCAAAATTAGGTCTGTACAGAATGATGGAAGAGAATGAACTTGCCTGGCCTGCATAGAGCTCTGACATAAACCAAATTACACCTGTAGAACAAGTTGGAATGCAGACTGCAAGAATTGGTTTGAAATTAAATGCTGGCTAGGTATGTGTCCAGATAATTGTAGCCATATAGTGTATGTCATGTAGACCTAGCAGATCTTTACACACAGTAACGTAACTATAACTGAAGTGACCCAGGTGCCTCCAGAGAGCATTCTCACTGGATTTGGGAGCATTCGAGGTTATGACGGGGCCCAAGGGGGTTTGGGCCCTGGTGTAATCGTACCCACCACACCCCTGTTCTGCTACTGATTACATATAGTCAACTTATAATAAATTAATTAAAAGGTGTATTTGCAGACCAAATAAATCTTAATGTATAAGAATTTAATTTTACTTTAAAACATTTTTTTTAAAGTAAAATACAATTCTTATACATTCAGATTTTAAATACACCTTTTAATTAATTTATTACTGTTTTGTTATCCTCAAAAGGACCTTGGGGATTTAAGGTGTGTTCCAGACCAATTAAAGAGACTTAATGCCACATTACCTTTATTAATTCATATACATATTCAACTTGCACAGAGACAAGTCCAAAACATTTGTAGTTAGTGGCATTTGTTTTGGAAGTAAAGTAATAAAGGGTGCAAAAGTTTGCTACAGGTCTTAAAGGAGAAGGAAAGGTTAAAACTAAGTAAGCCTTATCAGAAAGGTCCATCTAAATATACCAGTAAACCCCCAAAGTAATGTTGCTCTGAGTCCCCTGTCAAAAGAAATACTGCATTTCTTTCCTTCTATTGTGTACTCATGGGCTTCTGTATCCGACTTCCTGTTTTCAGCTTAAACCTCATTGCCCTGGGCAAGAGCATGCTCAGTTTGCTCCTCTCCCCCCTCCCCTCCTTTCTCTACTGTAATCTGAGCCCAGAGCAGGGAGAGACTCAGGCAGGAAGTGATGTCACACCACATTAATACTGCAGCTCCTATTCTAAACAAACAGAGAGTTTCTAGAGCTTTTTACTGAGGTATGGTAAAACATTCTACAGAATAAATATAGCATTCTAGCTTGCACTATTGCAGCTAATCTATTGGCAATAAAATGCCTCCGTAGCTTTCCTTCTCCTTTAATCATCTATAGTGATCAATTAACTTGCCAGTCACCTTTATAAAAACAAGTAGCTGACTGGTTGTTGTGGGTTACTAGACCTTGGTAAATGTTACACCTTTTCTTACATTCCTTTGTAAGTCTTCTTTAAACTGCACATTTATGGATGAGGTACATTTTCTAAAACTTTTGGCAATATACACAAAAGGGCAGATTTATTATGTGGAGTAAAAAACGGCAGAATAATTCACCATAGCATTAGCTGGGTGATCTGGAGTGAGTTGTATGTTGTAAATATGGATGGTACTCCCAACCAGGCTTATAAAACAAAAAAATAAATAAAATATTTAAAACAAATTATTGAAAATAAAAATCATAACATAAGCTGCATGCTCTGAGCCCCCCCCCCCTCATTTATATATATTTTACAAATGTCCTATAGGAATTGATTGAACTGTAGTGGGTCCCATTCATAGACCTAATAGTAATATGTACTTTTTACAATTAACTTCATTAATTTAAGTTCAGAAACCATAATAATGTTGAAAAGACAATACCACTAAAACACAGTAATCATTTCATAGCCTGTTCCACCCCCTCCCTCTCACAGGCACTGCAGTAAAATATTGTTATTGAACGAGCAGATTACTTTTGCAAAGTGATGCTTAATTATTCTTCTCATAGTCCCATATTCATTTGTCATTATACTCATTTTAGTTATTCCACAACTGATTAATCAATACATAATCCCTAATGCATTACCCATACCTCAATTCATAATACCTTAATCATTCTGCAATCCCTTTTAATTACAGATCTCATAATCCAAAGTTTACTAATCATACCAAGATTGCACATTTTTAATTATCCCACAACCCTAAACTCGTTAATCTTTCCTTTAGTTCCAGTCTAATTATTTTTCTCAAGCCCATCAAATCGTCATTCACGCACAGCTTAACAGACAAGACAAATGGTTTACCTAAATTTTATTAAGAAAATCATAGTATATATACTTTGCACAGTACCCTCTGTACCTGTTTTTCCTTATTTTCAAGCTGCACAAAACAAGGGGGGTTATTTATCAAAGTCCAATTTTATCTCAACATTTTTTGCTACAAACTCCGATCAAATCTGCTCTGTTTTTTTACGCTTATTTATTATTACATTTTCCTGAAAATTAGCTGTGGGGGAAAATCAGATTTTCACAATTTGTTTCGGATTTTTCACCCAAAAACTCAGATTTCTTGTGCTTTTTGCCCTGAAAACTCCGGGGTGTGTGTACACACACAAATGAATTGGATGCGCCTCAGAACACTCACCAACAATAACTGTCCTGGTACTCAGCTACTTTAGGGACACCGTCTCATACCCATAATCCAAGATACAGTCTGTTTCAAATAAGAAGTGGCACACAGGGTCCAAATGCAAAAGAATATATTAAATGAATTACATCACAAATGCGAGATTTTGAGCATGCTTGCCCTTTATCAAGCCGTATAAAATACAGTTCCCTCTGTCTGTTGTATTTAAAGGGAAATACAGGAAGTGCTGTCATCCAATTCATTCACAGTTGTCAGAATAACCAATTACATCTCTCCTGTGGTGCACAATACACAATAATGTTAATACTTCTCATCTAGACCATCAGAATATATCATTAAATTATAAAAACATAAACAGGTCATAATCTCTATTTAAACCTGCTGGATAAAGTGATTTCAATTTATTAATCCACCAAACCTTTCTCCTTTTGAGTTTTAATTCCTGATCACCACCCCTTTTTAAGGAGACACACTTTCCAGTACCATAAATGTTAATTGGTCAGAAGTATGGCCTTTCTCCAAAAAGTGCTTAGATACAAGTAAAGTGACATTGCCCAAATTGATAGTGGATCTGTGTTGTGAGATGCGTGAGTTTACCATCTGCGTGGTCTTACATATGTAGATGAGGCACACAGATTTAATATTTAACACAAACATACATACATGTGGGGGCCAATTTATTACTGCTCAAGCCTCCGGGCTCAACATTTGGGTTCCTAAACTCATGCGTAGTTTCCTCATCAGAAAACCTTGGCATGCCGCCAATCCTTTTTCCCCTGACAATAAAATAAAAAAGCCTGGCTGGTTTTAAACATCAAGCTTTTTATTTATTTATTTTTTTAAAAAACCTACTTGGGGGGAAAAAAAGCGAACAGTAAAAAAGCCAAGGTTTCTGGAGTCTCAAGCATTAGTAAATTGGCCCCTAGTTATATTTACAATAATATGGAGTATTTTTTAATTCATACCTAACTGTAGCAAATTATCCGACAATTAAGAGACAGAATTCTGGATGGATGCTGTGGATCAATTAGCCCTCATTAAATATGACCTTTAGGTCTACACCTAAGTTCATATGACCCTTTGACTAACACAGTGCTCCATGCATTAAACATTAAGCACACAGACTGTTAAATATCTACATTGTTACAGCTGCATTTTAGAATTAGAATTCCTAGAAATCTAAGAGTTCATGGAGCCAGTTTCCATAGTTACTGTCACCAGGGGAAGCTGCTTCAAATTATAAGCAAGCAAAATACATTTTTGACAATGGATTCACAAAGAGCTAGGATAAAACCTCTTGTGAGAATTGAATGATGCCAAAGAGAAAGGGTCATATGACAAGTGCCATGTGGTAGCAGAAATCTTTTCCTTTGCTGAGCAATGTCATGAGGACAAGTAATACAATTGCTCTGGTAACAGCTGACTTGGGACAATGGCTGCTGCAATAATTAGGACAAATACTGAATAATAAAAATATTTTATGTAAAACAAATACTAAACAATATATATCAATGTTGTTATTTCAGTAAGGAAAACAGAAATACAGTACATTAGGAATAAGTATTACGGTTGCTCTTGGTTTCAGATTCTGTTCTTTAAAATTGTATCGTCCTCCTATACAAGCTGCTTTTTTCTCCCATCTCTCATGTGTTGTTATTTGTACCCCTAGATACTTTATGACATTTCCTTTATACATGGTGCATCCTTTCTCTGCATCTATTTTGCTTTCCTAATGGCTTCCCTGTTTTATTCCCTGCCCAAGTTCATGTGTACCTTGTTCTCAATAAATGGCCTATACTTCACTGTCTACACTTCCAGCCTGGGGACAAATTTACTAAAGGGCGAAGTGACTAACGATGGCGAAAATTCACCAGCGTGAAGTCATTTTATCTAAGTCCTAAAATAGTTGAAATTTTTGTTGAAATAGTTGAAATAGTTGAAGTCCCAAAAACGCTGGCATTTTTTGGGTGATAGGCTGAAAAAGATTGACATTTTTTTTAGGGTGCCCACCTTCCCCCCATACATTTGTGGCACCTTAACTATACTATGGACACATGTTTAGGGCATTAGAACACCTAAATAAACTTTTATTAAGTTTCCCTGGGCTTGTGTAGTGTTCTGTATGCGCTGCTGCATACACATCCATTGAAATTCAAATTTGGCGCCGTATGTAAATTAGCCTTCGCTAGCGCAACTTCGGACCGCTCATCGTAACTTCAGTAGTGCAACTTCGGAAATGATCGGTAACTTGTGCGGAACTTCGGATCTTCGTGAATTTGCGATGTCCTGACAAATCTTTTACGCTGAAAATGAATAGATAGCTAGATTAATATGACATATTTTTTACATTAAGATACCTGGCGTTTAGATGACAATGTGTGGTGTATTTAATAGCCATTTTTTTAACAGTTTGATAAATCGTCCCCTTAGTCTGTATTTGAATAGGAACTTTGTTAACTGTATACAGTATGTAATAGACACAATAGCAAAATAGGTTTGACATTCTTAATTAAACTATCCAAGCTGGTGTAATTTCAACTTGAGAGTGTGAAGGGTACATTCTACTTTTTCAGTGCAATTACCAATTACTAATGCAGGTTGCTGTGGGAAACCTGGAGCTACTGCCTGTTTCAGAGGTGGTGGTAGCTCCAGAGTTCCTTGGTATCAATAGGCGCAATGCATGAATGCCCCCTGACATCACGTGCCGTACGTGCTGATATCACGTCCACAGTGTTCTTCGGATCCCCCTACCCCTCAGCTCCGTCACCGAGGGGAGGTTTTTTTTTTAAAAAAAAAAATTAAAAAAATAGGCACCCCCAAAACTGTGCTGCCCTAGGCACAGGCCCTCGGGGGCCTATATATAAATACGCCCCTGGTCTGAATCACTAGGAAACCCCTTTTTTGATAGTGACTACACTACTGAAGCCACTAAATCAGGTAAATACAAATATTTCACCCACAGTTTTGGTCTCCTCTTGTCTGCTCACCAAAGTACACCAGCTTGCTAAAACATCCGAAGATTTGCCTCATAGAGCAGTATGGTAAATATATATACGATCTAGTCAGGGTTCTTCCAATTACTGTGGCCCAATAGTTATCAGAAATGCTCAGATTTTGCTAGTGTTTTGCACATTTGCACCAAAACCAGTAAAAACAATTTGCATATATATAACACTATTAGGGCAGATTTATCAAGGGTTGAAGTGAGAGTTCGAATTTCAAATTTTCTAATTTTTTAATGCCCAAAACTGTGAAATTAGACTAGGGAATTGTTAAAATTCAAATTGAGTTTTTTTTAAAAATTCTAATTAGATTTTCGAGATTTATCATGCACTCAAATTCAACTATTCGCCACATTAAACCTGCCAAATTGCTGTTTTAGCCTATGGAAGACGTCCTGGGATCAATTTGGAGTTGTTTGCAGTCTTTCTGACATTTGAGGTTTTTTTGGAGGAAAAACTCGAATCAAATTAAATTCTAATTCGATTCGACTTTGCGGGTCGATCCTATTCACCTGAATTTCAAAAATGTTACTTTTCAATAAATTGCAATTGGCCGAATTTCGTGTTCATGGGAGTTTTTAATAACATAAATCTGCCCCCAAGTGTCACTTTGGTGATGCGCATGTGAAAGTGCCAACTTTTATATATTAAAAACATGAAATCAATTCATTAAGGTACTTGTATCAAAACACACCTGCATTTCCACATGGATGTCAATGTGTTCATCATGTGTCTTGTGTCACCTAGTGATGCAAGCTGCTATGGGAACCCTGCTTTTATTTGCAAATGACCACTGATTTATTTTGCATAATAAATATAATTCTGCCCTAACAACGTTTTTACATGTGTCGATTTCTACTATTTTGTTGTAGCTGGTTTAAAAAAAAAAAAACACGCTTCATTTATATGAATAAATATGTAAGGTGAACATACAATAAGCTCAATTGATTATTGAACTGTTAATCTTTTCACAAGACACAAGAGAATCCCTTGAGTTAAAAAGGTGAGATGAGAAGAAATGACTTTATAGTGAGAGCGTTGAAGTTGTGGCATTTGCTCTGTAAAGTGGCTATTCTGGCAGAAACATTAGACATAAAGAATGGGGTTGGTTACCTTTTAAGCAAGTGTGAAAGTACAAGGTTACTGAAATGAACACCTAATAAAAGCTGATCCAAGGATTGGGCTGATTGCTCTTTTGAAGTCAGGAAAATTATTTCAGCCCTGAGACAGACTGGAGACGGAGTTGGGGTGTTGTCTTCTTCTGGATGAGCTAGAAGTAGGTACGTTGAACTGATGGACATATTCTTTACCCTCTACAACTATGTATTTATGTGACTCTGTAATTTGCCTGAATATGAGCTTGATGGATTCAGAATAGGAATCAGGGGACTATTTTAAGGCTGTGCTGAGAATCAAGCCAGGGCCACCCTGGGTGCAGCCTGCTCTCCTTAACTACTGGGCCAGTGTGTCTGACGTCATGTGCATGCACCTAATGAGAGAGAACTGTCACACTGAGAACTGTCTTAAATTGGGCCTCCTAGTACGAAGCAGAGTATTGAGGCCCCACTGTTGCAAACACCAGATGTGTTGCCTAATAAAAGAAGACACAAATACTGTATAAGCAACTTTAGAATATGAATGTATTAAAAATTTGTCTGTGCTTTAAAAGTAATTTGTAATTTTTTTTGAAAGCAGTATTTGCTTAAAGGGGAAGTAAAGTCTAAAATAGAATAAGGCTAGAAATGCTGTATTTTGTATTCTAAACATAAAAATGAACTTACTGCACCACAAAGCCTAATCAAACAAATGATTTATGCTTTCAAAGTTGGCCACAGGTGGTCACCATCTTGTAACTTTGTTAAACATCTTTGCAAGACCAAGTGTGGTCTGGGCTGCTTAGGGATCATAATAAATTACCAAATAGCACAAGCCATATCATTATATCTGCCAGAGGCCGATACAGCAAGACTGATTAATAATCAGAATAGGATATGGATTTTATAGTTTTTGTATTGTTTAATAGTAACTTTCCCCAACTCAGCAAAACCAGTGGCTGCAGCAAAATAATCCTCAAAATAGAATCCCAGTTTATCTGTTTAAATCTGGCGCCATGATCTTTGTCCCTTCAGCTGGAGTTGGAAACAGCAAAGGGGGTGTAAAGGCAAAAATAAAATTGAATACAAATCTCTACAGTCGACTGTTCTACAGGGAAAGAAACAAAGCTGCTTGAGTTCTGCATAGCTGGGAAGTGAGGCTGGGGCTCCCCCTGCTGTTTATAAGTATGATTGTTTCCCTGACCAGCAGTTAGGGACCATCTGACAATTCCTATCCACAGCAGTAAATGAAGGGAGAATTTCACTGCATACAGTCGGGTTTCTTAAAAAAACGGTACACATTTTTTAATTAAAGTATATTGGACATAGGTTTCTTTTTCATTAAAGAAAGTAAAAATTGGATTTTATTCTTTTGTCTTTACATGCCCCTTAACACCTGGTTGTAGAGTCCTGCGTGGGTCCATTTTTTGAGACCCATACCCGACCCGCAACCTGCAATCCGCAACCCAGACCCGCATTCTTCCCGCTTGGACCCACTACCCGACCCGCAAGTACCTTATCTGCAAACCGGACCCGCTGACCATCAAAATCAGGAAGTGCTGGCATTGTAAACCGGAAGTGACATCATCGGAAGTAATCGTGATCAGAAAAAAGGAGTAAAATAGGAAGTGCTGTCATTGTAAACCGGAAGTGACGTAATCGGAAGTAGACGTGACCAGAAAAAAAGGAGTTTTTTAGACAAAAAATTATTTTTTTTTGGGTGGACATATTCTTTAAGACAAATGGATACTCATATGTATTATGTAAAATATGTCCATCTGTCTGGGTATTCTTTATGCACTTAGACACATCATGATAGAATGCAATAAACTTATTAGGAGACCATCCTCTCCCCCACAATGACAATAACAAATACTTTTGGATAAAACAACATTAAAAGGGTGGTTCACCTTGAGTTAACTTTTAGTATGTTATAGAATGGCCAATTCTAAGAAACTTTTCAGTTGGTCTTTATTATTTTTTTTCTAGTGTTTTAATTATTTGCCTTGTTCTTCTGACTCTTTCCATTCTAGTTTTCAAATTGGGCTCACTGACCCCATCTAAAAAAATGGATGCTCTGTAAGGCTACAAATGTAGTTATTGCTACTTTTTATTACTCATGTTTCTATTCAGGCCCTCTTCTATTCATAATACAATAATACAGTGTCTTATTCAAATCAATGCATGGTTACTAGGGTAATTTGCACCCCATCAACCTGAAATTGCAAACTGGAGAGCTGCTGAATAAAAAGTTAAATAACCCAACAAACACAAATAATAAAAAATGAAAACTAGTTGGAAATCATATTAGAATATCACTCGCTACATCATGCGAAGAGTTAATTCAAAGGCGAACAACCCCTTTAAGCCCTGCATATCTCAGGCCCTGTCTCATGTTATATCAAGTTACCACAAATCATTCCCTTGGACCTGGAATGCAAGCAAACTTTTTAGGGACCGTCCTTTTAAGGGAACTACTTTTGGTTCATAAAACATTAAGTCATGACTCACCATTGTAGCTGACTAATACAATTTCAGTATTCCATAGGGTACGCCCAACAAAACATGTACCTAGCGGTTTGCAAAAGTGCTGTGCTTTGATCTGCCATTCTTTTACCCCAAAATCACACCCTTCTATCTGACCAATAAGATTACACCATCCCATAGTTTTGTTAACAACTCAGCAGGACACTGTGTTAAACTACTTAACTTGTGTCTAGGAGCATTCAAAGGAGCTGAGCTTCTGTTTAACCAAATTACATGACTGTCACAAGGAGGGGGGGCAAAAGTGAATCTGTGATGACAGTCATGTCCAGGATGCCCCAGAATCACTTTGGAATCAGATAGAACATCTACGTTACAGGTAACTGTGAAAAACAGATAAGGTGCCAGTGGTGCTGTGACAGAAAGTTCCCCTGAGCTGATTAAAAACAAGTGCTTGAAAAATGCAACAATTTAATTCACTGGTTTGTGCCTTACATATTGGCGAATCCAAATGAATTCTTCATCTTTTAAAGGAATTGTTCAGTATAAAAATAAAAACTGGGTAAATAGGCTGTGCAAAATAAAAAACATGTTTCTAATAGAGTTAGTTATGCAAAAATGTAATGTATAAAGGCTGGAGTGACTGGATGTGTTGTATCATAGACAGCACCATTCACGGGTATATTTTCTTTAAAACTCCTTTATTGAGACATGGGCTCTGACCCAAATAATCAGCAAAGTTTCAGACAGCCATCGGTCTTTTATCAAGCCACCAATTGTGACTGGATGTGTAACATAAAAGACAGAACACTACTTCCTGCTTTTACCAGGCAGTAACCAATCAAAGACTTGAGGGGAGGCCACATGGGTCATAACTGTCACTTTTGAATCTGAGCTGAATGCCGAGGATCAATTGCAAACTCACTAAACAGTTATGTCCCATGTGGCCCCTAGGGTTGCCACCTTTTAAAAAAAATCTCTACCGGCTGGTGGAGGGGGCAGGAATAAAAGGGCGGGCCCTGGCTGCAAAGTAGCGGGCCATGACAATTAAGGGGGTGGATCCACGGTGCGTGATTGGCTGGGTCGGTTGTGACATCAAACGGGCGGGGCCACCACACACGTTTGGACTCAAGCCAGCAACAAAAAGGTTAGTTTTACTAGGCTGGGTGCAGGCCACGGGCATTTGTTTGATGTATTACAAATTTACCGGCATTGCTGGTAAATTTGTAATACCGGCCCTGGCCTTGGCTGGTGTAATACCAGCCAGGTGGCAACACTAGTGGCCCACCTTCAAGTCACTGACTAAATCAGAGTTAGAGAGCTGAAAAGCAAGTAGTGTTCTGTTCCTTTAAATGCATATAAACCACTTTCCCTTTAACTAGGGAGACGTTATTATTCTGCAGCCAGGCATTTCCATAAGGGCCCGCCAATCCGATCTTGGTCCTTATCCAATAAATTCCTCTCCCCAAGATAAACGTGATTACAGATTTTTAATGCTGTTTTATTACATTTACATTCCTTGAAACATTATAATAGAAACAGCAGCATTTTCTTTCAGGTTGAAGTAAGCAATAGAGCTAAATAGAAAAACTCGCATTCGTACTCGCATTCAGGGGCGGGACTTTAAGCGATCGCCTAACGATGACGTAGAATTTCCTCGCCAGAGCCTTCGCATTTCCTGCGCCTGTGGTTGGAGTTGCTACCGGTTCCGATTCCAATATGGCATCAGCGCTGGAGAATTATATCAACCGTATCCTTTGCTGAGGTTACCAGGCGGAGGGCTTGCGTTGATTCGCTTAAAGCAAAAACCTATGGAGCGCGACTTTAAACACGGCTGCACATTAGCGATCTTCCTTGAGCTTGAACCTCGGCTCTTACAGCTCTCTGATGCCGGTGCATTGTGGGAAATGTAGTTTTGCACGGCCTGGCGGGTATTGTTTGGAAGGCTATTTGTGGTGTTAGCGTAACTGATGGCTGGGAGAAGGGCACACTATGGAGCCCTCCCTGGTTATTCCTCATTGATAAGTTACAGTCATGTTAGTGAGTGTTTGTTTTACTGCTTAGCCTCATGTGGTCGAGCAACGTGTTACTTGCTCACATGTTAAAGGAACAATGACAGATGACACCATATGACAAAAGTGTTTTAAAGGCATGACAATATAATGTATTGTAGCCCTGCACTGGTACAACTGGTGTGTTTACTTAAAGGAAAACTATACCCCCGAAATGAATACTTAAGAAACAGTTTATATCAAATTGAATGACATATTAAAGAATCTTACCAAACTGGAATATATATTTACATAAATATTGCCCTTTTACATCTCTTGCCTTGAACCACCATTTCGTGACTCTATCTGTGCTGCCTCAGAGATCACCTGACCAGAAATACTACAACACTAACTGTAACAGGAAGAAGTGAGGAAGCAAAAGGCAGAACATGTTAATTGGCTCATGTGACCTTACATGTGGTTTGTATGTGTGCACAGTGAATCATATGATCTCAGGGGGCGGCCCTTATTTTTTAAAATGGCAATTTTCTATTTATGATTACCCAATGGCACATACTACTAAAAAAGTATATTATTATGATAATGGTTCCTTTACATGAAGCAGGGTTTTACACATGAGCTGTCTTACTCAGTATCTTTTAATAGAGACCTACATTGTTTGGGGGGGGGTATAGTTTTCCTTTAAGAAACACTATGTAGTTTCTATAAACCAGCTGCTGTGTAGCCATGTGGGCAGCCATTCAAACACAAGACACACAGTTAGGGTTGCCTCCTGGCTGGTATTTTACCGGCCTAGCTGGTAAAACACCTGCCAAGGACGTATTACAAATTTACTCGCAATGTAGTTGCCGGTAATTTGTAATACCCTTTAAAAAAAAAAAAAAGCTATTGGTCCGCCCCCAATTCGCTCAGAACTTTTTTCACCTTCTGGCCATCACGCATGTTGCTCCGCCCCCTTTTACGGGAAGGTGCGCCCACTTTTGCGTCACGGGCCGCCACTTTTATTCCCACCCCCCACTGGCCGGTAACATTTTTAAGAAAAGGTGGCAACCCTACACACAGTAGATAACAGATCAGTTCTGAAGAATCCCATTGTATGCTACAGAGCTTAACTGTTGTGTATCCTTTGCCTTTTCTCCTTTTTCAGCTTTGAATGGCTGCCCCCATGTCTAAACAGCAGCTTGTTTATATAAACAATATTAGAGTTTCTGAAGCAAACACACCAGTTGTACCAGTGCAAATTTTAAATTATTTTGGTGTTAATGTTTCCTTATGGGGATATAAAACAAGTTTTCCCTAGTGGGGGAAAAAGAAATAAAAGCAACTTTCCAAACCTCCCAGTATGATCATATTACAGATTTTTTGTAATATCAATTTTAACATAAGCTCAGGCTGATAATTCATTTAAATGTGCATACATATGTAACCAGCCTGCAGCTTGTCTAAGTCTTGTAAGCAGACAGACTGTTGTGTTGGCTTTCAATAAAGTAAATAATTTAGAGCGAATGCTTTTTTTGCTGTCTAGCATATTCCTGCTACAGCACTATGACTTGATAAGAGTATATTTTTTATAGCCTTGTTATGCGCTAAGGAGGGCTTTGAACAGGTTTTTAATTCAAAGACATAGACTCTATGGTCACTACCTTATAACTTTTTTTATGCCTGTGCCCACCCTTACAGAATATGTGGTAGTTAAGAGAATCCTATATATAACAGTACACGTCATTATTGTAAAGAACTTGTTACACTATAATGATAGTACTGTATGTGTTATGATGAGGTGTTACTGAAGAAAATGATTCCTTAACACATGTTTCAGGAACAGTTGCTGTAATTACAGCAGATGGTAGAATGATTGTGGTAAGTATTATGAATATTTGCTGTTACTTTTCCATTTTGTTCTTTGTTCCCATCTGTCATGAACTATGGATTGTGAATGAAAGACTAAGATCACTGGTACAAGTGGCTAAAATAAGATGCATTGATAGGGTCGCTACATTAAATGAACAGTTCAGTGTAAAAATAAAAACTGTGTAAATAGATATAAAATAAAAAATGTTTCTAATATAGTTAGTTAGCAAAAATGTAATGTATAAAGGCTGGAGTGACTGGATGTGTAACATAATAGCCAGAACACTACTTCCTGCTGTTCAGCTCTATAACTCTGAGCTAGTCATCGACTTGAAGGGGGGCCACATGGTACATTTCTGTTCAGTGAGTTTGTAATTGATCCTCAGCATTCAGCTCAGATTCAAAAGCAACAGTTATGGCCCATGTGCCCCCTATTCAAAGTGATTGGTTGCTGCTTAGTAACCAATCAGTGTAAACCAAGAGAGCTGCAAAGCAGGAAGTAGTGTTCTGGCTATTATGTTAGACATCCAGTCACTCCAGCCTTTATACATTACATTTTTGGCTAACTAACTATATTAGAAACTTCTTTTCTTTTGCACAGCCTATCTATTTCCTCCGTTTTTATTTTATACTGAACAATTCCTTTAAGGGTGCATTAAGGGGTAAGTGGTCTGTGATCTATGAAGCCTTGGTGTACAAGTGCTGCTAGAGAGGAGGCAGGTTAGCTTGTCTTATTAGGATTCCCAAGGTTGTTTTTATTAAAGGGGATCTATGGTCAAAATCTATAATCTTTCCTAGGCTTTGGGGAATGATTATAAGGTTATTTCTAATTGCAAATCATTCTTTTTTTTTTTTTTTTTTTTTTAACGGGTTTGATGCTATCAAAAGAGTTACCTTGCCAAGCCGTGTATTCCCCCAGAATCTACTCAAATCACTTGTAAATAAAATGGCCGTCGGCCGTCTTATCTGCCTAACCCACCCACCAATGAAAAAAACAGTAGGTGGTCCTCACTGCAATGCTAGGACAGGCACAGTCAGAAAAAGCAGGAAACATTGCAGCTGTTACTGAATCAGCACAATCTCCTAGCGTGCAGACGGGCACTGCAGGAAGCATTGCAGCGAGCGCAAGGAGATCATGTGGATTTGGTTTCTGACGGCTGATTCCTAGCATTGCAGTGAGGACCGCCTACTGTTTTTTCATTGGTGGATGGGCGGGTTAGGCAGATGAGACAGCCAATGGCCGTGACGGTTTTATTTACAAGTGATTTGGGTTCCATGTTTAATTTGCAAACTACTTTTGTTATACAGCTTTTTATGTTTAGGTGAGAGATCCACTTTAATAGGAAGCCTTTAAATATACAGTATGGTATATTTATTACTTTGGGAAAAGTAAGGGATAAGGCAAGGTAGAATAATAGAGGGGTGCCAAGTGGTTGGGCACCCGCAAGTGATGCTAGTTGTTTACTTCTGATGCCGGGTCAGCACCCCTCTTCTAAAATCACTGACCCAGGGTACCGTTCCTCTCCGCACCATATCTCCATATTGTTTCGGATTCTCAGTTGTACATTTGGTTCATGCAAGAAATGGCCCTGAGAACAGATAATAATGGAAATTGCAAAAGTGCTTAGAAAAACATTGTTGTTTACACTGCAGCTGGCTACAAGTTTCGTAAAGTTGTTGCTCTCCATTTAAACATGTTTTTTTATTTGTAATATTTTAAGGAATATGTTATGTTTTTTAGGGTACACTGAAAGGTTATGATCAAACCATAAACTTGATTTTGGATGAAAGCCATGAACGAGTATTCAGCTCATCCCAAGGAGTAGAGCAAGTAGTGCTGGGTCTTTACATTGTGAGAGGAGACAATGTGTGAGTATTGTGTATTAGGAAAAAAATATTTGCCATTGATTTGTTTTCAAACAGGACCTAAGTCTCACTCTGTTGTATATGAACAGTCACGTTACTTGGCCTTAGGTGAACTGAAATAATTCCACTTTATCATAACCAGTTGGTAGACTGCTTCTTTATTCAGCTTGAACATAGCTGCTGAAACAATTGGAATTATTAGAAGCCAAAACGTAGTCACTAATATCCCATTAATGCAGGCCTGAGACTTTTATCATTTTTATTTCCACATGTTCTACTGTAAAATGCTATATGGATATTCAATCCTTCTCAGGCAACATGAGTGAAAGTGACCACTCTGGAAAATGTTTTAATATAGATATGGGACCTGTTATCCCGAATGCTCAGGACTTGGGGTTTTTCAGATAACCGCTCTTTCAGTAATTGTTTGCTCTCCATACCTTAAATTGAGGTTTCACTGTAATTTTATTTTTTGTCTCCTTCCTTATTATTTTACTCTTTTCTCTTCTCGTGTGCTTCTCAAGCTTTCATTTTTCTTTTCATGCCCTTTTGACTGTTCCCATTCTGTCCCTCTCCTATTTTTATCTTTTCTGTCCCTTTCACTTTCTGCTCCCACTTACTGTACATTTCTCCCTTATCTCCATCTTGTTTCATAGACCATTTATGGAAATTAGGGATGCACCGAATCCAGGATTCGGTTCGGGATTCGGCCAGGATTCGGCCTTTTTCAGCAGGATTCGGATTCGGCCGAATCCTTCTGCCCGGCCGAACCGAATCCTAATCCTAATTTCCATATGCAAATTAGGGGCAGGGAGGGAAATTGTGTGACTTTTTGTCAGAAAACAAGGAAGTAAAAAATGTTTTCCCCTTCCCACCCCTAATTTGCATATGCAAATTAGGGTTCGGATTCGGTTCGGTATTCGGCCGAATCCTTCGTGAAGGATTCGGGGGTTCGGCCGAATCCAAAAAAGTGGATTCGGTGCATCCCTAATGGAAATATATCCCTTCAAAGAGCAACAACAGTCCCATTCTGGTAAATTCATCCTGCCTGTTATATTAAGCTTCAGGTACCATTCTGCTGCATTTTATTGTCCCCTTATCTCTAACTTGACTTTCTATGTCATGCCCACAGGGCAGTCATTGGAGAAATTGATGAAGAGACAGACTCTTCACTGGATTTGGGAAATATTCGAGCAGAACCACTAAACTCAGTGGTGAATTGAACAACTCTGTGTAAATCTTGGACTGTATATGATTTATTGAATACAATATTTTTTACAAACGAAGGAATTAACAAGGAACGTTGTACTTGTACTGTTTACATGTTTTTATTTTAAAGGTGTCCCACTTTAATATGTACATTAAAATCTTTCTACATTTTAAATCTGTTTCTAACACCAAATCCTTAGTGAATTACTTCGTTTTTCAAAAGGGAGCCAGTACACATGTAAATTCATGATAATTTTTCCTCCCTTGTGCCCTGAATGGTATTTACCATCCCCCAACCCCATGCATTTCCAAAGGTCTCTTGTTCAATACAGGCAAAATATATTTTAACTCATTTCCTGCTATAAGATTTGAACTCTTAATGTTGAGTCTGCTTGTAGCTCTGTAGCTTCTAATGCATTTGAAGGATCAGTTTTGAAACTGGACATCCCATTCATGTGAAGGTTGTCATTAATCCAGGTCATGATATATCTATAGTAATCTCAAATCAACTGGACTTGCTGTGTAGGAAGGATGTTTAGTAACAGAGCACTGATATATTGAGTTGTTAATCCTCAGTACAAGCGTGGGCATTAACAATTTAGAGAATTGCTTCCAAGTGCAGATAATAAATGGTTAATAACAATTTGGTAAAAATGGGTGATCATTGCTAAATGGACCACTAGCATTAATCTACATATCCTCTGTTGTGTAGCACCTTATAGAATTTTGCACTTATGAGTAGGTTTCGAGAAAAACTCCCTGGACCCTCATCGAGGTAAAAGTTTTGACGATACTCCTAAACACTATGCAAACTAAACGCTCAGCTGTACAAGCAATCCTATAATATACCTCTGTAATAGTAAAACGTTATAAAGAGAGTAAAAATTCTACAGATCCGTCAACCAGGATTAGAGGGTGTAGGTAGTCTATAGAAATAGGGAGAGAAAACTTCACAATCCCAATAAAAAGTGCATTACTATATTGTTAAATCATTTGGTTTGCTCCCCCCCACTAGATTTTTCAAGGGTATGTCAACCGAAAAAAATGTTTTTGCCTAATAAAAGAAAACACGCTTTTAAAGGCGAATTCAACCCTACGTAGAAAAAATGCAGTATGAGGGTGATGGGCTTCTTGTAGTTCAGAACTTTCTGGATATTGGGTTTACAGATAATGGGTGTTCCCTTGAACACTTGCAGTTTAGGCTGCTACTATGTGCCTTTAGGCTTAATAGCTCTATTTGAAGGTCAGAATGTCAGCAACCCTAACCTTAAATGCACTTCATGTATAGTGAGTTAACCCTAGGGTTACGGACTTTCAGAGAGAATTGTTGATCCAAAAGTCTGGTAACAGTCTACAACTGCTCTGAAACTGATAAAAATTAATGTATAGTTAAAGCATGACGCTATTACCAGTTTTAGATGGTTAGTACCAGGCTTTTGGTTAAACAGCCTTTTTTTAAGGGTCAGCATTTGCGAACCTGCTGTCTATGTACTTCCTATTCACCTCCTGTATTTATTAACCGTGACATTCAGAAAGAGCTTTTGAGTCAAAAGCCTGGCCATAGCAGTTTAAAACTAATATCTGAGCTCAGAAGCTATACTATACATTCATTTTTATCAGCTTCAGAGATTTTAGCAGGTTTGCGGGGTGATTTATCATGGTTCAAATGCAAATTTTTGTCAAAATTCGAATTTTGTTTTGAATTCAAACGTACAAAATCAAATTATATTTTCAAAAACTCAAATCTGGTATTTATTAAGTAATAAAGAAAACCCAGAAAACTCTAACGTAAAAAAAACGCAATCTAACAGCTGGCGAGGTCATGTAGAAGTCAATGGGAGTTGCCATAGGCAAAATTCAAGCCTTTTTTTTTTTATTCGAGATTTTCGTGTTTGTTAACAAATTCGAGTTTTTAAGCTTATAGACAGGAAAAATCCAAGGTATTTGAGCCTATAAACTTGAAAAATGTGCAAAATGAAGCCCTACTGATAATAATGGAACGCTCTAGGAATTCCCATTGAGGGTTTACAAGCCAACATCCACCACAAAACACCAGTATTTGAGTTTTTAAGCAGAAATGCCAAGGAAACGCCATATTATTGAACTCTATGGGATCCGCAGGTTTGGAAATAGACAGTTGAAATACGCCACATATTTTCAATATGGCAGCCAAACTCTTGCAAGATGGAATTATCATGCTGCGTTTTGATCATCCGTCCGGCTACATTTTGCATGTAAACTGCTTTTCCACTTCACTTTTTTTAACAAGTTTAATAAAATTCTTGCGAGCGGAATTGTGGGGAATGAGAAAAACCAGAAATGCATGTTGGGAAAACTACAGGCTGAAAACACACATTATCATGCGAATGTGGTCTCATAGGCTTATTTACACTTGACCGCGCCTTTTTAAAATCGCCCTAAGCGTATATCAGTTGTAGGTTTCGATGCACCTAAAGATTTGCAAATAACGGTGACTTTATCTATACCCATTACATTTAGCAGGTTTTGGATTAGTGCTTGATTCGTTTTGGAATATACTACGCAGACAAATTACTTTTGGTAATAAAATATTTAATGTAAGCATTTAACCTTTCTGATTTCCACAGGTTTATAGTAGAAACTATTATTTAAAATACAAATAATGATGAATGTTTGTGATGGACCAGTTTTACCATGCATTCAAGCTTACAAAATGTAGCTGATTAAACAGTTTGAATTAGAGATAAGCACCACAGACCAGAGAGTCATACAAAAACATGATATTGTGAGACCTCAATAAGTGAACCATTTTTTCCCCTCTCTCTAAAATTATTCTGAACAATCCCAAGAATTATATACCTTTCTCCATGCATTGTCTTAAGTAGAGTCTGTATCACAAGCAGTTTCTCTCAACTACTTCCTTGTCTAGTGTGGGTCTCTGTGATCTTTTCTGAGCTCTCCTACTTTCTCCTGTGATCTGTTATGACCTCACAGCTATGTGTACTGTTCATGCCTGATTCATTTCTATTGGACCATTGCATATTCTGTGGTCTGTAAACATTTTCCGCCAAAAATTCAGTGAAGGTACTACCTGAAGTTTTAGGGCACATGGAGGCAATTTCCTATGTTTCAGGTGACATTAAATCCTCTAGCTCAGGGGTGTCCAACCCATGGCCCGGGGGCCGCATGAATGTGGCCCAGCTTGAACTTCCGCCAATCCAGGAAACGTCATGTTGCAATGTCACGCACAGAGTGCGTATGTACACGGTCCCTAATTGTGTGCATGTGTGGTTTAAATTTTACATGGGGTGTGCGGCTTTCTAGAGCGTTCGGTTACTTACAAAGGCAGGTAAGCATTCTACAGCGGCATCACCCGCTATGCTAGAGAAATATGCAGCACCTACATTTGTGAGCAACTTTTTTCAAGAATGAACACACTTGGGGGGTTATTTACTAAACTCAGAATTTTTGTATGAAATCGGACTTTTAAAAAATCATAAATTTTTCGGAATTTATTAAACCCTGAGGATGGAAAAGTCCGAATCAGAAAAAACTTTTCATTGAAGTTTGTAGCAGAAAATATTGAGATAAATTCTGACTTTTATAAATAACCCCCTAAGAGTAAAATTAGAACCTTGAGAATTCACTGAGAATTGCAACTACTTCCATTGAACCAGATATTGATACATTGGTTTCTCAAACACAATGTCAAAAATCCCACTAGGTTTATGGTACCCTCTTTTACAATAAAATAAATCAAAAGTTAGCATTTGTGTGTATTTCGAGTGTGGCCCCAGAACATTTTTCTTCTTCCAATGTGGCCCAGGGATGCAAAAAGATTGGACACCCCTGCTCTATCTAGTAAACATTCTTCATTATTTTAAACATATAATAAAATATAAGCAGAGGGTGAAGCAACAATTTTAAAATCAAATATGCCAAAACTAAAACCATAGGTTATTAAAGTCTTTTCTGAAGATCTGATCTTAAAATCAAGCCTAAGGGGCATGTTTACTAACATTGGAGATAAATATCTGGAGAGATTTATGGAGATGTTGCCCATGGCAACCAATCAGCAATTAGATTTAAACAGCCACAGCCAAGTTAGAAAACAAAAGCAAAGATCTGATTGGTTGCTATGGGCAACATCTCCAGAAATCTCTCCAGATATTTATCTCCAATGTTAGTAAACATGCCCCTGAGTATGAATCCTTTTTTATGAATCTGGGTTCTGTGATGCTTTCTTCAGGCTTTTACAGAATACAGAATTGTTTGTGGCAGTTATTAGAAACAGTCGTCATATCCTCAGTTCAAATGCAAAGTTCTAGACTCCACTATAGATATGCATCTCCTTTTATGCAATGAATGCATCTGAATGGACTGGTTTATAAAAATACATTCTAGAAAATATTGGCACTAAAATCTGTTATTTTGTATAAATACTGTTACAGCATGAAAAGAGAACTCTCGTATACAGTACCCTTGCTAACATATATTTAAGATATGTTACAAATGGAATATTCTTACATTATTAGACAGAATGCAACATGTAGACTTACATTTATCAGCAGCAAATGGTGCAAACCATGCACTCTTTCAACAAATGGTTTTAAATGAGTGGATGATTAAATAGTTACAAATAACGTAAACAAATAGACGCAGAACAAAAAATCCAATATAAAAATAATGCTAAAAGTTCTAAATATGTACCATACATATTTATAGTGTTATTATAATACGTTTTGAGTGTTCCAAAGTCTGTCAAACTGGTACATCCCATGCTGTATGTACAGACTGCAAAACGTCATCAAGATTTAAAAAACGTAATAGGATTCTGATGTCTGAGTGTAGGTTCCTAAACTGTGGGGCTGGCTCCCTAGGGAGTCATCATTGAGTACCAGTTTGTTTGCGGTGACAAGTGAAGGAAGCTAATTTGTACTGTTAGATATTGGCAGCATTGTAGCAGTGCAGTCATAGCTATAAGTATTTTGAACCCGGTAACATGTTGAGGTATTGAAATCAAACAAGCTTCTGTTGTGACAAGACTACAGGCAGATGTGTTGTCTGAAAGGTGTGTGACAGTTGCAACTCTGCTGGTTGCTTATGCAAATGAACCCTTTAAATAAAAAACAAAATGCACATGTAGCCTGCTTTAGTGTGCATTGAATGGCTTCGTTTTTTGAGGGTTGTAGAATATTTTATCTACAAGTGCATTGTGCAATACAGTTAATGGGTAACTTGCAAAAAAAATAAATAAATATAAGCTTCTTTATACTAAATAGAATAAACATTCTGTACTTCTGAAATAATCAAGTTAACTCTTTGCTTGCCCTCTCTCATCAACCTATAAGGAGATTTTGACGGACAGGTCTAATGCAGTCATTTTCCTAGAAGAGTAGAGATCACTTTAAAATGACCAGAAACCATGTCTCTCTACATGCAGGATTTGTGCCAAAGTCAGTTATTTTGTTACATTGTGGTTTGTGCTGGAATTTGGTATTTGAGTCATTTAAAAATCAGACACTCGACTCCTGCATGAAGAATGACGAGAGACAGATGCCAAGAGGGAAATAGTGAAGAGTAACTTGGTTATTTCAGAAACAGGTCAGGATTTTTTAATTGATTATATTTAGAAAGTTTCTTATTTCAGCACGATGAAGCCTATTATAAGTTTTCATTTTTGCAATAGTTCCCCTTTAAGTAACATTTCCAGCTAAGTAAAAGAAGTTCGAATATTCACATTAATGTAAACAGTTTCAAGTTCCTACATTTTAAACAGTGGTTAGATCTTGTAATTCTTCTTCAGAACCTCAAGATACTGCTGGGTGGCTCTGGAGACTGGGTCTTGATCCACGTTTACCTTTCTTAAGGATCCTGCAATGGAACCTACAGGAGAAACTCTTACAGACGACCCGGTTTCTAGTTCAATGTTCGCTATTAAGAAGAAAAAAAATAAAAGAGACAGTGAATACAGCAAAATAAAATTGTGAAGATTAACCGAGGAAGTGAAAGTCCTGCTCACTATTTGCAGAAACAACTTGGGGCTGGTGATGTTCCCTGGATGCCTGGTATCACAATAATTAAACTCTTTGCAGAGTTTCTGCTCTACAAAATCCGTGAAGATTAAAACAGAGCATAAATGTTTGTGAGTGTCAGGCTACAGCTAGAGGGGAACAGTCATATAATACTTAACCTTTTTTTTTCTAACCAATGAAATGAGGGATGGCCATAATGACATTTTAATAGTAAGATGTTTTGAAAGGCTATTATGTAGGATATTCATAAACAATATGTTATACTTGATCCAAACTAAGATATAATTAATCCTTATTGGATGCAAAAACAACCTATTGGGTTTATTTCATGTTTATATGATTTTCTAGTAGCCTTAAGGTATGAAGATCCAAATTCCGCAAAGATCCGTTATCCAGAGAACCCCAGGTCCTGAGCATTCTGGATAACAGGTCCCATACCTGCACTCCCTTATCAACTGAAACACTGCAGAACACAACTTTGTAACATGAAAAAAGAAAACACAGTCAATCTCTTCTGTATTTCATAGTTGGATCCCCTCTCAAAGCCTTAGATGTATGGATGGTTTAACATTTGTTTGTGCAACTGGTTGGTGGCATGTTACTAGAAGAGTCAACCTTAGATAAGAGTCTTCTTGGGGCTCCCCTATGTTTGGGGTTTAACTATGATACACGTTTACCAACCAATAAGCCATACACAAATACATTTAGGGGGATATTTATCAAGGTCCAAATTTATCTCAGTATTTCTAATATCCAACTCCGAGCAACTCTGAATTCCTGAATGGACCTTATTAATGCCTGAAAAAAAAAAGATAGGGTCAGGCAAACTTCAGAGCTTTTTTGCAAAAAAGACAATTTCTCTGGGTTTTTTTGAGCCGAAAACCCCAAAATCGTTGGATATCGGTACGGACATCAGCGCAGACACTGGAACCTTCCCTATTGACTTATACAGGACCTCGAGAGCTTTTAGATGCCGAGGTTTTAGATTCAGAGTTTTAAGACCATCGGACTTAAATCTAAAAAAAATTTGTAGTTTTTTTTTTTGCTCCAAAAACTATGAATTATTCAAAGTTCGGATATTCGGAGCTTGATTAATAACCCCCTTAGTCTTAGTCAGCCTTCAACCCCTGGCTTCCTTGAAACTTTGCAACGACCTAGATGTGATACATATTTTAGATCTCTGCAGGCTTTCCTATATCAGGGGTTGGGCCTTTGTGTATCATCTTTTATATTCCCTAATCAGTACTTTTTTTTTATATTTTATTATAAATGGTATTTTTAATTTCCTCCCGGCCAAGTCTGATAAATAACACCCTCTTGCATCATGTACTGTATATATGCTTGAGTGGTGCCATGGGTAAACGTCTACCTGCACCAAGAATGGTTTATGTCATCATTTATGTCACAGGATCAATCAGACTGACCAAAATGAAGTACTACTTTTTGTGCAGCGACATATGCAAAGTTGTGTTTTACAACAAATAGGGGTTTATTTATTAACACTGGAGACTAACCTCACCAGTTATGTTCCCCACAGCAACCAGCCAGATCTTTGCTTTAGTTTTCTATCTTGTAGGTGACTGAAATGTAATGGCCGATTGGTTGCTATGATCAACATTACCAGTAAAGCACAATAGAACAGATATCATTTAATATGGATTCTCCAGTAATATCCCTGTTGACTTGTATAAAAATTCTGTAACCTTATGTAAAAAAATGCAAGTAAAAACTTATTTTAAGTGAAGAAACAGAGTTCTTGGCGGTGGGCTCAGAATGAGCTCAAATGTAAATTACCTGCTAATAAAACAAGGGTTTCATCAAAGTTGGAAGCAGAGAGCCATGAATGAAGTATTTCCCATGTATTCCTATTGTATTTAAACAGTTTATCTATCTGCTTTGTGAATATGGGCCTTACATATTAGTGGCAGTGCCTGCGCTGCTTCTGTGGCAAATAGACTTTTTCTTTTTACTGAGCAGCAGGTAGTGCTGTCACAATATTAGCAATACAACATTTTGCCAATAACTTGAACATTAGCCCCCCCCCCAAAAAAAAAAGGTAAATTGCAAATGCGCTTACAGGAACGCCTTAAGGAAGTTTATATTTCTTTTCTTTTTAAAGGTTTACATTTCCTTTAAATGCATACTATTCCCCTTTATTTATTCATACAGATAAAATATACAATTCCAGGTTACAAATGCACACACACCTTGGTCCAGCTCTTTTGTGATGTTTTTTTCCAACTCCTGCTGCATCTAAAAGGAGGAAATACATTCCTGATTAGTGCCAGCAATTATTACCACATGACAAACGCAGATGTTTTGCTTTGTCAAGACCAGCTTATTCCCAGAAAGGGAAAAACATAAATGCTTAGAATAGGTTACTGCTTTTAGACATTCCATTTTAAGACATCAGACTTTGAGCCATTTTCCTACTTTTTAAAGTTTCGGAATGTATTATACTTGCCAAAATGATGACAGGTTTTGATTTTGCAGTAACTTAAAAGGGCAAATTCTCTCTCGTGAAAAACTTCAGCTCTGCAAAGCTATAGTATTATTTTTACTTTGTATTACTGTTTTTTTTATTCAGGACCTCCACTCTCCATTTCCCAGTTTGTTATTTAAACCATTGTGTAGTAGTTACTGGGGTAAATTACAACCGGATATCTGATACATTTACAATCTGGAGAACTGATAAACTAAAAAGAAATAAAAAAGCTAAATAATTCATAAAAAACACCAAATTTGGTAGCGGATTGAAGGTTTAATAAAATACATATTTATTCATTTTTAAATTAAAGGGGAACTTTTGCGTAAATTAAAATTTAATATAAGCTTCATCATACTGAAATAAGAAGTTTTCTAAATATAATCAATTCACTATTTCTCGCTCAGCATCTGTTTCTCTTTATTCTGTTTTCATTTAGGAGTTTGGTGTCAGATAATCAATGACAGTTAGACCCAATATATCTTATAGGTGGGGGGGGCTCCTTTTGCCTAGAAGAAGTATTAGAGATCACTCTATTAAAATCACCAGACATTGTGTCTCTCTACATGCAGAATTTGTGCAAAAGGCAGTTATTTTGTTAGATTTTGTTTGTACTGGAATCAGTTATTTGAGTGAGCTCAAATACATCGGCTAGGAAAGGAAGCCCCCCTATAAGATATATTGGATCTAACTGTCAATGAATATCTGACAACCAACTCCTGCATGAAGACAATAAAGAGAAACAGATGTTGAGAGAGGGATAGTGAAGATAAACTTGATTATTTCAGAAACAATGCAGAATATTTAACTGATTGTATTTGGAAAGTTTCTTATTTCAGTATGATAAAACTCTTTTATTGAGAATGTGTTCTTTCCATATTTGGCCTTGAAATATAAAGTATGCTTCTGACCTTATCTGCAGTACATGTTTCTTACCTTATTAACATAGGACTCCACTCTATTTGTATTTATTCCATTGGCTGTTGAACTAAGAAAGCTTCCACCAAGTCTGAAACCACTGTGAGAGAGATTGCCAAAAGGGCCACTGGCATCTGCAACAGGGCTCGTGGCAAGGCTGCCATTCATAATACTGCTGGCTATCAATGATTTGGTTCTTTGACGCTCCGTTAGAAGCTTAGCATTGGCATCTGCAAGCCTTTCGTTAGCTCTATGGATTTAGGAAGATAATTTAGTTAGCACTGGGTGCAACAAAAACTACCAATGTCAAAACAACTTAATTTCACTTGCCATATAAATTAGTGTAAATGTGAAACCCCTAATATGCAGAGCTGTGGAATATGCTGTGCTTTCTAAAGACTTGCTAATATTTGCAAAACCTTTTCCATGTGAACCCGAAGAACAAATGCAATACAAATGTTTTGATCTAACAAAGCAGAGACAGGGAACAGGGATGTAGAACGTGCCATGTGGTAAGAGCGACAGTAAGAAATACATTGCTGGGAAACTGATGGGTAATGTTAGCATGACACTATGGGGGGAATTCACAAAAGTGTCGGGAACGAAAAAATGTCTTTAAAATGTCGTAGAAAGTGTCGTAGCAACAGCCGACAAATTCACAGAGCATTTCTCTGCCAATTTTCCGACATGTGCGACACTTTTGAATTAGTGTCGTTAAAAGTGGGCGTGGTTTTTTCGGCGCCACATTTCCCGACATTTTTATGAATTACTCGTAAACTCATTTTTTTTACCGACAATTTTTCAGACACTTTAGGCTCTCCAAAATGAAAATGTCAGACAAATTGTCGTTTAAAAAGTCTTGGTAAATGTCGTTTGTACGATGAAAAGATATACGACATTTTAGAAAATTGTCAGACTTACGAGACATTCAGAGATGGTAACATCTGCCTTTGTGAATTTGCCGTTCATACGACATTTTACAAATTTGTCGACCGCCACTTCTGGGTTACTTTTTTTACCGACACTTTTGTGAATTCCCCCCTATGTGAATGTACCATAGGTTCAACAATGTCTGCCATCAAACCATCCATTACTTCAATGAATTGGAAATGAAAGAAAGGAAAAGTAATTAGTTCAGTTATATAGATAATAGCTGGGACACAATCCCAAAAACAGGAGATATAGGACTTCTCTGAGCACAAACACTAACAACATTATCAAGCTCACTTGGGAAGATGTACTCGACAACAAACGGCCATTTTGTACTGTGCATTATACATTGTAGGATGGAAGATATACTGTACTTTCCAAAAGGCTACACAGGTTTTAAAAAAAAAAACAAAAAAACAAAAAACACATTTTGCTCAAAGAGTGAAAAAACAAATAAACTAATGTGACAGAACATTTCTCTACATCACCAGACTGAACAACCAACACTAATTTTAAGAACAAGGGATGAAAATCATGTCAGGAGCTTTAAACCCTTAATGGAGAATTCAACCTGTTATAAAAAAAAAAAACCCTCTCCCCTACCCTGGGAAGACCCTCCTCCCCCAGCCTACCTGCCCCCCCCCCCGGGGCAAACGCCCCTAATTTTTTACTCACCCCTCCTTGCAGATTCTGGCCTCAGAGTTCACGGCAGCCATATTCTTTCTTCTGTCTTTTTCGAAAGTTTGGTCACATGCGCAGTTGGAGTAAATCTCCAGTCCTGAACCACTGCGCATGCGCCGAAAGTCACAAACATTTCCAGAAAAAAAATTCGGAAATTTCCATGACTTTTGGCTCATGCGCAGTTGTTCCGATCGGGAATTTACTCCAACTGCGCATGCACCAAAAATGCCGCCAAGACACGAAGATTAACGGAGAAGAAGAAGATGGCTGCTGTGAACTCCGAGGCCAGAATCTGCACTGAGGGGTGAGTAAAAAATTAGGGGCATTTGCCCCGGGGGGGGGGAGGGGCAGGGGAGAGGGTTTTTTTTATTACAGGTTGAATTCTCCTTTAAAGGGGTAGTTCACCTTTATGTTAACTTTTGGTATGTTCTAGAATGGCCTATTCTGAGCAAATTTACAATTGGCCTTCAGTATTTATCTTTTTATAGTTTTGAATTATTTGCCTTCTTCTGACTTTTTCCAGCTTTCAAATGGGGGTCAATGATCCATCTAAAAACAAGTGCTCTGTAAGGCTACACGTTTATTGTTATAACTTCTTCTTATTACTCATTTTTCTATTTAGGCCCTCTCCTGTTCATATTCTAGTCTATTTTTCTAATCAATGCATGGTTGCTAGGGTGATTTGGACCCTAGCAATCAGAAATTGTAAACTGGAGAGCTGCCAAATAAAAAGCTAAAAAACCCAAAAACCACAAATAATAAAAACCAACTGCAAATTGTCTCAGAATATCACTCTCCATCAAACTAAAAGTTAATTAAAAGGTGAACAGTCCCTTAAAAGTGCCACAGATTATAGAAAACAATGTGTTGATAAAAAGGAGATTTTGTGTACTCACCGTTAAATCTCTTTCTCTTCAGTCGCTTGGGGGACACAGGGACAGTGGGGTATAGCTGGAACCACTAGGAGGCAGGACACAATAAAAAAATAGAAACTTGACCCCTCCTCCTCCTGCTATACCCCTCCTCTGTAGGCAGAGACACTCAGTTCGTACCAAAGGAGAAACAGGAGGTTATCAATAATCAAAAGAAAATCTGATAACTAATTACAAGAAGAACAGTCTGAAGCCAAGAGAAGGCCTCTATTCAGGGAGGGAAGCCCTGTGTCCCCCAAGCGACTGAAGAGAAAGAGATTTAACGGTGAGTACACAAAATCTCCTTTTCTCTAGGTCTGCTTGGGGGACACAGGGACAGTGGGGACGTACCAAAGCTGTCCCCTGAATCTAGGGCGGGAAGTAGAGGCCTACGTGGAACCAGCCACTGCAGCCTGAAGTACCTTCCTGCCATAGTGGGTGTCAGATGCCACAAGGTGCCAAACTGGTAAAATTTGGCAAAAGTATGGATTGAAGTCCACGTTGCAGCCTTGTTCCGCTGAGGCTTATTTTCGAAAAGCCCTCTGGCGGAATGTGCCCTGATTGATCTGGGGGAACCTGACCCTGTGATGAAGAGGATCTCTGGATGACCTGCTTTATCCATCGGGATATGGTGGTCTAAGGACAAGGAGTCCGATAGACGGATGTCCTCGACACCGGTGCAGGTAAAACTTGAGGGCCCTAACGGGGTCGAGGGTGTGCAGTGCTGCTTCCTTCGCATTGGAAAGGGATGGGCAGAAGGTAGGAATCGTAATTTCCTGGTTGAGGTGGAAAGTGGAAACCACCTTGGGAAGAAAAGAGGAAGAAGTATGAAGTACTGCCCTGTCGTTGTGGAAGGTCAACAGAGGAGACCTACAGGATTGGGCAGAGATCTCAGATACTCTCCGTGCTGAGGCAATAGCCAGCAGAAAAAACTGTTTTCCATGTGAGCCACTGAAGTGGAATAGAATCCATGGGTTTAAAGGGAGCGTGTTGCAGGGCACGTAGGACTGGGGTTAAGTCCCAATTTGGCACCGGTGAAAGTATTATGTGGGCCATTCCCTGAAGAAAAATCCTAACATCTGGGAACAAGGGGAGAGGTCTTTGGAACAGGATGGAAGTGCCGAAAACTGAGATTTCAGTGATCCGAGGGACATGTGCAGGGACAGTCCCTCCTGTAGAAGGCCAGAAGGAGTGGAGTGGAAAACTT
The DNA here is from genome assembly GCA_038501925.1 of Xenopus petersii. Taxonomy (NCBI): domain Eukaryota; kingdom Metazoa; phylum Chordata; class Amphibia; order Anura; family Pipidae; genus Xenopus; species Xenopus petersii. The sequence goes on from CM076677.1 coordinate 54,600,057, forward strand.
CAGTGAATTGAAACCATTACATTGGCACCACCAATGGAAAGTGAACCAGACTCAATGGTACGTCTTGGCGGAGACCGGTTTGTGGGCTGCACGCATGGTAGAATGACAGTGTCAGAGAACCCCTTCCGTCTTAGGATCACAGTTTCAGTAGCCACGCCATCAAATTGAGGGTGGCAGGACAGTGGCGAAGGATTGGACCCTGAGAGAGAAGGTCCAGGATGAGAGGCCAAGGTTCCTCTACTGAGAGATGTACTAGATCCTAGACCCAGGATCTACGGGGCCATGTTGGAGCTATGAGGATGAGAGTATGAGTTCTCTCTGAAGTTTCTTGATCTTTCTCGGAATGAACGCAAGATGGAAGTCCCAGGGAGAGGTGAGGGCGTCTGCCACCAGAGGGTCCCTGGACCTTGCAAAGAAGAGAGGAACTTTACGATTGTGATCGACCTCTGGCGTCCCCCATCTTTGAGTGATCTTGTGGAAGATGTTGTCCTTTACAGGCCACTCGCAGGGATCTAGGGATGTCTGCTGAGATAATCTGCTTCCCAGTTTAAGAGACCTGGAATGAAGATGGCTGACAGGCGAGTCGGATTGCCTGTATCTCAAGAAGGTTGATGTGAAGACATTGTTCCGATAGAGACCAGCGACCCTGCGCTGACCGACCCTCTGCACTGCTCCCCAACCGGAGAGGCCTGCATCTGTGGTGAGCAGTCACCATTGTAGATCCCCTAGGGGTCTGCCCCTGGTCAGGTGACGGGTTTGCATCAACCAGAGAAGAGAGACTCGAGTCCTGCGGGATAAACAAAATTCCAGGAGAAGGGATTTGTGCCTCCAGGCCGCAAGAATATTCCACTGAAGCTCCCTGAGGTGACGTTGGGTGAAGGGAACTGATTCTATCATCAAAACCATGACTCCCAACACCTTCATGTAGAATCTCGCGGTGTGGGACTTCGAGAGGAGAGACCGCACGAGGGTCCGCAAATGCTGGACCTTGTCACTGGGAGAGTTTGTGTCTGGGTGTTGAACTGCATCCAGAGGAAGACCATGGATTGGCTTGGGGTTAACGAGGACTTGTCCAGGTTGAAGAACCAACCAAACTCCTGTAATCGAACCATGGTGAAGTGCAACGCCTGCTGGGCCACTGCAAATTAAGGTACCTTGATCAGGAGATCATCCAGATAAGGAGTTATGGAGATCACCCTGGTGCAGATTAGAGCAGTGGCCACCGACATGATATTGGTAAAGATACGAGGGGCCGAGTTCAGGCCAAGGGGAAGGTCTGTGAGTTGGAAATGGCGATTTTGGAAGGCAAATCGCAAGAATCTCTGATGGGGACAGAAAATTGGGGCCGCGATGACAGACCTGAGGGATTCCTATGTGAACCTTCGCGGTCGAATGAAAGTATGGAGTTCCTTGAGGTCCAGGATTGGCCGAACAGATCCATCCTTCTTGGGAACTACAAACAAGTTTGAGTAATAGCCTCGGAATCTCTCCTCAGTTGGAAAAGGGATGATGACCTCTGAACGGATAAGCTTGCCGATCGCGTCGTGCAGCGCCTGAGCCTTTTGATGCCCCTGAGGATATCTGGACATGAAGAACAGGCGGGGTGGGAGAGAAGCGAATTCTAGGTGGTAGCCCTGACTCACGACCTTGTGTACCCAGGCGTCTTGAGACAGATTCTTCCAGGAGTCGGCAAACCTGCAAAGTCTCCCCCCCTATGGCTGAGTCGCTGAAGGGAAAAAGGGGTGAGTAATGCAGACGTGGACTTGCGGGACTGCCAGGATGGCCTGGACCTTCCACTGAAGCGTCCTCTGCAGGTGGTGGAGTGTCGTGAGAGACTTTTTGGAGACAAGTCCGCAGTTTCATCCAGAGAGATCTGCGAACCGCTACCGACTAGTCAAGTCGGCTGAATTTCTGCTAATCACCTGTAGCGCATCGAGGGAGGCTTCACATAGGTAGTCAGCCTCCTTGATTTGCGAGGCCAAATGAGCGAGTTCTTCACGGGGGACCCTTGTGGCAATCGCTCGGCATAAGGTGTCCGATCAAGTTTGGACGGCTCTACTTACCCAAGCCGAGTCTAGAACAGGCCGAAGGGAGGTACCTGAAGCAGAGAAGAGGGAACTTAGAATGCCCTCAAGCTTCTTGTCCATGGAGTACTTGAAGGAGGCTGCATCAGGAACTGGTAAAGCAGTGCCCTTAGATAGTCGAGAGACAGGCGCGTCCACTGAAGGTGGGGAGGTCCACTTTTCCGTTAGTTCCTGTGGAAAAGGATATAGTTTGAGAAAAACTGCGGTTAGCCTGGAAACATCCCTCTGGTTTGAACCATTCCTGTTGTATAATTTGCTTGAGTTGAGCATGAGAGAGGAAAGGAAGGTGAGGACCTGCTGACCTGCTGTGGTGCTTAAACAAGGAGGTACTGCAACTAGGTTCAGGCTCCTTTAAGTGAAGGGTCTCTAATACTGAAATGAGGGAATCAATGGCCTCAGAGGAGAGTTTGGGGGGATTCCCCTTACTCTGGGTCGGAACTGTGAGATAGTTCACCATCAGACAGAGCCGGATCCTCCTCTGAGTCAGGCGGCTGGGATGAAGTAGTGATGGACTCCGCCTCACACTCATCCTCGGAAGGAGAGGGGGCTCTACATTTTGGAGGCTTATCTAGCCACGGGACTCCACCAATTTAGGAATGCCGGCGGCAAGCTTAGATGCCCATTCTGGGGGAGGCTGGGGGTCCAGGGGGGTGGAGTCCCGGGGCTGGCCTGATGGGTCCCCATGGGAGGCTTGGCTTACCTGAGGACGGAGTTCTGAAGTTTCCGAAACTGCCTCAGGTGGCTTGCACGTGGAACACAGAGGGTCCTTGTGACCAGATGAGGCATTTGGCACAAGCTAAATACTTAACCAATGAAGTAGTTGCTGGCCTGGAAAAAAGGTTATCACCTGTACCTTCAGACATGGTGTACACAAGCTGTTCCTGTAAGAGAGGAATTAAGTTAACAATATATATAATGTAGGATATATATATAACTGAAAATGCCTCCCCAGGGTACTGCTGGGAGTAAAGCCTTGGAGGGGAGTAAAGGCTGATAAGGCAGTAATTACAAAGCCTGCTGCCCTGTGGCATTAGCTCAAAACCCCACTGTGTCAGCAGTACTGCCCTGTTGTGTTCTTAGTATAAACAGGGGGGGGGCTGCGCTGCAGAGAAGCTGGGAAAGAGTTCTGCCCAGTGTGGTGAGTCTGCTAGTAATGGAACCTCCTCCAGAATCAATGGGAAGTAGCTGCCTGGGCGCACAATGGAGAGTGCGAAGAATGGCCCCTCCCCTAGCGGTGACATATGGTGCAGACGCACACCTTAGAAAAATGGTGCATAAGGCACTGGCGTGCACTTTATGGGTTGCACACAGGGTGCATGTACAGTAAGTGAAAAATCTGCCCCAGCCGTTGCCTCCCCAGGTAGAGTGAAAGACAGCCTTGGTGAAGACTCTTGTAAAATAGTGAGGCGCAACTAGTGTTAAGCCCACAATAACTCTCTTGTGCTGTTGACAGTGAGGACAGTAGGAAACATAAGTGCCATTCCCATTCTGGACAATTTGTAGAGATGATTTGGCAGCTGTGCTCTCAATCTCAGTAAGACACACCCGCTCCAGGTGTAGGAAATTAACCAATTAGTTAGAGAACTGAGAGAAAGCAAGTGAAAAGGCAGAACTTGCTGCTAGGTGCTCTTTATTGCACACAACATGTTTCAGGCCAGAAGCCCTTTATCAAGTGCCTGTGTGTTTGCTGGAGGCTGATTAACATACTGCCTGGGTCTGAACTAGTGACCTGCAGGTTGCAACAAAGTCTCCTATACTGCTGTGCAAGGCAGATGGATTGTGCAGAGGGGGAGGGGGGCTCAGAGAGTGAATAAGCTGCTATTAAGGATATATGCTTACCTTAAATGAGCCACGGCAGGAGTTCCCAGACTGTAGTGTAGGGATCCTTGGGGCATATAAGGAGGATTGAGCAACAGGATGAACCTGGCTATACCTCAGCCCTGTGTCCCGGCCAGCGCATCCGCCTCTCTGTATGTCAGAGGGAGGGAATCAATGCTGGATGGTCAGTGCACAGCACAAGAGACCCCGGTGACATCCTCAAGTAATGGATCAGACTACTCAGTGTAGCTGTCCAGCTCCATATGATGTGAAGGAATTGTAATGAAATAAAAATAAAAGAGCAAAATAAATAGTAAAATACTCCTGAATGCAGGAGACGGTCCTAACCTCCTGAGGACACAACGAAACTGGGTGTCTCTGCCTACAGAGGAGGGGTATAGCAGGAGGAGGAGGGGTCAAGTTTCTATTTTTTTATTGTGTCCTGCCTCCTAGTGGTTCCAGCTATACCCCACTGTCCCTGTGTCCCCCAAGCAGACCTAGAGAAATGTTCAACGTGCCACAAATTGTAGATTGTATGAGCTGTAGCACTTCATGGCAGGAGAGCAGCTTTTAAAGTTGTTACTTTATTGCTTCTTCATTAGTCAGCCCCTAAACAATAGAGCAGAAGCAGGGACATTGGTAATAACAGCCCAAGCCTTGGCTGGACCCTCCTGGTTTCACAACAATTCACACTTCCAATCACAATAACCACCCACCACATGGAATTTTACTATATTGGATCATGGTAACTTTACAACCATTTTAATAAATTGTATGAAACAGGGATTGGATTATGGTAACTGCATTAAAAAATGTGCCCACCAGGCTGCAGGAACATACGTTTACTGGATAATCCCCTCAAAGCAGGCAGATAATTGGCATCATCATCATATGTTTCAGGACAAATATTTCTGTTGAACTGTATGAGAATCATGTTGTCTGTGTGCATGTGATGTGTATTTCTGCATTGCAATGAAGGCCAGAGTGTTTCTGCATGAAAAGGTTGCCAAGTTTATGGAAGTTTGAGAATAATGCTGTCAATATACAGTATACATGCATTAGTCGGTTTCTGCATTTAATAATAGACAACTGGTTGCATATTTTGCAGATGCAGTTACCATATTTCTTAGCATTAATGTTGCACTATTATAGCACATATACACACATTTATATACTGCATATATTGCACTGTATCAACAATGTAAATAAGTCAAAGCAGGAAAAGAAAGTGGACAGGGTGTTGCTGATCTTTTGCACATCATTCTCCTTTCACTATTGTTTTCTTTTAGCCACTATTTTTCTAAGGTGAGAAGCATTGGAATGGGCGTGTGTATGTCATCATGTGGCAAAGGGAGAAATGATAATATTTGCCGCTCACTTATGCTGAAAGACAATGAATGGCTCATCTCTGCTTTTTAAACCGTTGCAACACTGCCTCTAATCATGTGGTTTAAAACTGGAAAACTTATTCACAATATATCTGAAACGTTTCAGCCACATTTCTGATTTTTGTTCGATTTGTTCTATTGAAAGTACTGTTTCTATTTTTGCTGATGATGCTAAATTGCGCAGAACTATAGGTTCCATGCAGGATGCTGCCACTTTGCAGAGTGTTTTGATTACATTTTAAAAACTGGGGAGAAAACTAGAAAATGAGGTTCAGTGTTGATAAATGCAAGGTTATGAACTTTGGTAGAAATAATATAAATGCAAAATGAGAAGGATTTGGGTATTTCTTTAGATAACAAGTTGTCTAATTTCAGGCAATGTTACTCGGTGGCTATGCCTCTCTATAAGTCTCTGGTAAGTACTCCACTTGTGTTTGCAGTGCAGTTTTGGGCTCTAATCCTTAAGGAGGCTATAAATGAGCTGGAGAGAATGCAAAGACATGCAACTTTACTGGTTAAAGGGATGGAAGATTACATGATTACTCTTTAAAAGTACATTAGAGGACATTATAAACAAATAGCAGGGGACCTTTTTACCCATAAAGTGGATCACCGTACCAGAGGCCACCCCTTTAGACTAGAAGAAAAGAACTTTCATTTGAAGCAACGTAGGGGGTTCTTCACAGTCAGGACAGTGAGGTTGTGGAATGCACTGCCGGGTGATGTTGTGATGGCTGATTCAGTTAATGCCTTTAACAATGGCTTGGATGATTTTTTGGACAGACATAATATCAAAGGCTATTGTGATACTAAACTCTATAGTTAGTATAGGTATGGGTATATAGAATTTATGTGAAAGTCTGAAGGGGTGTGTGTATGGATATTGGGTTTCATTTGGAGGGGTTGAACTTGATGGATCTAACTATGTAACTATTGTTTCATTTTACCATTCATAACACCTGATCACACAACTCTTGCCTACAGAGGTGGAAGATGCAGCCATTTGCTTTGTAGCTTTTACTTTAAATTTTGTTAAGTGTGTTCACAGTCTATAAACAATAACTTCTACATAACTTTTCGCTCCAGTATATTTTCACATACCTTTCTAGTTTTACTGCCAAAGAATTCCTATTTTTCAGTTCATCATTGTACAACTCCTTGAATCGATCAAGTTCTGTTTGAGTGGACTCTTTCTGGAGCATGCTTTCATGCTGTATATGTTTTATTTTATGGAGTTCAGACTCTAACTCTTGAATCCTATGCTCCATTTGATTTCTTACCGAAGAATCATTTGCAGCTCTTATTTGGTCCAGTGTCTCTTGTGAAGTGGCCTGTGACTGAAAACAGTAACAAAATAGTTTTAGGTCAGATAATGAACAAATGTAATACATTTAACATACATTTAATTTGACATACACTGCTTACATTATACTTCCCACCAATCAATCTTCTCCAAAGCAGCAGTGTCAACTCGCCTTGGTCCGTAGAATCCCCAAACCCTCAAAATGCCAATATATGAAGTTTCTGAAATCTTAGTTTTCTAGATAAAGTCCCCCCCCTAAATATAGGATACCAGATCATAAAGGAGCAAAAAGCCTGCCCCTTTAAAAAGTCTTTTTGTTTGTTATAGATGAACATATTCTTAGAATTAGCTTTTTCTTACAATTTTTGCTTATCATTTTTAGTGGGATTCTGTTTGTCTATTCTGCCTCTTTTAGGGCCAACAACTAAAAATAATATGGATTAAAGATAATGAGGAGAGCAATCCAGAAGCAGATTTCCAGCTAAAAAGTGATTTATTCCAGACTACAAAACACACAACATTCAGGCCTCACACACCCTTCATCAAGTGATAAGCTTGATAAAGGGCATGTGAGGCCCGAAACATGTCTAAGAGGATAGAAACACCACAGCATTTCAAGTATTCCGTTTTGGAACTAAAAATACTACTTGCTTGTTAGGCAAAAAACACCCAAATTAATTGTAGGGCTCTTAATTGTATTCCTCTTATTTTAATTGCTTATATTTCTGTTCTGTCCCTCTGCTATATTTATCTTTAATTCTGATTTCCTTACTTCTGCCTAATTGTTATGGTAAATAAGCCCTAGCAACCAGACACCTGCAAATGTTACAAGCCTCATGATATACAAAAATAAATAAAAAAGCACAATAATAAAAAAGGAAGACCAAACTGATATTGTCCTAAAATGAACAGATAGTATGATTTAGACAGTGGACAACCCTGATAAAACAACAAAAAAAAAGACTAAATAAAAGACTAATACCTGAAGAAACAGATTAACTTCTTCTAATTTCTGTCTTAATTCTTGCCTTCCTCTTTCTTCTATTTCTCGCTTGTGCTTTTCAATAAGGCTTTGATCCACCCTGTTTATCTCTATCTGCCGCTTTAAATTAGTTACTTCATCTTCTAGTTGCCTTTTGCCCTTTTCTAGGTGTTCCTGACTCTTGTGAAATATCTTCAGTGATGATAACTGCCGTTGTAGATCTCGATTTGCAGACTCCAGCTGCTTATAATTTGAGGATTCATTTTCCAGACGAAAAGAAAGTTCATGGATCTGTGGAGAGAATAGGTTAAACTGTGCAAGACGGTGTTGTCAACAAAAACTTTCCTTCTTAATTACAATAATTTGTTATATTTATAGGAATTTAACAGAGCAGTATATTTCACATTGTAGGCCCAATATTCAAAATTTCATATATTCAGCAGCTAAGTTTTTTTTTTTAAGAAGAAATGTGTGTTGCACATTTATTCAAGACAATTTGACAACAATGTAATAGAAAATTATTTCAATAAGGCTTCGAATATGACAATTCAAATGTGCCAATGACTTTTATCCTTTCCTGTTCACTATGAGATTTATTATACAAACTGGACTGCCAATTAGATGCAATGAATATGTACACACATTTGATTATTTACATAATGTTATTTGACATAGGATTCCTATATTTACGGTTTTATTTATTAAGCTCAAAAAAATTGTAGCCTTATGGTAAGTTTTTACTGCTGAGCTGGAAGACTGTGGAAAATGCAAGACCTTTTCTTTTAACTTCATGATGTCACTCTCTTTTTCAAAGTGTGTGCTCTTGAACCCATCTTGAGTACTATGTTGAAAGCCACCAGATTCAAGTTCTTTTATTTTCTTTTTTGCCATTTTCAGGAGTTTTTTCAATCTACAAAGGAAAGAAACATATATACATATATAAAAATAAAGATAATTTCCTAAGCAACGGTTAACAAAGAACTGACAAATGTGTGTAATTCTGCATTTTTGTCTGTTCTATTTAACCCTTTTTTATTCCTGATAACAAGATTAGACAACAATGAGATTATATTGTTATTATGTCAAACGAATACAGAACCTCTAGTTCTGAGGGAGAACTTGGATAAAAGAATACGCAGGCTGAGAGGAGATCAGCTCCGTGTCCCTGTTCCATTCATCTAAGCCCCTTTAATTAAACGCAGCAGAGCGCAAAAGATGCCTGCTTTTGCGTATTTGGGCTGACCTTCGCTACCACTCCCCTGCATGTGAGCGCACACAGCCAGATCGAATAAAAATCAATTGAACCATACCTTAAGTCTACTTAAAAAAATATTTAAACATTAAATAAAACCAACAGGACTGTTTTGCCGCCAATAAGGATACATACTATCTTAGTTAGGATCAAGTAGAAGGAACTTTTTTTTTATTACAGAGAACATATCCCATACCTGTATATGTCAAATGAAAGTGCATACTTACAACTAAAAATAAGCATGATGTATGATTTTATATTACCCCAGTAATGTTTCAGTTTAAATTAAATTACCCAGCAATTTCTTTTTGTAAGTCTGTATTTCTCTTCATTTCCTGGTCAAACCGTGCCTCCATTGATCGCTTGTGTTCCATTAACTTTTTAACTTTCTTTTTTTCACTTTCAACCTTGGAAAAAAATTGTGGGTGTTTATTTGTGGTGGGGAATGGCCATCTTTTCACTGCTGCACAAAATAGCAGTGTGTGTGTGTGTGTACACTAAATAATATAATAATGTAATAATATACATTATAATTTTTTCTAGGGTTTGGGAGGAAAGCAGTATGCCCAAAGAAAAAACACAAAGCACAGGGAAAATATATTTGCACAGTGCCCTGGTTAAGTCCTTCTCAATGCAGTAAATTAGCAATACTAGCTACTGTGCTACCATGTTGTAGCAATGGAATGTTATATACACATAATAAAATGTGTTTGCATTCTTTAAGAGGAATGTCTGCAAAACTATGTGGAAAATACATATAAATCGTAAATATTTCCCAGTGTTATTATTAAATAAACATCACAAAACCATTGCATTCACAAAACACAAAGAGGTAGCAGTATGATATTTACTTGGTCTGTAAACTTTGCTTTTTCTTGTTCAAGTTCTGCCAAGCGGATTCCTAAACGCGATCTTGACTTTAGTTCCTCTTCCCACAAGTTATGCGAGTCCTGTGCAGTTTGAGACAATGCTGTTTGCTTATGCACCTTAATCGCAAGGATAACACTGTCATACAGATGTATTTGTTTAAACAACACATTCATATTAGCGTAAATACAAATACATTTAAAAAAGAAAAAAAGCTGAGTTTTCTAAAATTACATTTATTTGAATTCATTATAAAAGATAATTTTTTTTTTTTTCTTTTCTTATTGTCTAACCTTAATCCGTTTGGTGTTTAGAGGGGTTGTTCACCTTCCAAACACTTTTTTCAGTTCAGTTGTTTTCAGATTGTTCCCCAGAAATAAAGACTTTTTTTCAATTACTTTCGATTAATTATTTTTTACTGTTTTTCCAAAATCTAAGTTTAATGTCCCTGTCTCTGGTGTTTCAGTCTGGCAGCTCAGTAATTCAGGCGTAGACTCTAAACTGTTACAATTTTGCAACATTTAGTTGATACATTACTCAGCAGCAACTCTGTAGTATTAGCAACTAATGTATCAATTCCAACAGTTGCCTGTAATGAAACTCAGGGATTCTGCTCAGCAGGGACAAAGATAAAAAAATGTATCAACTATATGTATCAATTTAGAACAGTTTACAGGGTCGACGACTCCCCTCTCAGAGCAGCTTTAAAAGGTGAAAAATTAAACTTTACACTTCAATTATAAAAAAAAAACGGCCAAATATAGAAAATAGAAAGTAATTGGAAAAAGTCATTATTTCTGGTGATCTACCTGAAAACAACTAGTTGTTTGAAGGTGAACAACCCCTTTAAGATTGGTTGCCAGTGGCCCTAAGCAACACAGGGTTTTTTCTATCTCACTGTATTATTCCCTATGTTTAAATGGATAAAATACAGTACAATACATTTAGGTGCATTTCAGATGAAGCTGCAAAAGTGGTTTACAAATACTCTTTGACAAGCAAATGCCTTCTGATTTCTCCAATTTGTTTAAAGGGATCCTGTCATTGGAAAACATGTTTTTTTCAAAACACATCAGTTAATAGCGCTACTCAGAATTCTGCACTGAAATCCATTTCTCAAAAGAGCAAACAGATTTTTTTATATTCAATTTTGAAATCTGACATGGGGCTAGACATTTTGTCAATTTCCCAGCTGCCCCCAGTCATGAGACTTGTGCCTGCACTTTAGGAGAGAAATAGGGTGAAAAAGGGAGGGGGTGATATCACTTGAACTTGCAGTACAGCAGTAAAGAGTGATTGAAGTTTATCAGAGCACAAGTCACATGACTTGGGGTAGCTGGGAAATTGACAATATGTCTAGCCCCATGTCAGATTTCAAAATTGAATATAAAAAAAAATCTGTTTGCTCTTTTGAGAAATGAATTTCAGTGCAGACTTCTGCTGGAGCAGCACCATTAACTGATTCATTTTTGATTTTCCTATGACCGTATCCCTTTAAGGGTAGTCAAGAAAATGGATTAACCATCCATTTTGATAATATAATAAACAGCAGGCTCTTTTAATCTGTTTTCAGTCAGGAAACATCCTGCAGAAGCTGGGTGGAAAAGAAAAGCCTATAGTGCTAATACAGCACTGGATTATTTTTTGTGGTGAGTATATTTAATTTTTATTTTAAGACTAAGACTGTTATATTATAGTGCTTGTTTTGTACATGTCAGTGGTTTGGCTGCCTGCATAGGAAAGACAGCTAACTCAACAAAATAGGTGGTTCCTTCCTCTGCAAGAAAAAGGGGAGGGGCAGAAAATTAACCCCTACACAAATGAGGTTGTTACACCTAGGAAGTGCAATGGGAGAAAAAACATGACCCAATCCCCCAAAATGTTGGTTAAAAGCCATGGCATTTTCAAGTAAATAAATGTGGAAAAACTTTTACCTGATGGTTTAACTTCTCTTCTAAACCCATTTTTGAGGACTGTAAAGACACTACTAATTCTTCCAATTTATGACGTATCTGTAAAATGTAAAATGAGAAAGTAACATTTACTTCAGGCAAAAGGAAGTCTCAATATTTTTGAAGGGAATGTAATTTGAATCCGATTTTCGAGATTTAGCCTACTCTGGCCCTTTAAGAACTCGAATTTGACTATTCGCCACCGAAAAGCTGCCGAATTGTTGTTTAAGTCAGTGAGAGACGTCCAGGAATCAATTTTGAGTTGTTTGCAGCCTTCCTGACATTCAAGTTTTTCTCATAGAAAAAACTTGAATCAAGTTGTTAAAATCTAATCAAATTCGATTCTAGTTCGATCTGAGTTTTCAGGTCGATTACATTCATCAGAGTTTAACATTTTTTTTTTGTTTAATAAACAAATTTTGGGAGTTTAGGGGAGTTTTTAAAAACTCATGAAACATGAATTCGAAATTCCACCTTTGATAAATGTGCCTCTAAGAGGTCTGTTTATGACGCCTCAAATCTGAAGCCTTGAGTTTTTAATTGGGAAAAATTTGAATCTGAATATACTCCAGCTGAAACCTGTCAAAATCATGTACAAGTCAAAAGGCAGGTGGTTCCTTTAACAATTGGACATGTTTTTTTGCCTTCATGATTGCCAAAAGTTTTGGGTAGTTTGATGCTGGGTTTCATTGGATAATCTGAATATTTCAAGTTTTTGAGTGACAATTCTTAAAAATGGTAAAATCCCAATTGTGGCACTATTATGTCGCAGCTTTTTGTGCACGGACAATTTTCAATCCAAATCATTAGTAAATTGAGCCAGATCGTGTATGGAAGTTTGGTCACATTTTTATTATTAAAATAATGGTAAAATGTTTAGTTTTAATAAATAGCCCCCTTTCATTGGTTATATGTATATGTAATTGCAACTGTGACCAGTATCTATCAATTCTGCACTGCCAGTTCTATCAATTTTAATAATGCTTAACTTTCTGTTTATGTACTCTCCTATTTATCCTTTAGCCTATTATTTGTACAACCTGTTAGTTACTTTAGCTAAGTGCTAAAATAAGTAAGCCTAGAAACTAAATTCATGTGAATTCTAATAAACTCGAAATTCGAATGGGAGGTTAAGAAAAGATTTGAACGTCTAAAACTCGAACGAATATTACAGACTTAAAAACTCGAATAGAATTCGATTTGACTCTGACTAAACTCGAATGTCAGGAATGCTATTAACATCTTCAAATGGGTCACTGAACCTCTGTCATTGAATTCAACGTGAACTCGACAGGTTTTAGGTAGCGAATAGTCAGTTTCAAATTGTTCCCAGCGTTAAGGCTTGACAAATCTCAAATTTCGAGTTTGGATTATTCCCAATTCGAATTGGTGAGTTTTGACCAAAAATACAATTTGAAAATTCAAATTTACTATTCAACCCTTAATAAATCTGCCCCTCTGTGTTAAGAACAATTTCTTTAGACTCTCTTTACAATAAATAACTTTTTAAAGTAAAAAAGCATGAATTTTTGCAACAAGCAAAACAATGTAACCTTTCCAGTTTCCTTATTGCATGTACTAAAAAAAACAAAATAAAAAAAAAACAACTTACTGAAAGAGTTTCCCGTAGTTCTTTTTGAAGTATATCGATCTGTCCTGCTTGTTGTTTTGCAGTTGCTTCAATTTTGGCATTTTCAATTTCAAGTCTGAAAAAGATTAAATGTAAATCAAACCCAATAGATACAGATAAAAAAGGTCAGCTACCCTTTATGAAAACATGGTAGAGAATCATACTGTACCCACAGAGAATAAAAAATAAAAATAGGCATGTGTTTTACTTCAACTGAAAGATACATTTATGCAAGTATTTTGGGAAATGTTCAATTACGATAAAGTCATAAAGGATCAATGTAAGTATTTTCACTTTGGATGAGTTACAAGCTTAAATATAAACATGTCTCTAAACCAAGTAATGCCCAAGTTATGCTCAAATCTCATATGTTTTTTTTGAGAAAGCAAAATAATGGAATAGGCAAAACACCAATATAAATACATGTGAATATAGAGCCTACTTTAGTATATGTCCTTCCAGTTCTTTAATGGTATTTTCAGCTCCGGCTACTGCTGAGGAATATTCCTGCACTTTCTGAGATGAAGCCATAATGTCACGTTCTTTATCTTCTAATAAATTCTTTAATTGATTTTGGAGTCTTTCTGCCTGAATACACTGCTCTTCTAAATTGTGCACCTGCAAAAACAAACTTGTAGTTTGTGTGTGTGTATATCTATACACAAAAACAGACTAAAATGTTAACAGTTAAGCAAACACAGCTTTAAAAAAGGTAAATAAATGATATAACCCTCCTGTAACCAATATGCATACAAGATCATTTCTAGCAGTTTTATTTTGCTCTTATACCTGGAATTTCAACAATAAGAAAAACGTTTTCTACATTTAGAGATTTAGAATATTTTACTTTAATTTTGAACTTTTCTACTTCTTTTTGAAGGAGTTGCTTTTCCCCCTCAATGTCATTTCGATAATGTGTTATAACGTCTAGAGATGCCTCTGACATTGATAATTTCTTCAAAGCATCAGCAAGTTCTTGTTGCAATTGTCTTAGTGAGCTCTAAAAAAAAAAAAGAAAAGAAACACTGCTGTCAGAACAAAAAAAAAAAAAATAAACAATGCTTTAACTTACTTCGAAAATGTCCCTTAATTTCTGCAAAAATACCATTGCAAATGGTTCATAGATTTATCTCAGTTTCCAGAAAGCAGACATATTATAGCATAGGGGTTGTTACATTTTAGACATTCATGAAGTTTCATGCAATTCCTTTCATTTATTAGGTTATCAATATCATTTATTCGCTGTGCTTTGTCTATTGGTTTAAAAGGACTAGGGGGTATATTTATCAAAGAGTTAGAGATCTCCACAGTCCGCAGAGTGAAATACCGCCTCTCTCCATTCATTTCTATGGGGTTTTTAAAGGTGTATATATCAAAGGGTGATTGTGAAACGTCACCATTTGATAAATATGCCTTTAAAAATCCCATTGAAATTAATGGAGAGAGGCGGTATGAACCAACTTCACTCTTTATAAATAAACCCCTAAGAGTTATTAGGTGTTTACAGTCTCTGTACATAGACAATTCATATATACTCTATATAAAATACAACTTGCATTCTCAGATAAAGGATAACAAAAGCCAGACCAGAAAGTCTTTATTCACTATTTTCACTTGTAATCTGTACAAGTGATATTCTCTAAGAATATTAAATTGTATAAACCACACAAATACTCAAAATATTTGTGTATACTAGGGTTAACCTTACCTCTCTCTCCACTTTTTCAGTTTCAAGTCTAAACATTTGTTCCCTTATCTCATTATATTTAACGATTAAGTCCTTGTTTCTTTCTTCAGTTATCTGAACTTGTCTCTCTGCATCTGCTCGAAGTTTGCTGATGATTTCTGTAAATTTGTCCTGGACATCACTCACAGTTTTATCTTTGATAATACCTTTATTATTTACATCTTCAATTTGCTGGCGAAGCAGCATGTTCTCACTTTGGATCTGTGCTAGCTTCTCTTGTAAGGACTCCTGCTTAACAGTACTTTTGCATAATTTGTCTTTTTCAAGTTGGAGTGTGTGTTCAAGCTCCTTAATTCTACCACATGCCTGGGCTAGCTCTCTTTGGGTATTTTCAGAAAGAATAAGTTTGTCTTGAAGAGACATATTTGCCTGGCGGATTTCATTCTCAAGGCTGTTGGATTTAGCCTCCGCTCTGCTAAGTTGCTGGGACAGGTTATTGTTGTTTTCTCTAATGTTGGACAACTCATGATTTAATTTGTCTTGTGAACGCAGCCACTCATCTCGATCTCTCTGTAAGGTACGTTCAACATCTATTTTTAAAGCCTGATTCCTTTCTACTTCCTGTAAAGTAGAGGTCAAACGTGAGCGAATGGACTCCAGTTCAGTTTCTAGCCTATCCTTGCCTTGTTTTTCATGCTCTAACTTTGAACACAACATGGTATTCTCTGTCTTCAGGGCATGAAGTTGACTATTATACTGTATAACAGTTTGTGTTAAAGTTTCTTCATTCATTTTAAGATCTCTTCTAAGATCAGCAATCTTTTCCTTCAAGTTTTCATTTTCATCCATGAATTTGCTCTCTTCCTGTTGATTCTGAGATCGAACATGATTGATTTCTAATTTAAGTACATTTATTTCCTCTTGCAAGTTGTCATTTTGCTGGATGAGATCTTTTTCTCGTTCATCTATTTTAGAAAGCTGTCCAAGAACCTAGAAAGAGATATATATTACAGAATTAACAGACATTAATACATATATGTCTCATATAATTTATTCTGCCTTTATCAAAATATACCTCACAATTTATACAAATGTGCATGTTAAGCATTTTGTTCAACATACGTTCAATAAATAGGGTTTACTCTTGCCTACTGGTTTATTGTATTATCTGTGGTTATTTCTTAAGCTGAACAGGATATGAAGCAGGACACTCACAGGACTTGAAATAAAGTGAACAAAATAAAGTTTATTCCTGCGAGTGCCTTGTATCACCTGTCAATATATTATATATTTTTTATATATATTACAGCGCTGTGAAATATACTGGTGCTATATAAATAAATGTTAATAATAATAAATACATACACACTATGAAAAAATATTTACTTTAAATACAAGGGACTATAGCAAATATGGATCATTATGGTCATAGAGCTGCTAGATCCCTGGGATGGTGCACTAAGGTTAGTATATAAAAATACAGCATTTCAAGTCAAATTACATTTTAGAGTTAGTTCTACTTATGTTCCTTCTGTAGGTGTAGGAGAGCATCAAACTTTATAAAGATAACCATTACATAAAATATTAACAACAATGTAAGTGGAGCTGGGGGCCTTAGAATAATAATGCCCACACCTTAATAAGAGTTAATAGGTTTACTGATATTTTAAGGGGCAGATATATCAAGGGTCAAATAGTAAATTCAAATTTTCGAGTTTCACACAATTGAATTTTAATCCCCCTAATTGAATGTAAATTTGAATGTGAGATTTATCACATCTCGACCATGGAAACAGTCCTAATTCAATAATTCACCACCTAAAACCTGCTGAGTCAATGGCAGAGGTCTGTTGAGCCATTTGAAGATGTTAATAGCCTTCCTGACATGCAAGTTTTTCTTTTCGCAGAAAAGCTCATTCAGGCTTTCTCATTTTTTCTTAAATAACCTCCCAGTCTCAAGTGTGAGTATATTCAAATTTAAAAAAAAAAAATCACATGAATTCGAAATTCGACCTTTGATAAATGGGCCTATAAGAGTTAAACTTTTGTATTCTAAACAGGTTATCTGTTATTATGTCGGCTTCTCCCGCTACACGGTAGCAATTTGCACAAATTGTATTAGAATTTCTGATAATAATAAAATATCTCATTACTTCAGCAGTTTTAGTCCACATTTTCTTATTTTCTGCCTCTTCGCTTTTCCTCTTTATATTATTTAGGACATCTTCTTGAGCTATTCTTGCATTATGCTCATGGGAGAGTAATCTTTGCACTTCATTACGTTCTTCTTCAACCTAACAAAAAATATTTAATGTTATAAACATAGATATAGAGTATATATAAATATATATGGATCTCATTTCCCCAGACGTGAAAAGCCCTAAAAAAAGCCTTATAGTGAATCTGACCTCTTTTGCTTTGCCAAAAATTAGCGAAACTGAAAAAAATACCTTATTCTATATATTGTATACTACTGCCACCACACATCAAAATGCATATAAAGAAAAGCTTTGTCTTGCAAAGAAGATCAATTATAGGCTGTATTGGAAAAACAACATATATCGACAACTTTTCTCTAAGCTCTATTCTACAGTCAAGATGCATTTCTTTAATGATAGCAAGGAAATAACCAACACTCATAATGCAAGTCTGAATATATATTTGTAAATGTGTAAATTATTTGTAAAATGATTTACAAATTGTCTTTAGTAAAGCTCTGGGACCATGCTCATCTTGCCAATCTTAATACTAAAAAAAGGCTACAGAAAAGTGGAATTATACCTGTTTCACATTATTCTGCATACTCCTCAGCTCAAGTTCCAAGTTTCTTACAGTTAATTCAAGTAGCTGCTTTGCCTCCATTTCTTTGCAGCACAGATCCTCCTTTCTTCTTAACTGCTCTTGGATTTTATCATAAAGCATTTCTGCATTTTTCCTTTTTTCCTCTTCCTGTTTTAGAGTGAACCTGCCAAATAAAAATAACAAAACATTTGGTTTATTACTATTATTTTACACTTCCATTTGATTCTATGCATATGTTTCTAGTTTACAGTTCTTAATGAACTTCTAAACTCCACCAAACCAATACAAACTATTCTCTTAAAAATGTTTCTGGCTCCCCAAGTTGATCTCCAAATGAATTGACTGAGCACTGATTAGAAACAGGGTTTCCTGCTTTCCAAGTCTGTAAACTCTAAGGATACTATCCTTCATCTACTTAGCAATTGTGGTTTTCTAGTTGACAAACAATTTCTTCTTTTCGGATGAAGAGGAAGGAACACTAATAACCAAGGCAGATCTGTTCAAACTGTTTTACTGTACAAACTACACTCTTGAGATTGGGTTGCAAAGATGGAACTACTATCATCTGGTTTATCTGAAACTCCACTATCGCTTTATAAAGGGTCAGAACGTTCGATTCCCAAGGTCCTGTTATCAGCGAGAAAAAACAGAAAAGTATGGGGTGGAAGAACAAAAAAGCAAAACATGACGTAGCAAGGAGTGGGGGAGAGCATGAATAGCTACACAAAAATATTTCAACAAATCAAGTGTTCAGTAAAAGAGAACATATTTTATGAAGTTTTTTAAACATCACTGATTAGTAAAATATATCTTCAAACATCATTTCAAATCAAATATAGTTTAAAAAAAAACATACTTTGCATGTAATGTGATCATGTGACAGAGATTATATTGCTACAAACAAAACTACTGTTACCTCAAACTGTTAAGATCACTTTCCCATTCCACCTTTTGGTGATCCAACATTGATTTAAGTTCCCTGTTTTTTTCAGTGATCTGCTGTAGGTCTTTTCTCTCATTTTCCATTTTTTTTACTTTGTTCGCCAAGAGTTTATATCTTCCATTCTCTCGCTGTATAGTTCTTTCATATTCATGAATTATATTTTGAAATTTTAACAAGTTGACAGAATCTGCATGGTCAGATGATACAGTTGTGTTAAGGATTAATTGAAAGGTTGATATATTGATAATGCACAATAGTAAAACCTTACCTTGACTGTCAAAGCTCAGTTGCTCAATTAGCAGTTTTGCATTCCTAAAAGGTAAAGTTGGTGTTCCATATTCTTCAGTTGCTGTGTCTGAGGATGGACTAAAGTCCTCCAATTCACCTGCACTATCAAGCTAAATAAGAAAGGGAAAATAGCATATCCAATAATTTGTTTTGATAGGTATATGTTATAAAATTGTATGCATTTATCAATCAGCCAGGAGCTTAATGTCTCAGAAAATTAATACTGTATTTAAACACATAAGAGGGTGTACTTTGTGTTTCAATGTTAAAGGAGAAGGAAAGATTAAAACTAAGTAAGCCTTATCAGAAAGGTCCATCTAAATATACCAGTAAACCCCCAAAGTAATGTTGCTCTGAGTCCCCTGTCAAAAGAAACACTGCATTTCTATCCTTCTATTGTGTACACATGGGCTTCTGTATCAGACTTCCTGCCTTCAGCTTAAACCTCCCAGGCTAGGGCTTGAGCATGCTCAGTTTGCTCCTCTTCCCTCCCCCCTCCCTTCTCTGCTGTAATCTGAGCTCAGAGCAGGGAGAGACTCAGGCAGGAAGTGATGTCACACCATGTTAGTACTGCAGCTCCTATTTTAAACAAACAAAGAGTTTCTAAGGATTTTTACTCAGGTATGGTAAAACATTCTACAGAATAAATATAGCATTCTAGCTTGCACTATTGCAGCTAATCTATTGGCAATAAAATGCCTCCGTAGCTTTCCTTCTCCTTTAAATTTTCTTTGAAAGCTGACAGCATGTATACAGAGTATGGAAGTTTAAAAGTCTAAGTAAATCCCATCCACTGCTATTGCAGGGTCTATGTTTCTGCTCACTCCTTAGAGAGTTAGTCTGCCAATATATGTCACATATAAAACCATGCTGTCACAAAGTAATAGTATTGCAATTTGCAATGTATTTAGGTATCTCATTTCCTTATTACCCTTTCCAAAAGTTTTCCTATCATTGATGTCAAACTAATGGGCCTTTAGTTTTTAGGCTGAGAACAGGATGTGTTTTGAAAAGTGGTACCACATTAGCGATTTGCCAATCTCTCAGCACCATGCTAGACCTCAAGTAATCCTGACACACTATATGAAATAAACAGGTTTGGCAATCAAAGCACTAAGTTTCTTTAGTACCCTTGGATGAATACCACCTGGACCTTTGTTTATCTTTACATTTTCTAGTCTATTATGGATTTCTTCCTGAGCCACCGATTCCAATAGTTATATTATTGATTTTGGGTCTATTAAAAAGGAAACCTTTGTTGGCTTGTTCCTTAGTTGTGTAGACAGATGAAAAACAACAGTTTAGAACCTTTTTTTCCCCTACTCGCATTAACCAGCTGATCACCATGTGGTATTGCTTGTTTTTTTACAAGTTACAAATTTTAAAAAAAATAATTTGGGGTTTATTTTACTCCTCTCTCCATATTGATAAATATAAATGCAAAATATAACAATGTTACAAAACAGTGAGGCTCATTTATAAACTTTGCGCTGTGCAGAATGATTTGCACAGTGAATTTATTTGCCCTGCGAGTGGTTGTATTTATCAAGCTGGATAAGAATGATGTATTTATATTCAAACAGAATTGCAAAAAAAAATACAAATTCACACTGCGAATGTCCATACGAGCTTTTTAAATACGGCAAAATTTGCAAATTGTGACTATATATTTATACACACACTTACACCACAACTTTGGTGGCAGAGAAAATATTCGGAAAACAGTTTTGCAAATTGCAAATTTAAATTGCTGTCAATGCTATTTTCGGGCACAACAGCTTTGGACAGTGGCCACACTCACAAAAACACTCATCTCATTTGTGAGCCATTTGCAAAAATTTGTTCGCAATGCGAATTCGCAAAAAACGGAAAGATCGGCACAACAGTGCAATATTTTAGCGTTCAGGAAATAACATTGGCAATACAACCATTAGCTAATAAATATGCCCTGCACAAATTTTATAAATAACCCGCACTAACTTTAAAGGAGCACCTTACTGTGGATTTATTTTGTATATATTTTGTACAAAAGTGAAAAAAAAAAAAGCAGATTTTTTTAAAAATAAACAATGGTCCACATTACCTTATTGGTTTCACTGGTAAATTTGCCAGAAGCCCTTTAATAAAAATGCACGGGTGAATAATTAATATGTAGTGTATTAAAATAATTAATAATAATGCAATGTTAAAAGCTAATACATGCTGACAACAGTAATCACTTAAAAATTACAATTACAGCAGAATAAATTAAAATATTTAAATATAATTACAAAATGTAAAATCGTACCTTCCATCTTCTTCTTGAGAGGTGTCACTTAAAGTACTATCATCAAATACTTCAAGTGGATCACCATTCGTTGAATTTTTCATCTGTTTACAGGCTAGTTTACCACCAAGAACAAACTTTTTGTTTGAGGATTTATTGTCTCCAAAATGCATTACGTTTTTTATTCTGTTAAAAAACATAGTGTTAAAATGTATTTAATGCCAGTGTTCTTTTAAATTGCTTGCATTTGCTATGTTAAATTAAACAATCATTAACTGTTAACCTGTCACTTTCTAAAGGCTGGAAAAAATATTTGTTTTCGCTAAATATACAATCCTCTGTATAATGAGCGCCTCCTTTGATCTGTTATAGCTGTATAATAGAAAATAAGAGCAAAAACATAAAATTGTATAAAAAGTAAAGTCAGATTAAATTTTTAGCACAAGTCCTGTTTAATGTGCTCATTCTGAAGAAAGGTATATATTGGCATATACAGCCTCCCCAAAAAAATGCTCATTATAATAGTCTGTTCTTTCTGACATTTTCCTTTGTGTCATAAATGATATGGGTATTTGGATTTTCTTACCCTCTTACTAAGCCAAGCTTTGGGTGAAGGTCTACATGTTGGTCGGAAATAGTATGTGCCTCTTCAGCAAACATATTTCTGTTATCTTGTTTTGATTGCTCGGACTGTGTTTGTGAATTTTCATATTGCTGGTTTCCTTTCTGATCAGCCTGCTGTAAAAAAAAAAAAAAAAAAAAAAAAAAGTTGCCATGTCAAACACCAACTGAACATGAATGAAAAATAAAGTCTTGAAAATTAATGAAATGAAGCACAGCACACACAATGGAATTGATTCAAAATTAACAATAAAAAAAAATCAGCAACAGAAATGCCCCAGAAAGATTTGATGTAAGATGTGATTGAAAGCACACACCAAGCAGAATGAAATTGTCCCAGTTGAAATGTATTATCCTTTAAAAATGACAGAGAAATTGAGGATAGAACATAGAAGCTTTCATCCAAGGTTTTGCTATCTACTGTATGAAAAATATGAAATGAACCATTAGAGCCCTCTCTAGCGGGTGGAAATATTATTATGATGACACACCAAAAGAATTACGTAGTAGAAGCAAACCTCTACCTCTTTCTGTAGTTGTCCTTTTTCTTCTGCCAAACTGATGAATGCCATTTGTAGAATTCCTACCTCATTCTTAAATCTTTGCACATCTTGCTCAAGTTCTTTGTCGAGATTGACACTGGAGGTTTGCACCACTCCTGAACTTGCATGTTCAGATAGTTGGACTTGTCCATGGCTATTACTATGTTGTTGATTCACCACACACTCAGTAGGGTTCTGAATTTTGCTTACTTTACTCACTAAAGTCACAGCTTCTTTGGAAAGGTTTGAAGGTATAAAAGATAAATGATCAGCATCTTTGAGCTTTTGATGATTTTCCGTATAAACTAAAGACAACGCATCTCCCTTAGGATTTTCCACTTTCAAATTGCTATTACTGCATTTTGGTTCCTGAAGAGCGATAATATATTTGTCCTCAGGTTTCAGACCTACAGAATCTGTAAAGTTACCTTTTTCAGAAGTACCAAAAGCTACAATTAATCCCTGAGACATCTTTTCCCTATCCTGGTCCCATGGCAAATTATTGTTCGCTAGACTCCCATCTGTAACTGAATAAGGAGTTTCACTGTGTACCAATTTAGAGTTACATTCTGTACCTGCTCCATTGTAATTTTCTGGTTCTGAGTTACTTAATGCATTGATATGATCTGTACTGGCTGAAAATAGTCCACTGTTGTAAGGTTTACTTGCTTTAGTCAAGGACTTATTGGTTCTTAGTCTTCTTTCTTCAGAAAGTTCACCAAACTTTTGCTTCAGCTCAGCGGTTATGGTTTTGAAATGCTTTTTCACATTTGTTTTTTCATTGTCAACCCACATCTTTTCATATTTCTCCTCCCAAGATAATTTTAAGCCAGACGACTCATGGTTGTCTTCCAAATTTGGCATTACAGTCTCATGTTCGGCCTGATGTGAGGCATTTTCTGTCCAATTTCTAACAGTCACATTTGATAGACTGTGTGTCTTTAACAATGGCTTTTTTTTTTTACATGTACATAGACAAAAGAAATTAGACAGTGATCATGAATTGCAATTTAACCAAACATACATTCAACAAAGAACTATTAGGATTCCATCCAGCACTGGTAAAGGTTAATTCCTCTTTTCACTCAAGCAGAGTGTGTACAAGCAGAGCAAGAGCTGCAAATTAGTAGCTGCTGCAAAAATGATACAGGTAAACAATACCAGAGGGTTTAGACAAAAGTAAGGTTAGGTCAGGCTGGGTCAGTTGTGCAACCATTCAGAACTAAATTAACAGAGACAGAGAAAAGCGGATCATATACAGGAAATTACCTAGGTTAAGTTCACAGGGATAACCGAATTCACCTAGTCGTGGGGGAGCAGTCATACAGAGAAAATACAGACAAGGAAATCAATGATTCTAACTAGAAAGCCACATAACCTGGTTGCTCAGGCAACCAGACTGAGGGGGAAAGGGCCCTTAAAAGGACTCTCTCAATGATTCGGTAGAGTGAAAAGAGGAATTAATTGCTACCAGTGCTGGAAGGAATCCTAACAATAACACTGCATAAACACATTCATAATAACAACAGGAGTAACTGTCTAACACATATTTGAACACAATATCCAATCTAACCCAAACCAAATTCATTGAAACGCTGCATAGATTCTGAACCTGCAACATGGTCCGGTGATAAAACACCAAGAAAGTTGATGGGAATTATACTGCATTAATAGCTACAATATCACCTAAAAAAGCAGACATTATTTTCTTTGAGAAAGTGCCACAAACCCAATAACTTGTGTTATGATACAGTTATTGCTAGTGATGGGCGAATCCGACCCGTTTTGCTTTTCCAAACATTCAAGAAACTGCAAACAATTCACCAAATACATTGAAGTAAATGGATAACAAATATAGTATTTCTGATGCATGATAATTTTTTTTGACGCATAACTTTTTTGGGGGTCGAAACATTACTCATTACTAATTATTGCCAACTGACTTTGTCTGGAGGCAACTTCGAATATTTTGACATTTGCAAGAAAGGCTATGTACCATGCTAGGCTATTACCAAGCAGCACAATACACATTTATAGGATATGGCATCAGAACATTTACCACTAACTGAAATGGAATAATTTCAAAACCTGGAATAATTTTTCCTTAGAATTTGCATTCAATAGCAACCAATCGTAAATTAGCATCAATTCTGATTAAATGCTGTGTGACTCGTTTATCCACTAAATAGTGGATTTAATTAGCATTATTTGATATTAAATATCCAGAAACCAGAGACTTAACACAAGTAAAACCTCTTTAAAAAGAACATACTGGGCCCTGGTGAATACTTATATAAATAGTAATATTACGAGTCCCCTGAAACTCCTATAAAAAAAAAAAATCACAATATGCAAGAAAACAAATGCATACGACAAAACTTACCACAGTATTATTTTCCACTTTTTCTTTCAAAGAATCTATATGAAAAAAATGAAATGAACAGAATGCAAATCTTAATAAGAATAAATAAGCCACAATACATCTGACACAGCAGCAGATAATGTATCATAATTAACATTTTTTCACACAGAAGTGATGTATAATATAAGTGATTCATAATGTACAGTGTACCAGCAGCTGGAAAGCATGTACATGTGTGGAAACCACTGTACACCTAACCTTTAATCATAAACTATATAAAACGTATATGTTTATGCTAATGATTGAGTCCATGTTTTGGTTTAAGTTTTTCAGATTTGCTCTCTTATTTTGGTATTACACAAAATAAAATGTATAAAAGTATATTTGGTTTAATTCACAGCTGTGTTATCCATAGGACCTGTAGTGCTCAAAATAAGATGTTTAATAGGATCTGTTATCAGTAATTAGGGATGGGCGTTTTTTTTCAGCTTGCTTCGCCGCAAACATTACACCCATAGACTTGTATGGCGTATTGCGAAACAAAACGTGTCAAATTCGCCCATCCCTATCAGTAATGCTTGGCAAACTTTATTTTCTTTTTTGTAAATTAGAATGCCAAGCCTTAAAGGAACAGTATAAAAATAAAAACTTGGTAAATAGATAAGCTTAGCAAAATACGAAATGTTTTTAATATAGTTATATAGGCTGGAGTGACTGGATGTGTAACAGAACCGAACTCTACTTCCTGCTTTTCAGCTCTATGGGGCAAATTCACTAAGATGCGAAGTTGCGCCAGGCGCAACTTTGCCGCACTTCGCCAGGCGTATTTTTGCCAGCGCTCCGCAAATTCACTAAAATCCGAAGTTGCGCACAGGGGTAGCGTTAGTTTGTGAAGTTGCGCTAGCGTTAATTCGCCAAGCGAAGCTTCGCTAGCGATGGTTAATTTGCATACGGCGCGAAATTCAAATTTCAATGGAGGAATACGTATCTGCACTACAAATGCCTAGAAAACCTTCAAATCAGCAAATATAAATTTTATTTTGCCCTACACATGTGCCCACTGTCTAGGTAAGTTGCCATGAGTCAGGAAATGTAGGGGGGAAGGAGGGGAGCCCCAAAAAAATGTTCGATCTTTTTCAGCCTATCACCCATCATGTAGAAAACACGCCAGCATTTTTTGGAACTTAGAAAAAAATTTGACTTTTTTGGAAACAATCCCTATCTACTCTATTGCGCTTCGCCAGGTCTGAGGTGGCGAAGGAAGTCTAGCGTAAAAGGTAGCGTTCAGTACACTGCGCAAGTTAGTGAATTTGCGTAGTTACATCGCTAGCGAAAATTCGCCTGGCGTAAGTGTGCGAAGTAACACTAGCGAATTTACGCAGGCGTTCGTTAGTGAATTTGCGAAGTACCGAAAATGCCAAACGCTAGCGAATTGACTCTAGCGTTCGGCGCTTAGTGGATTTTCGCCTATAACTCTGAGTTTGTCAGCAACTTTAAAGGGGAAGGAAACCTAGGTGGCGCAAAAACCCTCCCCCCTCCTGTGTGTTGCCCACCCTCCCCCCTGGCCTACCCCTCCCGCTGGGCAAATGCCCCTAACTTGTTACTTACCCTTCTGCGCAGGTCCAGTCCAGGGAGTTCACAGACAACATCTTCTTCCACGCGATCTTCTTCCTGCTGTGAACGGCGTTTGGCGCATGTGCAGTAGGAGCATTTCGCCGGTACGGATCTACTGCGCATGCGCAATAGATCGTACCGGCGAAATGATCCTACTGTGCATGCGCCGTTCAAAGCAGGAAGAAGATCGCGTGGAAGAAGATGACGTCTGTGAAATCCCTGGACTGGACCTGCGCAGAAGGGCAAGTAACAAGTTAGGGGCATTTGCCCAGCGGGACAGGTAGGCCGGGGGGGGGGCAAC
Source organism: Xenopus petersii (assembly GCA_038501925.1). Lineage (NCBI taxonomy): Eukaryota > Metazoa > Chordata > Amphibia > Anura > Pipidae > Xenopus > Xenopus petersii. Next base: position 54,626,759 of record CM076677.1, read on the forward strand.
AAACAGGAGGCGGGAGGGGGGTTTGTGCCTACAAGGTTTCCTTCCTCTTTAAGGGAGGCCACATGGGACATATCTGTTCAGTGCGTTTTCAATTGATCCTTAGCATTCAGTTCAGATTCAAAAGCAAACGGTTATGACCCATGTGCCCCCCCCTCTAGTCACTGATTGGTTACTGCCTGGGATCACAGGTCCCACAACTCTCTGGCAGACATATACAATTTTTACTTTATGGTAACTAAGCCAGCATAATAAATATATATATATATCTACACACACACCTCCTCCAAGAAGCCGCACTCACAGGGCTTATAAAACGAAAATGTCCTTTATTCCAAATCCATTCCTAATGTTTCGGCTGACCCGCCAGCCTTTCTCAAATCACTCCTCATTAAGTTAATTAATTTTAACTTTGTATGTCAAAGGGCAATATTTACTTAAATACATATTCCATTTTGGAAAAATTATGTAATATGTCACTTAATATGATGCAAACTATCTGTTCCTTAAGTATTCATTTTTGGGGTATAGTTTTTCTATACAGATTAAAACCAATAGGATTGTTTTGCCTCCAGTAAGGATTGATTTGATCTTAGTTACCATTAAGTGCAACATACTGTTTCATTCAAAATTTTGAATGATTTCATTAAAATAAAGTCTATGGGAGATGGACTTCCTGTAATTTGGAGCATTCTGGATAACAGGTTTCTGGATAAGGTACCCCATATCATTAGCAGATCCCATACCTCTGCATGTCAGAATCAATTTAATATTGACATTATTATCACACCTCATAAAATTAACTAATTTTAACAAGATACAACAAAAATCACCTTCTTTGCAATTTGGAAGTTCTGGGACAGCATCATTAGTGGAATTAAATTCATCTTCTGATGTTATAGAGTGACCATCCTCATCAGGTGCCACTTCTTTTTGTAAAGGCACAGGAGGAGGAATAATAGTGCTGAATGTTGGTAAAGGAGCCTCAGCCCGTGGCTCTGTTTCTTCTCTTCTGTTCTGAACTTGAGATGTAGCCCTTTGATGGGGCACTGTATGTTTTGGTGAAAGGCTAGCAGAGTCCCAGTCTGATGCATCTTAAACATATTGACAATACGCAAGTTTGTTAATTTAATTAACTGAACAAAAATGCAGAGGAGTTAAAAAATAAAATATTCATTCAATATTTTTATTAGATGCTCTCTGTAATTTACAGCACCCAACATAAAGGATTTCCAACTGACAATTTAAAGGGGAACTATCGTGAAAATTAATTTAATATAAGCTTAATCGTTCTGAAATGAGAAACTTTGTAAATATAATCAATTAAATATTCTGCATTATTTATGAAATAATCTAGTTTATCTTCAACATTCCTCTCTCAGCATCTGTTTCTCTTCATTCAGCAGTTGGGTGTCAAATTTTCATTGACAGTTAGATCCAATCTATCTTATAGGGGGCTTCCTTTCCTAGCAGATGTATTAGAGCTCACTCAAATAAACAATTCCAGTACAGGTATGGGACCTGTTATCCAGAATGCTCGGGACCTGGGGTTTTCCAGATAACGGATATTTCCGTAATTTGGGTCTTCATGCCTTAAGTCTACTAGAAATTCATTTAAACATTAAATAAACCCAATAGGCTGGTTTTGCTTCCAATAAGGATTAATTATATCTTAGTTGGGATCAAGTACAAGCTACTGCTTTATAATTACAGAGAAAAAGGAAATCATTTTTAAAAATGTGGATTATTTGGATAAAATGGAGTCTATGGGAGAGAGCCATTCCGTAATTCTCAGCTTTCTGGATATCGGGTTTCCGGATAAGGGATCCTATACCTTAACAAACACAATTTAACAAAAGAACTGCCTTTTGCATAAATTCTGCATGTAGAGACACAGTATTTCTGGTGATTTTAATAGAGTGAACTAATACATCTTCTAGGCAAAAGAAGCCCACCTATAAAATATATTGGATCTAACTGTCAATGATTATCTAAAACCCAACTCCTGCTTGAGGAGAGAATGAAGAGAAACAGAAGCCGAGTGAGGGATAATAATTTCCAGTTGCATTTTTATTAGGCTGCACACAAACAGTTATGTTAGAATTGATGCGTTTGGTGTAAGGTGATCCACTACTTCCCTAAAAAAAGTAGGGTACAGTGTAACATCAATTTATTATTTAATTCTTGCCATTTTAAATACACCCAAAGATTGCAACCAAATGAGCATGAATACAAATTAACCTCTAATTATATAAAGAAATACTATACAGTTATGGGCTCCAAACCCATATACTGGCAACAGGCAAATACCATAGTTTATGGGGCTTTTAATAATTAGAAAAATACAGATTTAAAGTTTGTTTCCTCAAAATGAGGAAACTCTTGACTGTAGCTTCAGTTCTCTCATACTGCACACTACAGCTATGTAATGTAAACCTATACTACTTACTAATATATTCCTACTGCATGTGTCTTTAACCCTTTCTAGTGGTTTGATGGTCCTGCACTGTATGTACCTTGCCTGTTAACACATATTTATTAACATTGAAGACAAACATCACTGGTAATGTTACTCATAGCAACCAGATCAGATCTTCATTTTTGATTTCTAACTTGTAGGTGACTGTCTTACTGCTGATTGGTTGCTATGGCCAACTTCACAGGTTATGTGTGTCCAATGTTAATAAATACTTTATGAAAGTGTGAATTTAGAGCACATCACAGAAAAACTCACCCACTTTCTATTGATTCCTATGGGATATAACAAATGGTGAACTCCATTGATAAATACAATTCTATAAGTCCCACAGGAATAAATAGGAAGTGAGTTTCTGTGGTGAGTTCTAATCTCATATTTTGATGAAGCTGCCCCTTAAGTCTGTTACACAGGGCTGAAACTTGGTCTGCTGAAAAACACAGGCTGAGAACCAGCTCCTACGCTTGAATCAACCCCTTGCCCTGCCTGCAGCCGGATCCATTGCATTGGCCCGGGTACAGGAACATGCAAATGCAAGCTCTAATCTAATTAAAAAAGAGCAGGAATTATGAAGTGGAAAAAAAAAAACAGAGGCACAGATCTTTGGAGGGGGGCACACACATGTCAATATTAATAGATTCTGCATCAAAATTACTGAAATTTACTGGTGGAAAAATACAATAAAATATGACTTAAAGGAGAAAATTATGATCACTGAGAGTGCCAAAATGCTAAGCACCCCTGCAGTGATTATAATCACTTACTTGAGGCCCCAGGCTGAAGCACATTTTTGCCGAAAACTCCCTAGCATTCAACTGCAGGATATCATCATCTTTTTTTCTGGATCTTCTCTATATTCAGTCTTGGTACACAAAATTACCCGCAGCCAATGCAGTTTTCAGTAAATGGGAGAACCAGCCCAGGGTCTCAGATAAGCAATTATTATCATTGGGGGGTGCCTAACATTTGGTTCCACCTAGTGATCTCACTTTTCTTTCTCCTTTAAGTACTTGGTTAACCAAATTAACAGCATGACGACACATAAAAGATGCTGTACTTTCAGCACAGTACACAAATTAGAAATAATGGAACTTAGAAAAACCACAACTCATATCCTACCTTCTATGTCCTCAGCATCATCTAATCCTAAATCGTCCATTAAATCTAAAACAAAAGTACACAGAGATCAAATTATGAAATATTTCTAACATTTCTGTATTTATGGCTCATTAAACAGATTTTTTGGAATATTTTTTACCTGGCTTTACTGTTCCCTCACTTTCTTTTGCCACAGATAAGCTTGGGGAAACACGTTTCTGTAAAGATCCATGAACCAACTTTGGCTGTTTAAGTTTATAATGATTGAAAAATAATAAGTAAACAATCATGAGGATGGACTCGGATTATAAAACAGTTTAACCTTTAGCGTACCTTTTTAGATTCCATGGACACACTTTTCTCTGAAAACTCTGAGGAAAGAACAAAAAAGTTAAATACCATGAAATAGCATTAATATATATTAGATAACATGCAAGGCCATGTTTGTTCGGTGAGCTGAAGCCAGAAATTATATTAAATTAAAGCAATATATTAGTATGGCAAAGTAACTGGGTCTATTAGTGTGGTTATAATGATCATTAGACTTGTTTTTTATTCTGTCTGTAAGACTCCTACCACTTTGGCAGCCAGGCCAGCACACATCTTGCTTTGGAATGTTTCTTGATGGCCTTATAAAGGAAGGTCTGTAAAACACATCTAGCGAAGGAACCAAAGTATATTTAATATTCTTTTCTAGTTTACGCTCACATTTATGTTTTTGGAATAATTGTTTTGTGAACTAATGTACACAATTTGTGAACATACATCAATTTAGAGAAACATCAAATGAAACAGAAAAAAAATAGTAAACCTTCTAATAAATATACAGATTAACAAGGATTTACTGTAGGCAGTAAGCAGTTTTGTTTAAGATTATATTACCTGTAAGATTGAGAGGTTTAGGTGTCTCTCATAACTGGTACGGATTTTTTTTTCAGCGCAAACCACTATATTAGTAAAATGCAGGGAAATTATATGAAAAAACCCCCAGAAAAGCCAAGGTGATGTCAGGACCAGCGCGGCTTTTTAAAATGAATTTGTATTAACTCATTAAAGGGGCTGTATTTTCAACATTAGTTCAATGATTAGGGCTTGTGCTGAACTATTGTTATGTAGGTATTTGTAATCACTTGCACTAATCAGGGTAGGATCTGGATCTAAAATCAGCAGCTCACAGAGTAGTCTCTGTATAAACAAACCCCTTCTTTCCCCCAAAGCGATGCCTCTGACTGAGATAGGAAATGTCCCTAAGCTCAGTAACAGACAGCCGCAAAGAGCATGTGCATTGAATCAGCAGAAAAAATGTTTGGGAGCTACTAGGGCATATTTGGAGCCTCATATATTCCCCGCTAAAGGGCTGTGGTTGCCTTCGGCTGGCACAGAAGCCCAAAACGTAATGTACAACATTTCTAGCTACTTCTTTAATTAATGGGTAACTATCACGACAATGAAAATTTAATATAAGCTTCATCACACTGAAATAAGAAACTTTCTAAATACAATCAATTAAAAATTCTTTCTGAAAAAATCAAGTTTATCTTCATCTGTTTCTCTTCATTCTCTCTTCATGCAGCAGTTGGGTGTCAGATATTAATTGACAGTTAGATCCAACACGTGTAATAAGGGGGCTTCTTTTGCCTAGAAGATGTGTTAGAGCTCACTTATTAAAATCACCAGAAATCCTGTCCTATATAAAATCTGTCATTGAATATCTGACACCCAACTGCTATCAGTTTTATTCTTTCAGTGCAGTAAAATAGAATAAGCAAATGTCTACTTGGTTTTCCTGAGCTTAATAATAGTAAGAAATGTGCATCAGTTTCTTCACCTTATGCACATATATTAATCATTGAGACAGTGTTGTCATACCAACAAAGACCCCGCAGTTGTGACTCTCAAGTCCCAAACGTTCATCCAAAAGCTCTGGCTATGACTCACTGCATTACATCTGAAGCAAAACTTAAGAGTAATAATCATTCAAAAAAAAAAAAAAATGCATACAGGCCATACCCTCATTTGATTCCTCTGAAATACACTGCATGGGTGTTTTGGCAGCAGGCAAAGGTAAGTCACTAACAACTTGTTTTTTGGAACTTTCAGAAGCAGACTACAATGAAAAATAAAAACACAATAACATTATAAAAAGATCTGCACACACAGAAGGGAGGCTTCACGGGGAATCTGCACACACAAAATTGTTCTCTACCACAATTTATCCTGTTTCATCAATCCTTGTTTCGTTTAAAGTGAAGGGCATTTCTTAGCTTAATGCACTAAATATCAATGTCCTAAATATATTAACATAGGTGCAGAGGATTTTCTTTTTCTTTTACATTTTTGATAAATGACAGAGTGGGGAAAATGTATAAATATTTGGAGAAAAAAATGTAATTACTCATACCTCAGAATCCCACGGAGATTCAATATCATCATCTTCTAAGCCCAGTTCAGACATTAATTCCACTGTTTGAATAAAAGAAGAACATAGATGTTGGAATGGACTGATTATAATTCCAGTTTAATAGACTAGTCTGTTAGCTATTAAGTGAAGTAGGAAAAGGAAAGCCAAACTTAAAAGACTATGTTAAGAATTGTACAAATAAATCTACTAGATCCTTAATCTGCGGTATCCAGTACACCTATGTAAATTGGAATAAGAGTCCATAAATTACTGCCAAACCTGGAAATCTACACTTCAATTCAGGGATACCACCAAATGGGGGTGCAGTTTGCAGGTTCATTGCCAATTGAAGAGAGGAGGAATCTTAGCTGGCAGAAGATTTAATTGAAAAACTCAGACCCTCATAGTCAAGGTTACACATTAACCAATTTCATGTTGGCACTGCCAATTCCTGGAAACCTTAAGGCAATGATCCCCAACCAGTGGCTCGTGAGCAACATGATGCTCACCTACCCAATGGATGTTGCTCTCATTGGCCTCAAAGCAAATGCCTAATTTTGAATTACTGCCTTGGAGGCAAGTTTTGGTTGCATAAAAAACAGGGTGTACTGCCAGACAGAGCATCCTGTAGGCTTCAAGTCCACATAGGGGCTACCAAATAGCCAATCACAGCACTTATTTGGTATCCCAATGGAGTTTTTTCATACTTGTGTTGCTCCCCAACTCTTTTTAACATTTGAAGTAAAACATTTGAGGACCTCTGCCTTAAGGTGATTTTCCCCAGTTATCATACTAACAGTTTTATGGCACATACTTACATTTAAAGGGGTGGTTCACCCCCTGTATGTTATAGAATTGTTAATTCTAAACAACTATTCAATTGGACTTCAATATTTATTTTTTATAGTTTAAATTATTTGCCTTCTTTTTCTGACTCTTTGCAGCTTTCAAATGTGGGTCACTCATCCCATCTTAAAAAAAAACAGATGCTGAGTAAGGCAAGTAATTAAGTAGCAGCCAGATAGCTGGAATTGCAAACTGGAGAGCTGCTGAATAAAAAGTTAAATAACTCACAAACCCCAAACCAATTGTCTCAGAATATTACATATATATATATATATATATATATATATATATATATATATATATATATATATATATATATATATATATATATATATATATATATATATATATATATATATATATATATACACACACACACACACACACATCTATATATATATATATATATATATATATATATATATATATATATATATATATATATATATATACATACATATATACACATACACACACACACACATATATATATATATATATATATATATATATATATATATATATATATATATATATATATATATATATATATATATATATATATATATATATATATATATATATATATACGCACATACATATATATACATACATACATATACACTCATACTAAGGGGCACATTTGCTTAACTCGAGTCAAGGAATAGAATGAGAAATACTTCGAATTTTGAAGGTTTTTTTTGGCTACTTCGACCTTCGACTACGACTTTGAATCAAACTAAAAATCGTTTGACTATTCGACCATTCGATAGTCGAAGTACTGTCTCTTTAAAAAAAACTTTGACCCCCTACTTCGCCACCTAAAACCTACCGAGCATCAATGTTAGCCTATGGGGAAGGTCCCCACAGGCTTTCCTAGGTTTTTTTGAGCAAAGGAATTTCGTTCGATCAATGGATTAAAATCCTTTGAATCGTTCGATCGAAGGAAATGCAGTAAATCCTTTGAAATCCATTCGACCCATAGTAAATGTGCCCCTAAATGTTAACTCAATAGTGAACAACCCCTTTAATTCATCAGCCATAAAAAGAACGATTTGTAAAATGTGTCATGCTGTGAAAGACATCTTAATTCATGGTAAATACCAAATAAGAATCACACCAAATATGTGTAACAATCTACACACCTTTTCTAACAGCAGGACCTTCAATATCTTGCAGCTTTTCTTCAGAATATGTTTCACCAGATAAGCTAAGAGAATGCATGTTTGCTTTAATGGGACTTCTTTGTACAGATTTTTCAAAATCACTATTGTCATTTTCATCATCTGCATTTGAAGAACCGTGCTAAAGGAAAATATGAAATTGGACTAATCAGCCCTCAGAAACTGTAATGTGAAGACATAACACAGTAGTCCAAAGTCCACCAATTTACCTTTGGTTCCAAAGCTTACCTATGCAACTTTGTATAATATTAATTATCCATGTTCCACAAAAAAACAACTACTCTATATTTGTAGCACCAGTTTCTCTCCATATTATTTACAAGTTTGCCCCTCTATTATGTACAAGTATTACACCTGAATTCAACAGTCAAAATCTGTGCATTGTAAATGCTTTGGTTACACAGAAAATACTTATTCTTTTACAGATTTTACACAATAATGCTGTAATTTCAGAAAATTTGAAAGTTAAAAGTCATAGATAGTTGACCTGTAAATTCAAAATTCAGATTTTAGCCTCCTTTTATTATATAGGGAGTTCCCAGTTTGTTAAACTTTAATCATCTTGGTATATTATTTAATTATACACAAAGCAATCTTATAAAAGTAAGCTATGTCTAAGCAGGCACACACTAGGAGAACTGAAGGAGAATTAAAGTCACAATCATTGGGGGGGTTCAAATATTAGGCAAACACCCACTGCCGCCATGATTGTAACAGCTTACCTGATACCCAGGGCCGGTGCTCCTATCAGCAGAAAACTGCACTGGCCCAGGGTATTTTCTGGCCTAGCGTAGACTTTAGTTCTCCTTTAAAGAAGCAGACTCATGAAAACAAGAAGAAATTACAAACTGACAAAGTCTGATGAATTCATCATACCTCCCAACTTTACAGACATTTGTTCATCAATGGCTGCAGTGCAACCTGAAGCTCAAACCCTTGCTGGCAAACCTTCTATTTTGAAAACTGCCCACATAAAGAAGTGGTAGGTATGAGATCTGAAACTAATGCAAAAAAAAAAAAAAAAACAACCCACAAATACACTGTACTTTACCTTTTTCAGTACTTACATGTATCTTTGATATTTGTGTTTGTGCACCGTATATAAATGTGTCATCCTTTAAGTTCAGATTGGATTCTTTCTCAATTTTATTATCAGCTAAGGTATTGATAAATGGAGAATCCAGATTGCCTTTGAAAGCACATATTTTTTCATCTTTTTTATCACAGGTTTCAACTTTGTTGGCTAATGAAGTTATTTCATTTTCAGTTAGTGAAGTTACATTCTCATCAGAATTCTCATACAATCCAGTTATCAAAGAAACTGGAATGCCATCACCGTCTGAAACATTTTTGAAATCTTGTAATGGTTGCCCAGTGTACATATTGTCATCAGAAGTGTTTTTGAGATGCATCTTTGAAAACGTTTGTTTCTTAATGACATTTTGTCTACTTGTCGATGGAACATTTTTCTGCTCAGTCTTTTCACTGGTATTAACCAAAGCTAAATGGTGCAGACTTGCTGATGATTCGGGATCAACATGCTCATCTATTAGAGTGTTATTTTTGCCAGTGTGTTGCTCAAAGTTTTCATAATCATTTTCTTGATATTTTAAAGATGAACTTATGCCATCTTCACTTTTTCCATATGTCGGTGCAGTTTTAAAATCGTCTTCCTGAGTAAAATTGACACTTTCCCGAATTTTACATTGTCCCGGGTCACCATTATGTTCTTTTTTCTCACACTGTCCAGGGTCATCTTCATGTTCTTTTTCCTTATATTGTCTAGAATCATCTTTGCAGACTTCCTTTTCACATTGTGCAGAGTGATTTTCAAAGTCTTCACAATAATATAGCGGGGTGGCATCTTTGCAGCATCTCTCCTCATGCCGTACAGAAACATCTTCACAATCTTCATTTCCAGACTGCTGAAGCCCTTCTTTACCATTTACACTGTCTACAGATGTATCATCATGGTCGAATTTATCAAATCTTTCATCCCTACACTGATCAGAATCTTCCTTAAATTCTTCCGCCTCATTTTGTTCAGAATTTTCTTCAAATCCTTCCCCCTCATTTTGTTCAGAATTTTCTTCAAATTCTTCCCCCTCATTTTGTTCAGAATTTTCTTCAGATTCTTTACCCTCACAGTGTTCAGAATCTTCCTCATCACATCCTTCACCCTCTTCAGAATCCTCCTCATCACATTCTTCATCTTCACACTCTTCAGAATTCTCCTCACAGTCTTCATTCTCACACTGCTCAGAATCATCCTCGCAGTCTTCATTCTCACACTGCTCAGATTCTTCCTCACACTGCTCAGATTCTTCCTCACAGTCTAAATGTTCACACTGTCCAGAAGTTGCCTCAAATTCATTTTCTTCAACCTCATTCACAAACTTTTCAGCCACTTCATTCTCATTATTCTCCAGTTTATTGTCTTCATTCACAGCATCATTCTCATGAGAGCTTGGGTTAGAAATATTATTTTTACAAGTTCTTTTCTTGACTATATCTGAACGTGGCTCGGAATTTGCCTTCTTATTGTCTTCCCCAAAGTAAGGTAAAGAAAAAGAATAAAACACAAAATCAATTACTGAAGCAGTATTAATAAACATTTTACCTTAGTAATGGTCGGAAGGGGAGAAGAAGCCATCTGGGGCGGTTTTGTAAAGGAACCAGGAGAAAAATACAAAGGATGCGGGAAGGCAGGTGTTTGGGAAAAAGGTTTAGGATGTTGTTGGTTGTTCACATCTTCATCTTGACTACCATGAAGGGATTCATCTTCACTAATTGAGGTACTATGCAGAGAAAAGCCTACAGGTTGTGTTGTAGCAATACTAGATTTTCCCAAAGCTACATCAAAAACAAAGAAAAATACAATTTGACATAAAATCTGGTATTTAAAGATTTTTAATACAAATAAAAATATTTTTTACTAACCATGTTTTTTCTCTTCCAGAAGTTGTGTTAAGCTTGGCTTTGGAGTCTTCTATAAATGTATTACAAATAAAAACAATTAATAATTACATACACACACAGTGAATCCAAACCCTATTTCAATATCCAGCGGCAAATAAAGTATTGTCTTGAATAAAAAAAGGGCATTACCTTGAAAAATGAAAACATAATTTTGTCTTTTTTGTTTTAATGAGCTGGAAGGAATGCAGAGATGTGCAACTAAACTGGTATGAGGGATGGGAGACAAACTGGAACTGTGTGACTATCAAGGTCGGGATTGTTTTCTCTATAGAAAATTTGCTTGTGAGAGGACATGACAAATATTTTTGCTTGTGAAAGGACATGACAAGTACATTAGAGAATATTATAGACAGATGGTCAGGATTTTTTCCCCATAGAAAAGATTAACACACCAGTGCACTCCCCTAGAAACTGAAATTTAATTTGAAGCAGCATATGTACTTATTCCTGGTGCGGGTAGTGAATATCCTGCCTGGTGATGTTGTGATGGCAGATTCCATTAATGCATTTAAGAGTGGCTTGGATGATTTCTTGAACAAGCATAAAATCAAGGGCTAGTGTGATCTTACAACCTACAGCTAGTTAGTATAGCGATTAGTACTGTATATAGTTATATTTCGGACTGTATATGAAATCTGTATGTGTGTATATATATACACACACACACACACACACACAATCACACAGGATGTATATATGTACTTTGGTTCGTTGATAAAAGACTTTGCTATAGTAAGTTAAGCCTGGCAACCATGGTACTTGAAATTTCAAGCATGTGATGTGCAAAACAAGAAATATAAATATTTTAAAAACCACAAGAAAATAAAAAACTGTAGATTGCAAATGTAAATTAAGTTAAATGTATAAATTAAAAAGGTGATCTAAAATAAAATGGCAGTCTTCATATTTTACATTACAATGATAATCAGAATAAAATGTATGCGTGGAGCATGCAAGCCTACAAAATTAATTAAATGAAGTGAATTAAGACACATACCGGATGATTTTATATGATCAGATTCAAAGAGTGGTCCAAAACAGACTGTCTAATTAAATATTACATGTATTTCACATTTTTGGTTGTATTCTAATACTGTACAGGTAAATATATAGCATTAACAATTGTACATATGATCACTACTTTGAGGGAGCCAATCACTCACTTACAACCTTATGAATAAATACTTTTTAAATTCTAGTATACCTTTGGACAAAAATCTAAGTCATCATTGTCTTCGTCTGAAGAAGGCCATGAGTCAACATCTCCTGACTTGTCAGATACACTATAAAAATAAATAAAAAGAGATATCTCTGGATTTAATCCTAATAATGTTCAGTGAAGGAGACATAGCACTGGTTTCCCATATTGGCGGTACACTGTGTGAAGCTGCCTTGCAGCCATTATGAAAAACAGGATTCTTATTTTCTGGCAGAACCATGTCAGAGTTGGCAAATTAAGCGCAATTTTTTGCTGGCATTAGAAGCTGAAAGCAGAAAAATATGTCCAGTTTGTGTTACCTTGCAGCCATCTTGGAAGGCACATGTTGGGACTGTCATTGGCATAGCTCACAATTTGGGAAATGCAGTCTATCTATATATCTATCTACACAACATGCCAAACATTCATGTTTAACTCACACTCCAACTCTTTTCTGCCACATTAACAGTGCTTTTCCTTATGCTGGGTGCAAGGCAATTCCATGCAGTGTACAGCCAATATGACCTTGCATTTTTTTGCAACGCTCACTTTTGCCATGGTATACTATGATTTTGCACAGTATGGATATATTCAGTATTGGGCAAACTTTTTAGGCAGTTGCAAAAAATGCTGTATTTTGTGAATGCTTTTAATGTCATGAATAATTATTATTAAATCAAGAAACGTCCTAGAAATTGCAGTAAACAAAATGAAAAAACAAACATAGCTGACCATGGTGTTTCTGATCCTTAACTTTGCCACTGTATTTATAGTTCTACAGAAGAGCTTGGAGTTGGACAGCACAATGGAAACACCTGTCTGTTGCACAATGTTTGCGTGGATAATACCCGAGTCTTCCCGGCAATGCTCACTTTTGCCATGGTACAAAATGCACTATGTGTATACAAAAGTGAGGGGAAGGATCAATGTACAATTCCCGGTCCCCTGTTTTATTGTGCAAGTGCAAATATTTTCAAATCGTGGATTTTTGGTTACAAAGCAGTGTTTTTTTCCCCCAAGAACACAGAATTAGGAAGATTTGTCTTGCCTCATAATTACTGAGGATCTGCAGCTAAGATATTACAAGGTATTGACCGATGAGCTGGTTATGCACTAAAGGACCATGTTATTGTCTAAGTTATTTTTTCAGGTTTCAAACAATATACATATAATCACTTTCCAGTTATTTTGAAATTGTTATAAATATGTTACATGTTTTGAGAGAACTCTCCCATCCTTTATTATGATGAAAAAAAAACCCACAAGAAATGCTTACCAACTTCCAGACTCTACTTGAGACTGACTATCTGAAAAAAAACAACAACATATTAACAGCAATGAAAATCTATGTACACTATGAGTACATACAGATTTGTATATACATGCTTTGTTTGTCTCACAAGATTGCTGAAAAGCTAGAACTAACATTTGTAAAAGGTAATGATAAATTATCAACTTGCCCTATAGGTAACGTTTAAGTACATTAATAATTTGAAAAGTAGTTTTTAGTGTCACTCTGAAGAAAAACGACTTTCAAAGGCAGTGAATACCTTTTTTGTTTGTTGCAGGGCTGACCGAACTACAACCATTTTCACCAGTTCTGTTTGGAGTGTTGAATGTGGAGGTCTTTCTCCTTTGATTGCTTTCATAACATGGAGACATAGTTGGTCTTTTTTTTGAACCATGTTCAATAATCAAATGTGAGCAACTGTAAAACAAGTAAAGACAATGTTTCCCAAAATGTTGTGCAGAAACAGAACATGTATGGGAAAACAAAATGCAAAAAGGTTATTACCCTAATATGTCATTTTTGTTTAAATGTATATGTTTACTGATCTACCTCTTTTATTAAAGAATGCTCAAAACAATGAATACTTGTGCACATATGAATATGGAAATGAATATAATAAATATATGTATTTATGAAATGATATCCCTTGGTAACAGCACATCTATCTTGTTGTCTCTGTTATCACTGGAAATGCCACACTAAGCGGTTTCTCTAATGACACATTTTCTCTCGGTCTGGTTGATGTAGAAAAGAATATTTTTTAACTTACCTTAATTTCTATTTACAAGTCACTCTTCATGGCAGCATTTAATAACATTGGGTAATTCCTGCCTCATAGGTCACGGGACAGGAAAAAGTAAAACATCACATATAAGCCTCCACCCCCGTAGCCCCATAATCTTGGTAACCAAGTAAATCTAAAAGAAGGGTGTTTGGTGCATGCTGCCATGAAGAGTGACTTGGAAGTATAAATTACAGTAATTCAATAACATTTCTCTATTTCCCAAGTCACAATGACAGCAAATTACTAACATTGGGATCTACACAAGCTAAAAGAAGGGAGAACACCAAAGCTGCAAAAATAAACATTCACAATGTATTGTGAATTTAAAGTGGACCTGTCACCCTGACACAAAAATCTGTATAATAAAAGTCCTTTTCAATGTAGACATGAAATCCAATTTCAATTTTTTATTACAGTATTCATAGCTGTTGTAAGCTCATTTAAAAATCTCAGCTGTCAATCAAATATTGTCTGCCCCTCCTCTATGCCTAGGCATAGAGGCGGGGCAGACAATTGCTTTCACTCTCCATTCAGCACTTCCTAGATGTCACTGCTCTCCCCATTTTCCCCCACTCTCTTCACCGATTAATTGTGTAGCCAGGGCGTGGGAATGGACATCGGGTCCCCCATTCTGCTGCACAAACAATACTCTGAGATGATGCAAGATTTGCCTTAATAACAGTGTCCACAAAATGGCTCCTGTCTCCTTGCTATAATTATGAATTCTCAGATTGAAGGAAACAAGATTCAAATAATTTATACAGTGTAATTAAAGTTCATTTTGCTTGACTAATGTGATAAAATAGGATTCTGAATAATTGTTTTTGTGTGACTGGTCCCCTTTAAGGATGCAATTCATAGGCCTTTATAAAACACTTAGTTATGCTGTTGTATACTCCAGGTTTCACGAGCCCTAACTGTGCCATTCCTTTGTTTGCCTCCTAAACTCATTGCTTATTCTCAGTTTGTCAGAGAATTGCCTCCGATCTCTTCTGGCCTTATCTACTACTGATCTCCAGACACTGCAGAAGCAGTTTACTACCGGTATGGGTTTTGTGTAAAATAAAAAGAAGACAGTTACAAAGCCATGAAATATGGAGTATAAGGTAGATGATACAGTGGTGGTTCATGTCTGGTAAACTGCAGTGTGCTTTATTTCATTCATTATTTTTTCTTTCACAAGAAAAACACACTGCAAGGATTATATTTAAACTTACGCATGATGCCCATTCATAACGCCATAATCATCAGCAGTCCAGCCTTTTTCATCCTTCATGTTGATATCAGCCTCATGCTGGAGTAACATTCTAACCAAATTGTTCTGACCGTTATTTGAAGAAATCATAAGTGATGTTCTGTGGATCAAGAGAGAACCGTTAACATTTTGGAATTACAAAAAAATGGAATATATATTATAATACAAAAATAAAATACATATCATGGTAAAATGACCTCTGCACACACTTCAAAAAGGGGGGGGGCAGAAGGCCACAATTAGATACTTTTCAATAACAACTTACCTGCCACTTCTGTCACATGCATTAATATCGGATCCTTCTTTGAGCAGCAACTCTACCATTTCTTCATTACTTTCTGTGACTGCAAGAATAAGTGGAGTACACCCTTCCTAAAAAAAAAAGATCATGGAAGACAACTGAATCACGAGTACAGAAATCTTTAAATTGTGAAGAAAACGTCAAAAACACATTCCAAGAGGTAAGCATATTATTGTCAAAGTCTACAATCAAGAGAAGACTTCATTAAACCCACTTCCATGCCCCTAGTCATCACAACACTTAAAAGCAATCAAGTCAGGTATAACACAGATTCTGCTTAATCCAAAACATCTTTCTTACACCTTCATTGTTCCAATACTGAAAGTCAAACTTAATTACCTCAGCTATGCCTAGCCCCCTGCTGATCTGTCTGACTACTTTGCTGAGCTGGCTGACTACTGTTACTTTGTATCAGCAGCCATCTGTCCTCAGCCTTCATACTCAAAACCGCACAATTCCCTGCACACATGATTTCAATTAGGATGGAACATCACAGTGCAATGCATTGTGGGTTATGTAGTTCCTGCATGTTGGCTGTAAACTGTGGAGTTGTTTAGTCCCTCCTTCCCTGCCAGGATTTCAAATGATGCAGAAAGAGAAAAACTGTTAACTGTGATGGGTGTATTAGGGGTTTCTGTGTTATGTGGGCCTCTTTATCAAATTTTGGTTTGGAAGCTGGAGATCCCCTTTAAAGACAGCTGTTGATACAATAGTTGCTAATATTCTACAAATACTGCTAAGAAATGTATCACCTAATGCTTCTGGATTACTGAGCTGCCAGACCGAAGCATTACAGACAGGAACATTAAAATTTAAACTTAAATTTTGGGAACCCGGTACATCACAAAAGATGGAAAGCAATTGAGAAAAGTCTTTGCTTATGGTGAACAATCTGAAAACAACTGAACTGAAAAAAGTGTTTATCACAAATTCATTTTAATGCAGAATTCTGGAAATAAAATAGAATCCCCACTAAAACAATTTTGATTGCAATTGTGTGCAGTTTAATAAATCAGACACAATTGCAGTAAGAGCATATATGTGGAGGTCTACAATTACATTGTAACTGTGTGGAAAAATTCAGCATTAGGAATAAAAAAATTGCAGGTTGCACACTACATTTGCAGCCATTAAATAGCTTTCAGCATGAAGCGTTTAGTTGTAAAGCTGCACTAAACGTATTAATTAAAAGTCACAAAATAAGGAAAATTATTAACAAATGATAAATGTCTGTTTACCATGACATGTGTAATGCCTTTTATTCTAAGAGGGAACTGTAATGTTCTCAAAGGGATCTGAATGCTTTACAAAGAAAAAAAAATCTATTGCAATGGTCCTAAAATAAGAATTTTTATGGAAGACTTTACCTTATTAATAGCATTGATGTTAGCTCCATGTTCAAGCAGCTGCTTAGCAATGGACACAGATGGAATAAGAGCAGCCAGGTGAAGAGCAGCATTTCCATTAATATCCACAAGATTGGGGTCTGCATTATGTTCAAGCAAAGCTATAGCACAGCTTTCTTGTTGACACTGAATGGCCTGGTAATAAAAGAAAAAGGAATAAAAGCATTTCTGGTATACTAATTAACAATTAGCAAATGGATTACTTCTCATCTTTATAACTCTGTATGCCCCACACAATGGCAGTTCTACAACAAAATATGCAGAATGACAAATATACAAACACATTTATTTATACAGTATTTAAAAAGCAAAGAAACTAAACTACATGACTGTGTCGATGAAGCTTTTATTTAATCAGTCAAACAGTCAACATTGCCCAGTATTCTCAAACAATAACAATTTTTTTTTTTCATGGGCAGATTGTTGCATCTTCTCAGATCTCACCACAAGTGAAAAATAAACTGCATCTAGTATTGAAGGACCCAACAGGTACTTGTACTTTGGGACATATGTCACATTTATAATATTTAATTGAGTGAAACAGATTATACAAGTTTATACAGGGCAGCTCATTCATTAACATGACAAATCTTCAGAGTAATCAAACTAATGTAATCAAATGCCAATTCAAATCCAGAGTTAAACCAGAAGCATGAGTTAAAGCCACATGCATGTAGACTTGGTATATTTTGTGTGGTACAGTGGGAGGGCCAAAGAAGGTACCTCTGGTAAATGGTCAAGTATGCCAGATATTGAAACAGCTCAATTGTATTATCTTCCAGTTTAAAGGGGAACTTTTGCGAAAATGAAAATTTAATACAAGCTTCAGCATACTGAAATAAGAAACTTTCTAAATATTGGTTACTGCCTGGTAACCTATCAGTGAAAACCAAGAAAGTTGCAAAGCAGGAAGTAGTGTTCTGGCTATTATGTTAGACATCAAGTTACTCCAGCCTTTATATATTACATTTTTGGCTAACTATATTAGAACATTTTTTATTTTTATTTACCCAGTTTTCATTTTTATACTGAACATTCTTTTAAAGGAGGATCTATTGCAAAAAGGGAGATTTAATATCAGCTTCATCTCTCAGAAATAAGACACTTACTAAATTTAATCAATTAAAAATTATATAGTGTGTGTGTGTGTGTTCCGTTATCCAGAAACCCATTTTCCAGAATGCTCCGAATTATAGAAAGGCTGTATCCCATAGACACCATTATAATAAAATAATCTGAATTTTTAAAAGGAGAGAGAGAGTGTGTGTATGTGTGTGTCAAACCATTTATTACATTGGAAAAATTTCAGTTTAAAAGTAACAGCTCAGATGAAAGACCAAACCTTCAAAACCTTGTGGCTGTTTCATGTATAATTTATAAATCCATTTAGCCTCCATGTGCAACAGCTTGGCTCTTACATCTCCCCCTATAGGGCTCCGAGTCACTCTTTCAATACCTTGAACTTGCAAAAAGCTCACTCCACTATTGTTACAATCTAAAAAATGTCTTCAACTGGAGTTTTTTCACTTCTTGATTTTTTTTCTTTTTATTATCCAATTTTTGACATACAAAAAAAGGAAAAAAAATAACTTACAATAATTCCCATAAAAAAAACAAAAAAAACCCCCTATCCCTTTGGCAACCAGGGTTATTACGTTATGCTATTAACTACTACTGCAGTAATTTTAGTTATTCTGCTCCCCCCTTTATCATAGGTTTCCTCATACATGTAGTGCTAGATGGAGTAATGGCTCATTTTCATATATTAACCATGGAAACCAAATTTTATTAGATGTCTCCATATCGTTTTGTAAAATATATCCAAGCTTTTCATTGGTTGCTATTTGTATTATTCTTGTTTTAAGAGATACCATAGGTACATTTGGTTTTTCCAATTACTGGATATATTTATCCTGGCTGCCATAAAAATATGTTGACACAACCTATATGCTGTTTTTGAGATTTTCTTTGGTTTCATTCCTAATAGCATATAAAAAGTTGACACTTGATAAAGGGCATTTTGGCTCGAAATATGTACCGGTAGTGTCAAATAAAGGATATTTTGTACCACTGCGTCAACCTGGTCTGTTCCACCCACGTGTACCTTGGACGGGGTACAGGAACAGAACCTTAGGGTTAAAAGTTATAGGATAGACACCACATCCAGTGGAAACAAAGTGATTATACAAGCATACAAAAAGGGTCTTTGCAGATTTTAAAGTGTAACACTTTGAAACTAACTTGATTTAATCTAATTTAAATATTCCCATATTCTGGCTTTCAGGGGTCTAATGGTGCACTCTAGATACTGTTTAATGCACTTTTCACAAGTTAATTCATATACCGCTAGATATGATTTACAGTTTATATATTATCACTTTAAACACCTCACCCATCACATTGCATATTAAAGCTTGCCAAACTGTCACTACAGTACATGTGACACATCTGTTTGCCCCACATCAAAACATGCTTAAATGATGTAACCATACCCTCTGTTCATTATTCATATTTGGAAAACTGGGGGCTAATATAGATCCTAAGGTGGGGGCCTATTTTGCTACGGCTCTAAATCCCAATTCCAACACTATCCTAAATGCACATCGCCTTGAAGTACAGGTATATATTTAGTTATGTGTTTAACCCTATAAAACGGTCTGCTATATCTTAGGCTAAATACCACTGCAGCTCCACTAGCAAATTCTCCAACACAGATCACATCCTTTAAAGTTAATAATTAATTTCTATCACTATACAAGGCCATCTTACACATCTCATTCAGAGTTTTCATTGGATAACCTTTTTTCAAAAAAAAATTTGGAGGGCACCTCTCTAAAAGTATCATCCAACTACTGTACCTATTTATTGTTGGTGAAGATAATCCTCAGAACAGATTTGCAGACTAGCACAGTTTCTGTATATAAAAATGCAGCCAAAGCAAGAGGTCAAAAGCAAACAGGAATATAATATACAGAAGGTAATAAGATCTCATGTTGACAAGTAGCAATACATATGTTTTACAATAATACAACAAAACAATACCAATGATGGGAGAGCTTCAATACAAAGAATGTGGAAATTACCTTTAGTAATGGAGACCTACTGTCATTGTCACATAGGTTTAATTTGGATTTGCTTTCGAGTAACAATTTAACAGCATCCAGATGTCCATTTGCACAAGCAATATGCAAAGGCGTCCTAGAAGAAACCAGAGAGTTGTCAATCAGAATCACATGTATGAATAATATTGATTTAATCAATACTTCAAGCACAACTACAGATTACAAGACAAAGAATTATAAAGTGAGAAATATATTGTAACATCAAGTCTAATCAGTATTACTGAGCAAACTAAAGAGTAACAAAGTTTTAAGGAAGTTCTAATAACAACCTTTGCTTTGAACCCCACATGACCTATACCTTATAAAACTACAGTGGTATGAAAAACAATTTGCCCCCTTCCTGATTTCTTATTCTTTTGCATGTTTGTCACACTTAAATGTTTCTGCTCATCAAAAACCGCTAACTATTAGTCAAAGATAACATAATTGAACACAAAATGCAGTTTTTAAATGAAGGTTTACGTTATTAAGGGAGAAAAAAACTCCAAATCTACATGGGCCTGTGTGAAAAAGTGATTGCCCCCCTTGTTAAAAAATAACTTAACTGTGGTTTATCACACCTGAGTTCAATTTCAAAGGTTATAAAGCCATTTCTAAAGCTTTGGGACTCCAGCGAACCACAGTGAGAGCCATTATCCACAAATGGCAAAAACATGGAACAGTGGTGAACCTTCCCAGGAGTGGCCGGCCGACCAAAATTACCCCAAGAGCGCAGAGACAACTCATCCGAGAGGCCACAAAAGACCCCAGGACAACATCTAAAGAACTGCAGGCCTCACTTGCCGCAATTAAGGTCAGTGTTCACGACTCCACCATAAGAAAGAGACTGGGCAAAAACGACCTGCATGGCAGATTTCCAAGGCACAAACCACTTTTAAGCAAAAAGAACATTAAGGCTCGTCTCAGTTTTGCTAAAAAACATCTCAATGATTGCCAAGACTTTTGGGAAAATACCTTGTGGACCGACGAGACAAAAGTTGAACTTTTTGGAAGGTGCGCGTCCCGTTACATCTGGCGTAAAAGTAACACAGCATTTCAGAAAAAGAACATCATACCAACAGTAAAATATGGTGGTGGTAGTGTGATGGTATGGTGTGATAGATGGAACCATGAATTCTACTGTCTACCAAAAAATCCTGAAGGAGAATGTCCGGCTATCTGTTCGTCAACTCAAGCTGAAGCGATCTTGGGTGCTGCAGCAGGACAATGACCCAAAACACACCAGCAAATCCACCTCTGAATGGCTGAAGAAAAACAAAATGAAGACTTTGGAATGGCCTAGTCAAAGTCCTGACCTGAATCCTATTGAGATGTTGTGTCATGACCTTAAAAAGGCGGTTCATGCTAGAAACCCCTCAAATAAAGCTGAATTACAACAATTCTGCAAAGATGAGTGGGCCAAAATTCCTCCAGAGCGCTGTAAAAGACTCGTTGCAAGTTATCGCAAACACTTGATTGCAGTTATTGCTGCTAAGGGTGGCCCAACCAGTTATTGGGTTCTGGGGGCAATTACTTTTTCACACATGAAAATGTAGATTTGGATTTCTTTTCTCCCTAAATAATAAAAACCCTCATTTAAAAACTGCATTTTGTGTTTACTTGTGTTATCTTTGACTAATAGTTAAATGTGTTTGATGATCAGAAACATTTTGTGTGACAAACATGCAAAAGAATAAGAAATCAGGAAGGGGGCAAATAGTTTTTCATACCACTGTATAAATATCTGAATATGTTTAACATTTTAGATCAAATACTATTCTACCCACTGACCTAAAGTTCTTATATATTGTAGTCATAAAGGTACCAGAAGTGAAAAATTAACATTGATAAAAACAGTGCCTGAATAGAAAGATTAGAAATAAAAAGTTGCAACAACAATACATGTGTAGCCTTTGAAAGAAATTTGTAGCATCTGAAAGCTGGAAAGAGTCATAAGAAGAAGGCAAAAAACTAACTATAAAAAGAACAAATGAAGGCCAATTGGAAAGTTGCTTAGAATTAGCTATTCTATAACATACTAAGGTGAACCACCCCTTTAAAAGGACAAAACTGCACTGGCTGGGGAGGGGGGATATTAACATATATATGCAGTTATCTTATTCCAGACATTCTCTGCTTCAGCATGTGCAATATTGTAAAATGCTCTGATATGTGATTATGGTGGAGTAATAGAAACTTCTGACTCTGCTCTATTACTGTGATGATATAGCAGGCAGCAGAAGTTGACTACATCTCTGGACCTTATACTCTGATACGGTAAGTCCTTTTTAATACTAATACCTTGAAGTTTATAATAGTTAAGAATTGGAATATTGCAAGAACTCTTTGTTAATTTTAGGTAGTTTATATTACATAAAGAAGTTCTTATTATATTTAAGATTTTATTTCAGCAAGACTGTTAAATTAGACATCGGATTATGTGATATAATAATTGAATTACTTAAATTCTACCATTTCTCTCTTATATTAAGTACTGTAGCATCTTGATATTGCTTTCTGTTAGCACTTGTAATTTTTTCAACAGACAAAAAAAGAGTATGGACACTTAGGGAGTTACTTACTAAAACTCACATTTTTCTAGTCAAGTTTTTAAGGGTGAAGACACACAGAGCTACTAGTAGCAGCTATTTGTCATGGCTACAAAATAGACAATAGTGATAGCTAGCTTTGCTAAGACACTACATGTGTTTTAGCAGAGGCAATTCTCAGTATTGTCTATGGCAGGGTATTTTGTGCCATTTTGTAGCCACAAAAAGTAGCTGTAACTAAAAGCTCTATGTGTCTTCACCCTAAGGGAAAAAAAAACCTAGAATTTTTAGAGATTTATTATATCCCGAAGCTGCTAACAATTCCAATCCAAAAATACTCCAGCTAAAACCTGTCAAATCATGTAAAAATGGCAGATGATTGCTGATTTTTGTTCAATAATCTGCAACAACTCATATTTGAGTCTTCGGAGCTACAATTCAAAAAAAGCTGCGAAATTCTAATTGATGCTGCATTTTGACGATTTTTTTCTCTGTCCGATTTTCTCGACCTAAATGATTAGTAAATTAGTCAAATTCGTGGATGGCAGTTAGGTTGAGTTTGTTTTAATGAAAAAAAAAATGGGGAAAAAAACATTATTTTTTGAATGCAAATATATTTATGTAAAAGAAAAGATTTAGCAAATTTTGAAATTAAGTGACTGTACAGTGTATAAAAACAAAGTTGGGTAGTTACAAGATATCAAATTACTTAAAAGCCTGGTATACTTGTCTCTATGACAACAGGTATTGTGCTTTAGAGTCACATTTCAGTTTCTGTCTGTTGAGGAAAATAGGAGGAGTGAAAATTAACACCTTAGTCACTTGTAAAAACTGTCTGCATTTGTTTTGCCATGGCAATGTGAAAACATGTGAATCCAGTGATTTTCAAACTAAGGGAAAGTGAGTGAAAAAATAAATATAGATTTGATATTTTTGATATTTTGAATATGGCATTTTTAGTAGAGAATTCCTAAAAATAAATCTACCTTTTTTTTATGCATGTTTTCTAAACATACTACCAAGTGAGTGCGTTAAGTCCAAGGTTGCAAAAAAAAAATATCTGATCACAGTATAAACTATAGCCAATGGCTTTCTATAAGTTTGAATTGAGCACAATTTCATGAGGATTCAGTACTTTCTATAGATAATAAATGCAGGGCCAACTTTCATAATGGGAATCTAGTTTGGCTGAATCACAACGATAGCATGACAGCTGCACTTGGGGGCCTGCACTAAAACACTAACGTGGCAGCCATCTGCCCAAACTATGTTCCCAGTATGGTAATAGTGGCTGCAGCTGTATTAACAAGCAACAAACTAAGAATACTGGACGCATTAAGTGGATATATATATATATACATATGGAGCCATGTAGCCATGACACAATTTAGATGTAGACTTTATTACAGCATATACACAAATGATAAGAGAAACCCCAAGAACTCCAAAAATATAAAGTTGTGCTAAAGGCAAGTTAATTCATAGTGGATGGAGGGGGGTGCACCACATTACACTTTAATGATTTTAATATACTGGTCAGACTCCTGCACAGGGCACTGCATGAAATGGATAAAACATAGAGGAACAACACCCAAGAAGTAAGTATCCTGGACTGGTGTGATTTTTATAATAAAAGCCCAGACCATGAGGTTAGAGATTGGCCTCCCTTAAGAATCCCCAATATTTTTCCACTTAGTGGTGTGCAGCCATATTCTCCTGGTGTGCCCGCCTCCACTGTGCTGCCAAGGACAAGTGAATGTGAAGTACAGAAATTCTTAATTGATTTCTGTACTGTACAGGCAAAAAAATGGAGTGCTAAGAGGAAAAAAATGTTTGGGCGGTACAAAATGACTTTTTCGTAACGGTCATTCAGGATGAACAATCATACCTAACACTATTGTTGTTAATCTTGAAAATTATAATTTAGGGCCCCCTATCACACAAAAAACTAACTCCACAAGAGTTTAAGGTGAGACCGCACATAGCTCTGTTGGGCAGGAAAGAATTTTGGGGCAACAGGTTGCCTTCAACATTTACAAATACAAGTTTTATGTCCATGTTAGAAGCTTGTGCGCTATGCTTCAGAATCCTAATCCTTATTAAAGTTAAAGTAGATTACCTTCAGCAGGGATAACCAACCCCCTCTTCATACATACATACTGGATAGGGAATTCCGAAGTATGCTCTTCAGTATTTCAACTTTGTTTGCATCTAAACATGCTCTTGTAATTTGTGCGGTTAAGTGTAAACACTGCTCCTAAGTTTGGTTGCAAAATAAAAAGCCAATTCCACACGATCAATCTTTAGAAATGAGCGTTCCCTCACCTGTTCTCTTTATCCAGTTGGTTGACATCTTGTTTCTTAATCAGCTGTTTTATCTTGCCAACATCCCCAGCGGAGGCAGCGCGGTGCAGTTTGCTTAGGTCCTTATCCTTCAGCTCATACCCCACCACTGAAAGGACACTGCCAGCGTCAGAGGTATTAGGGGACAAACCCCATTTCTTTTTCTTTCCAAAACTAAAGATTTTCTTCATTGCTTCCCTATGAGATTGAGGAAAGGTCTCTGTACAGAACACTACACAGGCTTATAATAAGGCAGCCAATAGGGCTACCTCAACACACAACTACCATTCACTCTGTACAACATCTGTACAGAGCATACACATCACTCAGACTCGTAAACATTGAATTTTCTGAGTACATTAGAGTCGCACATTCAGCACAGCAGTGACATTTCACGCCACACATTCACACTCACAAACTACCCCCATTCATATCAACACCGTTAAATGCCAACAGCGCTTGCAAGTTCACGCCCCCAAGCTGTTACCAGAGGCCTAAACCAATGGCAATTCGGAGCTTTAGAACGTCAGCGTATTGCCTAGTTCTCTGTAGAAGTCGCTCGATGATGACGTTAGCTGTATAGTCGCGAGTAGGGGAACTGTCCTAATTATAAGGTTACGGTAGTCTGGTATAAAATGTAATCAACAGGAGGGCTCAATACTTTCCGCCATTAAAAAAAAAATGAACCAAAGACGACCAAGGGAACATGCCTAATAGCGAGTCTCCTGTTAACCTAACGCCGTATTAGTTTACCCACAATAATATCTTTAAACCCGCTATGGTGACGCGGCGCGCAAAGTTATGTCACCGCCCAATGCATACCTCCCAACTGTCCCTTTTTCAGAGGGACAGTCCCTCTTTTCACAGCTCAAACCGCAGTCCCTCATTTGTACTAGAAAGTCCCTCTTTTCTCTGCACTGAACAGCCAGAAAAAGAAACAAAGTTTCTCACTTAATTGGCTTTTAGCAGAGCCAACAGGTGCAAATAAGATACTTTGTAACAATTTTGAGACACAAAAACACAATTTAGATAAGGAGAAATATTTTCAAACTTTCATAACCTGCCAAATTTTGTAAAACAAACATGGTAATTAGGGGGTGTGGCCACAGAAAGGGGTATGATCAAAAAATTGCTGCGCTATGTGCGGAAAAAAAATTTTTGTCCCTCTTTTTACTTCCAAAATGTTGGGAGGTATGCAATTGTTGCACTATTTTGCTAAGACTACCGGTGCAAAACTTGAGCCACGTTTAAGTAGCATCTGTTTCATTATGAGTGTTGGAGGGCAAACATTTTAGCAACCTTTACTTTTGAGTAGTTCCCAGAATTGTTAAAGGAGACATAGGATAAATTGAAAAAAAACCTAATTTTGTAGGCCATTATGTGTAATATATGGTGTTGCTTTTACATGGTTTTTAAAATTAATATTATCTTTAAAAATAGCCTCTTTATTAGAGCTCCCTATAGATGCTTTCTGGTCCCTGTCTGTGTTTCAAATGAGGGGTGGGTGTGTCCTATGGTCCCTGCTAGAAGCACAGTAGGATGGGGAGAGCCAATCATAGCCCTGCAGTCGCACGAGCACAGACAGGCTTCAGTTCCCTATCAGGTCCTGCTAGCTGCTGATTGGTTCCTGTCCTGCACTGCAGTGGGAAGAGGTACAAGACACAACTAAGTTTTCCCTGCAACTTACTAGCTGCTTTCAAAGTAAAACTCCAGTAAAACTGAAAGCAGCTAGTAAGTTGCAGGTAAAACTTAGTCCCTTTGTAAAATGTATAATTAAGCAATTGAATTCTTAATGAATCGGATGAAAATTAAGCGTAGGACTGGCCAGATATGGGATGACTTTGACGTAGTTGGCCAGCTTAAATATATTGCAATATATGGACAAACAATCCCAGTTTTGTTTAAAGGGTAAGGCATTTTTCAGTAGCAGTATGCACAAAATGTCTCTGTCTTAAATATATTGATAATGAGTTGAGTGCAGAGGACCTCTTGTAATTGTCTATATGTATTTTGTGGTCACAGCCTCATTGCACCCCCGCCTAATGGTTTTAAAAATTAGATGTGAGCACAACTTTCCCTTGTTTGTAACAGCAATAGAGGCATAGGCCTATGAATGTGAGTACCGGAGGGTATGAAACGCGTAAGGCGGAATACTAGTTGGTCTATATGCCAACTTTTTAATTCTATGCTAAATAAAAGCTAATTTTTTTAATTTTATTATAGTTTTTTTGGGATATTTTTTGTGTTTGAAACTGAGATCAAAACTCAAAAAGCTCAGACTATGACCTATTTTGAAACTATTTGCTTCAAACAATCTTATCCATCACATTCTATATCACTGTTATACAACAACACTCAGTATACTGTCTAGATAACATAGTAGAGAAGATATCTTTGGGTTGAAGCACAAGGAAACCAGAATAACTCTTGTACCTTCTTTCTTCTGTCTACCTCTACTCCCCCCCACTTCCCCCCCACTTTACTCTATTTCTCAACCCCCTATTCCTTACAGTTACATGATGACAGAGATGATATAGGACAACTTCAGAGGTCACTGGAAGTGATTAGATATGTTTAGATGATCTTTATGTAATGATATATAGAGTTACCTATCAATGATACACAAACCGCTGATGTTATGCTGTATTTTGTTTTATTTTATTGAATTTATTACATGTTATAATGAAAACTAATAAAAACAATAAATAATAATAAATAAAAATAGGCATGGTGAAAATTTACATAAGTCATAGAAAGAGACAAACTTATACAGTTTGACTCTGGGGAGTGGGTCAACATGTTTATCTAGCAAAAGCTTGTACTTACTAGATACTAGAGGTAGAGGTATCTTACACTCTGTTTTCCTACAGAGTGTAAGATAGTTTATCTCTGAGACTGGAACTGTCGCTGATGCATGTGTCTCAATTGTAAGTTCTGGAATAGGGGTAAGTGGTTATTTTCCATATGTTCTTGCAATTGGATTTTAGATTTTAAACAATCTCCTTGGAATACCTCTTCGAGTTTCCAGACTTTTCGTTGTGCCCAAAAAGTTTACATCTGACATGGCTTCATGAACCATAGGGGGGTTGTTGGGGACAATAATTTCCCCTCAGGGTCTATAAATTTCTGTGCAATTTCCCAGGTTTTAAAGGAGATCTAAACCCGCCTTTAGCCAATTGTCCCCACTGGCCCCACTCCCTTAATCCCCTCTGCATTTGTGAGCTCCGCTGTACTGGTTCTGCATGTGCAGTCAGTATTTCTAGAGGGGACACAATAAGGGATAAGACTGTGCGGGTGGGAGGAAGGCCAGTGTGGACTTTTGGCTGAATTTAGTTCTCGTTTAAGAGTAGCTGCCATGGCAGGTACCAGTTGAGCTCCCTTCTATATCTATACAAGGAATTGCCCAGTGCTTCTGTAGATCCTACTGCTAAGGCCTCTAATCAGGTGGGTTTTCTGTATCAAATTGGAGCCAGTCTCTGGCATGGGCCAATTGTCACACTAAGTAATATAACATACAGTCAAACATAGCCAGACCCAGGTGCTCAGCATTAGCAACAAGGGTCAGTCTAGCTAAAAAAGGTGTCTTATTTATTTTTTATTTAAGTGCAGAGATATGCTCTCTTCATTGTCCTGGATAAAATGAGCCAAGGGAGCGAATTAGCATTTTTAGGAGAAGCTGTCATCACTTCTGACTGGCAAATGAGCAGAGAGTCTGTATTCCATTGCCTATTTCACAGAAGGGTCATACATTTTATTATGGCATAACTCTCAATAAAGAGACTCCCTTTGTAAACACTTCAGTGTCCTGCTCCTTTCTTTACAGCAACAGTGTATTCCAAAGTGACCCCTGTCACAGAGCAGGAGCAATTGTACTATTTACTGCGGAGATGAGAACGATGATCTATGATCACACAGAAATACAATACAATACAAAAGGATGATAGGAGGCACAGGCTTTGGAATGACAACTACAATCAGTTTGTTCATTGAAAGGATGTTACAATTGGTATCCCAACCCAGAACAACCCCAAAGGTCCTGGTCATGGCTCAGCCTTCTGCCTTTAACAACCACCTTTCACTTTGGGAGAAGCTCTCAGCTACTTAGGTGCCGCCAGGTGTTAATATAAGAGGACCAGGGAGAGAGTTCCAGGCAGGCAAGGGAACCACACTTTATTGGAGAACAAGGGGGCAGATTTGCTAAAGGGCAAAGTGACTAATGCTGGTGAAAATTCACCAGCGTGATGTCTTTCAGGCACTTTGCTAATTTACTAACGGGTGCAGGCGTAACTTTGCTGGCAGAAAAGACAGACACTAGCAATCATTCGCACTCTATCCCCAGGTGAATTTTCATTCTGTTGAATGGACGTAACCCTCGCAGATTCACTAAGATGTGGATTTTACTGAACGTTACCTCTTTCGCCAGATTTGCCTTCACCAGCTCAGACCAGGCAAAGTGCAGTGCATAGAACTTCCTCAATTTTAGTGGAAAATTCTTCTAAGTCCCAAAAACGCTGGTGTTTTTTCCTTTTTTCAGAGTGATAGCTTGCAAAGGTCTGTAAAATTATACATGTGTAGGGCATTATAACAATTCTATTTTCTTTATTAAGGTTCCCTTAATAAAGGAACGCATCTTCACTTGCCGAGGTAAAGCTAGCTAAAATTCGCTAGCGTTCGGCGCACTGGACGCAACTTCGCATTTAAGTGAATTAGCGTTGTCCAAGCGAATTTACAGCAATGGCTGCAAAGCCGTCACTGGTGAATTTTCGCCAGTTAGGGAATTTGCCCCAAGGAACATAGTCAGGGTCACAGGCCAGTTCAATATACCAGATGAGCAGATCAGTACAATAACTGGAGACAGGAACATAATCAGGGGCACAGTCCAGGTCAAAATACCAGAGACTAGACAGGATCCGAGAGAATGGTCAAACACAGGCAGAGGTCAGGACAGGTAGCAGACAAGACTTGGTCAAGAACAGGCAGGATCCAACACAAGTAGCAATACAGATAATTGCACCCAGAAACTAATGAATATACCTTTAAGTTGGGCAATGATTTCCACATAGAAAGCTCTTTAAATTTTTGAATTTTGCGCCGGCCGGTGAAGTCACGTTCAGGACCTTTCAGATAAAGCTGGAAGCAGCTGAATGTGTGAAACCCAGGAGAATGCGCATTAACCAGAATGGCACTGAAAAAGAAGGATGCGGCAGACGTCCTCGCCGAGGATGCAATGGGCGTCACACCCCCTTTACACCAACAGGGTTAGTTGTTATATTACCCCCCCTCTAGAGGGGCCACCGGACGCCTAGGCTTATCGGGGAACCTAGAAACATAAATATTTATACATGCTTCCTCATACTGAAGTAAGAAATGTTCTAAATGCAATCAATTAAAAATTCTGCATTGTTTCTGAAATAATAAAGTTTTCATTCTGTCTTCATGCAGTAGTTGGGTTTCAGATGAATGATCCAATATATCTTATAGGGGGGCTTCGTTTCCTAGCAGATGTATTAGCGTTCACTCAAATAACTGATTCCAGTACAAACCAAATCTAACAAAATAACTGCCTTTTGCACAAATTCTGCATGTAGCCACTAGGCAAAAGGAGCCCCTATAAGTTATATTGGATCATTCATCTGACACCCAGCTACTGAATGAAGACAGAATGAGGAAAAACAGATGCTGAGAGAGGTATAGTGAAGATAAACTTGATTATTTCAGAATCAGCACAGAAAGTTTGTTATTTCAGTATGCTGTAGCTAATTTTAAATTTTCATTTTTGCGGTAGTTCCCCTTTAAATTCAGGAAGTAGTTCTAAATGAACAGAGCTGGGATTAATGACTTCAGATTCTGAAAATGGACCAATGAATTTGGGTCCTTACTTGGCGGAAGAAACTTTCAATGGAATGATCCTAGAGGATACCCAGTACCTATATCACCCACCTGATAGTCAGGTGACTCTTTACAATGAGGCTCTCTTTTGGGCTGAAGATAAAGAGTTTTGGATCCTTTGCCAAATTTTAGAAAAATGGCCAACCAGTGAGTTTACTGCAGGAACATCTAAGGGCTAAGCAGAAGATAAAAAAAGGCTCTAGATTGACCTTTTTTCTAGATTTTTCTAGATTTTGGCCTAAAACAGTAAAAAATTGAGATTCCCGCATGGACGAGTGAGTAGCATTATTGTATGCAAACTCAGCCCATGGAAGGAAATCTGTCCACATTGGTTACCAGAGACGTAACATCTGAGATATTGCTTCAAAGAGACCAAAAAAGCTAGACAAAACCTAGAGGCAAACTGAACCCCCCTCTCAGACACGATGTTCATGGCCGTTAGTTTGCAGATGATACGCAGAGAAAAAAGACAAATCAGTGCCCATAATAGACCAAAAAGCTCGCCTAAACCTAGAGACAAACTGAACCCCCCTATCAGACCAATGTTCAATGGGTCCCCATGAAACTTAAATATATTAGATAGAAGCAGCAAGAGATTTGGCAAAGGGGAGGGTGGAACGGGGAATGAATGAAACATTTTACTAAAATGATCTACTACCACCCAAATTACAGTATTCCCTTTAGAGGAAGGTAATTCCACAATGAAATCCATGGATATATGGGTCCATAGCCTTTCAGGAATAGGAGGTGACTGTAGCAGCCCCTGAGGTAAGGACCTGAAAGGTTAAGCGCGTTGACAAACTGGGCAAGAATCAGCATAATTAGCATCATTCTTTCTCAATTGTGTGATCCAACAAATCCGTTAAATTATCATGAGGTTAGTGGGGACCGAAGGTTCGGGCATCCAATGTTTTTTCCTCCGACATTAGTCAGAAAATCTATCGGGTAGGTTAGAAGATTTTCTTCGTTCACAGTGAAATGTATCCATTGTCCAATTGTTTGCATGGCCGAGCAGGCAGCTACCCACAGTTTTCCTGGCTTCAACTAGATTAGATCGCTTGAAATGGTCTTTTTAGCTGATGGACAAATCATACATTTAAAAGAACAGTAACACCAAAAAATGAAAGTGTTTGAAAGTAATGAAAATTTAACGTACTGTTGTGTGGCAATATCCAAAAAAACATTTCTTTATGGATAAAAGATTCTGAAAAAGATTAAGTGGTAAATATAAAGTATAGAAAAACAAATGTTTACTTAGTCAGTATTTCCTTTTTCATTGGGACCTTTCTCTTTCAAATATGTTTTTATTTGCATTATAAGGGAAACAAACAGGGAGATGCTGTCAAACAAAATTACAATACAGAGTTATCACTTTTGCAGATTATTTACAAATCTTATCTGTTTACATACAAATACAGTGATAAGCATATCTTGCATAGGGTGATGGAGGGGGTAACGGGGAACATGTGCATTGGTGGTAGCATTAGTATATGTTCACTTATAAAGTCATAACACACCGTACATTTTTATTCAGAGTACAAGCTGCTTATATTCATTTGTATCTTTAAATAGGATCCAGGTAATCCATTGAGCCGTATAGTCCCTTAACTGTTTCTCTGTGTATGCAGAGCGTTCTTCAAAGTGTTGGATCTCGTCTACTTTCGCTAGCCATTCTCTGACCGTTGGAACACTTTGCGTGTTCCAGCGTCCAGGGATCAAAAGTTTGGCAGCATTAAGCAGATGAGGTAGTGCAGAGCTAATGAAGATTAGTCTATCTTCAGGGGACATATGGAATAATAAAGAAAATGAAGGGTCTTTAAGATCCCTGCCATTTGCCACGTGGGAACATACTTGAAGAATTTGGTTCCAGTACTGTTCGATTAATGGACATGTCCAAAAAATATGTAACATTGTGCCTTCCCCACCTCTGCACCTCCAGCATAAATGGGTAGCGTTAGGGAAAAGTCTATGTAGCCTAGAGGGGGTATAGTACCAATTTGTTAAAATTTTGTAGTTTAGTTCTTGGATCCTGCTGCATCTAGAACTCTTCATCAATGTGCGTACCATATCTAGAATTTCATTTTTGGATAATGTAAGGTTAAGTTCTCTGTTCCATTTCTTTATAAACGGTAATTCCTCTATCCTGCCAGCCCCTATAATGTTTTTATAAATTGATGAAAGGGTATGTCTAGGGGGAGTAGAGTTACAACATAGCTTCTCAAAATTCGACAGCGGCCTATTAAAAACTTTATCTCCCCCTAAAAAGTTGTAATAGTGTTTAAGTTGGCCATATTGGAGGTGCATAAGTGGGGTAAAGGCCCTTTGCTGTTCCAGTTTCTCTTTAGATATCATTTTGCCATCATCAAGTAAATGTAAAATTTGTAAATGATCTTCTACCAACCAATGCTTGAACTGGTCTTTTTCCAGTGCTGGAGGGAAGGCCGGATTATTTATAATGGGTATCAGAGGGGTTGGGCTACCTGTAAATGTATTGGGAGACTATCTAGGATCTCTAAAGTATTGTCCAGGAGGGGATGTTTATTAGTCAGGAGCCTCCTATCAGCTTTATTAATCCATGGGAGATGTATCAAATGTGTTGCTGTCGCTTGCTGTTCAATTTCAACCCATAGTTTATTATCTAAGTGGTGTGACCAATCCAATATTCTATTCAAGACTGCTGCCTTATAATATTTACCTAAGTCGGGCAATGCCATACCTCCCATCTGTTTAGGTCTAGTCAAAATATTTTTGCTTATTCTAGGATGTTTGTCTAACCAGACAAATCTTGTTATGGATGCTTGAAATTTATTAATCCAATTTGCAGGATACTTTAAAGGTAATGCTTGAAATAAATATAGTAGTCTAGGAAGGATATTCATTTTTACCACATTTATACGACCGAACCAGGATAATGTGTTTAATCTCCATCTTTTCAGATCTTGTTCTATTTTTTTCTATAGATTGGCACAATTCAATTCTCCCCACGTGTCATATTGTTTTGTCAATGTAAGGCCCAGGTACGTGATATTGTTTGGGGCCCACTTATAGGGAAAGTTTTGAGATAAGCCTTGGATTGTTCTCGGTGAGAGTGATATATTGAGCGCCTGCGATTTGTTAAAATTTATCTTGAAGTTACTCACTGCACTAAATTGGGTCAGGGTATTGTTTAAATTTGGTATTGAGACGAGTGGGTTCGTAACCATAAACAGTAAATCATCCGCATAAGCGGCAGTTTTATGGTGTCTGCCTCCAACTTGAAGTCCTGTTATATCTGGGTTGTTTCGTATTGCCGTCAGAAGGGGTTCAAGGGCTAAAATGAAAAGCGTGGGTGAAAGGGGACATCCTTGACGCGTGCCATTTTTAATTTTAACTGGTTGGGAAAGAATATTATTAACTTTTACCCTTGCAGTCGGGTTATTATATAGTGCTTGTATCCACTTAAGTAGTCTAGGCCCGAAGCCAAATTGTGTTAAGGAGTCAAACATGAATCTCCAGTTGACCCGATCGAAAGCCTTCTCGGCATCCGTGGAAAGTAGAAGCAATTTTTTGGATCTCGTCTGTGCATAATAGAGTAGATTTATTATCCTGTTCATATTATCCCTGGCCTCTCGATTGGGGACAAAGCCCACTTGTTCTGGATGTATCAATTTGTCAAGTACACATTGCATACGTTTCATTACAATTTTGGCAAGTAATTTGACATCATTGTTTATTAAAGAGATAGGCCTGTAATTACCTAGCTCTGTTGGGTCTTTGTTTGGTTTCAATAAGAGAGTTATTTGGGCCTCTAGTGACTGTGGTGAAAACTTCGCATCTTCTTGAAGGGCATTAAAAGAATTACATAAATGTGGAGAGAGGATGTTTTGAAATTCTTTATAATAGCTCATCGGGAATCCGTCTGGGCCTGGGCTTTTCCCTGACGGTGTAGAGGAAATGGCCATTAAAACTTCTTCAGTAGAAATATTTGATTCTAACTGTTGACTTGTCTCTAAAGGTAGTTGAGGCATGTTCTTTTGTTTCAAGAAGGAGGAGGCTAAGGTGGAATAAGTACTCTCTGTGTCGTTAGAATTGGGGCTTATGTGGTACACTTTTGTGAAAAAGGATTCGAATTCTTTTGCTATCTCCTCACTTATAAACACTGTCTTGCCTTTGGTCGTTTTTATCTTTGGTATATAATTTTTTGCCAATTTCTGCCGAAGGGCTGTCGCTAGCAGTTTACCGCATTTGTCCCCATGTTCATAGTATGTATGCTTAATCAATGTACGTATTCTATTAGTGTACAGACTTAGTTTCTCCCCTAGTTCCTTCCGAGCATTTGTTAATTCTTGTGCAGTTTGTTGGGCCAAAGACTGTTTATGCTGAATTTCTAAGAGTTTGATTTGGGATAACAGCTTCTCAATTTGTGTATTGTGCGCTTTTTTTCAATCTCGTGCCTATTTCGATCAAAGAGCCTCTGATCACACATTTATGTGCTTCCCAACATATAACAGGTGAGGTCTCTTGTGTGGCGTTAGTTTTAAAATAATTCTGTAAGTTGGAGCTAATTTCTTTTATAAGTAGTGGGTCTTTTAGAAAGGATTCATTAAATCTCCATGTAGTATGTGGTTTATTTGAGTCGGGTATAGTTAACCTAATCGTGGTTGCCGCATGATCTGAGAATGTCCTAAGATGTATATGTGAGTTTTGAGCGTCTTTTAAAGCAAATTGTGAGACATAAATATAATCAATTCGGGTATAGGTATTATGCCTAGCCGAGTAGTAGGTGTAATCTTTCTCATTGGCATGCTGGATTCGCCATAAATCTGCTAAAAGTAGATCATGGAGCTGTTTTTTAATTTTGAGTCGAATCGTGTGTGGTGTACTTGTCTTCCCAGATGAGCAGTCCAGATGGGGTTCCATTGGAACATTAAAGTCACCCCCTAAGACAAGTACTCCTTCCATAAAGTGTTGCAAAATTGACATGATTCTGATAAATTCCTTATCTTGATCTATATTCGGGAGATATATGTTGGCAAATGTGTACATTAGTTTTCCAATACGTCCTTTAATAAAAACAAATCTACCATTGGTGTCTCTTTTAGCATCCTCTATTGAGAGATTCACATTTTTTGAAATCAGAATTGCTACTCCCTTTGTTTTGGTTTCTTGTGGATGGCTCGCGTATATCTCTGGAAAATATTTATTATTCCATTTGGGTTGGTGGCCTTTTTTAAAGTGAGTTTCTTGTATGAAAGCGATATGTGTTTTGTGTTTTCTCAATTCTGCTGACAAAAGTATTCTCTTCTGGGGAGAATTTAGTCCATTAGTATTGATGGAGGTGACGTTGATGGCGTACCTCGTTTTGTTGGTGTTAGAGTCTGTCATTGCGCTACCTCACACCGTTCGCTAAGGGTAGGATAGGGGTATGAGGGAGTTAAACTGGGAGAAGGATGGAAACCAATAACCTAACAGTAAATTACAGTTTTATATTAGGGCTAACAATAGCCCGTGGGAGGTTATACTCTGCCACCTGTTAGGGTTATAAGCCCTAAGGGTGGCCCACTCTCGAGTATGAGTATCGTGGGGGGTGGGTGGCGGTTGCCGAGCCTCTGGTATGTGAAGGGCACCGCCCCGGGACCCGCGAAGAACTACTTATTGCAATTATCCGACCTTCAATTTACTCGATGGCATTTTCTGTATCTTTCTAACATTCATCGTACCAGTTATACACCGTTATAAATTCCACATTATAGTATAACTGCTATCATATTGCAACATGTAACCATGTAGTGGTTCTAGTATGCTTTATTTACATTGGTGACCTCCCCTGCACATTTGTCCAGATTTTAACATTTCACAAAGGAGTCATTAAACTTGCTATCGCTGCCAAGTTATTGAGACATTACTACATATACTTAGGCTTAACGAGCAGTTCAAATAGTTATCTCTGCTGGCTATGCACAAGGAGGCAGAAGGGGGATGTTAAAAGAAATAAGGTAGCATAGATCTTGATATTTGGTAGATTTAGGCACATTTAAAAGCATTTGTATATATCAAAAAAGTTTCCAAACATTTAACATACAAACCATATTAATACACCAGTGATATTCCTAATTACTTAACTTCCAGAAATTAGAAGAAAAGTGTATTCATAGCCTTCATTATGGCTTTTGTTCAAAACTATCAGCATCTTATAAACAACAATTAGTGTAACTCAATCCGTGCATTATAGCATTTCATGCAGGGCATTGAACTGTGGCTACTTAAAAAGGAGAAAAAAAAAAAAAGGGGGGGGGTATCAAATAGGTAACTTGTAAACACAAACTAAGAGCCCGTTGAGGTCAATGGGTAAATTGCTTCTAAGATTTCGAGGGAGGTCTGGTCGTACCTGGTATAATGACCTCTGATTATAGCTTCAGTATTATAAATCTGCAAAATCGCATAAGTCAGTCCATAGACTGTGATGTCGCATGCAGAATGTTTATTTTAAGTCATGTATATAGTAGCAAGAAGGGGACAAAAAATCGGGGAGATTAAGAAGGCCATCCCCCTCCGAACGTGACATGTAAGTGCCATCAACAGAAAAATCTATGCGTTAAACCAATTACAGAGGTTGGTTACCGTATAAAAAGAGGTAAGTAATCCTGTGGTTGAGTCTCAGTTCCGGTAAAGAAGTGATAGCAGACCTCACTGTAGTCTTCACAACAAAGGTGATGCCGTTTAAAGGGAGAGATGCTAAGAAGGAATCACCATAGATATTGAATGTTGGTAATATCTGTATTCCATATATGTCCCGAAATCATATAAAGAATGATAAGTAATCATGTAGTTGAGTCACAGTTCCGGTAAAGAAGTGATATCAGACCTCGCTGTAGTCTTCACAATAAGGATGATGACGTTTAAAGAGAAAGATGCTGAGATGGATTCACCAGAGATATTGAATGTTAATAGTACCTGTATTCCGTATATGTCCCGAAATCCGAGGAGAGAAAAAAAAAAAAAAAAAAAATTAGG
Organism: Xenopus petersii; assembly: GCA_038501925.1. Taxonomy (NCBI): domain Eukaryota; kingdom Metazoa; phylum Chordata; class Amphibia; order Anura; family Pipidae; genus Xenopus; species Xenopus petersii. The sequence goes on from CM076677.1 coordinate 54,664,850, forward strand.
GGGGGGGAGGAACTGAAAAAGATCTCGTAGTTACATTGGCTCACTACTCCGTAGAGTCATAATTGGTATAATGTCTTCCTGTTTCAACCACATTTTGTGGCCTCTGTTTATACTATCCCAGCGTACTAGGTGAATAGGTATTAACAAGGTTAAATGGGACTCAGTCTCCCTCTTTTGTTGTCCTGCGCCTCCTCTTGTCTATCTTCTGGCGGAGGCTGCTGATCCTGAGGTTGTGGACCATAGACATATCTAGCCCATTCAGTAAGATCCGACGGTGGTAGTCCCAAACTACGGAAAAAGTTCTCTCCTTCATCTGGTTCCCTCATGATATGGTTTCTGCCGTTATGTCGAGCTATAAGGGAAAATGGGAATCCCCATTTATATGGGATATTCCTGTCTTTGAGGTGACTGGTTACTTCCTTGAGCAATCTTCTTTGATTAACTGTCGTTGGAGCTAAATCTTGAAATAGTTCTATGTGGTCCTCTTCTATTCTGACATTTTTAATGTCCCGAGCCTTAGTAAGAATCTGGTCTTTAGTCGCGTAATTATGCAGGCAGCATAGGATATCTCTTGGTTTGCCTGTTCTTCCCCCAGCCACTCTATGAAACGGTCTATGGGGATATCAGTGCCTTTGTCGCGGCCCAGTAGCTCGTTAAACAGCTCTATAAGTAATCGTTTAGCTTCAGGAATTTGAATGTCTTCAGGTAAGCCTCTTACCCTAATATTGTGGCGCCTGCTTCTATTTTCAGCGTCCTCTAAGCCCCTGCGCAGGAGAAATATTTGCCTTGCCTGTACAGATAGGGCCGCGCTGTGCATATTGATTTTAGAGTCTGCTTCAGCCTGCTGCGCTTCTATTGTAAGAAGCCGTGTGGAAATAGCCGTTAATTCAGTTTTAATAATTTCAGTTTCGCTACGCTGGGAGTTTTTAATGTCAGATAGTAGCTGTAACAAATCATTTTTAGTAGGCAGATTGGCTAGTATATCAGTTAATCCAACATTTTCCGTGACTTGCCTGTGTGGCGAATCAGTGAGGGAAGACGCCTCATTTTCCTCCGCCATATTGGATTCCTGTTGCGCAGGTTCCTCCTGTTTCTCAAAGAAGTCGGCTATTTCTTTTGGTTTTCTGGGTGCCGACGATTTCTGAGTGGGGAGGGTAGTCGTTGTTCTTGTTAGCTTGCCCATATTGGTCGGTAAAGTCAGGTTATCAGCTGCTTCGCCAAGGTCCGGAGCGGAGAGCCCTTAATACGCGTCCAGTCAGTCCGACATCCGGCCACGCCCCCGGGACCTTTCTCAAGGCAAGTGCAATCATGAAATACCCTCAGGAATCTGCAGAAACACAGCACCAGAATATTTCCTTGACATTATATACAAAAGCAAGAAATTAAAACAAAAATGAAAAATAAGCATAAGATAAAACTTGACGGTACAACTGTGGCAGTAAACATTAAGAAAACTTTACTGATATATTGGAATAATATGTTCTCACTCTTGTGGGTGTGGCACACATGTACAGACACACAAAAACAACTTAGAGTTAACTTACTTGGCAAAAGCTGGAAGAATGCTAGTTTTATTTTCAAGCACAGGCCTATGCCTGTAAATTTCTAACACTTTGGAACCCCTGTCATGACAGTAGTAATAGATCTAAACTGAGAGCTCCACTCATAGGGGCCGTTTATTTTAATGTTGCGTTTTAGCATAATTTTGTTGTGTTTTGTCACATAAATCACAATTGCACTTTAAAAACAAAAACATAAATATGGCAAAAAATTTACACTCTTAAAGGAAAATTTATTTTAAAAGAATTGTTCTTATAGGAACATATTAATATATCATTTTAAAAGCTTCCAGGCAAACTTAACTGTATTGTTCACCTTCCACACACTCTTTAGGCTTAACATACCTTGGTATGGCATATGAGAGTTTTATTACAAAATACATTTTTTAAACAGGAGTGTTCTTCAGAAAAGTACAGTTCTTGCACTAGCAAATAAGCAGCATTTCTTTATATTGACCAGTAGGTATCACTGTTATACCATTCATAAATTATTTTTAGTCTTAAAATATACAGTGAATTTATGTGTAACAAAAGTCAGTTATTTTCAAGGCAAGTGTTTTGATACTTCTACTATAGTCATAAATGGAGAAAGCAAATTATATCTATTTAGCTGTGATAGGTGCAAAGAATAAAAAAATGAAGACCAATAAATGATAACAATCTACATCATTCATAAAAGTTAAAGGGATTCTGTTGCGGGAAAACATTATTAGCGATGGGTGAATTTGTGCCGTTTCGCTTCGGCGAGAAATTTGCTAATTTATTAGGAAAATCGCCGCGAATTTGCACCTGACGAATAAATTAGCCCATCACTACACATTATTTAATAGTGCTACATACAGAATTATGCATTGAAAAACAATTTTTCAAAAGAGGAGGATGAAGCTATATAAATAAAGTTGATAAGAGGGTTCAGAATGGGTGAACTTGAATATTCCATTTCAGAAAAAATAGGATGGGTAACTCTAGTATTGGCAGTTCTGGAGTGAGCTGATCTTTATGAATTGTAGGTAAAGGACCTCAAAAATTGAATTCAGCAATTGATGCTCTTAGAAAGTCTTCCAATGTCTTCTTTTTTTTTGCTTGTACTGGTGCAACTTTAAGCCGGAGCTTAGGGAGCTAAATGCAAGAGTGAAGTCTTGGTGTAGGAAGGAAGTATTGGGTTCCTTAGTGTAGCTGATTTTTTTCCATAGGGTACATCTATATAGCTGTGATGGATTGTACCTCAATGGGGTCTTTATGCTAGAGGTAAGAATGGAGGTTGGAGGAGAGGTGAGCTACAGTATTATGCAGAAACAAGGGTACTCTGTGTAGTGGGATTAGTAAGGGGTAATCAGGAAGTGATGGGGGCATGCAATTTTCCAGCTAAGGAGATACCTCTGTCACAAAGAAAACAGACTTACAGTATACAGTACTAACCATATATCTAATGCTCCATTACGTAATATAAATATCAGAGGGAAAAGTAGCAATATCCACAGTATGCTGGCAAATGCACAGAGCTTCAGGTAATTTAGGAGAACTAGAGTTTATTGTATGTGCTGAAAATATTAAAATTGGTATTACTGAGACCTGGTGGGATAAAACATATAACTGGTCTGTGAATTTAAATGGTTACACCCTTTTTTAGGAGGTAAAGAGAGATTTAAATGTGTGGAGGAGTTTGTCTTTATGCAGCCAGAATTAAAGCTATACACAAAAGTAATAATCAGGGATATTGCTGGTGAGGTTTTGGAGATTTCTGCTGGCCAAATAAAGCATGTGAAAAAAGCTAAAACATAGATGGAAAAGAATAATGCAGTCAAAGGTAATATTGATCCAAAACTATCTAGATAATATGTAAATAGTAAAAAATGAAGCGAGAAGGGATGGGACCCTTATTATCAGAGGGCGGTTAATTGATTGCTGAGAGCAGGAAAAAAGACATTCTGACCTGCTATTTTTGCCTGTCTTCACAACTGAAGAACCAAATATTGAATGCTTCCTTTTTGATAGACCCTTAATCTTAATCTAGCGATGAACTACTGATGCATGGCTTACTCAGTAGAAAATTCAAAAGAGACCTAAACTTGGAAAGGTAAACAAAGGTCTGGGACCAGATTTCTCCTCCAAGTGTACTAAAAGATCTCAGCTCTTTGATTGCTGAACCATTTTGCTTGATTTTTCAGGATTCTTTGTGGTCTGGCATGGCAAATTGAAGTGTTTCCTCAATTCAAAAAGAGATCCGTTCTCTGCCTGAAAACTGTAGGCCTGTTAGTTGATATCTTGTCTACATTGAAAATTATAATACAAGGAGTTTGCGCCAGCATGGTTTTATGTGTAACAGATCTTTCCAAATTCATTAGCTTTTATTAGGAGGTGGTCATGAACCTCAACTTTGAGATGCCAGTGGATGTGATCTATTTAAACTTTGCTAAAGTGTTTGATACAGTACCACATAGAAGGTTAATTGGTAAATTAAGGAATATTGGCCTGGAACATAATTTGTTCTTGGGTAGAGAACTAACTAAAGAATAGTATACAGATTGGTGGTTAATGGACCTTTTTCGCACCAGTGTTGTTAGTGGAGTATCACATGTACAGTACTGTTTTTATTTTTACTGATGATACTAAATTGTGCAAAACTATAACTTCCATGCAGCATGTTGTAGAGCGATGTGACTAAATATAAAGATGGCCAGTGGACTGGAAAATGAAGTTTAATGTTGCTAAATGCAAGGGTATGCAATTTTGTAGAACTAAAATAATATGTACAGAACTTCCCCAAACAACATATAAATATATGGGACCCAGACTTTGCACTTAAAATTACAATTTTATGATTTGGTAGCCATGTTTAGAAAATGAGGCATAAATGCCAATTCAATTATAGGCGCTACCTAAGTATATTATAGTCTAATAGCAGTTGTAAACAAAAATAAGGGATAAAAACTCACAGTTCACCCCAGTCTGAGGGTGCATATAATACAAAACAAAATAAGGTGTGAGCATTCCCAAAAGTAACAAAAAGTTTTAAAAATAAAAAAAATATTTATTAGGACATGTGCTGTGAGAGCCTATGAGTAAGTGCCCCAGTAGACATGAAACACATTAGGTTTTTTTCGTTTTTTTTATGTCCTAATGTTTAAGTATTTTTGGAAATCTTTTCATTACTTTTGGGAATACTCACACCTTTTTTTTGTTTTGAGCCATGTGTAGAAAAACAATTGGAGATTTTGATTGCCACCAGCTTGTGTCCCTTAAAGTGCAATTTGTCATCAATTACATCACATGATAAAAGTCATATAAACTTAATTTTTTATGATTCATTTGGTCTGTTTTTTTCCAAGTAGTATTAGCTTTTAAAAGCTCCTTTTGTAACTATCTCTTCATACCCTGCAATAAATATATGCAACATTAAGGGGCCCATTTACTTAGCTCGAGTGAAGGAATGAATAAAAAAAACTTCGAATTTCAAATGTTTTTTTTGGCTACTTCGACCATCGAATGGGCTACTTCGACCTTCTACTATGACTTCGACTTCAAATCGTTCGACTATTCGACCATTCGATAGTCAAAGTACTGTCTCTTTAAGAAAAAACTTCGACCCCCTAGTTCGCCACCTAAAAGCTACCGAAGTCAATGTTAGCCTATGGGGAAGGAATAGCGCTAAATCCTTCTACTTAAGTAAATTTGCCCCTTAATCTGACACACTATTGGCTGTGTTCCTAAACATTCTTTAAAGGGAAGTTGAACTTTAAATTAATTTTAATTACATAGGCAGTGATATTATGAGACAATATGCAATTGGTCTTCATTTCCTTAGTTTGGAATTTTATCAGCTATTTGGTTGCTAGGGTCCAGTTTACCCTCACAACCCAGCACTGATTTGAATGAAAAACTGGAAGATTAATAGAAGAGGCTCTTAACATGAAAATAAGAAAAAAAAGTAACAATAAAATGGTTATTTGGCTAAATATTGTTTTTGCTGCTGAGGTCTGTGACCCCCCCCCCCCCCCGCAAAGAGAAGAAGAAGTGAAATAATAAAAAAATATAAAACAAATAAAATGTGAAGAGCAGTTGAAAAATTGCTAAGAACACTTAGGGGCACATTTACTTAGGGTCGAATATCGAGGGTTAATCCATCGATCGAACAATTTTCCTTCGATCAAAAAAAGCTAGGAAAGCCTATGGGGACCTTCCCCATAGGCTAACATTGATGCTCCGTAGGTTTTAGGTGGCAAAGTAGGTGGTTGAGTTTTTTTTTAAAGAGACAGTACATATATCGACGATCAAATGGTCAAATAGTCAAATGATTTTTAGTTCAAAACATTAGATTCGAAGTCAAAGGTCGAAGTAGCCAATTCGATGGTCGAATTAGCCAAAAAAATACTTCGAAATTGGAAGTATTTTTTATTCTATTCCTTCACTTGAGCTAAGTAAATGTGCCCCTGCCAGTATATACGTATATACATGAAAATAAATATACATAGTTACATACATTTTGGGCAACACACACAGCCACTCATCTTTGTGCCAAGTTTTTATCACTTGTACAGACTTTCCAACCCATATGAATACTGCTCCAGTTATTGTTCCCATCTCCTTCAGTTTCAGTGCCAAAATAGATATTCTAGGGCCAGATTTTTACTCCATGCACCTTTAGGCAGGGTGGTAATTAGATCCAGCCTGACACACAGGTAGAACCATTTATATGAAACTATAAAACTGTATTACCCATTTGACACTTGACTGTTACTAGCTGGTTATTTGCTAATAATAGAGGACAAAGAAGATGAGGAATGTACCTGAAATAACTGAAAAGCTATGTAAATACATTAAGGGGCACATTTACTAAGCTCGAGTGAAGGATTCGAATGAAAAAAACTTCGAATTTCGAAGTATTTTTTTGGGTACTTCGACCATCGAATAGGCTACTATGACCTTCAACTTCAATTCGAACTAAAAATCGTTTGACTATTCAACCATTTGATACTCAAAGTACCGTCTCTTTAAAAAATAATTCGACTGCATATTTCGGTAGTTTAAACCTACCGAGGTTCAATGTTAGCCTATGGGGACCTTCCCCAGCACTTTTCTAAGTTTTTTTTTGATCTAATAAAAATCGTTAGATTGATCGATTAAAATCCTTCGAATTAATATATATTCGATCTAAGTATTTGCGCTAAAATCCTTTGAATTCAATATTTGAATTAGAAGGATTTTACTTCGAGGGTCGAATTTGAGGGTTTATAAACCCTCGAAATTTGACCCTTGATAAACCCCCCCCCATCTTAGCCTCCAATGTAACAAATAGCAAAACCATTTTAAAGCTTGTGTAAATACATTACATTATAAATAGGGGTTATTATGTGAAGCCAGCATATTTTAGTGTAATCAAGACTACCAGTTAGTAAAGCAAGTGGTTTGCAGTTTTGATGAAGTTGTTTATTGTGAGCTTCATGTTAGTCCCATTCCCAGGGTCTAATTACCATTAACATCAGTAGACAGTAGCACATATAATGAGATACTTGAAAATATATCCAGTAAACGTTGCTACAGATACTAATATTTATTAAATAACACTTCATGGCTTCAGATATTTCCTGTGGCTCCATGACAACAGAATGAACATTTTCCTCAGCTATAATCCCAATTGAGAAGAATAATGAATAAATTATTCTTCTAAGTAGAAATGAAAATAGGGATCTAAAAATAAGCACCAGCTCTGCTTTGTTGACTTTATTAATATTCAAAGTCCCTGGAACTTCAACAGTTGTACAGTTGTAATTACAGTATACCAGAACCACTGACAAAGGATTCAGAGTCAAAATTATTTTATGGCAGAGCAGAATGTGTAAAAGAAATAAATGGCCTTTTATTTAATACATGTTATCTGAAATTGTTTTTCTCAGTTGTGCAGGAGTTGACCTGTGAGGTCTTTTATTCCTATAATTTAATGTTTTACTCTTTACCTCAGACCTAAATGTGTGTATCAATAGCATTTTTGTGTGAAAGAATAGGAAGTAAAATAGTTTCTAAGAAAATGTATGTTATTAAAGATCCACATAAGCATTCGTGAAATTTCCCTTACAGCCTTGGGAAATGTGTTTTGAAAAAAAAATGGCTTCATTGGATGACAGGCAATCAGTCTTTGAAAAATGTAGACTAATTAGATATTCTTTGTCATACTCAGCGACTATTTTCAACAAGAGTAATTTCAAGACTGGCATATTGTCAATTTAAAGTCTGTCTACCGATCTGATGTATGAAGATATTAAAGACCACATAAGAAACATATTAATGTGGAATTGATAACATGAATGGTAATTATTATTAACTATAATTTTACTAAATCCCGAGTAACTATATAGATATATATATTCATTCGATTTTAGTGGTCTTCTAGTTATTAATATTTTCAAAACATAAATTTTTTGTAGTGTTTGGTTTACAGTAGTTTATACTAGTAATGTATTTTTAATACACTTTGGCCATGAACAAATTAATATTAATGTTTCATTAGCAACTTATTATATAATAACTTATATATATAACTTATATAATAACTTACTGCCCTGGTGGTCTAGTGGTGCGGTGGGGACGCCTGCCGCGTCGATTCTCTTCCTCCTGTGTGCCGGTTCCTTAGGGTGCGCGTGGCACGCTGCTTCCCTTTTTATAGGCGCAATGGCGCTGGCGGTGCGCAATGGCACAAAATTCAAAGGGTATTTAAAGGGACAAAATATATTTGCTGATTCCCGTTATAGGATTTGTTCCTGGTGCTGTTAGCTATTGCTATTCTGATCTTTGATCCCCTGCCTGTTCCTGACGATTCTGACCTCTGTATCCTGATCCTTGCCTGATATCCGACTTCGATTCTGCTTAACCCTTCTGATTGACTTCCTGGTTTGACCCTTGCCTGCCTGACTTCGTTTGTACTCTGCCTGCCCCGACCTGGCCTGATCTGACTACGATTCTGTCTAACGCCTTGTACCACGACCTTCTGCCCAAAGACTTTGCTTTACAGTTGTGCCCCTTTGCTTGTTCAGAACCCTTCGCCTTGCACCTTTCATTATAAGACCTGGCGGCATCTGAGTAGCTGAGGGCTCCTCCCGAGGCCAAAGGCAGCTGCTACAGGCAGAAGCACAAGCTGAGACCAGGGTGCTTGGCATCGGTTCTGAATTTAGGGTACCAAACGTGACATTTATATTTTGTGTAGGGAAATCTTAATTTTCTCTTGTTAAAAGAACAATAACACCAATAAATGAAAGTGTATTAAATTTATTAAAATATAATGCACTGTTGGTCTGCACTGGTAAAACTGATTTGTTTGCTTCAGCAACTCTACTACATTTTATATAAACAAGCCGCTGGGTAACAGTGGGGACAGTGAATCAAGATGAAGGAGAAAAGGTACAGGATACACACTGATAACAAATAAGCCCTGTAGTAAACAATGGGATTCTACATAGCTTATTGTTATCTACTACTTGGCTTTTGCTTGATGGCTGCCCCCCTGGCTACATAGTTACATAGTTAAATTGGGTTAAAAAAAGACAAAGTCCATCAAGTTCAACCCCTCCAAATGAAAACCCAGCATCCACACACACACCCCTCTCTACTTTTAATTAAATTCTATATACCTATACTAACTACGCAGCAGCTTGTTTATAAAAACTATTATGTCTTTTTGAAGCAAACACCAGAGTTTTCCCAATGCAGGGTATATGTACATTATTTATTCATTTCTTAAAAACACTTTCATTTTTTGATGTTACTATTCCTTTAAGCTTGAAATAGAGGGGTTTTTTTACATTGAGTTGCTGCACCAAGGTTTTATCAGTCTTCTGATATGTGAGTGATAGCTAACATTGAGGGAGTTATTTATTAGAACTCTAAAAAATACTAAATATAAATGAATTTTTTGAGATTTAATATGCCCCGAAGCTGCTAAAAGTCTGAATCTGGAAATACTCCATCTATTATTATTATTATTATTCATGTAAAAGTCAGTGGCAACTGTCCCTTTAACCATTTGAAGATGTTTTGGGGTCTTTGATGCTGGTTTTTCCTCGAAAACTCAATATATTGGTATTCGGGGGTTTTAAGCCTATAAACTTGAAATATTTGAGGTATTTAAGCATATAAACTTGAGAAAATTTGTGATCGTAAAAACTTGAATTTTTCAAGTTTTTTTATCTGACTTTTTCAAGTTTAATTATTAGTAAATTAGCCAAATTCATTGATGGGAATTAGATTGAGTTTGTTTTTGGTAAAATATGACAAAAAAAATTGTTTTAGTAAATAACCCCCTGACTTTTGAAAAAAATATTGTATATTGGAGTCCTGTTTATTAAAGGTCAAATTTTAGTGGTTTTAGAGGTCTTTGAGACCATAATTAATCTCACAAACTCTAAAACCTTACTTGTCATTACATTTTTTAAATATCTGATTATTAAATATACGAACGAAAAAAGCACAGAATGAGGCACTAAAAATTATGAACATCTCGAAAACTTATACAAATTTGAGTTTTTCAGACAAAATCTGAAAACCTCTAAAATTTTGATTAATTTAAAAAAAAGTCAAAGAGGATCACAGCACTTCCCATTGACTATAGCACCTCCACAACATTTGTTGGCCACTAAAGGCTTTTGTGTTTTTTATTTCCCAAATGTTTGAGCTTTTTAGAAAGATTTGTTAATAAATAGACCCCTTCTTGTAATCTTTTACACTGCAATGTAAGACAACTACAATAGAAAAAAAAAAGTTATCAGAGTTCACCAAACTCAGAACCTTGTCAATATAGAGACAACATCAATTATTTACTCATTCTTTATTGATTTCTAATACAACTACATCTTCATGCTGATGATATTGTTTACCATACCTGGTTTCTATGGTCCCCATTTGGTATGGTTAGCCTAAATTTTGTTAAGGGTCGAATTTCGAATTCACGTGAATTTTTGTAAACTCCCCTAAACTCCCATAAATTAGAAATTCGATTAATCGAAATTTAATAATAAAATCAAATTTGTTAAACTCAAACTAATTTAAACAACCCGGAAACTCAAAATTGAATTTGATTCAAATTATAAAAACTCAATTTGAATTTTGAAAACTTGATTGTCAGGAAGGCTACAAACATCGCCAAATTGATCCCTGGACCTCTCCTATTGACCTATACAGTAATTCGGCAGGTTTTAGATGGCAAATAGTCGAATTTGAGTTTTTTAAGGGCCAGAGTATGATAAATCTCGAAATTAGAATTAAAACTTGAATCCAGTTTGGATAATTCACAATTTGAATTTGAATTGTTCATTATAAAAATAAAAACTACATAGATAGATAGATAGATAGATAGATAGATAGATAGATAGATAGATAGATAGATAGATAGATGATTGGATGTGCAAAATAAAAAAAATGTTTCCAATATAATTAGATTACATTAGCCAAAAATATAATGTATTAAGGCTGGAGTGACTGGATGTCTAACATAATAGCCAGAACACTACTTCCTGATGTGCTAACTAACTATATTAAAAACATTTCTTATTGTGCACATGCTATCTTTTTATCCAGTTTTTATTTTCACTCTGAACTGTTCCTTTAATAAATCTGCCCCTAAATGTACATTCCATTCATTGTGGTTTAAATGAGACTGAAATTAATTTATTTTTAAGGTGCTGCTACCTGTATTTGTGCCACAAACAGCTGTTCTCTGCCAAGCATTTTCCGCATTGTCTCTTTTAAATGACATGGTATAAAGGATGTCTTTTGCACTTCAGCTTTGTTAAAATTATGTTGGTTGTTATATTTATATAGATAATGTTGTACTTAAATTGTACTCATTCACATTCCTACATTCAGCTGGATTAAGCTTTTTTCATTATTGCAGACAATTATTAAAGACATTACATAAAATACATTATTGTCAGAAGCATTTAGCCACATACCTTCTAAAGGGTTTTCCAGATACACAGACCAAAGAAAAAAACATTGAAAATGAATGATTTTTAGACAGTGTGCCATCACAGTATGCCTTTAGAATAAATGCTCATGATAAATAATGATGTAAGACTGGTTCATCACTACCGGTCTAGGGATGTGTTTATATAACTTTTGACTGCACCAATATTGTTTTTCATAGTTGATGTAAAGGTTGAAAAAATGTATGAATGTAATTTCTATCTGTATGTCTATTGTATTGCTTTTACCTTCGCTGTGTTCTCCATTATGGTAGTTTTACAAATGATTCATTGCTTCTGAGGAAACACATACTGGATTTAACAGCACTTATAGCAACTAAATTTAATTTTGGATTTGCATGTGAAGTGATCAAGGGGTTCTCAAAATGATTTTTTCACTTTATATTATGTCTCCTCATGAAACAAAATTGGTATAATTTTAGAATACCTTTTGTAACGAATTACAAAAATTATATTCCTAGGCAGAATAATTTTAATAACCTTGTTGAATGTCTAATTGAGCCAGTTCAATTAAAACCCTTTATTAAAATGTTAAAGAATAATAGCTGTGATATATGAGAGTGACAGAATTGACTGTGGTATGCGGTGAGGACAAGGCAAAGCACTGTCCAATGCTTATTAGACAGTAGTAGAAATGACAGATTAATAAAAATCCTCATATTTGATTACCAGATGAAAAATTGGTGCATGATGGTATGCTGCATAATGTTGTCTGGCTGTTTGGAGGTTTGGAGGCAATTAACTGTCTGTTTTTCTTTTCTGTGTATTTTTTCTCCATGTTCATTATATTTTTGTATTTATGCTAAAAAAATTTTAGTGCATAGGTTTTAGTTCTTCTTTAGTCTGGGCTATATCTTAGATCTATGTCACATACAATGTTTGATCCTCCAGTGGAAAAAATACAGCTTCCAAACAATGGGGCTCATTTATTAACGCAGCGCAGTGCTAAAAAGAGCGCAGTGGCCTGACATTTGCCCAGCGCATGCGAGTATTTAATAATGTAGCGCACGATACCTTAACAGTGCGATTTTGTGCGCTAATGTAGGTGCGACTTGTGAAACTGTGTGAAACTGCGTATCAGCTGTCGCAGTGCTTATAATAAATTGTGCGCACAGGAAGATACCGCAAAGGTAAGGATTAGTTGTGCTCATGTATGAATGCGCTGCTTTAATTAGTTGCGTCACATATTGCGCATATTGCGTTCACTTAGACGCATCTGCATTTGTTTCTGTGCTAATATTTGTTTGGTTGCAAAGGTGTTTAGCCTACCTGATACCCTTAAAGGAACCTTGGTCAATATAAACATGTTGGGTGGAAGGCGTGGTTAATATGCACTTTACAGGGGTTGTTCATCTTTAAGTAAACTTTGAGTTAACAAACATCCCCACCAACAGCAGCACCATTGTATTTGCCAGAACCCAGTTTAGCAGTGTGGCTCTGCTAGCGCAGCTGGGCAGGAATGCGCATTTTGAAGAGCGTTACTATTACGCCACGAAGAGGCAGTCGTAAAAATTGTGGTGCTGTTGCCCGGGTGCAGTTTTGCACATATACAGACGCAAATCTGCGACGGCCGCAGTGCAAGCGCATTGTAGCCACGCCCACAGCCATGCCCCTAACAACCACGGCATAGTTTGCGACATAAATGCCCAATCTTTTGCGCAATACGCATAAACAAAACCATCGCAAAAGCTCTGTGTTATGCGCAATATCACGCAAATATATTAGCGATCACACTCGTGATGTCGCAGACAATCTTTTGCGTCCACTTATGCGCTGCGCTGCGTTAATAAATGAGCCCCAATGTCTTTATCATTTGGTCCAGAGAAGGGAAACTAAGGTGGTAAAAGGTATGGAAAATCTTAGCTATGAGGAAAGACTGGAAAAATTGGTGTTGTTCACACTGGAGAAGAGGCGCTTAAGGGGTGATATGATAAATATGTATACAAATATAAGGGGATCATATAAGTATCTCTCTAATGCTTTATTTATATGCCTTGTCATCTTCCAGGGCAATTATTATAGAGTAGGACATAGTGGGGATATTTTCCACTCACTTACTACATTGGGTTTCCCAACATTTTGGAATAGCATTGTAAATCACATTCATCACAGACCTTTTTAAGAGAACTGATAGGTAAAATCTTTTAAAAACCTTTCGATTTCTCTATAGGCGTAAAAAAAATTTGGACAGAAATTAGAACCCATAGGGTACGGCTAGGACATTGGGTCATGTTTGAATTTCTACCATACTGTAAGTTTCACAGTACAATGTTTGTAGCAAATACTTACAGACAATAATCCAAGTAAATTTCAGAAAAAAAAGTATAAACATTTTTTGACTAAACCAGTTAGATAAGTATCTGCTAGTTGTAACTATATTTGGTAAAACTCTGCAACTGGATTGGTGTCCCCATCAGTTTCTGAAGCTCATTTTATTATTGTGTTTTGTATAAGTTTATAGATAATTTTTTAAATCTGTACAGATGAAGCCACTTGGATTTGTGAGTTAAATGCGTCATGACCCAGGGGTAATTGAAGAAACTGTGTTATCTTAAGTCATCTTAACTCATTTAATGCATTTAACCTTTTCATTAGCATACCAAAGCTCCATTGTTCACAATGGTGAATGCTTTAATTAGATGGGATGTTGTGACACAGTTTTCTGTGTTAAATGAGATAAATGGGATATCTGTGTTTAGTTATTCTGTGTCAAACAGACAAACCAAAGTGGCTGCATCTGTACTTAGGGGCAGATATACTAAAGATTATCTTTTTCATTATTGATAAAGCAAGATGGTAAGCATAAAAATTGCCAGGTTAAATCTTAAGACTGTCCATAGGAAAGTCAACATACTGTACACTGTATCTAAAAAAAATTCCATCCATGAAAGTGATCTTTTGCCTAACAAAGATCATCCAAAACACAACAAAACATCTTTGAGCAATGTGCTGAAGTCAAACACTGAGAGGTCAGGATTGAGAAAAGGGAGCATAGTGATGTTTCAAGTCAGAGAGCTTTACTGCTGAAAAGAAATATTGAGGAGCACTGACCCTTTTAGATGTGCAGTGTAATAAATCAAACAATATTTCATAACTACTGTGTAAAACATTTTGAACATTTTCATTTTTTTTTTGTGCTGTTTAACATGAAACAAATTAAGGAAATAAGAGACTCATATGAAACACTGGAAAACAATTTGAATGAAGGTCATGTTGGTTAAATCATTGAGCTTGCAGAAATGTCATTTTATGGAATTCAGCACACATTGGGACTTGAACTATGAGTAGATTTTTTTTATGTAAGCTTTATTAAGTGCATATTTCATCTGCTATTACAGTTTGTCTGTTATAACAATCATTAATGGCATGCAGTTGATATATTTTGATACATTTACAGCTTACACTGTTTATTTACTGCATAAAAAACAACTGTTTAGAGAGTCATGTTGCCACAATCATATCATCATTATAGTTCCAGTTTTCAGCCAATTAGGAAATCAGTGGGAGATGCAATAGTTAATTAGACTTTCAAAACAAGTTAACTGAAATGCAAAGCACTAACATAAAACAAAGGTTGTTGAAAGCGCATCTGCTATTTCTGGAAATGTGACCTACATCCTCTATTAGCAGAATAAATGTTCTCAATATATTTTCTGTTTGTCATTCAGGGCAAGGTTCCAGTCTTTGTTTTACATAAAAGGTCAGAGCATTATTGACTGTTGTCTTATTTTATATTATATTATATTTTGCATAAAACATAGGCTGTCATTTTACCACTGTAACATTATTGACCCTGAATTAAATGTGTAGGATTTTCAATAGTTAACCTTATTTACCTTCTTCATTCTTCATATTTCATTTAGGATTACCAGTAACACAAACATAAGGAAGTGAGCTCCAGCTTTTATATTTCAAGTGGCTTTTATTAAGATTTTGACCTGAAATATGTTGTGTACCTACTACCTTTCTTATTTTTGTGTAATTGGCTATGTTGCTTTTGGTGCTGCACTTCAGACTTATTTTCATTCAAACTTATTTTCATGTATGTATTAAACAAATGTAAAGTGCTAAGTTGTACTAATTGTAATAGTGCAAAAAAAAGAAAACTGGACACACAGCTACTTGTACCTGATTAGTCAAAATGTGCACAAAGCTTGCACTTCTTCATTCAATTAGAGAGATGCACTACTGCTACAGCAGACTTAAAAGAACAGTAACACCAATAAATGAAAGTGTTTTAAAGTAATGAAAATATCATGTAGTGTTGTGCTGCATTGGTAAAGCTGATCTGTTTCAGAAACACTAATATAGTTCATATAAACAAGCTGCTGTGTAGCAATGGCGGGAATTGAAAAAGGGCTATATGGCACAGGAAAAATAGTGGATAACAGATAACATTACATTCTACAGAGCTTATCTGCTGTGTAACCTGGGCCTTTTCTCCTTGGGATGCCTGCCCCCATTGCTACACAGCAGCTTATTTATATAAACAATAGTAGTGTTTCTGAAGCAAACACAAGTTTTACCAGTGCAGGGCACCATTCCATTATATTTATATTACTTTAAAGCACTTTAATTGTTGATGTTACTGTTCCTTTAAATAATTTTGTTTTTCAACATGACATTTTGGAGTCTGGTGTAATAATGGTGCATTTGTCTAACTGGAAGTAGCTGCACAATTCTGCCAGCACCCAGCAATGATCGAAGATACTACTAGAGTATGCAAGTTACTGAGGCCCATGGACATCAAATATGCCATTTGCACATTATTCAGCTGCCTCACAAGGAGTTCTGAAAATATGCCCGTTCATGTGTTATACACTTCTTTAGCAAGATGCATAAAAAAACAGCTAAGTTGTGCTGGACACAAGTATAAAGAAACTCATATAGATGCAAGCACATTTGTGAATCAGAGGTGCTGGTTTGTGTCCAGTATAGTACTTTGCCTAGGATAGTAAATAAGCCTTAGGGTAATTGTTGAGGAATGTTTTGTCCTACTGTATATTGTAGCAGGTCCCTTAAAATATTTTATACCTTGGATAAATTCTACTTTTCTTTTTCTGTTTTATTTTGCTGGTAGTCTGAATCTGCTTTATGTGAATTATTTTCTTGATGATGTTAATTAATACCATGTAAGAGCAGTTATAATCCACCAGTCAAATTGTAGAAATTTCAAAAGTACTCATGACAAAATGAGATCATGTCAAGTGCTTGGATATGGAGTCTGACATCAAGCAGGAAAGTTCCCCTACAAAAAGAAACATGGGAACCAGCGTCTGATTTTTTGAACACAACTAGACTCCGAGGAGGAATGCTAGGAGAGCTGGGTGAATTTCAGTCAAATATAAAAGTGGGGTCAGGTATCAGGCTGTGGCTGTTGTGGTGCAGGTAGCAGGCAGACAGATTCAGGCCACGGATCTTGAACCAGAAGGCTTATAATATTCAGATTAACAAGCAAGGGTCAGAAACAGTGAAACCAAGCAGGAACAGCAGGCTCTTTAAAGAAGCTCTTTACAGAGTCTTTAGAGCAAAGGTGCAGGTCACTTTGCAATGAAACACAGGCTTTGGTGTCTATTTAATGCCTCTGCTAATGTTCCAGAATGTTTCCCAACATGCACATGTGCCAAAACACAAGAATGAAATGTGTCCACATGAGCATAATCATGTCTTGGCAACAAAGTGCCACAAATTTAGTGCAGATTAGCAGAGGGAATACACATACTATAGAAAGTTTGGTCCGGATAACTCTAAGAATATAGAAAATTATAACTGCATTTAACATTGGGGATTATTAAAGTGTAAATTATTGAAACTGCATTTTAGAAAATGAATGTTGTGAGGCAAGGTTACTATGTGAACAATCTGTCAATCTGTGTTGCTTAGCTTTATACTTGCGTATTACCGATGACCAGATAATCTTTTCTGAAAGTAGGATGGAATTCAGAAATATGTCTTTTACAAACATAATGCCCCAAATATATTTTACCAACAAAATATGAATAGATGAAATTACCTGTTCCACAGATATCGAAACATTTGTAAAGGGAAGAAAACGTTTGACCAACATTTATGATATTGTCATATGTTCTTTTTAGCAATCTATTGTGAAAGTCAAATTATACACTTTGTTCTGTTCAGTTATAGAGCACATAAAGCAATTTGTAATTTGAAACAGAATAATAGCATTAAATAGCATTCCTTATAACTGCAATGAGAGAGTCAAATATCATTTTTAAAGGAGAGGACTTCACTGGAAAGTGAGCTGCTTTTGGACAGATAGTGGGTACAAGGGTGCATTATCATTATTTCTTGTATAATAACACTTTTTACCCATATGTATAGCAGTGAGAGCAAAATTTGCTTCTTCTTATACAAAACTCTTAATGGGTTGGTGGGAGGAAAAGTTATGTGTAGATTGTACCAACGATAATGAGTTGGGCCTAAAGTTTAAACAGTATTTGGATGGAAATTTCATTAACTTTAAACATACTACTATATATCACCATAATGGAAGGATCATCCACACTATTTATGTGAAACCTAATTCGGGTAAGGCTTTGCTACAAGCCACCCTATGCCAGATCTGTTACCATGGGCCAGTTTATGAGACTGCACACATACACAGAGGGTTTATTATTAGAAGTATTATAGAAAAACATCTAGGGGGTTATTTACTAACTTTTTTCTGGTCAGAGTTTTTAAGTGGAAAAACACAAATTTTTCTTACAATTATAAACCTCAATGTTGTTAATGATTTTTTCACGATTTTTTCCGGCACCAGATTTTTTTGAGTAAATTTATGATAAATATGTTAAAAATGTGCTTTTAAGAAAATAGTGAGAATTTTTCTGATTTTAGTTAACCCCCTTAATCTCAGAACTGACTCAATTTTACAGCCTGTTTTAGGTATGTTTATAAGATGCATGATAACCATGCTTGATGCATGATAACCAGCTTGTTCCCAGTAGGATTTGTGTATCTAACAAAATTCTAACTTGTTTTATACCTTAGGCATTTATATAATGGGGAAAAAATTAGTATGAAGGATGCACACAGACAAATTAACTGGTGTAATCAAATACCTCCAGGTAATTTATTGTAATGTATTGTAATTGTAATGTCAATGTAAAGCACACACACACACCATAACTGAACCCCTATAACAATACAATAACAACATCCCTTGGTGTTTACTGGTGTCTGACATCACCTGTTTGTTAACACGAGATTTCGTCCAGAGCCACAATAGGTTGGAGCTCTGCTGTATGTCTTCACATCAGACTTAATGCAATACATATTCAATGTAACCACATCTAATATCATGCGCAACACTGCCTTTAACATCCACACATTCTAAAGAAAGACTTATAATTTGCATATAATATGTGCCAACCATTATGTGGATACAGAGTCCATCTTGCCAACCAAAAATCTTTAAGATACATTCATTAATTTTCATATGTGTAAATCATTTAGTATCTCCATTCAAAATAACATATACATGGCAGAAAGGCACTACTGAAAAAACAGCACATAATGTTTAGTGAAAGCAGATAATATATTGTTTCATCAAATGTCAAATGTCCAACACCAATCATATTCAAGATTTCAAATCTTTGCTCTAGATACTGTACATAGTAATACCTAGTACATAATAATATCTAATCACATAAAAATGACACAAACATGTTTCACAAGTCAGATGTCACTAATAGGAATTAAATCCAAATATATTGAAAACCACTCGTTATCACAGTTCTGAAGTGCCCCAATACATATAGTTAGAGGGTTTTTTTTTTTAAGAAAAAGATCTTTCATAAATTCGCTTTTCTTTATTAAAAAAATAATGATACTCAATATGTTCATTTCTGTTTAGAGATATGCAGTTGCTGAAAATCAGTACACAACTTTAAGTACACTGTTATTTACATGCCGGTGCCTGGGGATGTGTGCTATATTTTTGCTCTCCTTTTTTTTTTATCAACTGTTTATTTATTAAGATCACATAAAGAAAAAGAAGAAATACATAGGTACATATCCATTTTGGGGAGTGCACAGCAATATCATACAATATTACCAGAATATGGTCCGACAGTATTTGTGATAAACATAGAATAGACATAAGAAATTAAATAAATAATAAAAAATAAAAAAAACAACAAAAAAAAAGGAAAAAGAAAAAACATCATGTGGTACAATACGATCCAGTTCGCCCCAGGGAACCGGTATAGCCTCCCAATATTTCCACTTGTGGCTTCATGATGTGGCAACATTACCAGATGCAAGGTAAGTAAGAAAAAAGGGAAATTATTACCAATGTACCCAGTCCCTGTTCCACTAATTACCCCTCGCCAAGCAACTCCTTGTAATAGGAGTTCCACATAAACCAGTCTTCCTCTGCTGCTAGCGAGTTTAGGGCTTCTGTCTGCTCAGATCTCTGGAATATATAATTTACTTATATTTTACTGATTGGTGATGCTTGATATTGATTCCAGTATAAAAAACTCTATCTTTAGAACAGAATGTAATAAAATACACATATTGTAAAGAAAATAAAATAATAAGGTCTAAAGCGAGGGGAATTCAAAATGGAAATAGGTCAATGAAAAAGAGCAGACTTACCGTCATGTCATGTACAATATTACATGCTGTATTGAATATAGATGAACAGAGAGTTCACTTTATAGTTACCAAAATGCCCTTCATAAGTACTGTAAAATAATTGCATTTCCTTTCAAAATTAGGCAATTATTGCAGAATGCGCTTTAAAGAATATATCCATTAACAATAAAGACAGCAAGCATGTGCTCCTGCATAAAAATGGAAGCTTAAAGTACCAATCATGATGGATTTACTGTTTCAACATGCATTCATTGTGCTGATATATAGCCACATGGAGCATTATTCTCTAGAAATAAATACCTGTGTTTTGAAATTATTAATTGCACAGTTTAATAAAAGATTTTATTTATTATACAAATAAATTAAGTGTACTTTAAATATTGTATTTTAATATAGCTGATTTATAGTTGGTACAAGAAACAATTATAAGGTGTTTCAGAGGGAATAGTAGCTATACATACTATCTTAGGAAATTATATATTGCTACAAAATAGCTTATCAAGTACAGGATAAATTATGCTCATAAATTTTGCAGTTTGGTAAACTAACTTGTTTGCCTTTCAAAGCAAGTTTAAACCAAATCTTTTTTTTTTTTTTTACTTATATTTTATTAATAAATTTTTTCAGATAAAAAAAAAAAGCAGAAGTAAGTACATAAGCAAAAAGGAGAGAAAAAAAAAAAAAACAAACAAAAAACAAAAAACATCCAACTACAGTTACAAATACAATACATCACAAAAACAACAACAATACTCATATGATGTCCATTGAAAGGGCTACATATATATGTTCTTATCTGGCCTTTTTCTTTTTTTTTTTTTCATTGTTTTTAATCACTCTTTTCTCTCATTTATGTGTTCTGAAAATTAATCCTATTTTGTCTCCCTTTTTGGTACTGTTTCTTTACAAGGATGTTCTCTCCTGTGAGGTTTCTAAGTATGTATACACTCTTCACCTTTCATTCAAAACCCACATAGCTTTCTAGCCATATTGGCCGCCCGTTTCATCCATCCAATCCCCAATTTATGATTCTTATATGGAAGATGGAAGCAGGAAGAAAAATTGATTCAATAATTTAACTAATTAAATTCCCCAAAAATGTGTGTCTCAAGTTGAATAAATATAGTATGTGCAAATATCAGTTGTTTTAGTGTATGTGTCTAAGTGTGTAATTAGTGGACCGTGAATTTAATACTCAAAAATTAAAATGAGTATTATGCTCCTCTGTATGTGTCATCATGATGGTGTATAATTCTGTGTGAAAATTCATTTATGTGCCCTGTGTCATCTATATTAAATATAGAAAGAATAAATAAATAAAATGTGATGGTAAAGTGCATAGTGTGAATGTGTATCTGGTTACTTACCAAATAAATACTCTCTTATTTATTGTGGGTCCATTATGTTCTGTCCCTCTTGTGTGTATGTGTCATCTTAATAATGTGCAATTCTGTGTAGTAATTCATTTATGTGCCCTGTGCCATCCACACTGGCTATAGTAAGAGAGGGGGGAAGAAAAAAAAAAAAAAAAAACAATTTTTGTATAAATTTCTTGACTGCTGTCATCTCCCATACCCCTGTTTACATATATTATAGGGACGGAGTACTCAGTGGTTATATCCTACGGAGTAGTGATCTTATCAACTAATTTTCCTATTTATTTTTTATGCCTATTACAGTTTTTAATGAGAGGGGCTATTCAATCTATGATGTCCTAGCAAACCCTTCGAGTTCCCATACCGACCATATTTTAAGGTATTGGGGAGTCGTATTTTGTAGGTGGGCTATATTTGCTTCAAAGTGCTTATTGTCATTCACTCTATCTATAATTTCGCCAATACTCGGGCATTCAGGGGATTTCCACTTAGATGCTATCGCTATCCGAGCAGCCATCAAAATTTGGTTTACTAACTTTTGGCTAGATTTTGTTACGCCTACAAGGGGTCTGCCCAACAAAAAGGTAGTTATATCCAGTGGGATTGATCTTGTCAATACTCGATCTAATATTTTCTTAATTTCCATCCATATTGGTTTAATAATTGGGCACTCCCAAAAAATATGAGGCAAAGTGCCTATTTCCCCACAGTCTCTCCAACACTGAGACGTATGTTCCGGGAATAACTTGTGTAATCTATCGGGAGTGTAATACCAGAACATAAGTATCTTATAAATGTGTTCTTTTTGTCTTACACAAGTACACATTTGATTTGCATTACGCCAAATACTTTCCCAATCTTTTTGCGTTAATCGATTTGATGTTTTTAAGTTCCACTTAACCATATACTTATGGTACTCTGTACCTATTATGGATGGATTATTAAGAAGCTTATATATCTTAGAAATAAGACCCTTTTGTGGCAGACCCTTCTTGGCCAACTTTTCAAATGCAGTACTTCCAGCATCTTTTGCGTTGATACAGTATGGATTTAAAAAGTGCCGTAATTGGAAGTACTCAAATTGGTATAAAGTGGTATTTGGAATTAAATTTTTTAGTTCCTGAAAAGTTAGGGGCGCCCAGGTACGTCCGTCCAGCAAGTCTCCTATCGTGAATATACCCGTGCGTCCCCAACGCCTGCAGAAAGATGTACTCAGCCCCGGTAGGAAATTCGGATTTTGTAGATAACTTGAGTTTAGGGAATATTGTGATGTCATCCCCCGTTTATATCGTAATTTATACCAAAGCTTTATAGTAAGCTGCGTAGTCGGCAGCAAGCCCTTTCCTGTCCTATCCTTAATATTAAGTGCCCATATTCGTATATTGATTGGGATTTCCGTTGTCGCTAAATTTTCGATGGTAGCCCATGCACTGGAAGAAACCTGGGTTGACCAGGCCATCACTTGTCTTATTTGCGCTGCCTCGTAATATGTCTGTATACAGGGTACTCCTAGGCCTCCCAAGGCCTTAGGCCCTGTCAGAACCGATTTAGTTATTCTATGGCTTTTTTGTCCCCAAATAAATTTATGAAATATGTTCTGAATCTCTTTCAATGACTTCTTAGGCACCTCTACCGGTAAAGTTTCAAATAAATATAAGAATTTTGGTAAAATATTCATTTTAATTGCCGCGATTCTTCCAAACCAAGATATCGAAGAATGCACCCACTTCGCAAATAATTGCTTAGTTAAATTTATAAGAGGATTGAAATTGGTTTGATAGAGTGATTCATATTTTGTTGTAATTTGAACGCCCAAATAAGTAATTGAGTTCTCTTTCCACCTAAAGTCAAAGTTGGTCTTCAGATTTTGAAGCTCCCCAGCTGGTATATTGAAAGATAAGGCCTCAGATTTTGACAGATTTAATTTATAACCTGAGAACATACTAAATTCTTTTATTAGGGCGTGCAAATTAAACAACGATACAGTTGGATGGATTAATGACAAAATTACATCGTCAGCAAAAAGTGCAATCTTAAACTGATTGGGTCCTAAGGGCACCCCTGATATGCTGGGGTTTTCTCTTATTGCTGCCGCCAATGGTTCAATACTCAATGCGTACAGCAATGGCGAGAGAGGGCAGCCTTGCCTTGTGCCATTTGTTATTAAAATAGGCTTGTCTGATTGACCGGCCAGCTTTAACTGAGTTGAGGGTTGACTATAAAGGTTTTTAAGGGCTTCCAAGAATGGGCCCTTTAAGTTCAAATTAGTAAGCAGAGTAAATAGATAGGTCCAATTTAGCCTATCAAATGCTTTTTCTGCATCAAGGCCCAACACAACAGCCAGGGCGCCTGTTCTATTAAGTATTTCAACAAGATTAATCACCCTTCTTGTGTTATCTCCAGCCTGACGTCCCTCTATGAAACCCACCTGATCTTGGTTTATTAATTTTGGCATTATCGGGGCTAATCTATTGGCCAGAATTTTAGAAAAGAGTTTTAGATCTGAATTTAAGAGGGCTATAGGTCTATAGTTTGTACATTGTGTTGGATCTTTACCTTCTTTGGGTATAAGGGAAAGATAAGATGTCTGAGTGGAACTAGGTATTGGGTCTCCCTGCATATACTGATTAAACAGTTTTACCAAATAAGGGGAAAGAATATGCGAAAACAGTTTATAATAACTATAGGGTAGCCCATCCGGTCCCGGGGTTTTACCTTTTGGCATACCCTTTAGTACCTGTGTTAGCTCCTCCAATGTAATTTCTTTATTTAATAACTGCAGATCTTCCAGCTGAAATTTGGGCAATTTAAGATCTTTTAAAAAATCATTGGTAGAGCCTATAACCATATTATTGTTTAATGGAGTAGATTTCGCTAAATTATATAAAGTGTAATAGTATTCATGAAACCGAGCCCCAATTAATACTGGATCATATGTAAGCTGGCCTTCTTTTGTTTGAATTGCATTAATACGGGCCGATGCTTGTTGACCTTTGAGCCTCCTCGCTAATAAAGTGTGCTGTCTATCTCCTTTTTCGTAGAAGGTCTGCTTTGTCCAAATTATAGCTTTAGAGGCCTCAGCTTTTTTGATGTTTGCTAGATCCTTCCTTAAACTTATAATTTGCTTCAAAATTGATTCCGCCCCGCATAGATTGTACTGTGATTCTAGATCTCTAAGTTTCCTATGCAAAGAAAAGTAGCTCTCTACTTTCTCTTTCCGTTTACTAGTGGTCAATGCAATAAAATGGCCCCTTATTGTAGCCTTGTGTGCTTCCCATAAGGTGGTCAGACTATGCACCGATCCCTCATTCAGCTGGAAATATTCCTTTAAACTCAATATATCAGTATCAGTATATTTCAGTGGAATATTTCAAACGTAAAGCTGCTTGTGAAATAAAAAAATTATCAATACGCAAATGAACTTTATGTACTGATGAAAAAAAAGTATACTGCTTTTCCTTCGGGTGGTTAATACGCCAGGAATCAAACCAGTGTGTCTGTCGCATCAGCTTCCTAAAGTTACATGACCTCAAGTGTGCCCGTTTATCTGGAGAAGGGTGAGAGCGGTCTACCTCCTGGGAAAAGACCATGTTGAAATCCCCTCCTATTACCCCATATATAGACTCTGACTGCTCAATTTTAGCTATCATCCTTCTCAAAAAACGGAGCTGATGTTTATTAGGTGAGTAAATATTTAAAAGGGCTACTGGTCTGTTTGCATAATTGCCCACTAACAGTAAGTAATGGCCCTTAGGGTCACTAATAGTTTGCTCAACTTTTAATGGGCAATCCTTGTGAATGAGAGTAGCTACCCCTGCCTTTTTATTGGGCCCTGAGGCATAATATACTATTGGATAGTATTTAGAATATAACCGCGTATTTCCGTTAGCTACCAGGTGCGTCTCCTGCAAGAAAGCAATATCTGCTTTTAAAGCTTTAATTTCTTTCATTGCAAGATATCGTTTAGTTACACTATTAAGTCCTTTTACATTAATAGATACTATCTTAGCCATATTTTAGGTTAATCATATATAGCTTAAATTGAACTAGCTTACATATCTTATACAGGGATTGAGACTTATATATTAGTAACCTGATTGTGCACCCAGTATGCTTCGTAGCTTGGCTCAACAATAGGACACCCGTATATGAAGGAATTATTAACAAAGGAATTTCCCAGCTTGCTTGGACATCTAGAGTTGTTGTACCTTTAACAAAAAAAAAAACATACACACTCTTTACATAAACACTCAGGTACCAAGGCCATGCACCCTTCAATAGAAGGGTTCCTCTTGATGTTCCATATTGTCTACCAATGAGACCCTGTAGCCTCGTACCTAGAAAGGAAAAAAACAAAAGAAAAAAAACAAAAGAGAATAGAAAAAAGACTGTTATGTCTATATTTTGGCTAAGGTTCACAGACCTAAGCCTAAGGGGAGCAAACATAAGATACTCCCCCCCCCCAATGATTGTAAAAAAAGGGGAATGGGGGTAACCAGTTCGGACACCATGTGGTCATTGAAGATATTATATAACATTCCAAAGAAAGCATCAATATTTTGAGTCTTCATACTGTTCCAAATAGTCCCGCAAAGAATGCCATAGATAATATACCTTCATATATTCCTGTTTAAGCCTTTTATAGTTCAAAGGGGATAAATGTAAGCTTGAGAACCGAGTGTCCGAATAACGTTAGAGCTAAAGCAAATCTTTTTCTCTGATAACGTTACTTTTTTATCTTTACATAGAGGCTTTTCCCCCGCAACATATTATTCTTAGATAGACTTCATCTTATTGCCATCAACGCCCAAGGTTCTGAGAAATTTAGTGCCGTCCGATACATTTTGTAAAATATGTAAGTGTCCAGAGCGGTTCACCATCAATTTAAATGGGTGGCCCCACTTGTAAAGAATATTTTGCTCTCTCAACTTCTGGGTGATAGGCCGAAGCTCCCTCCGTTTAGCCAGAGTGATGGAAGACAGATCTGCAAAAATCTGAATCCTGCTTTTCCGAAAGTCTATCGATTTAAGTAATCTCGACTTTATTAGGAGGGCCTCTTTGGCCTGATAATGGTGAAAGCAAACCACAATATCTCTCGGGGGTTTTATAGCAGGAGGCTTTGGGCCTAATGAGCGGTGGGCCCTATCCATCCGCCATTTCTCTTCTGGAAGATCCGGGCATACAACTTTAAAGAAATCTAGGAGGTAGTTAGGAATTGCATCTATGCCAATCTCTTCTGGCACTCCCCTGATTCTTAAATTTTGCCTGCGAGATCTGTTCTCTAAGTCTTCGCATGTATTTTTCAGTTGTGCCAATTCTTCCCTAAGGGAGGAATTATCCCCCTCCAAAGTTGATACTTTCTTAGCCATAGTTTCTATAGTTGTCTCCAATTTGTCTGTACGGTCTCCTATTTCTGTTATATCTCTTTGAATTTCCTTAAGCGCTCCAGCTACTGCCTCAGAAACTGTCTGTGTTATCGTTTCTATTAAAGACACCTGCATTAATTGCAATTGCTCACTTAAAGTTTGTATAGTCACTGGTGTGTCTGTAGATGTACTCATTTGACTATGGGGTTGCATATCATGTTGCATATCATGTTGCGAGTGTAATAAAATTGGTGAGCTTAAACTACTCACCGAGGCATTGGGGGAGATGCCAGCAATCACCGGAGTCATTGGAGACATTGCACCTTCTGGTTCTTTGCCTCCATCTTGTTGGAGCGTGTGTTTGTGCTGCTGAGGTGTTTTCTGAAGGTAGGGGGACATAGTAGCTTGCTGCTCCCGTGGTTTTCTCCTCCCCATATCGGCAGGTATCCGACCAGCACTCCTCCAGATTCTCTGATCCACCAAGGCACAGCGCGTCTACTCCACCACCGATCCCAGGCAGACCTTTCCCCAGCTGTAGTCCCACCTCACAATAGAGCCCCAACTGGCCTCTGGCGTGAGTAACTCTCTGCCAGACAAGCAGGCGCAGGCCCTCCACCGCCACTACTCGCCTCCCTCGGCTTCTCCGACTTCCAGGGAAGACCCGCAGTTTACCCGCAGTTTATCGGGCCAAATCATCAACTGCGACAGCACGCCGCTATTGGCTAAGCCTGCCTCTCCTGTTGCTCGGCGCCAAGCATTTGACGCCGAGCGCTTGCCAGGCCCTCCGAAGGAGCCCCCGCAGTCCTCCGACTCAGCGCCCCAGCGGTCTCTGCGGTACCACCGACCAGGTAATATTACCCTGGGGATCCAAAGCTCCTTACCGGACGCTCCCAAGTAGCGTACACTGGCTTTCTCGACGGAGCTGCTAGCTCAAGCAGCCATCTCCACACAGCGCCAAGCCACACCCCCCCGTTTAAACCAAATCTTAGTTTAACGTATGTACCACACTATGCTTTTATTGCAATTTATTTATTAATTAGTTAACACATTGAGGCATATTTATCAAGGGTCGAATTTTGAATTGATAAAACTTCGAAATTCGAATTCAAAAAGACCAACCGAAATTAAGTCATAATTTGTTTTGGTCCAATGGGTCCATTTTCGATCAAGTAGGTCTGTATTCAGCCGAATTCGAATCATATGAATCAAAGGAATAGCACGTTCGATCGAATTCGATTCAAAGTTTTTCCCAAAAAAATTTAGAATTTTCAAAGTGCACCAATTGACTCCAAATAGGTCATAGGAGGTCCCCCATAGGGAAATGGTCGAATTTTTAAAGAGACAGTACATGATAAATTTCAATATTCAAATTTTTTTAATTTTTTTCAAATTCAAATTGAATTTCGACTATTCCCTAGTCAAAGTACACAAAAAATAGCTCGAAACTCGATTTTTTTTTCATTTGAATATTCACCTCGACCTTGGATAAATCTGCCCCTTTGTTTCTGTAATGACCTATATATTTATTTTAAATAGCCACAATATCTGTGATATTGCATTTTTAGTTGCAAAGGTTTACCTTTCTTTTTTTAGTTAGAATTATTTGGTAGATAGTAATTGTGTAGCTCCTGTGGAAGAGGAAAGCAAGGCATATAAAAGACCATCCCTGAGATATAAATGTTTAAGGCAGCAGAGAAGTCTTTGCTCACAATTTTTCTGCAGGAAGTGAAATCTTGACATACAGATCATAGGATATATAGCGAGGATCATACCTTAGCATAGCACATAGCAAGGTTTTTTCATGGAGTATCAGCCATGGCATTCTCTTTCAAGCTTTCCAGTCCTGCACACAAGACAAAGGAACACAGCTGCGGTACAGCATGTGAGCTGCAGAGAAAACATCAGTAGCAAGTTGATGAATTTTCCAGGCCAAAAACAGTTCTGAAGGGACCTAAGTAATCTGTCAGCATAGTTCAAAATTCAAGAACCAATTATATTATATTTTTATAAATCATACTATATTTTTAAAATTATAGTAGTCCTTCCAGATTAAATTACCTATTTACGACACTGGAACAATTTGTTCCAGCACAGTAGGAAAAATGTCGTATTCATTCATCTTCACCTCATTAAAATGAATGTAATTGCTAAAATTAGTCAAACACTGATGAACTGACATAGGTATCTTTGTTGTTAAATGTGTCAATTCCAAACATATGTTCCACCATTAGGCATTTTCTTATTATCCTTTGTCTGTATTTTCATTGATCTATCCAAATTGGTATGTAAATGAAACTGATCGTATTTAAATATTTTTCAATTTAAACTTTACAGATTGTCTATCATGTTTGGTAATTAATTGACTGTTATTTATTGAAACTGTGGTGAAGGGAAATTGTAGTGCTGTAATTTACAAATAAGTGTCAGATATTTGTAGATTATATAACTTTTGATCACCTTTAATATTTAAGTAACCAATAGAGGGCATTCTGATGTTAGGCTATAAATATGTTGTTCACATCTAGATTAAGTAGCTTGGGAAAATGGCTAAGAGGTCTGAAACATTTCTGCTGTTCATGTCAAAGACACTTTTTTAAATATGAGATTATGCCCTGGCTGGTGGGTTTCCTGCTGGGGACACTATGCCCACTCACTCATGTTGGGCCATAGTTGCCCATGCTAATTACCTTGCTCAACTTAAACTCCTAGAGCTTACTATTACATCCACTAGGCCTCACGCTACCTCTCCTGGGAGCATTACACATTCCACTTACTTGCTGAAACCTTCCCTTTTATAACTTGCTATTCTCTGCCCTCTGGGGACTTTCCCACACAACTCTACCACCACCCCCAGTGGCCAAATGGTTAATGCATATTAACCATTGATTACTAACTTATATTAATCAATTAACATTTCACCCTACCTTTTTAAAAATCACGTCCTCGTGCCTGCCAGTATAAACTCTTAAAGGATGATTTATGACAGTTGGATTGGGTTTCTACTAATTTATCAAAGCATTTCCCCAATTCCTATACTATTTTTTTCTTCTTATCTTTTCATGCTTAGTTTTCAAGATATAATATGAGTAAAGTATGTAATGGAAAAATGATATGCCAATTTTTTTTCATTGTATTGTAATATAACCACATAATACATTTTAGTACATGGGGCCAGTTGCTTCTGCCTCTCAGCACAAGAAATCTTTGCGGAAGCCCCATATGGGTTTACAAGTATCACGGGTCTTCATGTTAAAAAAAAACACCTTGTCATTCTTTGTTATTTTACCTGAATGGGCTTGAAACTAATACAAACTTTGGCACCTAAAAGCTTGAAAAGTTTTTCTTCATTTGAAAAGCCCATTTGGGTAAACTAACAAAGAATGCCAAGGTTTTTTTCCAGCACAAAACCACAAGAGATTAGTAAACTCACATGTGGTTTCCTTAAAATCTTAAATTGGCCCCTTAATTTAATAAAAAGGCAATCAACTGAATACAGATAATACTATCACAGTAACCTCACATAATTACACCTCTGTGTGTTTCAGATGTCACCTCTCTGAAGAGTTACAATGTGCCATTGTGATTGGATTAGTGGAAGAGTTTATATGCCAAAAACGTCCCATACCAGTCAGTTGAACTGAAAAAGGTTCTTGGATGAGTAGTGAAATGTCTTCAATAATTACTCAGCAAGTCCAGTTGTTTTAGAATTACCTATACTAGATATACAGTACTATGACCTGGATGAATAAAAATCTTCATAATCATATATTATTCTTAGAAGGCTGTCAGTAAGGCAATTCCAAGAATGAAACTATACATTTATTTTCATCTTGTATGTTTCAGATGTGACTGTTTTGGTTCTATCATCTTTACAGCAATATAGCAGTAATACCACACTTATGGCAAGGAACAGAAATATTCCCACTGCTGATTTTAATATTTTTTGCCATTACTGTTATAAATTCATACACATGAAGTTAGAGATTGTGTAAAGAAAACATTATATAGGTTGCAAAAGTCCTGACAAAAATAACTGCCTTTAAAATAGTTTTGTTCTCCAAAATAAATTCATAAATGTGCCTACAGCAATTAACAGCATGGCCTTTCCAAATTTAAATATACCCAAACAGTGCCCTTGCTCATGGTATTATTTGTCATGCTGTTAAAAACAAACTGGAGCTTAATTATATTCTTCTGTGGAGTATCTTTGAAATAACCCAGGATGAAGAGATGCAGACTGATGAAAGAGTGTCTCCAATGAATTTTTCTGCAGAGAATTACAAATAGCTTGTCTGAGCAAAGCTCAGGTAACAATTATGAACTGGAAATGATTAATTGTATCCTTAACAGCACTGCAACAAACCCCATATATTTTAATATGAGGCACGGTACCATTTCCAGGTTCTTTTCCTATAACCAGCATATCGTTATTTAATCATTCTCATCTTTCATAATGTAATATTGTAGCAAGTGCTTTCACACTTCAAGAAAAAGTGTACTTTAATAATCAGCTGGTTCACATGCTTTATGTGTAGATTTAAATAAAACCAATACAATCTACAAAGTATATTTTAGTAAAACGACATATAATTGGCAAACACATAACAAGTGATAAGAGAAATATGAAATGTTTGCAGACATAGGAAATATGATCTGTTCATTTACACACTGGACCCCAATAAGAATATAGCTGGAAAACTAGGGGAAAAAAACAAAAATTGCGTTTATGGACTTATTTCAGGTTATGGTTCATTACATATTTTTGCTGTTTCTAATTCATTGGTTGAATACTCAGCCCTGCTGACCTTGAAATTTTGATGCTGTAATTGGCTGCAGGGTGGTCTGCTGCTAGCCACACACCCATTCATTTCTCCTACAATTAAATCCATTTTCAAGTAATGATTAGTATAGTATGGTAATCCAAGGTGGATAACTAGTCCAAATGACAACAGATGAAAGCTTATTTATTGAAGGTTGGCTTTTAGAGGTTTTTGAAACCATTATTAAACTCAAACTGTAAAACCACAACTGTGATTGAATTTATTAAAAGCTTTGATTACAAAAAGTATGAATGAAAGTAAAATGAAATTTTGCCTGCTTGTTGGAAGCAATATCCCCCCCCCCCCCGTGAACAGCTAACATTTCTAAGAAATGCTTACATTTATGTTAAAGGAACAGTAACACCAAAAATTAAAGTAATGAAAATATCATGTACTGTTGCCCTGCACTGGTAAAACTGATCTGTTTGCTTCAGACACACTACTATAGTTCATATAAACAAGCTGCTGTGTAGCAATGGCAGAAATTGAAAAAAGTCTATATGGCATAGAATAAATAGTGTATAACAGATAACATTATGTTCTACAGAGATTATTTGCTATCAACTGTGTAACTTGAGCCTTTTCTCCTTTGAATGGCTGCCCCCACACAGCAGCTTATTTATATAAACAATAGTAGTGTTTCTGAAGCAAACATAGCAGTTTTACCAGTGCAGGGCAACACTTCATTATATTTTTATCAATTTGAAACACTTTAATTTTTTGATGTTACTGTTCCAACATAATCAGCTCCATAATCAGTTTGTGGCCGCCATATAATTTCCTCAAACGTCATTGTTAGCGTTAAAATGATGTTTCTGTTCATGCGTGCTCATTTGCCTTCTGCTTGTCTTGATTTGTAACTGGCTCTTGTGCGCTGATGATTTGTGCATTGGAGGACATACACAAACGTGCATAATTCAGACCATGGCGTCTATGCATGCGGGTGTTGAAGAGGACAAGCTGCAGAAAGCTGTTTGTTTCGTAGCGAGCTGCTGGGGATGCATGGACATGGGAGAAGATTTGGACTTGCTTAAGCTCCATATTTGATATGCCCTTTTAGGTGAAATGTATTCATTTTCAGAGTTTCCTTGTCCTTTAATAAATCTCTAATTGTTAGAGCTTTTTAGAAAAATAGGAAAAACACAGATTTTTTTTAAATTTGTATATAAAAATTTAATTTAATTGTTAGTAAATGGACCCCAAAGAGTTATGATGTTGTTCATAAAGATAAGCAAAATTCACCATCCAGTCAATGCTAGTTATACCATAGCTAAAACATTCTAGACATTTTATATTTCTCTCCCAGAAGTATATTTGCTAGTGGATATATCAGAAATGGTCAAAAGATTTTAAAGATCTGAAAATGTTTGTCAATCCTATTACAATAAATGTTATTTTGACAGTTGCTAATTGCTACGCTGTTGTACATGACCATATTTTGTTTCCAACCAAATCTATCAATGTAAAAAAAAAGAGCAATTATATTGTATGAAGAGTTTTATTGCAGAAATATGTATGGGTTATAGTGCCTATTGCCATTTTAAGGAGGTGAAGTTTAAGGGGGTTATTTATTTGTCCAATTTTCTTCTGATTGTACTTTTAAAGGGGAAAAACATTTTTTTGGTGAAAAAAACCCCAAATTTTTCGTGATTTATAAAACCCTGATGGTGTTAAAAGTCAGAATAAAAAAGTGCTCCCACTCAGACCTGTCGAGTTCATGTAGAAGTCAATGGCAGATGTCCCGAAGATAACTTGATGTGTGCTAGGTTGCGGTAATCGGGCTGCAAATCCAAATAAATTGCAGTATTCATGCGTCAAATCCGAAAAAGTTGTGGTATTCTATTTTTTCCACAATTACATCAAGTTTTTTCTGCACAGAAATTTTTGGGAAGCTTATTAACAGGCGGAAAAAGTTCTCTGTAAAATTGTGAGAACTTTTCAGATTTTGATAAATAACCCCACTAAGGTGTATATTTATCAAAGAGTGAAGTTAGAGATCACCACAATCCTCCAAAGTGAAATTCTGCCACACTCTATTCATTTCTATGGGATTTTGAAAGGCATATTTATCAAAGGATGAACTTTCACCCATTGATAAATACTCTTTTAAAAATCCCATAGAAATGCATGAGTGGCAGAAGAATTTCACTCTAGAGGATTGTGGTGATCTCTAACTTTTTGACAAATATGCCCCATAATCTGTTGCAAGAATTTTTAACCCTGTATAGTTAAAAGCAGGGTAACAGGCTATTAGAAAAAATGCAGCAAAAAGATATGTTTATAATAAAGGTGTATACTTCATATTTGATGCATGGGCCTAAATGTAAAGTGACCATTTAGAGAGTTTAGATATAAGTGTGTACTAAAGTCTGCTTAATATGATTATGCACCTCCATATCTGTACAGGTTTCCTATTAGCTTGCTCTGACAGACACTCAGAGATTATGCTTCCCTTTTCTCTAGCAATGATTTTTCAGTTTGCATACAAATAAGTGTACTGTTATGTCATTTTCACAGCTTTTGTGATTTGTGTGTTTTTTGTAAGCTTTACACGCTTTAGTACTGTAAATATAAGGCTTTTATATTTCAACAGTAATGTACATAAACTGTCAATTAATTCCAAATATATTTGTGCAAATATTTGTGCTGCTCTCTTCACCAGCTAGTCTTGTTTTTCAGCATCTGGAACTTGAGTTATGATAATAATATATTAACATCATGCTTATAAAGATTGACAAATGCTTATGTCATCAATTTGTGTTTGTGTAACAACAGGGGGCACATTTACTAAGGGTTGAATATCAAGGGTTAATAAACCCCTGGAATTCGACCCTCAAAGTAAAATCCTACAAATATCGAATTTGTAGGATTTACCGCAAATCCTACGATCGTACGATCGAAGGAAAAATCGTTCCATCAAACGATGAAATCTTTCGAATCGAACAATTCGAAGGATTTTAATTGACCAATCGAAGGATTTTCCTTCAATCAAAAAGACCTTAGAAAAGTAATGGGGAAGGTCCCCATAGGCTAACATTGTACCTCGATAGGTTTAAACTACCGAAGTAGGTAGTTGAAGTTTTTTTTAAAGAGACAGTACTTCGACTATCGAATGGTCGAATTGTCAAATGATTTTTAGTTCGAATTGAAGTCGTAGTCGAAGGTCATAGTAGCCTATTTGATTGTCAAAGTACCCAAAAAAATGTTTAAATTCGAAGTTCTTTTACTTCGAATCCTTCACTCGAGCTTAGTAAATGTGCCCCCAGGTATTTTGTTATATGTAAATTATGCTTTTCTTTTATGAGGTATTATGTAAGAGACACAGCTGCAGTATTACCAAATCTCAAAGACCCACCAACAGGATATTATACCCATGAAAAAAAAAAAAGTAAAATATAGTCTTGATTTCATATAATGCTAACACCTCTCAATTCATCTGGAAAAATGCAGTCGTGTAATGTACTATTTCCAACTTCCAAAATAAATAAATGACAGTATCAACTGAACCTCTAAATAGTTCTAAAAAAAGATGTCATTGTGTCTGAATCAATCTTCTTGAGAATTCAAGGATTAATGGTATAAAGTTAATCTTTTGTGCTTCTAAAAATCTCAGGGCCTTGGGGATGTCTTTACTGTTAGTCAAATGCTTGTTTCAGTTCAATGGTCTATTGACTTCTACTCAGATGTAGATGCAAATCCCAAGTGTGTGATGCATCATGATCTAATCTGTCAGTAAACTGTAGCATGGGCCTTACTAGACATATACTATGATTTACATACAGTCCAAGTGTTTTAATCCAATTAAAGTTATGGTTGACAGCACAAAAAGTTTAATTTCTATAAGTTTTTGATATGTAAAAATCACTTATTGAGTTGCCAGTTTAAGTAAATTCCACGGTAGAGAATGCTTGTAGAGAAATATGAAAGAAAACACTATTCTCATATAGGGATGAGACCTATCATCCAGAATCGTTTATATCATTGTTTAAAGCAGCTGGTTATCTCCAGAATGTGGTTTAGACCGAGCGCTGGGACATAGCAGGTGGTCTGCATCTTATTGTGGGTTAGACCAAGTGCTGGGGTGTTTTATTTGTGTTTTGTGTACAAAATGTAGCCAAATATTGCCTATAACTGCCATTCAGCCTTTAAAATAGGAAATGCTTTATAGATACATGCTATGATTAAAAGCCCCCTGCTTTCTCACTAGAGCCTCTGAGTTAAGGGACAGTGGGATTCTTCAGAACCTTTGCAGAAGAAACAACAATAGCAAGAGGCCCAGAGGAGTTTCTGCACCTTACCAGATAGCAGTGACTAGACAGCAGGATGGAAACTCCAGACAGAGCCTTGACAGCTTTCAGCTGAGGGACATAATTAGCTTATTAAGATGCAGACTTCCCAGTGTACTGAATGTTTCAAACACAGTGGATACTGAAAAATCATACTCACCAGATTCAGGTACCACCACAGAGAGATTCACCAGCCATTACTTAAAGTACCTTGTGTAACAAGAGCAAATATAACTGTGTTTTGCACAGGGGACTCAGGCTCACACCCTAAGACTTCAGATAATACAAGAAGTCAGAAGAACACATGCACCTTACCAGATAGCTCAGGATTGTCGGCAGGAATACTTTAGTCAGGTGGAACACTGCTTGTTAGGAGCAGACTCATAAGAAATGAGGTGCCATACTGTTTCAGCAGTGCAAACCTCTAACCACTGCTGGAAGTACCTTGTAACATGAGCAAATATAACCTCTGTGTCTGCACAGAGGATATAAGTTTACCAATATGAAATTTAAAATATAAAATAGCAAAGAGGCCGAAAGGAACATCTGCACCTTACAAGATAGTGACTAGTCAGCAGAATGGAAACTCCAGCCAAAGCCCTGATAGCGTTCAGCTGAGGGACATAGTTAGCTAAGTAGCATGCAGACTTCCCAGTGCACTGAACATTTTAAACACTCAGTGGATACTGAAGAATCATACTCACCAGCTTCAGGCTTTTCTAACTAGCCCATATCCATACCAATGGCCCCTTGGCAGAAGTTCTGTAAAGCCTCACGTAACTCAGAAGAAAAGGGGGAGGCTAAGAAAAGCTCACAGGTAACAATGTGGGAAGCCCACACCTGTATTTCTTCCCAAAAAGCAGTAGATTGAATCTTGTGCCTCTCTGGACATATAGCGGGGGGGGGCTATTTTAACACAGGGCTAGGACCATGGGTATACCCACATCTGCATTTCTTCGCAATAAGTGATTATTTACAGACTATGCATTTTGGGGCATCAGGTAATTTATTTTCCATTAGCTGGGAATCATAAATCTGTGTCTACACAGAGGTAAAAAATAAACAAAAAATTCAAAAGAAAAAACAAAAAACTGTGTTTGACTTCTATCAAAATTCACCAAAAAAAGAGTGATTAGGGAGATCCTACCCCCCTGTCCAGTAGGACAAGACATAACTGTGGTGAGGAGGAAGTCATGATTAAAAATTATAGGTCATGATTAATTGTGATTGGCTATGTTATAGGTCCTACCTCCAGGTCTGGGAGGGGCAATACTGCCTGGGTGTACTGACATGGAGGGACGCAGAAGAAAACACTTTTCTCATATAGGGATGAGACCTATCATCCAAAATCGTTTATATCATCTTTTAAAGCAGCTGGTTATCTCCAGAATGTGGGTTAGACCAAGTGCTGGCACATAGCAGGTGGTCTGCATCTTATTGTGGGTTAGACCGAGAGCTGGGGAGTTTTCTTGAGTTTCGTGTACAAAATGTAGCCAAATATTGCCTACAGCTGCCATTCAGCCTTTAAAATAGGAAATGATTTACAGATATATGCTAATGGGCAGGGGGCTTAAAAGCGCACTGCTTTCTCACTAGAGCCTCTAACAAGAGCAAATATAACTGTGTTTTGCACCATACAACTTTTTTTGAAAATTACCTTCAAAAATGCTCACAGTAAAAGTTGTTTGATGTATTGCCCATTTATGATAAATTGACTCAGTAATAATAGAACCAGATTATGTTTCTGTTGCAAGGCCTGATTTACTACACAAGTTTAAAATTCAGAAAAGCATTCACTAAAAAGCTGTTTATGTACATGGTCTTACTTGGACCTTGTACTAAAATGTTAGATGCACCTTTTTTGCTGTATAATTTCCTAAACAGTGCTGGACAAAATAGCAACAGCACCCAAGGCCAGCCCCTGCCCTCGATTCCCCCCCCCCAACCCTTGTCACCTCTTCCTTACATTCCTTAAGTTATGGTGATCCAAATTACAGAAAGATCTGGAAACCTCGGGTCCCAAGAATACTGGATAATAGATCCCGTACCTATTTTTTAATTAGTGCACTTTAATTAAACTGCTATGTTTATTATTATTTTTTGCATCTGGATATAAGGATGCTGCTGTTTTTAGGCTATGTACTGAAATAAACCTTTTGAATGTATTTTTACTGTTAGGTCTTAATTTGTTGTTGTATCAACCAAACTGGTCAGATTAAATGACTTCCTTAGATTTCCTTTCATATATCTGAATTGTTGTATCAGACCGTTGACAGCTTAACTCCTTTTTCTAACTGCAAACCAGTAATCTTTACTGCAATTCCTTGATTGTCCTAAAGTAAAAAAAAAAAAGAGAAATACAATAATAGCCAAGTTGTTTAAATGGAAAGTCTTCATCAATTAAAGCAACAATTACTGCATTCAATTGCAATTACATTTACAAATTACATTAAAAACATCCCATGCAGAAACCTCCTAAACACATGAAGGTCATTTTCCAGAGAATCCTAATTAAGCAAACAATTCTTGTATTTTTACTGATATACTTTTTTTTGTAATAACAGTACCTTTTACTTGATGGTAAGTAAGCTGCATACATTCCTGTTGATTGAAGACCATTCCTCAAGGGTTTGAATTGGGAACTGCTTAGAATGACTGGGATTTTTGATAGTTGCACTTGACCTCATACTCTGAATTTCAGATTTCAAGTAATGCAGATTCTGGTGTACAGAGCCTACCAGGTAGATCAGATCAAAGGACCAGTAATATGAAAAAGTGAAAATATTCCTTTTACAGTTAAAATTTGTATATGTTTGTATCTGATCCAGCACCTAAAAAATCCTGTTAACTAATGTCTTAATAAATATACTTTTATAAGAACATTTTTTTGTCTGTAATCCTGTAGGGAGCCATTAATGACATTTCATGTTTATCTTCTATGTAACCTGTTTCTCTTCTCCTATTTTTTTTTTATTAGATCCCGCATGACTTCACAGCAAATATTTATATGAAATATAGTAGCCTTTTTGAATTGAACACATACCATTTTTTACTAGTGCATCATAACATTTCATTTGTTTTTCATTACTTTACATCACTTTTGTTTTTTGGTGTTACTGTGCCTTTAACATTACAGACCTTATATCGGACTACTATACAAACAACTATACAAACATAAATGGTAATCTAAAGATGGCTTTAGATACAAATCCTCACTTCTCAGTGTGGAAACCTCACTTAAAAACTTCTGCTGAAATAATAAGGGCATTGGCATTTTCCTTGCTTGGCCTATCTTAAAAAACAGCTGCTGGCCATAGACCAGATTTAACCTGCATGAAGCCCTCTCACATCAGCAACTTTTATGAAAAACATGATGGGCCCCTTTCACCTTTCAGTATATCTCCCCTTAGTTATCATCTGTTTCGTCCTCCAGGCCTTGCTCTAAGGACTTTTTTCTTTTTTGCAGGAGCCTCTTAAATAGAACTAAATAGTTAATTTTTTTTCATTTTTTTTAAAGAAAGATAATCTGCATAATGTGTATATAAAAATGGAACCATTATTATTTTAGCACTAGCTGAGCTGGGACATAATAATATTGTAGGTTGTTATGTAATTTTCATTTAGTAATGAAAAGGGCTATTTTGTGTGTAACTAGCACAACATGCTACTATTACTGCAGCATTAAACACTTATTTATATATTTATATTTATATTTATATTTATATATTTTAAACATTTATTTTCTTTGTTAAAATAAAAGAAAACATGCATAATAAATGTAAAAGAAAGGAAAATAAAGATTTTTTTGGGAAAAATCTTATATTGTTTTATTGCAGTTTCCATGCATTTCTGTAAATGTAGAAATGTTACCTCTGTTATTATTTGTTAGCTGAAAGTAATTGAACGGATTAAACATTTGCCTGAAGGATAATGAGAAAACTGGATGGGATTCTGTGGCTCAGACAAAAGCACTGAAGACAATGCTTATATTCTGTGATTTTTGTTATTAAAATGCAGGCAGGACATATTTAACCTGAAGATAGAAATGCTACTTCCCTTCTTAATAATGGGGTAACTTTGATGAGAAAATATATTTTCGACTGTGTAAGCCATAAAGAAAGTGCCATATATAATAATTGAAGGAACACTAACATGAAAATTGAAAACCCTTTGTGGCCCTCTCCACTAATACTTGTAGCAAGCACAAAGTTAATTATTTGTAATGGCTCCTTAAAAAACGCCATAATAAAAGTATACTTTTGGTTGTGTTGTGCCCTCAGCTGCAGCCTACATGCATGTCCACATTTCTTAGACCTATATGTTCTAAAACCGATTAGTTGCTGCAGCGCTATAAGCGATCTGTAGCCTGCTTTGCAGTTGTTCTGCCCCTTGGTTTAAAATTAGTTTAATCTAGGTTTGGGGGAGAGGAGCTGTGTGGGTAGTCTTACCTCCTTGCCTAATTAATTTAGGTAAGAGTTGCAAGCAGAGAAGGCATGAGCGAGATGATGGGGGTCTTCTGTGATTGTTAGAAGATATATAGCTGACCTGGTGCTGCCTTTGATGCTCACAGCATTTACAGAAACAAATCAGACTAAAGGATAATATAGGCAGGCTGAAAAATCCTGTCTAGCACCATAGCAACTGACTTCCGGTTTTTAGAAGAAGTCGGGCTTGGAGATGTGGAACGTGCACGTTGTATGTAGCAGAGGGCATGTCACCATATCGCCCTATCCCTACAACCAGAAGAAGATATTTATTATTGTATTTTTTAAATAAAGCAGTACAAATAGTTAGTATTGTGCTAGATAGAGGTGTTACTGGAGGCGACTATAAGGTTTTTTTTACTAAAAGGAGAAGGAAAGCTACCAAGGCAGTTTATGGCTAATAGATTAGCCACAGCAGTGCAAGCTAACATTTTATAAAAAGGCATTTTTATTCTTTAGAATGCTTTTCCATACCTGAGTAAACAGCTCTAGACACTGTCTCTCTTTGTTTAGGATAGCAGCTGCCATATTAGCTTGGTGTGACATCACTTCCTGCCTGAGTCTCTCCCTGCTTGCTTATAGCTCTTAGCTCAGATAGCTCAGATTTCAGTTTTGAGGGGAAGAGGGCAGGTCCAAGCCCTGGAGGTTTAAGATGAAACCAGGAAGTCTGATAAAGAAGCCAAAGTGTACACAATAGAAAGAAAGAAATGTGGTGTTTCTTTTGACAGAGGACTCAGAGCAGCATTACTTTGAGGGTTTACTAGTGTATTCATATAGACCTTTCTGATAAAGCTTATTTAGTTTTAACCTTTGCTTCTAATTTAAAAAGTTAGTGTTACTTGTCCTTTAGAGATTCACTGTCCCACTGAATAGAGGAACACCCATGTTTAAATGCACTGAACAATTCAAACATCCACTTTAATTAAGTGCAATTAATTCACAATATTTTTAAACCTTTATTAAAATGAATTATACCAAAAATGTGAGTCCATTTAAGAGAAAAAAAAATATGAGTCCATTTAAAAAGTTAAATTGATCACCATTGGCATTTATGTAGTAAAGGAAAACTTCCAGCCATTTACATGCAATAAATATTTTGTAGAATGATAAAGTATACTGTACAGCACACATATGCCACACAATTAAAAACTCATCATTGTCTACATGTACATACTGTAAATTACCATTACCAAGGCACAGGTACATAAGACTCTTCTCACTCAAATGAGCCCTCACTTAACTATTGGAGGAAGGGTTAACCATGTGTATCGTCACCATAAGACAAATATTTCAAATAACTTGGAGCGATAGTGGTTCTTTAACTAAAGATGAATTATTTTATTGACAAATGATACATTTTAGAAGATGGTGGTGCCTCACTTGATGTTACATTAGTAAATGTTTCTAATAATAGTCATCCAGCAAATACTCTTATGGGGGTATGTAATATTGATCACTAACGCAAAAATCATTCGCAATTTGTTCACAATGCTAATAAATGTTTGCAGAGTAAACAATTTTGCTTTTGAAAACACTTTGCCCCTCATGCAACAGTAGAATAGAAATTGTGAAATTTATCTTTTGCTATGGTGTTCAGTGTATGTAATAAAATTTCTTAATGAGAACGTTTTTGCGTTTGCTTAAAAGTTTATCTCAGAGTGGTCCTGTTCTCCAAGGATCTCTCTATCCTTAAACTTAACCGATTGAGTCTTTATCCTGGTGGCCTTGTCAACCCTTCTGTTGTTGTAGAAACCTCTGACTGCTCTACCAACTACTGATCCTTCTTCTCATGCCTAGAGACTATAACAATTCAATCATGCCAACTGCCAATCATGCAGTTACTTCACCTATACTGGAACATGTCTCTGTTATAGGCCCTCCTGCAAAACACCACCTCAAGTGGGGAGACAGAAGAGGCAGAGCACATCTGTGCTTCCTTTTTTATCACCTAGTAGAAACAGGAGTTTGAAAATTTTTTCCAAAGTTTCCAGAAAACATATAAGTATCAATTCTGTAAGTAGCTTTTTCGACATAATGTACACACAATAACCATAATTTAGTGGCACTGAGGCCACAACAAGTAGTAATGTACAGTAGTGAATAGCTGTGACAAATTATAATGAGGTTAAATAATGTGAATGTTAATTTTAAAGCAGAAGGAGTTTACTCAGATGCTTTTTCTAAACAGCTTTCAGATGGCTTTGCCAATGGTGCCATTTTTGTTGGTATATGTGAATATGTAAGTCAATAAAATAGTGAATAGACTCACCCCACAATGCCGTGTCCCTCCAATCAGCTCCGCAACCTCCTTGTGCTCAGCCACCAGCGTCCCAGCTGTGGTATAGATCCCAATAAGCAATGCAGGCGGCACTACGGATAGGTATAGAAGAAGTTTATTACAACATAAGGGTAACAGCATTGACTTACGTGTTTCGGGAACACATTCCCTTAATCATAGGCATGAACAATAAACCTTCCCTATGTAAATATGTAAGTGTACAGTATGTTTATATTTGGTTCCATATTGTGAAAAGCCCTCGGTGTCGGTAGAGCAGATGAAATTATTTCTGATCTTTCACTCAATGCAATGGAATTGCTTTGTGTAAGCACAACTAAATCTTTTTTTAGGAAATATCAACTAAACCACTCTGCTTTTTCCATGTTCACGATTCTCTCTAGAGCTTTTGTCTGTTGTTTTATATTCCTGTTTCTTACAGCTTCTACTGCAAGATCAAAACACCTAAGGTGCTGTATACCAATATGTGCTATAGAGAGCTAGGGAAATGCTCAGCAAAAGTTAATATGAAATAGAAGCTACTTCACAGAGTTAAAGCCCTGGGAACTGGAATAAAATATTCATACACATATCTTGATCACATGGCTTAGAATCCAGAGTTCAGCAAAATGTATATATGAAACCCATTTATATAGTAATATATAATAAGCATGCAGCTTAAAATAAGAAAATGCTGTTGACCTCTGAGCAGCTTGTAAATTTGTAATGTTCCAGAAGTAGATTTTTTTTTTTACCTTATTCTTCCAATTTTGTAACATTTAAAACAAATGAAATAATGCTATATGGTATGCATTACATAGTAACAGTTGCAGTAATAGTAGTAATAGTATTTTAAAAACCACTAAAAACAGAAAATGAATGGAAATGCCAGAAGCGTTCATCACTAAATTTTTTTTATTTGTGGGTGGTTTAAAAGTAATGTAATGTAAGGGGTAAAGTTTGCTACATGTTAAACAGAAAGTTTAGTATTAGCAGTCTAAATGGGTAATGTAATCAAATTAGTTAAATGAACATACAGTATGCACAATTTAAGAAATCACCCACTTGTCTGAATAATTTTTTCTTTCTGTAAATTTAATATATATTCTGTGAACCCCCAAAATATGTAGTGACACCATGCAGCATTAGAAGTCAGATGCAAAACATATATAATAAAACTTATTGTAGGCCTAAATTTAAGAGCTTCCAGCTTTTAAATTTATCATGGGAATTCTCACAAGAAAAAAAAGTATAAAAGAACACATCATAATCAATAGTGTAATTTCAGGTGGTTGCATGGTTTTATGAAGGATAGCTAACTGCAGACTAATATATTAGGTTTCTAGGAAGAAGACTAGGAAATCTGATCAGGACAATTTAGTTGATGCACTTTATATATTTATATAGATCCTACTTAAGCTTTCAGTGTAATTCTTAAAAGCTGAAGAGCACATCTGGATATTGATAAAGGGCAAATTTTGTATAGATGATCACAAATTAAATGATTACAGTAAAGGTGTACAAATCCTTAGGAAATTAGTTATTGCTGCTTTGAACAATTTATCAGTATGGTTAAAAGACAATGAAAGCTGTCAAGGTTACAGTTAGAAATCCCACTGCATTTTAAGTTTTAGACAGGAAGGTGTTTTGTTAGCTTTTATTGCTCAAGTGAAACTGCTTAAGATAAAAACTAATAGAATGGTAATTCTTTACTAATCTTGGCCACACTGTTGTCTGACTTGCTCTTCAAATTTAGATGGAAAAGTGTGTATGCTGAGACAACTGTTTTAAAGGACTCAAATATAGTTATTTTAAAATGTATATTCAAAAGTGTATATTGGAAATTACCAAGTAATAGCCATTTTTAGATCAAAAAGCTGTCATTTAAGCATTAGGTGTAGGGAGACTATTGTGCATAGAAACATTGATCTATTATGCTAGTACTTCTAATATATATATATATATTAGAAGTCACCCAGGAGTTATGTGACCATATATTATAAAAGATACTAGATAGATAGAAAGATAGACAGACAGACAGACAGAGACAGACAGACAGACAGACAG
Organism: Xenopus petersii; assembly: GCA_038501925.1. NCBI lineage: Eukaryota > Metazoa > Chordata > Amphibia > Anura > Pipidae > Xenopus > Xenopus petersii. The sequence continues at coordinate 54,709,676 of CM076677.1, forward strand.
ACAGACAGACAGACAGACAGACAGACAGATAGATAGATAGATAGATAGATAGATAGATAGATAGATAGATGGATGATAGATAGATAGATAGATAGATAGATAGATAGATAGATAGATAGATAGATAGATACTGTAGATATCTTGGTACAATTATCAGATTAAAACTGGCGCTAACTAGAAAATTGTTCAGTTTCACACAAGGCTTGTGAAAATATTCATACTGTCAATGTCACCAATACTTAAGATAAATAGAATTGCAGTTAATTATAAAGTGAAAATGGTTAATTCATTTTTACTTTTCCTATATCTGTTACCGCTATGGATTAAAAATAGACTCAGTGTTCTAATGACATTCCTGGCCAACATGAAGATTAGACTAATACATTTCTTCATTTTTCCAAATATATTTTCTTTTGCCACCTCTAATGACTGAGTCATCAGGCTTATCTGCCAGCTTTATGGAGATGCGATTTCGATACATGAAAGAAATGCAAAGTGGATAGTCAGCGTGACAACTGAAAGCAGAACTATAAACTATAGAGTGACAATAGCTGACAGCAGAGGTGAACATATACATTACATTATTAACATAGGAAATGATTAACATATAAAGAAGGTCATCTTAGATAATTTATTAAATCGTTTCGGCAATATGCAAATAGAATTTATGGCTAATCACAGACCATTAACTGGCTTTAATAATTAACATAGTGATAGTTTTAGACAAGGTTCTAAAACAGCTCCAAGCCCCAGTTAAATTGCATAGCCTCTCACAAAACCCTCAGTACTGACAGAGTTATGAATAGGGAACTGTAATGATTGCTTCCTCCTCATCTAAAGGTGGCCATACACGGGCAGATAAAGCTGCCGATATCGGTCGTTTGGACCGATTTGACAGCTTATCTGCCCGTGTATGGGGGCTTCCGACGGGTCTTCCCGATCGATATCTGGCCACTATATCGATCGGAAAGGTTGGATTTTTACCCGACCGACCCGTCGGAGCCTCTTGGCGCATCGTAATTCAATCGTTCGGCCATACGGCCGATCGTTCGGCCATACGAGCGGATCTTGGAGTCTATGGCCAGCTTAACAAGATTGAGGGACTGATAGACTCCTTCCGTGTCAATGAGGAGCTAAGTTAAAGTGAATTGAATGCAAATATTATTAACACTGTGGGGGTTATTTATTACAATCCAATTTTTTCTGGTCGGAGTATTAAAGGGGAAAAAACTATTATTTTTACAAAAAAAAAACCCTCAAATTGAACCCAGAGGCTGCTAAAAGTCTGAAGAAAAAGTACTGCATCTCAAATCTGCAGAGGTCATATAGAAGTCAATGACAGATGTCCCGTTTACAATTGGAAGATATCATGATCTGTGCTGGGTTTTGTACAATAATCCAAAGAATTTGTACATAATCTGAAAAAATCAAAGACTCCGGGCATTAAATGCGAAAAAATCATATGAATCTTGTTTTTTTCATGATTTTATTGAGACTTTCCCCCACACCAGATTTTTTAGAGTTTATTTATTGATAAATACATTTGAAAACTGGAAAGATTCAGAAGAAGAAGGCAAATAATTAAAAAAAAAAAATAATGAAGATCAATTAGAAAAATTACTTAAAATTGGCTATTCTAAAACATACTAAAACTTAACTTAAAGGTGAACCACCCCTGTAAATTGGCTACAAGGGGGTTCAGGGAAACAATTCAGGACACATATTGGTACTCTTATACACTGCTTTTTTGAACTGCAACAAGATCACCATCCTCATTAGAAGGGCAACCAATAGTCTATTACATTTTTATTGTTTAATAATTCAAATTTTTCAATGTAATTTTCACTAGCTATTGCACTGCAAATTTTAATTGCTCTTAGCGCACAGTTATGGTGTGTTTGAAGGTGGCATAATCTTTTGGCACAAAAATAACTTTTTTACTGTGAAGTTTTATTGTATACACTGCTCACTGGTGCAAACTAAAATAATGACAACATTTCTTCAACTGGCGAGAGTTTCCGGGTTCACAAAATCTATGTTAAATTCAAGCAATGGAGACATTTTTATGCAAAGGAATATATTCTCACATTGCAAATATTTTTCCTGTTAACAAGTTTTATTTCATCCCATTCATAAATGTCTATTTAAAGCATATTATTTAAAGCACAACAAAAATGTAACATATGTAGGAAAAATTGTCTAAATAATAGTCTGGAGTGTGTCAGCAGGATTGTGTCACCCAAAAGGCCAGGTTATTTCCCATGAATTCTTTTACTGTGGACCAGAATCTGTAGGACTGGGGACCAAATAATGTGAAAAAGTCAGCCGAGGCCATGCCGCAGCTAGGGCAGGAGTCAGTAGGTACTTGTGCCATATGGTGCAACATCATAGGCTTCATGGGCAGGTGATGAAAAGTTTTATTGAATACACCTGTCTCTTATCGAAATAAGAGTAGTATGAGCAACAATCAGCATGGCTTTATGAAGGATAGGTCATGTCAGACGAATTTGATTGCATTTTATGATGTGGTAAGTAAGATTCTGGATAGTGGGGGGGCAGTAGATGTGATCTATTTGGATTTCGCCAAAGCGTTTGTGCCCCACAAATGACTGCTTTCTAAACTAAGGTCTGTTGGGCTTAATTAAGTCGTTTGCACATGGATAGGAAACTGGCTACAGGATCGGGTACAGAGGGTAGTTGTTAATGGGACATTCTCTACTTGGAGTAAGGTTCTTAGTGGGGTCCCCCAGGACTCAGTTAATTAATTCCATCCAGGATGTGGCATCCTTGCAACATGATCTTGACAAACTGGCAATCTGGGCAGCTAAGTGGCAGATGAGATTCAATGTTGATAAATGTAAAGTCATGCACTTGGGATGTAAAAATATCCAAGCCACTTATACCCTTAATGGGACTGCACTAGGCAAATCCATTATGGAAAAGGAAAAGGACCTTGGAGTCCTTGTAGATGATAAACTTGTCTGTAGCAAGCAATGCCAGTCAGCAGCATCAAGGGCAAATAAGGTCTTGAACTGTATTAAAAGGGGCATAGAGTCAAGGGAGGAGGGGGTCATTCTTCCACTGTACAGAGCACTTGTAAGGCCCCATCTAGAATATGCCGTACAGTTTTGGTCTCCATCACTCAAACAGGACATTATTGTATTAGAGAGGGTACAGAGAAGGGCAACTAAGCTGGTAAAAGGTATTGAAAATCTTAGCTATGAGGAAAGACTGGCCAAATTGGGGATGTTCACGCTGGAGAAGAGGCGCTTAAGGGGTGATATGATGACTATGTATAAATATATAAGGGGACCATATAATAATCTCTCTAATGCTTTATTTACCAGTAGGTCTTTCCAGCTGACACGAGGTCACCCATTCTGATTAGAAGAAAAGAGGTTCCGCCTAAATATTCGGAAGGGGTTTTTTACAGTGAGAGCTGTGAAGATGTGGAATTCTCTCCCTGAATCAGTTGTACAGGCTGATACATTAGATAGCTTTAAGAAGGGGTTGGATGGCTTTTTAGCAAGTAAGGGAATGCAGGGTTATGGGAAATAGCTCATAGTCCAAGTTGATCCAGGGACTAGTCCGATTGCCATTTTGGAGTCAGGAAGGAATTGAACTCGATGGACATGTGTCTTTTTTCAACCTTACTTACTATGTTACTATGTTACTATGTTACTATGTATGTTATGTAGGCCAAGAGCTTAGCCTATTATTGTGACTACCAATGCATCAGTGTTTCAGAGGGGTGGGGTGGTGAACCCATGCTATTTCACCATTGCTTGTTGGACTAATTAGTTGCACAGTAATAATATAAGGACCACTACAAAAAAGAAAACTGTACTGATACTCTGACAGGATCCATTAACAATTTTTTGTCTGATTTCAAATATTGGCTTATTGACAAGGGACCATCTACAGCATTATCCCAAATATCCTTATCATAGGCAAAGGTTTATTCCTAATCTGAAACAATTAGGGGCCGATTCACTGAATTCGAGTGAAGGGTTCGAATTGAAAAAAATTCGAATTTCGAAGTTTTTTTGGGCTACTTCGACCATCAAATGGGCTACTTCGACCTTCAACTTCGAATCGAACGATTCGAACTAAAAATCGTTCGACTATTCGACCATTCGATAGTCAAAGTACTGTCCCTTTAAGAAAAACTTTGACCCCCTACTTCGGCAGCTAAAAGCTACCGAAGTCAATGTTAGCCTATGGGGAAGGTCCCCATAGGCTTGCCTGTGATTTTTTGATCGAAGGATTTTCCTTCGATCGTTTGATTAAAATCCTTCGAATCGTTCGATTCGAAGGATTTAATCGTTCGATCGAACGAAAAATCCTTCGATCGATCGATCGCAGGATTTGCGCAAAATCGTTCGACTTCGATATTCGAAGTCGAACGATTTTAGTTCCCAGTCGAATATCGAGGGTTAATTAACCCTCGATATTCGACCCCTTAGTGTATACTTTGTAGTTTCAAATTCTTATCTGAAGAATCAGAAGAATAAATTGAGTCATTTCTGTCTATTGAGCTGTCTTAAAAATGTATTAGCTATAGAACTTCAATTATTTGTCATTTTTGTTTTTGTAAGCAGCCAGTAATGTCTGCAAATCTTTTTTGCACCTCTAAAATGGTTTACAAACTATCATAATGGGTAATGGTATCTGAAAAACGTACCCGCATCTATGACATACAGATTCTGCATTATATTAGATATTTTGTCAGAAGTATTGGATGTTTTCATTTGAAGTTCTTTCAGCCTTTTCTTCAATCTTGTTGCACTGATGGTGAAGGTTTCTTTACTAACATGCTTTGAACAAGTTCTGTGGGCATCAGTCTTTGTGCTGGGAAGTGTGCAACATGACATATGCCCCTTTTCCCTGGTTCTCTCAAAGGATGCTACGTAGCAGAAGGTTGTTGCCATTTGACTGATACTGTCATAGAGCACCAACTGTCATGGGTCTATACCTAGATCTTAATTTTTAGCAACTGGTGCTTACTTTTTTAAAGCACCAACTGCTTTGGTGAATTGAAGACTATAAGAAAAAGTTAGTTCTTAGCAGCTGTCTTTGCCCTCTACAGTCATAATATCTCAACTGTCAAAGGGAATACCAGTTGATACACAAAAGGTATATAGAATCAGTTGTCCTATGATGAACTATGCCATTAAATTTTTGTTGGTGGGAACAAACGAGCACAGTGTTGATAATTTAATTTTCAGATTACAGTCTGTGCTGTACAACTTTCCTTCCAATAACAGTGAACAGTCTTCATCATGTTAAAGGGGACCTGTCACCCCAAAAAATTATTCATAATACTATTTTATCACATTAGTCAAGAAAAATGAACTTTAATTACACTGTATAAATTATTTGAATCTTGTTTCCTTCAGTCTGGGAAGGAAACAAGAGGCAAGAGGCAAGAGGCATGAGCCTTCTTGTGGACACTGATTTAAAGGCAACCCATGCATCATCTCAGAATCTTGTATGTGCACCAGAATGGGGGACCCGATGTCCATCCCCATGCCCTGGCTACACAATTAAACAGTGAAGAGAACGGGGAATGTGTGGAGAGCAGTGACATCTGGGAAGTGCTGAATGGAAAGTGAAAGTAATTGTCTGCCCCGCCAATAAGGCATAGAGGAGGGACATAAAATATTTGACAACTGAGATTTTTAAATGTGCTTACAACAGCTATGAATGCTTTAGTAAAAAATAAAAATTGGATTTCATGTTTAGTTTGAAAAGAATTTTTGTGTCTGGGTGACAGGTCCTTTTTTAATTAAGGAGCTTGCCAATTCTTTGTGTATATTGATTATTTTAGCTGCATAATAGGTCCATCTTTCTAAATATTCTAGTAATTAACCATACCACATTATAGGGGTTTACGGTACTTTTAGAGGATTCATAATATTAAAGTTCAAATGGTTCAAACTCCTATTCAGCATTATACTCTAACATTCCCATTTATATTGGTAAATTACAGTTGAAGGGAGGTTGTTGGTTTAATTAACTTTATGTTTTTCCACATTATAAGTTGTAGGAAATACTGCATATATAATGTCATTATTTATTTGCCATTGACTGTCATTTTATTTAAAATATCTGCAACTGTGCTCCCATGTACATATAGCTAAACATTATACACAGGAAATTACTCAGGCTACTCCCAATACCTGGAAGGACAGTCATTTCAATTAATCTCATATCATTTTACTCTTTTAATTGGCTGTAATTGATTGTGGGACATATCTTCCCAGAGAACCAGACTCACTGTTGGTTCAAAATGTTCCTATCATTCCAGCCTTGGATAACCAACTTTTATGATCTCCAGCTGTGGAACGAGTCATGGACCCATAACCATCTGGACCTAGTGTTTACCAAAAATCCATCTTTTTCTTATTTTATAAGTGACTCTTTGCCCCTTTATAACAAAGAACTCCAGCACATGCAGCTGCTTAAGGGATTTTTCTTGTGTTTAAAGTCAATCCAACACGTACCATCTCACCAATTCCACTCAGTGTAAGGGTGCTTTTCTTTTACATACTGTATTTGAGAAAACTTATTCACTCATGTTATTGACCCCTTTATTATCAGCTCAACTGAGGATTAAATCTCTTAATGTCCTCTAGCAACTTGACCAACCTTCACCCCTTTACTATGTCTACTAATAGCATGCTTATAAACCCTATCAACTTAGCTTGCGACCTGTGACCTTTCCCTATGCAGTATTACTGAAACCATTCCTTTATTTTACAAGTAACCCTGCACGCCTCCTTTCCTGCCTAGACTACTGAACATTACTATTAACTGGCCTCCCATCTTTCCCTAAATACAATTTGTTGTAAACTCTGCTATTAAAAATTGTCCTCTTACTAAGAGTGAACAGACATCCACTGCTGAAATCCTTATCATGGTGTCCGATTAAGCAAATAATAACTTAATACACTTATTTTCATGACTTGAAAAGTTATTTGGACCTTACTGTATCTCTTCTCTGTCTCCATATATTCCTGGCTGACTGCTCCATTCCTCTTAGAGTCACTACCTGGTCACACTACCCATTTCCACCGCTGTTTGCTACCTTAATCTCTTGTGGCACCTTATATTCTCTTAGAGAGTATCTTCCCATAGTCATTTTAAAAAAACCTTGGAGCACTTGCATTCCATGTAAATCAGTTCCAGCACTTATGCACTTATGATGCAATGACAACTACTGCAAACTGCAGTACTTATTTATATACTCTTTAGGGAACCCACTTACTTAGGTTGTAAGGTCTATTGAGTAGGAACCTCCTTCCATTAGTATCAATTCTTAGCACTTGATTTTTAATGTAAATGTATTTTGTATTTATTTTTATACTATAATGTATTGACTCCAGTCTGTTAAATGACAACGATACCCCAAGCAATGTAGGTCTCTATACAAATATAGTACACAAAACAGCTCATGTATAAAACCCCTATTGTGTAAACAAACATTTTTTCATAATAATATACTGTTTAGTATGTGTGCCATTGGGTAATAGTAAGCTAAAAATTTGGATTTTAAGTACTAAGGCCCCTGGTATCCTATGATTAATGAGCCACACAAACCAAACAAACCATACATATTAGGTCAAAAGCCATTTACTGGACAAAGTTCTGTCTTTAGCAGCCACACTTCATTCTGTTACAGTTAGAGCTGCAGTATTCCCTTTCAGATGATCTCTATCCATCACATGGGGTTCTAGGTAAAAGATATAAAAGGGCAATATTTACTTAGTTTATATATATATATATATATATATATATATATATATATATATATATATATATATATATATATATAAAATTTTATATACTGTATATATGTATTGCAGTTTGGTAATATTCTTTAAAATGCCACTACATATGATGTACATTATCTGTTACTTAAGTATTCATTTTGGGGGGTATAGTTTTCCTTTAATGTATTACTCTACTGTACTGCAATTTGTGCACAAGTAGTGTAATATAAATAAAAATAAAAAATAAAAAATCTCTGATTACTGCAGTATGATTTTATTAAATCCTATGTAATCTATGGATGGTCCGGATTATTTAGACAGGTCTAGGTTACATCACATATGTAACTTCATAATCCCCAGAAAGCAATATAATTGTTCTCTTACTTCACTCTATAAGAGAATTGCTTTACAGTCAATTAAGTTTATCCTCGGTATAGTGAGTGTTATTATCTGTAAGATTGCTAAATGAAGCACTAGTTCATGTTTTTATGAACTGTCCTCTATTCCTCTTCCATTTAATATATTTTGGATGTCTCCAGTATAATATAAATTCAGTATTTATTCTTATAATACTAGTTAGTTCCAAAACCATATGTTTCAATTATTTATCCAAAGTTTACTAGTCTTTTGTATGCACGAGTATGACACTGTATGGTACTATTCCTCTAACTAATAATGGAGAGAAGAATAATGGTCTGTTTCTGTAGCACTTATTTGCTGGATCCTTTGAGTATGTGGTTCAGGAGTTTGATATTCTACTGATGTAGTTGGGTTTAGCCACCAAAGTTTTATACTGAGAAAATAAATTAAACATATGTTTCGTCAAACTTTAAAACTGAAAGCCCTTTAGGGGTGTCAGACATAAATAATTTTTACTGCAGAGGGAAAAAGACACGGTAGAGCTATTCAAGCATGCAGTTTACATCAACTGATTAATGCCAGGGACATTTTGAACTGATTTATGGAACATTAAAAACTAAGAAGATTGATTTACATCTTGCTTAATAAAAATGACACATTTGTTAATAGGCTTTAAAAGAAAATGGAATTTTTATAAAAGCAAAGTTTTTCTAGTAAATTACTTAAAAAATATATTTATTTATTTTTTGACAGGTAATGATTTGCTGCTAGGTGATATTATTTCAGACTCTTTTAAACAGGATACAAAATCAGCTGCAAGCAAATGGTATTTAGCAGTAGCGCTAAAGGTAGACAGTTTTATTATACTCAGGATGCTTACCATAATCACTAAAGTGGAAGTCAGAATGGACCATATCAAAACAGTTTTTTTTGTGCATGAACAAATATATATAGTCCATCCAAATGCCACAAGGACAACTAGTTATCAGTATCATTTTATGTGACAATCCATGAGAAAAGTTTATTAATCAGTCATACAGAAGCAGTGATCAAAATACCGGCTAGTCAGTACAGTCTGCTATCCATTGATGTCAATGAACAACTGCACTTATTTTCATTCATTCTGGCCAGCCTGCAGTAGGATATCACTGAAGTAGTAGAGTAGGTTTGTTTAGCTAGGCAGAGACTAGTATTATAAGAAAGTAAACCAGATTTGTAACTGCAAAATCAGCTTTTATATAAGCTGTATGTCAAGGATGTAGACTCCATGGGGGTGGCTCTTAGTTCTTAAAATGACAATTTTCTATTTAGTATTACCCAATGGCACATACTACTCAAAAAGTATATTATTATGAAAATGGTTTATTTATATGTAGGGATGCACAAATTCAGGACTTGCTTCAGGATTTGGCTAAGAATATTTTGTACAGACAGTTAGAGCCTTTGGATCGTTTTCATGTCAGAAACAAAGAAGAATGAATGTAGTGAGAAGGCTGAAGCAAAGTATGAAAAGGAAAAAAATAATTATACATTTGCTTTTCAGGTAAAGATAAAATGAAAAAAAGATACCCTTTAATTATGTACTATGTAAATAAAGATCACAGAAAGTTAAGTATTTTTCATGTGTGCAATCTTCTCCTATTCTAATAAGCCCAATATAATTATGAATAAAATCTCAGAATAACTTGAGAGATGGGATTTTAACATTAAAGAGATAACTGATGAAATTTATTGAGGGGCAAATTCATCAAGGGTTGAATATCGCGTGTTAATTAACCCTCGATATTCGTTTGGGAATGAAAATCCTTCGACTTCGAATATCGAAGTCCAAGGATTTTGCGCAAATACTTCAATCAAAGGAATAATCGTTCGAACGATTCGAAGGATTTTAATGCAACGATCGAAGGATTATCCTTCGACCAAAAAAACTTAACCAAGCCTATGGGGACCTTCCCCATAAGCTAACATTGGGTTCAGTAGCTTTTAGGTGGCGAACTAAGGGGTCGAAGTTTGAAGTTTTTTCTTAAAGAGACAGTACTTCGACTATCGAATGGTCGAATAGTCGAACGATTTTTAGTTCGAATCCTTTGATTCGAAGTCGTAGTCGAAGGTCGAAGTAGCCCATTCGATGGTCGAAGTAGCCAAAAAAACACTTCGAAATTCAAAGTATTTTTTGTTCTATTCCTTCAATCAAAGTTAATGAATTGGCCCCTAAGTGTTTGCATTTTTACTAGACAATGAAATAATCATAATTCCTGAGCCTCATAAATCTGCAGATGGAATACTATAATCTAACGAAGAACATGAGATAAAATGTAGATTAAACAGTGTGTTCAGGTAATTAGAAGCTTGAAATGCCTTGATATGGGTTTTGATCAATAGAGACACATGTTGATATGGTTATGGCACAATACTATATAGTAATTATCAAAGTAATTTCTGTAACTTGACAGACTCCATTATTATCAACTTGAACATGTCAAGCTGAACATGTATAATTTACATAAATATCCTTTCAGGTTATTGGCTCTTTGCATTAGGGGAACACTACCATTTATCCTGACAATATATCTAGAATTGCCATATAGAAACAGACTTCTTTGGTAACTGTTTGTCTTTTAATGTAAACGCATTAGGAATTGAAGGAGCAACTCACCTGCATCACAGTTATCAGCTGCACCTCCCTTTAAGGGGCTTGTATCATTTTGTATTCTTTGCTGTCTTGATCTTTATTTTTATTTTCCAGCTCTATATAGTTGTATGTAATTAGCAATCTATTGTCTTGATTGCTTTTCACCTTTGTGTATAAATTAAAGTATGCTTCCAATGCACTTTAGCTTTTTTACATGACAAAATAACAAGTTGCCTTACAATAAACCATGGCATTTGTGCAATAAATCTGTCTATCGAGTGTCTCTTAAGCCTGTTTTATTATGTTTGAAGGACTCTGAGAATCTAAATAGCTTATTGTTTCCTTTATGGTTTACAGTGAAGGATCCAATAATTAATTTCCCTTGACAAGAGGTACAGTACTTCTGAGGGAAAAGATAATACTGACTGAATTTTATGTAATATTCCTTAGCTCCAGCATTGTGGTTTTTCTAAAGCGATGTTATGAATAATTATACATTTATGTAGCTATGTAGATCATGGCAATTTTATCACTAAAACAGTTACATTGAAAGGGAAATAGCTAAAACACATTGGATCACATAATGTTTACTCTGTTTATCATTGCATGATGGTTAATTTTATGTTTAGCCTTGCTGACCTATGGCAAGTGATATTTTGGTTTGAGAGTTTCTCTGCATACAGAATCTAAAAACATTCCAAACTGGTTAAGCAATATTAAGGAATTCCAGACAGTTATTAAAAGCTTTTAAAAAGGAGGCCAGTAAAAACTACATTGGCTTCTATAGGTGATTAGACCTGTAGCACACTTTGCACCTTTTATTATCCCCATAGTCTTTGCCTTGGAAGTATAACCTGCTAAATTAACTATTTAAAGCATATGTACTAACTTCTACCAAGCAAAAAATAAAGGCAAATATTTTAATTAGGAGCAGGCAGAAGCAGTCACAGCCAATGGTCGAGGCAGGCAGCAGGCAAACATAATTTTAATAACATCTACAGGGTCAAAACAAGAACTCAGTAAAATAATAGCATGACAAGATAAGAAGAGACTTAAAGGTATATATTAGCAATAGTAGGAAGCATGGATTTTGTAATTAGTAAAAGGACACGCTTACCGCTTTCCACGGTGGGTCCGGGTGCTCATGCCCCAGACCTTCAGCAAAGGGGATCAAGACTAAGAAAACTAGAATAATGGGCAGGGACCACTCCAGAACACCAAACTCAGTCAATCAATGGAATCCAGGAGTCTTTATTTTACATTATGCCCTTGGGGGACACGAAACGCATCAGGCTTTTATCTTTTAATACATAATGTAAAATAAAGACTTTTTTAAAAGAGTGGGGCTCCTGGATTCCTGGAGACTTAAAGGTACTCTAGATGTGGAATACAGAAACACTTGATTTCAGGATATCAAAATTCAGGTAATGATCCAGCACTGAGAAGAGGGAGAAACAGGATTAAATAGCTCTTTAACTGAATAATTGCCTGCAGCTGTACAAGGGATTAAAAAGGGCATAGTTACATAGTTAAATTGGGTTGAAAAAAGACAAAGTCCATCAAGTTCAACCCCTCCAAATGAAAACCCAGCATCCATACACACACCCTCCCTACTTTTAATTCAATTCTATATACCCATACCTATACTAACTATAGAGCTTAGTATAACAATAGCCTTTGATATTATGTCTGTCCAAAAAATCATCCAAGCCATTCTTAAAGGCATTAACTGAATCAGCCATCACAATATCACCCAGCAGTGCATTCCACAACCTCACTGTCCTGACTGTAAAGAACCCCCTACGTTGCTTCAAATGAAGTTCTTTTCTTCTAGTCTGAAGGGGTGGCCTCTGGTACAGTGATCCACTTTATGGGTAAAAAGGTCCCCTGTTATTTGTCTATAATGTCCTCTAATATAAAAACAACCCCAACCTTGACAGTCTACCCTCATAATTTAAGTCTTCCATCCCTCTAACCAATTTAGTTGCATGTCTCTGCACTCTCTCCAGCTCATTTATATCCCTCTTAAGGACTGGAGTCCAAAACTACACTGCATACTCCAGATGAGGCCTTACCAGGGACCTATAAAGAGGCATAATTATGTTTTCATCCCATGAGTTAATGCCCTTTTTTATGCAAGACAGAACTTTATTTGCTTTAGTAGCCACAGAATGACACTTCCCCCAAATTAGACAACTTGTTATCTACAAAAAACCCTAGATCCTTCTCATTTAAGGAAACTCCCAAAACACTGCCATTTAGTGTATAACTTGCATTTATATTATTTTTGCCAAAGTGCATAACCTTGCATTTATCAACATTGCTAAACTCTCTAAGTACCCTGGGATGACTACCATCTGGCCCCAGACCTTTGTTAATCTTAACATGTTCTAATCTCTTTTGAATTTCCTCATGTGTGAACCATGCAGCATTAGTTGTAATACTAGAATTGGGAAGGAAACCTTCACTTAGTTTAGCATGAAAAAAATGTATGCCAAATAAGAGACTGTGTAATACTATTTGAATATTTGATCATTGTTTTACTCAATAATGTTAGAAACTGTGATTGCTGAATTTAACTTTGTGTACAGTAAGGGGGTAATTTATTAAACTCAGAATGCTAAAAACCCCAAAAATTCTTTTTTTTTTACTTTATAATCTGATATTTTAGTGGAAAACAAAAAACAAATATTTTTAGGGATTTATTAAATCTTGAGGATGGAAAAAGTCAGAATCCAAAAAGTCAAAGATATTTTGATCTGTACTGGGTTGTGCAATAATCCGATTCTGGGTTTTCGGGCAAAAATCTGCAAAATCTGAGTTTTCAGGTGTAAAATCCGAATAATTTGTATGATTTGTTTTTTTTTTCTTTCAAAAAATTTTCGGGGTTTTTCCTGCAAATAAAATTTTTGGGAAAGTGTATTGATAAATAAAGAGAAAAAACCCATGCAGATTTGGTTGAGTTTTTAGAAAATATTCGGACTGTGATAAATTTGCCTCCCTGTGTCTTTCCAGTATATGGCACAGTTCTAAATAGTAAATGGTGGAGTACTACTCTCAGTGTCACTTGTCACTGTTAAGCCCATATTGAATAAAGCCATTTAAAGCCCAAGTGTACTGCGCTTGAACAAAGTAAGTGGGCTAAAATCAGATCATGGCTAATAACTGAGGCACATGCTTAGTTGGCAGTCATTCCTCTTTTGATTTGGAAACTGCCACAACACTTTCTTTATTTAAGAATTAACAGATATAGGAGTAGAAATTTCCATTACAATACAGTATTAATCATGCTTAATAATTATTTAAGATTTCTTGAACAGATGAAAAATTATAACATTAGTATATGTGAAATATTCTGTTGAAAAACTAATTTAAAACTCTAGTGTAATTAATTCATCTAGACCTGTTTGAAAATCATGCAACTGAAAACTATGTATCATATTTTAGCATTAGGATATGTGACACATAAATCTAAAAAGTTTGAGAACATTTAATTTGACGACTATAAATGATACTTGTCATAGTATTATAATTTGTTCCTATACAAGTGAAATTTAGAAAGATGAAGCTATTATTGAAATGATGATTATTTTAAACAGTCAGAAACTCTTTATATGGTCTTTTAAGGTGGCAAAAAAACAAATATCTTTTGTTCTACAGTGGAAAATATCTTTTGAGTTTTGACCTTTCAACAGCTTTTGTGCAAAAATATGTTATCTTTTACAAATCCAGAAAATGCTATTAAAGTGGACCTGTCACCTACACATAAAAAACTGTATTATGAAAGTCCTTGCAAATTAAACGTCAAACCCAATTTTTTTTATATCTAAACATTCATACCTGTTATAAAGGTGTTTAAATGTTTGGGCTGTCAATCAAATATTACCTGCCCCGCCTCTATGCCCTCCTCACATCTCCCTCCCTTCTCACACTTCTCAAATTGTTTTGGGCACTGTGCATAGCCATTAATTCCTCTATTGTGGTGCATGCACAAGATTTTAGGGTGATACACAATTTGCCTTAATTACAAATTGCCACAAAATGGCTCCTATCTGCTTGCTGTGTTTGTGTGATTCTATATTTTTGACTGTTTCCTGGATTTGACTCACCACTTTGTACCTGACCATGTCTGAATTCTGTCTGCCTCTGAAACCTTGCCTGTATAAGAATATGACACTTCTCAATCCCTCTGCTGCCTATGGGATTTTTAAAAGCATATGTAAATGGTAAACTCTATTGATAAATATGATTCTAAAAATCCGATAAGAATGAATAGAAAGTGAGTTTTTCTGTGGTGAGCTCTAATCTCACATTTTAATAAATCTATCCTGGGTCTCAAATGTGAAATGGGGGGTTATTTATATAAAAAAAACGAGTATCTAAAAATCAGACTAATCTTACCCACTCAAACACTCGAATAGATTTTGACTAAACTCGATTTGAGTTTTTTCTCCGAAAAGAATTTGAATGTTAGGAAGGCTACTAACATGTCCAAATTGGTTCCTCTTTGTCTCCCATTGACTTATACATGAACTTGGCAGGTTTTAGGTGGCAAATTGTCTAATTTGAGTTTTTAAAGGGCCAGAGTATGATACATCTCAAAATTCAAATTTAAATTAAAACTCAAATTGAGTTTGGATAATTCACAATTCAAATTTGAGAGTTTTGGCCATAACAAAAGATTCAAATTTTAATTAGTATTTTAAATCTGCCGTATACTGTTATATATAAGAGAGGTGCTGGTTCAATGCGCCTTCCCTGGCCCCATGTTTTATTAGTAATTTATTCTCTGCATCTGCATATATATGCTTGACTAGTATGGGAACTCCAGATGATACAGAGCCCAGAAGTTTTAGGATGGGAAATGAAAGGACATTGATTTGTCAGCACTAACTTTTTCAATCCATGTTGTACAATGTCTGGAGTCAGGCAATAATAGAATGGTAATATCATGCAAATAATTCAGTAAAAATCTCAAGTAGGTCGGAGGCCATAACAATTTTTTAAAGGACTTCATTTCCCCCAAAGGCATAATGTTTGACATCCTTTATATTCACAGTATGGGGCTTCCCTTTAACAGAGAGGAGTCAGTCACAATGCACAGTAAGAGGGGCTTTTAAATTCTACTCATGTTGTTTTTCTTATTGTCTGGTTATCAATTTCAATTGTTTTTAAGAATTGTGGATCTTTTATATAAAGCCATAACAATACAACACAGCATAAAAAACTGTTTTATTTCTTTCTTATGCGACTTTTATATAATATAGTATGGTTTTAGTGTTTGTTGCATTATTACTCATGAAATCCATATGGCTAACATGTAAATTTGGTATAAAACCTGCTTGTCCATCTGTTTCAATTTTTGTTTCACCACACCAGGTAGGAATTTGTGTAGATCCCCATCTGTTGGTGTAACTCTTACAGAATACACTATCTCAGCCATATACAGTATATATATATATATATATATATATATATATATATATATATATATGTATATATATATATATATATATATACACACACACACACAGTATAGTTATAATTGTAACTTATGTAGAGAAACTTGATTTTAATGGAGAGAAAGTGAGAGCAGGATTTCTGTATTTTGCTTATTACCGAATTACTTAATCTTGCTTAAACATAATGACATACAGCTTGTTAAAAGAAGTGTTATGAACAAGTAATAGCTTTCACTTTAGCTATTTTGTCATTTTATGTCAGATAGATTTATTTTTTGTTCTACAGTGGCAATGTTTTTCTTGTAGGAATTCTTCATCAACAATTCTGTTTTATACAAGCCATTATATATATATATATATATATATATATATATATATATATATATATATATATATATATATATATATATATATATATATATATATATATAAATGTTAACCATCATTTAACATACTCATGTTGACCACTCCCTGTTTTTAAACCACACCCACATTAAACCACAACCATGTTACCACAAGAACTTTTAAGACCATGCCCACATTAATGGTGGTAGCACACCAAAAACACAAATGGCTGGTGCTCACTGCATATATGAAAAATGTAAGTCATATTAAAACATACCCTTATATCCATATACCTCCTCCTCCCCCTGTGGATAACACTGCACCTTCAGCACAGGATTTAACACCTTAGGGGCCCCTAACAACAATATCCAAATGCTAACAAAGCCCACAACAACCCCATTTAAGGCTCATGCCCCACAGGCAGAGTAGAGCACACACATGGGAGAATAGGGCAGGCAGAGTATGGCACACACAGGGAGCATAGGGAAGGCAGAGTATGGCACAAACAAGGAGCAAAGGTCAATTAGAGTATGGCACACACAGGGGACTTAGGAAAGGCAGAGTATGGCACACCCAGGAAGCATAGGGCAGGCAGAGTATGGCACACACAGGGGGCATGGAGCAGGCAGACTATGATACACAGGTTGCATAGGGCAGGTAGAATATGGCGCACACAGGGAACATAGTAAAGGCAGAGTATGGTTCACCCAAGGAGCATAGGGCAGGCAGAGTTTGGCACACACAGGCATCATAGGGAAGGCAGAATACAGCAGGAGATAGGGAAACCTATCAGGACCACTCTAAGATTATAACAGTTCATACTGTGCTACATACAGTGATACAATGCTGGTGACCCTCCAACAGTGTATATGAGGTGTGAACAGGTGAACAATGTAGGCACTTACAGTCTGGGTCTGAAGATGAACAGTGCAGGGCTTTAGGGGTGTGAACAATAGAGGTGTTACAGGTGTGAACAATACAGGAGTTTTCTGTCTGAATTTGAGGTTTACACAATGGAGCCAGTTAATCTTAGTACTGATACATTTTTAAGATAACACAAGGGAAGCAGTCACAGCAGGCAGATTTGCATGTGGGGGGCCACACAAGGGAAGGGGTGTCAAGGGTCACCAGTTGGATAGCACTACTGTAGAGTTTGTGAAATATCACACTGAAATATTTTTATATTGCCAAAAAGATTACAATTAACACGTCTGCTCTGTATTCATGTTGTAGAAGGAATAGAGGACTAGCAAATGTGTTTACTGAGCTGGTTTTGGAAAAAATGAGACTGGGAAATTTAAATTAAATCATTTTTAAAGTGAATCATAGAAAATAGAAAAATGCAAAAACTAGAAAGCAACTGAAAAAAGTTTTTTGTGGTGAAGGTTTTTGACAAACTGGCACAGTTTTTAAAGCATTATCTGCCTTGACAACATGTTGATTTGTCAGAAAGAGTTAATTGTATAAATTGAACTCCTTTCTGTGCTCAGGTCAAATAATCCTCAAAATTATGATGGACTAAAATCAATGCAATGTGTATACCTGTGTGTTGCAGTTAGTTTGGGCTACAACATGGGCCCAACAAAGGCTAAAGGGTTGTGTACTATACTTCTTGGAAGAAGCGCTTGCACCTTAGTGGTCTTGCATGGAGCACTTCTGATTGGGGTGTTACTGCATGCTGCACTGTACACAAGACTGAAACCATTTTTTGCACATGGCATACTGCCTTTTCATAAGTAAATTACCCGTCTGTTCTGCCTTCTTCTTTATTGGATCAGCAGAAGTGGATCAGTAGACTCAGCAAATGCAACTGTCTCAGATAATCAAGCATCTTCTTGCTGGTCTGGATGCCTTTCTCATTGCTTAGCTCCATATGTGTCCAAGTAATAGTATCTCCTCATGTGGCCAAGATCACTGCTCCTTCATTGAAAAATCCTCTTTAGCGCCACAGCAACTGACTTCTGGTTTTAGCAGAGGTTGGGTTAGGAGATGTGGAGCATTTTACACAGGACCATAACACTCTATTTGAGAAGATTGTGCACAACCGAAAGAAGAATTTATCACTGTATTTTTGCATAAAAAATGACCTTGTATGGACAAGATCATTAATAGAAAAGCAGATCACTCACAATGGAGTCACAGTTGGGTACATGAGACACTTATATTAAATATGGTGTGAGGTTTTAAAGATCAAGGCATGATCTAGAGCTCAAAAGCCTTTTAAACACGAAAATAATAACATTCTAAAGCAGACTACAGTATTGGCAGGTGCATTGAAGTGCTATCTCATAAAAAAATTGAAAACCAGTTTTCAGTTCAGTTGTAATGATCTGAATACTTAAGTCCTTTGCTGTCTATATTTCTGTAAGCCTTTTCCAGGTCTATAATGTTGGCATTATCACAATGTCATTTAAAAATGCTGACTTTATTTTTGAGAAACAAATTATGTTAAGGACCATCATGGGAGCGTTTCTACTTTGGTAGGTTAATAAATTAAAACGAAAGCTTTCAATTGTACTAATGATATTAGATTCTGATTTTATGTTTGGAATTCTTAGAATAGTAAATGAGAAGACATAAATTTGATGCACTGTGGGAGTTTTAACAAAGAAAATGTCAATTACAATCTTTCATCCTAAGTATGCTTTAATAAACATTGTAGTGCATGTATAAAATAAATGACAAGGTGATTAGAAAACACACAAAGGACAAGAGATTTTATATAAATGGAATCCTTTTCAACTAATTGGATTTCCTGAATTTCTTTCTACCGTTGCAGAAAACTGGTAATGAAGTTTTTTGCCTTCCATTGGATCAGTTAAAAAATAGTTAGAGTTAACTTGGCCATAAGCCTTTACATGTTTTTCAAATATATGGTCCTGTTTTTATTTGTGTGAAAATTTGTATTTGTCCCTTTAATTTGCAAATTTAATTATTGATGATGCAATGAAAGATGTTTCTTGTTTCTCTTTCTTTGCTTTCCTGTTCACCAGTTCATACGTTTTGTTACATCTGGGAAATGTGCTGGTGATGAATGGGGTAAATTGAAGGTAATAAGGGAGTGTACAGCTGGCTGTTAGCAAGGCTTAGATCTGGAAGTTCTATTATCACCTTTATTAAGATAATGATTGCATTACCTGCGTGGTTCTGGAAGACTTATAGAAACTGCACCATGGGCAAATTCACTATGTGCCGAAGCACCTAATGCTAGCGTCAGTTCACTAGCGTTGGGCATTTTCATTACTTCGCAAATTCACTAACGGACGCTGGCGTAACTTCGCTAGTGTAACATCGCACCCTTACGCCTGGCGAATTTGAGCAATGGACGTAACTACGCAAATTCACTAACACGCGCATTGTTCTGAACGCTACCTTTTACGCTAGACTTCCTTCGCCACCTCAAACCAGGCGAAGCGCAATAGAGTAGATAGGGATTTCTTTACAAAAAGTTAAATTTTTTTTAAAATTTAAAAAAATGCTGGTGTTTTTTTCTATATTATGGGTGATAGGCTGAAAAAGATCGAAACATTTTTTGGGGCTCCCCTCCTTCCCCCCCTACATTTCCTAACTCATGGCAACTTAACTATACAGTGGGCACATGTGTAGGGCAAAATAAAAATGTTATTTGATGTTTTGAAGGTTTCCCAGGCATTTGTAGTGCTGCTACATATACCTCCATTGAAATTTGAATTTGCGCCGTATGCAAATTAAACATCACTAGCGTAACTTTGCTTCGCTTATCGAATCAACGCTAGCACAACTTCGCAACCTTACGCTACCCCTGAGCGCAATTTCGGATTTTAGTGAATTTGCGGAGCGCTGGCGAAACTACGCCTGGCGAAGTGCGGTGAAGTGCAGCGAAGTTACCCCTGGCGCAACTACGAATCTTAGTGAATGTCCCACCATATCTCCATATACTGACTCGCAATGGACACAGATGGTGGCAATCTTAACTTACCTCCTAATTAGTGACACTCAGTAATTCCCCAATTAGGAGGTAAGTTAAGATTGCCAATGAATTACATCAGTGGTTTAACTATAGATTACAGAGTTTGTTCCAACTTTTTTTTTCCAGCTTTTATCCTACATATTCTGATCTCCCAGTCGTAACTACTGGCCTGTAATACAGAGTTTTTTGCCTGACGCCTTCCTCGAACTTTGCCTGCCTTGTGTATGAAATCGGTATTTTATATATTAAGATTTAAGATAAAGAAATACATGTATACATTTGCATAATTTATTAAACTTATATACCTGTTAGTTATGATGAGTGAGAACTTTCGGCATGTACAGATTTGCCACTAACTTCTGGATTTTGGTGCTGACGGCCACACGGCTTGTTTCACTTTGCACGACAAATGAAAATTTGACGTGTGACAAAACAAAAAGACACATGATAAAAGAAAAGACACGCAACAAATGCATACGTTATTTTATCCTTCCCCTCTCCTTCCACATCAACCAAAGGTATCTCAGCCATTCCACTGTCTATATAAGAAAATACACATAACTATATGTGGATACAAAGCACCTGGGTATTATCTGTTGGTGGTCAGATTTATTATTAGATGTGCCTGTGTTAGTAAGCTAGTAGTGATATACGTATAGACTACTACTTTTTGCTTAAACAGCAACATAGTGTAGTCTATGGGCGTTTTTTGACCAGACGTAATGTAAAAAAATCAAAACATGTTTTTAAGAAATTGGCAACATGGGAACCTAGTGGATATACAGTAGGTCCTCTAACAATGTAGGGGTGTATAGCAATGAAAAAATGGATGTGATTTTTGCCCTTCCAATTCTTATTAGTTGCCCCAAAGCACAAACAAGGTGACAAGAAAAACGCCCATAGACTCACGACAAAAAAAATGTTGAAAATAATTTTGTATTGCGACAACCATTTTGCAAATTTTTTGCTGTTTCCTGCAGTTTTGCAAGTTTTTCAGTGAAGCGAAATGGTACAAATTCGCTCATCACTACCTGATGCTAATGCTAATGAGTTAATATCTCTCTGCCTCTGTTGTCTGTTTCTTATACCTGCAGGCTGTTTGGGTTATGCTGTAGGTGATTCCCCAATTAAGGGGCTATTTAAGTCTGCCATCTCCTCCGCACAAGTGCTAGTTATTGGGTTAGTTCCTGAGTGTAGACTCTGTACCCACTTGCCCTTATTTTCCTGGACAGTTACAGTATATGGACGTGCTCTGCTCGCCTGCCAGTTATACGGAATATTATCTATTGCTGGAAGGAATTGCATAAGACATTGTGTCCATTAATTATTCTAGAGATGCAATGATATGGCACACTTGCACTTTATTATAAAATGGAAAATACCTCTAACTTCAAAAATTATATTTACATGGTTTATACATTGTTATAGTCCCATGAGATTTTTATGTGGACATGACATTGGTGGTCAAACAACAATGGGCATGTATAATAATTTTATAACAGTTTTTAAATTTTTACAAGTTATAACTTAGGAAGCAGAAGTATACAGAAGAAAAGGGGGAGAAAAGAGAAGAGGAATGTGAAAAGGGGAGGACCAGCTTAGAGTGAGATAAACTATTAGTTATGCAATGCATTGGATAGATATATAGACCAGGGGTTCCTGTAACCTGATAGGTTGCTTCTTACGTATCTTTGGGGGGAAATGTATTATTAGAAGTGATAGTATTTCATTACAGTGCCTAGAGGATATGAAAGTCTGTTCATGTAGTAGGATGCATTTCACTTCAATGTGTATATCTTCAGTGTCAGGTAGGGTATGCTTTTTCCAGTTTCTGACAATAAGGGATTTACTGGCAAAAACTGTTTAGAAGATAGTGTGCTTGTGCTGCCTTTCTATTCATCTAGATCAGGTTGCAGTTTATATGTAAAGTTAGTGGGGTCATTCATAAAGTTTATGCAGTGCATATTTATTTGCAAATGGTTGTATTGCCCATGTTTTTTCCTGAAAGCTAAAATTTTGCACTGATGTGTGCATCTTTTAGTTTTTTGCAAATTTGCATTGCGCACAAATTTTCGCAAATGGCTCACAAATGAGACGGGTGTTTGCTTGAGTGGTTGTTGTGCATGAAAATAGTTGTTTGTTCTCCATGGCATAGGTTTGGCTTTGGAGTTTAAGTAACTGATTTTTGCAACTGTGGAGTAGTAATTATTTGTCTTTTGTTATACCAAGTTTAGCTCTATTCACAGCTATCCTAATAAAATGGTAAAGTGTTGACTTATGGCAACCATAGGGTAGGATGATTTGTATTATGGGTGTCGTTGTTTAGGAAGAATTGGTTGATTTCCGTGAAGATTTGATTGATCAATATTGGGTCATTCAGAAGTGAATTGTTCAGCCTCCATGGGGGATGGATTGAGCATTGGTACTTTCTTGTAATGCAAAGTTCCTGCTGAATGTTCTGTCCATGTTGTAAGTGTGTTGGAGCTGCGCAAGATGTGTTTTAGTGTTTGTGGATGGAATAAGAATAAGTTGATCCTGGTGTTTGTCTTATGATACAGTGAGTAATACGAATTTGGGGTTATGTAGAAAAAGTCACTAAGTTTGCCCAGGAACAGTAACCCCTAGCGACCAATCAACAGGTAGAATTTGCTGGTCACCTGTTTAACAGCAAACATCTAATTGGTTACTATGAGTTACTGCTACTGGGCAAACTTAGCTAGCACCTTTTATTACATATGGGGGATAGTCTTTCATAGTGAGGTGAAAACCATCCACATGTCATATAAGTTGTATTGGGCCAATAGCTCAGTCAGGTTCTTGGTGTTTTATTACAACTTCAGTTTGGACAGAGAGGAGGCTTGGGGGGGTCTTATCTGTTTCAGGATCTAATATGGTATTAAAGTCCCAGCTTATTACTATCATGCCTTGTTTTAAAGGTGTTCATTTTTCTAAGACTTGCTTAAGGAAATGGACTTGGTTGGTGTTGGAGGTGTAGAGGTTTACCAATGAATATTGTTGTTGGTTGATGGTACATAATAATATGTTATCTACCTTTGGGGTCTGCCAACTGCATTGTACAACACATATTCAATTCTTTTCTGGTTGGAGTTTTAAAGGGGAAAAAAATTTTTCATGGATTTTTTCAAAATGTATTATACCTTGAGCCTGCTAAATTTCCAAATAAAAAAGTACTCCATTGCAAACCTGCTGAGGTCATGTAGAAGTCAATGGCAGATGCCCCTTTTACAATTGAAAGAATCTATTACATGATCTGTGCAGCGTTTCATATGAAAAACCAAGAAAATTGTGGTTTTCTGGAGATGATCCGAAAAAAATTGTACGATTCTGATTCTTTTTTTTTCTCATTTTTATTGATTCTTTTCCCACACCAGATTTTTTCGACTTAATTTATTGAAAAATAAGGTAATAATCTGCATTGTAGTTTAATCTAAGTGGTTTTAATAAAATAATGATAAATGTTCTGATTTTTTTAAATAACCCCCTTGGTCTCTGTTGCGGAAATGGGTTTCCCGAACCCATATTAGGTCTGCTATGTGAAGTTTTCATTCTGCTAGTGCTAGCAGTATTTGAACCCTTCACATTTATGGATAAGCAAATAAGTACCATTTAATCATCTTATTTAAAGGAGAACTGAAGCTTAACTAAGGAAGAAGGGTAGAAATGTTGTACATTATGTTTTGGGCCAGCCTTCCGCCTCCCTCCCTCACAGTATTCTACAGGGGCACCATAGAGAGCATCCTGACGAGCTGCATCTCCATCTGGTACAGTAGTGCCAGCTCTGCTGACCGGAAAAGTCTACAGCGGACTATCAGAGCAGCTGGCAACATCATTGGAGAGGCTCTTCCATCACTGCAGGACATCTTCCACAAGCGCTGTGCAAGAAAGGCCTCCTGCATTGCACTGGACTCCACACACCCCTCACACGGACTGTTCATGCTGCTCCCATCCATGCACAATTTTAAAGGTTTACACATGTATATATCCAATTTCTGCCAATACAGTATATTGCACATTTATTGTGTATTTTTAAGTGCCTTTTTGTGATGTACTAGCTGGAGCCACGTCGTCTCGTCTCACTAAAGTTTACTTTGACTGTTGGGCTTCTATTCCAGCCCAAGGCAACCACAGCCTTTAAGCAGGGAAGATCTGTGCCTCCAAAGTTGCCCCAGTAGCTCCCCATTTTCTTTTTTGCTGATTCACTACACATGCTCTGTGCTGCTGTCAGTTACTGAGTTTAGGGACTGACTCAAAGTATACAGTACACATAGAATATAAATGTCACAATATAAGGTTGATTAGTAAATAATACAGATAATAAATCATGGCAGCACAGACCACAGTGCAACTAGCATCAGCATTTAATAATAAGCATTGTAGCATCAGCTTACAGTATATGACTGGGCAACCTCATTTTCTTCTTGATAATTTGCGATGACCCCTAAGCTTGGCTTCTTAACAGCTGCTCAGCGCCCACTGAGCATGTGAGTGTTGCAGGCACTTTCCAAGATGGTAACCTTCTGGGACAAGTTTGAAATCCTGGATTTATTTATTTATTTATTGAGCAACTTAAACTTTAGGCTGGTGCAATTGGTTCAGTATATAAAATATGGCATTTTTAGCCATATTCATGTTTAGGGTTTAGTTATCCTTTAACGTTGTAAGTGCTTCTGGCAAATTCCCATTGGCATTTACATATATATGAACATAGTGGTGGTGTGCCGAGCTCCAAGAGGAAAGTACAGAGTATAACAGTATTAAAGAATAAACATATCTGAGAAATAATAGTAACATAAACTATATACATTAACCATAATTTTGCTAACCTATATTGCATACATGCCCTATTCAGGTGTGATGTGGTGCAAGTATAGAATAACTGGGGGTGATGCAGGTAGCTCAGTGTTTGCTGACTTCCTGCTCTGGTTCCAAAGCTTTTAAATTGCTTTGGCTAAGGGCTGCAAAATATCTTCTGGCACCCCTCTCAGCCTAACATTGTTTCTTCTGGAGCGATCCTCTAGATCTATTTTATTGCTATTTTAGTCTGCAGAGCTCAGATGAGGGAGTCTTGTGAGTTAACCCTGTCTGCCATTGTTTGTGCACTGAGACTAATTCCTCCATTTTATTTTTGAGTTGGTCTGTGCGGGCTGCTATGGCCTGTAGTTCTGTTCTCAGTTCATGTACAGTGGCTTCAGTGTCAGATTTTATATCCTCTCTAAGTGTTCAAGTGAAAGTCTGTTAACGCTTCAGTTTGCTTTATATACTTATCTGCATTGTATCCTGTAACAGGTTTGCTGCGTGCTGGAAATTACTCTGCAGAGAATATCTGGAGAGATTGTGCTTTCCCCTTTTGGTTAGGCATGTCTTCATGATCTGCTTTACCGATTCTGGCAGGATTCATGCAGTCGCAACCCGTGTTTTTGGCGATTTAAACTGCAGTGTTTTTTATTGTTGCTTTTGTTTTCTATCTATACTTTTGCTAATAATAAACAGGTTTAGAAAAAAATCTTGCAGTACTGAATTAGAACAATCGGTTTAAATAATTTATTTATTATTTGTATATTTTGAACAGAGAGAATGTGCAGAATTACAAGTATGCTGTCAATGTGGAGAATTGCTATTTTTATGAAGAATTGTAAAAATAGACATTTCACTTTAAAAATAAATCACTGTGTTTTCAAAAATTCCCATGGGCACGGATTTCTGTTGATAGTCCAAGGAAAGGTATAACTGTAATAATACTGACCCAATTTTACAGAGGGAGAAACAAAAAACTGTCTGGAACTCAAAGATAATTGGTAAATTGTGTTAGGAATGTATTTTCATTTTCTGATGCACATGGAACATATTAAAGTAATAGTGCAAAGAGAGAGCCGAAATATGGCATAATTTATATCCAAGAAATATACAGGTATGGGACCTATTATCCAGAATGCTCGGGACCTGGGTTTTTCCGGATAACGGATCTTTCCATAATTTGGATTTAAATGAACCGATTAGGCTAATTTTGTTTCCAATAAGGATTAATTCTGTCTTAGTTGGGATTCAGTACAATATACTGTTTTATTACTAAAGAAGAAAAAGGAAATCATTTTTAAAAATTTGGATTATTTGATTATAATGGGGTCTATAGGAGACAGCCTTTCTGTAATTTGGAACTTTCTGGATAAGGGGTTTCCGGATAACGGATCCCATACCTGTACTATAACAAATCAAATGTTTTGATCAATCAATCAAAATTTGATTAAATCTTCATCATATTTTTCCAAGTAAGGTATACTGTATATTACACAAAAAGGTGGATTGAATGAGCACTCCTCATCCTTGGCCCTTAGAGCAAACACTGAAAATAGTGGTTCCGGAGACACCACTGTGGCCCTGTGGTGGTCATTTACAGTATTCTTTGGGCGCTAATCCTGACATGAATGCAGTAAGAGAGGGTGCAGTTTAAGGCTGTTTTAATAAGTAGTAGAAATACCTTTTTCTAATATTAGCATATTTGAAATATATTTGTGTTAAAAATTAGTGTTTAACAATATGGGGCAGATTTATTAAGGATCGAACTGAAAACTAAATTTTTTAAAAAATGTTATGGTCAAAATTGTCTAATTCGACTAGGGAATTATCCAAACTCGATTCAAGTTTTTTAAAAAATTCTAATTTGATTTTCAAGATGTATCATACTCTGGTTCTTTAAGAATTCAAATTCAACTATTCGCCACCTAAAACCTGATGAATTACTCTTTAAGTCAATGGTAGAGGTCCAGGGATCAATTTGGAGATGTTTGCAGCCTTCCTGACTTTCAAGTTTTTCTTTGGAGAAAAAACTCGAATCGAATTTAAATCTAATTTGATTCGGGTTTTCATGTCATTTAAATTAGTCTGAGTTTTAATAATTCGATTTTATTAATACATTTCTCCAAGTTGAATTACAAATTCATTCGAATTTAAGTGAGTTTAAAAAAATTCACATGAATTCAAAATCCAACCCTTGATAAATGTGCCTCTATATATTTATGATAAATGTTTTATTTCATAATTAGCATTACAGAAAAATGAAATATGAAAGGTCAAGGTGAAAAAAATGTTATGAACACTGTTGATTCTGATTGCTAACTGTCCTTGCTCTTCTTGGAGCAATACCTTAAAGGCTTTCAGAACTCTGAAAAGCATAAGGGAAATTAATAGAAATCTTAGAATAACCAAACTGACATTTTGAGACAGGAAATCAATATATGAAAGTAGACTCAAATGGTAATTTTTCTCTGGATATTTAAGATGAAGATGAGGTTCATTATCAGAGTGGTAAGAAATACAAGTCAGAAGGAGCAAGCTATTCATAATTGATTAGGTCTCCTGTATGAGAAAATATAGAATCACAATATTAGCTTGAAAACAGAATAGCTGTCCTGAATCTACACTATTGTATTATATTAAGAGAAGAAATGCAGGAAGTTGATGTTTTTTATTAACCATTTCTGGTACATGTTCTTTGCAGTGATACCTATTTAATAAACAGATGACTGCAGAAAGAAACGTCTTTATCGGTGCCAGATGCGCCTGCACTACCTCATGAAGGCGCAAGATCGCTAGCGTGCAGGCGCCAGAGAACTGGGGAGCAGTGTGTCCCCAGTGCACTCCACAGAGCGGCTGGGCGGCATGCCGCCCCAAAAAATGTACCGCCCTAGGCCCAGGCCTTTGTGGCTTAGCCACAAATCCAGGCTTGGTCTTTATTCCATGTAGATCTTCTGTGAAATCTATTATCTATATATTAAGATTTAAGATAAAAGAAATAAACATATAAATGGAGCACTGGGCTGATTTTTTCTTGGAGTACTAACCATACAGTCGTGATGGTTTGCACCTCAATGGAAAGGGGTCCACTGTGCTAGAGGAAAGAATGGCTAAGAGGTTGGAGGAGTGTTTAAACTAGGCAAGGGGGGGGGTGGGTGAGATAAAGAATTGTGGGGAAGCTAGGGTAGACGGGGCAGTGGGATTTGTAAGGGGTCATGGGGGAGGAGTGAGGGGGCAAACAGTTTACCAGCTAAGGAGGTCCCTCTGTTACAAGAAAAACAGAATAATACTAATTTATCATATAATTCTCCAATAAGTAATGCAAATTTTAAAAGTAAAAGTAGTAACCTCCACTGTATGTCAGGTAAAATGAGAGACCTAGAATTAATTGCATGCTCTAAAAATTATGATATAATTGGTATCACTGAGACCTGGTGGGATGAAACATGTGACTGGACTGTGAATTTAAATGGTTACACCCTTTTAGGAGGGACGGAGGGATTAAAATGGGTGGAGGAGTGTGTTTGTATGTAAAGCCTAAATTAAAGCCATGCACTAAAATAACCATAGCTGCCACTGGTGAGGGAGTAGAATCCCTCTGGGTAGAGATTTTGACTAGGCAAAAGTTACAAAGAGAATTATCATTGGTGTATGCTTTAAACCACCTTGTATGTGTCAAGTATGAAGCCCAGCTACTCTTGCAGCTGAGTCAAGTTGTTGCTGTGGGTGACTTCAGTTATCCAGCTATTGACTGGGGTAATGGGGTTGCCAAGACAGAAAAAGCTAGTATTGTAGTGTATGTTTAAGATTTTTACCAGAGCCCAAGCCACAACTAGTGGGTTATTAAGGATGTCTAAGGCTTCTTTGAAGGGAATGGAAACCCTGTGATTTTGCCTTCATGGGTTTTACATCAGTTTATTCTCCTTCCTTGTAGGGATGCACCAAATCCAGGATTCGGCCTTTTTCAGCAGGATTCGGATTCAGCCGAATCCTTCTGCCCGGCCGAGCTGAATCCAAATTTGCATATGCAAATTAGGAGTGGGGAAGGAAATTGCTCTGAATTACAGGAAGGCTATCTTTCATAGAGTTCATTTTAAGCAAATAATTCTAATTTTTAAAAATGATTTTCTATTTTTCTGTAAAATAACAGTACCTTGTATGGCAGCTATGCTGGATGGTAACTAAACTGAAATCTGCAGTGGTGCCAAAACAAGGGACTTGGATTTATTAAGGGGCCGATTCACTAAATTCGAGTGAATTCGAGTGAATGATTCGAATTAAAGAAACTTCGAATTTCGAACTGTTTTTTGGGCTACTTCGACCATCGAATGGGCTACTTCGACCTTCAACTACGACTATCGAAGGATTCGAACTAAAAATCGTTCGACTATTCGACCATTCGATAGTCGAAGTACTGTCTCTTTAAAAAAAAATTTGACCCCCTAGTTCGGCAGATAAAAGCTACCGAAGTCAATGTTAGCCTATGGGGAAGGTCCTAAGTTTTTTTGATCGAAGGATATTCCTTCGATCCTTCGTCCTAAGTTTTTTTGATCAAAGGATATTCCTTCGATCGTTGGATTAAAATCCTTCGAATCGTTCGATTCGAAGGATTTAATCGTTCGATCGAAGGAATAATCCTTCGATCGATCGATCAAATTTCCTGCGCTAAATCCTTCGAATTCGATATTCGAATTCGAAGGATTTCAATTCCTAGTCGAATATCGAGCGTTAATTAACCCTCGATATTCGACCATTGGTGAATCGGCCCCTAAGTGTTTTAATGTTTTACTTAAGTTATAGTGATTCAAATTACAGAAAGATCCCTTATCTGGAAAACACAGGTCTCAAGCATTCTGCATAATAGATCGTATACCTGTATCAGCTTTGATAATTGTGTTAGTTTATTATTAAAAATGTCAAATGTCACATGTCAAATGTATTTTGATAAATAACAAAAACGCATCACACTGCTAATATTTAAGCAAGATTTGATTTATCTATCAGTTATATGTACACCCACATATAAATGGAGCAAACTGAGCAGATGGAAGGACACTATAACACCCATTGTGTTAAATTAAGAAAATGGTATATACGTATTAAATGTTTTCATTATTAAAGAAACCTGCATGGGAAATATCCTTTGGGATTTGCATGTGGATTTAAAAAGAAATCTTGCAAATTGAATTTTAATGTAGTTGGCTGTATCACAAGTTTCTATAATGACATGCTGTACAATGATAATCACACCGACACAGGAGAATCTCTATGGGTAGCAAGCAAACTTAGTTGTTAATGGTCTGAATTTTGATAAGTATTTTTAATTATTTCTATGCCATTCATTAGTATTTTTAATTATTTCTATGCCATTCATTTTATAACGGATACATACTCAAAATGTCATAATTGGAATGACATCCTGACAAACTGAGTAGTAGTCTGTTAGTATTTTGTCCAATCTGAAAATTGAAAAAGCAGTTTTTGATATTGTTTATTAAAGCTAGCAGCTAACTGGCACAGACAACATATCATGACTAAAATAGCCTGGCAGCTACAGTATATTTACTTGTTTTCTGCAAACTGCACACAGTTACCCTGTTATGTGACTTTGCACCTGTTTGGCATTTACCCATATTTTTGCTGTATATTTGACTTATAAATGCCACAGAAAAAAAATGTTATATGAAATTGTTTTTCAAAACAACACAACATGGGCAAACTTGAAGTCTCATTTTTTAGATTACATTTTTTTCCATCAGCTAAGTGCTTTGTACTGGTTTAAAGACAGTTATTCATAATATATCATCAAGGCAAAAGGAGGCAGACCGATGCAATAGTTCTAAGGGTCCAGCAAAAACATGTAGCTAGAAATATTGCTCAAAAAGAGATAATGAGGAGACAAGCTGACCATACTGTGATTTTCTGGTGGCCTGCCAATCCTAACCACTATCCATGTACTAAGAAATAAGGTATATGGGGCCTCTGCTGTTAGTTCCCCATTGAATACAAAGCAAAGAGCAAGCTAAATCTGTTTAGCTTATTTAATATCTTCGGCACTATTTTAAAAATAATTTCTTCTTGTTTCAAGCAAACATGCTTCTCACTAGTAAGGCACTTTTGTTATGAAGAAAAATGTTTAAAAAAACAGTTTACATTTACATTTCACACATATATACTGTATAAATCTGTGTGATTGTGTTATTACAAAATACATATACACATATACATCTTCACATATGACAGCATGGTGACTCAGTGCTTAGCACTGTGGCCTTGCCACATTGGGTTCCTACTTTTAACCCTTTGCCTGCCAAGCATGTACGCCGTAAGTGCTAGCAGGCATGGGCTCAACCTGCTAAGAACGTACATGGTACTTCCTCTGGTACTCCTCTGCAGATGAGCCCTTTTCTCTGTATTGGCAGATTTTGCCATCTCCACAGAGAGGGAGGCTGGGGGCTATCACCTCGGTCCTGTGACGTGATCTTCACAGGGCCGACCTCCAAGCAGCAGACGCAATTGGATTGTGCTGCTCTCCCAACTTCCTTCTCCTCCAGTTCTAACCACGCACTTCTTGCTACGCAATGCTCTGCACCAACGGACCTCCAGGACCCCATCCAACGTCCCTCCCGCAGCGAAAACAGCAAGTTCCCATTTTCTGCACTCACTTACATACACTTTAATAAATTTATACACTTGCACACACATTTTAGTGGTATTTTTTATTTTATACACTTTTGCTTCCTTTTGCACACTTATTCACATATATAAACACTTACTCACTCAGACACATTTTAGAAGTGTACCTACATGTAAACATATAAACAGATTTTTTTTTACTTATTTTACTTTATCTTTTGTCTTTCACTTAAAAACTGTTTATTTTGGCAGCATTGGATCAGGTATTTTGACTAGTAATTACGCTGTTGGATTGGTTATTTTGTTATTTCATTGGTTTGATCATTTTTATCCCTACATAATTGTTCCTTATGTGTTTTTTTAACATAGCTTTGCAGTTTGATACTTTGGTATACAAATGTGCCTTTTTGCTTTTTGAATTTGGTTTTCTGGGGATTTTTGTACAGTTAAGGGGTCTTGGGGCATATGATACACAGTCATGGGGCTCAGATTGCAAAAGCTGAATTGGCAGATTATGTGCATTATTTTCATTCGGGGTCCATACACACCACATACTTTAGTAAATATATGTATATTGGGCTGTTCAGAATACCTCTGACGTTCATATTTAGGGGGATTTTCCTTTGTATGTAAAACATTGTGTAAGATAAATATGTTTAGGAAGAATTTGCAGTTTGGTGTAGAAAGGCATCTTACTCATGTTGGATTAGAAAGGATATGGACTTTCCAAAAATATAAATTTTTCTAGGGTCTTTGTACAGTTAGGGGGTGTTGCAGCACATAATACGCAGTCAGGGGGCTCAGATTTCAAAAGCTGAATTGACAGCCCAGAAAATTCATATGCACTATTTTCATTTGGGGTCCATACGTACCAGATATTTTGGTAACTCTATGCATAATTGGCATCAAACTATTTAGGGTGATTTCCCTTTGTACGTAAAACATTGTGTGAGATAAATGCGTCAACATTTTTAGGGTATTTTCAGTAATGTCATAAAAACCACTTGGTTTAGGAAGGTTTTGCAGTTTGGTATTTTGGTAGATCTTGCCTAACCAGTTTGTAAGAAGGCTACCACCAGCACTTTATGGTGTGATCTCGACCCTGTTGATCAAGAGAATTGTCCACAAAATATCCGCTGGGATCTCACTTGTATTGTGTGACAGATACATGTTTTAATTTCATTTTTCACATTTAACATAAAGCAGAGGTAAAAGGATTTTCTATGTTTTTTTGAAAATCAGTTTGATCAGCATTTGGGATTCTAAGGGACTTTCTTAATGATGTTGGTTTCTCTATTGTCATTGACTCTTAATTTGCATTCACAATGGTACAGCCCATCAAGCATACTACCTGACTCTACTCATTATGCAATATGTGTGTGCTTAGAGCAAACTAGAAACTAATCAGAGCACTGGAATTTTTACCACACATTGTTTACCAGAAAAGGATGCCAAATAAATCATGACATATAACTTTTTATGAAAAGATGAATATACATAAGTTTGCTTACTTTTCATATGGAATATTGTCCTCAGATAAGTGCTAAACAAGATTGTACAGGGTAGAAGGACGGTTATTGCCATACTTTATATTGTTGGACCATGAAGAAACCTATGCAACAGGCTGAGGGCCATGAAAACTTCTTTGGAGAGCTTCATCCAGTCCACAGATTTTTAGTAATCACGTTTTAAATTATTGCATGTTATTGCTTAGCTAGACATTTCACCAATTAAGTTTCAATACATGCAATGTTATGTGACAAGCATGTATTCACTAGTGCATGAGGCAAAGACAGGAGACTTCTAATGAAACATATCTATTTCACATCATGTGCAAAACCTAAGAAACTGATGCAGCAATTTTTTGCTTTCTAGTTCACTGAGGTAGTTCATTTCAGAACAGATATAGAGTTTCAACACAGGAGGCTTTTATTGACTTATACATTTGTCAGGCTTACTGTTTTGTCATTTTGTAAGAGTAGCAGCTGTTCACTTATGTTAGCTCTTCACTTCATGTAGCAATATTTCATTATGCAGCAGAGAAGAAGACTATCAGCATGATACCATACCATTATGTACTATCATTTGCAATAGCTGGGCACTAAAAATTCTCCAGTGATCAACTACCTGCAGTGTTTCTCTATAGCTCAAAGGGAAACGTAACTGTCATTTTCAGATTGCTTTGATATTCATGTTAAAATTAAGTTGGAGTTTTCATATTTCTCTCACTTTCAATGTATAGATATATACAATATCTTGCTATGACTAATAATTTTGAAGAAAATTGGGGAAAGTTGTGCTCAACATAAATTTTTTAACCATTAAGCAGGGGTGCAATGAGGCTGTGACCACAAAATTCATACAAACAAATACTCTGCACTCAACCCATTAACAATATATTTAAGACATTTAAGGCATTAGGACATTTCAAGACATTTGGGGGCAGATTTATCAAGGGTCGAATTTCGAAGATAAAAATACTTCAAAATTCGACCATCGAATTAAAATACTTTGAATATTGAAGTCGAAGTTTTTTTCAGCGAATTTCGGTATCCTGGGGTCGAAGTAAACGAACTATTGAACGATTAAATCCTTTGAAACGAACGATTCAAAGGATTTCAGCAATTGATCGAACGATTTTACTTCAACTTCCAAAAATGCTATAGAAGGTCCCCATAGGCTAACATACAGTTCGGCTGGTTTCATTTGGCAAAGTATTGAAATCGAAGTTTTCAGTACTTCGATTTTCGAATGGTCGAATATTCAAACTATTTTACTTTGAATCAAAGATGTAGTATCCTATTCGATGGTGGAAGTATCCAAAAAAATTAATTAGAATTTCGAATTTTTTTACTTTGAAAATTCCCTCAAATTCACTTCGACCCTTGATAAATCTGCCCCTAAGAGACATTTTGTGCTTTAAGATAGCAAAATGCTTTACCCTTCAAACAAAATAGGGATTGACCATATATTGCAACATATTTAAGCTGGCCAAATACGTCAAAGTCATCCCTGATCTGTCCAGTCCTACGCTCAACTTTCATCTGATTCATTAAGAATTCTAGTACTTCATTATACATTGTATACAGGGACTAAGTTTTACCTGCAGCTTACTTGCTGGTTAAAAGCCCTTTTATTGGCCACCAGTGGGATCACAAAAGGTGGGAGCTACAACATGGAGCTGGCCACTGTTCCTGTATAAAACCACAACTTTCCCTGTTTATTAATTAATAATGTTAATGGATTGAGTGCAGAGGACAAAGAGCACAACTTTTCCCATAGACTCTAATGTAATTGCTACAAAAATGACACAACAAAATCAAAATTTTTCCAGCGACAAAAAAATTGTCACGCTACAAAACCATTTCATAAATTTTTTTGCCGTTTTGCAAATTTTTCGGCAAAGCTGATCACTAGTTTTAGGTGATTATCCTGAGAGATTGCTGTTTACAAAGCTATAGGATAAAACATTTCACATATGAAATAGGGCACTTTTGCCAGTAAATACTTTATCTGTTCATGCTGGTTGGATAGATAAAAACTTTAAAGCTGTTCATACATACCAGGTTCCAAGGGGGCCAAATTGGTGATCTGTGCTATTAGCCCAATGTAAAAGGTATATTTAGTTTTTGATATTACTGCTCCTAAGTTGCAAGTGAGATATTGGTGCTAGAGGCATTCAGCAATTCTTCTCTTTTCAAAACATGACTGACATTGAAGGCATTGAAGGCAAAGCAGAAAACAAAGAATTGGAAAATATCTTGCCTTAGGTGATAATCCATGCTATTTGTAATACCCTCATTACAGACATTTTATTCCTCTTTGTGCAGCATTGACCTTTTTAGTATATGTTTTATTTCATCTAGAACAAACACAGAATGTAATACAAACAATATTGCTAGTGGAAATTCTAGTTATAGTATTGCTTAATTAGCAATGATTATTATTTTATTAATTGGTATGATGATATGTTCAGCTTTAACCACTCATTTATTTATCATATTTTTCTAAATTAATTTCTTTCTGCCACCAACAATCTCTCTAACATTGTAGCTTTATTTACAATGTTGGCCCATATCCAATTTCTTACCAACTTCTGCAAAGTGCATGTTTATTTTTGTCAAACAGCTGGCCAAATCCAAGCAAACTGTTATAGATGAATTTCCAGTGAAAACCCTAAAATATGGATTGTAAATGGTGTCTCTTGTGTGAATCCCAGTGCAAATCATTATGAACACTTGGTGGAGAGAAGAAATATAATTTTAATGAAAAGCAAGTACTCAAAAAATATAATTCTTTTTCTGCAAGAAGGGTTGGAATTTGAGGAAACCGGAGTTACAATACTGGTTCAATAAAGTGTGAAAATGACAACATTTGGTGCAGTCTATAAACAAATTAGCATGTTGTTGATTCACCAAAGTTACTATCCCTCAAATAAACTTCTATTCAAGCAATATTGGCTAGTCAATAGATTGTGAGTGGCTGTTTTAATTGCTTTCTTACTCCTTTTTCTCATTTTAATATGAAAAGTGGGGGACCTGTTGTGTTCAAATCAAGTCAAAATGTATGCGTGGGATGCTCCTTAATTTAGACTAAATTTTATACACCCAATGCGTAGTGATATTATTTATTCATATTTGAAGGGAAACTATTAAGTATACTGTACATTTTGGTACCAATTTACTGATATTTAATTAACTTTACTGTGTCCTCCTTTGCTACTAACAGCTTAAAAAGTTCTTCATTGCAGATTTGACAGAAATTTCCCTGAGCCAATAATGTGAAATCTTTCATAGACCAATTGTAGCTTTTCTAACATGTCTTAGCTGTTCCATTGTCTCTGACATTATCATTTGTTGCCCCATCTGTGAGTCAAATTTGTGACTCACTTGTGAAGCGTATCACTATGGTGGTCTCATCTAATACAATCTTGTATTTGCTTTTAAGCATGAGCATGGACATGAGTGCAGACACACACATAATCACGTGCATAGACTTATCTGAGATATTTCATAGCAACATGTCCTTACTTTTCTGTGTAGCACTCACAATTATTGATGACCAAAACTGGCCTGTTTTGGTTTGCTGAAATTGTGGAAAATGTGCAGAATGCTTCCATTTTTCTTATTTTTTTTTGCTCTTTTTTCCAGCAAGAATTATAATAATAAACTTGTATATATTGTTTTTATTTAAAAAATTTTTCTAAACCATACAGAGACTGATTAATATTACGTATAATTGAAATTAGAGATACATAGAATTAAAAACAGTAATATGTGAATATATTATGTTAACTTCCATACTCAACCTGGAATCATGCAAAATTTATTTCTGAAGTAAATGGGGCTAACATGCATCTAACAAGATGTGAATATATTAAGAGATTTTGAGAGGTATACTTTTTCTGGTTTTTTTTCTATTAATTTATTAAGGAATCTTGTGAGGATATTCAACTCACATTTTATGTTACACGTGATTTTTTTTACAGTCCGTGGTATTTTTTTATTTTCAGTGGACCATAAACATCTTTTGGCACCTCAGAAATTGAAAATAAGGAAAAAGATAAAATCACTAAACTCATATGCGTGCAAAAAGGAAAGTAATGAAATTGTGGAATTGAAAAGTAAAAACAAAGCAGAGGTTGTTTGCTAGGTACTAATGTAATACACTGTACAAGCAAATGCTATTATCCCGTTCTAAGCAACTTTCTTCCCGGCTCATTTCACTTAACTACCTGCATATTCATGACGTCCTCCTTGGTATAAACAAATTTTGTTTGTAAGCTATTTATGGCACATATTGCAGTAACTGCATTTGTTTATTGTCGTTTTAATGCTTTGGAATGGGAATATGAAAAGTAATTATTTTAAAGTGACCTTCACATCAAAAGCTTCACATCTGCAATCTTGTTTTAACATGAAATATTGATTATCAACCTTGTGGGCCTAATGTTTGTCTTGTGACTTTCCAAATAATCCAGTGGCAGAATCAATTACCAGAGGTTAGTAATGTGAATGTTCTTGACAGTACATATTGCATAGTTTCTTATCAGTGTTGTGACCATCATATGTATTACCCTTACTCAACATACTCTGGGACAGCTAAGAATAATCACCTTAATTTTTTCCATTTTTGTTATGTTAAACACTTTACGTCTCACAGGAACAACAGCAAGCAGCCTACTCTTAGCACTTTCTTGTGAAATATATGTTATTGCAGGTCATTGTAAAGCATAGATTTTATATTGTAATTATAAAACTACATTTTAATTGCTATAAATTCTGTTTACATATGGAGCACACAATTTTGACTATAAAGGCATACATAGAGATTTGCTGTCAACTAGGCCACTCTTGACAAAGCTGACAGCCTATTGGGCTTTATATGTTCTTCCTTGTCAATATCTGATCAGGGCTAATTCAGATGTTGATTGAACAAACCCTCTATCCAAAGGTTCAACATATCTTAATAATACCATATAGAAAACAAAAGGCTTATCATCTGATTTCTGATAGATTGAGTTTAAACACAATAGGTGATTTTAGGTTGGTTTGAGAGATCCTTGAACTCTTTCATTGGCTAATTGTGGCATTATTCTTTCTTTATAAAATGCTAACATAATTTGCAGCACTTTACAGAGATGACATATAACTTGCATTATGATTATATTATTTGCGATGTAATTACTGAGGAACCAGTTAGACAAATACAAGAGATCCTCTGCACTCAACCCATTATCAATATATTGAGGACATTGAAACATTTTGTGCCTTAAGCTACTAAAAATGCCCTCCCCTTTAAACAAAACAGGGATTGTTTGTCCATATATTGCAATATATTTAAGATGGCCAACTACGTCAAAGTGATCCCCAATATGGCCACAAAATTCACATAGACAAATACAAGACATCCTCTGCACTCAACCCATTATCAATATATTGAGGACATTAAAACATGTTGTGCCTTATGCTACTAAAAATGCCTTCCCCTTTAAACAAACAGGGATTGTTTGTCCATATATTGTAATATATTTAAGATGTCCTCAATATAATAATAGGTTGAGCGCTGACAATCTCTTGTGGTCACAACCTCATTGTACCCCAGCTTAATGTTTTTTAAAATTAGTGGTGAGTACAACTTTCCTTGTTTGTTATAGTTATACAGGAGCAGTGACCAGCTCCATGTTGTACCTCCCACCCCTTCCAGCTATAGTCAGGTGATCCCATTGGTGGCTAATAAAAGGGGCAACCAAGTTTTGGAGTCAAACTTTGAAAGACAATATTATTGATAGACACTCCTTATTTATTGAGATGTTTTTCATTATAGTTATATTATGTCTGCTTTGGGTGATGTGCTGCTAGATTGGTGATATAGATTGTATAGTCTTAGAAGAAAATGGCAAATGATAAGAAATAACACCAATTGTGATTTTTCATCATTTTTTATGGGATTAGCCTATCCAAAGAGTAGGCACTGTGCTGCTGGAAATCAACCCAGTGTTTGCTTATACTATTTGGAACTCTCAAGTTTACCAGAAAGAGTGTCTAATAAAATATTCAAATTAGACTGTCCTTCATGGACAAGTATAGGACAAGAAATGGCTGCTCCTACATTTTGTAACTGCTCAAAACCTTTTTATTTACTCAGTCTTATTGCATATAGTTTTTACTTATTTTCCACAATTTTTAATACCCTATGAGGTAAAAAAAAAATGAATGTGCGACAAACAACATAAAAGTAAAAAAAGCTCAATTTATTTTACACTGCTGCACAACAGGTGAAATTCTTTTTGCAGGAAACCATACAGACTCTACCAAACTGCGCTTTTCTGATGATTGGAACTAACTGTTGGCAGCCTTTTGTTTCAAAAGTATCATGAGCATTAGAAAGAACTATACATTTTTTACTTCTTGAGACTTAAAGTAAAGCTATGAATAGGACGTATAAATAATATTGGCTTGTAAATTTGCTTACTGTAGCTGAGATTTATTTTTTACTGCCAAATCGTTAATGTGAATAAAGTTTACTGAAAAGACAGTGTACTGAAATCATTTCTGTAATGATTGATAATGTTGAGACAGTGAAAGTGAAATGTAATCAATACCTATAATGTTTGAAAATGCTTTTTTTGCCTTTTTTCTATAACTGTGATAAACACTCTACTTACTGTTAGTGTTTAACATTAATGTTTGGCAACATTATTCTCTGTATGAAAATATGGATGATTTAAATTTTAGTTCTCCAAAGATATTTATTCTACAGATTTTTTTCAGAATTCTAATAGCAAATGTTATAGAAATTGCAGTTTAACATTCTCTAAGGTCTTTTCAAGGTGATGCATCAATATTTATGAAATTGCATGTTGTATCTTCATGTACATGTAAACCATTTCTAACTTCTACTGAATAGGGATTGGAGAGTAACTACAGTGAGGAACATAAGAAATTAAAGTAAGGTAAAGTAGTGAATGTTAAGTTTATTTTTGAACTCTCACCCTAGCCTCTATTGTTCTTTGCGTATGTATATTCTAGTCTGTAGAAACCATGTTTTAATATCTTGCACTTATGAGATGTAACAGTATTGAAACAGAAATTTGGAATTGTGGCCCTAAATTCTATGGCTATATTTGTGTTATTAGATTAGTATGCTTTCATTCATATTTCCTAGGTGAAATTTAAAATACAGCTATAATTTTGGTATGTGAAGGCTTTTACTATGTCTATTTACAGTGGTAGCCTTTTCAGGTCATTGTAAAATACTTCACCCTTACTAAAGATACCTTTTGTTGGCTAACTTAGAAAATTACAACATGCAATCTTTTGGGACTACTCAGGCCTACTACTAATGTGCTAAATTAAGAAACAGTATAATAGTTTACAAATAAACCCCTGTCTTATGTACTTTTTCCATTCCATCCATCTTTCTTTTGGGAACCATCTACAGTATGTAATGAAAATAATTTAGAAATGTATAGGGCACATTTACACTGACCTACCAAACGCTACATACATTTACAAAGCCTTTTTATTGTTATATAATATTTAGGGTACCTTGTGATTTGTAACTTGACCCACGGAATCAATCATTGTTATTATTAATGCTACATTTTAACCTAGGTATGCCTCTCCACATATCATTCATTACATTTTCTTTATACTGTATCTTTATGATTATTAACCATTTATCGTTTAATGTTTTCCATGGTGATCTTTTGCCATGCTTTTGTTTATTTTTAAATAGATGGCCTTAATATATATTTTTTGTAATTTTATTTTAGAAATGTTAATTTTCTATACTCCCTTGAGGAAATGGATTTGTCCTCTTTTTGCTTGTGGGAATTAAATAATGAAGAGACATCTGGTAAATGCATGAGAAGGTTAAATGGGGATTCTGCAAGGCTTATGTAAAGTATTAATAATAATAAATTGGATTCAGGTTTTAGCCAAAAACAAATTTGAACCCTAGTTCTCATGGAACTTCAATATAATTAATGCTGAAATTGTAATATTCTAATTTGTCAGCATACTTTTTGTAGAAGATACAGGATTTGGTGAAAGCTTTAAGTTGTGTTTTTGTATAACTGAAATAAATCATTTATACAGAAGTTTTGAATCCCAAGCTACTTGTCTCAGTCCTAAAGCAGGAGCATGACCTACTGTACTAGTAAGAGAAT
This sequence comes from Xenopus petersii, assembly GCA_038501925.1. Lineage (NCBI taxonomy): Eukaryota > Metazoa > Chordata > Amphibia > Anura > Pipidae > Xenopus > Xenopus petersii. The sequence continues at coordinate 54,751,320 of CM076677.1, forward strand.
GTTTAATTCACTCTTGGGTATCTATACTCCCTGGGAGAACATTTATGAGTACTTTTCTTAACTTATCTTTAATCATAGCACTATATTTTGGAATACGAAGTAAAAAATAGCTGAAAATAAAAAAAATAACAAGTTCTATTTGTATATAACTCAAATTCATAATGACATACTGTACATTAAATAAGTTAATATATTATTAAAGGAGAGAATAAAAAAATATGATCTAATCATATTCCTCAAGGTATATAAGGTTATACATAACATTTTCTGTGGGGAAGATTTACCAAAATATGAGCTTACCACAATAACATTTCACCACTCTTTTTTCAAAACAATTTGCTACATGTAAGAAAAGATTTATCAAAATTCATGATTGATTTTTTTTCCACGATTCAAGAAAAAAAGAGATTCTTGAATAATGGAAAAATCTATCTGAATTTTTGAAAAATCTTCTTCATAAAATTAGTGGACGCTACATTCATCTGGTGTATCTATAAATGTTAATGAAAATGTATTTATGTACAGAGCAAAAAGGAGAATTCACAGTGTGCTCAAAACCTATAAATAAAAGTTGTGTGGAAACACAAGCAATATTCGTCTAGTGGGTAGGTAAATCATAAATTTAAATAATAACGATAAAACCACAATTTATTCAAAGAATAATGCATGAAAAACTGTAATATAAAATTTTGCAATCTAAAAGCTGATGCTTATTTATGTAGGTTTGGCATTTTTTTTGTGTATTTGTAAACTCACAAAAAAGCTGAGTAAACTATGATTTTGATGTTGTTTTCCATGAATGTATTAAACATGTTTTTTATAATCATATTTTATAATGAATAAGGAAACATGTGTGTTCTTTTTTTGATGTGAGTTTATCCATGGTAGAAAAAAACTTTAAAATTCACAAATAGACATTTTAATAAATGATCCTCCCTACTGTATGTCAGATAGGGTTGCCACCTTTCTTAAGGAATAATACTGGCACTGGTATGAGGGGGCAGAATGGATCAGATGGTTTGTGGTTAAAATACCAGACTGGATATAGCATTAACCTCTAAATGGACTCCCACCATAAAAGAGGTTATCTCCAGGGTTGAGAGTAATAAAAGGTTTGAGGAAATGACAGCCAGAATAACCAATACGGCACAACAATACATAAAAATATGGCAAATATGGGAGGAATACTCCGCAAGCTTACAGAATACGGGAGATGCAGTAGATAACCCTATTATTTACATAGCTCATACCATGAACAAAGAGGACCAAGTCTCCACTCCTCTTCTCCACTGCTAGAACAAATAATGATTGATCTATAGGAACTATCAATGTAGAACCCATTGTCCAGTTAGAACATGCATACTGAAAATCAGATTGAACCGTTATAAATGTATGATTTTCCCTGATTCTTTCATCTTCTCTCTTCTTTTCTTATTGCTTATTGAACCTATGTTTCTTTACCATTCTGTATACTCATGACAAAAACTAATGAAAATATAAATTACAAAAAAAAAAATACCAGACTGGAAACTCTAATGTCAGACCTTGTACTGTGTAAGATGCCTTTAGTTTTTAGATTAGGGGGCAGATTTATCAAAGGTTGACATGAATTTTCCAATGTAAAAAATTGTGAGCTATTTTTTGTGTACTTCGACTAGGGAATAGTGCAATTTTGATTTGAATTTGAAAAAAAGTCGAAAATTCAAATATCGAAATTTATCATGTACTGTCTCTTTAAAAATTCAAATTCGATCATTCGCCATCTAAAACCTGCCGAATTGCTGTTTTAGCTTATGGGGGAACTCCTAGAACATATTTGGAGTCAATTGGTGGACTTTGGAAAAGCAAAGGTTTTTTTTGGGAAAAACTTTGAATTGAATTTGATCGAATGCGCTATTACTTCGATTTGTACGATTCAAATTCAGCCGATTACGGACATATTCGATCAAAAACTGACCTATTCGACCAAAAAAAAAACTGCAGTTGGTCTTTTTGAATTCTAATTTTGAAGTTTTTTAATTCGAAATACAACCCTTGATAAATATGCCCTTTATATTATAACCAGGGCACTATTTGCAAGAAGTTTGTATTTTCTTCCTGTGAGTTTACTGGTTATGCTCTGCTGGGGCAATGACTATTGGATATGATTAAATTCTCTATAGTTTTGAGCATCATGTCAGTGCTATATAAGTGAAATTAATTTAATCTCAAAACAAGCACTTTTCTAAAAATGTTTGCCTAAAGTCCAAAACAACCTAATAATAAGGAGGTTAATAGGAGTTTAAAACTAATAAGATCTTTATCAGTTCTTGGTGTGCATGGATAAGAATAAACAAACTCTTGGGGTTTTTATTGAGTCTAGCTAAAGAGTATTTTATCCATTGTGAAATTCAGTAATGCCAATTCCGCATAGAATATTTCTCTGATTTGCTATTCAACATTATTTTTTTATTACAGCTGTCACAGATGCTAATTGAACTTTATGGACTCTGAATTTTGAAAGACACTCACCAGCTTTAAACCCTATAAAAATAATACATTATGGAAACTCAGGCTTATGATGGTTTTTCTTGGCATAACTTAATATGCATGGAGAAGGAAAAAAAAGCAAATCTAGGAACTCTACAATACTTTTGAGTACCATTAGAACACTACTTTGTTTATTTAACAGTGCTGCTATTAATATTTTATAGTTCTTACATAAACACGAATAGTTACTGTATCAGTGTCAATAACTGATGATTTGTAACCATACCACAGCAAACTTTCCTCCATCAAATTTCTGCATATACAGTACAGGTATGGCATTTGTTTTTCAGAAACTCATTTTCCAGAAAGCCCTGAATTAAAGGATGGCCTTCTCCCACAGAGGCTATTTTAAACAAATAATTTATATTTTTAGAAATGATTTTCTTTTTAAAACTGTCCCTGGTACTTGATCCCATTATTGATTATAATTTATTCTTATTGGAGGCAAAACTACTGTGTTTAATTCATATTTAAATGATTTTGTAGTAGAATTAAGGTATAGAAATCAGAATTACAGAAAAATTTGAAACATAAGAAATTACAGAAATACCTGTACTTCAATAAAAGGAACACAAACTTTTAATGGTGCAATGTTGCTTCGCTTACCCTCTGAGACCCTCTGAAGCTGAATGATCACAATGTTATGATGTGTCAGTTTTAGCTGTGGTATGGTCTTCTCCAGCACTAGGATATACTACTATTAAGTGCTCTACTAATGTCGACCACCACTCCCTGCCAATTTCAAGAAAGCGACTATTTTGTCCAAAGTCTGAAGTATATTTGTTATTACATTTATAGTGAGTAAGTACCTAGTTTAGGAAGTCAACGCTCTACTATGGAGAACCACTAAGGAAATATAGTCCCTATTAAACTCCTCTATATCTCTGTTACAGATAAGCAGCAAAACCATACCACAGTTGTGGTTGTTAAGACTATGGGCCTTAGTCTAATCACAGTTAAACTGACTGCCCAAAGTGTAAATATAATATTAACTTGTGATCCTGTACAGTGGCATACTATTGTAGTTGGGTCCAAGTTCTTTGCATACAGTCCAGTTCAATCCTGTTTGCTTGGTTTGGTCTTACAATGCAAATTTGACAATAGTAGAGTGAGTGAACCCATATGGAGGCCAAAAAAGTGTCTTACTTTTGCAATACATATTCCTATATATGTGTTTCATTAAAGAAGAACAAAAAGCTAAAAGAAAATGGTTAGACATACAGTGGAACCTCAATTTTACATACCCTGATATTAAATTTTCCCTCATTTATGTGGTCCCACCTATAAATTATGCATAAATATGTATATACAGTATATATATATATGTATATACAGTATATATATATATATATATATATATATATATATATATATATATATATATATCCGAAACGTCAGATTTAAGTTCTGTAAATAAATGATTATTGTGTTTTATAAGACCTGAGAGTGCGGATTCTTCGCGAAGTATGGCGTACATTTTGATGCTTCTGCACCCAGGCAAACAAATTGATTTTTTTATTTTGTCAAGAGTGCTGGTAGCCCTTTGGAATATATATATATATTCCCGCTTCTATGCCTCAGGCATAATTATTGTTATTGTTATTCCACTTTTAATTATGCACTTCCTAGATGTTACTTTACTCCCCCTCCCTCTTCCCCCTCAACATCTGATTGTGACAGGTCCCCTTTAAAAAGGCCAATACTTAGACTAAAACACTCTTCGAAAGTGACATGGTATAGAAACTTTAGAAAGAAGGAATTGAAAATGTGTATTTGCAGCAGCTATAAGTGTGAAATCTGATTATAATGCAAAATATCAAAATCCTCATTCTACAGCCAAAGGGTAAATATTAAAGTAGTTTTAAAAGCTATAATGAAAGGCTGCCATCAAAGGAAACCGTCTTAGTTTTTAAATGTTTAGGGAGTTGGGAAAAATAATCATTTTTAGTTATATTGTGCCAAGGAAACTACAGTGGCATACTTATTGGATTTTGACCCATTTAATATTAATATTGTTTTATTCAGAACTTTAAGCAAAATTCAACTTTGATAAAAGGTAATGTTCTCTTCTGCTATGAGGTCTCATTTTCCCCTCACAATTTACAGTAGGTAATTTGAATATAAAACAGTGTTCTTTTCACAAATGAATTAGATTTGAAAGGAAAATGTAAATGAATTATAGTTTAAAACTGAAGGCATTTTCTTCACCTTTTTAAAGTGATCACAAAAGTGTTATTAGTTCAAAATAAATGTATAAGGAGCCATAGCCTAGGCTTTAGTCATTTGTTCCCCCATATCTTTTCTTTGCTTTGATGATGTCAGTATTAGTGCAAGTATATTTTTTAATGATATTTGCAAATAGAAATGAGCTTATGGGATGCAACAATCTTTTAATACAGCTCTGGTGTTTTCCCATAGCAATTTCAAGCAGCGGTTTACAGTTACACCAGATATGTTGGTGGAGGTATGTGGATGTCAAATAACAGTACAAGGCTTGCTGTGTACACCGAGTTTTACATGGTGATGTGTGGTGGATTTTTGTAGTGTAAAAAATTATAAACACACTGTATTGCTACTTAAGTAGCCTTAATATAACTTTTATGAGGACATTGCCCAACAGCTTGCATGCGTAACAAATTAAGCATACCTTCAAAATCTACTGCTGGCCATGAAAAACAGTAGTTTTGTTCCTTATTTTAATCAAGCTGGAAGCGCTTTGTATTGCAAATTTTATGTTGATGATTCTTTAGAACTATGACTTTCTGCTATGTCAGCTTCAGGCAACTAACCTATATTATCTTCATTTTTTTACTTCATTTTTATATTGTTTACAGCCTGAAGAAAGATGAAAAAGTGGCAGCTATATGTATGCCAGAACATTACATTAGCTACTTGCAGTGTTAAGAATGAGATAATTTATTTTCTCATTTATGATATATTCAGTATGTAGGAGTCTCATCATAGTTACATAGTTAGATCAGGTTGAAAAAGGTCCAAATTCCATCAAGTTCAACCCCTCCGAATGAAACCCAGCACCCATACATACACACACTCCCACTGACCCCTCCGTACATTCACATAAACTATATATACCTATATCTATACTAACTATATCACTAGTATCACAATAGCCTTGGATATTATGCTAGTCCAAGAAATCATCCACTCTTAAAGGCATTAACAGAATCAGCTATCACACCATCATCCGGCAGTGCATTCCACAACCCCACTGTGAAGAACCACCTACGCTGCTTCAAATGAAAGTTATTTTGTTCTAGTCTGAAGGGGTGGCCTCTGGTGCGGTGATACTCATTATGAGTGAAAAGGTCTGCTTTCCTTCCAGAGAAAACATCATAAGTTGTCTTCCATCCCTCTAACCAGTTTAGTTTCATGTCTCTGCACTCTCTCCAGCTCATTCATATCCCTCTAAAAGACTGGAGCCCAAAACTGCATTGCATACTTCAGGTGAGGCCTTCTAGGGATGTATAAAGAGGCAAAATTATGTTTTAATCCCTTGAGTTTATGCCCTCTTTTATGCAAGACAGCACATTATTCACTTAAGTGGCCGCATAAAGGCACTGTCCATAATTAGACAACATGTTAACTACACAAACCACTAGATCCTTATCAGTTAAGAAAACTCCCAACACACTGCCTTTACTGTATAACTTGTATTTATATTATTTTTGCCAAAGTGCATAACTTTGCATTTATTAACATTGAACCTAATTTGCAATTTGCTGACCAGTTTTCCAATTTAGTCAAACCACTATGCAAAGTGGCAGCATCCTTAGTATCAGCTGTAAAAATAGAAACAGTACTTTCAATGCCCACCTCCAGGTCATTAATAAATAAGTTGATAAGCAAAGGACCAAGTACAGAGCTCTGTGGTATTTCACTAACAACACTGGTCCAATTACCACCACTTTTTGTAATCTTTAGCCAGTTCTCTATCCAGGTACAAATACTATGTTCCAGGCCAACCTTCTGTGTGGCACTGTATCAAATGCTTTAGCAAAGTCTAAGTAGATCACATCCACTTTCTTCCCTGAATCGAGGTCCCTGCTCAACTTCTCACAAAAGTTAATTTAAATTAGTCTGGCCTGATCTATTACCCATAAAACCATGCTGGCACAGTCTCATAGTATTATGATTTGCAATGAAGTCCAGTATCTTATCCCTTAATAGCCTTTTGAAAAGTTTTACTATCACTGATGTCTAACTGCTCTATAGTTTTAAGGCTGAGAAAGGGATCCCTTTTGAATAGTGGCACCACATTAGCAATTCACCAGTCTCTCTGCACCATACTAGACCTCAATGAGTCCTGAAAAATTAAGTAAAGAGGTTTGGCAATCACAGAGCTAAGATGGGATGAATACCATCCGGGCCCGGACCTTTGTTTATCTTAACATGTTCCAGTCTCTTTTAAATTTCCTCATGCATGAACCGTGCAATATTAGATGTATTACTAGAATCTGGACTATTAAGAAGGAAACCTTCATTACCTCGTTCCTCATTTGCGTAGACAGATGAAAAATAACAATTTAGAATCTCTGCTTTTATTCTGTTCTCATCAACCAGCTGACCCCCCTCTGATATTAAGGATCCTACCGCTCCTGCTTAATTTTTTTACCATTTATATATTTAAAAACTAATTTTGTATTCCTTTTCCATATTGAATTTTTTTGCATGATTTATTGGCCTCTTTGTACCTGATAAATGCTTTGGCTGTTCCAGCTAACCTCAAAGCCTTAAAAGCATGTCTTCTTACCCACCTCAACACCAACACTTCTATTGAGCCACAAAGGTTTTGTTTTGCAACAGTGTCCCTTGCTTACAAGGGGAATATACTGACATGTATATTTTACATTTTAAAGACGTTCCATTTTTTTTTTTTTTTTAATCCAGTGAAAAGTATTTGCCACTTAATATGTTGCAGAGATGCCCTTATACTTTATAGCAAATGCTAGAGATGAGTTTGGTATTATTAGTTATTATAAAATTCAAACTTACATATCTTGCAAATTTTGCAGCTCTCAGAAGTGGTTAGATGGTCAAGCATGTGATGGACTTAAGCAGCAGCCCTGTAGAGTTCCCATGTTTAGGAATGTCTATGAAATTGAGCTCAGGTTTGTCAAGAAGTGTTGGATCCAGTTGCATACGGCGATGGTTTGGTCTCAGTAGAATATGAGGCCCTTGTTGAGTTATTGTGTCAAATTTACAAAGCTGTGTGAATTCAATGTAATATAAACAGTAATGCAAATGTTAGACTCCAGTGCAGGAGTAGGGCTTATTATACTTCCTTTGATCATAGAGAAGAGAATGTACTGTGGCTGATGACCTGTAATCATTATTAATTAGGTACTCTCTACTCCAATTATGGACAAATGTATCACAATTTGTGTGATTGTTGAACATTTTTTCCTCAGTGTTATGCATACTATTGTTAAGGGGAAAAATAAATATATGCTTCACCATATTGAAACAAGACATTTTCTAGATATAATAAATTACAAATTCAAACCCATTTATTAAAAAAATAATGTAGTTATGTCAATCTCTCTCTCTCAACATCTGTCTCTCTTCATTCTGTCTTCATGCAAGAGTTAGGAGTCTGATTTTGAATGAGAGTTAAATCTAATATAGCCTTCGTGGGGGGGGACACCTTTTGCCTAGATGATGTATTAGAGGTCACTCTTTTAAGATCATCAGAAATCCTCTCTCTCTCTCTCTCTCTCTCTCTCTCTCTCTCTCTCTCTCTCTCTCTCTCTCTCTCTGTGTCTCTTGCTCTCTCTCTACATGCAGGATGTGTGCCAGCTTTGTACTTTTTATATTCTAAACTTTTAATACATTCAATGACAATTGTGGTTGTAGAGTTTGTGAATTTAAAACTAAAACGACTACAATTCGTCCTTTAATAAATAAGCCTCCATACTACCGATGTACGGTAACATACATTTGTTATATTAGAGTCCTGACAGTTTTTTAAATGCCTGTGTAAGTCTTTCACACATACATCAACATGCTTCACAGAATATCAGTGAGACTAAATTTAATATGGAGATTATTGGAGTTGAACCTCTGAATAAAAGATGCCAAGGACAGAGTTTTTCTACCTTTACTCAGTGTTCACCTTATCTACAGTATAAATCATTACCAAACCAAACAAGATGTTGAAAAGAGATGAATAAATAATGGTTCAAAGAGTGAAATGCATATTATGTGGATTCAGAATAAACTTTATGTTCCCTCTTAAAAACAAGAGTTGTGAAATTGTGCCAGAATTATTCTAATCACTTCATTTATATAATATTATGTGGATTCAGAGTGAACTTGGTGGATATGTTCCCTGTAAAAAAATTGTTATGAAATTGTTATGAAAAGGTATGCATCCCAGCCTTTTAAATAAGGCTGCAAAATGTTCTTGTCTTTTTCATCAAAGTGTATATACTTATAGGGGGATTTTATTAACTCTATACATTCAAGCCCTTTTAATTGTGCTCCTATGTTCACCTATACTAAGTTTTATAGCCCTATCAGTTTTACAAGTATATATTACATGGACATTCTACCAAATATACCACATGTTTTGATTGACAATTAATAATGATTTTATTTTATGAATATCTAAGCCTCTGTCAACTTGTTTAGTTTGCCAAACATATTTACAGTTAACACAACAAGTACACCTATACATTCCATTTGGTTAGTGTCAGTGGGTGTGTGTGGGTATGTGTGCTGGGTTTCATTTAGAGGGGTTGAACATGACGGACTTTGGTCTTTTTTTCAACCCAACTTAACTATGTAACTATCAATTGTTCTTTCACATACAATGCAGTTTTAGCACCTCTCCCTGGATGGTTTATTCATACCTCATAGCTCTAATCATGCTGATACAATCAACACCTTAGCTCCAAGAGGTCTCTGATCCCATGATGGTTATGCTAAACAGATTATACTGAAAGGAGCAAGAGTTCAGGGTATTTAACTTCAGAAATATCTTTGTACAAGTCATTCTGAATAGAGAATGCCAGTCAATAGAAAAAAATACAACAAGTCCAGATGATTTGATTTAATACTACAGATATAAAATGACCTAGATGAATGAGCTAGCTTTTCATGCCTTTAAAACACAGGCTTAAAAGTTGCATTTCTACCTAATTTCTGATTTGGATAATACCTGGATATCATGATATTTGTATTCTTCTATGCATACAGTTTTATGTTGGGGGAATCTATAACCTATTGGCAGAATTCAGCTGTGAACATTTGAGTGGCATTTATGTGTGGTTGTCTCTCTGTGCTGTTAATGTATATTATTTTCATATACACCAGCTGCATATTAGTGCTGATCATTGTGCCCATAATCCTGTTTGTACTTTATATAAATAACATTTTTTCTTAGCTGACACTTTCTTTCTTTAGATTTATGTTTTCATTGATCTGAGACAAGCATTCATGCTTTTTACATATGTTTACTGCATTCAGATGTTATTTGTCATTTGAGTTATCATGTACATATTCTTTTATAATGCAAGTATTTATGTTCAGTTATTGGTGGACTCTATTTCCCCATAGCTTTGCTTTAAACATTCTCTCAAAATTATAGTTTGTATTTATGTATGTATATTTTTATCTGTATAACACTCCTCAAGGGCAAAGCACTACACGGAAGAAAAATAAATTAGTTGAAGAAACTGGGGTTCATTTCAATAATAAGTACAAAAATACAATCCACATAAATATAAAGTATAGTTACAATACATATTAAGTGATTATTGTCTAGGAAACAAAAGGATGGAGGCCTCTGCCCACAAAGCTTACAGTCTAAAAGGGATGGTAACATACAGACACAGACAGGAGGAGTGCTGTAGGTTAAAGTAAATGACACTGCCATATAAGTGCCCATTCCCATTTTAAGTGTTATGCAATTGCTCCAAGAAGTAGTCTTTGAGTTTAGTTCTGAAGACATTTAGAGAGGATTCTTTCCGGAGAATTTCAGGAATGGTATTCCAAATATAAGGAGCAGCAAGACAGAAGGGTTTGATGTGGGAAACAGCAGTAGTGGGGGGTGCAACCAAGCGGTTGCTCTGAAAGGAGTGGAGAATTTGGCCAGGAGCATATAGAGAGAAAAGAGATGAGATGTAGTTAGGTGCAGAGGAGTGAAGGTATTTGAAGGTTATGAGGAGGGGTTTGTAAGTTATTCTTCCCATTCTTTTATGGGAATACATGATAAGAACTTCAGCAGGGGAGGGGCCTGTACCCTTTTGGATGAAAGGATGAGTTTTTAATACAGAATGTAGAGGGGAGAGATGGGAGTTTGGGAGGTCAGTAAGTAGAAGGTTACAGTAATCTAGTCAAGATAGGCTGAGCACATGCATGAGTGTCTTGGCCATAGCAGGTGACAGAAAGGGATGGATTTTGGCAATATTGCCAAATAGGCTTTACACAGGCCTGTTTGAGAGGAGAGGGGAAGGTTGTTTTGACCCTTGCCTCCCTGACTATTCTGAACCCTTCCAATTCTGACCCTTGCCTGCCTGACTACTCTGAACTCTGCCAATCGTAACCCTTGCCTGACTATTCTGCATTCTACCTGTATTGACACTTGCCTGCCTGACTATCCTTGAACGCTGCCTGTACCGACCCTGGCCATATTGACCTTGCTTGAACTCCGCCTGAATCGACCACTGCCTGTCTGACCTGCTTGGACTCTGCCTGTACCTCTCTTATTAAGACCTGGAGGCATCTGAGTAGATGAGGGCTCTTCCCCAGGCCAACGACAGCTGCTACAGGCGGAAGCAGAGCCTTAACCAGGGAGTTTAGCGTCTGTTCTGGATTTAGGTAGCTGACCGTGACAGTTTAATGAATAGGGGAGGTAGATTTGACACTTGACACTCCATTTTTTTCAGAATGCTCACCTATTCTTCTGCCCCATGTACCCTCTTACTTTTATCCTTTTACTCAGTTACTAGTTTCCCATCTGCAGGTACTATTGTATCTACTGTATTACTCTAATTTGCACTTTACACGTCCCTTTACATTTTTTAGTAGTAACCTTGCATTTTGCTGCCCCCCTCTATATTTATGTGCTCAGACTTCATGTTTCCCTAACTTGATTTGCATGCTCTAGAATTTTTGCATGCTCATGTTTCCAGACTGGTGGGCAAACGGGAAGAAGGGAATTAAAACAAAGCCTAGTAAAAAAAAAAAAAAAAGGTAGATGGTTGCTGGCCCTGACACATAGGGGCAAATTCACTAAGCGCCGAGCGCTAGCGTTACTTCGCTAGTGTTTGGCATTTTCGTTACTGCGCAAATTCACTAACGAACGCTGGCGTAGTTTCGCTAGTGTTACTTCGCACCCTTACGCCTGGCGAAGTTTCGCTAGTGACGTAACTACGCAAATTCAACGCGCACAGTGTACTGAACGCTACCTTTTACGCTAGACTTCCTTCGCCACCTCAGACCAGGCGAAGCGCAATAGAGTAGATAGGGATTGCTTCAAAAAAAGTCACAATTTTTTCTAAGTCCCAAAAAACGCTGGCGTGTTTTCTACATTATGGGTGATAGGCTGAAAAAGATCGAAAAAATTTTTGGGGCTCCCCTCCTTCCCCCCTACATCTCCTGACTCATGGCAACTTACCTAGACAGTGGGCACATGTGTAGGGCAAAATAAAATTTTTATTTGATGTTTTGAAGCTTTTCTAGCCATTTGTAGTGCTGATACGTATTCCTCCATTGAAAATTGAATTTGGCGCCGTATGCAAATTAGCCTTTGCTAGCGTAACTTCACTTTACTTAGCGAATCAATGCTAGCGCAACTTCGCAACCTTACGCTACCCCTGAGCACAACTTCGGATTTTAGTGAATTTGCGGAGCGCTGGCGAAACTACGCCTGGCGAAGTGTGGCGAAGTGCTGCGTAGTTACGCCTGGCGCAACTACGAATCTTAGTGAATTTGCCCCATATAATCCAGGAACAAGAAAATGTAATCATAGCAGCGTGAATTTAATATAGCTTTTGCGAACCCAGAAACTGTTTAGCAACCACTTCAGACAGTGGAAGAAGGTTTGCGAATTTAAAATTTAGCACGGGTGTGCAGTGAATGTAATAAAACTTCTTATTGAAAAAGTTATGTTTGCTCCAAAAGATTACGACACCTTCAAGCACTTCTTAAAAGTGGGCAATGCGCAATAACAATTCGCAATGTAATAATAGTTCAAGGAAGCATATTTACATTGCAAAATTAGACTTTTTATTCCTATTTGTGCTAATTGTTTTGCTCTTTGTGACTTTTATTTCATTCCCCCGCATATCTTCTAAGATTTTAAGCAGTTCATTTATTAAAGTTCTCTGTGCTGGTTCTGGTTCTCCTTGTAGCTCTCCAACTTGATAAAGGGCCTTGAGCCTGAAACATGTTGTGATAATAAATACACATTTTTCAGCAGCTAGTACTGCGTCAAAGACCTTTCACTGGACAACTCCATGTCATACATAATGGGATAGCCCCGGTCCCAGTGCTCCCGTCAGAAGGACCCTCCCCAAAGCTTTAAACGCCCAACCCGACCCCCCCAATCCAGTGTCTTTTTTTCTTCTGCTTCAGTTTATTTTTGCTCCTGTCAGAAGCAGTTCTCTTTTTAACCTTGGGGAAGCATTAGGGCTTGCTGGAAAGCGTCCTAGGGACTGGGGTTTTGGTCTTTGTGATCTTTTTCCCCCTAAGCACATTGCCTCATGTATGAAGTCTTCAGTGTTTCATCATCTGGATCAGGTAGGCACAGTGTTACTGTGGCTTATATCACTGGTTTGTCCTTGATCCATGTGCCTTCCTGGCCTGATTATAACCTGTCCGGCGGCAAGTGCTATGTCCCCCCATCCGTGTGCTGACCTGGGCATGTCTAAAAAGCGTCCAGCGGCATTGGGGTGTATGGCCCCAGAACTAGACTTAGCTTGGAATGCCATCCTGATGCTGGAGTCTCTTAACTCTTAAAGGGGAAGGAAATCTAGTCGGCGCAAACCCCCCACCCCCCCCCGTTTGTTGCCCACCCTCCCCCCTGGCCTACCCGTCCTGCTGGGCAAATGCCCCTAACTTGTTACTTACCCTTCTGCGCAGGTCCAGTCCAGGGAGTTCACAGACGACATCTTCTTCCACGCGATCTTCTTCCTGCTTTGAACGGCGCATGCGCAGTAGGATCATTTAGCCGGTACGATCTACTGCGCATGCGCGTGACTTTTGGCGCATGCGCAGTAGATCAGTACCGGCAAAATGATCCTACTGTGCATGCGCCAAAACGCCGTTCATAGCAGGAAGAAGATCGCATGGAAGAAGATGTCGTCTGTGAACTCCCTGGACTGGACCTGCGCAGAAGGGTAAGTAACAAGTTAGGGGCATTTGCCCAGCGGGACGGGTAGGCCAGGGGGGAGGAGGGAGGGTGGGCAACAAACGGGAGGGAGGTTGTTGGGTTTGCACCGACTAGGTTTCCTTCCCCTTTAAGGATGGATGGACAAGATAGGCCATTGGAGGAACAGTAGCTGTTCTGTATATTCTATGAGCAATTCTAATATAATGTTGTGTTAATGCAATGAAAATTAGCATTTTCTATACTGATCTGTATGTTCTTTGAGCAGACAAGGTGAGTCTACAGGTTCTGTGAACAGCAACTGTAGGTAATTAGGTAATTACTCTGGAGGTCAGTGTCAGGTGCAGTTAATGTGCATGTAGATTCCCCTCCTACTCCTTCCCTTAGCAGCTCAGAGTGATTTTCAGGTAAGATTCTCTGTTATAATTCTGTTATTATAAAGTTTTGTTAGTTAAATTAACAAGTACTTCTTTCATTCTGCTCTCTGAGTCTAGCTAGCCTAGATGTTTTGTTAGTTGAATTAACATGTACTTCTTTCATTCTGCAATACACAAGTTATACATTTCTTTGGTCCTGCTACAGTTTAATATTACAACCAAACTGAATGTATATGTGGGAACATTTCAGTGGTTCCGGAGCTGGCTTTAATAACCAGATATGAATGCACAGTTTATAAATTTTTTTGGTCCTGCCACTGCTTAATATTACAACCAAACTGAATGTATATGAGGAAACATTTCAGTGGTTCTGGGCTGGCTGTAATAACTAGATATGAATGGACAGGTTATACATTTCTGTGGTCCTGCTACTGTTCAATATTACAACCAAACTGTGTTTATATGTGGAAACATTTCAGTAGAAGCTAAGACAATGCTGTAGGGGGTAGAACATTGTTCAGCCAGTTTATTGTGGATACTGGCTAGTGAGAATTTGCAGAGACTGGCCTCTTGACTCTTTGGCAGAGTGCTCAGTCTGCACAATGGAATAACTATATATGAATACACAGGTTATAAATTTCTTTGGTCCTGCTACAGTTTAATATTACAACCAAACTGAATGTATATGTAAAAACATTTCAGTGGTTTTGGACCTGGCTTTAATATCCAAATATAAATGGACATATTATACATTTCTTTGGTCCTGCCACTGTTTAATATTACAACCAAACTGAATGTATATGCTTCCAGTGGCTTTGGGGCTGAATAAGACAATAGCCAAATATAAATGTACATGTTATACATTTCTCTGGCTTAGACCAATTAATATAACAACCAAACTGACGATATGGCTCAGTGATTGGTGTGGGAAGGATTAAGGCACTTTACAGATGGTGCCCATACAGCCTTCAGGTTGGTATTTAAGCATGGTTACATAGGTCACTGTTCCAGTGGCCCCTGTGTCATGTTTATTAAGATCAGCACTCTCAGGGCTTAAAAATATGAAAAAGGTTTTATTGAAAATAACACAGCTAGGACTAACGTTTCGGCCCTGTCCAGGGCCTGTCTCACTCCGCCAACAGGAGGTAGAATATTATTTATAATATAGACGTTTCAGTGAGTCATATGACACAAAGTATATGATTAAGCACACTTCATAAAGATATAATTTACAGGATATGAATGGCTCTTATTACGGATAATTCCACAATGTATAAACTCATAGTGGATACCTACAGAGAAATTGTTTACACATATCTATATTAACCAATATAAGTAGTTTGTCTATTTATATTTTGTTTGTTTTGTTTGTTTGCATATTTACATGAACACACTATGCTTTGGGGCTTTTTTTTCTCATAAATTGACTGTTTGTAAAATTGGATAAACTATAGTTTCCAAACTCTGCAATGCCATGTAGTTACTGGGGCTTGACCTAGTCCATTCATTAGGGCAGACAAGCTGCTAAAGCAAAGACAATTGCCAGCACTCAAGCTGACCATTCACAGTGATCAATGTATAGCTAAAATGTGCATAATCAAAAGGAAAAAAACTGCTTGCACTGAGATTTAATCTGTGTAGGTATATGCATAAAAAGGTTTTTATACTGCATTTCCTAAGTGCATACTTTAATCTCCATCTTGACCACATATTCTAATGTGGTTATGTGGTTAAAAAATCGTAAACTAAATTCAATAGGTAATTGAAGCCCTATATACTGTTAG
Source organism: Xenopus petersii (assembly GCA_038501925.1). Lineage (NCBI taxonomy): Eukaryota > Metazoa > Chordata > Amphibia > Anura > Pipidae > Xenopus > Xenopus petersii. The sequence goes on from CM076677.1 coordinate 54,767,363, forward strand.
TATATACTAAGATAGATCAGCAAACTACTCTGTCAGGATCTCACAAGTTAGCGTTGAGCCCTTGGGGGCATTTTTTTCATATTGGCATGTGACCCATTGAATATCAGTTTTGCCTATACCACTTTCTGTTGCTTTACACTGCATCCTTCAATATATATTACAGCATCAGCCATTTCTGTTTATGCTGTTAGTATAGTGAGTGAAACTTTCTGGTACACAGGTTTAGAAATCGTTTTATGTTTTGTTTCTTTAACATGTACTTATTGTAATGTTAATAATTCACAGTACAGATGACATTGTTGTGCTTTTGTGTAAAATATTATGTGTTTATATCCATTAAAAGATGATTACAATCAGTTACACAGCATGTAAACAGTTCACTGAGTTTGTTCCTGAATTCCCATTTTTGGTACATTCTGAAATATGTATCACACAATCAGGGCCGTTTCTGGGGAAGGAGCCGCCTGAGGCGGCTCCTGCAATGCCGCCCCCCGCACCGACTTACCTGTCGGCGAGGGGAGGCAGGAACACGATTGCGGAGAGCGCAATTGCGCTCTCACGCAATAGCGCAGCCGAATTTCCGGTTTAAAAACCGGAAATTCGGCTCTTAAAGGTGCAGGAGCGGCTTTTTGCCGCCCCTGGAATCCTGTCTGGCGCTGCCGCCTGAGGCGAGCGGCTCAGCTCGCCTCATTGGCGGAGCGCCCCTGCACACAATACATTTAATTGTGGAATAATGGATTTTAGAAGGGCTTTATTTTTTCTTACTGGGAGTAAAGACTAAATATTTGGTAATATAATACAATTACTCTTTCTTTTTTAATATAAATTAAGGACACTTTAAAAGGGAGAATAAAGAAAGTGCCTTCTTTCTAAAAAAATCCATAGGGTCATTACCTCTTCTTATTCATTCGGTCTGTGCTTCAGTAGTTATTTAATACAGGCATCTGGTACTACTAACCCAAGGGAGTCACCGATAAATTACTTTACAGCTGCATTTTAATCACCACTGCTTCTGTAACAAATTAAATACAACTGAACCTTTTGTGGACCTGGTAATAAATATGTATTTTGGAGAAACATATAAGAATGAGATGCCAAACACCAAATAACTACAGTTCCTGTTGTAAGATCCAGCCATTGTTCCTGTTCTTAATATGCCAGAAAGATATTACTTAGCTAGTACCATAAATAAAATAAATAGGAAGAGATTGATTAAGTGCACGTGTATTAAACTTGTTAATTGTTTTTTATTGATACCTTTTATAATCATATTCTAGGTCAGTAAAGAATTACTCCTTCATTCCAGGACAGGGCAAAGCACTTTACAAGTGCAATCAAAATCTATTACAGTTTGGCTACTTTTGGGGACCAATGAAGCAGAGAATTAACCTCCAACTAATTTCTAAAGTCATTTACCAGATGGCAGTTAAGCAGATTAACTTAAATAGAATGAGTGCTTATAAATACTAGGATTGTATCACAGCAGAGAGGTACAGCTATCTTATATTATTGTGGTTACAGAATTATATTACTTGCAATGTACTTGTGCCCTAGGTGATTTTAGAGATTAAGGCCCAAATAGAATATTGTAAAAATGTTCACACACTGAAGTCAAAGGGTATCAAAATTATTTTGACTCGCAATAGTTTTACACGAGCAACAATTTTTACATACTGAAATTTTTGTTTATTAAGGTGATACTGACACCAGAAAATAATCTGTTTTTATATCTATCATAACATTGTCTTTGAATGATATTTATAATTTTGACATAAAAGTATTTGCCTGATGCTTTTACATTACCTTTCTTACTACCCTGTTCTTCTATAAGGAGGCCGCCATATTTGTGCAGCAGGAGTCTGGAATTAGAAACTCTAACTGACAGGCTGAGAAGGGACAGTCAGGTTGGCAAAACAGTCAGGTTTAGGAACTTCAAGTAACAATTACTTACAAAAGCAGAACTATCAACGAAAAACGATCAACAAGACCTATAAGTTACTTTTAATGTAGATTAATATTTTTATAACAAACTTTTTAGTGTCAGTCAATGGGTGTCAAAATTATTGACACGCAACAATTTTAATGTGCTTAACAATTTTTAGTGCAGCTTTTTTGTCGAAATGCATTAAAGTTAAAATTATTTTTACGCAAGCAATTTTTTTTTTGAATTTTTTCACCAATGAATTTTCACAGCATTTTTGAGAAACTATTTGCAGATGGCGAAATGTGGAAATTCGTGTGAATCCATGTCTGCCGAATAAATTCACCCATCACTAGTGGTACCCTAATGAAAAAGCCAAATAAGTAGATGCTCATTTTAAATCAATCACTATCAATGATATATATATATATATATATTGAAAATTAGTAAATAATTGTAAATTAGTAAAATAATCTTTGAAAATACGAGAACATTTTTGAAATCTATTTTGATTTATATACAAAGAAAATGCTTTAAGATAACCTTAAATATCTGATTGTGGTGATCAGACAGGCAAGCTTTATAAAGGGCCAAACGTGGTCTGAAATGTTGCTGTAATGCCCTAAAATTTTGCAATAAAGGCATTTTATAGTATATACACCAATGAGAAGTGGGCATTGGAGGAACCTGCACCACGCAAAGATTAAAGTGTTGTGCTGACTACTTTCTACCAGATCAGACAGGCAATGCACAGTATACTCTGATATTCAAAAATAAGTAATTATTATACCAATCTTTTTTCAAGTTACAATTTGAATTCATTATATTTTGTAGTGCTTTGGGGACTTTCATAGCAATCAGAACATTTTATTTAAATCTTTTTCAGCTTGGGCCTAGATTGATATTTAACCTGCAGTAGCTCTAGGGAATATTCTTTTCTAAAGAGGAATGATAACCTCAGTTTCATTTGCAAATGCTCAATTAACTGCTTCATTACCATATTGATGTTCTGTATAACATATGCTTGTGTAGCATTTTCACTAATAGGAATGTCATGATGACAGTATTTCCCCTTTCTTGACCAGATTAACTTGATGGATCATAGGCTGTGCACGGTCTTATAATGTCACGTTTTTACTATATTGGAGTAGGCCAGTGGAACATAATATGATTGTGGCAATAAGCAGATATTAAATAGGTTCAGGTACAGTAGTTTTATCTTGTTTAACTTTACATTTTTTTTGTAAGAAGGTGATTGATATGTTGCTTGATATTGCTATAAGTACATTCTCACATATTTATATTTTGGTGCACAATTTAGTATCATCTGCAAAAACAGAAACCGTACTTTCAATGCCCACCTCCACGTCATTAATAAACAAGTTGAAAAGCAAAGGACCTAGTACAGAGCCATGTGGTTCTCCACTAACAACACTGGTCCAATTAGAAAATGTTCCATTTACCACCACTCTTTGTAGTCTATCTTTTAGTCAGTTCTCTATCTAGGTACAAATACTAAGTTCCAGGCCAACTTTCCTTAATTTAACCAGTAACCTTCTGTGTGGCACTGTATCAAATGCTTTAGCAAAGTCTAAGTAAATCACATCAACAGCCAAACTCCTTAGAATCGAGGTCTTTGCTTACCTTCTCATAGAAAGAAATTAAGTTAGTTTGGCAAGATCTATTACTCATAAAACCATTCTGGCACAAACTCATAGTATTGTTATTTGCTATGGAGTCCAGTATTGTATCCTTTATTAACCCTTTGAAAAGCTTTCCTACTCCAGACGTCAGACTAACTGGCCTATAGTTTTGAGGCTGAAAACGGGATCCCTTTTTGAATAGCGGCACCACATTAGCAATTCGCCAGTCTCACTGCATCATGCCAGACCTCAATGAATCCTAAAAAATTAAGTAAAGAGGTTTGGCAATCATAGAGCTAAGCTCACTAAGTACCCTGGAATGAATACCATCTGGCCCCAGACTTTTGTTTATCTTAACATGTTCTAGTATCTTTTGAATGTTCTTCATGTGTGAACCATGCATCATTAGTAGTGATGGGCGAATTTGCGCGAAATTCGCGAAACGGCGAAAAATTCGCAAAACGGCGCCGGCGTCTCATTTTTGACGCCGGCGCCTGTTTTTTTGACACCGGCGCCCGTTTTTGACGCCGGCGCCCGTTTTTCGAAAATAAATTTTTTGACGCCGGCGAATTTTTACGGCGAATTTTCGCGGGCGTTTCGCAAATTCGCCGCGAATTCACGCCTGCCGAATAAATTCGCCCATCACTAATCATTAGTTGTATTAGTAGAATTGGGACTATTAATAAAGATTAATAAAAATTATTAGCCAGTTCCTAATCCTAGGATTAACAGTGCACACAAACAAACCAAAGTATTCATTTTGGGGGTATAGTTTTCCTTTAAAAATAAACTGTAAGATACTATGTATTTGTTATGCCAAATAAAGTATAACATGCATTTGATTATTTGATATTTGATATTTGATCAATCACTCTATACTGTTTGATAATAATAGCATGATACATTAGAATACATATAATTTTACATTTCTCTTTATATAATAAAAGGCAGTAGTGGGGGAATGTAACAAAAGTCGCAACAAGCAAAACAAATAAGAATAAAAATGTGCATTTCACAACGTAATATTCTTCCTTAAGCTGTTATTGCATTGCAAATTTCAATTCAAGGTGTTGTAATCTTTTGGAGTTTTATTACATTCATTGCGCAATGGCACAAACTATACACTTCATAACACTTTTTTCACTGTCGGAAGTGGTCGCTAAATGGTTTGCAAAAGCTATATTAAGTTTGGCTAAGGAAAATTTGTTCACACAAAGGCATCATTTTTGCATTGCGAATATTTTTCCCATTACCGTTAACCAAACAGTGACTTGAGGGGGGCCACATGGGTCATAATTGTTGCTTTTGAATGTGATCTACATGGTAATGATTAAATGCAAACTCACTGAACAGTTATATTCCATGTGGCCCCCCTTAAAGTCGCTGACTAACTAAGAGTAAGAGCGCTGAAAAGCAGAAAGTTGTGTTCTGTTCTGTTAGACATTCTCTCACTCCAACCTTTATATATTACATTTTTGGCTAACTAACTATATTAGAAACATTTTTTGTACATATGTATTTACCTAGTGTTTATTTTTACACTGAACGGTTCCTTTAAAGGCTGGAGTGCCAGGATGTCTAACATAATAGACAGAACACTACTTCCTTCTTTGCAGCTCTCATGGTTTTGACTGATTGGTTAGCAGACAGTAACCAGTGACTTGGGGGCCACATCGGTCATAAGTGTTTGCTTTTGAATCTGAGCTGAATGCTGAGGATCAATTGCAAACTCATTGAACAGTTATGTCAAATGTGGCCCCATCACTGACTAACTCAGAGTTATAGAGCTGCAAAGCAGGAAGTTATGGCTATAAAGTTAGATATCCACTCACTCCTGTCTTTATATATTGCATTTTTGGCTAACTATACTAGAAAAAAATAGTTTGGACAGCCTATCTATTTACCCAGTTTTTATTTTTACACTGAACTGTTTCTTTAAAAACTGTGCAAACTACACAGCTGTTTCATACAGCTAGGGATGCAATTATTCCACTATTTTGGATTTTGAACCCTTGAATACTGAACCGAATTCTGGATTCAGTGCATTCCTGTCATAAACAAACTGCAATACAATTTTCATCTAATGCATATCATAATTAAAGATTTAACTACGGTGTATTTTAATATTAATGTACTGGAAATAAGCCATGAGAGCACTTTAACTACAGAACATAGAGTACTTTTCAGATAAAACTTACATTTAATTTAGCATAAAGTTTTGTTTATATGTTTTAAAATAAAAAATATATGCAATGATATCAGTATGTCTTTTTTTGTAGAATGTTTTTTTTTTTGCGGTGCTAAATATTTTGTTGTAAACACATCCTCCAATGGTTTCTTTAAATTGTGCAAAAAGTCAAGAGTGAAGAAAGAATATATCTGGAATTTCCATTTAACAACATTTTATTTTGCCAAAATATCTTTCACAAGCACCACACTAGCATTTAAAATAAAATGTAAAAGTCTTTTGGCAAAACTACAAATAAAATTTTGTACTAAATTATGTGAAATAGAACTTAGTTCATTGAAGTAGTCAATAATACTTAATTATCACTCTAAGAAATTACATTATTTACAATCCATTAAACGTACATTGAAATGCACTTCCTAACTGATTAAATGAATGATTTGTTTGAATGAGTGCATTAATTAAAAAGTTGATAATGTAGTGTAATGATTTAATCTAGAATGACTGATTTTATTATGGCTTCATCAAGCAGGAAGGGGATGTTAGAGATGTGCAGGTGGGGGATGTGTGTGGGAATGGAAGCAAAAAAAAGTGGAGCAGAGGCAGAGGAGCAGAGTATAGCTGTTTAGTAAAATAAAGGAGAAAGTACAATGACCAGAGGCTTAAAATATATTTTGGGTAGAGTTAAAACAAATATAGGAAAATAAATCTTGAGTAAAGAATCAGGAAAGTATAGAAAAACCAGACCAAATATATGAGTAAATATGCAAAATTATCCTGAGTTAAAAATATTGAATCTCTCGGATATCTATTATTTTAGAAACTCCTCCTGACAAAGCGCACCTGCATGAAACATGTTGAGGACAAGTGAGCTGTGAGACAATTCGGTTTGTGCACTGAAGTCTCTATCTTTTAAGTGTATTTTGTTGTCCAATAAATCTGAAAAAGACATTGTGGCACTTGGAGCGCGTCTCCTTTATTTTGATTTAAGATAGTAGGTAGTTGAAGGAGATATGGAAAAAAGAAGAGGCCACAGTTTGATTATAAAGTTAAATTACTACTACAAATGGTATTGTGTAGTATAAGCCTATTTTGACACCACATGTATTATAGGATGTACTGTATATCATTAATAGCTTACTGTCAGGTTCTACTGGGATTTGAGCCAGGGACCTTTGGGTTTCTGGCTCTATAACTTAACCATTTGTAGGTTGCTCACTATATGTTACCTGGCCTCTGCAGCCCAAGCCCAGCAGCAGTCTGATTGGTTGCAGTCAGCCAATCAGGGCTGACCCTGCCCTATTTAAGGTCAGCCTTCCAAACACTCCTTGCCGGAGCATTGTTTCCCAGACTAGCAGTATGGCATTGTCCCTAGCTAAGGGTTTCAGCTTTAGCCTCTTTGCCTTGTTCTGTCCTACCTTGAACCTTTCCTCCTTAACTTGTTCTGTTCCTGCCTGGTCTTTCCCTCCCAGTTCTACTTTTTACCTTGCCTTAATCTATTTCGGCCTTGACCTTGACCTGGCCCCTGCCTTGCCTGTTCCTGATTTCTGCTTCTTGTTCTACCCTGTACCTTTCCCTGACTTCACCTTGAACCAACCTTGCCTTGCCTGTTCCTGATTTCTGCTTCTTGTTCTGCCTTGTACCTAACCCCTCCTGTGCTCCAGTCTCCTTCTATATCCTGTCCTCCCGCTATTCTGTCCCCCAGATCTACGCCTGAATCATCCTGTCTCATCCTTTCAGTCTGCCCCCAATCTACGCCCTCATGGTCCTGTCGGTTCCAGTCCTGACCTTCGCCCTCTCCTAGTGAGATCTGCGGATGTGGCCCCACTAGGAAACATAACTAACCACACTATTGCATTAAATCAGATAAACTTTTATATAACAGACAAAAAAGTTCAGAATAAATACAATTTCATATCAATAACACCTCTGCCCTGTGGAAACTCTGTGGTAAGTCCAACCCTGACACAGTCCTTGCCAAGGCACAGTCTACCACTCCACTCCAGGTGGATAAAGGATCTTTAGGTCGGTTCCAACACTCATGCGGAGTGTGAGGACATCCAAGCCTCTTTCACAGGAAGCTCCTTTACTTTACTGCCTCCAAGTTACAAACAATTATTGGGGTCCCATTATCCCTGAGCCCACCAAGGAAATTGCTACCCATGTGGTTTCTCTCCATAGCCTAGAGCCTGTTGCTTGAAGGACCCCAGCTGAAAAGACTCCCTCCATCCTGGAGTGAAGCGAAAAGTAGACTGACACTGAGCACATGGCAGCTCAGCTTTTTATACTTCTTGTACAACAGTGACACCCTCTGGCAAAATCTGGAATCTGTCAGGGCACATTGCACATGGTGCAAAGGACTCTCTCCGTACCCCTTATTCAATTTAGGTCTGCCATAGTAGGAGATTTCCAACCATGTGGGATTTTCAGACAATAGGGGAACTTAACCCTATGGGTCCCTAGAGTAGCATAACGCTTTATGCTCTGACAATTGGCACTGACAATTGGCGCCTGTGCCTTTAAATAATTGAATTTGGCGCACATGCGCAATGACATCACTTGTGCCAGGGTGAGTTCTCACATTAAGTGGCAGTATGGGTAATTAACTGACAAAAAGCATGACATATGTCTATCTATCATCTATCTATATATAATTATTCTTAGAGGCATCTTTAAAATATGATAGTTGTTTTGTAATGTAATACTGTAAATGTGTAGTAACAGCATTATATAAACACTGGAATAATAAGAATACAATCATAATGTATGCTAAAATGTATTACACTGTATAATCAAATGATTGCTCACAAGAGTAACATTTCTTTTAAATAAATGTGAGAGTAGTCAGTAGCTGTTTGGCCACCAAAAAGCCAGATTCATTGGTATTCAGAAAAATGCTGTAAGATTTATGGCTTCAATTCATAGAGGAAATAAGACAAGAGTATTGTTCCAGATGACCGGTTAAAGCAGATTACAAATCAGATACAGATTAGAAAAGTTTAACACAGCACCTTTTACTGTTGTTTAAGATAAATTACAAAAGAAAGAATAGAGCTTTATATATGGCCACAAGTGTTTACACACTGTTCAGTATATTGCCAAATAATTTATATATTTCATTTTCTAAAGGGTACAAATGTATTTCTATAGAAATAAGTCATATCAACTGGACTTGCTGTGTTTTTATTGAAGATGTTTCACCAGTCATCCAACTGTCTTTCTCAATTCATAATAACTTGTACATAGGATCTAGCTTTGCTATATATCCTCTGGAATGTTGCTCCAATCAACATAATAATGTCATTAAGTTGGGTGTTGATTGTATTGTCAAGATTGGAGCTTTGATGTGTTATTAAACCTTCCAGGGAGAGGTGCCAAAACAGCATTGTATGCTGGCAGACAATAGATGTCGAACCCCCTGCCTCAATTCAAACTTGGTTTTTAATTTTTTACATATATGGCTTCTTTAACATCTCTTTTGAACCAGTCACTCTCTCGGTCTAGAATCTGGACTTGGCAGTCTTCAAACATGTGTCTTTTAGATGTAGGTACATGGCTGAGTTCTGACCAGAGGAGCTGGCTCTTCTGTGATGCTCCATACGCTGGTGTAAATGTTGTTTGGTTTCCCCCACATACAAATCTGAACACTCACTGCACTGCATACACAATGTTACTCTTCTTGTGCTTTGGAGTTGGGTATTTTGCGTGAACTAGTTGTTGCCTCAGTGTGTTGCCGGGTTTAAAGCAGATAGGGATATGGTGTTTATTAAAAATCCTTCAGAGTTTTTACGACAGATTTTACAGAAGACCCAAAAACAACTGCTAAACGAACATATAAGACAGATCCATTTTACAATTGAGAAAACCAGTCTGCTGACTGGTGAAACGTCTTCAAGAAAAACACAGCAAGTTCAGTTGATTTGACTTATTTCTATAGATATACCATGAACTGGATGAATGAGAATCTTCACAAACATGGTACAAATGTACTCTATGCATATTCCTTCAATATGCATTATGCTAATTTGTACATAGAAAGAAATCAGTTATTCAAAACAGATTTTATGAAATGTAAATTGGATTGTAGGAAGTAATATTATTTGTTATTTAAAGAGGTTGTTCACCTTTAAATTAACTTTTAGTAAAGTAACTTTAAATTAAGTAACTTTTAATTTTGTGTTATTTGAGTTATTTAGATTTTTATTCAGCTGCTCTTCAGTTTGCAATTTCAGCAATCTGGTTGCTAGGGTCCAAATTGAGCATAGGACTGGCCAGATTTGGGATGACTTTGACATAGTTGGCCATCTTAGATATATTGCAATATATGGACAAACAATCCTTGTTTTGTTTAAAGGGTAAGGCATTTTTCAGTAGCAGTATGCACAAAAGGTCTCTGTCTTAAATATATTGATATTGATAATGGGTTGAGTGCAGAGGACTCTTGTGTTTGTCTATAAGTATTTTGTGGTCACAGCCTCATTGCACCCCCACCCAATGGTTTTAAAAATGACAGTATTAGACTAGATTCAACTTTATTGTCATTACACAAGTACAAGTACAAGGCAACGAAATGCAGTTTAGGTCTAACCAGGAGTGCAATAAGCAGTAAGTGCAGGATAAGGTATAAATTATAATTGATATGTACAAGAATGAACTGGATAATATTTACAGAGTGATTTACAGTCATATGAACATAATATACAGTTTGTAGTAACTATAATCAGTAGTTATGAGCAGATGAACAAATGTACAGGTTGCTGCAGTAATTTTGAATATGCAAAATATGTGCAATATTGAATGTGCCAAGTAGATGCAATGGTAATTGGGATAGTGTATGGTGGGGGGTTTTAAAGGAGTCAGTAAGGTGCAGAGTTCAGTATGGAGACAGCTCTAGGAAAGAAACTGTTCCTCAGTCTGCTGGTTCTTGTCCGGTGTAACCTGAAACGCCTGCCTGAAGGCAGAAGAGATAAAAGTCTGTGGGCAGGGTGAGAGGAGTCCTTCAGAACACTGCGTGCTCGACGAAGACAGTGCTTCTTCTGGATGTCCTCAATGGATGGAAGTGGAGTCCCTGTGATGTGCTGGGCAGTTTTTACCACCCGCTGCAACGCCTTGCGCTCAGCAACAGAGCAGCTCCCATACCACACTGTGACACAGCTGGTCAGGATGCTCTCTATTGTGCAGCGATAAAAGTTCACCAGGATGGCTGAGGACAGCCGTATATACTCGAGTATTAGCCGACTTTTTCAGCATCCAAAATGTGCTAAAAAAGTCTACCTCGGCTTATACTCGAGTCAGCAGGCAGTAGCTGAGATTGCAGTAACGTTTAATCATTCCTATACCAACAGTTCGCTTGGAGAGAGACTGCAATATCACACAGCGCCCTCTGTTGGTTATATGAAAGAATAACAGTGCACCCTCTGTTGGTTATATGAAAGAATAACAGTGACTGCAATATCACACAGCGCCATCTGTTGGTTATATGAAAGAATAACAGTGACTACAATATCACACAGCGCCATCTGTTGGTTATATGAAAGAATAACAGTGATTGCAATATCACACAGCGCCCTCTGTCGGTTATATGAAGGGTTAACAGTTATGGCAATATCACACAGCGCCCTCTGTTGGTTATACGAAAGATTAACAGTGATGGCAATATCACACAGCACCCTCTGCACATGATAGTGGGACAGTGGGACAATGCACACAGTAATCCGTTTGGCAATTGTCTGTCACCATCAACTTTGCAAAGAAGTCCGGTTGATCGCTGGGGGGGTCGCTTTGGCGGAATGTGCGCTGCTGGGAGACAGGGCTGTAGTTGTGTCTAGGCTTATACTCTAGTCAATAAGTTTTGCCAGTTTTTGTAGGTATAATTAGGTACCTCGGCTTATACTCGGTTTGGCTTATACTCGAGTATATATGGTAGTGGTGTGCACAACTTTCCCTTTTTTGTTATTGCTAGGGTCCAAATTACCATAGCAACCATGCATTGATTTGAATAAGAGACTGGACTAGAAGCCTGAATAGAAAGATGCGTAATAAAAAGTCGCAGTAACAATACATTTGTAGCCTTACAAAGCATTTGCTTTTTGGATGGGGTCAGTGAACCCTCATTTGAAAGCTGGAAAGAGTCAGTAGAAGAAGGCAAATAATGCAAAAACTATAACAAAATAAATAACGACCAATTGAAAAGTTGCTTAGAATTGGCCATTATATAACATGCTAAAAGTTAACTTAAAGGTGAACCACCCCTTTAAGCATTGTTAGTGTTAGTTGGTCACCAGGTTGTGGTATCTTGTAAGGGTATTCCCCCCCAAGGGGAAGGTTATATGCAGAGATCAGGATTTAACTTCCTCGTTGAATGATATGAAAGAGCCTTTGGCCTACTACCTCAGTGAGGCACTACGGACAAGCATTAGATGGGTTAATTAGTGGTAGGGTAGTTTGGTGGATCTCATTGTAGTGAGCAAAAGTTAGGCGTAGGTTATATTGCCGAGCATCTGAGCTCTAATCTCACAGATTAGGCATCTAGAGGAGAGGGGACCAAGGTAGACGGGTCTAGTACCTCAAGGCAACTTAGACCTCTATGTTAAAGTCTGTATAGTGTACTGTGTCCCTGATTCAAGATGGAGGCAGGGAAGGTAGGCAAGTAACGTGACCTGGAACTCCTCAATCTGGTTAATAGAGATTGGGGAAGTTGATGTGCAGCAAGCATCTCTGTGAAGCTGTGCTGGTGAATAATAAAGAGATGTTCTTGATATAATAAATGTGTGAAAACATCCATTTGCTACTTTTAGGTGTTACTACAATCTCCAAGTAACAGTGCGAGGAAGTTGGCCAAGGTAAAATGAGATGACTGGACACCACGTAACAAGATGCAATTACAAATCACAATTGCTGCAAAGTTATATAAACATAGGCAATTGTGGTGATTGTCAAAAAAATAAAGGAGGTTGTCTTAAAAGGTGAGGCAATGGCACAGATCTGATATTGTGCATAAAAAGCCATGTTTTTTATTGACTGTTATCAATAATACTGAGCTGCTTAGTAAAATAGTGTAATTTTCCAATAGTTTATTATAATGGTATCAACTTTAAAAGAAGAACCATATTTATTATAATTGAGGGTAGCATTAGAAGCATTGTGGTTCTGATAGGTTTCTCCGTCTCCTGCTCTGTTCCGCCTTCTCTATGCTCCCTGTGTGTGCCATACTCTGTCTGCCCTATGCTCCCTGTGTGCGCCCTGCTCTACCTGTTGAACCGAAGCCTGATATTTGTTTTGGGGATTTGTTATTGTTAGGGGCCCCTAAGGTGTTTAATCATATCCCGGCCAGTTCCGGGTTTACGGAGGGGGGCGGGGGCCCGGCTGCTCGTCCTGCGCCAGGGCCCGCCCCCTCTAGTTCAGTTTCTGCACATATGAGTGATAAGCGATATCCCTGCAGTGAGCACCAACCATTTGTTTTTTTTTGGTGTGCTACCATCATTAATGTGGACATGGTCTTGTGGTAACATGGGTGTGGTTTAGAGTGGATGTGGTTTAAAACAGGGAGTGGTCAAAGCTGGTTTACATTATAGGCCCTCCACCATTTAGGCCGAAAAAATTCCGGCCCTCGGTACCACATAAATTGGACAGCACTGCATTAAAGGACAAGGAAAGGCAAAAAAATAAAACCCCATTTTTACTTTCTTTAATGAAAAAGAAACCTATCTCCAATATACTTTAATTAAAAAATGTGTACCATTTTTATAAGAAACCTGACTGTATGCAGTGAAATTCTACCTTCATTTACTGCTGTGGATAGGAATTGTCAGATGGTCCCTAACTGCTGAGCAGGGAAACAGTAATACTTATGAACAGCAGGTGGAGCCCCCGCCTTACTTACCAGCCATGCAGAATTCAAGCAGCTTTGTTTATGACGATCCCTAAGCAGCGCAGACCACACTGAGCATGTGCAGGGTCTTAAAAGATTTTTAACAAAGTTACAAGATGACAGCCCCCTGTGGCCAACTTTGAAAGTATAAATCATTTGTTTGATTGGCCTTTGTGGTGCAGTAAGTTCATGCTTATGTTTAGTATACAAAATACAGCATTTCTAGCCTTATTCTATTTTAGACTTTCCTTGTCCTTTAAGCAGTTGTAACTACTTCCAATGGGGCATTGCACCTATTAATGTGAATAAAGTGTAGGTGCAACATGCAAGAGCAAAAGCCAGCCCTATATTACAGCTGCTCTTGACCAAGCTTAAAGTAACACATAGATGACTTATTTTGTGCAATGCACTTTGTTTGCTGTTTTTTTTTTGTGTGTGTGTCTGTTTCCAATTGAAAGGTGTAAAAATATACACCCATGGCCTACCCAAATGACGCACATGTTGTCCAAGGTAAAATTTAACAAAAAAAGTGGCCCAAACCCCACATAGGAATGACCAGAAGGGCCACTGGGTTAATATTTAAGGTAACTAGGAGGGAGTAGACTGGCAAGGATGCTGCAGACAGAAAGTTTATTAGCAAACATAAAGTAGAAGGATAACTTACAGGCTCAGGAGTTCAAAGTAAAACAAAAGTCCATGAACAGGCAAACTTTAGCCAAAAAGGAAAACAAGAATCAGGAACATCGGCATGGGAGAGAGTCCTGGAACATAGAATGGAGTGTCCAGCAGGTTTGGAGACCTATGAGCTGGCAGTGGGGGGGAAGTCAGCTAATGCTTTGAATAAGGGCCCTCTTCTGGGAGCTAACTAGGAAATAAGCTGCACCTGCCAGTTAATGCAGAGCAGCTGAAATAATTAGCAGTGCCAGGGCTAATCATAGGGACCTCATAACAGGGTAAGCCTGTACCTCTGTTCTGCCTGAATAGCAAAGAGACAAGGCAACAGGTTGCAAAACACAAGGTCCCCGGTTCAAAACCAGGAGAGGGATGATTCCTTACATTTGTTAAAATTATACATATAAACTTTTGGAGACAGTAATAGTGTAAAATGATTGTAACATACTAGTCAGTTGGAACCTTTAGAGACAGTGGGTACACTGTATACCCCTGTGGATTCCGGTGTAGTCGAAGATCAGGCAAAAGGGTCAAGGCAGGCGGCAGGAATCGAAGTCTATAATCAGGCAGGAGTCAAAAAACAGGAATTCAAACACAGTATAAACGCCAGGAGGTAAGAGACGGAGGCAATCTCCTGGCACATCTTACAATGATCTCTTCATCCTTTCATAAATACCCTTTGATCAAAAGGTTAAATAATGTAAAGTGTTTGTATACACATCATAAGAAAAAAAGGTCCCTCTACTAAAATGATTACTTGTCCTTTGAATGTCCAATCTACGTATGCTCAAAACAACTTTTTTTTTAAAATTATTTAAAGTTATTCTTACAAGTCCATCAAAAGCTGTTGTGATTTATAAACCTGTGTTTATCTGCACCCAGACAAGATGACTAACAGTACAGGCATGGGACCTGCTATCCAGAATGCTTGGGGCCTGGGGCTAATTGGCTAGCTCTGCTTCTAATAAGGATACATATGGAGCAGATATATTAAGGGTCGAATTGTACATTTATGGTCAAAACTGTCAATTCAACTAGGGAGTTATCCAAACTCGATTCGAGTTTTTTTAAAAATTCGATTTTCAAGATTAATCATACTCTGGCCCTTTAAAAATTTGAATTAGACTATTTCCCACCTAAAACCTGCTGAAATACAGTTTAAGTCAATGGGAGAGGTCCAGGGATCAGTTTGGAGATGTTTGCAGCCTTCCTGACATTCAAGTTTTTTTTGGAGAAAAAACTCGAATCAAGTCAAATTAAAATAGTTTGATTCGAGTTTAGGGGTCGTTTAAATTAACTCAAGTTGTAATAATTAAATTTTATTAACACATTTCGCCAATTCGAATTTTGAGTTCATTCGAATTTAATGGGAGTTTAAAAAAACTCATATTTAATTCAAAATTTGACCCTTTATAAATGTGCCTCCAGATCTTAGTTGGGATCAAGTACAAGTTACTGTTTTATTATTACAGAGAAAAAAGAAATAACTTCTAAAAATGTGGATTATTTGTATTATATGGAGTGTATGGAAGTTGGCCTTTCCATAATACAGAGCTTTTTGCATAATGAGTTTCCCAATAATGGATCCCTTAACTGTACTTAGAGTACTCTGCTATGTTGCTGTTTATAAACATACTGTTAATACATAGAGACTAGAGACATGACCAGAGTAAACACATTAATTAAGGGAAAGCATGGTTAAGCCTTCCCTAAAGTCAAGTGAAAGTAAAATAGTGTTTAAATATATGTAAAGCATGGCAATTATTACACAGATTTATCATATGCCTATGTTATGTTAAAAGGAGATTAATAGGGAAGAGAAAGATTAATATTATAATTCTGTATTAAAATAATTGGATAAAAACAAGTTATGCAATCATAAACAGAAGTGCCCTCTGACAGCTATCAATCACAGCAACAGGTAAATCAAACTACTACCAGTCACTGTAATACAAGTGCACATCCTGAGATGTTCTCCCAATCATCACAATGTCTTCCAAATGGGACTGCACTTTGACATATCACAACAACAAATGTGACATAAGTTCTGCTTAAGCCTAGCAAAAATGAAATATTCATACCCTGAAAGATAATATAAGAATTTCCAGAATTACTCCAAGGATAAGCCATGCTTCTAGCCATAGGGTAGAAGTTGATGCTCCAGTCTTTGATGGCATACTAGACAAGATTGGCATTCTTGAAGAAAGTCATTGCAAATAATTTGCTTATGGCCACCTTACTTACAAAAAAATTGAGGCAACTGTAGTTTTTTCTTACACAGGTGGGCATTAGTCTCCCAAGTGGCAATAGTCTGGAGTCCAAAACAGCAGTTGCCAAAAGTTCACAGTTGACTGAAATGACTCCAAAGCATGAATGCAATAGATACAGAACTCTGCTATTATCATGTTTGCCTTTATTTAATTTCTGTTCTTTCCACGGTGTTTTGGTGAAAGTGAAAGAAGTTGAAATGCACAAAGTTTCCATCAATGCAGTAAATGAACAATAACATAATTGGATTACACTACAGTAGGCAAACAAATGTCTTGTGGGAGCTCTGCTTAAAACAGAAATCCATTGGACATTAACACAAGGCTCAATACAACCAAAAAAAAGTTTCTGTACAAATTAATACATTATTCAGCACCAGTGGACAATGCTGAGAGACGTAGAGAATTTTCTTTTTAATCAAGGCATATTTATGGCACAATTATTCAATAAACTGTAAATACATGTGTATGTATGCACTATAATTAGCACATTTATACATGTATTGATGTGTACAGTAATTTGAATAAATCACATTATCAACCTTCCTTACTGATTCACTTTGATTATCATTAAAGGCATACTGTCATGGGAAAAAAAAAGTTTTCAAAATTAATCAATAATCAAAGTTAATAGTGCTGCTCCAGCAGAATTCTGCACTGAAATCCATTTCTCAAAAGAGCAAACAGATTTTTTTTTATATTCAATTTTGAAATCTGACATGGGGCTAGACATATTGTCAATTTCCCAGCTGCCCCTGGTCATGTGACTTGTGCTCTGGAAAAAAAGAACAATGGGAAGGTAACCAGATAACAGCTCCCTAACACAAGATAACAGCTGCCTGGTAGATCTAAGAAACAGCGCTCAATAGTAAAAACCCATGTCCCACTGAGACACATTCAGCTACATTGAGAAGGAAAAACAGCAGCCTGCCAGATAGCATTTCTCTCCTAAAGTGCAGGCACAAGTCACATGACCAGGGGCAGCTGGGAAACAGAATGAAAACAGAAGTTTGCTCTTTTGAGAAATGGATTTCAGTGCAGAATTCTGATGGAGTATCACTATTAAAGGAGAAGGAAGGCTAAAATTAAGTAAGCTTTATCAGAAAACAGATAATTTCTTTCCTTTTAATGTGTACTCATGGGCTTCTTTATCAGACTTCCTATTTTCAGCACAAACCTCCAGGGCAGGGCTTGAGCATCCTCAGTTTGCTCCTCTCCCCCTCCCTCCTCCCAGCTGTAAGTGAGCAGGGAGAAACTCAGGCAGGAAGTGATGTCACACCAAGTTTATATGGCAGCTTCTATCCTAAACAAACAAAGACAGTGTCTAGAGCTGTTTACTCAGGTATGGTAAAGCATTCTGTAGAAGAAATATAGCATTCTAGCTTGCACCATTGTGGCTAATCTGTTGGCAATAAACTGTCTTGGAGCTTTCCTTCTCCTTTAACTGATCCATTTTGAAAAAAGCATGTTTTCCGATGACAGGATCCCTACAACAAAGCACATTCAATACACCAGAATTACTTAAATACTTCATATTTGCAGGTAAACAACCAAATTAAACCTTTACAGAGAAGTAGGCTAGAAATGCTGCACATTATGTTTTGTGTTTTGTATTACCCCAAGGCCATTACAGCCCTTTATCAGTGAAGCTCTGTGCTTCCAAATGTACCCCTAGTAGGCAAATAAAGGTCTTAAACTACAGCCTTAATTTCCAATATGAAGTGTCATTACTGGATGACATGGAAGCAGCACCAGAGTGGCAGGGCACAGACCACTCATGCCTCCTGTCTTCCCCTTCCCTATGCTTCATTGAAGCGGTGCCAGCTCTCTATCTCTGGAGCAGTGGAAGAGATTTCAGAGTGTAATGATACTAGGTGTTCTTGAGGGAAGGCAGGGATGCCAACCACGCTCCCTGGGGGACCCCTGCATTCTCTTTCTGGTCTTCTGCGTTCTCATGCTTTTAAATCTGTAACGTCATAGCGATTAGGGATGTAGCGAACGTCGGAAAAAAAGTTCGCGAACATATTCGCGAACTTGCGCAAAAATGCGAGCGGTTCGCGAACGGTTCGCGAACCCCATAGACTTCAATGGGAAGGCGAACTTTAACATCTAAAAAAGACATTTCTGGCCAGAAAAATGATTTTAAAGTTGTTTAAAGGGTGCAACGACCTGGACAGTGGCATGCCAGAGGGGGATCAAGGGCAAAAATTTATCTGAAAAATCTGCCTGTGTGTGCTTGGAAGAGATAGTGTAGGGGGAGAGCTGTTAGTGATTTCAGGGACAGATGATAGTAAGTTTGCTGGCTAGTAATCTGCTTGATACTGCTCTGTATTGGAGGGACAGAAGTCTGCAGGGATTTGAGGGACATTTTAGCTTAGGTAGCTTTGCTGGCTAGTAATCTACTGTTCTCTTTAAACAACTGCCATACATTGACCTTGTAGGCATTGTTTGCCCAGTTTTTTTGGACGCAGCCACTGAAGCACAGTTGCCAGAAAAAATATGCCATATAAATGCTGAAAATAGTCATTTTTCGCCATACGTTGACCTTGTAGACATTGTTTGCCCAGTTTTTTTGGACG
The DNA here is from genome assembly GCA_038501925.1 of Xenopus petersii. Taxonomy (NCBI): domain Eukaryota; kingdom Metazoa; phylum Chordata; class Amphibia; order Anura; family Pipidae; genus Xenopus; species Xenopus petersii. The sequence continues at coordinate 54,786,503 of CM076677.1, forward strand.
CAGCCACTGAAGCACAGTTGCCAGAAAAAATATGCCATATAAATGCTGAAAATAGTCATTTTTCGCCATACGTTGACCTTGTAGACATTGTTTGCCCAGTTTTTTTGGTTGCAGCCACTGAAGCACAGTTGCCAGAAAAAATATGCCATATAAATGCTGAAAATAGTCATTTTTTGCCATATACGTTGAGTCAACGTATGGCAAAAAATGACTATTTTCAGCATTTATGTGGCATATTTTTTCTGGCCTCTGTGCTTCATTGGCTGCGGCCAAAAAAACTGGGCAAACAATGCCTACAAGGTCAACGTCGTTGACCTTGTAGGCATTGTTTGCCCAGTTTTTTTGGCCGCAGCCACTGAAGCACAGAGGCCAGAAAAAATATGCCATATAAATGCTGAAAATAGTCATTTTTTTGGTCGCAGCCACTGAAGCACAGTTGCCAGAAAAATTATGCCATATAAATGCTGAAAATATAAATTTTTTTGGTTGCAGCCACTGAAGCACAGAGGCCAGAAAAATTATGCCATATAAATGCAGAAAATATGCATTTTTTTGGTCGCAGCCACTGAAGCACAGTTGACAGAAAAATTATGCCATATAAATGCTGAAAATATAATTTTTTTTGGTTGCAGCCACTGAAGCACAGAGGCCAGAAAAATTATGCCATATAAATGGAGAAAATATGCATTTTTTTGGTTGCAGCCACTGAAGCACAGAGGCTAGAAAAATTATGCCATATAAATGGACAAAATATGCATTTTTTTGGTTGCAGCCACTGAAGCACAGAGGCCAGAAAAATTATGCCATATAAATGCAGAAAATATGCATTTTTTTGGTTGCAGCCACTGAAGCACAGAGGCCAGAAAAATTATGCCATATAAATGCAGAAAATATGCATTTTTTTGGACGCAGCCACTGAAGCACAGTTGCCAGAAAAAATATGCCATATAAATGCTGAAAATAGTCATTTTTCGCCATACGTTGACCTTGTAGACATTGTTTGCCCAGTTTTTTTGGTTGCAGCCACTGAGGCCAGAAAAAATTAAACCAGTAGGGTTTGCACCCTAGTTTGTAACGGTGGCGGAGGGAGGAGGACGCTAAAGGACAGCTGTGTGTGGAGTCATGAGGCTTGAAGAGAAGGACAGCTGCATAGAAGTCAGAACAAGTCTTCCGGCGTGCAGTAACCCTCCGAGATCCACCCCTCATTCATTTTAATAAAGGTCAGGTAATCGACACTTTTGTGACCTAGGCGAGTTCTCTTCTCAGTTACAATCCCTCCTGCTGCACTGAAGGTCCTTTCTGAGAGCACACTTGAGGCTGGGCAAGACAAGAGGTTCATGGCAAATTGTGACAGCTCTGGCCACAGATCAAGCCTGCGCACCCAGTAGTCCAGGGGTTCATCGCTCCTCAGAGTGTCGATATCTGCAGTTAATGCCAGGTAGTCCGCTACCTGCCGGTCGAGGCGTTCTTTGAGGGTGGATCCAGAAGGGTTGTGGCGCTGCCTTGGACAGAAAAACATTTGCATGTCTGATGTTACAGACCGGCCAAAGGGCTTTGTCCTTGCAGGTGTGCTCGTGGCAGGATTACTGGCACCTCTGCCCCTGGAATGTTGATGAGTTCCTGAAGTGACATCACCCTTAAAAGCATTGTACAACATGTTTTGCAGGCTGGTTTGTAAATGCCGCATCTTTTCGGACTTGTGGTATGTTGGTAACATTTCTGCCACTTTATGCTTGTACCGAGGGTCTAGTAGCGTTGCGACCCAGTACAGGTCCTTCTCCTTAAGCCTCTTGATACGGGGGTCCTTCAACAGGCATGACAGCATGAAAGACCCCATTCTCACAAGGTTGGATGCAGAGCTATCCATCTCCGCTTCCTCATTATCAAGGACTGCATCATCCACGGTCTCCTCCCCCCAGCCACGTACAAGACCAGGGGTCCCCAAAAGGTCACCACTAGCCCCCTGGGAAGCCTGCTCCTGTTGGTCCTCCTCCTCCTCCTCCACAAAGCCACCTTCCTCCTCTGACTCCACTTCTGGCACCTCTCCCTGCGTTGCAGCAGGTGCCTGGGTTCGTTCTGGTGATTCCGACCAGAAATCGTGCGCTTCCAGCTCCTCGTCACGCTGGTCTACAGCCTCATCTGTCACTCGTCGCACGGCACGCTCCAGGAAGAAAGCGAAGGGTATTAGGTCGCTGATGGTGCCTTCGGTGCGACTGACCATATTTGTCACCTCTTCAAAAGGTCGCATGAGCCTGCAGGCATCGCGCATAAGCACCCAGTAACGGGGGAAAAAAATCCCCAGCTCTGCAGATCCAGTCCTACCACCCAGTTCAAAAAGGTACTCGTTGACGGCCCTTTGTTGTTGCAGCAGACGTTCCAACATAAGGAGCGTTGAATTCCAGCGAGTCTGGCTGTCAGAAATCAAACGCCTGACTGACATGTTGTAGCGCTGCTGAATGTCAGCAAGGCGTGCCATGGCTGTGTAGGAACGTCTGAAATGGGCCGACACCTTTCTGGACTGGGTGAGAACGTCCTGGAATCCTGGGTACTTGGAGACAAAACGTTGGACTATTAAATTTAACACATGTGCCATGCAGGGCACATGTGTTAAATTTCCCAGTCTCAACGCTGCCAACAGATTGCTTCCATTGTCACACACCACTTTTCCGATCTGCAGTTGGTGTGGGGTCAGCCACCGATCGGCCTGTGACTGCAGAGATGACAGGAGTACAGATCCGGTATGGTTTTTGCTTTCCAGGCACGTCATCCCCAAGACAGCGTGACAACGGCGTACCTGGCACGTCGAATAGCCTAGGGGGAGCTGGGGGTGCACAGGTGTGGAGGAGGAGAAGGAGGACCCAGCAGCAGAGTAAGAAGAAGAAGAGGAAGAAGACGAGGTAGAGAGCGATGGAGGAGTAGAGGTGGTGGCAGAACCGCGTGCAATCCGTGGCGGTGACACCAACTCCACTGTTGTTGTTGTTGTTGAGCTACCCATTCCCTGCTTCCCATTCCCAGCCATTACCAAGTTCACCCAGTGGGCAGTGTAGGTGACATACCTGCCCTGACCATGCTTGGAGGACCATGCGTCAGTAGTCATATGGACCTTTGGCCCAACACTAAGTGACAGAGATGCGGTAACTTGGCTCTGCACATGTTGGTACAGGTGTGGTATTCCCTTTTTAGAAAAAAAATTGCGGCTGGGTACCTTCCACTGCGGTGTCCCAATTGCTACAAATTTGCGGAAGGCCTCAGAGTCCACCAGCTGGTATGGTAAAAGCTGGCGGGCTAAGAGTGCAGACAAGCCAGCTGTCAGACGCCGGGCAAGGGGGTGACAGTCAGACATTGGCTTCTTACGCTCAAACATGGCCTTCACAGAAACTTGGCTGGTGGCAGATGACTGGGAATGGGAACAGGTGGTCAAGGTGGAAGGCGGAGTGGAGGGTGGTTCAGATGGGTCAAGGAGAGCAGAGGTAGAGCAGTAAGATGCTGGACCAGAAGGAGTGTGGCTTTTAGTTTGCCTGTTGCCTTTGAGGTGTTGCTCCCAAAGTGCTTTGTGCTTGCCGCTCATGTGCCTTCGCATAGAAGTTGTACCTATGTGGCTGTTGGGCTTACCAAGGCTCAGTTTCTGACTGCACTCATTGCAAATTACAATGCTTTTGTCAGAGGCACACACATTAAAAAAATCCCACACTGCTGACTTTTTGGAAGTGTGCGATCTGGCGGTAACAGTAGAAGTTGGCGGCATTGGCGGCAATGGCGGGTGCGTTGGCTGGCTGAACACAGGTGCCGATACATGTTGTTGCCCTACTGATCCCTGCGGGCTGTCCTCCCTGCTTCTTCTAAGTCTTATTCTCCTACTGCCTCTCTGACTCTCCGTCTCTCCATCTGAACTACCCTCCTCTTGCTCTCTTCTACTAGGCACCCACAAAACATCAATCTCCTCATCATCATTCTCCTCAGATGCATCAATTTCTTCTGACACATCACAGAAGGAAGCAGCAGCGGGGACCTCCTCCTCATCACTCATCATTATGTCCATCTCTGTCGTGTTCTCTGCCAGAATTAAATCTGGTGTAACGTCCTCATCTCCTTCATCTTCTTCTGCCAATAATGGTTGCGCATTACTCAGTTCAAGAAACTCATGGGAAAATAACTCCTCTGACTCCAGTGAAGAAGGGGCACCGGTGGTGGAGGAAGTGTTACGTGGGGTGGCCATAGCAGTGGAGGATGAGGAGGATGTTGTGGTAAAGTTAGAAATGGTAGAGGATGGGGTGTGCTGTGTAAGCCAGTCAACTACCTCTTCAGCATTTTGGGAGTTCAGGGTCATTGGCTTTTTAAAACTGGGCAATTTGCTAGGGCCACAGGATTGCATAGCAGCACGGCCCCTAGCACGGCCTCTGCGTGGCGGCCTGCCTTTGCCTGGCATTATTTTTAAAAAAACAACAACAACAAAAACTCAGTTGGTTTTTCTGGAAACGATAATACACACAGCTAGATGGCGGTTTGAAGAAAACACTGTGCAAATAATGCCTACAAGGTCAACGTATACACAGCGGTGGATACGGATTACGTAAAATATAAGAATGCTGCTTGAAAAAAAGTAACTCAAGTGGTTTTTCTAGAGACGATAATATTATCAATATTTAGACAAAATGTGAACAAGCTCACACAGCTAGATGGCGGTTTGAAGAAAACACTGTGCAAATAATGCCTACAAGGTCAACGTATACACAGCGGTGGATACGGATTACGTAAAATATAAGAATGCTGCTTGAAAAAAAGTAACTCAAGTGGTTTTTCTAGAGACGATAATATTATCAATATTTAGACAAAATGTGAACAAGCTCACACAGCTAGATGGCGGTTTGAAGAAAACACTGTGCAAATAATGCCTACAAGGTCAACGTATACACAGCGGTGGATATGGATTACGTAAAATATAAGAATGCTGCTTGAAAAAAAGTAACTCAAGTGGTTTTTCTAGAGACGATAATATTATCAATATTTAGACAAAATGTGAACAAGCTCACACAGCTAGATGGCGGTTTGAAGAAAACACTGTGCAAATAATGCCCACAAGATCAACGTATACACTACTACAGCGGTGGATACGGATTACGTAAAATATATTATGGCTGCTTGAAAAAAGTCACTCCGGTGTTTTTTCTGGAGACGGTAATATTATGGATATTTAGACAGAATGTGAACAAGGTCACACAGCTAGATGGCTGTTGGTTGAATAACACACTGGGCAAAAAATGCCTACAGGGCAAATAATGCCTAAAAGGTCAACTTATACACTACTACAGCGATGGATACGGATTACGTAAAATTTATTATGGCTGCTTGAAAAAAGTCACTCCGGTGTTTTTTCTGGAGACGGTAATATTATGGATATTTAGACAGAATGTGAACAAGGTCACACAGCTAGATGGCTGTTGGTTGAATAACACACTGGGCAAAAAATGCCTACAGGGCAAATAATGCCTAAAAGGTCAACTTATACACTACTACAGCGATGGATACGGATTACGTAAAATTTATTATGGCTGCTTGAAAAAAGTCACTCCGGTGTTTTTTCTGGAGACGGTAATATTATGGATATTTAGACAGAATGTGAACAAGGTCACACAGCTAGATGGCTGTTGGTTGAATAACACACTGGGCAAAAAATGCCTACAGGGCAAATAATGCCTAAAAGGTCAACTTATACACTACTACAGCGGTAGTAAAATAAAAAAAAGTAAAATAAAAAAAAAATTAATATTAAAAAAAAAAAATTACAGTTGGTGCTGCTGAACTACTAGGAGCAGCAGATTAGCACACCAGTCCCACTCCCCAACACTGCTAGACTAATAGCACTGGGCTCTTATAGTAGTAGTAGTAGTAGTAGTAGTAGTAGTAGTAAAACAACAAAAAAATAAATAAAAGCAGTCCTTACAAGGACTACTGTTATTGCAGCAGTCAGCAGATGAGATCAGAAGCAGGACAGCTGCCCACTGCAGCTACATACAGAGCACTGCAGTAGAAGGTAGATTACTAGCCAGCAAAGCTACCTAAGCTTAAATGTCCCTCAAACCCCTGCAGACTTCTGTCCCTCCAATAACAGAGCAGTATCAAAACGATTACTAGCCAGCAAACTTTCAACTGTCCCTGAAATCACTAACAGGCAGCAGCTCTCTCCCTACACTATCTCTTCAGCACACACAGGCAGAGTGAAAAAAACGCTGCAGGGCTTCGGTTTTTATAGGGAAGGGGAGTGGTCCAGGGGAGAGCTTCCTGATTGGCTGCCATGTACCTGCTGGTCTGGGGTGAGAGGGCAAAAAAAAGCGCCAACAATGGCGAACCCAAAATGGCGAACGTCGCGCGACGTTCGCGAACTTCCGGCGAGCGCGAACACCCGATGTTCGCGCGAACAAGTTCGCCGGCGAACAGTTCGCGCCATCTCTAATAGCGATGGTGCAAAATTCAAATGTTTTAAGGTGCCTCTTCCACTTTCCCATTGCCCAGTGTAGGTCTATTGTAGATAGTTCCTAGGTGTGCTTTTAGTCTGATTCGCTGTTCCTTCACCTAGCCTGTTTGTGACCACCACTGTATCGCTTCCTGAACCAATCTTTGCTTGTTACTGACCTTTGAATACCCTTAGCGCTTTCCCTGTTACTCTAGTCACAAGTTTTGGTACCCTTTGCTGCCTAGAACTTTCACCTTGGTTTTCTCACTTTAAGACCTGGAGGCATCAGCGTAATGAAGGGCTCCTTCCGACGTGAAAGGCAGGTGTTATAGGCAGAAGCGTGAGCCATGATCAGAACCTTGGCATTTGTTCTGGTCTATGGGTACTGAACATAACATAGAGGTTCACAGCTTGAGGCAACCACTGTACAGCTCTGCCTCCTAAATCCCTACCAGAATATGCAGTTATTTTTAATATAAATCTCTTACTTTCTAGAAATCATGCTAAATTGCCAAATTTCATATTAAATGAACCCCTGTCTGACAAACATTTATTGAACTTCAGCAATGGGATGCTGTACATATCAGTTATGGAATGTTGAAATCTGCACTCTTCCAGGTTTATTTGAACTTACTTTGCATCTTGTTCAGGTGTTAAATTCACATTGTCTAGATACATACTGCAAGTGAGTCTCCTTATCTTGTGTAGTGCTATTCATGGACCTAATAATTTGTAATTGTGTTTTACTACATTATTTTGCTAATGGAAACTCAACAGCCTCATAACAAGGTTGTGGTCTGCATACTCAGTACAGTAATATTCCATAAGGAGCAATTCCCATCATACTTCTTCTGCTTTCCTAATTAATTTGTTGCTGTGCAGTTTAGTATTGCTGGATGCTTTTACTTTACATTTTGCAGTCTTTATTTTATGTTGATACTTAAACACACATTTCCAATGCACTTTTCAATTCGTAGTGTGGTTTATTTGTCAAAGATATGAATAATGTAGTATGGGGAAGCCCAGCTGTTCATTAAACAACTCTTTCTGTAATATTCAGAAACTTGTAACCATTTTAAACATCTATCAAATATGCTAAAATTATAAAATAAAATGTGTTTTCAAAATGTATTTTTTCGCCATGAGCTAAAATATTATTTCACTGAACTGCTTTTGTTTGCCTGATGGGATTTGTAAGCCATATGTTTTAGTAACATAACAGCATGTTCTAATATATTATGTAGTGTTTTTTTTTTCATTTTGCCTTAAGAAGATAATTTTTTAGTGTTTGCAAGACTTAAGGAATCAAATCTCTAAGGGGCAGATTTTTCAAGGGTCGAATTTCGAGTTCATGGTTCATTATGTAAAACTCCAAATTTGACCAATTCCATTTGCATAAAAATATAGAATTTTTGAAACTCGGGTGAATAGGATCGACCCTCAAACTCAAATCGAATTTGAATCGAAAAAAAACTTGAAAGTCAGGAAGGCTGCAAACAACTCCAAATTGATCCCAGGTAGTGATGGGCGAATTTGCGCCGTTTCGATTCGCGGAAAAATTTGTGAATTTTTTTGACGCCGGCAAATTTTTTCTGGCAAATTTTCGTGGGCGTTTTGCGAATTTATTCGCTGGCGGCGAATCGCACAAATTCGCCGCAAATTCGCGCCTGGCGAATAAATTTGCCCATCACTAATCCCAGGACATCTTCCACAGGCTAAAACAGCAATTTGTCAGGTTTAAGGTGGCAAATAGTCAAATTTCAAATTCCTAAAGGGCCAGTGTATGATAAATTTCAAAAATCTAATTTGAATTTTTAAAAAGTTTTAATTTTCTTTAAATAACTCAAATCGAATTTTAATAATTCCCTAGTTAAATTTGACAGTTCTGGCCATAAAAAAAGTGAATTTGAAAGTTCCAATTTTCACTGCAAACCTTGATAAATCTGCCCCTATCTGTCATATAGATATGTAGTAACTTCTGAAGGTGTCCTAGAGAGGCAGAATTTTGTGGGCACTAAAACATTTCCAAATTTTCTTAAAGGGAAACTTACTGGGAACGCAGTTCATACAGTATTCTGGCAGACCACAAATGTATACAAAAAGGAGACACATAAATATATGAGAATTGAAAGGGGTTTGAGCTTGGGGGCAGCATCCATAATAACCACCATATAAACCGTAACTGTTTTACAATTTTGCATTTAAGTAGTCTCTATAAAGCATGCAGACCACACAGTTGAAGGGGGGCTCTGGGTACATGGAAGGTTGCTTAAAATCACATTTTCTTTAATTAGTCAAAAATTGAATTTGGGGACTATAGCCCATTTTTTTTACAGACAGAACTGGTTGAAAATGGAGTCTGTGAAGTCTAATAGATTTAAAAAGAAGGGAATGGGAAAATATTTGAAGGGACGTGGAAAGGCAAGATGTTTTCAGAAATGAGTAAAAAATTGCCAACTGAACTCCCTGGAAAATATTAACCCTGATTTAAGTCCTCTGACTTCCCACTGATGTACCCCAACACTGACAAAAAGAATATTTTATAATTAGTAATTGTCCGATGTGTACCACTCACCTCTATTCTCAGACAATGTCCAGATTAAAGTATGTGTTACAACCCAAATTTAATAATAATAATATTGGGGTATAGCAGGGAGATCCCCATTCTTCTTATAGCTCAGCCCTACCTAAAGTGTAAGCTACAGACAGAGAGATCCTGTGTAAAGAGATCACAATGGAAGAAATTGAAGAAGCTATAATGTCATTCCCAAATGGGAAGTCTTCAGAATGAGAAGGATATAAAAAAACACATGAACACTGTTTCTCCTCACTTACAAGAAATGTATAAAGCTGCCCTGGAGGCAAACTCTCTCACACATTGTGAGAAGCCACAATTACAGTGTTACTGATGACTGGGACAGACCCACTTGAGTGTGGGTATTAATAATCTATTACTTTTAAACTACAACATGGAAATCTTGGCAAAAGTACTTGCCAGAAGAATGATATGGGTAATAGAACATCTTATAGCCTTAGCTCAAATAGCCTTACAAGAGCACCAGCAGCACCAAATTTGCAGCCATTCATAACAACACGGAGGAGAGGGCATTGACTGCATTTGATGGCCTTTGACAATTGAAGGCTTTCAATATGGTTAAGTGGCCCTTTACCTAGACAGTAATGGGATGTCTCTAAACAGGGTTGTTTCTTCTCATCTTACTTTTGTTAAGGGGGATGAGATAGAGATGCCCCCTGTCTTTATTACTATTTGTGATTGCAAAAACAAGCTTGCAATCAAGACATGATCCAGAGATAATGGGCTAGAATGTAGGCTCTATCCACTACAAAATCCAGCTATATGCTCATGACTTAGTCCTTAATCAGACTGCAATATCCTAAAATTTGGAGACATGAAAACCATATAGGCCAACTCTATTTTTAACCAAAAAACAGCACCTTCAAACAAAATATATTCCCTGGTGACTATGATAGATTTTAAACATTTAGATGTTGTGGTGTCTCTTCCACATTCCTTCTACTGTAATTTGAACGTGCTTGTCTTTCTCAAGGTGGTATAATAATTTCAAACAATGGGTTAATTTGTAACAATTGTAACATTTTTAATTTTATTTGTGAATAGCTCTTAAATAATCTGTTTAAAAAAAACGTTTTTTACAAGAAAATTGTGGGGAAAAGTGATCTAACATTTCTTGAATTTGAGTTATCCAAATTAGAATTTTCAAGATTTGCTAGTCAATTTGTCTCAACCTAAAAATCAAGTTTACAATCGTCATTTTTTTGTGATGGAATTTTTTTAAGAAAAAACTTGAATTATAAAATGTCCAAACTGGCATCCATATGCACTTTGTATACAAGTCATGGAGATTGTGAGAGCCATGTATTCAGGCTATGCCAGGCACAGTGCCAATTTGCTTAATTAGACAAAATACTTCATGTGGGAGGATTTCATGTGGCTGAAGCAGGCTATACTTGGTTCTGTATGATTTTTAGTACATGTATGGCTTCATACAGATCTCAAACAAATTAAATGTACTTTTTATTTCCATTCTCTGTACGTTTGCTACTGCACCATGGAAATTGAGCTGGTGGGCCTCTTCACTTTCTGCAGTTTGTTTGGGCTGGTTATCTATTCAGGGTGCCGTCAGAAATCACAGGGCCCCATTCAACAACATTTTCTGCCCCCCCTTGTCCCCGCTCTCCTCAGCTTAACCCCAAGCCCCACCCCATACCACAATAAAAAGGACAAACAGACATCAGCGCTAACACAGTAACCCCCCATATGTTTTAAAAAGCCATTGGTGGTCAAGGCCCTCTTCAAGTTGAAAAAAACAGCCCCCCTCACAAGTTGTAAAAAGGCATTAATGGTCAGGGCTTCCTTTAAAGTTAAAAAAAAACAACTTTTTTGGCCAGGGTCATCAATGAAAGTGTTTAAAAAAATCATTGGTGGCAAGGGTCCACCATAAAAGTGAAAAAAAAAAAAAACATTGGTGGCCATTGTCTCCCATACAAGTTTTTAATTTGTGGCCCATAAAAGTAAATATAAAACATTGGTGACTGTTGGTGATTGTTTTTACATATTACTTTACACTTAAAAGGGATCCTCTAGAAAATATACATTTGCCAATATACATTAGTTAAGCCTAATTACTGTACATATTATTTGTTGCTAAATTGAATGAATTGGTTTGCATGGTAAAAGTTTTTTCCATGGCTGGCATTTATGATAAGGTATTGGCTTCCCTCCTAATTCCAGATATGCCGGTGGTGCATTATGCTTGATGCATCTTGTATGAATAAACCCTGTATTTGCAGCAGTATACTCTGTGCAGCTGGTATGCTATACTATTGGGCCACTCTATTTATTTTCCCTGAATTTCCACAAAAAAATCATGGCTCTCCTATTTTTCTGTAAAGCTAAGAATGCTGGTGGTTTTTAGATATTATTTCACTACAAATTGTCTGAAAAACTCAAATGTGAGCTTTTCGTTGTATTTGGATTTTTTAACCGTTTTTTGTTTGTAAATTGATTGAAATTTTTAATAATTTCAATGACGATGTTGTGGTTATAGAGTTTGAGTTAAGTCATGTTTTCAACTAAAATTCGACCCTTAATAAACAAGCCTCCACATTTTATATATCGTAGTTTTCTAAGTGGTTGCTTGTGAATGGAAGCAAAGGGAAAAGTTACTGAAATGCACAGAAAATAAGTACTGGTGTCCAGTATTTCGGCATATGGACTTAACGCTCGTGATGAATTATGATAAATGTACCTCATTAAACAGTAGTGATGTGGTTTACCCAAGGTTTGGGCTTTTTTGCAAGTAAATGTGAACAGGTCTACAAAGTGGTTATGCAAATTTTTTAAAAAAATTACTTTATGACATTGTATTGAAACAGTTGACTAAAAAGGAGCATTTTATCATAGCCCCTGATATAATTCTTAAAAAAGCAAAGTGAATGCTTACCTTGCAATGCAACTAGCCATATGGTGAGAGATTCAAAAATGATGATGAATAAATGTACTTAAGCACATTCTCCCACAAATATAATTAATGGCATGGAACAAAAAGTAATTTTTCAGTAAGTAGGATAGACACTGTCTCTTGTGCTGAACATATTTAGTTCTTTGCTCTCATCCTCCTGCCACATTACTAGGAATAACAGAAAAAAAGTAACTTTGTTATTATTTTTTATGGTTCATGAATTATATCAATAATTTTAAATGATGTGTATTTTATTGCTTTTCACATGTAAAGAACTTGTTCTAGTTTTTTTTTGAAAATGTTACATAGTGCTAATTTATTGCAAGTTTTTTATGTTTCAAAGGAAACTAATTTGATTGATTTGTGCCGTGATGTCTGGAATCATAATTCATGAATACAGGAAAAATAATAAAGTTTTAAATCTACAGAGGACTAACTGAAGTAAACGTAATTACATTATGCAAATTAAACTAACCAAATACTTATAATTAATGATATTATTTTGAGTTTCATTTTAATTTCATAAAAGTTTCCAGAATATGCCTTTCTTTACATATACTGTGTTGACAGTTTGTTATCCTATTTTTTCTTTGGTTTGACTATTCCTATTGATTTTTTTCCTCATAATTTCCCTTCTAATGAATACACAGCTGACTTGATTTAAATTAAATGTATTTTGTGTGAGTGAATAGTAAGGAAATAAAAATGGTCTTTTTTTGTGTTTTTACTTTTTTCATGTTTCATTATTCAATGAATACAAAGTATTTAAAATGTAGTTAGTGAATTTCAATATATTTAACACTATTGCTTCCTGGAAATTTATTTATATTGAAAACGGTTGTGAGAAACAGGTGTGAGAAAGGGAGAAAATGGTATGGACATACAGTATGAAGTAAATATTATTTACTAAATATTTTAATGGGCGTCATATTCCAAACCTAACACATATGGGTCACATTTACATAGCGTTGAATATCGAGGGTTAATCAACCTTCGATATTCGACCGTCTAAGTAAAATCCATCGACATCGAAGCCGAAGGATTTATCGGTATTCCTACGATCGAACGATCGAAGGAATAATCGTTCGATCGAAGGAAGCCTATGGGGACCTTCCCCATAGGCTAACATTGGCCTCGGTAGGTTTTAGGTGGCGAACTATGGGGTCGAAGAATTTTTTAAAGAAACAGTACTTCGACTCGAATGGTCGAACGATTTGTAGTTTGAATTGTTTGATTCGAAGTCGAAGGTCGTAGTCGAAGGTCGAAGTAGCCCATTCGATGGTCGAGGTAGCCATATTCGAACATTCGAAATTCAAACTTTTTTTCCTCTATTCCTTCACTCGAACTAAGTAAATGGGCCCCATACTGTATATATGTCATCTGGAAAATATTGTAAACATTAGATAGTTAAAGAGATACTGACACCAAAAATTAAACCTTGTTTTTACATATATCATAATATTGTCTTTGCATGCTATTTATAATTTTGCTTTTAAATATTATTTAAAGATGCTTTTACATTACCAATCTGGTCCCCATGTTCCTGCCATATTTGAGCTTCAGTAGTCTGTTAGCATTAGAAACTCTAACTGACATGTTGAGAAGGGACAGTCAGGTTGGCAAAACACTCAGGTAACACTTCAAGTAACAATTTCTTACAAAAACAGCCCTATCAGTGAAAAACAATCAACATGAGCTATAGGAAACTTTTGATGTACATTAATATTTTGAAGAATATTTTTTTAGTGTCAGTATCCCTTTAATACACAAAGCACCAAATATATATTACATATGTTTCATATGAATTAGTTTGGTCCAAGTTTGGATGCCTTAGAGTAGGCTTGACCTACGTATGAGGAATATTTTACCTGACTAGAATTGGAAGCAAGTAAGGCTGTTGGTAATTCCATTTTGATTTATATAGCAGGAATTGATTGGTAGGTTCACCGGCCTGGGGAAACTGCTTATTAATCAAAAGAAAGTTGTTTTAACCAATATCTTTACCCATGTTCATAAATCTGAGAAACAATTTCCCATGGTAGGCTTTTTGTGGATCAATTACTAATAATTGAATTGTGATTTATTTTCCAGAAATCTTGAAAAATTTGAGGTTTTCCTGTTTTTCTAAAAAGCTCTAAAAATTCCAGATTCATCAAGTGTAAAAACCACGAAAGCCTTTCATGCCAAATTTTACCAAGTAAAAGTTCTTGAGGTGCTGTTGGGAGGAGCGCTGATCCTATTGGACACTTTTTAAACCAATCAAAATGTTATGGGATTTTTTTTCGCTACGAATAGTCCAATGAATACCTTAAATTTGTAAAGCTTTTTGAGGTATTCAGATAATTTTAAATTGTTTAGCACTTTTATTCATTCATATTTTTTAAAATCAGAACTTTTAATAAACTCAATGACAGTTTGCGAATGTAGTCATGGTTTCAAAAACCTCTAAAACCACTAAGATTTGATCTTTAATTAATAAGCTTCCATATGTAGGATGGCACAAAAAAATCTTATTTTAAGGTTAAGTTTCTCATGCAGTCATCAAAATAATATTCATCACATGAACCCATGAAATATATGTTGATTACATTGTTCTTTTTATGACCATACAAATCAATTAGTATTTCATCTGGTTTACATAGTACATACCATTGTTCTCTGACTAAAATTAAATGCATATATAATTTATGAGCAACAAATCCATGAGTATAAAATGTATTATGTGTTTTTTGTTTGCCAGAGGCGCTTGTCATATTTTCATTTTATTTTTTTTACAACTGTGTCAAGTAGTGGCACTGATGAACAGAAGAGCAGCAAGCCTATCCTTGTGATGTCAGCTTCTATCACTCCATTTTTCATGATATTTCTGGTATTCTCTAGATACTGAAACATCACCTATCATAAAAAGCTAAAATACTGTAAATGCCCAGCACAAGTTTATATTATAAGATCCTTGTTACTGTTTGTAAATAATAACTGAAAGCACATATGGGGGCACATTTACTTAGCTTGAGTGAAGGATTAGAAGGAAAAAAACTTTTTTTTGGCTACTTCGACCATCGAATTGGCTACTTCGACCTTTGACTTTGAATCGAACGATTCGAACTAAAAATCATTTGACTATTCGACCATTCGATAGTCGAAGTACTGTCTCTTTAAAAAAACTTTGACCACCTACTTCGCCACCTAAAATCTACCGAGGTATATCGAATTCGAAGGATTTTAGCTAAAATACTTAGATTAAACAATCGAATAAAAATCCTTTGAATCAAACAATTAAACTTTTCAAAGTGCTGGGGAAGGTCCCCATAGGCTAACATTGAACCTTGGTAGGTTTAAACTGGCGAAGTATGTAGTCTAAGTATTTTTAAAGAGACAGTACTTCGACTATCGAACGGTCGAATAGTGGTACGATTTTTAGTTTGAACCGAAGTCGAAGGTCGCAGTAGTATATTCGATGGTCAAAGTACCCAAAAAATTTGAAAATTTTTTCATTCGAATCCTTCACTCGAGCTTAGTAAATGTGCCCCATAGTGAGCTGTAAACGTAGTACAGGTATGTGACCTATTATCCAGAATGCTCGGGACCTGGGGTTTTCCGGATAACGGATCTTTATGTAATTTGGATCTTTATACCTTAAGTCTACTAGAAAATCATGTAAACATTAAATAAACCCAATAGGTTGGTTTTGCTTCCAATGAGGATTAATTATATCTTAGTTTGAATCAAGTACAATATACTGTTTTATTATCACAGAGGAAAAGGAAACAATTTTATAAATTTTGGATTATTTGATTATAACGGAGTCTATGGGAGACGGCCTTTCTGTAATTCTGAACTTTCCAGATAACGGATCCCATACCTGTACAGCAATGTGAAACTATACATACATAGTTACTCACTCTCTTTCTATATGTTTTTTTATGGAACTATAGGTATTACAATTAAAATTAAAGTATTTTGCATAAAATTTAGGGACCAAATGAACAAAACTATTTCAAAATTTAGATCCAATTTTCAGGGGAACTATTGTAAAACTGAAAATGTAATACAAGCTCACAGGATTCAATTCATAAAAATAAGAAACTTGCTAAATATAATCAGTTTAACATTTATTACCGGTACTGTTTATTACTGTTTTTGAACAATGAAATGAATCTTCAGTATGCCCTTTACGCAATTTGGCTCTCTACATACAGGAGTGGGAGAAAGATTCTGATTGATGTTTAGGTAAATACATCATTGGTATGGTTTAATTTTCCTATAGAACATATTATTGCTAAATCTTTAAAAAAGAAAATGAAAGTAGAAACTTAGTTGACTGCCATTTGCAACAGTGTGGATTTCAGCATGAAATTTGTGTGGGTGAGCATTTAGGGAATAGTGATCATAACATGCTCACCTTTGAGATTCTGTTGCAGAAGTAATGCTATAAGAGAGTAACTAAAACACTAAATTTCAGACATGCAAACTTTGACAGTATAAGGGCATCTCTGCAACATATTAAGTGGGAAATGCTTTTCACAGGGTTAAACACAGAACAAAAATGAGAAGTATTTAAAATGCTGCTTAATAAATATACTTGTCAGTATATTCCACTTGTACGCAAGGAACGTCGTTGCAAAGCAAAACCTTTTTAGTTCAATAGAAGCGTTGGTGTTAAGGTGGGTAAGGAAAGACGTGCTTTTAAGGCTTTCAAGTTAGCTGGTACATCCGAAACTTTTATAAGGTATAAGGAGGCCAATAAATCATGCAAAGAAGCTATAAGGCAAGCTAAAATTGATATAGAAAAGGATATTGCAGCAAGCAGTAAAAAAATCCAAAATTATTTTTTAAATATGTTAATAGTAAAACAATGAAGCAGGAGTGGGTGGGACCCTTACTATCAGAGGGGGGTCAGCTGGTTGATGAAAACAAAATAAAAGCGCAGATTCTGAACTCATATTTTTCATCTGTCTACACAAATGAGGAACCAGTAAGTGAAGGTTTCCTTCTTAACAGTCCCAATTCTAGTAATACAACTAATGATGCATGGTTCACACATGAAGAAATTCAAAAGAGACTAGAACATGTTAAGATTAACAAAGGTCCAGGGCCAGATGGTATTCATCCCAGGGTAATTAACGAGCTTCGCTCTGTGATTGCCAAACCTCTTTACTTAATTTTTCAGGATTCATTGAGATCTGGCATAGTGCCAAGAGACTGGCGAATTGCTAATGTGGTGCCGCTATTCAAAAAAGGATCCCGTTCTCAGACTCAAAACTATAGACCAGTTAGTCTGACGTCAGTGGTAGGAAAGCTTTTCGAAGGGTTAATAAAGGATAAGATACTGGACTTCATAGCAAATCATAATACTATGAGTTTGTGCCAGCATGGTTTTATGCGTAATAGATCTTGCCAGACTAACTTAATTTCTTTTTATGAGAATGTAAGTAGAGACCTTGATTCTGGGATGGCAGTGGATGTGATTTTACTTTAAGGAATGTTCGCCTGGAACATAGTATTTGTACCTGGATAGAGAACTGGCTAAATGATAGACTACAAAGAGTGGTGGTAAATGGAACATTTTCTAATTGGACTAGTGGAGTACCGTAGGGCTCTGTACTAGGTCCCTTGCTTTTCAACTTGTTTATTAATGGCCGGAGGTGGGCATTGAAAGTACTGTTTCTATTTTTGCAGATGATACTAAATTGTGCAGAACTATAGGTTCCATGCAGGATGCTGCCACTTTGCAGAGTGATTTGTCTAAACTGGAAAACTGGGCAGCAAACTGGAAAATGAGGTTCAATGTTGATAAATGCAAGGTTATGCGCTTTGACAAAAATAATATAAATCCAAGTTATACACTAAATGGCAGTGTGTTGGGAGTTTCCTTAAATGAGAAGGATCTAGGGGTCTTTGTAGATAACACGTTGTCTAATTCTGGGCAGTGTCATTCTGTGGCTACTAAAGCAAATAAAGTTCTGTCTTGCATAAAAAAGGGCATTAACTCAAGGGATGAAAACATAATTATGCCTCTTTATAGGTCCCTGGTAAGGCCTCATCTGCAGTGCAGTTTTGGACTTAAGAGGGATATAAATGAGCTGGAGAGAGTGCAGAGATGTGCAACTAAATTGGTTTGAGGGACGGAAGACTTAAATTATGAGGGTAGACTGTCAAGGTTGGGGTTGTTTTCTCTGGAAAAAAGGCGCTTGCGAGGGGACATGATTACACTTTACAAGTACATTAGAGGACATTATAGACAAATAGCAGGGGACCATTTACCCATAAAGTGGATCACCGTACCAGAGGCCACCCCTTTAGACTAGAAGAAAAGAACTTTAATTTGACACAACGTAGGGGGTTCTTCACAGTCAGGACAGTGAGGTTGTGGAATGTACTGCCGGGTGATGTTGTGATGGCTGATTCAGTTAATGCCTTTAAGAATGGCTTGGATGATTTTTTGGACAGACATTATATCAAAGGCTATTGTGATACTAAGCTCTATAGTTAGTATAGGTATGGGTATATATAATTTAATTAAAAGTAGGGAGGGGTGTGTGTATGGATGCTGGGTTTTCATTTGGAGGGGTTGAACTTGATGGACTTTGTCTATTTTCAACCCAATTTAACTATGTAACTATGAGTTTATTTAATAGTAAAATAAATGTGTATTAAGGACTGCAGAACTATTTTGAGTTTTTAACTTCCTAAATGGCTTATCAGTTCATAACCTTAAGTTTGTGTACTTTACATTTATAGTATAATAACGTTTTCTATTACAGGAATCACTAAAAATTTAAATAATTGTGTTTATACAGGAAAAAAAATAATTTCTAGTAAATCGTATATATAATTTTGCAGAGATTTCGTTGATTAAACATTTAAAGCTATTCAGTTGATCTAATGCTTACTGATTTAGTTTACAGAAATGTAACTAGTCCTAACTTTCATATTTTTTTATTATGTGTGCATACTATTTTTGCAAGATACATGTTACTGTTAACATAAAGATTTTCAATTGGCAACAGTGGAAAAATATGTATTAAAATATCATTTCTATCAAATATTCATATATGTTCCAATTTACTAACAATCAAATATAGATTTTTTTTACGAATCTCAAAAAATGTGTGGTTTTTCCATATTTCTTAAACGCTCGAAAAATTTGAGCTTTATTAAGAGGTTTATTTATTAAAGATCAAATTTTAGTGTAATGTTAAGTTTACAGTAATTTTCAAAACTAATAAATTCTATTCACAATTTGAATGGTATGTTATTTGGTAGGAATTGTATGGTATGAATTTATTTATGAAAAAAATGTGAACATCTAAAATTCTATTGAATAATCTCGACCCCCAAAAAAATGTTTTCCTCCAAAAAGAAAAATGCAACCTTTGCACGTCAATTTTTTTTCGATGCACAACATTTTTTTTCTGCCATCAGAGAAAATGGGGAATCATTTTTTGCCTCATCACTACTATTAACATCTTCATATAGTTCAAGGGACCTCTGCCATTGACTTCTACATGAACTCTGCAGGTTTTAGGTAGAGAATAGACAAATTGGCACCATTTCCAAGGTGTGGTGTGACATTCAAATTCGAGTTTGTGAGTTTTGACAAAAAAAATTGAAAATTCTAATTTAATATACGAACCTTAGTAAATCTTCTCCTAAATGTAAAAACCATGAAATCCTCTAATTTAAAATTTTTCCAAGCAAAAGTTATTGAGGTCTTACAGAAATCAATAGGAGCTGCGCTCATCTTATTGGACCGTTTTTAATCAATTTGGAATTTTCTTGAGTTTTTCTGATTTTTTCCCCTAGTAATTGTCAGAAAAACTCAAATTTGCAGCGTTTTTTTAGATTCATAATATTTACATTCAAAATTGTTAAATACAATTTATAACATTCCTGGTTTTAAAGAAAGTGAGTTTAGGCGTTCTCTCATCTGTAAAAGCACTAAGATTCTACCTTCAATAAATAGGCCTCCATGTGTATAAATAATTTGTGTCCCTGTGTAACTAACTTACTGATAGTCTTTATAAAAATGTATTTATATTTATATTGCATTTTAAGTATGATGACAGGATGCATTAAATATTTACAATTGTGACTACTATATTTCAGGATATGTCACATTATGTAAAAATTTAAATGTGAGTGAGTTCTTATATTGGACTGCCTATGTTAGAGATATTTTTAGACAATTTTTAGGAATGTATAACCTATACATAAGAGTAAGGAGATAAACCCATAGGCAACAGTGGATCAGGATGTGTTACTTGCATGCTGATGTGATTGGATAGCAAGGTGCACACATGAAAGTGAAAATGAACGAGAGACAAGAACCTACCAGCTGCTATTCTGGCCCAGTGGTAAAGGAGATCAGCCAGGAAACAGTAGGTTTCTATCTTGACAACACAACAGAGCTTTCAGCCTTTGGAAATGCCCTTGGAAAGCTCATGACCATATCACCATATCCATCCTGAAAAACTCCAGTAATACAGCCCTGTGAATGTCACAGTGTACATAGTTCAAGAGGCAGGATTAATTGACCATTCTTTAGATAGATATTACCGTATGCTTTGGTCTGTGTTTTTTTTGTATGCTGGGTTGTATATATATACGCGACTGTGTATATAACTTGGTTGACCCCAAAAAATACTACAAAATGTACTTAATGATTACTATTATATTTATTTATTTGTATATTACTCAAATGACAAACTATCTGCTTTGCATTACTACCCACTAGGGTTGCCACACATGAGCCAGAATCACACCAGGATTGGTTGATCAGTGTAAAGAAGGCATACTGGTATTAAGAAACATTTTAAACAAAGACAAAAAGCTACACAGCTAAAAGACAAAAAAAGACAAACTACATTTACTTTTTGTTTTACACACATATATACTGTATATATAATTTTTTTATTAATGTTTTTTTTTTCCATTCTAAACTTATTTGATATTCATTTATGTTTTTTATTCACTCCTGCTAGATGGCATTGCAATTCTTGAATACCTTTTAATATTATTATTATTATTATTTCTGTTTTCCTTTAGCACTCAAGTTGGGCATTCTGGTAGACTTTGATTGTGTAGTTTTGCCGACTGTTCTTTATACATTATTATTTATTTTATCTCTAGGGATTGATGTAAATAAAGCATATGACATATGTCGGTAAAATGAGTGACTTGTATCTCCAAAGCAAAATGATTCTATTTCCATCATTTTCAGTAACATATTCAGCTAATGATATTTCTTTGGGCAATTCATAAGGGGCGTATTAAGATTTTGTATTTATTAACCCAATAGTTTTCCAGACAATGGACTGTTGTGTTTGTGTCTTTACTGTAACTAAATTAAGCTAAATGAAAAAATAACAAAGTTACAAAAAAATTATATACTTAATAATTGTATAATAACTTTATAAATAATCAATTTCCTTGGTCTCTAGGTTTCATGAGATTAGTCCCAGAACACCAAGTTCTTGCTACCCAGCAGGGGATGGCTTTTGTTGCTAGTTCTGATCTTTTGTCCAGACCTTATATTTTGCCTGCCCTGACCATGGGCCTTCTCAGTCTCTTTAGGATGCTTTGCTATGAACCCTAGTGGCCTTTACGTATATAGTCAATCTAATCCTTAATTGTTACAGCAAGCCAACCTTGCTCTCTATCTTGTTCAAGCTCCTTAGGCCTGACTTTTCCAAAGTTGTCAGACCCATACCTTGCTCAAGAAAGGTATTTCTCTGTTGGTGGTCACGGTCTGCCCTCTTAAAGGATATATCCCCATATTAAAATAGAACATAGTATTAGGCTGCTTTCTGCCTAAACATAGCTGTGATTTTAGGCACTCATTGATAGCAGTTTCTCCCACACCAATCCCATAATTATATAAAGCACACAGCACAAACAGCAATTCCCTCACTCCCTCCCCTTCCAAAGTGTCTTTGGTCAATATACATATGGGTATTTTTATAGTTTGATAATTGGGATCATATGTGTATATAATCTGATCAACTCATAACTATATATGTGCATTGTTGTTTCAAAACATAGAAATTGTTATATTACAATACATTCCACAAATGTTAATTGTAACAATATTCTGGGCCGAGTGTGTGTGTATGTGTGTGTATATGTATATATATATATATATATATATATATATATATATATATATATATATAAATACACAAATACAAGAAGTCCTCTGCACTCAACCCATTATCAATATATTTAAGACAGAGACATTTTGTGCATACTGCTACTGAAAAATGCCTTACCCTTTAAACAAAACAGGGATTTGCCAACTACGTCAAAGTCATCCCATATCTGCCCAGTCCTACAGGAGCAATGATCAGCTCCATGTTGTAGCTCCAGCTATAGTCAGGTGATCCCACTGGTGTCTAATAAAAGGGCAGCCAAGTTTGGGAGTTTTACTTTGAATTCGGGACACTGCTCTTTCATGGTTTACATCTTATTTGTCTGACCGTTCCTTTAAAGTTTCCTTCTCTAACTCTACTTCTACTACTTTCCCACTCTCTGTTGGAGTTCCTCAAGGCTCTGTTCTTGGCCCCCTGCTGTTCTATACAACTTCACTAGGAAAACGTATTCAGTCATTTGGACTTCAGTATCACCTTTATGCTGATGACACCCAACTCTACTTGTCTACTCCTGATCTTTCTAATTCTGTCCTTTCCGCAGTCACAGACTGTCTCTCTGCTGTCTCCTCCTGGATGTCACAGCGCCACCTGAAACTGAACCTTTCTAAAACAGAACTCATTATATTTCCTCCAAGAGCTTCCCCTGTCCCTCAGATATCACTCACAGTAAACAACACCACCTTTCATTCCACCACACAGGCACACTGCCTAGGAGTTATCTTAGACTCTAATCTGTCTTTTTCACCACACATTCAAACCCTTGCAATATCTTGCCGTATTCAACTGCGCAACATTGCTCGAATACGACCCTATCTCAGTTCAGAATCAACTAAAACACTGATTCAGTCTCTCATCATCTCCCGCCTTGATTACTGCAACTTACTCCTCACAGGTATTCCAACAAGTCACCTTTCACAACTCCAATCTGTTCTAAACGCGGCTGCTAGACTCATTCATCTAGCTCGCCGCTCAACATCAGCTGCTCCCATATGCATGTCCCTTCACTGGCTCCCAATCTCTTCTAGAATCAAATTCAAATTACTAACACTCACATTCAAGGCCCTTAATAATGAAACCCCTTCCTATATTTCATCTCTAATCTCCAAATACACTCCTTCACGAAACCTACGCTCTGCTTCTGATCTTCGCCTCACTTCTCCTCTGATCACTTCTGCCCATTCTCGTCTACAAGACCTCTCGGGCTTCTGCTTTTCTCAGGAACTCTCTGCCACAAGATGTCAGGCTTTCTCCTTCTTTCCAAACTTTCAAGCGCTCCTTAAAGACCCATCTGTTTAAATAGGCTTATTCGATGTACCTTAATTAATCATTGCTGTATCAAAAAGTGTTTATATAATCCTAATGTCTCAATTGTACCCTAACCTTTTAGTTTGTAAACTCTAATCTCTAGGTCCTTCTAACCCTATCTTTCCTATTGTAATCCTTGTTTGTTATCCACCATTTATTCCCTGTTTGCTAAAACTGCAGTAAAGCACTGCATATCTTGACAGTGCTATATAAATAAATGATGATGATGAAACAGCAAGTAAGTTGCAGGTAAAACTTAGTCCCTTTGTAAAATGTATAATAAAGCAATAGAATTCTTAATGAATCAGATGAAAATTAAGCATAGGACTGGCCAGATATGGGATGACTTTGACTTAGTTCGCCAGCTTAGATATATTGCAATATATGGACAAACAATCCCTGTTTTGTTTAAAGGGTAAGGCATTTTTCATTAGCAGTATGCACAACATGTCTGTGTTAAATATATTGATAATGGGTTGAGTGCAGAGGACCTCTTGTATTTGTCTATATGTATTTTGTGGTCACACCCTCATTGCACCCCGCCTAATGATTTTATCTCCTTCAAAATGGACCAGCACACCAGATTTTCAAGTGTTCAAATTCCTTTTATAAAAGGCCCCAATGTGGGCCGAAACGTTGGATACACGAGTGATATGAAAATAAAAGGAATTTGAAAATCAGGTGTGCTGGTCCATTTTGAAGGCTCCATATTTTTCTGACCGTAGCACCCACAGATAAAATAACGGAAAGAGTGCAGGTACTGTCTGGACATTTTATATATATATATATATATATATATATATATATATATATATATATATATATATATATATATATATATATATATATATATATATATGCGCAACATATGCTGTTACCAAGTAACTGTAAACAAAAGCTGATAGCCCAGCTCCTCAATGTTACAAAACAATATGGCTGTCACCTAGTTACTGTAAACACAATCTGACATCTCAAATACTAAACCAGGAAAGTGTAACTAAGTAACTACACAGAGTAGTGTTTCAAACTAACAGAAAATACAGACAAGCACAGTAGCATACATCATGATACAGGACAGCTGCTGTTATAGAATTATAAAGCAGTACATTGGCAACACAACAAAGCACTGCAGCAAACACTATACTTCTTTATTGAAAAACTTTTTTAGTAAAGTACATCTTCAGAAAATAATCATGTATTTGATTTTACTTGTACATGGAATTAACTGAATTGTCTTAGTAAATATCTATTTGTATCTAGAAAAATTGAATATGAAATCAGGATTTCTATATTTTTGTAGATGTTAGTTAAACTCTCTTTGCAATGGCTGTTGAATGTTTGCAATAACCCTTCTCTTGCTGTTATATATCATATACCCTCATTTCCCAATGCTTTTACAACTGTGTATGAAATTGGAAATTAGATGTCAAACTCTTTGCACCTTATCATACTCAACTCATACAATGTGCACTTGTCTTCCACTTGTTTAGAACTGTAGAAAATGATATACTTTTAAATAATACATATTTTTACAATACTACATATAATACAATTGATTAATTTTAACTAAAGTGTCATCATGTTTGAAATGTTTCTTTTTCATGACATAGGAACAGGACTTACAGAAAGCGAATGGAACATGAGTGGAGTTTTGGCATAATTTGGGTGTGTCCAAGGAAGATTAGGGGTGTGACAATGCATGTGAGGACATTTTAAAGGATATCTAAATCTTAACTAAAGAAGTAGGCTAGAAATGTTGTACATTATGTTTTGGGCTTCTGTAACAGTCTAAGGCAACCACAGCCCTTTCACAGAGAAGATATGTGCCTTTGAATATGCCCCAGTAGTTCCCCATCTTATTTTTTGCTGATTCACTGCACATGCTCTGTGCTGCTGTCACTTACTGAGCTTAGGGGCTGGCTCACATTATAAAGTACACATAGGGACAGATTTAAGAAGCCTCGATTGTTTCTGGTGACGTTTTTTAGGGGGAAATTTAGAATTTTTAGAGGAAAAAAACCCTAATTTTTTGAGATTTATGCTCCAAAGCTGCTAAAAATCCAAAAAATACTCTAGCTAAAACCTGCTGAAATAGTATAAAAGTTGAATTTTTTCGGACAATTTTATTGCAACTTTTTCCCAAACTTGGTTAATTTATTGGTAATTAAGGCCATTTGGGCTTGGGAGTTTGATTTAATTTTTTTATGTAATAATAAAAAGTAAATTTTTAGTAAAAACCCTCCATAGAATATAAATGTCACAATATAAGGCTGTAATTAATACAGATAATTACTACACAGAACATTAGTATCAGAATTTAATAATCATCCCAGTAGCATTAGTTTATATAACAGGCCAATCTAATTTTCTGTTTGATATTGCGACAACCCCTAAGCTTAGCTTCTCAACAGCTGCTCAGAGCCCACTGAGTATGTGAGTGTCACAGATACTTTCCAAGATGGTGACCCCCTGTGACAAGTTTGAAGTTCTTGATCATTGCTGCCATTAGAGATGGCGCGAACTGTACGCCGGCGAACATCGGGTGTTCGCGCTCGCCGGAAGTTCGCGAACGTCGCGCGACGTTCGCCATTTTGGGTTCGCCATTGTTGGCGCTTTTTTTTGCCCTCTCACCCCAGACCAGCAGGTACATGGCAGCCAATCAGGAAGCTCTCCCCTGGACCACTCCCCTTCCCTATAAAAACCGAAGCCCTGCAGCGTTTTTTCACTCTGCCTGTGTGTGCTGAAGAGATAGTGTAGGGAGAGAGCTGCTGCCTGTTAGTGATTTCAGGGACAGTTGAAAGTTTGCTGGCTAGTAATCGTGTTGATACTGCTCTGTTATTGGAGGGACAGAAGTCTGCAGGGGTTTGAGGGACATTTAAGCTTAGGTAGCTTTGCTGGCTAGTAATCTACCTTCTACTGCAGTGCTCTGTATGTAGCTGCAGTGGGCAGCTGTCCTGCTTCTGATCTCATCTGCTGACTGCTGCAATAACAGTAGTCCTTGTAAGGACTGCTTTTATTTATTTTTTTGTTCCAATACAGAGCAGTATCAAGCAGATTACTAGCCAGCAAACTTACTATCATCTGTCCCTGAAATCACTAACAGCTCTCCCCCTACACTATCTCTTCCAAGCACACACAGGCAGATTTTTCAGATAAATTTTTGCCCTTGATCCCCCTCTGGCATGCCACTGTCCAGGTCGTTGCACCCTTTAAACAACTTTAAAATCATTTTTCTGGCCAGAAATGTCTTTTTTAGATGTTAAAGTTCGCCTTCCCATTGAAGTCTATGGGGTTCGCGAACCGTTCGCGAACCGCTCGCATTTTTGCGCAAGTTCGCGAATATGTTCGCGAACTTTTTTTCCGACGTTCGCTACATCCCTAGCTGCCATTGAGAAGCTGAAACTTTAGGCAGGTGCAAGTTCAGTATATAAAATATGGCATTTTAGTCATATTCATTGTTAGGGCTAAGTTCACCTTTAGTCAATTAGGGGCCCCTAGGTAGAGGGTGATGCTAAATAAGTATAATGCTGTAGTACAGAGCCTCATGATTACTGATGATGGCCCTAAAGAGAATTTCCAAACCACAGAGCTAATGGGATAGTCAATTATTGGCCACAAAAGTCTCTGTTTCTTCATGTATGGAGTTAAATGTTTATGGCTTATATCTCCGCTGTGTTGCAGATAAGTAATCTAATCAAGAATAAAAAATCTAGAACACAAGAAGGGAAATGGTTGTTAAACTAGCCTATCTCTAGACCATTGACGAACCACAAATATGCCAACCATTATCAAGCTGTGTACTGGCTGTATCCTTCCTTCATTGTCACTGAACAAATATGACAATCTCATTGCTCTGGATTACTTTGACAAAACAGGCCGAGTAGCATAATGTAATGTCCTCTGAAAGTGAAACCCTAAGGGGCACATTTACTAAGCTCGAGTGACGGGTTCGAATGAAAAAAACTTTGAATTTTGAAGTTGTTTTTTGGGTACTTTGACCATCGAATAGGCTACTATGACCTTTGACTTCGATTTGAACGATTCGAACCAAAAATCGTTCGACTATTCGACCATTTGATAGTCGAAGTACTGTCTCTTTAAAAAAAACTTTTGACTACATACTTCGGTAGTTGAAACCTACTGAGGTACCATGTTAGCCTATGGGGACCTTCCCCATCAGTTTTCTAAGCTTTTTTTGATTGAAGAAAAATCATTCGATCGATCGCTTAAAGTCGTTCAAAACGCTTTTTACTTCGATCGATCGTAGGATTTGTGCTAAATCCTTTGAATTCGATATTCAAATTCGAAGGATTTTACTTTGAGGGTTTATTAACCCTCGATATTCGACCCTTAATGTGCCCCTAGATGTTTGAGTCTTTGAGGCTTATGTTGGAGAACTCAACCATGATGTAAATTTAGTGTCAGGGAGGAGGTTGAACTGTTGTTCTTGGTGATCAATAAACGTGCTGCCAAAAATTTAAAAAAAAAACCCAGAAAAGACAGTTACAATATATCCTTTGTGATGTGAGGCCTATGGCTTAAAAATAAAATACATTACCATTTTGGTGTTGGAATCCTGAATTACTTGGTGAGCTTCAAGAGATGAGCAACTGACACCATAACAATGAGGCAGGGTACCTTCTGCAAGATCCCGGACATTCAGTCATAGTTAGCTCCAAAAATCGAGTTCAGCTGAAACAGTTTCAGCTTGGTGTTCTTTCCACCTGTTACCACTGTACGGCTTTGCCTTGAAAATAAGACCCAGTCTACTCAAATTTTATAAGAACATCACTTGATTGATGCATTTCCATTTCGGCTTGCACATTTCCAGGTCCTTGAAGATGTAAGTTTAGTCAAAATATCTGATATGGCCTGACATTGCCATTTCAATGGTCTGGAAAAAACATCAGAATAAAGAGTCAATAACAATATTCAGGGATGGCAGTAAAGCACCCCTAGACCAAACAGAATAACAAGAGATATGACCATAAAACTATGCAGTGTTTGCATGTTAGTGTTACCTAATGT
The DNA here is from genome assembly GCA_038501925.1 of Xenopus petersii. Taxonomy (NCBI): domain Eukaryota; kingdom Metazoa; phylum Chordata; class Amphibia; order Anura; family Pipidae; genus Xenopus; species Xenopus petersii. The sequence goes on from CM076677.1 coordinate 54,814,942, forward strand.
TACTTTTATAGAAGAAACACTTTCTTCAAAACGGTGTCCCATTTCACAAGGTATTGGTTATATGACTTACAGGATTATGTCCCCGTGCGGCTAGTGTTATCACTATGAGTCACATAAACCATTGCTACCACTGTGTGCACACCTGCTACATCACATTCTCTTTGGAAGTGAAGCCAGAATTATTAAAGGAATTGTTCAGTGTAAAAATAAAAACTGGGTAAATAGATAGGCTGTGCAAAATAAAAAATGTTTCTAATATAGTTAGTTAGGCAAAAATGTAATGTATAAAGACTGGAGTGACTGGATATGTAATATAACAGCTACAACACTACTTCCTGCTTTTCAGCTCTCTTGGTTTACACTGACTGGTTACCCTGGTTACCAGGCAGTAACCAATCAGAGACTTGAAGGGGGGCCACATGGGTCATATCTGTTGCTTTTGAATCTGAGCTGAATGCTGAGGATCAATTACAAACTCACTGAACAGAAATGTACCATGTGGCCCCCCTTCAAGTCGCTGACTAACTCAGAGTTATAGAGCTGAAAAGCAGGAAGTTGGATTCTGGCTGTTTTATTACACATTTGTTCACTCCAACCCTCATACATTACATTTTTGGCTAACTAACTATATTAGAAACATTTTTTATTTTGCACAGTCTATCTATTTATACAGTTTTTAGTTTCACACTGAACTATTCCTTTAAGACAGCAGGACAGCTGATGGACACATACCATAATATAGGTCTTGTAATGGATTTTAGGATATTTAAATTGCAATCACAGGATAGTTTTTTTTTTACAAGTTAAAAGAAAGTGACATTCTAAATGTATATATAGCTGCAAAATATGACACTGTTTTGTGGAATAAATGGACATTATTGAATTAATTAAATATCAACTGGCTACTTCAGACATAATAATTCAAAGCTAATGGTTATGAAGAAAATTATCAGTGATCTAAATTAAGGAGATGTAGGTGAATCAGAAGCTAATTTACCGTCTGCTCTAATTTGAGAACTGCAGAAATTAATATAAGAAATACATATCTGAAAAGACAAATAAATGGTTCTCCTGTGAATAAAGTTACAACCATATGATAGCAACTGTTGTAAATGAATATCCAAAAGTATAATTATAATAATAGACGATAAGTCAGTTGCTTTACCTCCAACAAATAGAAACAAATACATGAAAACTCAGGAAAATAACTCTTTTGGGTGGTGCAGTGGGTCAAATTTTAAAAATCAATATTCCAGCAAACAGCAACTTGATCCCTGCTTTTGACCTTTTTGAATGTCATAAGTTCTGCTTCTGACTTCTGGAGAAACTGCATTATCATTATTTTATGATTTGAAAAAAAAAAAGACTGAGTGACTATAGTAGCTTTATTCATTAAATATGCAGCTTCTAGTCTTGTACTTTCACCTGTCTATTCACAGAAAGTATGTTGCTTCATTATTTAGGCCACATTAACTGAGACATTTTTTAACATGCTGTCTATCAGGTGCTTGTCAGTTTGGCTGGTTGTGAAAAGACGATGTGTAACTTTTCGCATACACATTGTGGCAGGACATGAACTGTGTGGTTAACACGATTTAATAAAAAATTAAAAATATGGTAACAGGCAGAAAAAGCAAGTAAATATTCAGGCACATGTATGGGTAGGCAGCAATCAAATACAGAGTCCATTAAACTGCACAAGATAGGAGCAGACAAGCAGAAATCCAATAACAGGCTAGATAGATTGGACAAGTAGGAGAGCTAATGAACCAGCACAGGAAGTGACAGACTTAAAGATACCCTTGCCTTTAGCTGGATCATGGAGATGGGTTAGGAAATATAGGCAGGGGGGGGAAGACATCCATAAACCCTTGCAGGCTACAGCCACAGTACCTCAACCCAGAGGAGCATTGGCCAGTAAGCACCAGGTGCCTGGTTCTAAACCAGGGAGTTCTTGACAGTGTTACACACTGAACCAGAACTACAGTACATATCTTCAACAAAGTCACCATATGCTTGGCTGTGGGAGAGAGTTGGTAAGGCTTGTTGGAGAAGCCTTGACACCAGTAATGTTAAAATAAATTACATTAGTACTCGCTGTACATTTACAAAGTCCCAATAATTAGTTTAACCTTTCTACTACCAGTTACAAAATTAAAGTACATATGTCATTGCTTGCTATGGGAAGCTACCATAGTGAAATGTAAGAACAGTGTTAGTAAATGAGCCCCACGGTCATAATGTTGCCATGGTATGGTAACAAAATTGTTTCAAATTCCTATGAGACTATGCACACAGCGTAGGCATTGGCATAGAAAATAATAAAGGCGCTTTAGTGAAGTGAATGTATTGCATTAAATTATAACTGCCAGAGAAAATTAATCATATGTTCAACAAGAAGATATCAGGTTATTCCCATAACATGCTACAGGCAGCGAACCCACACAAAAGCTAAAAAAAAAAACTCAATTCTGTTTTATATAGAAAAGCTAAAAGTAGAGCTCTCAAAGCAGAGTGCATTATAACCTACATTTATAAATAGAACAGCATTTCCTATAAGTAAGATGTTCAAATTCTCTCTATACCATTATGCCTTAGTGTTTATTGTAGAAATGTATGTATCCTTCTGGTGATAAACCCGGGTGTATTGCCATTTAAACAAGCAACTTCTGAAAATCCATTTAGCCTCAGGGGAGCAATAAGAGATGATCAAATTTGCATATTTTAATCCATAACATTTCCCAGCATATAATTATTGTAATTGTATCATATATTTAGCCTTCATTGCATGTTTTTTGTCAATGACTAGGATTTTCTCATCTGCTCAATAACCTTAGGTGACTGTAATTGCAATCTGCATTCAAAATATATTTTCAAATGTACATACAATATTTCAATATTGCTGTGGCATTAAAAATAAATCAAATGCAAACAATAATTTCATAAAAAGCTGTCTGTCACATTCTATTGTGTTGTTTATATCAATATTTTTATTTCTAGCAGATTTGTTAGCTTATAAGTAAAAACAATAGTCCCCTAAAGTCCCTAGTGTAACAAGTGTTGCAATTATTCAATACCAAATGACATTGCCCAGATATAAAGTTATGTTTTAGGTCTCTTGGAGACAAGCGATTGCTCATGTGTTCCTCTGCCATGGCTATTATATTCCATTGCAGGGAACACATGAGTAAACCCTTACTTTCCTACATTACATACTCACTGAATCTGAGTTTGAATGCATTTGAGAATGCAATGTTTTCTGTTTTGTGAAGGTTCATATAGTCCCAGTTATTGTTAAATAGTTTCTGTTGCCTTAATGTAGAGAAAGGATAACATTTCCCTGGCTAACATCAGGAAGTACTTCATGTGCTCAATTTAATGTTGGGCCACTATATTGATCTCTTGGGGAAAAAAAAGTTCTCACTTTTTTCTGAAAACCACTCTAACAAAATCCGCACAGACCTTTTCCCCCTATTTATCAATGCATTTTCACAAGAATTTCTTGTCGGGAAAATACCGTACTCGATTAAATCCTGAAAAAATCCACATTTAAATTTTTTGTTTTTGTCACTGAAAACTGCAACTTTTTCTGATTTGATGCTGAAACCATGAAATCTTTGGATTAATAAATGAAACTCAAAATGTCAACGGGACATATACCATTGACTTGTACATAAACTCAGCAGGTTTGAGTGGAGTACTTTTTTTATTTGGACTTTTAACACCATCAGGGTTTAATACATCCTGAAAATTTTGAGTTTTCTCTCCTACGAAAAAATTGGGTTAATCCCCTTTAAAGTGATAGTGACACCTCTAGTTTTGTGCTTAGATCTCTACTTTGATGGCACTAATAACTATTAATCACAAAATTATTGATGTAAACCCATAAATTAGTAAAATATATATTTTTTAAAAAAAACACTACACTTCCTCATGTGGAGAAGGATACTACTGCTTTCAGCCTCTCTGATCTCAAACCCACTCCTGCAAAAAATAAAGCCTCGATTTTCTGAAAATCTCCTCTCCCGCTCTGCTCAGGTTTGTTTTTTTTCAGATGGTGCTTTTAACTCATTCCTTAGGTTATATATGTGTGTCCTTTTCCTGCCTGCTTGAATTTTCCTGCACTAAAGATCCAGCTCTGGGGGTTAAAATGTTAATCTTGAATGCAGGCAGGCAAGGACCACACATAATGAAGTAGGCAGAATAAGTTAAAAGCACCATTAAAAAGAAATGAGCAGCACAGAATGGTGCAGAGAAGGAATTTTTCAGTGCGGTGGAGGAGTGGAGGATTGTTCTTGTATAGTCACATACCTGAACATGAAAGGAAGCAACATCACTATGATAAGGAGGCTGTAAACCCTGATGTGGCCAACATAGTATAAATGGACAACACCATTTAACTGTGCCGGATTCTTCCTGTCAGTCTAGCATTTAACTTCTGGCTCTGATTAACAAGCCCCAAGGGACCATAACAATGTGTACGTACGTTCTGGCAGGCAAGGCTCAGACTGCCAAACACGTACATAGTACGTTGTTTGGCACGTCCGGTATTCTTGTGTGATCTGCGGCTTGCAATGCAGCGAAAAAGCCACAGATCACTTGGCAAGGCCCTAGGCAATGGGCAAAGGGTCCTCAATCCCCTGCTGGGCCCCCGATCGACCCCCCACCCGACCCCAAGATGGCCGACCACATGGACACGTACCTTGTGCGATGTGCGCATGTACGATGTCCGCATGTGGAAATCTTCTGTGATCTGCGGCTTTTCCCTAGCATCGCAAGCCGCAGATCACTTGGCTCTCCCTAGGCAACGAGCTCCGGGTTGCCTGCTGGCCACTGATCGCCCCACCGACCGCCCCACACATGACCAGAAGCAGCGCCGACATCAGACACGTGGCTGCTTCTAGGGGCTGCCTACCAGCACTGCCTCCCCTTCTCTACTGGTGCTGATCTGTCTGGGAGCCTTCCTGCTGCGGTCCTCCAGTGTTGCTTGAGAAAGATAGACTTTCCAGGTACAAAATTTGCTTTATTTCACATTTGTTTTTATCAAACTTGTCTTTTTTTTTGCTTTTTCAATTTTTTACTTCTTTCTCCCACTTATTGTTGTACACCCATATACCCACACACATACTCGCACATATACACACCTACACACACCTATACACACCTATACACCTGTATAATTATATTTATTTGCTGTAATTTTATCATTATTGCATTTTTTGTGATTTTTTATTGAATATTATTTTCTGTTTTGCTTATGTATCTTTAGTATAGTTTTGGTGTTTGGTGTTTTGGTATAGAAATATGTATTTTACTTTGTTTGATCCGTGAGAATTTGTGCTTTCCAAAAATATATGGGGTATCTGGGTTTTTTTTTTTTTTTACAGTTTGGGGGTCTTACCGCACATAATGCAGTCGGGGCTGAGTTGGCCAGTGTGAAAATTCATATGCACTATTTTTATTTGGGGTCCGCCCATGCCATTTGCTTTGGTATATCTATGCATATTGGGCATCAAACTGTTCGGTAGACCCTTGCCATCAATATTTAGGGTGTTTTACAATTGTATGTAAGAAATTGGGTGAGATATATGCGGCCAATTGCAATATTTTTAGGCGATTTTCAGAAATGTCATAAAAACCGCTGCCTTTAGCGTAGATTTGCAGTATGGTAGTTTGGAGTAGAAAGACATAATTATCTATTTTTAATTCGTCAGCATGTGTACTTTCTAAAAATATATGGCTCTGGGGGGTCTTTGTACTGTTAGGAGGGTCTTGTGGCAGACAATGCTCAGTCACAGATCTTTGTTCACAGAAAGTGAATCGGCAGCGGAAAAAAGAATGTGCACTGTTTTTATTTGGGGTCTGCACATGCCAGCTCCTTTGGTATAACTATGCATATTGGGCATCAAACTGTTCCGTAGACCCTTGCCGTCAATATTTAGGGCGTTTTACAATTGTATGTAAGAAATTGGGTGAGATATATGCGGCCAATTGCAATATTTTTAGGCGATTTTCAGAAATGTCATAAAAACCGCTGCCTTTAGCGTAGATTTGCAGTATGGTAGTTTGGAGTAGAAAGACATAATTACCTATTTTTGATTCGTCAGCATGTGTACTTTCCAAAAATATATGGGTCTGGGGGGTCTTTGTACTGTTAGGAGGGTCTTGTGGCAGACAATGCTTGGTCACAGATCTTTGTTCACAGAAAGCGAATCGGCAGCGGAAAAAAGAATGTGCACTGTTTTTATTTGGGGTCTGCACATGCCAGCTCCTTTGGTATATCTATGCATATTGGGCATCAAACTGTTCGGTAGACCCTTGCCATCAATATTTAGGGTGTTTTACAATTGTATGTAAGAAATTGGGTGAGATATATGCGGCCAATTGCAATATTTTTAGGCGATTTTCAGAAGTCATAAAAACCGCTGCCTTTAGCGTAGATTTGCAGTATGGTAGTTTGGAGTAGAAAGACATAATTACCTATTTTTGATTCGTCAGCATGTGTACTTTCCAAAAATATATGGCTCTGGGGGGTCTTTGTACTGTTAGGAGGGTCTTGTGGCAGACAATGCTCGGTCACAGATCTTTGTTCACAGAAAGCGAATCGGCAGCGGAAAAAAGAATGTGCACTGTTTTTATTTGGGGTCTGCACATGCCAGCTCCTTTGGTATATCTATGCATATTGGGCATCAAACTGTTCCGTAGACCCTTGCCGTCAATATTTAGGGCGTTTTACAATTGTATGTAAGAAATTGGGTGAGATATATGCGGCCAATTGCAATATTTTTAGGCGATTTTCAGAAATGTCATAAAAACCGCTGCCTTTAGCGTAGATTTGCAGTATGGTAGTTTGGAGTAGAAAGACATAATTACCTATTTTTGATTCGTCAGCATGTGTACTTTCCAAAAATATATGGCTCTGGGGGGTCTTTGTACTGTTAGGAGGGTCTTGTGGCAGACAATGCTCAGTAACAGGTCCTTGTTCACAAAAGGCGAAACGGCAGAGGAGAAAATTCATATGCACTGTTTTTATTTGGGGTCCGCACATGCCAACTGCTTTGGTTTATCTATGCATATTGGGCATCAAACTGTTCAGTCAACCCTTGGTGTCAATATCTAGGGTGTTTTCTAATTGTATGTAAGAAATTGGGTGAGATAAATGTGGGCAATTGCAATATTTTCAGAAATGTAAAAACAGCTGCCTTTATCGCCAAATTTCGGAAAGGTTCTGGCTTGGTGCTTTGGAGTAGAAAGACATGCATATCCAATTTGGATTCGTGGGAATGTGTACTTTCCGAAAATATATGGTTTTCTGGGGTGAACATATTTTTTCTACCTTTGCCGCCCCCCAAAACAATGTAAATGTGTTGATTTTGCAGCACCTGAAATGACAGACCATATGGGGAGTCTTCGTTTTGGGGCCCCTATATGCCACGTGCTTTAGTACACCTATACATATTGGGCATCAAACTGCCTATGTGCACTGTTTTTATTTGGGGTCTGCACATGCCAGCTCCTTTGGTATATCTATGCATATTGGGCATCAAACTGTTCGGTAGACCCTTGCCATCAATATTTAGGGTGTTTTACAATTGTATGTAAGAAATTGGGTGAGATATATGCGGCCAATTGCAATATTTTTAGGCGATTTTCAGAAATGTCATAAAAACCGCTGCCTTTAGCGTAGATTTGCAGTATGGTAGTTTGGAGTAGAAAGACATAATTACCTATTTTTGATTCGTCAGCATGTGTACTTTCCAAAAATATATGGCTCTGGGGGGTCTTTGTACTGTTAGGAGGGTCTTGTGGCAGACAATGCTCGGTCACAGATCTTTGTTCACAGAAAGCGAATCGGCAGCGGAAAAAAGAATGTGCACTGTTTTTATTTGGGGTCTGCACATGCCAGCTCCTTTGGTATATCTATGCATATTGGGCATCAAACTGTTCCGTAGACCCTTGCCGTCAATATTTAGGGCGTTTTACAATTGTATGTAAGAAATTGGGTGAGATATATGTGGTCAATTGCAATATTTTTAGGCGATTTTCAGAAATGTCATAAAACCGCTGCCTTTAGCGTAGATTTGCAGTGTGGTAGTTTGGAGTAGAAAGACATAATTACCTATTTTTGGTTCGTCAGCATGTGTACTTTCCAAAAATATATGGCTCTGGGGGGTCTTTGTACTGTTAGGAGGGTCTTGTGGCAGACAATGCTTGGTCACAGATCTTTGTTCACAGAAAGCGAATCGGCAGCGGAAAAAAGAATGTGCACTGTTTTTATTTGGGGTCTGCACATGCCAGCTCCTTTGGTATATCTATGCATATTGGGCATCAAACTGTTCCGTAGACCCTTGCCGTCAATATTTAGGGCGTTTTACAATTGTATGTAAGAAATTGGGTGAGATATAAGCGGCCAATTGCAATATTTTTAGGCGATTTTCAGAAATGTCATAAAAACCGCTGCCTTTAGCGTAGATTTGCAGTATGGTAGTTTGGAGTAGAAAGACATAATTACCTATTTTTGATTCGTCAGCATGTGTACTTTCCAAAAATATATGGCTCTGGGGGGTCTTTGTACTGTTAGGAGGGTCTTGTCGCAGACAATGCTCAGTAACAGGTCCTTGTTCACAAAAGGCGAAACGGCAGAGGAGAAAATTCATATGCACTGTTTTTATTTGGGGTCCGCACATGCCAACTGCTTTGGTTTATCTATGCATATTGGGCATCAAACTGTTCAGTCAACCCTTGGTGTCAATATCTAGGGTGTTTTCTAATTTTATGTAAGAAATTGGGTGAGATAAATGTGGGCAATTGCAATATTTTCAGAAATGTAAAAACAGCTGCCTTTATCGCCAAATTTCGGAAAGGTTCTGGCTTGGTGCTTTGGAGTAGAAAGACATGCATATCCAATTTGGATTCGTGGGAATGTGTACTTTCTGAAAATATATGGTTTTCTGGGGTGAACATATTTTTTCTACCTTTGCCGCCCCCCAAAACAATGTAAATGTGTTGATTTTGCAGCACCTGAAATGACAGACCATATGGGGAGTCTTCGTTTTGGGGCCCCTATATGCCACGTGCTTTAGTACACCTATACATATTGGGCATCAAACTGTTCAGAGGACCCCAGGCTTTCATATTTGGGGTGATTTATCTTGATACTCAATAGTATGTGGGACATACAATGCCGCAGGGTGGAAGTTTTGAGGTGATTTTTGGAAATGTCACCAAAATTGCCAAATTTAGGATTGTTTTACAGCTTGGTGCTTTGGAGTAGAAAGACATGCATACCCAATTTAGATTCGGGGGAATGTGTACTTTCCGAAAATATATGGTTTTCTGGGGTGAACGTATTTTTTTCTACCTTTGCCCACCCCAAAACCATGTAAATGTGTTGATTTTGCAGCACCTGAAATGACAGACCATATGGGGTCTTCATTTTGGGGCCCTTATATGCTACGTGCTTAGGTACACCTATACATATTGGGCATCAAACTGTTCAGCGGACCCCAGGCTTTCATATTTGAGGTGATCTATCTTGATACTCAATCTTATGTGGTACATACGATGTGGCAGGGTTGATGGTTTGAGGGGATGTTTGAAAATGTCCCTAAAATTGCCAAACTTAGGAAAGTTTTGCAGCTTGGTGTTTTGGAGTAGAAAGACATGCATACCCAATTTGGATTCAGGGGAATGTGTACTTTCCAGAAATATATGGTTTTCTGGGGTGAACATACTTTTTCTACCTTTGCTGCCCCCCAAAACAATGTAAATGTGTTGATTTTGCAGCACCTGAAATGACAGACCATATGGGGGGTCTTCGTTTTGGGGCCCCTATATGCCACGTGCTTTAGTACACCTATACATATTGGGCATCAAACTGTTCAGAGGACCCCAGGCTTTCATATTTGGGGTGATTTATCTTGATACTCAATCGTATGTGGGACATACAATGCCGCAGGCTGGAAGTTTTGAGGTGATTTTTGGAAATGTCACCAAAATCGCCAAATTTAGGATTGTTTTACAGCTTGGTGCTTTGGAGTAGAAAGACATGCATACCCAATTTAGATTCGGGGGAATGTGTACTTTCCGAAAATATATGGTTTTCTGGGGTGAACGTATTTTTTTCTATCTTTGCCCACCCCAAAACGATGTAAATGTGTTGATTTTGCAGCACCTGAAATGACAGACCATATGGGGTCTTCATTTTGGGGCCCTTATATGCTACGTGCTTAGGTACACCTATACATATTGGGCATCAAACTGTTCAGCGGACCCCAGGCTTTCATATTTGGGGTGATTTATCTTGATACTCAATCGTATGTGGGACATACAATGCCGCAGGGTGGAAGTTTTGAGGTGATTTTTGGAAATGTCACCAAAATTGCCAAATTTAGGATTGTTTTACAGCTTGGTGCTTTGGAGTAGAAAGACATGCATACCCAATTTAGATTCGGGGGAATGTGTACTTTCCGAAAATATATGGTTTTCTGGGGTGAACGTATTTTTTTCTATCTTTGCCCACCCCAAAATGATGTAAATGTGTTGATTTTGCAGCACCTGAAATGACAGACCATGTGGGGTCTTCATTTTGGGGCCCTTATATGCTACGTGCTTAGGTACACCTATACATATTGGGCATCAAACTGTTCAGCGGACCCCAGGCTTTCATATTTGGTGTGATCTATCTTGATACTCAATCGTATGTGGTACATACGATGTGGCAGGGTTGATGGTTTGAGGGGATGTTTGGAAATGTCCCTAAAATTGCCAAACTTAGGAAAGTTTTGCAGCTTGGTGCTTTAGAGAAGAAAGACATGCATACCCAATTTGGATTCAGGGGAATGTGTACTTTCTGAAAATATATGGTTTTCTGGGGTGAACGTACTTTTTTCTAACTTTGCCCCCCCCCCAATCTATGTAAATGTGTTGATTTTGCAGTATCTGGCATTACAGAACAGATAACTCAAATGGGGTGTCTACATTTTAGGGCCCCTATACACCACATGTTTAGGTACACCTATACATATTGGGCATCACACTGTTCAGTGAACCCCAGGCTTTTATATTTGGGGTGTGTTACATTGATACCTAATGATGAGTGGGAGATATGATGCTGTAGAGTGGAAGCTTTGAAGTCATTTTTCAAAAAATTCACCAATTTCTATAAAACATTATAACTTTAGGAAACAATTGCAACTTGGTAGTTTGGAGTACAAAGATATATTTACCCATTTTTGATTCACCAGAATCTGTTCTTTCTAATAATGGGTAGTTTTCTAGGGTAAACCTATTGTTAGTGGAATGTTTGGCCTTGAAATCAGAAGTATGCCGTTTGGGGAGTGTTGCTTTGGAAATTTGGTAGTGTACTGCTTGTAGATTTTGATCTATACAAGTGAGAAATCTCCATAAAACTATATATATTTGGTATTGCCGCATTCAGGAGGCATAGACCTTTCCAAATCAGCTGTGTTCTTGTACATAAAATAAATGATGTTTCTGATATACAGTATGTGATTGTTCTTTGTGAAACGTGATTTTTTTCATTTTATTAGACACTTAGAAGCCTATATTTTTTTATAGAAGTAGAATTACACCAAAATTCTTGCATATTTTGAAAGTTCAGGTTGTCCTGAAAAAAACAATATATTGTTATACTGGGTAAACTAAAAGACCACCCCAAGAAAGGCCCTTAAAGTGAAAGAGTACAAAATGTCTAAAAACTGCTTGGCAGTAGATGTTCGCATCTAGTACAAAACAGCTGGCAGGGAAAGGGTTAAACCAGTGGCGTAACTTGGGATGCCAGGGCCCCCCTGCAAAAAAATGTTCAGGGCCCCCTCTGCACATATATAATAGTGGGAGAATTTCATGTATAATACCCCCAGAACTCATAGAAGGCTGGTACAGTGACAATTCCGTGTATAATACCCTCTGAACTCCTAGAAGGATGGTACAGTGGCAATTTCACATATAAATACCCCAGAACTATCGAAGAATGGCATAGAGGCAATTATATATATATATATATATATATATATATATATATATATATATATATCAGATGGCACAATTGCAACTTTGAACATTAAGGAAAGGAACGGTGTTAAAGGACCACAAGGCGGTGCAATAAATGTGATTTGTATCCTTACCGCCCTACAGTCTTTCTATGCTGATAGTCTGGTAGAAGGGGGGGAGGGGGGAATCTGCAGGGAATGACTATCTGTCCTGCCTGTCAGCAGAATCCTGGACTGGTCAATGTATACAGGCTGCTGCAGGCACCCTTTTCCCTGCCTTCTATTGGATCTTGTAGCTGACAGTTACACAGGCCACATACGAGGAGCGCAATCGCTCAAACCCCCACCCCTGCCAACAGTTAAGTCAGCGACTTAAAAAGCAGAAGGATAGCGATCCAAATTGCCAGCACCATCCCATACCTCCCAACATTTTGTTAACAAAAAAAGGCCGCCAACTTTAAATGGGTAGGGAGAGTTGTATGTCAGTCCCTACTAAGGGAGAGCTACAACCTTGGCCCAGGGCTAGTGGGGAGAGAGAAGAACCTGCCCCTGGAACTTTAACAGGCCGATGGTAAAACAGAGTGAGTTTGTTGCCTGGGCACTGTGTAAATAGAGTGGTAAAATGGGTATGTGTGGGCACAGCTGGCATCACACACACACAGCAGCAAATGTACCAATCACTCACACACACAGTAACAAACACACACACACAAACACAGAAACACACACTCAAACTGTAATTGACACACATAGTAGAGCTTGCCTGGCTGCATGGCATCCGATCCGACCTGCTTCCTAAATCCACCCCCCCCCAGGTTTCAGCTCAAACCGTTCCAGCAGCACAAACAAGGCAGCTAGTAAAATCAGAAGGCCAACGCTGCCATGAGCACTGGGATCCAGCCATTGGCAGCAGGCCAGCAGCAAAAAACATACTCACTCTCATACCGGTCCCGGCACTACACTGACTAACTCCTCCAGGCACGGGGTGGAAGGCGGAGTTTAGAATTAGAAGAGCCCATCCAGACGCCTCTCCAACTGAAGCAACTGCACTGAGCACTTGTAGGTTCCGCCCCCCAAGTGACGCCGTGGAGTTTAGAAACTTTTTTTTTTCCTAGCTGCTCAGGATGTCGGGCATTTAAAGTGCCTATATGGGACAAGCGGGTTGAGCTGTAAAAAAATGAACTGTCCGGCTGGAACGGTTGAGAAGTATGCGGGTATCACCATACTACTGAGGAAGCAGGCCCCGTCCGGGCCCCCTGTACTCTCGGGCCCCCCCGCGGCTGCGGGGTCTGCTTCCTCGGTAGTTACGCCACTGGGTTAAACGAGAAGTGACCTACGTCCAATTTACATAAAAAGAGGTCAGATTGAGAAAAATGGTCTAATGGACATATATGCATATGAAGAATTCAATTATGCTAAAACCTGAGGTGTCACTACCCCTTTAAAGGAGAAGGAAAGGTTAAAACTAAGTAAGCCTTATCAGAAAGGCCCATCTAAATATACCAGTAAAACCCCAAAGTAATGTTGCTCTTAGTCCCCCGTCAAAAGAAATACTGCATTTCTTTCCTTCTATTGTGTACACATGGGCTTCTGTATCAGACTTCCTGCCTTCAGCTTAAACCTCATTGCCCTGGGCAAGAGCATGCTCAGTTTGCTCCTCTCCCCCCACCCCTCCCTTCTCTACTGTAATCTGAGCCCAGAGCAGGGAGAGACTCAGGCAGGAAGTGATGTCACACCACATTAATACTGCAGCTCCTATTCTAAACAAACAGAGAGTTTCAAGAGCTTTTTACTTAGGTATGGTAAAACATTCTACAGAATAAATATAGCATTCTAGCTTGTACTATTGCAGCTAATCTATTGGCAATAAAATGCCTCTGTAGCTTTCCTTCTCCTTTAAAGTTGGGACTTTAATATATAACCTACTTAATGTTAAACCATTAGTCAGGAGTACAAAGCTGTGATGACTAAAATTCATAGACAAAGCCAAAAGTTCCTCTCACTCATTACCAATATCTATAGGACATTGAGACACTTTGGGGGTTATTTATTAAAGGAGAACTAAAGCTCACCTAAACAAGTAGGCTAGAACTTTTGTTTTTTTGAGTTTCTGTACCAGCCCAAGGCAAATACAGCCCTTTAGCGGGTAAAATCTGTGCCCCAAAGATGCCTCAGTAGCTCCCCATGTTCTTTTCTGCTAATTCACTGCACATGCTCTGTGCTGCTGTCACTTACTGAGCTTAGGGACCAACTCACAATATACAGTACACATAGAATATAAATGTCACAATATAAGGCTGATTAGTAATTCATACAGATAATTACTACATGGCAGCACAGAAACCAGTGTAATTAGCATCATAACTTAATAATCGGCGCTGTAGCATCAGCTTATATTACCGGCTAAACTCATTTTCTGCTTGATAGTTTGCAACAACCCCTAAACTTAGCTCCTCAACAGCTGCTCAGAGCCCACTGAGCATGTGAATGTCGAAGACACTTTGCAAGATAGTGACCGCCTATGATAAGTTTGAAGTTGTGGATTATTGCTGATATTGAGAAGCGTAGACTGGTGCAATAAGTGCAGTATATAAAATATGCACTTTTTAGCCACATTCATTTTTAGGGTTTACTTCTCCTTTAAGGTGCAATTATTTTGCAGTGCCTAAAACCTGAAAAAGTTGTGATTTATTATGCCCCAAAGCTGTTCCAAGTCTGAATCTGAAAATGCTCCATCTGAAACCTGCCGAATTAATGTAAAAGTCAATGGCAGATGTCCCCTTCACCATTTGAAGATATTTTAACCCTCCCGAAATGTTCAGAGTTTTCGGGTTTGACCCTGGTTTTTCTAAGAGAACTCAAATTTGCATCAAATGTGAAAAATGCAGGGTTTTCACGGGATACCGTATATACTCGCGTATAAGCCGAGTTTTTCAGCACCCAAAATAAGCTGAAAAACGCTGCTTCGGCTTATACGCGGGTCATTTAAAAAATATTACCTATTTGATGCGATACTAGGTGCTCGGATCTTCCTTGACTTCCGGGTAATTCTCTGCAGTTTCCGGAGCGGCGGAGGGAGCCCGAGGACTTGACTTCATTTGTTTCCGTCACGGCGCTCTTACGTCACGGCGTCCGACGCGCCGCATGCCATTGAGATTCTCTGACTGGGAGGGGAGAGCGCGCATCTGGTGAGTCATCCCAGAGTCTCCATACTTTGCGTCTCAGTTGCTGTTAGGCTGCCCGCCGAGGTAGAAGATTTTTCTGCTGCTTACCGGTATATTTCTGCTTCCAAATCCAATTGTAGTACCATAACTCACTGTAAGGCAGGCCGCTCGGATGATCCCTCAACAAACCCAATTTTAGTAAACTTCCTTTCGGGCTCTGCTGAGTGCTTAGTAGGGGGGTATTCTACTTGGACTACAACTCCCACCATGCCCCTGACAAAAGTAACGTTGTTTAGAAAGTAGTAGGTCTCAGGGGAAATGTTAGGGTCAGGCTAAATAAAGTTGTAAATAGCAACTCTTTTACACACCAATGTGTACGCCCCACTTATGGTGACAGGCAGGCTTATTTGCCTCCTTTTCCTCACTCAAACCTGTTGGGCAGAAAGGAACTCATGGAGTTTCCAGGATTCTCCATACTGTGTGACCCCCCCTCACCTTTATGGTCTCACTATTGTGATGCACCTCATTCTGCTCAGGGCAAATACATTCGTTGCAGCATATGGGGGTCGGGGAATGTGACAGCCTGGATTCACTGGGTGCAGTAAGTTATAACCTAGAAAGCCTTTCATTAAAGATGGCATGTTTATTAACCTTTCGTTCTCCTTTAAGGTGGAAAAGCAGCAATGCAGATGGTGATGGACCTGCTTTTGCAAGCTGCTGCATTTCTCACCCTAGGCTTATACGAGAGTCAATACGTTTTCCCAGTTTTTGTAGGTAAAATTAGGTACCTCAGCTTATACACGGGTCGGCTTATACACGAGTATATACGGTAATCTAAAAAAACTTGAGGTTTTTACTAATTCAATTTTTTGGCGTTTTTTAATTGATAAATAAGGGCAAATCATGGATTCTAGTTTGGTCAGAGATTTTTTATTTAAAAAATCAGAAAAATTCAGATTGTTTGTCCATATATTGTAATATATGCAAGCCTGCCAACTACATCAGTCATCCCTGGTCTGGCCAGTCCTACACTCACTTTCATCTGATTCATTAATATTTCTGCTTATTATACTTTTTTCATAACTTGCTTGCTTAACTTGCTTGCTTTCAAGTTCAAAAAACTTCAAAATCTTGCCCCTTTTATTGGTCATCAATAGTATCACCTGACTGTAGCTGGGAATTATGGGAGCTACATAGAGCTTTAGGCACGTTTTGGAGAGAGAAATGTAGAGACTTTCATATTTTCTTGTTTTCAGTTTAAATATAAGTAAAGCATAAAAAGTATATTGGCACATTTTTGACCCGGAAATGGAATATTTGAATCTTTTTTCCACAAACATTAATGTTGTGCATATACATAAGATCCTGTGTCATTATGGAGGCAATAGAGCACATGTTTACATAGCAGATAACAGAAGCTATGTATAAAGCAACAGTTCATACAGAGGAATATAAGCAGGTGTCAAAACTCATTCCAGGCTCCCTTTTGAACTACAGACATTACATTTAAAGAAAAAAACATGGTATGGCAGTATTGCGCCTTTAAAAAATGTCATAGAAAAACATTAAAATGCCCTTTATTTGTTTAAAGTTTTGGACCACAACAGTTAAAGCATGGGGTTTATAAAGGGCAGATGATTAGGAAATACAAAACACATGAGGGTAATAAGAATGGAGGAGACCAGGGAGGAGACAAACTGGGAACAGAGAAATACAGAACAACCACAACAAGACCAAGACCAGCCCAAGAACCTGGCTCACTCAGTAAGTGCACCGAATTGAAACACCAGAGTTCAAGTCCTGGCTGGTCCTTACACTGTAGTTCTGTACAAGGGAGGTGCTCTTTCCCTTTGGTTTAACCTGTGTAGGATAGATACAGCTTGCCTGCAATTCAATGACAAAGTTTGCTGGGCATAACAAAAAGTTATTTTTAGGAATATGCTGCTGTTCTAAAAAAATGTTGTAGTCTGTGCACCTCCTGATGCACAAGCGCCAAATCCAATATTGATATGTGCTGCGCATGTATGTCAATTTTATTTGATGTGCTGCATATGGCCTCATCGCTCTTGGTGTGAAATTCAAATATTTAAAGGGGCCAATTGTTCCTTGACCAACATAGGGCAATTTTCAGATAGTTAATGGGTGTGCTTCTTGTCTAGTTTTCCTGTTATTGACTTTTGCCTGTCCTTGACCTCTGCCAGTCTGCTACCAGTACTGACCTTTGCCTATTGTTGACCATTGTTCCAGATCGTGACTTTGTACTGTGTTACGGTTTGACCCCTCCTGACCATGCTCCATGTTCCCCGTCCTTCCTGTACATGTTGGTTTCCTTGTCTGTCCAGAACTCTCTCCTTGGTCCTCTCATTTTAAGACCTGGCTGCATCTGAGTGGGGGGGAGAGCTCCCCCCAAAGCAAAAGGCAGCTGGTAAAGTTGATAAGCTTGAGCTGGGACAGGGGCATTGGTGTTGTTGTTGGTTTTGGGATACCATATGTTACTCTTATATAGTTTAAAACAATTGATTCTTTTTTTCCTTAGCATTTTCTCAAATACATATTGCATATGCATATCTATGCCCAAACAAAACTGGGCTTGACTCATATGGCCAAATCAATGTCCTCAAAATGCCTTTAAAGGTATCTGAATTAGATGCAGTACCATTTGGTTCCACTCTACTAAGTCTTGTACAGTAAAGCACATTATTGTAGACCAGTACCCATAATCTAAATAAGTTAAAATGTGGATTCCCCATGAAGGTGATTTAGCAGATAATTTAGGTAAGGATAGGTGAATTTACCAATTTCAATTATATCAAGCCACACACTGTGGATTTTGCATTACTGGCAGAGACCAGACTATTCCCTATATGGAAATATTTTAGTTCCGATTGCAAACTTGCCAGCTGCATCTGAACCTGGATCTAGGGGTCATTATTTGCAGAACCAGAAATGCATGTAAGAAAATTGGAAAGCAATAAATATATAGGTGTGCCTGGTTAGCTGGTAGACAATAATACTCTTGAATTACCAGACCCACACTAAATAAGAACAAGAATGCTAGGGTGCTTCATCCCTAACCTGCAAGGTTACCCACTGGGGCGTTTAGCTGTCCATGCTCACAGTCCTGATGTGTCTCACATTGCTAAGTGTGCTATCACAAAACAAAACCTATGCTGGCTAGGCTTCACTTTTTCCACATACTTGGGTTGGGCCGTGGTTATTCTCTAAGGTGGCTTCCTCCATAGACGCATATCTCTGCTCGATGGTCTGTCTACTTTCATAATCTATAACTTTTGATGCATGTTGCCTACTCACTAGCTCCCTCTAATGTCCAAACCCTATAATCATAATTAACATACTTTATATGTAACCTATTGCAGTGTCAGAACATGGTAATTACCCTAAAATATCTTTGTTGAAAACCATTGCACTCCCTTTAAAAACCAAGACCTCCTTCATCAACTGGAAACACTTAAGTTTTGTATTAGTGTAGGGCCCCCTACGGGTTAATCTGCCCTGCAGTTTTAAGCCCCCCCCCCATTTTCTTAGTGTGATCTGCCAGGAGAGGTATGACAGCTTCCTGCCACGCTGCACTATAGTGTGTGTGTGTGTAAGGAGTGGCCTCTTCCTCTTTTGCCTCTGGATGGTGATCCAGCTGGGTGTGCTCAGAGGGGCAGGGTACAGCTAGGCCCAGAAGAAGGCATGTGTACAAGTTGGGGACCAGGAAACCCCGTGAATGAGGAATAGATATACTAGGACAGACTTGTCATAGTCTCTCTAGGAGAGAAAGGCAGAGAGGTTATAGAGAGAGCAGTTCTGCGCTCCAACTTACGAGTGATAGTTTGGAAGTATCTCTCCCAGGCCATATTGCCTGTAGTATAGGGATCCCAGTGGACAGGGAATCAGGAGAGATGATTGCCCTGAGGTTGATCCAGACCACTACTGGAATATGTCGCAGAGGTGAAGTGGGATACCTGCCAAGTCTGTCCCCAGAGAGTGTCTGCTCTTGGTGAGCCTGCCTGCAGATCTATGTGAACTCTCTATATGCTGTTGCCTCAACTCCTGCTTGAGTAGAAACCTGATGTCGCTTGCCTAGTGCATAGTTCAATAAACTTTGTTCCTGTTTTATTAAGAACCTCCTGGCGCCCAAGTCTTTTGTTGATTGCACAGTAGCCTGTGGGAGTTGTAGTTAGACTACAACACACCATTAATCTTCCATATAGCGAAGGCCATAGCCTGAAGTGTTAGAGTCACGTGTAACCCATGCTCTAGCGCACTAGCTGGTGAATTAACCCCACATGGCCCAAATAGGTGTTAAATTAGCATTAGTCTTGGCATTTTAATTAAAATTGAAATGTCATTTATTTTTTCAATGCATTGCATGGTATTGGTCTTTGTTTATGGTTTTAAGGAAATTTACCTTTAATAAACTCACCTTATCTCTATGGTTATGGCTTCCTCTGATACAGGCTCCCACTGCTGATGATGGACATACTGTGAAAGGGTTTCAACAAGATTATATGGTCTTTAGGCATATATAATAACATACATTTTTTACATACTGGTTTTGCATAATGCTATTTACAGTTATCTTGTATTGTGTGTCTCTGAAAAAAAATCCTTTCTGCTGTGTTCTAATTTTTGTGGTCAGTTCAGCCACTGGAAGCACTGTATTATCAATGATGCTCTGAGATTGTGATGCATTTACATATTTTTATATCGTTTCTAGACTCCAGGATTCATTTGGGAAGTAGAGGAAGGCTGGGGGATCTTTATTCATTACATATAGTAGCCAGGCTCAGGCAATATGAGATACATCTAAAACTTCCTGCCATTCACTTGATAATCTACTGTGGGAGTGTGAATAAATGTTCTCTACCCAGTAACTTCCCTATTTTAGGTTTTTAGATAAACTGTTGAGCTTATTCTTAACATCATGCTCTAACAAACACTACACTGTATTTCTGCAATCTGGTACCAGTGCCAACTAGCTCTCAACGACAGATGGTAAGGGTGATAAATGAATCCCAAACTTGCATCTCCCGCATTTACAAATAGCATTGAGATCATCTGTTTAGCTGTGTTTTGATGTGTTAATTTCCTGCTGCCCCATATTTTTTAATATAGGTATAAAGAAAGCTGTTTTTTTCATATTGGAATTATTTCATATACCTTCTCTTTACTCCTATAATCCTATATCTTCTAAACCTTCAGGATTACAAAGACTCATGCTTCTATAGAAACATTTCTGCACAGACTTTTATAGTGACCTATTTGGCAAACATCTCCTTTTTGCAATTCATGTAAGAATCAAACATCTGCTTCTACTATAGGATTATGGGACAAGATCAGGACTCAACATGAGTTGTATAAACACTCATCCCCACTACTACCAATAATAAACAACCCAGCTTTCCCACCTGGAATGGGTAACATGAGATTCAACAAATGGCTGATTTATGATATTCTACAATTGATACATTTTCTTGAGGATGGGAGACTCATCTCTAAGGAAAAACTGAGCCACAACAGACAACTATCCATTGCAGATCTATACACACTATCCCAAATACAACACTATTACAACAGTCTAGGAGGAGCGCAGGCTTTTAGTTGGCCACTACTCCCATTTAAGGTCATCTGTTCCACAGACCAACCTCCTACAAGAACTCTATCAACATTATACAAAACTCTACAAACACCAATTGACCTGTCACAACTGGTGTACCTTCAGAAATGGTCAAGAGATCTAGGAAGTGACCTGGAGGAATCACAGGAGAGCACCATAATCTGTATGCTGATGGACAGTTCCAGATGCTGTAGAAAAAAAGGAAAATAAATTACAAAATACTCACAAGGTGGTGCCTTACCCCAAACAGACTACATAAGATTTGGCTGGCAACCACAGACAGATGCTGGAGATGTCACCAGGCAGAGGGGACACTATTTAAATTGCTAAGATGACAAAGTTTGACTTTGACAAAATAAACGAATTATATAAATTTGAGGAACTCTCAACAGCAGCACCAGAACAGACTACAACAGAATGCAAAATTCAAGGAGATGTCACACAAAACAACAAAAGGTTTATACCAATCAATCATGAATAGAGAACACTCTGGAATAATCCACGTGTGTAAGGGTTAGAAACAAAATGTTTGGTTAGAATTTTATGGAAAGAGAATTAGTTCTACGATAATCTAAATGTATAATTGTTAAACAATCCCATCTTAATAAGGAACTGAATGCTTAACCCTGTCGAATTTGCATATGTAAGATGCGACATTTAACTATCAACCCATTTCTTCTTTCTGTACCCCTTACCCTTACTTTTTATTATATATCAAAATAAAAGAAACATTAAATTGGAAGAAAAAGAAACAAACCACAGTATCATTAATCTGCTGTCCACAAGGAATATAATTTAAATATTTCCTAATTGAGTTTTACTATACTTTCTACAAATGTCAGTTTATTAGAGTGAATCAATACATTTCCTTTAGGTCCAATGACATTTACTGTTTCTGTTACCTTTCTTAATATTTAATTGAGTTGTGGTACAATTAAAGTAAAAAATCAACTTAAAAAATTAATTGATCAAACAACCAATGATTCTAATGGCATGGTGATTAGCCAGACGCTTCACTACAGGACACGTTGAAGGTAAATAATTTAAATGTGACCTACAATGCACACATATAAAAATAAACATTATACTGTTTATGCAAATGATGAATTTATGACTGATTATTAATGTAAGTGCTGAGCTGTAAAGACTGAAGGTGTCAAATGTTTCTTCCATATAAAGGTTAAATGTTGTAATTAAGTTGTGATCAGCTTCCTGGGGTTGGCCTAATTGCTGGCACATCAGATCTGCTTTTGAGAGGGACAACTGCTGAAATATCCAGCATGGAACCTTTTTCTACAAAGTACACTTTAAGGTGTTAATTAGCAGCCTCAGGCTTAATTAGGGAGCTTGGTAAAAATTAATTA
Organism: Xenopus petersii; assembly: GCA_038501925.1. Lineage (NCBI taxonomy): Eukaryota > Metazoa > Chordata > Amphibia > Anura > Pipidae > Xenopus > Xenopus petersii. The sequence goes on from CM076677.1 coordinate 54,837,107, forward strand.
TATGTTGCCTTTGAATTGCAGGCAAATGCAAGATAAACTTCTTGAAACTGATCCTCACCTCATTATCTGAATGAAAATACTATTGTAGGGATGTGTAAAATAGCCATCCCCAGTATTATTTAGCAGGCAGTCCCCTAGTGTTATAGACACCTAACTGGTTCCTAAAATACAGTTGGGAGGGGTAACTGTTTCCTATTCCTGCTATAAGCTATGCTCCTTGTTGTTTCTCACAGTGACCAGTAGATGGCATTGTGGCAAAGTATAAAACCCTCTGAAGCCATGCTTTCAGATCCATTTTGTGCTGGCTCTAACCTAAACATGCAGGTAGAGCCCTGTGGAACCTAGACATGTCTGGTCTAGTATAGGATAGACTACTCACCCTTAAAGAGATACTGACACCTGAAATTAAACTTTTTTTTACATCTATTATAATATTGGCTTTGCAAGCTACTTCTAACTTTGCCATAACGTATTTGCATGATGCTTTTACATTACCTGTCTGATCCCCCATGTTCCTGTATGAGGGGGCTGCCATATTTGTGCAGCAGGAGTCCGTTAGCATTAGAAACTGTAACTAACAGGCTGAGATGGGACAGTCAGGTTGGCAAAGTCAGAGAGTCAGGCGTAGGAACTTCAACTAACAATTATATACAAAAACAAACCTCTCAGCAAAAAATGATCAACATGACCTATAGGTAACATTTAATGTACATTCATATGCTAAAATTAATTTTTAGTGTCAGTATCACTTTAAGAGGAAAATCTAGGAGTGACAGACAGGTTATGTAGCTGAGCAGCTCAAGGCTCCGATGAGGAGAGTCAGAGGGATTAAGATCCCGGGTACTAATAGCCCAGAAGTAGGAACTAAGTGTATAGGACTAGGGTTGATAGGTTCCCCTCAGGTTCCACTTAGGGAAAAGGCTGAAAGCTGGGTGTACCTTTATAGCTGCTGAGCACCTCATCTTACCTGTGGGGACTAATACTGACCAAAGGTGATGTGTGTATGTGCCTATCCATTGTTGATGTGAAATCCTGTCTGCTCTTCTGCATACTCCATTGATGATTGTTACTGTAAATAAATATGTTCTTGGTTGAGTTATAAGAACCACTATTATTATACCCTGTATCCAGTTACAGTTGCACTACACCCTGCCTCCACACCGCTGTGAGGGCTTACTCCCTAAGATTATAGGTTTCATCCAGAGCACAATATTGGGAGTGGAGCTCAATAGAAGTGTAACAGAACACACAATTTACTATAGCGCTACACTATTAAAACACACATTTTCACACACTTTTTTGCATCACTATGATCACACAGCATTTTATCATAGAAACATTGTAGCTTTTCATAATCATATAAAGGGATTTTAATACACAGTGTATTCAATGTAATGGGGTGTGGTTTATTTGTAGACTGATACAACCACACAGTGAGAATAGCATGAAACTTTGGACAAGAAAAGCACTCAGTCATACACAGAATATTTTATTTATATGTTATAGATATGTATAAGTCATTGTGCAGCTACTGCATATTACTAAATTGTGGCTCAGATCCAAGAGCAAAATAAATTATCCAAGCCATTATACATAAAACTGCAACAGTGAGAAAAGTGTGTGCTACATGATATATATATATATATATATATATATATATATATATATATATATATATATATATATATATATATATATATATATATATATATACATAAACATGTTTACCATATACAGATGGAGTATTGGATGTTTAGCATGAAGAATCATTTGAAGCCACTCTATGATATCTTACGATATATTGTTGCTCATGTCTTGGGGATTTGCATCTACATCTTTCAGTGTATATCTTTTTAAACTTACATTTTACGATTCATTTTTTAAAATTTTTTGCAGATGTTCTGGAATTCCTTAATTTAATTATTGAACTGTGCACATGTAGAGGTAGTAGCTACTGGTTATTGTCATAAATTGTATTCTTGAAAAAATCTGATGGCAGGCACTCAAATAAAGGCAATCTTCCAAAAAATTGTAGAAGTCAAGTAGAAAAGATTTATTGTGTCCTCTGCCTTACATGTTTCATGTTACAAACACTTAATAATAGGCTACTGAGGCCAAGCTGAGGGCTCAGGGCGGTGCACCTGGGCCACTTCCTATATGTGGTGAGTAAATACTTTTTCTGTTTTATTACATAAATTGTATTCTTAACAATTTTACAGAGATGCCTATAATACCCAATACCCATAACAATCATTTTCCCTTATGCTCTAAGGTTGGCAGCAAACTGGTTGTTCAGGAACTGCCAAGAAGTCAAGAGCCATTGAAAACAACAATTTACAATGTACTTATAAATTGACACCACAAATCTCTGTGCTTAGTGTCTTTTAATTTTGAATTTTGTGTGAACCATTGGTGGAATAAGGGGACATAGACCAGCCCAGTGCTTAGCCACTGTCAAAGGGCTTGTTCTAAGGACAGATCCCCATTGTAGCCTTTGCCATCTGTCATAGGAGAAAAGGCATCTATTTGACATACCAAACTATCCCCCACCTCATACTGTATATTCATGTATTCTTGGGGGTAGCAGACACCACCCTGCTGCAATTCTATGTTCAAGGAAGGCAATGCTTTCTTAGTAAATGACCCCTAATATAATTCTAAGCTTAGAATGTCCTTAGCAGCCATACAATACAACTTCTACTATACTACTGCATTACTTTCCTACTGTGTCCTAAATTTAATTCTAAACTCCAATTTACATATGCTTCCCCAGGGCTATGGTACACAGGGCAAATGCAAAAGTTTCACCATCTGCTTAGTTTACAGCTCTGTAGTTGGGCAGAAAAACTCTCAAAGTCGCTTTTTTGTAGACTTTAACTGAAGTTGTAGCCACCTATATGCGCTGGCAGGGTCAGTGCACTTACCATGAAAGTCTGTGTAACTTGTTGCAAGTCTGAACATGCCGTTTTGGTACATATAATAACAAAAGCATATGCTGACCAAAAGAGGGCGGGGGGGCAAAAGAATTAAGCTCTTTGGAAAGCTACTACATTCATACACATTTTTATAATAAAATTACCCATTAAAAGGCAATTCCAGTTTTCTAAACCTTATAGACATTTCTGTAGTAGCAACTGGAATTATTTCCTAATTAGCCAATAAAATATTGCACATCCAAATCTGTATCAATAAAACAATGCACAATACCTACAGCTTCCAATCAACTTTTTTAAATGTACTTGTGCTATACAGGCGAAACAATACATTGTGGTAATTTGTAGTGGGTCACTATTCTTTCCCACATGTTTCAACAACTGTAGCCTGGAAAGAGAGTTCCAGGAATTCAAACTTCCATATTATTACAAGAATCAATCAAACATATAGCAAATGTTGGGTTGAGATTTTTTATATACCGAACAGCACAAAAGCAAATGCAGCAGTTTTGTCAATTAATTATATTCATATGTAAAACAGATCAGAATCATGTAACTTAAGAAATCTGTATTTTACTCATTGTAAAGTTATATCTGCTGTCACGGTCGGCACCCTAAATCCAAAACCAATGCTAAGCACCCTGTTCTCGGCTCTTGCTTCTGCCTTTAACAGCCGCCTTTCACCTCGGGAGGAGCCCTCGGCTAATTGGATCCCGCCAGATCTTAATAAGAGAGCTGCCAAGCTGGGGGTTCTGGGCGAGCAAAGAGGCACGACGGTAAAGCAAAGTCTTTTGGGCAGAAGGTCTCAGTACAAAGAGAAAACAGAAGATGTAGTCAAATCAGGCCGGGTCGGGGCAGGCAGTGTACAAGCGTAGTCAGACCAGGAGATCAATCAGAAGGGATACGGATATAGAAGAGTCAGTTACCAGGCAAGGGTCAGGATACAGAAGTCAGAATCGTCAAAGAACAGGCTGGAGTCACAATAGGTATCAGGAAACAGAAGCTTAACAGCACAGGAGCACCAGGAAACTTGTGGATAAAGATCCTATAACGGGCAATGAGTTTGTCAGAGGCCCCTTTAAATATTTGAATTTCGAGCCGCAGGCGTTATGACCACACGCGGCCAGCACCGAAAATTAGGAAGTGCGCGGCCGCGCGTGCCATAATGAAGCTGGTGCAGAACTGGAAGGACTAGGGCTGAGGGCGTCTCTGCCAGGCCCTAGACCACAGCGTAAGCCCATACATCTGCACTGACAATTTCTACATTATAATACAGGTGAGTTAGTCTATTACTTCTTTCAAATCATCATACTTTACTAGGAACAGGCTGAACTCTAATACAATATTGTGTGTTATGAACACAAAGACTGCCCTTTGAGTGGGGCCATAGTTTGCTCAAGCACAGAAGTTAATCATAGAACCGAAAGTTGCTATTAAATTTGTGATAACCAGATACACCAGAGACACAAGAAATTAATTGCCTGCAGTAAATCTGCACTACTGCAAGTAACTAATCCCAGCAATAATGTAAGTCACCATTGGTGAAACCTACATGCCACTTCATAGAGAAAACAATTTTGTTAGCTATGTATAACTAGTGTTTTACCACTGTTTTATGCTACAGTATTAAGCTATTGCTTAACAGTTTTTTCTGCATAACTATTATGCTGTGAGTACTGTGATGTTTTGTGACACAGGTTCTTATTCCTTTCTCACATCACCAATGAGCATTGCCAAATTTCCTGGCACCTATATAAATTTCCTGAAAGCACTTTCAAGCAATTGTTGCTTAAAAATGTGGCATTCTGAAATTAAATTGCTTTTAAATGAGAACTAAACCCCTTTCAAAGAGAGAGTCCCCATCCATTACCCCCATTCACCCCATCCCTGCTTCCTCCCCACACAGTCCACTATTTTAAAAAGTGCCCCTGAACGTCACACTGACCTCTCCATGCACAGTAGCGCAGCAGAGCTCACAGGCGCCATCTTCGAGATCTTCAAATCCTCTACTTACCATCAGCTATTTACAGAGCTTTCCAGTGCATGTACAGTAGGGGCTAATATCAAACTGGCTCCAACTGAGCGAAAAAGCTCAGTGTCGGTGGTCCTTTAGCAAAGGTATCTGAAGATAGCAAAGATGGTGCCCATGAGATCCTTTGCACCACTCTGCATGAAGAGATCAGTGTGAAATTGAGACACTTTTTTTTTTAAATTATTGACTGTGCAGGGAGTAAGTGGGAAGGGGGCAAACGGGTGTAGTGAAAGGGTATTTCTCTTTAGGGAGGGATTAGTTCTCCTTTAATCCAGTAAAAATAATTTTATGGTATCGTCTGTGGGTGTATGAATTAGACCCTCCCTAAGGAAACAGGCACTGCAGCAAATGAAAATGAACCATTGCAAATTTACAAATTTACATCAGTACATATAAAAGCTGGTAAAAGCACACCACTATATAATGTGCAACAACAAATTGTTTATGCTCTATAATAGACAGGATATAATATACTATATCTGTTAAACAGAATAAATTTGAATTTTTGAAGTACAGTTCATTTGGAAGCAATAAAACTCAAATACTTGACTGAACATTAATCTCCCCAGAGGAAAAAACAATTGCAAACCTCATTAATATAATATTCCACAACAAGATAGCATGTCCTTAACAATATGCTCCCAGTGAAGCAAACCAGATATCACCAGCTTTTGTGAGAAATCTCTGAGAGTAAATAAACTAAAAAGTGATAGCTAATGGGCAAACTAATGGTTTTTGCCAGTGAATATCTTTGCAAAATCCTAGCAAAAAGATATTGCCCTCTTCCCGTTATTAGATCAAGTTGTTAAAATACACCCTAGCCACAAGCATTAATTTCAAATGAAAAATTATATATTTGAAGCAAACTCCCTAGATGCACATAAATAGCTTTCAGCAAATAAATGAAAGTAAAGAGAAAGAAAATAATAAAAAACATTGCCATACATGTGCAGAGACAATGTACAGAACTGCATGTTGGCATGAAATAAAGAATGTGCTATGTAGGAGTACCTACTTTTTAAAGGAACATTATATACAGTATATTACCTGTATACACCTTTGTGCTGAAAAAAATTCTCTATTTTAGTTTATGTTATAAATTACTAACTGTTTTTCTACTTGCTACCTCCCCCTGACAGTCAGAAAAGTTTCAATAAATAAAAAAAGCAAACCTGAACATTCAGGTTGTTCTCTCATAAATCTAACCCCTGAACTAGAGTTAAAAAGCTTATTATTAGCTTAGCACAAGTGTGTTTTCATGTGAAATTTACTGCTGAACAGAATACATAAATTGAAATTGCATTGCATGCAAATGTGTTTATTTGTAGTGCTCACAGTTAATACTGACCTACCCTATAAAGCATGTATATTAGTAGTCATATTAAAGAGTTGATTCTTTATTACTAGGGATGCACCGAATCCACTATTTTCACAAAGGATTCGGCCGAATACCGAACCGAATCCGAACCCTAATTTGCATATGCAAATTAGGGGTGGGATGGGGAAAACATTTTTTACTTCCTTGTTTTGTGACAAAAAGTCACGCGATTTCCCTCTCCGCCCCTAATTTGCATATGCAAATTAGGATTCAGATTCGGTTCGGCTGGACAGAAGGATTCGGCCGAATCCGAATCCTGCTGAAAAAGGCCGAATCCTGGCCGAATCCCGAACCGAATCCTGGATTCGGTGCATCCTTATTTATTACCATTAATCAGAGGACAAAAAATGTGACTGAGACATTTGATTACGGTACTTTCCCCCTGAATATATAACAAAGTGTTCTTTCTTCATGTTACAGATACTGTATATTCTTACCTTGGACCCACAGTAAAGAGAATGTAAGAAGTAGCTCTCACAGAAAAAAATAATATATATATATTTGGGTATAATATACCCAAAGATAAGGTTCATGGATAGTAACGTCATAGAACTTTCTTTTAAAAACGTTTAGTTGCTTGCAAGTAACATCTACACGAAGAGACATCAGGTGCATGTTGTGTTACTCTAACTTTGGGGTATAAGCTCCAGTAAATTGATCGATGAATACTTTGCTGCATCTGCTATAGAGATTACTGTGGGTGGGTGGTTGAAGAAGTGTACCCAAGTTCAAAAATCATCTATAGATCTAAGATATCTATATATCTAAGATATGTTATAACCTGCCCCCTGAAGAAATTCTCTGAACCGCAAAAATACTGTTCCTTTCAAATGGCCATGTAGAGGCATATGAAGAGGAAAATGTTGCCGTATCCCTCTTTTGCAAAATAAATTGACCATCAAACATAAAATAATTGTGACTTAAGATGAACTTAATGGCTAATATTGCAAATTCTTGCAATCAATTTCTCTCTGACTGCTTCTATACCATTATTGTGTAGAATACATGCATACAGAGATGAACATCACTTGTAAACCAACTATAATAATCTTTTCAATCAACTCCTTCTAATTTATTCAGTAGGTCCATAGTGTCTTTAAGATATGAATTTGCTTCTGAGCCAACCCCTGTAGATAAATATCCACATATTCTGATAAATTGCTTGTAAGGCAGTCTACTCTAAATGATGGGTCTACCATTCTTAAAATATATAAAATTTAAATCCTTTTCTGAGATTACCACATTAGACTTAACCTGTAATAACATATCACTCAGTTCCTTAATGAACTTGGCAACTGGATCAATTTGCAAACATTCATAAGTATCCACATCTCCCAGAATTCTCCAAGCCTCCATGAAATTGTCTACTCTATTTTGTATTACTACTCCTCCGCCTGTAAGGATCTCTTATCCTTTTTTTGATGAATTTTCATGAATCTCATAAGGTCTAGTAAAAGGTTTATCCAAGTCAAAACCACTTTCTGATATTTTTTAATAAAATCCCCTGTGATTCCTTAGGATAATTTTTTTCCCTAGAGTTCAGAAAATCATTTACAGAACATTCTGAATCCCTCTATTTAACCCCCAGTGTCACCATATTACCTTTAGACTTCAGCATATTACTGTATGTCTTTTAATGGTTAATTGTCAGATGACTTTTTACACATCTATGTACATTTCAAACTTAAGGGCCACCATTAGGGGCAATTTAAGACCCTTACGAAGAACTGAATTTTCCCTGTAATAAGGACCCTACTGGAGAGATTAAATACGGAATCTATATTTGATTTTAATGAGGAACCGGGTCTACTAGGGTTCCTCGGCATGTTTCCACACTCTTTTCAGACCTTTTGGGACAGGAAAAAGGTGAAAAGAGGGATTTCTAGGGGACTGTGCAGGATAGCCAGAGGAACTAGAGTATTTGAAGTACTGTACTTCCTGTTTCATCCTGAAGGGGCCCAAATCTATTCAGTATTAGAAAACTTGCTGAGGAATTAGCAGGTTTATCCCCATTATATTTATGATTAGATTCATGTCTAATCTGAAGTCTAAATGTAAATACATGTATATTGGAAATAAAAGGGTGGACTCCAATTTGATTAAAGGTATGTGTAGTATTATATGTGGCTTGAGATGTTCTAGATGTCCTGGAAGAGCCCTTATTCACTAACTTACCTACTTCATAAGCCCAATAGTCACGGATAAGTTTACCCTTCTTCCATGCAATCAGTTTTCTTTCAAAATTGTCATAATGTGACATAATGCTACTATTAAGTTTTTGCACTCCTCATTATAACTGTGTGTAGCTAATTTCTCTTGTAAGCCAATTTCTTTCCCTATTTACCTCTAACTTTTTTTTCTCACAATTAACTATGATAACTATAAACTTAAAATAAGATTCCTCCAGAGCTTCTTCCCATTCATTAATAAAATAGACATCATTCAAGTGAAAGCTATATTTTTTATCTATTCTCAAACCCCTAGGGATAATGCAAAACTATCTTGTAGCTGCTCCCTTATCCTCCTAGAATAATTTAATCTGGTGCTTAGTATTAGTGGGGATCAGCACCTCCTCTGGAAGACACAAGCCAAAGTAAGAAATGTATCAATGTTGCATATAACAAAATTGATATGTAATATGTGTGTGCGTGTGTATGTGTGAAGAGAAAAGCAATATTTAATTATGCACTCTACTGACCAATGATCTCATTCTTTTTACTTTACATGGCTCCAAAGTATAGAGAAGTCTACATTTTGCCTTTAACACTCAGCTCTGATCATGGCTAATGTTACTATTGCATTCTGATTAGGCTTCATCCTTTGATTTTTGATGCCAGATCCCAGATGCAGATCACATACAGAGGTGCCTACTTGTTGACAATTATTGTTAAGTGTGGCTTGTGTATCACACATTTTAAAACCTATGAAGATTTCTTAGCTAAAACAACAATCCTCTCCCATGTTGGAATTGTGCATTTTCAGCCTCAAATCCTCAACATTTATGCACTAAAAAGCAGGGCAGATGGCATTAGATTGCTCTTTTCTACCCTGGTGTGTGACATTATTAACTCAAGAAACTGACTGCAGTCTTGGATATGAATCAGCAAAAAAAAGAAAAGAAGATGTGTAGTTTATGGGGGCCATCTTGCAAGCATAGATCTTTGGCAACAGTCTGCAGTAGTTTTGGAAGGAACAGTATCCCAAAACGTAAGGAGTTGTTATTCTTGGCTACTTCTCTTTTAAACTCTTTTAAAATATTTTTGGTGATGTACTCCCACACTTTATTTCGTAAAGGGTTCCTTGCCACAGAGTAATGGCTGATCTTTTAAAGTTCCCCCTTTAACATAAACCAGGTGATACTCTGCAACAAATCATGCAAAATAACCCTTGATTTATTTAGTAGATTTGTTAATAAATGTGCTTCAGGCCTAAGCACTGAAAAAGTAGTGCCATGGACTTAAATTCATCATTGGAACAGTGCTTGTTAGATTTTTTAAATCACTGTTTTAAGCTTTACAAGGGTTGTTATTTTGTATACAAGCTGCTGTAAGTGGTATTTTAAAGTTAGTTACTGTGATAATTACAGAATGCTACCTGTTTCTAAATCTAAATGAGTATATGTGTACCAGAGGAAGTGCAGTAATGCAATTGTTCTAGCAAAAGCACACCCCTTGTGTATTCTTAAATGAATGTGTGTGGCATATCTGCCATTGTCTGAGAGAGATTTAATGTAACTTCATATTTCTGCTAATCCATGGGGCAAGCTGTTTTTTTATTTGCTGCTGTTAGATCAATGTTGCTAATGGCAGTCTAATACAAATCTGATACAAATCAGAGTTAGTAAGTGTTATGTAAGAATTTGGTCAGATCCTAGTGATAGGCACTTCTATATAAAACTTTACTATCAATTAGTAGTGCCCTTTAATGTCTGTCCTTATAGAAGACTGAGTAATTGCTGGACTGAGATTAATGAAGACAATGACTAATTCTCTGTGTTTTAAAGGTCACTTTTTATAGTCATTTTATTTAATAAATGTAGCTGGCTCATGTTACTAATACATAAAATAACCAGAGAAAATTAATTGCTATTAATCAGTTTCTTTTTCAATGAACTGGTTATTAGAAATACTAATTTATCTATCGTGCACCATGGTACATTATACGTTAGTGATTGTTCTAACTTTAAAGCAAGATTAAATCACTTCTCTGGAGGAATATATGGAAAACAATGTAGACTGTTATTTCATTATTTATCTGCAAACTGGCAGTATGACTTCCTACTGAGCTCTTAATATGCTGCTGAGGAGAAGCACACAAGAACAAACTATTTTGCAGGAGATTTCTTTGAGCTTTCTGAAAATTGAATTCAGGAAGAGAGGCATAAGGGGGACAGGGATAATAGCTGATAGCTGATAGGGAAGAAAATCTAAACATAGAGAAAAGTAAAAGGATTAAAGAAGCAGAAAGGGTGTAGACTATAATATCAGAAATAGCAGAGAAAGGGGGAAGATACAAAGAAAATAGAGAAAAACAAACCAGAAAGAAGACTTTGGGGCAGATTTACTAAAGGGTGACTAACGGCGCAGGCGTCACTTCGCTAGTGAAGGAGATAGATGCTGGCGATGATTCGCACTCCAACGCCAGGTTACTTTTTGCTCTGGCTGATAGGGAAGAAAATCTAAACATGGAGAAAAGTAAAAGGATTAAAGAAGCAGAAAGGGTTTAGACTATAATATTAGAAATAGCAGAGAAAGGGGGAAGATACAAAGAAAATAGAGAAAAACAAACCAGAAAGAAGACTTTGGGGCAGATTTACTAAAGGGTGACTAACGGCGCAGGCGTCACTTCGCTAGTAAAGGAGATAGATGCTGGCGGTGATTCGCACTCCAACGCCAGGTTACTTATCGCTCCGGTGAATCGACGTTAGTCCGCAAATGAACTAAAATGTGGATTTTTCTGAACGTTACCTCTTTCGCCAGACTTGCCTTCACCAGCTCAGACCAGGCGAAGTGCCATGGAGTGCATAGAACTTCCTCAGTTACTTACATCATATATTTTTAGTAGAAAAACTTCAAAATCAAAAAATGTTGGCGTCTTTTCCTTTTTCAGGTGATAGGCTGCAAAAGTGTTTAAAAAATGTTTTTGTGTAAGCGGTTTCCCCCATACATTTTATAACATATGGGAACATTATTTTACACTGGGCTTTTGTGTAGGGCATTATAACAACTCAATTTACTTTATTAGGGTTCCCTTGGCATGTGTAGTTATTAGTGTAAATGTAATGTATTAGATGCAGCGTGTAACATAAAGAGGTCCATTCAACTTTAAACTTCCCGCCGTATGCAAATTAGCCTGAGCGCAAGACCTCTAACTAAGTTGCACTAGGCAGAATTGAACGCTAGTGCTTCTTGACTTTGATTTGCTTGCAATGTAACGATAGCGACAATTCACCAGCTTTCTTTGGCCAGGACGAGACTTCGCATATATGCCTGCCGAAGTGATGGGTGCAAAGTTGTCACTGACAAATTTGCGCCGCTTAGTAAATTTACCCCATTGTGTTAGAGAATGGTACTGCAGAAGCCATGAATCTGCTTCTTTAGGGAGAACAGAAGAGAATATCAAATAGGAATCCACCAAATACACCATGTTTGCATTAAGTTGACTATTATATCTTCAATAAAAGATCTGGCCAAATAAACTGATGTGAATCTGAATCCTAATTTAAATATGCACACAATCCATGATCTGAAAAAATTGTGTGCAAGTTTTGTGACTTTAGTGGTTTGCCTTCTAGATCTCATGGACACTAAATTAAGGCAAATGTATACAGTACAAACTTTGTGGATGATGTGATCCTTTTGTCATCAAGTTTACAGGGTTTACCTTCAGAGTCAGGTACCGCCAGATCTTCCAACCTTTTACAAATTGTAGATAATATCAGTCTGGAGAACCATATGCATCAATCAGTAGTCTCTTTTTTTATTTAGAAAAGCACTTTCTAAATAAATGAGACTACTGATTGATGCAATTGGTTCTCCAGACTGATATTATCTACAATTAATAAATTAAGCCATGATGACTCCATCCACAAAAGTAATCACACCCATATACAGTATGTTCAAAGAATTGTATGGTCAGTGTCACTGTGCCTACCCAGTCTGTTCTGGAGATTTCTGGTTCTGGTATTAGCCAGTACAACCATTTCAGAGAGAAAAGTTCACAACTTTAAAGGTTTCACTGTAAAAATGTCTTTACAAATATTAAGGGTATAAATGTTTGCTTATTTTTACATCCCAGATGCATGACCTTACATTTATCAACACTGAATCTCATCTACCACTTAGCTGCCCAGAGTGCCAATCTGTTTAGAGCCTGCTGCACGATTGCCACATCCTAGATGGAATGAATTGATCTGCATTGTTTAGTTTATGTATAGTGTACCTACTGTATATGGAAATGGTTTTGTACCCTGGCAGCAATGCTCCCAGTGGGCATGTTTATTTTTGTGTAAGATGTAGAAGATGGCCATTTAATTCCTTGTTAGTCACCATTGCCTTATTTAAAGATCAAGTGTTACCTACTTGATTCCCTGGCCTTATTTCTGGACTCAGATTTGTCTTTTGATTTAGAAGTACTTTCCTGCTCACAGTCATTTCAGCTGCACTACCAGCATTCATTCAGAGCAACAATCTGAAAAGAAAACAGACTTCTACCTACTACTCGTCTAACTTATAATAGCTTTTGTTACTTTGCTTTTTTTGTTCTCTATTCAGCTTCCAGTCCAGTGATTTTACTACAAAGAAACCTTGTCTTCTCTACTCGGTGACTACCCATTCTGAATCAATGTGACTGCTTCACAGCTGTACATTTAGTCTGCCCCAAACTACACATGTTGTTCGGGTTTAGGTCAGTAGTACAGACTTACCGTATAATAAGCCGAGTTTTTCAGCATCCAAAATGTGCTGAAAAAGTCTACCTTGGCTTATACTCGGGTCAGCGGGCAGTAGCTGAGATTACAGTCACTTTTAATCATTCCTATACCAACAGTTCACTTGGGGAGAGACTGCAATATCCCACAATGCCCTCTGTTGGTTATATGAAAGAATAACAGTGCGCCCTCTGTTGGTTATATGAAAGAATAACAGTGACTGCAATATCACACAGCGCCTTCTATTGGTTATATGAAAGAATAACAGTGACTGCAATATCACACAGCACCCTCTGTTGGTTATATGAAAGAATAACAGTGCACCATCTGTTGGTTATATGAAAGAATAACAGTGACTGCAATATCACAAAGCACCCTCTGTTGGTTATATGAAAGAATAACAGTGTGCCCTCTGTTGGTTATATGAAAGAATAACAGTGACTGCAATATCACACAGCGCCCTCTGTTGGTTATATAAAAGAATAACAGTGACTGCAATATCACACAGCGCCATCTGTTAGTTATATGAAAGAATAACAGTGACTGCAATATCACATAGCGCCATCTGTTGGTTATATGAAAGAATAACAGTGACTGCAATATCACACAGCACCCTCTGTTGGTTATATGAAAGAATAACAGTGACTGCAATATCACACAGCACCCTCTGTTGGTTATATGAAAGATTAACAGTGACTGCAATATCACACAGCACCCTCTGTTGGTTATATGAAAGAATAACAGTGCGCCCTCTGTTGGTTATATGAAAGAATAACAGTGACTGCAATATCACACAGCACCCTCTGTTGGTTATATTAAAGAATAACAGTGACTGCAATATCACACAGCGCCCTCTGTTGGTTATATGAAGGATTAACAGTGATGGCAATATCACACAGCGCTCTCTGTTGGTTATACGAAAGATTAACAGTGATGGCAATATCACACAGCACCCTCTGCACATGGTAGTGGGACAGTGGGACAATGCACACAGTAATCCGTTTGGCAATTCTCTGTCACCATCAACTTTGCAAAGAAGTCCGGTTGATCGCTGGGGGGTCGCTTTGGCAGAATGTGCGCTGCTGGGAGACAGGGCTGTAGTTGTGTCTAGGCTTATACTAGAGTCAATAAGTTTTCCCAGTTTTGTAGGTAAAATTAGGTACCTCGGCTTATACTCGGGTCGGCTTATACTCGAGTATATACGGTATTAAATATTGTTTATTTGGAGCTTAGATTGGATGCTAACCTCACTCTACAACATCTTAATTCTTGTAAAACATATTACAAACTACCTCATCATAATATTTAGGCAGCAGCCTCTAGTTGCAGGGAAACACTTTAGTAGTTTGTGTTTTTGTGTTGCATCTGATAGATAGATAGATATCTATATAGATACCTTTAAGGCAGAGCCTTTCTTAAAGAATGAAAAATCAATTCCCTCGGGTATAAATAAAAGAGCTCCCATAATCACAGAAGAAAGCAAACTGTTACCATTTAAACAAACAGAAAGATTTCACTTTTAAAATGGCTTTATCATTCCCTCAAGAAGTGTTAGTCATCTTAGATTTATTTTGTATGAGCTCCATTACACATATACACATATATATATATATATATATATATATATATATATATATATATATATATATATATATATATATATATATATATATATATTATTGTTAACATGAGGCTTTCCATTCCATATAACCAATAATGAAACCACAAATTTTCAGGCTTATAAGAAATTCCACAATTACAACTTTTCTATTTTTGTTTCCTCTTAAAAGAAAATTGCAGAATATTAGAGTCAAAATCTAGAAAACTATTACATTTTGCAATTAGTTTAATCAGTTGAATGTAGCATATTAAATACAATGACTATACGCTTACCAGCAACATGTGTCCCCACATACAAAGTATCAGTTAGGTTTTAAATAAAGTATAATCTGAAATTAAATTTATATAAAAACAGAAAGTCTATTCTTGCTAGTTACAATATCCTTCATGCAGTATTCCAGATGGCAACCTAGCGCAAAGTCACATGTGTTTTTATGTTGTACTTTTAAAAACGTACAGTCAAGCGTAAGTATGCACAAAATTAAGCCCTATTGAAAATAATGGAATAGGCACTATAGCAATTCCCACGGGGCACTTGCGAGCCAACATCCAACTCAAGACGCCAGTATTTGCATTCTTTAGCAGAAACGCCAATACGCCAAGGAAATGCCATATTATTGAACTATATGGGATCTGCAGGTTTGGAAATACACTTTGTTGAAATACGCTGTGTATTTTCAACATGGCGGCCAAACTCTTGCGAGATGGATTTCACATACACGTGTTCAAGGCATTGTATGCTGGTGACGTAATTATGTTGCATACTTATCAGCAGTACGGCTACATTCTGCATGTAAATTGTTTTCCATTTAGCTTTTTTTCACAAAAGTTTACTAAAATTCTTCTGAATGGAATTGTGGGGAACGACAAAAGACAGAAATGCATGTTGGGGAAAAGAAAACTACAGGCGCGTTTTTAAAAATGCAACATAAAAACGCCATGTGTGACTTTGCCCTAAGTCCTTTACAGTATCCAACAAATAATATGGTAATGTCTATCCAATCTTACCATCACAGGTAAGCCTGCCTATTCAGTCTGCTTTACATCAATGTCTAAGTCAGCCACAACATATCAAGAGTTTAAAAAAAAAAAAACCTTGCAGAACACATATATGGAACAAAGTAATATGAAACGTTCATTAAAATAAATATATGCTAGCCACTGCTTCTGTCACTTGAGTATGTAAAATGCATGATTGGAAAAGCAGAGTTTTAGGTACAAATTTGAAAAGTGAATTTCCTAAGTATTAAAAATATCCTCTTAATATAATCCTGATACTTCAAAATAAATAAAAGAACCTTCGATACGCTTATTTCTTTCTTCTGTGACAGGCTGAAACTACTCAGAACACAGCAGAGACCTAACACACAATTTATTTGCTCTATCTGTAAAACTGGTTTGGTTGGCAAAACCCTTGTGATTGTATAATGAATTGTTTGCATACCTTTATACTACATGCATCAAACCTGACAATTGTCCACTTCTTAATAGAATAACGTATAATATTTGTAAACATGTATATATAAGGTCATATATTTCGCATCTTTATGCTAGTAGTAACAAATGCTTACACATTTTCAAATTTATAACAATCTCTTACTCTATTCCTTCAGACTAAATTGCAGTGGGATGCTCCATAGTGGAACACTGTTCATGTTGCCAGAGTGGTGGTGGTGCCCTTATTTTATGACATGCATTGCTGTCAGAGTAAGTGTGGTTGCAAGGTTGCTGACCTATATTTACAGGGAGTGAGGATGCGGGTACAGTAAAGGAATCTTGCGTTATACAATTTTAGAAACAAACAATACATAAAAATAATGCATACTACCATATAACATATTTTTATATATTTATAAACATATTTGTTTTATTAGTATAAGAAGAAGTAACCCCTCTTAGCATAGGATCACTCTTACGGACTCCATGACTGACTCTTAAAGACAGCTTTTGTGCCCAAAGCATAGTAATAGCAGTCTAAAATAGCAATTATCTCAGAAACCTTTAAAAATATAAACATTTATGTAAACTGCACGCAATGCAGAGAGACACACACTGAGTAAGTTTACAGCAGTGGCTTTATTGTGTTACAATTCCCTGTCTGCACCATCCTGTGTTTGTATACCATGGCTAATACTGAAAATAAAATCTCAATCTTTTGTACCATTTCAAAGTTACTTTCAAAGATGCCCCCAGCAGTTCCCTTCTTTATTTCTTCTGATTACAGCACATGATCTAGGCAACTGACTGTTACCTTTGCTTAGAGACTGACCTTGAATTTACTGTTTATGTTTAATATACATTTTACAAGCCAGTTTATTAATTACCTCAGAATTACATGATATGGCAGCCTAGAAACCAGTATATAATGCATCATCATGAGTCAGTCCTGTATGTCAGATATAGCCTCATGTTTTGTTAATGATGATTTCCAACAATCCCTTAGCTCAACTTTCCATAGTGAGCATGTGCATGTCATGGACACTCAGGAAATAGTAAGATCCAATCCAGGAAGCTGCTAAATAACTTTCAGGGCACAAATCATACTGTTATAGGGTTTCTTGCTTTTCACTATATAAGATACATAATTGCTAGCTTTTATTATAGACTTTTATTATATACCTAAAAAGATTAACTGTGCAATAGACAAAAGAAATGATCCCCAAGCAGTGACTTGCGAGCACAATGTTGCTCACCACCCCCTTGATGTAGCTCTCAGTGGCCTCAAAGCAGGTGCATATTTTTGAATTCCAGGCTTGGAAGCAAGTTTTGGTTGCAGAAAAGTGTAACCTCCTGTAGGATGCCATTCCACATGGGGCTACCAAATGGTCAGTCACAGCCCTTATTTGCACCACCGAGGAATGATTTTCATGCTTGTGTTGCTCCTCAACTCTTTCTACATCTGAATGTTGCTCACATGTAAAAAAGGTTGGGGATCCCCACTTGACCAGTTTATGTCAGAGCTAAAATAATTAATTAATTTATGTTTAACTGAATTTTGGCATTTCACAGCATGCTTCCATATATTGACTGCCATTAATGCTGCATCCAGATCATTTTAGTCTAATAACCTGCCCCATATTATAAAAGTTACTAAATCAAATGTCATTGACTGTATTTAGCAGACAGTA
The DNA here is from genome assembly GCA_038501925.1 of Xenopus petersii. Lineage (NCBI taxonomy): Eukaryota > Metazoa > Chordata > Amphibia > Anura > Pipidae > Xenopus > Xenopus petersii. Next base: position 54,855,126 of record CM076677.1, read on the forward strand.
ACTTGCACCAGAGGAAGGATCCTAGAGGTCCGAAACATGTAGTGCTGTGATAAAATAAACCCACATTTTGAAGACTCTCCGGTTTCTGTGATATTTCATGTTACTGCAGTGGAGATGGCTACTCTACTAACCTGTTGAAGAGTCAGACTACAAAGTCATTTGGAGGATCTAGAGGGAATAAGAACCTATATTTAGCAGACAGATTGAAGTGTTAGAACAGTGCCAATGTTTTATAACTAGTGACAAACAGGCTTCTGTGGAACTGGGTTTTATTATCAGATTCCATTATTTTTTAAAATTAATGGAAATGATGTGAGTTTCTTTTTAATTTCAAACAAAACAACTTTGGAGTAAATGTACATTCAGTAAAATCAAGATCAAATGAAGACCAATGACCCCTCTATCAGTATAAAATAATAACTGTTTGCAGCTTTGCTATTTCGTTTTAAGGGCAACTTTGCAGAAAGCTTGCACAAATGTAAGCACATCTTGAATGTAATTTATTATGCCCAAGGGAAGAGTGCCTGGTGATGCAATGCATTATGAAGCCATGTGCTATAGTTGGGATGTGTTTGCCTGATTTACTTGGTCAGTTGCTGCTATAAACTTAACCCACAGGAGTTCAGTAGAATAATAGCAGGGTAAGAAAACACTAACAAGAACTCTGGATACAAGAACTGAGGATACTGTATGCCAGGATCTAAGGTGGCTTTTAACAGGAGAAAGGCTTAATGATCCAGCACTGCGTAGAAGGAGAAACCATATTAAACAGCCACTTAAATGGGCAATTCCCTGAAGCTAACCCTAATACATCTTCAGCTGAGAGCAGGAACAGGCAGAGGGAGAGAAATACATTATCACAAGTTATAAGGCAGAGCCTTCAAAGCCTCCAATGGTTCTCCTCCTTGGTTTTAAACCATGCATTTCCTGACAGGTATAGATACCCTACATGATCTTACTCCTATAACAAAATTCCAACAATTGATAGATATCCTAATATATTTTAGTATGCATATGCATTTTAGCACATTAAAAACATTTTAAGAAACAAGATGGCAAATATTTATGTGTATTCTGGCTTGTTCATTGAAAACTGGTGAATACTGGCAAAGAGCTAGTGCAACAGATGCAACACAGACTTACTTGAGTAATTGAAGTGATGCGACCTGAATGATTTCAATAATATAGTCTTGCTTTGTCCACAGGATTACACTAGCATCTAAATTACAGGTGTTTTTGTTGTTTGATTGATAATATTTCTCTTCTTATTCTAATGATAGTAAGTGTGCATTTGGATAGATGTCCAATGTAATAAAATTACCTGCACAGCGGGGTCGGCCGCCGCTAAACCGACAGGGACGCCCGCCACGTGTCTCCTAGGCACCATCTTTGTTATTAGGGCGTGCGCGGCGCATTTTTAGGCATTTTTCATCTAACTCCAGAGGAAAAGGCACGCAGGCGTTCCCAAGATTTATGTATTTATTGTGGGGAAAAGGGTCATTTCTTGAACCTATGTCCAAGGAGGAAAAGGAGACTTCCTAACCTAAATGGAGAAGGGGAGCTCCATTTTGGCGCAGGAGTTTCCTCTCCCCAATCTTCCTCTAAGGTTTTGTTACCAGTTAAGCTAACCTGGCCTGCAGGTTCTGTCAAGGTGTCGGCATTTGTGGACTCGGGCGGAGGGTAATTTTCTGGATACTGCTTTTGCAGCTAAATTCTGTATCCCTGTAGTTCCTCTAAATGCCCCCATGAGAATAATGGCAGTGGACAGAAGACCCTTAGGGTCAGGTGTAATTTCTAAGGAATGTGTGTTAATAATTTCCATGTGTGTTAATAATTTGCATTGTGAGGAGATAGCTTTTTACCTCATAGAGGGTGCTTTCTCTCCTCTTATTTTGGGGTTACCGTGGCTCCAGAGGCATAGCCCTCTGATTGACTGGGTCTCAAGGGAGGTGGTTCAATGGGGTACTATGTGTGGTGGAGTATGTTTTCCCTCTGTATTAGCAACTACATCGCTTGAAGGGTTACCTGCTGCATATGCAGAATTCGCTGATGTCTTTTCTAAAAAGGCAGCAGAAACCTTACCCCCACACCGGCAGTATGACTGCCCAATAGATCTGTTCCCTGGGTCAACTCCTCCTCGTGGTAGAATCTATCCTCTTTCATTGCCCGAAGCCCAGGCAATGAAAGAGTATATAAAGGAAAATCTAGAAAGGGGTTTCATCAGACCTTCTAGTTCCCCTGCGGGGGCGGGCTTCTTTTTTGTTGGGAAAAAGATGGTGGTCTTCGCCCCTGTATTGATTATAGGGGGCTCAATAAGATCACCATAAAAAAACCGCTACCCGCTCCCTTTAATTTCTGAACTCTTTGATCAGGTCAAAGATGCTAAGATCTTTTCCAAGCTTGATCTCAAGGGGGCTTATAACCTGATCCATATTAGAGAGGGTGATGAGTGGAAGACTGCATTTAACACCAGGGATGGCCACTAAGAGTATCTCGTTATGCCTTTTGGCCTCTGTAATGCCCCCGCAGTGTTTCAGGAGTTTGTTAATGACATCTTCTGGGACCTGCTGGGGATCTTTGTAGTGGTCTACCTAGACGATATTCTGATTTTTTCCTCTAACATGAAGGAACATCAAAATCATGTTCGTGAAGTCTTACGAAGGCTAAGGGGAAATAATCTTTATGCGAAACTAGAGAAATGTACTTTTTGGGGTTTAACATTTCCAGCAAGGGTCTAGAAATGGATCTAGGCAAGGTAATAGCAGTGCTGGATTGGACCCGTTACGTGCAACCCAAAGGTTTCTTGGTTTTGCTAATTATTACCGTCAATTTATCAAAAAAATTTTCCCTCATTGTGGCCCCCATCACTAATCTGACTAAAAAGGGCGCTGATCACAGCATGTGGCCCCCTGATGCCTCTGAGGTGGGAGCTGGGGCAGTATTTTCTCAAAGGCACCCGACTACCAACAAGTTACATCCCTGTGCTTTCTTCTCCAGGAAGTTTTCACCCGCAGAGGTGAATTATGATATAGGTAACAGGGAATTGTTGGCAGTCAAATGGGCCTGTGAGGAATGGCGGCATCTCCTGGAGGGTGCAAAACATCTGGTGACGGTCTATACTGACCACAAAAATCTATTATATATAGAGTCTGCTAAACGCCTTCATCTAAGGCAGGCTAGGTGGGCTCTATTTTTCTCAAGGTTTAATTTTTCTTTGACTTTCAGGCCTGAGACTAAAAACACCAAGGCGGATGCACTCTCTAGGAGTTTTGAATCCATCTCTTCTGACTCTAGTGAGTGTACTCCCATTATTCCCAGAGAAATGATCATAGCAACCCTTGAATCTGACCTTTCTTCTTTGTTGCTCCCTCTTCAGACATCTGCTCCTGCAGATACCCCATTGGGGAGATGGTTTGTACCACAGGAGTTAAGGGAGCAAGTATTGAGGGAGGTGCATGATTCTAAAATGGCAGGGCATCCAGGCATTTCTAAGACGGTGTCCCTGTTATCCCGTCATGTTTGGTGGCCATCATTCAAACTGGATGCTAAAGCCTTTGTTAATTCCTGCCCAGTCTGCCAAAGATCAAAGTCTTCTCGAAATTCTTCCCAGGGTCTGTTAATCCCCTTACCCATTCCAGTAAAACTTTGGTCCCATTTGTCAATGGACTTCATTGTTGATTTACACCCTTCTCAGGGGAAAACGGTGATCTGGGTGGTGGTGGATAGGTTTAGCAAGATGAGCCATTTTGTTCCCCTTCCACACCTCCCTTCTGCTAAGACTTTGGCTGACCTATTTGTTACCCACATTTTTAAGTTTCATGGTTTTCCTGAAAATATTGTTTCTGACAGGGGGGTTCAATTTGTTTTGAAGTTTTGGCGTGCCTTCTGTTCTTTGGTTGGGATTGAGTTATCATTTTCCTCTGCTTATCACCCCCAAACAAATGGTCAAACTGAGAGGGTAAACCAGTCCCTAGAACAGTACCTCAGGTTTTATGTGTCTGACAACCAGTCCACGTGGGCAGAACTGTTACCCTGGGCAGAATTTGCATACAATAATGCTACCCATTCTTCCTCTGGGGAGTCCCCTTTCTTTACTGTAAATGGGTTGCATCCCAAAGCTTTTTCTTTTTCTGGGTCTGGTTCCCCTGTACCTTCTGCCAATTCTTCTATCGAACAATTCTCTAAGGTTTGGTCTCAAGTGCATGAATCTCTCTCAGCAGCTACTGCTGCTCAAAAAAAACCTGCTGACAGATCACATAGAGAGGCACCCCAGTATAAAGTGGGGGATCAGGTCTGGTTGTCTACCAAAAATATCAAGTAAAAGGTGCCCTCTTTCAATGCCGGCCGTGACATCCAATTACATATCCTTTTTAATTCATGGCTTTTATAGCTTAGGTACTTTGCGTTGCAAATATAAATTATACTTGAAACATTTCTTTTTTTTTCTTTTGGACAAGTACTTGTGTGCATTGTGATACTGAACCAATTATACATATTACAAAGAAAAACAACCTAGATTTATGTATGATTGGGGGCTCATTAATGAAGCAGCTGCAATGCTGCTAAAGGAAAGCCATCCATTATTTTTCAATACAATTAGAAGTACCAATGCTATTAAACCTAGGCAGGTCTGGGAAACCTTCAGTATTAAAGGTGAACTGTTACCCTAGAAAATAATTCCAAATTATTTTTTAATGTACTAGTCAGACAAAATTAATGTTACTTACACTATATAAATTGTTGAACTCCTGTTTACCTCAGTCTTGGAATTACGCAACCACAGCAAGAAGATCATTTTGTGAACACTGTCATTAAGACAAGCTTTGCATCAACCCCAAAATGTTGTGTATGTGCCAGAATGGAGGACCTGATGCCCCTGCCCATGCACTGGATACACAATTGCAGACTGTGAGGAGGGAGGCGGTAGGTGGAGAGTTCAGTGACATCTACGAAGTGCAGAATGGAAAGTAAAAGTAACTGCCTGTCCGACCTCTATGCCTCAGGCATAGAGTTAGGAAAGACAAAGTATGATTTGCAGATGAGATTTCTAAATGAGTTTATAACAGGAAACAGGATGTCTTAAAATAACTTATTACACGATTTTATGTCTTGGTGACAGGTCATCTTCAAAGGAATTGTTCAGTATAAAATCAAAACTGGGTAAATAGATAGGCTGTGCAAAATGTTTTCAGTGTTTCAATGTTTTTTAGCCAAACATGTAATGATAAAGGCTGGAGTGACTGGATATGTAACATAATAGCCAAAACACTACTTCCTGCTTTGCAGCTCTCTTGGTTTCCACTGATGGTTACCAGGCAGTAACCAATCAGTGACTTGAGGGGGGGCACATGGGTCATAACTGTTTACTTTTGAATCTGACCTGCATGCTGAGGATCAATTGCAAACTCACTGAACAGTTATGTCCTATGTGTCCCCCCCTATGTGTTGCTGATAGTCCGAAAAACAAGAAGTTATGTTTTTTTCTGTTATGTTAGACATCCAGTCACTCCAGCCTTTATAGATTACATTTTTGGCCAACTAACTATATTAGAAACATTTTTTATTTTGCAGCACTTTTCTATTGATCCAGGTTTTAGTTTTACACTGAGCTGTTCATTTAAGAAATAGGTCAGTGATCCCCAACCAGTGGCTTGCATGTCCTTTGACGTTGCTCCCAGTGGCCTCAAAGCATGTGTTTATTTTGGAAGTCAACATAGGGACTACCAAATAACCAATTACAACCCTTACTGGGCACCATTCGGGGGGGGTTAGTGGAAGCACTCTTAAGGCTAAATCAAAATATATTTAAGTATAATGGAAGTGCTACTTACAATGCACTTCCCTGGTCCCATATCTCATAAGTAATTCAATATAAATGCAAATGCATATTTTTACAAAACAGGGGTTTTTAGTTACAAAGTTATGATCATAAAATTGAAAAGCCACCATACCATGTCAAGGTAAACCCCATATGGCGGTCCCTAACTTACTTAACTCAGGTCACAGTATAAAAAGATACTTCTCTACATAATAGCATTACCTGTACACAGTGTGTGTTGAACATTGGTTTCAATCTGAAAGCTAAATCCTCCCCCGCCAGTAAGGGCTTTTAAGAGAGAGAGATTGCTCAAACCAAACCTTACTGGGCACCCCTAGGAACTTTTTCATGCTTGTGTTCCTCCCCAACTTTTTTATAGTTACATGTGGCATATGGGTAAAAGAAGGTCAGAGACCTCTGACATAGGTAATAGTTATACTAATGATATAAGTATAAAAGGCAAATGTACTTTTCTTTGACCAACTGATTGATTAAGAAAATGAAGTTCTTGATCTCACTTGATTTCTCAGCAATCCATTGCTCTGGCTTGCAGCAAATTGATATTTAAATTATATTTTTTTCTACAAGTGGATGGAAAGCTTGCCACCTCACCATGAAATATCATTTAGTAGCAAGTCAGAGCAATTGATTGCTAAAAACCTGAGTGAGATCAGGAATCAATTGGTTGCCCGACCGTGTATAGTCAAAGGTATTTATGTAATTTTTTTTTTTTTTGCTAAAGTTAATTTATAACTATGGTAGTTGTCACTAATATGTGCCAAACACTATGCTCACTGTTGCTACAGACAGTGGTGCTTATTGTTTACCAGTAATAGGTCTACTTTTAGTACACCTTCACATCAAGATCTGCCACCGCTTCAGCTTTGCTCAAGAGCTACTGATCTCCAGCTCATCTACCTTTTGGACACACTTATACTAAGGAAAAAGTACAAGAACAATACTTGCAAAATACACATAGATGTGAATTTGTACATGTATTTGCCCAATCTTGTTGTGTGGTTTTCTGTCAAAGCACATTGCATATTGATGACCCGTCTGTAGACACAACAAAGAAGCAAGTAAACTGCACAATTGTTCTGCCTCAGAATGGTTTCTATTGCGCTGTTGCTATTTAGTAAACAGAAATGTGAGAGGTTGTTTGAAAGAGACAGAGATAATATGAATACTGTGTGACACCAATGGACATAATAAGGCAAAACAAACATGTTAGCTTACATGCAGCTGCGATGAACAGATGTTATAAACTGGTTAAATAAAATTACAGTAAGAAAATTATACCTCAGGCAATTGTCCATCTGTACCTCACATTATTCTGTGACATGTATCATTTATGCACAGCTTCTAAGTACTGAAGAGAAAGAAACAAGTAGAAGAGAAAGAATGACAATATTAAATCAAAAATATAATGTCCAAAACATATTTTTAAAAATCTTTTATGTGTCGGTTTAGCTCAATAGTTCTTATTTTTTTATTTTCCATGCTGTTTTTTTGTTAAATATAGTTTCATCTAAGTGACATTGGTTTAAGGTCTGTAGCTGTGCCGCTGTAAAAAGTTAGCAGTAGAGTGAAAGGGAAAAAACTTTTTCTGATAACGGAGGGGCTGATTCACTAAATTCGAGTGAAGGATTCGAAGTAAAAAAACTTCGAATTTCGAAGTATTTTTTGGGCTACTTCGACCATCGAATGGACTACTTCGACCTTCGACTACGAATCGAAGGATTCGAACGAAAAATCGTTTGACTATTCGTCCATTCGATAGTCGAAGTACTGTCTCTTTAAAAAAAACTTCGACCCCCTACTTCGGCAGCTAAAAGCTACCGAAGTCAATGTTAGCCTATGGGGAAGGTCCCCATAGGCTTGCCTAACTTTTTTTGATCGAAGGATATTCCTTCGATCGTTGGATTTAAATCCTTCGAATCGTTCGATTCAAAGGATTTAATCGTTCGTTTGAAGGAATAATCCTTAGATCGTACGATCGTAGCATTTGCGCTAAATCCTTCGACTTCGATATTCGAAGTCGAAGGATTTCAATTCCTAGTCGAATATCGAGGGTTAATTAACCCTCGATATTCGACCCTTGATACATCTGCCCCTTACTGTTACTTACTAACTCACTGTTACAGCTTAACTGCTATATATAAGAGTGCAAGCTTTTGAAAAAAAAAAATGCATCTCTTCGTCAGGCATGTAAAAAAATAAAACTCATTCCTGCCAGAAGTCTAATAAAGTCATTGAGTTGGAATCTTCAGTGCCTCTGAAATATTCAGTGGCAACACCTAGAAACAATGTAATTTTATTTTCAGAACACAATATGCGTTCTAAATATGATAGAATGTGTACCTCCACTTTTGTAACAAGATATATGCTATAAATACCTATTTTTTTTCTGTATTTATGATTTTAAAAACCCTAATTACCCTAATGTCAAATACATAATGTTTTGAGACTGCTAACTTAGTGCAGCACCTCACTACAAATAATTGATATTGCAAGGCCAAAACATAAGGTAAATTTGAACAATGTCACCATATTTTGTAAAAGCACCATCCAGATGAATTTAAACAATATAACATATGTCAAGTGGTTAATGTTTACCAGCTTTTTTGCCTAATATATGGAATTTTGATTTATTCAACCTTTATGTCCCATATGCAAAGACAACAATTTAAAATATATGGACCTTCTTAATAAACTAACAATCAGCCTTTTTTTGCATTTTGCAGAAAACTTGATACATTGTGCAAATAGCCACAGACATTGCACTCGTCTCCCCCCCCCGGGTCTGCTGTACATGTGCTGTAAAATAAGTGACTGCATGGCCTGACCACATTTGTAAATGGTGGAATAGTGAGCAAGCTCTGCTGGAAAAGTTCTGTAAAAACTTCACAAATGATTTATTTTGCTACATCCATATGTATTGTCTACATTTGTTTGCAAGGAATGTTTATTCCAAGTTTGACCCATGGAGAAAGTACTGTACTAGCCAGCAATGAGATTCTAAAATTAGTTGTCATAAGTTTATATGTCATTGTATTTCTGTATTATGATGATATTGAGCCAGTGTAGGAATGAATGCTATGTTTAACCGGTTATCATTTTTTTGGATTGCAATTTTGTTAACATCAAGCAATTCATTTTTTCATAAATCTACTTTCAAAGCTCATGGGATTTTACATACTGTAGATGAATCTTCACATTTTTATACTAGGAAAGGCAGAATATATACCAAAACATTCATATATCTCTGCCATGTATTTCACCAGAGGCTATTCATCTTTTTATTAATCCTGATGAAAAAGGTTGGGGGTAAACATGTAAAATCTTCCTTTAATAGCTAAAATCATCATCAGCCATCATTGACACTGCATGCAGAGATCCAGATTTATTCTACATCTTGTTGATTTATCCTATTCCCTTGTGTCTCTCACCCCCAGCTGTCTCTCCATCCTTTTGTTACTGGAATCCAATTACTATTTAAAACTGAACATTATGAAAACAGAGATGTTAACGTTCACCTAGTCAACCACAAATGTACCTGACTTTTCTGTTAACAATATCTCCATGACTACTATGTCACAGACTTTCTGCTTAGGTCATGTTTAGTCTTATCACTTCCGACATACTGTATATCAATTATATCACTACACAATATTCTTTAACAACAAAATTGCACTAAAATAAATCATCATGCCATCTGTTTCCATTGAAATGTTATATAATGTGGTGGGAAATGTGTCCTGTGTGATGCCAAAAAACGTTTGCTCCATTTGTATATGGAGTATTACAGTATACTGTATGTCAATGGTCTTAGTGAGGCGGGTCAGTTCAATTTTGAACTAAATACAAAATGGTAAAACAAGGACCAAAGTACTGAGCGTTGGCCAAGCTCACAAAAATGTGCTCATCTGTATTATAGAACTGAGCTATATCCATAGAGTTTCTTATATGTTTTAAAATGCTTAAGATCGATCTAATGTAACATAAAAAACTTTAAAAAAATACTTTTTAAATTGTATACAATTTTTAATGGTTTTCTTAGCTCTTGAAAGTTTTTGTTTTCTCAACAGTCTTCTATTTAAAGAAAGTTCTTAGACCAGTCACAATATTCACAGCCTTAATTTGTCAGATTGCTTGCAGCCTTTCGAAAAGAATTATACTGTGGTTGCTGTGGAGCTGCAATTACCAGGGGCTGAAGAGAGAGCTCTATTTTGAAACACACTGATATAGTGCTTAGAATTGCCCGTGTCAGTGATTATTGGTTTCTGAAGTTGAAGAGGCTTTTATGTCACAGTGCCAATCTCATTATTTGGTCACAACTTCACAAGTCATTAGAGAAGGAACCACATGAAAATTGATGTACAAAACATACACACAAATGTATCTCCCTGTGTGTGTAGGCACTGAGCAATACATAGATTATAATATTTTTTCAGAATGAATTTCAGAATTATGGCGATAAGGGGCCAATTTATGAAACTGCAATGGTCTGGCATTTTGGCAGTAAAAATTTAAAAAAGTCACAACAAAAAAAATGTGACTTTTCAGGAATTTATTATGAGACAAAACTGAGACAATTCAAAACCCGAAAATACTCCAGCTAAAACCTGTCAAAATCATGTAAAAGTCACTGGCAGATGTCCCTTTTCCAACTGGCAGATCTTTTGTGGTTTTAGAGGTTTTAGGTTTTGAGGTGTTTTTGTTGCTGGCGAAAGTTAAAAAAGTTTAGGTTTTTGTAAATTTTCTGCGACTTTTCCTGTTCGTGCTTTTTCAGTTCAGATCTTCTAAGAAATTTCATGACATTCCTGGTTTTAGTTGTGGTTTCAAAAACCTATGAAACCACCAAAATGAGACTGTTGATAAATAGGCCTCTAAATATTTGTGTTTGTATTGTATCTCTAGTTACCAAGCACTGGTGATATAGGAACTAGGACCACTAGAGAGAAAGGAAGGAATTATTTTATTTCATTATAGTTCATGAGCTGCAAACACTCACATTGTTAGAATATAAAAACAGTGAGACTGGATTTTAATTTTTTCATTTTAAAAGTGCAGATCTTTTAATATGCCTCCATTTTTATATTAATTTTCAAATCATGCGCAACTGCTACTTTCAAATGAATTGATTGTCTATATCAAGCCTATTAATTATCTTTAAATGGATGTAGTATATTAAAAGTAATATCTTTATCATTATGGAATATTCATTGTTCAACCTTAAATGAACTGAAATTTTCCGTCTCTAAGTACTAATGTTTAAAATGTTTCAGTAAGGGCTGGTGAAAAAATGCAAAGCCTTAGTTATAGCATCACAAAAAAAATACTTTTTTTTTTTTTTTTTTTACAGGGGAAGAGAATTAAGTCTATAGCTGCTTCTCCTGACTGACTGAAATCTGATTTCAACCCGGTAAACTGACTCTAGCCTAGGTGAAGTCTGATATAGTTAAAGTTTTATATCAACAGTGCTAGTTAAACAATCTGATTTTCACAGTAGGATCTCACACAAGTAACTGTAAAAATAAAAACTGGCTAATTAGATAGGCAGTGTAAAAGAAAAAAAATGTTTCTAATATAGTTAGTTAGCCGATAATGTAATCTATAAAGGTTGGAGTGACTGAATGTCGAACATAATAGCCAAAACCCAACTTCATGCTTTTCAGCTCTCTAACTCTGAGTTAGTCAGCAACTTTAAGGTGGGCCACATGGGACATACAGGTAACTGTTCGGTGAGTTTCCAATTCATCCTTAGCATTAGATTCAAAAGCAAATTGTTATGACCCATGTTGCCCACCCCGAGTCACTGATTGGTTACTGACTGGTAACCAACCATTGGAAAACAAGGGAACTTAAATTTTTTAAATAAATTTTGGTTGGTCTTTTTGAATTTGAATTTCAACATTTTTTCAATTTGAAATTTGACCCTTGATAAATCTGCCCCCAAGTCTGCTTGGAAGCAATGGCTATTGAGCTAGTGCCTCTGAATTCTTTCTTGTGCCGTATTTCTGCTACTAGTGTCTTAATAAGATAATTATCTACTCGGTGCAGTACTCAAAACCTGTCACACTGTCATAACTTGATCTCAAAGTCATCTCGTGAAACTAATAGCTACTGCCAAAAAAGGACAAATTTGGAAACAATCAGTGTGAAAGACAAAGCAAACACTTCTTCTCATATGCACAACTAGAAACACAAAGTAAACTTTGAATCTGCTAAATTGCTGTTTCGAGGAACAGAAACATTTTCATGGCATTGTAAAAACCCTGTCATAACAATCCATTGCTCATAGTTATGAGACAAATTATACATTGTAGTGCATACCTGGTAACTGATACAAGTATTGTCAAGTGGATTTATTCAGTACATATTCTTATTGGTTTAATAAAAAAATTAACCCGTTTTTGCTTTATTGATTTTTTTTTGCTTTGCTGTACTGGGGTTGTCTTCTGAGATATTAGACAGAATGAAGAAAATTTCAAATGGACATTATACTGCCAATTTCTGTATGTTATTTTTTACAAGTACCTGTACTACACATATATTTAAGTATATTTGAAATCAAATGCTTCTGCGTGGTAAAGCCATTTCGACATTCTACTATTTTTCACAAAATGATGACACCTGGAGAAAAGTTTCTAAAAAGTTAGTGAAATTTAATTTTACAATTGCAGGACAACTAGTATAACTACCGATTTAAATTATGCCTATGTGTTGCAAAGGGACCATTACAAGAGCAGAAGGTACAGGTAAACCCTACTTATAAATAGCTTATATATTGAAATTATAATAACATTTACTTGTTACAGACAGAAGACTCCATGCAGAAAAAATAGGTAAAGTTAAAGTATAACTGCTTCCTGTTTACTCAGCCATCAATGTTCTTCAAAAATCCTACAGATGCCATGTTATGAGATATTCATTGAATCAAGGCAGCCAACTCCAAATACAGTTATGGGGTCCATTGTTTGGAAACCCATTATCCAGAAAGCTCCAAATTATGGGAAAGCTGTCTTCCCATCTCTCATAGATTCCATTTTAATCAAATTATTCAAATTTTTTTAAATTATTTTTTGTTCTCTGTAATACTAAAACAGTAAGTATTTAAGACAAACTATATAATAATTTAAGAATAGAATTTAGCGTCTCATTTATCAAAGGTTGAATTTTGAAATTCATGTGAATTTTTTTCAATTCAAATATGCTCACAATTCGTCTGGGAGGATATTTGATAAAAAATTTGAATGTCGAATGTCATATGCTTCCGACCCAAAAATTTGAATCATGTTTGATTCGAATCTTTCAGTAAAAACAAAACGGGAATATCAGGAAGGCTATTAACATCTCCAAATGGCTCAATGGACCTCTGCCATTGACTTATAGATGAACTAGACAGGTTTTAGGTGGCGAATATTCAAATTAGGACTGTTGCCATGGTCGTGGTACAATAAATCTTACATTCAAATTTACATTAGAATATGGGGATTAAGAAAATCAACTGACAAAAATAGTCTCTTACATTTTGAGAGCTTCCACCCATATTCCCTCAAATGTTCCCTTCTGTACACACAATTCTCGAGAGTTAAAAGAATCATATCCGACACACACACACACACATATAAAGAGAGGATTGAAGAAATTACTAATCGCTTTAAAGTGAGAGGGTAACCTGAGGATGTTCTGGACAAGGGCCTGTCTCTGATTGAAAATAAGAGCAGGGGTGAGCTAGTGCATTCCCCCAGTAGAAACAAAACTAACGATAATAGGATGGTTTTCATTTCAGTTTTCTCCACTTCCAGCAAACATGTTTCCAAAATCATACATAAACACTGGCACTAACTCACATCGTGTTTGTCCAACATACCAGCATTTCAACAGCCATCCTAATGGCTTATAAACGGCCAGAAACCTTAAGGATCAATTAGTAAAAGCCGATATTGGACCTTTGAAACCGCAGTTCACACGTTTTCTCTGAAATCCGAAATTTGGCACTTTCCCCTGTCTCAATTGCACACAATGTAACTCAGTAACCAAGGGGGATGTGTTCTATCACCCACACTTGGGTAAAAAATACACTATAAAGAATTACTACACGTGTAATTCCTCATTTGTGGTCTATTTATTAAAATGCCCATGCGGACTAATTTACATTGGAGAAACCATCCAGAAGGTTAAAGACCGCATTTCCAAGCACAAATCCACGATTCGTAAACAACAACTGACTGTTCTGCCTGTCTCAGCACACTTTCAGGAAGCTAGACACACAATAAGCCAACTTATTGACTCGGTAGAAGTCCCTAGAGGGGGGGGGTGACAGGACTCCAAAAAATTGGAGATGCGGTGGATACACAGACTGGATACGATTTGGCCTTGAGGGCTTAATAGGGACTATACCCCAGCAGCATTTATTTAATAATAAAGAATTAAATATTTAGTCCTATTTTAATGCTGTAGAAGACAAATGTTGGATTTGATATTTGTTCTATACGTATTCATGATTTTAATCTTTTTCTTTATATTTTTTAAAGGAATATGATCTACATGGAACAACCTGAGTATCGATACTAACTGGAACATACAATGAAGTGTCTCAGGTAAAGTGCTGAGTACTGCATGTCACATAGGTACCACATGATGTGTCAGGCCTTTATAGATCAATTCCTGCTAAAAGCTATTTTACCTTCATATTTCAATTTAAGTATCACTTTATTCTGCACTAGGTAATTGTTTTCACAGTGTGTTACAATGTTTATGATATGGCCAAAATTTGGATAAATTGTCAGTTGTCATTCTGTGCCATATCTACTGACCTTCAACAATTTTGAACTTTGATCATTATGAACTATGGGATAAGGAAAACAGAAATATGGACTCTATGAACTTTGACCCTGGGGGTGGGATGAGAGGTTGGACTTTACCTCTCCTTCACTATATATGTTTGTCACATGTAATACACCAATAGGCTTGATAAAGGGCCCATCAGAGGTTCGAAACTTTGCCACTTTGTTTTGTGAGCTGGATAAACACTGATCACCGAATCAATTACATCAGTTGTGCCACAGGTCTTTTGTTTTGCTATATACAGTTTTTGGGCTTTGGGCAGCATTAGGCCTGATACCTGACGGCACCTGACACCAATCCGGTGTTACAGGCCTGGAGCAGCACTCCATTTCTGGGATTTAAGTATTTGTTTCAAGGGCAAGCCTTGGAAAGATTTGGTCAACTTGTATTAATTGTGTCGCACAGGTCTGGTCTGAAGAATATGTGAAAGATGGGAAGTTTACATGAGAATCACTGGGGTTAGGTATATCCTTGACTCATAGAGCAGATGCTAATAAAAACAAATGTACCAGTGGGTGCATGAATATGCTGGACTCCAAAGAAAGAGGATCTGGAATTCAAATATGGCAGCCGTTAATTTAAACTAATGTCCTACAATAAAATAAACTAAAACCAATTGTGCAACTTTTGCTAAGAAAACTGCTATATGTTATTTAGCTAAATCATTTATTCACAACTAAAGACAAAGGAAGATGTGGGAGATTTGTATTAAGATTTATAAATATGCAAAAAGTATTTAAAACGCCTATGTAAATACAGTATGCTCTTTAATAATGATTTTTTTTTCAACACAACACATTGAGGTGCAAATGGATCTGAAGTGTTGCAGTAAACTATGAAATGGCTTAGAACTTAGAAGTAAAAAAAAAGTTGCTATTTTACTATACAGTAGTAATCATAGGTTGCTATTGTTATATTTATAGTTTTTTAAAGACTGTGCAAAGAGAATCAAACTAATTTACTGAAAAATGCATTCATCTATTGTTTTACTTAACTCTGCTTCATCTCCTGTGAGTTTTGTCATAGTTGATTATAATAAAGATGTTAAACTAATAGCAAAGCCAGTTTTTTCTCTGTCTGCTATAGAATTAGTGATGAGGGAAACTGTCTGCAGGAAAAATTTGTCAAGTGCATTGACGTCAATTGATTTTTTTGCTGCAAGTTTTTTTTTGTTGGGACTTTTTCAGTGAAAATTACATTGGATGCTATGTTTTTTTTTTAGGTGAGTTCTTCCACAGCAACTTTTTTGTCATAACAGAAATATGTGCATAGTATATACTGGATTCTATGGAAAATCTTTTTTCCATGCAAAAAACTTCAGGGACTTTGGGCATTTTGATGCTGTGAAAATTTTTGTGGTTTCACAAAAATATTTACAATGGTCAAATGCAGAATGTCAATGTAAATCCATACCTGGCAAAAAAAACGTACTCATCACTACCTGCTATTGACTAAATAGCAACTGATTATCCCTGTACTTGCACAGGCAGATTTTTGGGGCAAAGGTACATTTCCAATGGTAGAAATGCCACCTGTTGTGGTATTTGCCTTAATGCAATATTGGGAGCTACAGGCCCAGATTTGTGGCGAGGCCACAAAGGCTCGGGCCTAGGGTGGCAAAATTGTAGGGGTGGCGAAATGAGAGATTCTGTTGCAGAAGCAATTCTATAAGGGAGTAACTAAAAACACAAAATTTCTGACGTGCAAACTTTGACAGTATAAGGGCATCTCTGCAACATACTAAGTGGGAAATGCTTTTCACAGGGTTAAACACAGAACAAAAATGGGAAGTCTTTAAAATGCTTCTTAATAAATACACATGTCAGTATATTCCCCTTGTAAGCAAGGAACATTGTTGCAAAGCAAAATCTTTTTGGTGCAATAGAAGTGTTGGTGTTGAGGTGGGTAAGAAAAGGCATGCTTTTAAGGCTTTCAAGTTGCCTGGGACAGTCAAGTGATTTATAAGGTACAAGGAAGCCAATAAATCATGCAACAAAAAGCTATAAGACAAGCTAAAATTGATATGGAAAAGGATATTGCAGCAAGCAGTAAAAAAATCCCAAATTATTTTTTAATTATGTTAATAGTAAAAAAATGAAACAGGAAGGGGTGGGACCTTTAATATCAGAGGGGGGTCAACAACAAAAAGTGCATATTCTGAACACATATTTTTCATCTGTGGAACCAGTTAATGAAGGTTTCCTTCTTGATAGTCCCAATTCTAGCAATTCTAGTAATACAACTAATGATGCATGGTTCACACATGTGGAAATTCAAAAGAGACTAGAACATGTTAAGATACAAAAGTACAGAGCCAGATGGTATTCATCCCAGGGTACTTAGCGATCTTAGCTCTGTGATTGCCAAACCTCTTTACTTAATTTTTCAGGATTCATTGAGGTCTGGCATAGTGCAGAGAGACTGGCAAATTGCTAATGTGGTGCCGCTATTCAAAAAGGGATCCCATTCTCAGCCTCAAATCTATAGACCAGTTAGTCTAAAAGCTTTTCAAAGGGTTAATAAAGGAAAAGATACTGAACTTCATAGCAAAGCATAATACTATGTGTTTGTGCCAGCATGGTTTTATGCGTAATAGATCTTGCCAGACTAACTTAATTTCTTTTTATGAGAAGGTAAGTAGAGACCTCGATTCTGGAATGGTGGTGGATGTGATTTACTTAGACTTTGCTAAAGCATTTGATACAGTGCCACACAAAAGGTTATTGGTTAAATTAAGGAATGTTGTACCTGGATAGAGAACTGGCTAAAAGATAGACAACAAAGAGTGGTGGTAAATTTTCTAATTGGACCAGTGTTGTTAGTGGAGTACCGCAGGGCTCAGTAATAGGTTGTTTTTCAACTTGTTTATTAATGACCTGGAGGTGGACATTGAAAGTACTGTTTCTATTTTTGCAGATGATACTAAATTATGCACAACTATATGTTCCATGCAGGATGTTGCCCCTTTGCCGAGTGATTTTTCTAAGTTGGGAAACTGGGCAGCAAACTGGAAAATGAGTTTCAATGTTGATAAATGCAAGGTTATGCACTTTGGCAAAAATAATATAGATGCAAATTAAACACTAAATGGCAGTGTGTTGGGAGTTTCCTTAAATGAGAAGGATCTTTGGGTTTTTGTGGATAACAAGTTGTCTAATTCTAGGCAGTGTCTTTTTGTGGCTACTAAAGCAAATAAAGTTCTGTTCTTGCATAAAAAAAGGGCATCAACTCAAGAGATGAAAACATAATTATGCCTCTTTATAGGTCCCTGAAGTATGCAGTGCAGTTTTGGACTCCAGTTGGATATAAATGAGCTGGAGAGAGGGCAGAAACATGCAATTACACTGATTAGAGAGATGCAAGAGAGATGAAAGACTTAAATTATGAGGGTAGACTGTCAAGGTCAAAAGGCGCTTGGGAGGGGATATGATTACACATTACAAGTATATTAGAGGACATTATAGACAAATAGCAGGGGACCTTTTTATCCATAACAAGGATCACCGTACCAGAGGCCACCCCTTCAGACTAGAAGAAAAGAACTTTCATTTGAAGCAACGTAGGTTGTTCTTTACAGTGAGGACAGTGAGGTTGTGGAATGCACTGTGGGGTGATGTTGTGATGGCTGATTCAGTTAATGCCTTTAAGAGTGATGATTTCTTGGATAGACATATAAGGCTAGTGTGATACTAAATCCTATAGTTAGTATAGGTATGGGTATATAGAATTCATGTGAAAGTAGGGAGGGGTGTGTGTATGGATGCTGATTTTCTATTTGAAGGGGTTGAACTTGATGGTCTTTCCAATTTAAGTATGTAACTATAGTAGGGGTGGCGAAATTGTAGGGTTGGCATGCCGCCCAGACACATTGGGAATGCAGAGTTCCTCAGTGATATGGCGCATGTGCGCCAACAGGGGGGAGCTAAGATTGTGAGGCCTCAGGGTGCAGCAAACAGAAATCCTTCATACCCTATATACTCAAGTATAAGTTGACCCAAGTATAAGCCGAGGTACCTAATTTTACCTACGAAAACTGGGAAAACTTATTGACTCTAGTACAAGCCTAGACACAACTACAGCCCTGTCTCCCAGCAGCGCACATTCTGCCAAAGCCACCCCCCCAGCGATCAACCGGACTTCTTTGCAAAGTTGATGGTGACAGAGAATTGCCAAATGGATTACTGTGTGCATTGTCCCACTGTCCCACTACCATGTGCAGAGGGTGCTGTGTGATATTGCCATCACTGTTAATCTTTCGTATAACCAACAGAGGGTGCTGTGTGATATTGCAGTCATTGTTATTCTTTAATATAACCAACAGAGGGCACTGTGTGATATTGCTGTCACTGTTATTCTTTCATATAACCAACAGAGGGCGCTGTGTGATATTGCAGTCACTGTTAATCTTTCATATAACCAACAGAGGGCACTGTGTGATATTGCAGTCACTGTTATTCTTTCGTATAACCAACAGATGGCGCTGTGTAATATTGCAGTCACTATTATTCTTTCATAAAACCAACACAGGGCACACTGTTATTATTTCCTATAACCAACAGAGGGTGCTGTGTGATATTGCAGTCACTTTTATTCTTTCAGATAACCAACAGAGGGTGCTGTGTGATATTGCAGTCACTGTTATTCTTTAATATAACCAACAGAGGGCGCTGTGTGATATTGCAGTCACTGTTATTCTTTCATATAACCAACAGAGGGCGCACTGTTATTCTTTCATATAACCAACAGAGGGCGCTGTGTGATATTGCAGTCACTGTTATTCTTTCATATACTGTTATTCTTTCATATAACCAACAGAGGGCATTGGGGGATATTGCAGTCTCTCCCCAAGTGAACTGTTGGTATAGGAATGATTAAAAGTGACTGCAATCTCAGCTACTGCCCGCTGACCCGAGTATAAGCCGAGGTAGACTTTTTCAGCACATTTTGGATGCTAAAAAACTCAGCTTATACTCGAGTATATACGGTATTAGCTACATATTAAATACATATAATGTGTTTGATCATACCCAGCAGTGGCAAGCATATTTAAAATTGTTAATTCTTGTCTGTATTGATTGTTACAAACATGATGGCCCCTTTTCTTAGTCTTATATGTGGTTGTTGCAACATATTGATTCTACAGATATGTGTGCATGTTTTAATTAGCAGCCCTTTAGTAATAATAGTAATTTTCCTTCATGGCCAATTTCTAAAGTCATATATAATGATGGCATTTAAAGTAATTTATTCATGTAATTGGAAAAAAAAAGATATATTCATCATTGCAAAACAAAGACAATTACTTTTTTAATTTCACTGTAATTAAAATGTGTTGAGAAATTATTAATTTCAATAGGGTATATAATGTTTATATTATCACTTGAAGTTCATGCAAATTTCATTTGGTAGCAGTACTCTAGCTGCTTTCTCTTTCTATAAGCCAGAGGGCATTCGTAAAAGATGTTTAAAAATGCAATCCTGAAAACTGATAAATCGAGTATAAAAGGTATAAAAAATGTGTTCCAGACCACTGTGCTATGGCAGTTTGCCTTCTTTATCAACAGCTATAATGAATTATAAAGATTGTAATATTTAAAGCTTAAATGAAGTTGTCTGCCCAGTATATACTGTATAAAGCCATTTCTATGTTAATACCGCCAATAAAACCTACTGGTAAGTGATGGCATATTGGTTTACCCAATAAATGCTAAAACTTGAGTCTTCCTTTAACACAAAACAATAGGAAAGCATTTTAATGGACACAAATTCTTAAATTACTAATGCATCCATCAACTAATAACAAAAATTAGGACATAGACAGGTTTCTTACAGGTAAACTGCTAAACACTTTGCTGATGCATGATGAATTCCTTTTTATGCAACTTCCTTCTAAATGTAAATATTAAAAGCATATAAATATAGCTGATAATAAATAACTAAAATAGGGTGCATTCTACCTGCTAGGAACAAGTATTTGTAAAGTTTAGAATTGTTATTATGAAACCCTTCATAATTTCTTTAGCAGCTTTTAGTGGTGAAATCGTATAAACTATCCTGACAAATCCACCGTTATGGAGAGCTCATTACCTATGAGAAAAAATACCTTTATTGTGGTGTCAGGTGTACTGTCAGCTGTACTGGAGGCCCAAGCCTGCCATATCCAAAAAAGAATTACCAGCAGCAAACTGTGTACATTTTAGTGGTACAAAGCAGATTTATTCAGCCGAGGCCATTCAAAAATCTCTCTTAAAATAAACAGGCTTACATAATAAGAGCACTTTTATACCTCCAGCATCGGAAAATGTGATTGAGGCATACATTAGGTTGGTCACCAAAGATATTGGAAAACTTAAACAAAGGATTATATGCAGTCCATGGTTGGGACAAGAATCTAATTTAAGCCACCAAGAAAGATAATGCCAGGCAGATTGATTAGATAATGAGAATATTGTAATAATCAAACCAGCTGATAAGGGAGCTGCATTAGTGGTTATGAAAAAGGTTTATTATGTTTATGAGATTTACCCAATATTGGCACAAACTGGGGTGTATAAGAAAGTGAATGAAACCCCCCTTATGTCAATACAGCAATGTATAATGGACAAGGTGTAAAGTGCCCTGGATAAGGGCATCATTGACAAGGCTGTTAAAAAATATTTCATTAAGGAAGATCTCATTACACCGGTGCAGGGATTGAGTATTGAGCCCCCTGGTCTTTTTGGGATAGTACAAAACACCAAAGCTTTTTATAAGGATACTACGCATATACTTAACATCATTAAAATGTGTCACCTCCCTGAACAAGACATAATATTGTTAGGTGATCAGTCTTTATACATGAATCTCACAGGAATCTTACGTATAAAACAGAATATAATTTGCCAAAAAACTTTTCTGCTGGATTTATTTCAAATTGTTTTACAGCAGCTTATCTGTTATCAGCTGTGTGTCTTTTCTCCTTTTTCAGCTTTGAATGGCTGCCCCATGGCTGCACAGCAGCTTGTTTATACAGTATAAACTATAGTAGAGTTTCTGAAACAAACATACCCATTTTACAACAGTACATTATATATCCATTACTTTAAAACACTTTAATTTTCCCATGTTACTGTTCCTGAACCACCCTATGTGGCCTAATAAAGAAGTAAATAAGTTAATAGGAAGAAAGAGAAATACAATTAAAAACTACAAGTATGTGGGGACAGAAGCTGCATTTAATGAATATAAACACTATAATAAATGAAAAGCAGAAAAAATAAGACAAAGAGAGAAAATAAGGAGCACATTGAATCAGAGACTCAGTAACCCCAAAAGATGTTTTAAGTATATTAATAGTATAAAGCTGCAAAGAATCTCTACCATATACAGTATATGATTTTCTCAATCCATGTACCAACAAATTGTATACTTTTTTTAAAATTACAAGCAACACATCATACCCATCATACCTACTGATGTCATCCACACTCTCCTGGATGTATCCCATACCATTTTCTCACCACATGAAAAAATGGTTCATATATACTGCAGCCTGACTATAGATCACTTTCAGATGGAAGGACGCAGAACCTCCAACTCTGTGCAAGGTCATCGACCACATCAGTGAAATGAAACTGATGCAGGAAATTACCTCAAGGCTCAGGGGAACAGCATCCCAACATGAAACAGTTTGAATTCTAATTCAAAATGGGATTACTATGTCTCCTAAATTCAGTTAGCCTACGGGCCATTGTAGGGACAGTATGATAAGTGTGGCTCTTGCAGCCTTTATTTATGACACATTATATTTGTCGAAAACAGTGTGAGCGCACACACTGGCCTTCCTTACTTGATTGCCTGGTGCACAATCCTCTAGGGAGACGGCACTCCCACGATTTCCAATGTAAAGCAAAGAAAGGAGGAATCGGCACACAGGAACAATTGCAATGTGGGGTAAACCCCTAAGTGTGTGTTGTGTCTTAAGAGGCACAACGTTTCGGGGGCACGCCCCTTCGTCACGTTGTGCATCTTATGACACAATAAACACTTAGGGGTTTACCCCACATTGCAATTGTTCCTGTGTGCCGATTCCTCCTTTCTTTGCTTTACATTATATTTGTCAACATTGGGAATTAAAGAAAACTGCCTAGCTATTTTTAGGCCATAGTGAGCTAATAAGTATGTGAAATAAACACAATGTTTAATTATGCACAAATATACATTACGTACAAAATCCAGAAATCCACAAAATCCACACTTCAGTGTATTTTATAGAGGAGTCAGAGTTAGTGATGGGCCAGACACTATTTCACAGCAAAATTTCATGTTTCATCACAAGTGAATTGATTTGCAAAACTGAGGAGACAATTTGAAAAAAAAATTGGCACGCACATAAAAATCGACGAGTCAAAATTATTCAGACACCCATTGACTTAAATGCATTTGGACCAAATAGTCGTGTATATAAAAATTGACGCTTGCGTCAAAATTTTTTGACGCCCAGTGACTCCAATGTGTTACGCAAATTTTTCACTGTTTCGCGAATATCGTGGTGAAGATTCGCCCATCACTATTCAGAGTTCTATTATCCACCTCATAGCTGCACTGTTGGCTCAGCTCAATTTAGAGAGTGGCTGACTGAGGATAAGGTTTATAAAACTTTACTCAAAATGAAAGTGAATAAGGCACCAGGGCCACATGGAATACATCCTTGGGTACTAAGAAAATCTAATTCAGTTTTAGATGGGCCACTATTTCTGATATTCTCTGACTTGTTTTCGTCTGGTATGGTACCTATGAATTGGAGGAAAGCTGATGTAATTACTATATTTAAAATAAGGATTATGATCTCAGCTTTGACATCAGTGGTGAGCAAATTGCATTCAAAATTATGTACTGGTCAATGGCATTATGAGCAGAAATCAGCATGGCTTTATGAATGATATGTCAATTTGATTGCTTTTTTGGATGAGGTTGGTATGACAGTGGGGGAGCAGTAGATGTAATCTATTTGGATTTGCCAAAGCATTTGGATTTGCCAAAGCATTTGATACATTGCCCCACAAACGACCTTTCTAAACTAAGGTCTGTTGGCCTTAGTTAAGTTGTTTGCACATGGATAGGAAACTGGCTACAGGATCAGGTACAGGGGTTGTTGTTAATGGTACAGTCTCTATTGGAGAAGTGTTCTTAGTGGGGTCCTTCGGGGTTCTGTATTGGGTCCACTTTTATTTAACTTGTACATTAATGGCTTAGGGGAGGCTATTGTAATTAATTATTGTAATCAGTGTTTACAAATGATACAAACATATTCTGCCAAATTAATTCTATCCAGGCTGTGGCATCCTTGCAGCATGATCTTGATAAACTGGCAGCTAAGTGGCAGATGAGATTCAATATTGATAAATGGAAAGTCATGCACTGGAATGTAAAAATATACAATCTACTTATACCATTAATGGGACTGTACTAGGAAAATCCATAATGAAAAAAGGACACAGAGTCCTTCTAGATAATAAACTTGGCTATTGCAAGCAGTGCTAGTCAGCAGCTGCAAGGACAAACTAGGTCTTGAGCTGTGTTAAAAGAGGCATAGATTCGCAGGAGGAGGGGTCATTCTTCCACTTTACAGTACACCGGTAATATACTGTATAGTTTTGGTCTCCAGCGCTGATACAGGAAATGATTGGAGAGGGTCCAGAAAAGGGGAACTGAGCTGGTAAGAGGTATGGAAAATCTCAGCTATTAGGAAAGATTGGCCAAGTTGGGGTTATTTATGCTATAGAAGACATGCTTAAGAGGCGATATGAGAACCATGAAAATTTATAAGGAAATCATATAATAATCTCTCTGATGCTTTATTTACCTGTAAGTCCTTCCAGTCGACCCTGGGGCACCATGATTAGAAGACAGGCATCCTGATTAGAGTACAGGAGGTTCAGTTGAAACATTTTTTTTACAGTGAAAGCTGTGAAGTGGAATTCTCTCCCTTATACTGACTGATACATTAGTTAGCTTTACAAAGGGGTTGGATGGCTTTTTAGCAAGTGAAGTCTCTCTAATTAGCCTCAGAGGTAGAAAAGTTTCCTTCCTGATTCCAAGATGCAATTGGACCGTTTCCTGGATCAAGTTGTATTATGAAGTATCTTCCATAACCATGTATAACCATGTATTACCTATACATGGTTATACATGGTTATGGAAGATAGTTCATAATACAACTTGATCCAGGGACTGGTCCAATTGCATCTTGGAGTCAGGAAGGAAATTGGTCCCCTCTGGGGCAAATTGGAGAGACTTCAGAAGGGTTATTTTTGCCTTCTTCTGGATCAACAAGCAGTCTGGTTATTTATAGACATAAAATGTTGTTGGATGTGTGTCTTTTTTCAACCTAACTTACTATGTTACTATGTATTTTGTTACTGTATCATGGCACCACTCACCCTTAAGATAATGGTATTTTGTTTAATAAGTTACATTGTCCAGAGAGTGGTGGACTATTCCCTGTTGGGTGGCACCTATTTTAAAATGCCACCTATTTTTATAGACGTCTGAAGCCACCACTGTTCAAAATGTGGGAAAATGCATTCAAATATATCAACCACAAATCCATGGTTGGTGTTTTTTTTTATTATATAGGGCCACACATTTGATTGCATTGCCTTTTTTGTATATTTGTTAGACGACTTTGTCTCTATAATACTGTTAAACTTCATGTAAAAGTTGTTACATGAAGGGTGCCAGGCATGTTATTTTGAACAAAAAAAGGCAGTGTTTTGGGCTAAAAACCCCCTTTCAGGTGAAAGAAATAGGTAATAGAAAATAGTTACTAATCTCACACACCTATTTATACCCATAATCCCACAGAAACTCCCATACAGGGAGACCCAAAGAACCAGTTCTGTTCATAAAGTTCTTGTAGTCTTGTGTTTTTCCCCTTTAAAATTCTGACCAGGAAAAAAAGTCAGAGTTTAGTAAATAACCCCCCCTTGTCAAACACTGACAAGGGGGGGGGCCCTCTTGACCATCTTGACCAGTTTTCCTGGTATCCTAGTGGGTCCGGGTATCAGTAGGCCCTCCTACTTAAAAATGACAACAAGAAAAATGGCCTACAGTACAGGCTTTGACAGAAAACTGTTTAATGTGGCTTCATTACTATCGTATGGTACATATGGACAGTTTCTATATTGCTACATAAACCCTTCCCTTCAGTTCTATTGCTGTTCAAGTTCCAGTGATGTGCCTCTATTATATAGGTTAAAATATTTATTTGTTGCTACATAATACAATATGCAATTTGCACTTTTGTCAACATTATTCCCAACAGGTCCTCTCTTTTTCTCCCCAACCTGCCCAAGTAAATTAAACATGATGCCAACCTAAATCAGTTGGGACTTTTTTGCCATTTCACTAATTTTTTTGCTTTGATTTAATTTTGCAAATGTTTGGCCCATCACTATAAATAAGGCTTTTTTTGCCATTTTTGAAAGAAATCCCCTCAAAAAATAATTGTTGCTATTTAATTAATGTACATTTTAAAGTTGCTTAGCATTACATTGTTTTTCAGCATCCAAACATATATTTTCTTACATTTGTAAGTGTGGACATCACAAATTACAGTATTTATAGCTTGTGTTCGGATATTTTTGACACTGGCACTGTTGAATTTTCATAGCTGTCCATCTCTGCCAACAGAACAGATGGGCTACTGGCACTGAGAAATGTTTCGTTTTTCATCATGCAGTGTTGCCTATCCCTGCCAAAGGATTACACAGTATGACAATGCTACATGATCTTATGATCTTTTACAGTTGTTTGTAATACAATATTTACACTTATTTTTTTATTCATTACACAAGTTAAATAGATGAATGTGCTTACAGTGGGTGTCCATCTGTTTTCAAGAATTTTAGTTGAGAAAAAGAATGGATGCATATGTTTTATATTGGTTGATGATGTTATCAAAACATCAAAGAAGAGAACACAAACCATGTATCGAGGAATCTGAATTTCTCAATTCTTACCCCCTAACCTCCCTCATTTGGTTTCTGGAATCCCAAAGCATCTCTGACACATTATACTTTTTTACAGTCTAGCAGAGCAACTGTGGCCTAGTATAAGAGTAACTTTCCCACAAGATTCAGCTTTTTTAGTAGTTCTTATCCAGAATTCTTGGGACCTGTGGTTTTTCAGATAAGGGGCTTTTTCACAATTCGGATCTCTATGTCTGAAGTCTAAAACTCATTTAAACATTAATTAAACCCAGCAGGATTGTCTTGACTAATTATATTATATTTTAATTATATTTTTAATTATATTTAATTATATTTTAGTCAGGATTAAGTACAAATAACTGTTTTATTTATTTATTACAGAGAAAAAAGGAAATCATTAAAAAAAAAAATGATTTGATTAAAATGGAGTCTATGGGAGATGGCATGCCTGTAATTCTGAGCTTTCTGAATAATGGGTTTCTGGACAATGAATCCCATGTCTGTATTCTAGTTATATTTTGAACATCCATATTTCTATTTTAACAAGATACCCAGTCCCTCTGGATGAAAAACAGACCAATAGCAACCTATCACCACCACACTATCTAAACATGGCTGGTGTTAATATTTACTTTATTACTTTAAGTTTAAAGTGCAGGACACTTTTTTTTAACTTCTGTTTTGTCAGTATTTGTAAATTTGGGGGCAGATTTATCAAGGGTCGAATTTCAAAGTGTAAAATACTTCGAAATTCGACCATCGAATTAAAATACTTTGAATTCGAATATCGAAGTCAAAGTATTTTTCACCTAATTTGGCCATCGAACGATCAAAGTAAAATCGTTCGATCAAATGATTTGAATGATTTTAGCATACAATTGAACAATTTTACTTCGATGTGTAAAGATTTAGAAAATGGTTGTTGAAGGTCTCCATAGGCTAGCATAGCACTTCGTCAGGTTTAATTTGGCAAACTATTGAAGAGACAGTACATTGATTATCGAATATTCGAATATTCAAACTATTTTACTTTGAATCGAATTCAAAGTAAATTCGTAGTCGTAGTATCCTATTCGATGGTCGAAGTATCCAAAAAATTACTTCAAATTTTGAATTTTTTTACTTCGAAAATTCCCTCGAATTCACTTCAACCCTTGATAAATCTGCCCCTTGATGTGCACCATACAACCTTCAATTATACAGAGCTGTGCAATATGATGATTCATAATAATATGTTTGCAGAGACTAATCTAAAAAGTAAAACAAAACTACATGAGTTTTCCTTTTCCTCTACTAGTCATGTCATAGTAAGTTTGTTTCTAAGAAGAAAACAACTGTTTCTCCCCAAAAAGACATTTAAATAAATAATACCAAAAATACATATTTGCGTCAGAATCTGGAAACTCTTGTTATGAAGATGTAAAGGAAAGAATGGAAACAGTATAACTTCCCTTAGTCAATTTGTTTTATATATAATGAAGCAGCTGACTTTTTTTTATCCTTTTTATGATGCAGAATTATAAAACTGACACTTACATAAACATGATTAAGTTGTTGTGTCATTTCATTTGGTTAATGTATTAATTTCTCACTTTATCATTTTCAGAATAAGGAACAGACATTAGAAGAGATAATAATGATGTGAAATCAGTTATGCAATTAGACCTTTCATAAGATAGGAGCCCTTTAAAATTGTACTGGACACAAAATATAGATAGGAGCAAGGAGCACAACTACTTCAAGAAATTAAAAGTCTCTGATGCCAAGAAGGTATCAAATTAATGAAATTTTTAGTCAGTCATATTTCTGCTAAAGTAAATGAACAACTCAAGAGTAAGATGGAAGAAAAGATTGACATATCTAGGAGTAATCACTAAACATTGCCAAAAGGAAACACTGGAAAATGAAAAACCTCAAATGTGCGAAGATAAGCAGTAAAATGTTATCTTAGATTATCTTAGATGTACTTATTTATTTGTGGTGGGCACTAGTTGAGTATTAAGGCAGTTGTAATTCTGAGTGATAATCTGATGCTACTTGTATAAATCAGCACCATTTACTATTCTTTAGTTTAATTGGTATTTCTTATAATTTATAAAATATCCTATAAAATGACATTTTAGAAAATTCTGTGGTGAATTGTTTAATGTAAATACTTGGTAGGAACAGATGTTGAATTAAAAATAAGACTATAAAATTATAAGAATGAATATATTATTCAAACTGTGGCTAAATATAACACAGAGACATCATTTCATCATTTTGAATAATGCAAATAAACCTTAAGTGACAGCAACAACTGTACATTATGCAGAACTGCCCAAACAAGTATAAAATAAAATTGAAAGATGATTTTGAAAACAACAATGTACCACATTATAGGGATACTGCCATCAGTTTTGGAAAGCTTTAGTAACTACTAACATATTAGCATTGGCAGTGCACATTATTTGGGCCCAAAATATAGCATTTTGCTAGCTATGGGCAGCAGTGGAAACCCCACAGCCTGCAGCTTCTTTGCATTGTCCCCTGCTGTTAGAATTTTAGAAAGGAAGAACACAAAGCTAAGGACAGCAAACCGTAGTATCTGAGAAAAGATGTCAGGCAAGAAATTGTTGTCAGCATCTTGGGCAGCAAAATTAAGTAGATGTAACTTAACAGCAGAGCTGTATTGGTATTTTTATCTCCCAGTGAAAGGTGGATGGGTTTATTAATCATTTTATTGATACCATTTTGATTAACAGTTGGCAGATTACTGTTAAATGATATACATTATCAGCATATCCCATCAGAGGAACACATTGATAAAGTTATGTAGCCTGAAAGCAAAACATTTTGGGGTTCCCAAAAACATCAGAAAAATTAACTGTTTGACAAACCTAACTGAAACGTCATATAAGTCAGCCGCTACTGGGCCTTCTACACCATGGAGCTCAATAGAAGCCTCATGTATTATGTTTTATTTTTATGCCTCTAAATATATAAGAACACTGTATAAAAGCATTTTTAAGTAAAACCTGATAGGCGGTAGACTGGGACAGAGACTGGAGCAAATGAAGAAAAATCTTTGCAAAAATACTGCCTTGTGTCCATTGCATGGATAATGTACATACAAAGGTTGTCTTTGCCATAAATGTATCTGTATGGCTACTATTCCACCTTGAACACAGGGACATTACAGTAAATTACAGTAAATATCTGTAAATTTTATAAATAAATGATAATATGTGCATTATCTTTTATTATACCTGAAATAAACAAATGCTCAAAGCTCAGCTTGCAGACATGCTCCTTAAATATGGTCACATAATGCCTCAGTTACTTCTAATATCCTTATAATATACTCTAAGCATTCATTTATGCCTTATAAAACACAAGTTATACTTGTTCTATGATCTGTATAACTCAGCCTGCAACCTTGTTCCTTTTTTATGGTCACAAAAGAATGACATCTATTATCCTTATATATTACAAGAAGACTTATTATCATGTAAAACACAAAATTATAAAAGGTAATTAGAACTATAACCAGTTATATTCATTCTTAACTGATATCATTAAACCTAGTTTATGCAAAAAAAGAATGTGCACCCTAATGTAGACTTCCACTACCATTTGTGCTTTTATAGGATTGCTGAACTATTGAGCTTTGAAGCATTGAGAAATGGGTTCTTCTTTGAATATGGATAGAAATCCTCTATTTTATATATTTATACTGCATCAGCCTAGAGTTCCAGCATCCTTCCAATAGTAATGGTTGAGGCCTTCAAAATTGGTCACAGGAACTCTAAGGGCCAAATTCACTAAGATTCGTAGTTGTGCCAGGCGTAACTTCGCCGCACTTCGCCTGGCGTAGTTTCGCCAGTGCTTCACAAATTCACTAAAGTCCGAAGTTGCACTCAGGAGTAGCGTAAGTTTGCGTAGTTGCACTAGCGTTGATTCACGAAGCGAAGTTACGCTAGCGATGGTTAACTTGCATACAGCGCCAAATTCAAATTTCAATGGAGGAATATGTAGCAGCACTACAAATGCCTGGGAAACCTTCAAAACATCAAATAAAATTTTTATTTTGCCCTACACATATGCCCACTATATAGTTAAGTTGCCATGAGTTAGGAAATGTAGGGGGGAAGGAGGGGAGCCCCAAAAAAATTTTCGATCTTTTTCAGCCGATCACCCATAATATAGAAAAAACGCCAGCGTTTTTTGGGACTTAGAAAAAATTTTAACTTTTTTTGAAGAAATCCCTATCTACTCTATCGCGCTTCGCCTGGTCTGAGGTGGCGAAGGAAGTCTAGCGTTAGTGAATTTGCATAGTTACGTCCGTTGCGCAAATTCGCCAGGCGTAAGGGTGCGAAGTTACGCTAGCGAAGTTACGCCAGCGTCCGTTAGTGAATTTGCGAAGTAACGAAAATGGCAAACGCTAGCAAAACCATCCTTTGCCTGAAGTGACACACACACATAGTCAGTGTGCTCTGAGTAGCTGTTAAAAGTCATTGGAAATTATCAAGCAATAAATCAGTTTCCTCTGCCATAGAAGTTGATGCAACAGGGCTGATTATTAAAATCTGATCCAGAATGTGCTGGTTTTCAATCTGCCAAGTGAGATGAATCTGAATGAATAATAATCAGTCTAAGTCAATTAACTAAGGTGTCAAGCACTGCGTATCTTGACAGCGCTATATAAATAAATGATGATGATGATGAATGGTTAATTCGAATTTGGATTTTCGAATTTATTTGCTCAAAACTCACAATTTCTAATTTAAAAGCACCACCTCAAATTTAAATTCGAATGTGAGATTCATCACACCTCAACCCTGGAAACAGCTTTAACTTGATACTTTGCCACCTAACTAAAAGAAACTACCAGCAGCACAGAGCATGTGTTGGGAATTCAGGCATAGATTCTAGTTCTTTAAAGCTTAAGGTATTTGGAAGAGCAAAAACAGAGCTAAAACAATGTATAGTGTATATTTGCCTAATTTTAACTACACTGTAAATCAGGGCAGTGACATAACTTGTAATTGTCAGGCTCTGCAGGCTTAGCAGGATGGGACTAGGCTTGGGCGAATTTGACCTGTTTCGTCAAAAATTCGCTGCCTGCGAAATGTCGGCGACACCCATTAAAGTCTATGGGCGTTAAAATGTTTTTGACACGTGACGCCATTCAAGTCTATGGGCGTCATTTCCACAGCGAAACAAGGCGAAAACATTTGCCCATCCCTAGATGGGACCTGTAGACCCCCCCCCAGGGTCTTACTGTGGCTCCTGGGGCCCACGAGGGCTGTGACTCTGAGGGCCCCTCTTGTGAATTAAAGGGCCTTCCATTTTTACTTGGTATCCCGCTGGGCATGGCTCTTAGTGATGTCATCAGTTATAAACTGAGCTTAGTGATGTCATTTTTGTCACATGACGCACTAAAGCTTGTGTAAAATATGTGTTTTTATACGGTCATGGAACGCCTCCGTAAATTATAATAGCCTTATTTTTTACAATAAGGGGTACTTTATTCACTATGTTAATAGCAATCTCAAAAGAAAGGAAAACAAACATCACAGATAGATAAAAAGCAAACAAATTTCTGTTTTAGGGCAGCTCCGGTGTAGACTTAACTAATTGCTAATTAAACTCAGGGTATATAACCTCACACACACTTTACACAGCATGAGAGCAAACACAAGATTTAAGCACTCTCTCTATGATAACCATTATGATGCTAGGCAAAATGAGGGCATAGTTAATTATTTTGTCTGAACATAGAAACAGAAATCAGACAGAAAGAGCGGTCTGCTGGCATGCAACAGAGCAGAATACAAGGACTTCATAACAAACATACTTTATAGGCAGACAAAATAAATCACCACACATTTCCTAACATTGGGGGTGCATTATTCTCTATAGGATTAACAGCTGGATGATATGTGTCAGATAGTCTAGTCTGTTAGCTTGAAAGCAGAATGTTCATGTAGTAGAGATGGTATATCAGAAGCAGAAGGAGCTTTTCAGTTGGTTTGTTTTATTAACTCTATGTACAGTATATGACCAAATCTCTCCTAAACAATGGTCTTTTCTGCCTTAAACGTGGCTTGACTGAACTGTAGGTAAAAAGTGGAGCATGCACAATGCACACATATTCACAAAACCTGCTTTAGAGTTGGCAATTAACAGTAATGCAATAAATATGCATTACACTTTAATAGGAAATGTAAAAGTTTTCAACTGGACTAGTTGACCATAACAACCAGTCAACGTTTCCAGGTTACCTGTTTGGTTGTTGTGGGTTACAGCACCTGAGCAAACTTGGTACCTATTATTACATATGGGGTTTAGAAAGTAAAAAAATGGATGCATACCACCATGCTTTTTTGTATCCAAAAATGCAGGTTTTTTTAGAAACTCCAACATTATTGCAGGTGCCTTTTAAATAGTATGAACCACAGCTTGTGTGCAATTCACCAGTGTGGATACAAAGTACTGAAGGGACTGATCTCGTAAATCCTGAAAGCCAGGAAATTATTTTGAGTGGTAAAATCCCCACAAGCTCCCCACCACAGCAAATTCCCTCTGTCCTCTTTAGAATGCCTGCTGCCAACATGTAACTTCTTATGCGCCCCTTCTTGCATCATTACTAGTTGCAATCGGGCAGGGGAGGGCATAAAAGAAGCCAGGAGCTGCCGGCTGAAGGGAGCGGGTCTGGGCCAGCAGGGCACATGAGGATTGGGGCACACTGGGTTCTTTCTGGTATAGTCTGACCCTGCTTTTGTATTTAATCTAAATATTTTTTTTTTTAAGGTTTTTATTTTGCATTTTTTAACAAACAAACAAAACATTTATGGTTCCATGCGTAGTACAAAAAGTCACCGTATAATATACACATTTTGGGTACCCTTATTCTAGGTGTTTCTCCCTCATGTGATGTGTTTATTTATGATGTTATACCTATTACCCAGAGGCAGCGAGAGCAATAGTTGTATATGATTGTGTCTCTCTAGCTTTATCTCTATGAGCTTAGAGTTCCTCTGTGGCATCCAACCATTCTCGCCACACTTGATCATATTTCTGAGGACAGCCTCTTGCAGTGTAGGTAAATTGTATCAAGGGGAGTTTTGCAATTGGGCTTTATTGGCCTCTCTCAGCTGGAAATAGGAGTACCAGGGAAGAACTTGCTTGAGTTTGGTCATGTTTGATTTCATTCCTGGGGAGCATCCTTCTGTATTTGAGCAGGTCGCCAAGTGTGCGTAGACCCCATTGTGGCCAGATTTTGTACTCAATGTGTTGCAGGTGCGGGAGGAAGGAGTTTCCCCATAGGGACTTTGAGTGCTGCCCCCATGCTTTGTAGGGGGGTGATTATAGCTGGGTGATTTGTGTGTAAATTGGGGGGGGGTTGTGAAATGGGATGTATACGAGTTATTCTGTTGAGCTTGCTAACGTGGCCTGAAGTTGGAGGTTCGAGTTATATGGGTCCGGGTTAAGCCGGATAGGATATAGTAGATCTGGGCTGCCAGTGAGTAAAGGTACCAATGTGGGAGGCCCAACCCCCCCTCATCAACTGGTGCCCTTAGTTTGGCCCTAGCCAAATCTGGGGGGCTTGTTTGCCCAGAGGAAGGCTGATTGAGCAGTATCAATGGAGATGAAGAAGGTACGGGGAATGGGAACTGGGGAATTGTGGAAGATATAGAGGAACTTAGGGAGGAAGATAGTTTTTAAGAGATTGATCAGGCCCCAAAGTGAAATGGGTAGGTTGGCCCACACTTTCAATTTATCTTTCATATTGTTGAGTATTGGGTCAAGGTCGGATGGTATGAAGGCGTCAATGTTTCTGTGGATCATGATGCCAAAGTATTTAAATGAATCTACCCCAGCCAGAGGGGTGGGAGGAAATGCACTGGGATCAATGTTGGTGTCAATGGGGAATATACTGGATTTCTCCCAATTAATCTTGAGTCCTGAAAACCGTCCAAATCGGTCTAGTATTCTGAGGACCTCCTGCAGGGAATTACCTGGGTTTTCTAGGTATAGCAGTATATCATCCGCATAGTGTGAGATGTGTTTTTCCACTCTCCCCAAGTAGAGTCCTGTGATGTTGTTTGCCTGGCGAATGAGAATTGCCAACGGTTCCACTGCCAGAGCAAAGAGGAACGGTGACAATGAGCATCCCTGTTGGGTGCCCCTATAGAGGCTGGGTGCTTTTGATAGGTGGCCATTAGCCACCTATCAATGCTTTGGCTGCATCCAATGATACAATTATTCATGAACCGTGGTTGCTATGGGTTGCATGTAGGTTTGTGAATAGTCTTCGGATGTTTACATTAGTAGATCTATTGGGCATAAATACCGTTTGGTCTGGCTCAATAATCTCCTCTATAGCTTTTTTTAGTCTGAATCTTTGCAAACACTTTGGCATCAGTGTTAATAAGGGAGATAGGCCGGTAAGATCCACAATCAAGAGGATCTTTCCCGGCTTTCGGAATGACTGCTATCAGTGCCTTCCCGAAGGATAGAGGGGGGTGGCCTTCCTCAGTGGCATGTAGTAGTGTCTTGAGTAGCCAAGAGGAGAGAATTTCAGTGGAGGCTTTGTACCAATCAAGGGGAAGGCCATCCGGGCCAGGTGTTTTGTTGGATTGGAGGAAAGCTAATGCATCTTGCACCTCCACTAGGATAATGGGGGCATTAGGAAGGGCAACTGCGTGTGGCAACAGTTGAGGGAAATGTATGGTGTTTAGGTAGTTCAGTAATTGCTCTGCTGAGTAGTTGACTTTGGTGGCATATAGATTCTGGTAGTATATAGAGAAGGCATCCGTTATCTGAGATTAGCGTGACTACTGTATGTTACCTGTGGGGGAGGCAATTTTGGGAATAGTTTAGGATTTAGAGAGATAAGTTACTATTTTCCCATTTTTTCCCCTTTATCAAATTTCTTTGGGAGGTGTACAGCAATCTTTTTATGGGTCATTTTAATTCTAGATTCTTCTAATGCTATTTGTGCAGCCCTAAAGGTATGGAGTGTTTCTGGTCCAGTATTTTTTATGTAGTTTTCATCTGCCTCAACCAGCTTTTTCTGCTTTGCTTCTAGCTCCTGAGTAGCTTCTTTTCTAACCCCCTTCATTCCTGTGGTGAGTGCACCCCTCATTCTGGCTTTGCCTGCATCCGTCACCATCCCCAGAGTTTTGTTTCCAGGGTTGAGGTTCCAGAACTCTGTGAGGCTAGCTTCATTTGCTTCCCTAATGCCAGATAGCCAGATCGGGTTAAGACGCCAGAGACGTTCTGCAGGTTCTGGGATAAGGTTTAGCAAAACATAAAAAGTGTCCAGGTTCTGTAGTTCACTCCCCTCTGCCGGTTAAGAGATCCGTTCTCCTTCGGATAGGCAATAAAAAATGTGTATAGACAAACCAGCGCTAAAAGCTCAGGGTAAAATAGGAGACAGAAAAAATAGAAACAGTATATAGTGTAATATTTCCTTATTGGATAAAAAAACACCCTTGTGTGTGATAAAAAGGCTAATAGTGTCTCTTCACCTGTGGGGTTAAATTACCCTGCAACCATTTACCAGCATATAGATACTTCACCGCCTGTGTTTACAAATTTTTATACTCACAGATGTTTTACATTTTTGCTTGCATTAAAGGTATTTGCTGCAGCTATCTCACTCGTAGTGGCATCTGCTTCTGAAGTGGGGTCAGTTCAAAGGCAGAAATCCAAACTGGACTTTTTCAGTAAAATAGAAGACCTGCAGCCGCACACCTGTCCCTCTCCGCGACCCCTTGCTGATGTCCCGCTCAGCACAAGTCGGAGGAAGCCAATGAAGTTTCCCCGCCAAGCATCTCTATAGCGGTAGTAGCGCTCGGCCCATGCTCTGGCCCTTCAGCGACCCTCCAGTCCCAGGAGGTGACGGGAAGGCGGAGACTGGGTAAGAGAATTGCCCTTGAATCACTGCGGGGCTGCTGTAGCCTGGAAAGCTAAACCTGGAGCTTCTGTTCTCCGCCCTGGAGCTTCTGTTCTTTTTACCTTGGGATAAGGTTTAGCTGTAAGAGTAAGGGAAAGTGATCAGACACCTCTCTAGGTAAGTACTCCACTGAGGTCATCCAAGATAAGAGGTCTGCTGAGGCCAGGGCAAGGTCAATACGGGACAGAGTGAAATATTTGATTTTTAGTAATTTCTTACCTTCTTACAATCCATGTTTTCAATTGTCTCTTTTAAAATTGCAATTAAAGGTTACACTGTAGAATAAAGTGTTTCACTATCCTTGGAAAAGTTGGCATTAACTTTTTGTGCTTTTTTACCAGTAGGATCTTATAATGATTGATAACCTTTGTCTTCTAATGGAACTTGTAATATTTTGATATTAAAATACTACATCTCCTACTAGTTGTTTATATTTTCAAAAATGTCTAGGTAAGCCTTTATTAGTACTTTCTGCATCAGACCAATTCATAAAATGAGAATAAGCTAAATTAGTTTGATTGCCTTGGATTAAATAAATTGTTTTTATTTCATATATTGCAGTGTGCAAGATTAGGTAATTGTTTATGCTCTGTCTTTATTACCACCTGTCTTGGAAAGGAATTCAGTAATCTTAATACTTATATTAGGGAAATTATTTTATTTCTGTCAATGAAATGCCTTCCCTTGTGATAAAATGCCCATTTTTTAAAAGCATTTACCAAAAACATCAATTATCTATGTCAATCATTCATGTTTAAATGTTTGTCCATAGTATGGGTCTTAATAAATTAATGATGTTCTGCTCTTGTAACTGTGGGTAAGATGCATTACTTCTCTACTGCACACAAAAAGTATGTACAATACATAAATTGTTTGATATCTTCTAAATCTTGTATCTTTTAAAATGTGTCATACCTTGTAATAAACAGGTATAAATACTTGTATCCTTTAATTAAGAATGGGTAATGGTTTGGGTAACATTATAACAGTGATTGTACTAACTTGTAACAAGTAGGGGCTGATTTAAGACTGCTGAAGCCTTTGGCTTGAGCAGTCATATAAGAAGAACTAATAAGAAGACCAATTGGCTTTCTAGTTTGTAAATAGAAAATCCACTTGGTCTCTAAGCAGAGTATTTTTGGAATAATGTCTCCACCACATTTTCCACATAGTACTCTATCTATACCTGTAACCACCAATTTGGTGGTATCTCCACCATTACATTCGCTGAAATGTTTAGCTACATTGTAATCAGAGTTCCCTTTTTTATATCTAAAATGTGCTCTCTAATGCGGTTTTTGTGACAAGTACTACATTCCAACAGGTCAACTACAAAGGTTGTATTATAATTAATGTACCATTTAATGGTATAATCCTGATTGGTAATGTTTGAGGTTTTTGTCTTATTAATATGTGCACAAGTGAAACATTTTCGGGCACCACATCTTTAACATGCCTTTGGTATTAAACCAGCCCAAGCTATTAATATTAGGAGCTTGGACCAAACTAGGGGCTAGTTGGTTGCCTATAGTTTATGTATGATGCGTTACTGTTTTGTATCCTTTATCGAGGACTGTTTCAAGAATTAAGTCAGTTTTTTATATATTAGAATTTTTATCAAGAATCTTTTTTATGTTACTGAATTGGGGACTAAAATAAACTGACCTAGTTCTTTGAGTACTTTCCCAAGCTTATTATTTTTTTTTATTCATTGTTTGTAGTACGAAATACAGTATTCCTCAGGTATCTTTCCAGTATTTTCCTAATACATTTTTTTTCCATATTTTATATATATATATATATATATATATATATATATATATATATATATCTTTTTCAGCAATTAATTAACTTTTTCTGCAGTCAATTTGGTATGTATATATATATATATATATATAGAAAATCCAAAAATAAGGATGCACACAGGTATTTCCAAAAAAGTTAAAAAACTTACATTTTATTCGGTACATTTAAAAAAGCAGGTCGACGTTTCGGTCTGTATCTAAGACCATTTTCAAGACCATAAACCATAAAATAATATATATATATATATATATATATATATATATATTTATTTTAGTGATTAACGTGTTTATATATTTATATCTTTGCTCTGTGTGGGTTTATATCACCATTCATCATGAACAATTTCGTATGTAAATTGTTTAATTGCCACTTTGTCTTCACGACTGTGATTGTTTGAGGTGCACGAGACTGGTTGCATCCCCTATATAGGCACGAAACGCATTAGGCCATCATCTGTATTGTCCTAATAAATGGATTTGAACTTTTAACCACTTTTTTGGTTGTTTGTTTTTGAAAAAATCTCATAATTTTGTGTTGGCAATATATACATGCACCCACAGACTGGGGTGAACTGTAGTATTTTTTCATTAATTATACTCATTAAAATGTTTTTTATTATTTGGTCGTGCCACTAATTGGCTCTTTGCACCCTCTTTTTCATTTGTAACACTTGGCAGCTCCCTTGTAATTTAACCTTACAATTAATAGCTTGAAGGGTGCAGAAAATATTAGATAAATCGAAAATTAAACAGCAGGAAAAAAATGAAAAGACAAAACCTGAAATGTAAGCTATAACAATACAAAAATAAATAAAAACATTTCTTAATTAAATATACTGTATGTGAATTACATCATTCTCATTTTTCAAATTATTGCAGTGACTCTTGTTTAAAATAAACATTGTTTAATAGACTCTTTATGCAAATTTTATATATGTTTATTATTTTATCACCAACATTAACTGAATGAGAAGTTCACTTAACATAATTGAGCTATTTCACGGGCCACTGTTGGAAAACTTCAATTACTTATATTTACATCTCTACAGGATATCTAGGGCTTTCTCTGTTTTTTGAACTGTTTCCTTGCTGTGAAGTAAATACACTTATGCAAAACATTTGGTGACTGTAAATTATTCAGATGGCACTATCTTTCAACGCTGACTTAAGCAGCATTATGATTTTATATTGACCTTTACAAAGTATTAAAAGCTATTTGACTTGATGGTTTCTGTACTAGAATTATTGATGGTTTGTTTTCTCATCTCAGTGACAGAGGTTTTCCCCCTAAAATTTCCAAAGCAAGTTTAAATTAATAAACATACTGTGCATTTACAGCACTGCTAAATATGTTGGCGCTATATAAATACATGTTAATAATTTAAAATTAACTGAAGAGATATTTAAGGGTGGCTCATTGTTTTGCCATAATCACTGTATTGACAGAGCTACAGTATAACAATCCATAATACAGCCTTTGTATGTCACAGAGCAACAGAAGTCATTATTCTCTATGGGAGTAGCATGACTTCTGTATCTTTGGGCTGCTCTAGCTCTACAAGTTCAGGGGTACAAAGTGCCATCCTCAGGACATCTGGGTTCATGTGTGGAATGCCTGCCCCAGTTAGAATTGTCAGTATGGGGTGTCAGTATCACTTTAACAAAAAACTAAGATAAACTACTGTGTACACACGGTATAGTTAGTGAACAATTTAAACTGCATCAGTAACAAACATTGATTTATTAACTGGGAAACAGAAAGTACAGGGAACATTTTTGCTTGCAGTGCTGTCTTGATAAATAACCCCAATTGTTTTGAATTTACCTTTTTTTACAGACACAGTACAGTAAAGCACAGTAATGGATGATTGTGCCCATTACACAAAATATATTTATTTGTGTTACGACTATATACATTTCTATAGTTTAGTGCCAACGTGCATGTTCTGTGGTACTGAGGCCAGAAATTTGTCTGGCCTAAGTGGTGATGGTCCCATAATGAAAGTCAGTGTTGACCACACCCTGTTTTAAACCACACCCACTTTAAAACACACCCATGTTATCACAACCACTTTTAAGACCATATACACGTAGGGGTCTGGTAAATTAGACACCCCTAATAATATTGGCAAGCAAATCCCCAGTGGTATAGACACCTAAATGGGTCCTAA
This sequence comes from Xenopus petersii, assembly GCA_038501925.1. NCBI lineage: Eukaryota > Metazoa > Chordata > Amphibia > Anura > Pipidae > Xenopus > Xenopus petersii. The sequence goes on from CM076677.1 coordinate 54,895,691, forward strand.
CAGGGGACATATTTCATTATTCTGCCTTAAGCTATGTCCTTGGTGTCCATAATAGTGACCAGTAGATGGCACTGTGCTAAAGTATAAAACCCTTTGTAGCCATGCATTTAGGGTCCATCTTGTGCTGGCTCTAGCCTGAGCTGGCAGGCAAAGCTTGAGTGGAACCTAGACAGGTCAGGTCTAGTAAGGATAGGCTACTCACCTTAAGAGGTCACTCTAGGAGCGACAAATATACAGGTTATTTAGCTGAGCAGCTCAAGGCTCTGACGAGAAGAGTCAGAGGGCTTAAGATCCCGGGTACTAATTGCCCAGAAGTAGGGACTAAGTGCATAGACTTAGGGATGGAGTTATTCCCCTGGGCCTGAAAGATGGGTGTACCTTCATTGCTGCTGTATATGTTCTCTTCCCTGTGGGGACTGATACTGACCAAAGGTGATGTGAATATATGCCTATCCACTGTTCTGTATAATCCTGTTTGCTCTTATGTACACTCCATTGAGGATTGTATTGGTCAATAAATATGTTCATTGGTTAAGTTATAAGAACCACTGGCGCCCAATTATTGCACCCTGTATCTAATTACAGTTACACTACACCCTGCCTCCACACCGTTTACGAGGGCTTCCTCCCTAAGATTTAAGGTCTCACACAATACCAGGAATGGAGCTCATAGTTAGAGAATGGTGCACTCATTTTACTATAGCGCTACATACACATTAATGATGGTAGCACACCAATGGTGGTAGTGAAAAAAAGTGTAAATTAATAATACGACATACCCTTAAATCTATATGCCTCCACCTCCCCTGTGGATAGTACTGCAACCCCCAGTAGGATTGAACAATGCAGAGTCTTACAGGTGTGAACAAGGCAAGATCTTACATCTGTGAACACGGCAGTGTCTTACAGTCTGAATGTGAGGTGTGAACAATACCTTTTAAAGCTTACACAAGATCAGCAGGCAGACTTTCACCCAGGGATCACACAAGGTAGACCTGCGGGTCGCCAGCATGACAGCACTACTTTGGTTCATCAATATAATTTATTTATATAGTGACAGCAAGTACTGCAGTAAATTACATGGAATTTAATAGTGTAAAACTCCATTGTGTAAAAGGAAAACCTACTTAGGCAATTTTGATGCCAGAAATTAAGCAGGCTGGGGTTACAGAAAAAAACTTGTGCTGTGTAAGACATAACACTATCAAAATGTCATGTGTGTATCCAGGGTCGGACTGGGGGGCCCAGGACCCACCGGGGCTGCTCTCTCAGGGACCCCTGAGAACTGACCTGCTGCAAAACCCCCTCCGGACCCCCGGCCGTAACCACCTTTAGGATGCCCTTCCCCAGTGCATGCGAGCATGCGCATACCTGCATTTGCTGTGACCGGAGAGAGAGAGATTGGGGCAGCAAAGGCAGGGAACAGTTATGAGTCAGCCGGGCCCACGAGAGCCGAGGCCCAACGGTCCACTCTGACCCTGTGTGTATCCAGATATAAACATATATATATATTATAAATATTAAATGATATATCAAATAGTTTATTAAAATTAATTGTATTTAGTTCATGTTTTCATGGATTTTTGTTTTTCCTTTAATGTTCTATTTTTTTTATATTCAAATTTAAAAGACATAAAAGTAATATGTGAATTGTGTATCATTAACACAGTGGAGAAGTGTCCTGTATTAATGTTAATATTATCATATGCTATCTAAGTCGTTTTCTGGTGAATAGTATGATACTGAATTTATCTGATCATTGTTTTGTGGTTAAATTAAACAAGGCACGAAATCACATAAATCCTCTACCCAGTCAGCGAAGGCTTATTTATTTACTTAAATGTGTCAGTAATTTTTTCATTGTTTCATTTTACAAAGGAGTGTATGCCTCAGCGATTGCATGTGATTAATAGTTTATGATATTATGCAAATTGCTTGAGGAATGTATCATTGTCAAATACAGTTTAAGTAACGTTTCAAACTAAATATAGTTAATGGGGCTAGATGGCTAATATAATTAAAGCATTAAAAGCTATATCTTTTTGTAAGTCTTATTGTACTTCACAAAATAATAGCAAATATAAACATTGGGAGACATAGCTATCACTAGCTGTGGTTTTCATGTAATTTCTGCAAATTTCTTTTGTGCCATGGGAACAGTGCCCATAGAGAATAATAGGGTCTTGTGTAAGAGATATAAAAGTGGATGCATATGTATTCATATAAAAGTATAGGAGCTCTAAAGGGAAGTACAGATCCAGAATTTTATCATAGTAAAGCTCCACATTTATGAACTTGTTGCTTTCTACAAAAAGTAAGAAATATATACAAAGAGAAGGCTGTCTTTTTATCACTTAAAGGGCACCTGTGATCCAGACATAAAAAGATGCAAAATAAAAGTCCTTTTCAAATTAAAAAAGAAACTCAGATTCTTTTTGTTTAATTAAAACATCTATAACGTTGTAAAACATCCTCAGCTGTCTATCGTATGTTTCCTACCCCGCCTCAATGCCTCAGGATTAGGGGGTGTGGGGGGGGTTAAGCATTAATTTCACTTTTCATTTTGCATTTCCTAGATGCCACTTGTGTAGCCAGTGCATAGGAATGCACTTTCTAGTGCAGGGATCCCCAACCTTTTGAACCTGTGAGCAACATTCAGAAATAAAAGGGGTTCAGGAGCAACACTAGCATGAAAAATGTTGTTGGGGTGCAAAATAAGGGCTGTGATTGGCCATTTGGTAGGCCCTATATAGATTGACAACCTACATGGAGGGTCTGTTTGGCAGTACACCTGGTTTTATACAACCAAAACTTGCTTCCAAGACTGGAATTAAAAAATAAGCTCCTGCTTTGAGGCCACTGGGTACAACATCCAAGGAGTTGGAGAGCAACATGTTGCTCACGAGCTACTGGTTGGGGATCACTGTTATAGTGCATAAACATGGTTTTGATGATACAAAGCTTACCTTAATAACAGTGTCCACAAAAACGCCTATGTCAACTTACTTTGATTGTGAATTCCAAGACTGAAAACAACAAAGATTGAACTTATTTATATAGTGTAAAATGTATTTTGCTTAACAACACAATAGAACATGTCCCCTTTAAATATTGTGTTTAAGTCCTTAAAAGGGCAGTTAACCCTCCATGTTCAACACAGCTTATATTGCCTATTTTAGTTAGTGCTATTGCTTTGCAATGCCAGGTCAATCATTTTTTTTGCTGGTTTGGAAATGTCCTTTACTTACAATGTGTCATCATGTATATTTCATTTACGTTGTCAGCACACATTTAGATGTTGGTCATAAGATATACTTGGTCCATTGCCGAAAAGTAAAAAAATATAATGCAATAATACTTAGTGCAAAACCGGATACTCTCAAACAGGCAGTTCCTTAGAAATAGGTCAGTGTCAGGAAAACACATTTAAGAAATTGAGAACATTGCCAAGAGCACATAACTTTGCATTTGAGATTCTGCCAATTTAGAACTGCTTGTAGCTATTACTACTGCTAAACAAAAGACTGTCAATCATACACTATTGCAAAGTGATGGATAAAGGAGAAGAAGTGAAATCAAAACACTATGGGGCAAATTCACTAAGATGCGAAGTTGCGCCAGGCGCAACTTCGACGCACTTCGCCACACTTCGCCAGGCGTATTTTCGCCAGCACTCCGCAAATTCACTTAAATCCGAAGTTGCGCACAGGGTAGCGTAAATTTTAGAAGTTGCGCTGGCGTTAATTCGCCAAGCGAAGTTTCGCTAGCGATGGTTCATTTGCATACGGCGCGAAATTCAAATTTCAATGGAGGAACACGTATCACCGCTTCAAATGCCTAGAAAACCTTCAAATCAGCAAATAAAATTTTTATTTTGCCCTACACATGTGCCCACTGTCTAGGTAAGTTGCCATGAGTCAGGAAATGTAGGGGGGAAGGAGGGGAGCCCCAAAAATATTTTCAATCTTTTTCAGCCTATCACCCATCATGTAGAAAACACGCCAGCATTTTTTTGGGACTTAGAAAAAATTTTGACTTTTTTTGAAAAAATCCCTAGCTACTCTATTGCGCTTCGCCAGGTCTGAGGTGGTGAAGGAAGTCTAGCGTAAAAGGTAGCATTCAGTACACTGTGCAAGTTAGTGAATTTGCGTAGTTACGTCGCTAGCGAAAATTCGCCTGTCGTAAGGGTGCAAAGTAACACTAGCGAAATTACGCCGGCGTTCGTTATTGATTTTGCGCAGTAACGGAAAATGCCAAATGCTAGCGAATTAACGCTAGCATTCGGCGCTTAGTGAATTTGTGCCTATTAGTCCATAAACACTCACTTCAAAGCAAACTAGTTCAGTGTGGCGCCTATGTAGTATGATTGGCAAAACTGCCTTAAGTAAAACTTAACTTTTAATAAATTAGGCTAAAAAGAGAAGAGCGCCCACGAAAGACAAACCCACTGCTAATAGCCCATAAGGCCGCAGTGCAGGAACAATGTCCCTAAAAACATTCAATTAAAAACCAGCAAATGGTGGAAATGGTGGTATCTTAATCAGCCAAAGAAAATACTTCGACGGTAGTAGTATAAACCATTGGTTACAGTGCAAACACTACCCGCTCCCACCCTTCCATTTGTGCCCCAAGTTAGTCAGCAAGAACCTGCCTGTCTACGTAGGGACAAAGTGGGAGCTAGGCTGCCACCGTCCACCTATGCCGCCCAACGCCCATTCATGCCTCGTGTTCGCGCGAGATTACGCTGTACGCAATTTCCGGGTATTGCGCATGACATCATCAAAAAGGGTCATAGAGACGTTAGTGCGTCTTTTCGCTGGCGTATTTTCGCACAGATATATTGCGCCTGGGCGCCTGACAAGTATGCTGGCGTATTTTCGCACAATCATATGGCGCCTGCGCGCCTGACAAATATGTGGGCGTTTTTCAATAGGAGGTACATATTTAACCCCCTATAAAGCCAAAAAAAAGGGGTACCTAGGTGCAAAGTTAGTTAAAGGAAAAATAACAACAAAAATCAAAAGAATTACAAAAATAAAAAATAGTCACTCAATTGCGGGAAAAAAGGGAAAACTGCCAGGCGAATATTACTTGAAATACTTAAAGAAAGGGTTTAAAGGTGAAACCCTCATTGAGACCCGCAGGGGACCGACTGTTGAGCCAGTAGATCCACTTGGCTTCACATTGTAATAATTTGGTGTCAATATCACCCACACTCGTAGTGGGTTGAAAATGTTCAACAGCAAAAAACTTTATAGTGTTGACATTTCCACCATGAAGTTCATTGACGTGAATGGCTACAGACGTATTACGTTTGTTTCTAACGTCCCCCACATGTTCTAAGATACGTCTCCTAAATTGTCGTTGAGTTTTACCCACATAGAGTTTATTACAAATACACCTCATAATATATACTACTCCAGGGGTCTTACAATTCATGAAGTGCCTTAGTTTGAATTCCTCTATGTCAGAGCGGCCTCTAATACTGGTAGTTTTTTCAATAAATGGACAGGCTAGACAGTTGCCACATTTGTAGCAACCCTTGGTCAGTATTAACTTGACTATATTCCCCCCTTTGTCACTAGGTTTAATGACTGTCAGTATTGTTTTCCAAGTCTCTTAATCCTTGTCTCTCTTTGTAAGTTAAGTTGCTACCCTTGTGAGCCTTCATATCTCTACTATTGTCATGTAAGATTTTAAGGTCACGTGTACTCCCCTCAATAAAAGTCTCTACTTTAGTGCAGGTAGAGTTGTGGGGAGTGAAGGTACTTTTTGGTCTAAGATTAGTAAAGGGCCCTTTCATTTCGCTCCTACCCCTTATATTGTCCTCCAAAAGTTCACACATATCGTGTAAAGCAACAGAAACGGTACAAACAAAAATCTAACAACTCTATTAGGATCATTGGTGACTATAGCACCAAACACAATCAGATCTCCAATATTCTCAACAAACATTGGCACATTCTGGAACAGGATAAGGTCCTTAAGGAAGTAATAGGTGCACGTCCTGTAGTTACATTCAGGAGAAGCAAAAATCTTAGGGACCGCCTCACACATAGTCATTTTACTACTACCACCAAACCCACATGGCTCTCTGAGCTGACCAAGGGTTGCTACAAAGGTGGCAACTGTCTAGCCTGTCCATTTATTGAAAAAACTACCAGTATTAGAGGCCGCTCTGACATAGAGGAATTCAAGCGAAGGCACTTCATGAATTATAAGACTCCTGGAGTAGTATATATTATGAGGTGTATTTGTATTAAACTCTATGTTGGTAAAACTCGAAGACAATTTAGGAGACGTATCTTAGAACATGTGGGGAAAGTTAGAAACAAACGTAATACGTCTGTAGCCATTCACGTCAATGAACTTCATGGTGGAAATGTCAACACTATGAAGTTTTTTGCTGTTGAACATTTTCAACCCACTACGAGAGTGGGTGATATTGACACCAAATTATTACAATGTGAAGCCAAGTGGATCTACTGGCTCAACAGCCGGTCCCCTGCGGGTCTCAATTAGGGTTTCACCTTTAAACCCTTTCTTTAAGTATTTCAAGCAATATTCGCCTGGCAGTTTTCCCTTTTTTCCTGCAATTGAGTGACTATTTTTTTATTTTTCTAATTCTTTTGATTTTTATTTTTCCTTTAACTAACTTTGCACCTAGGTACCCCCTTTTTTTTTTTTGGCTTTATAGTGGGTTAAATATGTACCTCCTATTAAAAAACGCCCACATATTTGTCAGGCGCGCAGGCGCCATATGATTGTGCGAAAATATGCCAGCATACTTGTCAGGCACGCAGGCGCAATATATCTGTGCTAAAATACGCCAGCGAAAAGACGCACTAACGTCTCTATGACCCTTTTTGATGATGTCATGTGCAATACCCAGAAATCGCGTCCAGCGTAATCTCACGCTAATACGCGGCGCGAACACGCAGCGCGAATGCCTATTTAAACTTTGAAAAGATGAGCGCCCACCACTTATGCCCCTGAGGAAGCTGATGTAGTCAGCGAAGCACTGTAACCAATGGTTTATACTACTACCGTCGAAGTATTTTCTTTGGCTGAATAAGATACCACCGTTTCCACCATTTGCTGGTTTTTAATTGAATGTTTTTTAGGGACATTGTTCCTGCACTGCGGCCTTATGGGCTATTAGCAGTGGGTTTGTCTTTTGTGGGCGCTCTTCTCTTTTTAGCCTAATTTATTAAAAGTTTTACTTAAGGCAGTTTTGCCAATCATACTACATAGGCGCCACACTGAACTAGTTTGCTTTGAAGTGAGTGTTTATGGACTAATAGTGTTTTGATTTCACTTCTTCTTTTTCTTCTTCTGTGATTAGTAGTTTAATCTACACAAACTTGCAGTGTGGTTGCCTTTGTTACACTGTGTCTACCGCTCCTCATTTCATTTCCGTTGGATAAAGGAGGTAACACTTTTTGAAACTCAAATTGCTGACAGAGCAGTAATAATATTCTTCCCCCAGTACTGAGATATATATTATAAATACTTGAGACTTCATAAGTTGTGTCATGGTTAACATCAATTTATATCTTCCACAAAAACAAAATAAGGGAATTGAAATACAAGTTTTTTGTACATATCAATGTTCTTTATTATATTAAACGGTCCCATGTGCAAATAAATGTAAATGTCATTCTGATGTCCTATATTGAGAGCAGTATAAATTTAACTTCTGAGTTAAACATTACTGAAAAACTATTAAATCACCCAAAAGGGTATAACAACAAATAGATCATAGGTGTCCTCCTCAATCCAACATACATACATACATACATACATACATACATAGCACTATTACTTTTGTCTGTATTCATGACATTATGTCCTTGAATGAACCCTATGTTTACAAGTGACAGTTTCTTTTTTTCTAATTCTATGTGCAAGACCAATATATGCAATTCATCTCAGTGTAAGGATATAAGCAGTGCAGAACTACCGCATATACTCGAGTATAAGCCGACCCGAGTATAAGCCGAGGTACCTAATTTTACCTACAAAAACTGGGAAAACTTATTGACTCTAGTATAAGCCTAGACACAACTACAGCCCTGTCTCCCAGCAGCGCACATTCTGCCAAAGCGACCCCCCCAGCGATCAACCGGACTTCTTTGCAAAGCTGATGGTGACAGAGAATTGCCAAATGGATTACTGTGTGCATTGTCCCACTGTCCCACTACCATGTGCAGAGGGTGCTGTTTGATATTGCCATCACTGTTAATCTTTCGTATAACCAACAGAGGGCACTGTGTGATATTGCAGTCACTGTTATTCTTTCATATAACCAACAGAGGGCGCTGTGTGATATTGCAGTCACTGTTATTCTTTCATATAACCAACAGAGGGCGCTGTGTGATATTGCAGTCACTGTTAATCTTTCATATAACCAACAGAGGGCACTGTGTGATATTGCAGTCACTGTTATTCTTCCATATAACCGACAGAGGGCACTGTGTGATATTGCAGTCACTGTTATTCTTCCATATAACCAACAGATGGCGCTGTGTGATATTGCAGTCACTGTTATTCTTTCATATAACCAACAGAGGGTGCTGTGTGATATTGCAGTCCCTGTTATTCTTTAATATAACCAACAGAGGGCGCTGTGTGATATTGCAGTCACTGTTAATCTTTCATATAACCAACAGAGGGCTTACTGTTATTCTTTCATACAACCAACAGATGGCGCTGTGTGATATTGCAGTCACTGTTATTCTTTCATATAACCAACAGATGGCGCTGTGTGATATTGCAGTCACTGTTATTCTTTCATATAACCAACAGAGGGTGCACTGTTATTCTTTCATATAACCAACAGAGGGCATTGTGGGATATTGCAGTCTCTCCCCAAGTGAACTGTTGGTATAGGAATGATTAAAAGTGACTGCAATCGCAGTTACTCCGTTCGGGTACCGCTGACCCGAGTATAAGCTGAGGTAGACTTTTCAGCACATTTTGGATGCTGAAAAACTTGGCTTATATTGGAAAGACAATATTACTGGGCTTAACTTTGTATAAATAAAGGATTGCTTGGTGTTACACTATTAACCTTTCATTAAAGTGATACTGAAACTAAAATAAAGTACATAAAGCAGTCAGCAAATTGCTTGCTTTAATTATACAAGTTTCACTGGGTGTAATGGTTTGATCAAGGAAAATATTTTGATTGCATTAATTTAAATCCCTCTTAAAAACCATAATGTTGGATAATGTCATCTTCTCGTCATCCACTAGAGATGTATGTGATTATTTTGATTATTTTCTAGAAATATATGAATGAGGCTCAAATCACTGTTGTATGTGAGCATCCTAAACAATATTTTGTTTCTTTTAGCTGTGTGCAAAAATCTATCATGCATATGTTTAAAAATGTACTGAACTGTAAATGGGTAGGTTTGTGAGTTTGAAAATAATCCAACTGCCTCTGGCACCAAATGGTTCCCTATGGGCCAGATCTGAAATATTTACCCTCACGCAGAAAAACCATGACAGCTTTAACTGAACCATTAATTATTGCAATTATTTTAATATAAGGTATTAAATAATAGACCATGCAATATGTTCTTTAATACACTGGCGGTGGTGGGCCTAGCTGGACAAACACCCTGGGCAACCTGGCCAGCCACCACACCCATTCCCCACACACCCTGCATGTTTACTGGAACAAGTTAGCGCATGTGCACACAGAAACAAACGTGCATATGTAACACTAATCTGGGTTATCTAGACCACAGCTAGTTAATTGTCCAGCTAGTGATATGAGCATGGGTTACATTACAACTCACACATCAGGATCAGGGCCTTCGCTAAGTGGAAGTTTCCCATAAGGGTATAGTGGATCTACAACACTCAGGCTACTGTATAGCAAAAATAGGAAAAAGATTGGATGCCAGGAGGTTCTTAAGATAAACAAAAAGGATGATTTATTTGTACAAGATATATGGACCACATGTTTACTCACGTATGAAGAGGCATTAGCAGATGTATAATACAAGTGGATAGAGATGAATGATACAGCGAATGTAACTCCCATGAGGCATAGTAGTCAAGCTATACATCAATTTCTTCAGGCAGATATTAATACCAAATTGAAACAGGTGCTACCAGCTTAATTATTTAATAAGCATCTTAGCCTCTTATACTTTTTAGTATTTTCATATTTAGACACGCTCACCAAGTAATAGATGTGGTTCAGGTGCCACTGCCCCGAAACCCGTCGCTAACTTAAATACAGTCGTTAAAATCAGATACACTCACCGCTCTCCATTGTTGGTCCGGGTGCTGCGCCCTGAACCCATAGCTTGAGGAGAACACTTTACTTAGTGTCTTGTCCCTTATTAAATCTGTTCAGGTACCTTACACTGGCTTTGCAGGAAACTCTGAAGCATGTGGGTAAGACAGTGAACCAGAGCACAGGCACACACAGGAACTGGTGTTGTTGTATAGAATAAATTTTACTAAGAGTTAACACAGCAAAATAGTGTCTTATTCTTTTACACACACTCAGCACAGGAACAGGAAGACGAGAACATGTGACTGTCCCTAGCTTAAGGTGACAGCGCAATATATTAGACTTAGCAAATCCACCTTGGGCACGCACTCCAGTAACTCATCACAGTGTAAGATCAAACAAGAAATCTTTATTCCACAACAGGTAACACCTTAAGCGTTTTGTGTGTTTCCACACGTAGTCAGGCAGATATACCTCCAAGTGGTCCGGATCCCACCCAGTGGAGTGGTTAGGGAGAAGAAATCTAGCATAACACCCTATCCACTCCCTTCATAAAAGGGATACAAGGAAGCCTTTTGGGAAGCTATTTCCTGCTACTGATCCTGGATGGAGCACACAACTGCTTCTGCAATATAATCTCTCTATCTCACTATGAACAAACTATCCTTCTCTAACTAATCCTCATTCATGGGGTTCCCTGGTCCTCAACTTGGATCTCTAAAGGTGCTGTCCCTTTAGGGCGGTGGCTTTACTGGGCCTTGTTGTACCCAGGCTCAATGGGCACCTCTAGATGGTTAGGACACCAGCAGCCAAAGGGGAAGATCCACCCCTTTCCACACACTATATTGAAGTGTGGCAGGAAGTGGTCATTACACCCTTTGACCAATAACACTGATGTAAATACTTAGATGGATAAGCTTTTGCCTAGTAACTAAGGATAAGGAAAAGGGTAGGACTTAAAGCCATAGGAACATAGAAAACCTATGGGTCCTACCCATACACAGTGACGATGTTGCTAGGGAGTGCATAGCTGAAATCTATGTATCAGGGGACAAGGACCAGTGCTAAGTTGGCGGTGAGAGGACAAGGGTATGGACTAGGGGTAAGCAGACAGAGGTGGTACTTGCCTAGTGGACCCCCAGCATTGTGCCCTAGGCTTGTGTCTCTTCTATCTAGCCATAGTTCTGGCCCTGCACACTAGAGAACATTTACATTTTAACTATCCCTTATGTATAGTAGATCCCATGCCCATGCCATGTTTTTCTGACCTTTTTTAGGAAAACTCGATAGCTTTGCCTCTAAAGGCAGAATGTAAGGAAAAAAAATTGATCTCACTGGGTCAGCACATTGTCCATCTTTTTTGTATCCATGCTGTATGAGCTATTTGTTGATTCCTCAGCTAAATTCATACAGATTTGTGAAAGATCCCTTATCCATTATTCCCAAGTACCAAGCATCCTGGATGACAGGTATCATACCTGTGTAAAAATTTCTCCATACATTTTCAGTTTCACTAAGAAAAATGTGTTGTCTTTATTGAACAGGGAAAAAAATCTAAATAAATTGCGATTCACTCCAAAGCATTTGGCCAAATTTTGTGGTTTTGCTAATTATTGAGTGAAACAAATGGGTTAGTTGTGCTCATCATTAATCAGGATAGCTTGGTTGTGATATATTAGTAGTAGATGGTAGCTATTTTAACCTCGAGAAACCTTACAATAAACCTGAATGCAGAAATAAATGATGTCATACTGTATGGCAGTTAACACCACATGTATGGTTTACAAAAATAACACCTTGACTATTGCTTATCGTTTCCTGTTTTCCTTCATCGCTTAGCTCTTGTCATTCTACTGTATGTGGAATGTGTTAAAAAACAGAAATCTGTTCCAAGTACGTGCCTGTTTTTTCCTATTATCTCTTTCATCTTGCTGTCAGCAGACTTTCTTTAATCAGAAAATAAAAACAAATCGGAACAGTAGTATAAATCCAGCTTAAGAGAAACTATGTCAACAGCAATAACACTGAATAAAGGTCAGAAGGTGGATAGACACCCTCAAATGTCATCATTTATATCTGTGAGGATGAGCTACGTGAAGCGGCTTACATAAATAAAGACATTTGTCCTTCAAAGAAGCAGGCATGTTCTAAACTACAATAAAAGCAGAATCATAATTAGAAGAATAGTTAAAAACAGGCATAGGTCAGTTCAGGCAGCAGGATGGCAATGCCCTTTAATCTTTTGAATTTCGTGCCACTGTGCGATGATGTCATACAGTGATTAGGGATTTACCCAAAGTGTCGCAGAAACCGGAAGAGCCGCCAGCACATGGATCAAACAGACGTCCCCGCAGGCAAGACGGCGGGCGTCGCTAGCAGGGGTTTCAGTTTGCACCCACGGCGGCAAAAAGCTTGTTCTGCTTTTGAAGCACAAAAGAACTAAAGGGTCCAGTTACTTGATCATCTAGTCATTAACTGACGCATTTAATGGAGTGCTGTGTTGACAGGCCAAGGACTGGGAACAAGGAGGGAGAAACTTTAGAACGTTTTCCTTTACAACTAATGATGAACAAACTTTTTGTGTAGTATAGTATTGTGGCAAAAATTGTGGTTTTGGCCAGTGGCAAATCTTTTTTTGCACTAGTCTTTTGCCATGTGGTCTGTTGCACCAGAAAAAAATACAGATGTGATTAGTAGTCATTCCTTGCCTTCCACATAAATCAATATGATTGGAGCCTGATCTGGAGAATTTCTGGCCTCAGCAACTAGGATAAATTATATCTAGATGATATGATATTGGAGAATTTTCTGCCAAGAAATTGTCAACATGGGAGCCCTTTGTCTATGAAGAACAGTTATGGCATAGTGGTAAAGATATTCTCAATAATCTAAGACCTTATGCTATTGCAGTAAATAAAATAAAATTTCAACTTCCCATTGATTCCAATGCATTTTGATTAAAATGTTTCACAAAATGTTAGTGGAAGAAAAACTACAACAAAAAGTGTAAGATATAAAAAAAAGTATCACAGTAAAATACTTTCTTAATTACCTAGGGAATCAATGGGTTAATGGAAATATATTTTGATCAGAAATTTTCACATATCAAACTGCTTGAATTAGATTAACAGATTTGAGGCAAACAGGACAAGGAGAGGCAAAGAAAGTAGAGAGGATTTACATTTTAAACAGTATGAAGAAAGTTAAATAATGAACCAAACTCACTCAGATGTAGGTTAGTACATTTCCCTTGTTAGATTTAAAATTCAACAATTATGCTCTATTGAACTGATCCTAGAAAATGCATTTAAATTGCACCTAACAGCAATCTTGCGCAAATCACCATGCTTTTTTAAAATACATAATGCAGTGATATTTCCCAGAAGTCGAGCATCATTTCAGGATTTATTTGCCGCTAATTTTGCATCTGGTGCATATTGTGGAAATTTGGGCACAGAGATTGTTCAGTGTCTATAGGGTTATTTCACATTAAAGTGGATTTAGTCCCCCCCAAAAAGTATTGGTTGTAAATTTATTCAGAGCAGTCTTCTAACCACTTTTGCAGTATATATTAATTTTCTATTTTAAAGGAAATGTAAACCCCTCCACAAAAATGTAATCAGAGAACAGCCTCTTTGAAATCTTTAGATATCTGCCACTCTAGTTTTTAAAAGGTTAACAGTAAGGTGGCAGCATCCCCTTAATCACTTAGAAATACTGTACTTCTACTCCTCTAACCCCCTCAGCCCCCTCCCCACATTACAGTGCTCAACACCAGCAGAACTTTTTATCAAAGTATGTTGTGCCTGTGTAAATCTGCATTCAACATTGCCTGAACTTTACAGCATACATGTCCTGTTTGCAGATGTCAATGTTACTGATGATGTGTCAGATGGAAAATGGCCGCCTGGTGAAAGCTGCTGTTTGTTTTAGGAACGTGTGATGGCACTGGCAAATGGAGGGGATATATGCATTACAAATGATGTGGCTTGGGTAGGGATGATATGCCCAACGTATATACACGATAAGACAATGTAGGCTTTACATGTCCTTTAAGTGGTTTCTGAGATATTAGCATTGTTTGATATAGTTTTATACTGCTAGGCAGGCTCAACAACTTTTTGAAGGCTCACAGTGTCACTAACTTTACATATCTATATACACTGTCTATGTACTTCCTTGATTCAAGATTATTCTGGATCTTGGCACATTAAAATACAAATATCTCAGAAACTACTGAAAATAGAAAAAGTAAATTGCAAAAGTGCTTAGAGAAGCACCCTGAGTAAGTTTACATCAATTCATTTTGGGGGGGTTTAGATTCCCCTTAGCATCTTATTCACTGGTCATAAGTCAATAACAGTCATGAATGTAACTATCAAAGGAACCCTGATGTAAAGTCCCAAGACCCAAATGTTCCTGGTCACGGCTCACGCTTCCGCCTTTAACCGAGCCTTTCGTTTACGGAGGAGCCCTCCCGTTTTTACACAAGACATTGAAATGTGAGACATTCTACTAGCATGAGTGCAAAAGCAATAATAACTAATAATAAATAAATCTGGGCCAAAAGCCTTGATCGCTGGAAAGGGTTTCAATGCATTTGAAACTTCCACTTACGTCTTTAAGTAGTCTGCTCCTCAGTGGGCAAAAGTGAACATTACACAATTTGTATTGTTACCAAGAGTTTCTGAATTGTGTTTTACATGATTATGGGTACACTAATACTAATTCATTAAATGTTGGATTTTAGTGGTTTTAGAGATTTTGAAATCAAGACTAAACTCATAAACTGTAAAACCATGATTGTCACTGGATTTACTAAAAGATGAATTTAAACAATATACAAAAATGCACTGAACAATGTGCTAAAAATATGAATGCTGCGAAAACCTCTAAAAATTCAGTTTTTTTGGACAATATGAAAAAATCTGAAAATCTGTAAAAGTACGAATTGATTGATTTTGATTTAGGAAGTTTGCACTGTATCTGGCAAACAGATACGCCATTAGCTACAACAGTTCCATTTTAAAATTGTTAGTAATAATTAGTGCAACACTAAATTTTTTTGTGGACACTAATGCTGTGTTACATATTTGTTGGTATTTGTGAAGAAGATTTGCAAAATGTTTTTGTTATCAACCAGAATGATGTTTGAGGGCATTTTTTCCCCTCATTGAGTAAATAAGTATACCTAAATAAGGGATTTAGTGCCCTCAGTCATACACTTGTTGACAGTGGTCTAAGCATCCCTGCAGAGAATGAGGTAGTATATATACAGTATAGTATATGCAGTAGTATATTCCTTGCTGGAAGGGGCTCATAAAGAAGAACGTGTTTTGTTCAGATGAACAGTTTTTCAAATGTGTATAAATGCAAAACAAAAGTGGAAGCATAATTTTGCATCATGATGGGATATTTCATGTGTCACCTTTGCTGGTCAGTGGAATTCTGCTGCTATAAAGAAAGATTAGGAATTGTTCAGTAAAAAAAAAGTCACTCCAGCCTTTATACATTACATTTTTGGCTAATTAACTATATTAGAAACATTTTTTATTTTGTATAGCCTATCTATTTACCCTCTTTTTATTTTCACACTGAACTGTTCCTTTAAAGGAGAAGGAAAGCCCCAGGGCGCAAAACCCCTCCCCCCTCCCCTGTGTTGCCCCCCCTCCCTCCTCCCCCCTGGCCTACCTGTCCCCCTGGGCAAATGCCCCTAACTTGTTACTCACCCCTCTGCGCAGGTCCTGTCCACGGAGTTCACAGTCGCCATCTTCTCCCACGCGCGTCTTCTTCTTGCTCTGACCGGCGTTTTCTGGCGCATGCGCAGTAGGAACAGTTACCGGTACGGCTCTACTGCGCATGCGCCGAATGTCACGAAGTGAAATCGGAAAACTTCGTGACATTCGGCGAATTCTAACGATTCAAAGGATTTTAATCCAACGATCGAACGAAAATCCTTTGATCAAAAAATCACAGGCAAGCCTATGGGGACCTTCCCCATAGGCTAACATTGACTTCGGTAGCTTTTAGCTGCCGAAGTAGGGGGTCCAAGTTTTTTTTAAAGGGACAGTACTTCGACTATCGAATGGTCGAATAGTCGAACGATTTTTACTTCTAATCGTTCGAATCGTTCGAATTCGATCAAAATCGATCGATTTTAACCAATTCGATGGTCGAAGTACCCAAAAAATACTTCGAAATTCGAATTTTTTTTAATTCGAATCCTTCACCCGAAATTCGTGAATCGGCCCCTTAGTGTGTGCCCTTCATTTGTATAAAAAGTCTCAGTGTGGACTCCCTCAGTGAAAGAACCCATTTGACAAAGTAAGGGATTTTTTAAAACCTGCAGTTTTTTTCAAAAAAACTATATATGTAGTTTGATTAAATGTGTTTGGGTTGTACTGGTCAGATTGTTAATATGTGTTTGATTTTGGCTGTTAAGGTTTGACCCAGAAGTTAAACAGAGCATGACCCCTGACCCCTGGAGTTCCCAGGTTAGCCACTAGGTGGCACTTGTTATAATATATAAGTTAAGCCGGGCTATTTATCTGAGCAGAGGAGGCTCCACAGAGAAAAAAATTGTATACAAAATATATATATATGTAGATATGACTTCAAAAAGAGACTTTGATAATAATTTGTAATAATTTGTTCTGAATGTACAGTTTACCTTTAAAATGTTCCAAAATCTGCTATAATAGACCATATTAATACTGATTATACAGTATCCATATAAGCAAAACGTATTCAGTTTATCCAAATATTAGTCCTTTTACTGCTGAAATAAAGATGTCTCTACAACATAGAATAATATCAAAATTACAACAATTTGAATTAAAATGTTGTTAGTATTACAACTTTCAATTCCACTGGCTGTACTTTTCAACACAATAAAACATATAACTTCCAGTTGGCATACAATGTGGTAGTCCATCTGTTCAACATTGTGTACCACAGTTTTTATGAAGAGCCAGTTCTGCTTTGGCCGGAAATAGATGAATGGGAAAAGTAACAATTTACATTTTTGGCAGAAGCAATAAATGGTTGCGTTCCCACTGATATCAAACAACTGTTCCTTTCTGCTAGTTTCCATGTCTTCAAATTAAGCCAAGCCTAATATAATTGCAGGTACCTAGAGAAATATAAATCTTACCAATCTTTACAAAACATGCTCAGCTGTGCTGTAAAATAGAAATATACACTTTTTAGCCAGATATTTCACATAGAAGCTATGTAAATATAAAAATGATTAAGCTAAAATACTTATTTGGAGGTGAGCAAGATTGCAGTGGATGTAATCTACTTGGACTTTGCTAAAGCTTTTGATACAGTGCATACAGAAGCAGTGCCGGATTTCAATGAGGGGCGCCCCTAGGCCATGCGGTCCGACCAGGCGGCCGCGCGGTCCTAGCGCCCACCTCACCTCCCCTTCCCAGCGCGCCGGCGAAAAAACGCCGGCGCAGCTGCTGTAATTGAATGGGACACGCGTCCCCATAATGCGGCTGGGCAGCATGCCGCCCCTACTTTTTTGCCGCCCTAGGCCCGGGCCTATGCGGCCTTGCCGCAAATCCGGGCCTGTACAGAAGGTTACTGGTTAAGGAATATTGGCCTGGGATATAGTAATTGTACGTGGATAGAGAACTGGCTAAATTATAGATTTCAGAGGGTTGTGGTAAATGAAACATTTTCTAAATGGACCAATGTTGTCAGCAGAGTACTGCAGGCCTCTGTACTAGGTCCTTTTGCTGTTCATTTGAAATTGTGCAGAACTATAGGTTAAATGCAGAGGAACCTGACTAAATTGGAAAACTGGGCTACAAACAGGAAAATGAGGTTCAAAGTTAATAAATGCAAGACTATGCACTTTGGCAGTAATAATATAAATGCACATTATAAACTAAATGGCAGTGTGTTGGGAGTTTCCTTAACTGAGAAGGACCTAGGGGTTTTTGTAGATAACAAGTTGTCTAATTCCAAGCAGTGTCATTCGGTGGCCACTAAAACAAATAAAGTTGTCTTGCATAAAAAAGGGCATTAACTCAACCTAATTCTGCCTTTTTACACGTCCCTTGTAAGGCCTCACCTTGAGTATGCAGTGCAGTTCTGGGCTCCAGTTCTTAAAGTGATACTGACACTAAGAAATTATTCTTCAAAATATTATTGTACATCAAAAGTTACCTATAGCTCATGTTGATCATTTTTCACTGATAGGGCTGCTTTTGTAAGAAATTGTTACTTTAAGATTCTAAACTTGACTGTTTTGCCAACCTGACTGTCCCTTCTCAACATGTCAGTTAGAGTTTCTAATGCTAACGGACTGCTGAAGCTCAAATATGGCAGCCCCCTCATAGAGGAACATGGGGGATCAGATGGGTAATGTAAAATCATCTGTAAATACTTTTTATGGCAAAATTATAAATAGCATGCAAAGACAATATTATGATAGATGTAAAAAAAGGTTTAATTTCTGGTGTCAGTGTCTCTTTTGGTGTCCATATCTCTTTAAGAAGGATATAAATGAGTTGGAGAAAGTGCAGAGACGTGTAACTAAACTGGTTAGTGGGATGGAAGACTTAAATTGTGAGGGTAGACTGTCAAGGTTGAGGTTGTTCTCTCTGGAAAAAAAGATGTTTGTGAGGGGACATGTACTCTTTATAACTACATTAGAGGGCATTATAGACAGATAGCAGATCCATTTCCCTTAAAATGGATCACCACACCAGAGGCCACCCTTTTAGAGGAAAAGAAGCATTTGAAGCAATGCAGATGGTTCTTCACAGTGAGGACAGTGAGGTTGTGGAATGCACTGCCGGGTGATGTTTTTATGGCTGATTCCGTTAATGCCTTTAAGAGGGGCTTGGATGATTTCAAGGCTATTGTGATACTAGAATCTATAATTACTATAGATATGGGTATATATAGTTTATGTGAGTGTATGGAGGAGTCAATGTGATGGTCTTTTTCAAGCCAAATTTACTATGTAACTATGTATATGTTTGGATTTATGTTGGATTACCTTTAAAAGTATCATACAAGGAAAGGTCCAAAGTGGAGCTCTGTACTTTAAAGGTATCATCCTGTCCGATTGGCAGTACTCAAAAAGGAACTTCTAGAACAGAAGAAATCTCTGTAATTGCTGCCTTTTACGGGGTAATTGCAAAACTTACACTGCTGTAGTGATGAGTTACTAAGGTGTGTAATGCCCAAAATATAAAGCGACAATCTTACCCCATTATTAAACTAGTCTTAAAGTACAAGGAAACCCTGATCATAAATGCTGACTACTAAATAAAAAGTAATGCTTAACCTCTTACCAAGAATATCGAGTAAATCAAAGTAGCCACATTTAAACAATTTGAGCACTTCCACCTAAGCCTTAGCTCCTGGACTTAGTGCACGCACAGAAGGGCCTATGCGATGTCAGTGAAATGGCATAACCTTTTCAAAGTTGGTAGAGTTTTTAATGACGTATGTATCATGTGACAACCTTTACCTGATGTGGGCTGATTCTCCTGAGCTCCAAAAAGAAGGGCAGAGGCTTTTGGCAAGTTACATAATGCACCACACAGTGTCCAAAGTGCAAAAAAGCCAATTGTACTTTGCACACTGTATGATGTATTGTTAAAAAAAGAAACCCAAATAATATATACATGCTGTACCTGTAGCTACTGTCTACCAGCCCATGTATGCTGCCTGTCACACTCCTTACCACTTAGGGTCATATTTATCAAGGGTCGAATTTCGAATTGTAAAAACTTCAAAATTCGAATTCAAAAACACCAACCTAAATCAAGTCAATGTTTTTTTTTTTGGGTTGAATAGGTCCATTTTCGATTGAATAGGTCCATATTCGGCCAAATTTGAATCATTCGAATCGAAGGAATAGTACATTCGATTGAATTTGATTCAAAGTTTTTTCCCAAAAAAAACTTAAATTCCACCAATTGATTCCAAACAGGTTCTAGGAGGTCCCCCATAGGCTAAAACAGCAATTCGGCAGGTTTTAGATGGCGAATAGTCTGTCAAATTTTTAAAGAGACAGTACATGATAAATTTAGATTTTTGATTTTTTTTGCACTTTTGAATAGAATTTGGACTATTCCCTAGTCAAAGTACACAAAAATAGCTTGAAATTCGATTTTTTCCGATTCAAAAATTCACCTCAACCTTTGATAAATCTGTCCCTTAATCTCTAGTCATGTTTGACATCAATCAGATGAAAAGATGTCTAATAAAAAAGTGCCCTGTTCTTCTGTGTGCCTTGATGTATTGAAACTGAAATGAATATCCCAGGTATGAGCTCAATTATCTGGAAACCTATAATCTATAGAAAGCTCTGAAATATGGTATTAGCATTTTCCATTACTATTTAAACAAGCTATTCCTCACGGTATACAGAATTTCTTTTTCCATATAATAATTAGTCAGTACTTTGTACTTGATGATAACTTACTTACTTTTATAGATCCATACTGATAGTTAAACGATATACATGTTTTTAGTAGCTGTGAGGTACAGTGTTCCACATTACAGAAAAACCCAAGTCTCGAGCATTCCAGATAATAGATGTCATACCTGTACAAATGCCTGTGGCAGAAAGTTTCATTTATGTTTACATTCAGTGTGCAGTTTACATTCAGTGTGCAGAAACATAGGCAAACAAGTAGCTTGCATATTTATCTGGCCTCCTTCCAACTGATGGAATTCCATCACACTGCATTCTGAACCAAGCTGGAGTGGGAAAGAAGCAAGACATTCACTTAAATATACAGTAAAATACTTCATTTGTTGAAATATTCAAATATCATCGACCAGATAGGTCAATTCAAGCTTAATCATTCCTCTGCAATGCACAGTGGTATATTTTACAGTAAACACAAAGGCACATAAAAGTCATTACATGTTTGTTCATTACAGGTAATTACAGTACATTGCATTAATCAGACGTTTAGAAATAGAGAGCCCGAATCAAGTCAAGTATGTGGATTTCAATAAATGATGTGCTTAAAACTAAATCATGGGCTTCAGGTTGACTAGAAATATTACTTTTTCTGATCTTTACTAACACCAAAACTAATGTTATTTGCATATTTAATAGAACACTGCTTTAATATATTGATTATTGTGCAGTTATAGCTCATTTACTTTCTACTCTGTGGCAAATTAGCAAACCCTAAAATCATATATTTAAAAGATTACTTTTATCACAGTTGATGTGCACGGTATTGACAAATAGTAGTGGAGAATTTATTTTTTTCATTGTTACTATACTTCTATGTCTGTCTTCTATGTCTATGTTTTGTCACAGCTACTTTATACACATTGGGCCAAGCCATTCAATTCAAGATCTCACCATACTTCTACTGATATATCATGAAGTAAACCATGAAATAATTGCAGTAGTGTTGCACATTGTTTGCAAGAATGCAGACCCTTCTCTTGCATATTTAAGAGCATTGCCTGAAGGATGGTGGCATTCTGTGGAAAAGGGATATTCTATCATCAAGCTTAAAAAAAGAGCAAAATTTTGGTCCTTTAGTGAGTAAGGCATTGTATCCTTTGCATTCACTATTTTGTGTTTTATTGCTCAAATAAATTGTGGGAAATTCACTAAAGGGTGAATTTTTGGCTTCAAAGGCTTTGCTACACTCCGCACAACTTTGTTACCACTACACTAATTGACTAAAATTCAAAGTTGCGTCTCAGAGCGCTAATGAAGCTTTGCTAGCGTTAAATCGTCAGTGCGAGCATTTCATAGCAAACTTTTGCTAACGTTCACTTCTGCCTAGTGAAATGTCATTATGTACACTTGTGCTTAGGTCAATTTGAATAGGGCAGGTTCATATAGGTCTTATATATGACTTTATTATTGATGTTGGTGCAAATGCTTAAAGTGACCACTTATTGTTAAAAATGTTCAAGGAAGCAAAATAAAGGCAAAATGGATCCTCTAATGCCCTAGACATGAGTCCACCCTAAAACAAATGTGGCATGCCCCTCAAATGGGTTAAAAAAATAAAAATTTTAATAGCTACTACTTTTAGGGGCAGAAAGGGTGAAATTGAAAATTTAAATTTTTGAATTAGATTTTCAAGTTTATTTTAGTGATTGTGACTAGGGAATAGTCCAAATTTGATTTGAGTTTAAAAAAAATTAGAATTTCTAAATGTATCATGTACTGTCTCTTTTAGAACTCCACTATTCGCTATCTAAAACATGCCAAATTGGTGTTTTAGCCTATGGGGGAACTCCTACGACCAATTTGGAGTCATTTGGTGGACTTTTTTTTTTTGATTCAGGATTGCATGTTGATCCTATTCACCTTTGGAAGAGATCATGCTAAGTAAAGAGAAAAGCAGTTATGGTCTTTCTCCCCCAAAGATAATACTTTTTTCACTTAGTTAGGACTGCCGCACAGACACTGCCTTGACTGGCGTGTCAGTTTATGCATACTTTGTACAAACTTTGTAACTAAAAGTGTCTCTTTTATTAGAGTCACCAGTCAAAGAAAGAGGCTGGTGTTCCAGCCGAAATGTCAGTTTTCATCTTCAATAAAATTATTTTTACGGCATAAGTCCTGTGAGTGCGGCTACTTCAACACACTGGGATTTCTTACCAAAAAGTTAAAAATCCATAATTTTATTTAATACATTAAAAAGCGCACAATGTTTCGGTCTCCGTTTGAGACCTTTATCAAGAGTGCGGAAGGAAGGCTGAATTATTGAGCAAGCTGTGGCTGGGTAGGCATTAGAATTATGGCCATGCAAACTCTATGGCACTACCAGTTTCAACTTATGCATTTAATGAAAGGGAAATTTTAGGAGCTATCCTGGGCCTTTTTCCAATAATTCTTTCTACTTTGTACAGCTGAAACCCAACAGGATACTTTATATGAGTAAACTCCATTCATTTCTAGGGAAGCAGAACATCTGTGCAAAGTGTCAAAACATACAGTCATGGATGACTGCACTTGAACTGAATAGCAAATCAGGTAACAAAGAAGAATGATAATACAATGATAAGCCAATGAAGAGAAACAAAGCAGCCTGATGATTAGAAAGCATGGAGCACTAGATCACAATTTAAAGAACAGTCTGTTCTGATGAAAACACTTCCGTTCAGAAATCATGAAACTATGTGGTCCCCAACCTTATCATTAGTCAGACGTTAATAACATATTTTCTCTAAATGGACACAACTGTATGTAAATTGGTTGTTCAAAGTCCAAGAAAAACATTTATAAATGCATCAGATACATTTCATTCAAGGGATCACATGGCCCCTGATGTATTGCCAGAATTGCTTTTCTGCATCTCTGCATGATCCCAGTAAGACACTCTGCATATTGTTCAGCGTCGTATAGCAAAGTAGATTTACAGTGCCTTGAAATATTATCACAATGGAATGCAAATGATTAAAGTCCAATAATTCTCAATCACACAATTTGTTTTTAAAGTTTAGTCGAAAACTAAAATTTATCGCTAGCCTAACATCTATTAATCTTTTTGTTCAATAATTCAACATGTTTGCTGAATTTTCAATTAATTAAAGCAGCACGATTGTACATGTCCAATGTTTAATTTATACTACTTTGATAAAATGTCTGCTCGCTGGAAAATGTACTTTAAGCATAAATTAAAACAGCATGCTTAGTATGCTGCTCAAAGATAAACACACTGTTATGCTAATAAGCATTCCTGCAGCTTTTGGCAGTACAATTCAATAACCTGAGGTTTTGTTGCAACCTTTGCCTTTAAATTATTAGTGCTGTCATTCACATATACATTTTCCACCCAATGTCACCAGTTTATTTTTAATCTGAAATAGATGCATTGCCTGATATCATTCATGCATGGACTGAAAAATTAGCTGTTTCCTACACAAAGCACTGGGTGAGAGAGGGATTACCTTTGTTTAGTCTCACATTTCCAGAGTCTAGACAGGGCAAGAGTACTACGTTACAACAATGCTAATGTTAATAATGTATTAGCTTTGGATCAGCGCCTATCTGACTTGTACATTAAAATAGCCTTTTCAATCTAAAGATGAACAGTGTACCTGCAAGACAGCAATTTACCATTTCACCTTTAAGACACCACTGATTTGATTTCATCAGCGAAATGGTAATTGAAACACCAGCTAAGATGATTTTTGCAGAATAGGCAGATGTAATGCTGTGTTTTGTATAATAAGTTTTGTTTGAGCTCATATACATGACACATACACGGCATTATAGCCACAAAACATAATTAAAGGAATTGTTGTGCATGATGAGGAGAAACACTATAAATCACCTCTTACTCTACTAAGAAATGCAAGTCACAGTTAATTTGTTGCCTAACCTTGTTTTGCAAGGATTGTTCAGATTCTCATTAATCATATATGTAACTGTTAGGTACATAATGGATTTTTAATACTATGAAGTAAAGCTAATGAAATACAAAATTTCCAAATTGTGTAAAAACATCAACTGCAACACTACTGGAGCATATACGGTAACACATTGGCTGCAGATTTTTATAAAATTTCCTTTACGTGTGCCTAACAGAAATGAAAAAGGGAGTTATATTGCCATTGCAGGACTGTCACTGGCATCCATAAAGTGTAACCCTCCATTTCCAATCTAGCCTATCCTGTGTACATATCATTCTACCTTCTTGTCTTCTGTCAAAGCTGTCCTGCCATTCCTAATTTTATTTTACAGTCCTGATTATACATGCTTGGAGATGTGACGGGTCATTTACAACAATGAATGTAGACAATTCTAGTTTTGGGCAAAAGTCACTGTTCTTTTCTCACAATGAAGAGTTTTGGTCTTGCATGAGAAGCAATTAAACTAAAAATTAGATAGTCTTTTACTATGGTTGACTCCAGGAGCTACCTGCATGAATAGGGCCATTGGGTGCGATTTGCAAAAAGGAGTTGTTTTTTACAACCAAAGCTCCAATGGCTCCCAATGATTACTATTAGGGAACTAAAGGCTGAAGGGGTGGGGCAAAAGAAAAAAGTGATAACATAAGCAAACTGTGAACAGACAAAAGGAGGAATCGAGTTAGTACAATGAGGAATGGAAAAAAAGGAAAAGTGTGAATTAGAGTTAAACAGAAAAGACAGTAACAAGGAAAAGGTAAGCAGCGTAAGGAAAGAGGGTAAAGGAGTTGTGGTAGAGTAAAGGTGGCCATACACGGGCCGATAAAAGCTGCCGACAGTCGGCCAGATCTTGATCGGATGGGACAGAAAATCCCGTCGGATCGTGGCCGCATCTATTCGTTGATGCGGTCCCGTGATCCGACCGCCTGTTTGGGCATTGTTAGGATCCGATCGTTGGGCCCTAGGGCCCACGATTGGATCAGCCGATATTGCCCACCTCAAGGTGGGCATATCGGAGGGAGATCCGCTCGTTTGGCTACATCGCCAAACGAGCGGATCTCTCCATGTATGGGCACCTTAACTAGGAAAAGGTGGAAAAAGATCACTCTAGCCTTTAATTTCTCCCCAGGTATGGAGATAGGCTCCAGGAAGGGAGTTACTAAACAGAAAATTAGTGCTCTGTTTAAAGACTTTAGTAGCCAGGGACTCCATTCCGCAGATCCAGTCCAGAGATTGGAGTTCACCTGTCACAGGAAAGCTGTCCTGTGGAAAGGCTATTTAAAGTTAATTAGAATGGGAGAGGGTGTCTCTCAGCAGGGCACAGCAGGTAGGAGACCTGGCTGTGTTAGGAACTCCCAGAGGATCTGGGAGTGCCGCCCGATAGGGATGTAGCGAACTGTTCGCCGGCGAACTAGTTCGCGCGAACTTCGACTGTTCGCGTCCGCCGAATGTTCGCGAACGTCGCGCGACGTTCGCCAATACGAGTTCGCGTTCGATTCGAACAAAAATCGTTCGACCATTCGACCATTCGATTCCTTCGACCGCTAAAATCGAAGGATTTTCGTTCGAATCGAACGATCGAAGCCATTCGATCGAATGAAATCATTCGATCGAATGGCTTCGATCGTTCGATTCGAACGAAAATCCTTCGATCGAACGATTAAAATCCTTCGATCGTTCGAATCGAACGATTTTGCGGATGTTCGAAGTTCGCGAACTGTTCGCGAACTGTTCGCATTTTTGCCGGTGTTCGCGAACGGCGTTCGCGAACACATAAACGGCAGTTCGCTACATCCCTACCGCCCGATACTGTATGAAGCAGAGGGAGCCTGTGACCCTGACAAAGTTGTGCCAGGAGGATGAACACTGCCAGGAAGGAGTCCTGTAATTAACTATATAATATAGGTGGGGCAAAAAAAAAAAACAATGTAAAATGAGTAAAAACTTTAAACCAGGGCTATACAATTGAGGTTTCACTATATTTACTTTGCAAGGACTACACATAGAGTAACCTCAATTTCCCTTGTTTAACTCAATAAATAATGTTTAATGTCTGTATTGAAAAGTTTTAAACACACTGCCCATACTTGTATATAAGTATGTATAGCTGCAAATTCATAGAATTGCCCACTATTTCAGGAATATGTTTATGGGTCAGGGGTCACTATAGTAACATTATTTTTATCAAGGAGGGGAACATTATGCCATAGAGTTTCAAACTCAAGCTATTTTTTATTAAAATCTAATATTTGCATTTCTATGACCATTATAACAAGCCCCCCCAATATCCATGTATTATAGAGCCTCTGCAAAATGAGATACCCTGTTGTTTTTTTTAGCTATATTTAATTAGCTTTGTTTTTGAAAGGTTTTCTATAAATAGCTGTATAATCCTGTTTATAGTCAAGCAAACTACATTGTGCATGTTCACTTGACACCAAAGTCTGTGCAATAGAAACATGGACACCTCTGAAATTAGTATCAAATAAGCAACAGATTAAATAACATTTTGTAACCAAAGCTAAGCAGCTTTGTCACTGAACTGTGAGAAAGCGTAAACTGCTTCAGTATGACAAGGAACTATTGTACTATCTAATTAGTAATACATGGATGTGACTTTATACTTTGTCATTAACATCAAGTTATCGTTTGAAAACGGTAAGTTGCATGTTCTCATTTAACTCCCAGACTGAAGGAAAAGTCTTTTATAGCAATACATTTCAACAGATCTCTACATACAACTTTTTGCAAGGTTAATCCATAATAGGGTGATTTACAGACTATATATTATAAATTATTTAAAATAACCCTCTCAATTTCACATTAAAGGTGTATTCCCCTTGTTCAACATAAGTGCAATGAATAGGACATTTTGCTTATTGTTTTAATTGTGAAAATCTATTTTTTTTTAGCAAAACAGGTAAAAAAGGAAGATAAAGCATCTCCCGTGTTTCCTTGTGAAGGTAGATAATTAGATTCAGTGCACAGATAATCCTCCTGTACGACGGACTCCTGCTAACACAAAAGGTGAAGGAAGGCAGTTATATAAGGTCTAAAATAATCTAAATATCCCCTGAACAAAGACCAGACATGGAGGTATTTCAGTCTCTCTGTTTGCCCTGTTTAGTTCAAGAAACAACATAAAAACAAAAGAGGGTTGTAATTAAAAATGGCAAGCATTATTTAAAATGGCACTTTTGCGAATGTTTAGCACTGCTCAAAATGTAAAATCATTCTCTGTGAATATTACAGCGCTCATTATCTCTAAGCAAAGGTTAGCGTTAACACCTGCTTTGGAGTTCCGCTTAATATTTTGGTGCAAAGATGCTTTGCGACTGTGAAATGTTATTACATACACTGCTCATGTTTGCAAAAACCATTTGTTTGTAAACATTACGAGGAAGTAATTGAGGTCTGTAATTGATCAAAAAGGACGATAACATAGTTGTTAACGTTTATAGCGCTAATGAATACATTTCCCCACTAGATTTGACATGAGTAAAATGTACACATCCTCAGCCCTATTCATTTTTCTCATACTGAACAAGATGGTATAATGACACTTTTAGTTGCATTTTTAAAAAACAAAAAAAGTAGAGGAATAAATTATTATTTTAAAGGAGACCGGAAAAAGAACCCAATCAATTAGACATATTTTAGTATTTAAATTTTACATTCCTTCACAAACATTTGCAAATAATCTGTTATTCAAAAAGCTCAGTATTATAGCATTCCATTTTCTATGCTACTGATATTTTCCTATGCTTTATAGTCACAGATTTGTTTTTTTCTCTGTTATGAGACATTACCTTGTGCTTGATGATAAAAAGCTAGGATCAATCCATTCTAATAGCAAAACTACCATTTATTATTTAACATTTTTAAGTTACTTTAAGGCATGGTTCTCTCGGTAATGTAAATAACAAGTAATCCCAGTCCCCTTTAATATTAAATTTATTATGTAAATAATAATATTAAATTTACAGTAGAAGCTACACCTGTGGGTTTCCTGTGTTGCTGCCTTGGATGAGCCCACTCGATCAGGTCATTGGTAGTTGGAACCATGATAGTGGAACAAATAAACATGAAAACATGTAATTATGTAATATAAGTCGCCAAGAGCAAAACAATGTGCACAAATAAGAATAAAAAAATCTCATTTCACAATTTAATTCTCTTCCTTAAACTGTTATTGTATTGCGAATTTTAACTGCACATTGCCCACTTTTAAGAAGTGCTTGAAGGTGTCGTAATCTTTTGGAGCAAACATAACAACTTTTTCAGTAAGAAGTTTTATTACATTCACTGCACACTGTCACAAATGATAACGTTCACAAACCTTCTTCCACTGTCGGAAATGGTCACTAAACAGTTTCCAGGTTTGCAAAAGCTTTATTAAATTTGCACAAGGGAAAATTCGTTGGCATACCTTTTCGCATTGCACATTTTTTTTCCGTTACCGACTTTTATTACATTCCCCCATTATGTTTCATTTGTCCTTATTTGTAAAATTCTGTATCAACAATAACAGGTTAAACACAAATATATAAGAGGTCCTGTCCCGCTAAGATATAATTCCAAATCCTATTTTATGATATTAGCCAAGCATAATAAATGTCACTTACACTATTTAAATTATTTTAATTTGCCTGTCCCACTCAAAGTCCGATTTTTTTCTGGTCGGACTTTTAAAGGGGAAATCCACAATTTTTTCGTACGAAAAAAACCTACATTTTTCGTGAATTATTGAACCCCAATGGTGTTAAAAGTCAGAATAAAAACTTAGACCTGCCAAGTTCATGTAGAAGTCAATGGCAGATGTCCCGTTGATATACTGATCTGTGTTGGATTTTGTTCAATAATTTAAAGATTTTGTGGTTTACAGGCAACAGATTCAAGAAAGTTGCAGGTTTCGGTGACAAATCTGAAAAGGTCTGCATTTTCGCGACAAAGCCAAAAAATTTGTACAGTTCGGATTTTTTCACAATTTTATCGATTTTTTTTTTCCTGCACAAGAAATTTTAGGAAAATGTTATTGATAATTATTGGGGAAAAGTCAGTGCGGATTTGGTCAGAGCCAGTTTCAGAAAATGGTGAGAATTTTCGGATTTTGACAAAAAACCCCTGTAATGTATTAAACCTAACGTCATATAACTTAAAAAGGGGAACTAAATGCTAAACTTCCACAGGTTAAAGGGGAAACTATCACATTTACTTTAAGAGCATTATCTGGTTACATGGTTTGTACAAAGTATGTATAAGCTGACACTCACTGTAAGGGCAGTGTCCTTGCAGCAGTCCTTACTAAGTAAAACACAGGTATTATCGGGGGAGGGATTAATACAGATCTATCTCTTCATTTGACATGACATTTTTAGCTGCAGCCCTGTTCTTAAAAGGGCAGGGGTTATACTGTATATATTATATAAGCCACACCTGTGTCTATTTATCTGAAGTGTGGGTTAAGCAGCATTTCTATGCTTTTATGCTTTGTATATATAATAGGGAGAATGACCTCTCTCTGGTTTTTGTTAGCATGTCCAACCCCTCATTGCAATAAATGGAAAACTTGGGTTTAAATATATATCATGTTTGTCTATGTTTTGTGCATATATATATATATATATATATATATATATATATATATATATATATATATATATATATATGGCCTATATCTAATAGAACATATCTTTTAATCGCATATTTTTAATGGATTGTTTTGTGTGCCTCTTGCTGTTCTTTGGGTTGTATAATTGAATGTAAATCAGATGTATAACTTGTGCTGTTATTTCATGGTCTGATCTCTCTATGAGCAGAGTTTCTCATCTACTTTTTCCAGGCTGTCAGGGTTACAACAAGATATCTATCTTCAAATGTCTACTTTTTTTTCTTGTACTGGCAATGATTGCAAACCAGTCTTAAATAATTTCAGGTTTTTCTGCTGTGTCTGCTCTGCAGCTCTGGTACAGTAATTCCAATGCTGTAATATCACGGTTCACTTGTGCCAGCTGCACTTTCACATTTAACATTAACTCCAAGGAGAAGGAGTTCAAACCCATTTTTTTTATCAGTTCAGCATTGCTCTTTTCATTGTGCATTCTCCATCTGAATAGGCTTTACGCAAGAATAACCAAAAACATATCTTAAACTGTTTCACTAAAATGCTTTATCTAATTTACCCTTTAGCTGAATCATCCACAATATGATTTAAATCACCGAAGTTCAGTGTTCGATTTTCAATCAAAAATCAGGATCTCTTCAGCCAAACTTGATGTTAGTTTTTACTGGATTGATCATGGTTCTGTGTCCCCAAATTTACTTCTACCATTTGGAATACTGTATTGACAGTAATTTTTTCTATGTGGATTAAACATTCCTTTTCCAGAATAAGTGTGCCGTTATTTTGTAGTGTTAAGGGATCTGTCACCCTAACCTAAGATATAAATCCAAATCCTATTTTATGATGTTAGCCAAGCAAAATACATTTCACTTACACTATTTAAATGATTTCAATCTTGTTTCTTTTAGTTTTGGATATCACAATCACAAGCAGGCAGCAGCCATTTTGTGTCATTAAAGCAAACCTTAGATAATGCCAAAATCTTGCTTATGCACCAAAATGGGGCACCTAAAGCACATGCCCATGCACTGGCTGCAAAATAAGATGTTGAACATGGAGGGGAATGTGAGGAGGGCAGTGACATCTAGGAAATGCAGAATGGAAAGTGGAAGTAATTGTCTGTCCTGCCTCTATGCCTTATGCCTAAGGCATAGAGGAGGAACAGGCAAAATATGATATAAACAAATTTATAACCCGTATAGATAATTTAATAACAAAAAGAATTTGGGGTTCATGTTTAATTTGAAAGGGACTTTTATTATACAACTTTCTATGTCAGGGTACAGGTCCCCTTTAATAGCACTTGAAGTGCATCTGGCTCCAAGGGTCACTGCATCTGGCAAAAGGAAGCAGTTTTAGCAGGGACAGTTGGCAGTATCTAACAGAATACATACAGAAATTGATACTTAAACTATACATTGTTCCTGCCATGGGTCTGCTTGCATTATTGTTATGTTGAATGTGAACCTTATGTTAAATAAAGTGCCTTCATAAAAGAACAATCCCTGGGGCCTTTAACTGTGAAAAATGCATGGACAAGCCTGAAGCTATTTGCTTCTCTCATTACTGGAGGAAAAATATATCCCAAGCAGTACATGCTCCATGCTCTACCGTGCATGCAACTGCATAGGTTAGGAAATTATATGAATTCAAATTAAAGTATTAAATACATTTTACCATTATCATACCTGCCAATTTGTTCAGAAGGATGATAATAGGGGTCATTTACAAAGACAGGGGAAAAAGGGCAAGAGCATATCATTTTGTTCTCATTCAAACAGCGCTTACCTGGTCTGGCTTCATTGTACAGCTTGTGCTGCAAAAGAAAATCCAATGAGAGGTGCACAGTGCAACATCAAGGGGCGCAGGACAGATCTTTTCTTACTGGCTGCCATAGAGCAGACAGAATAAGACATCATTAGAATAAATGCATTGTGTCCTCTACTGCTTGAAAGATGTTAGGGGACATGTAAGGGGCTAGAGGGGGGACACCTATGTTCTCAATACTGGCAAAGCTACAGCCATGTGAGCAACTGCAGGTTCATACAACAGCATTCATGTAGACAGAACCAAACAAAGTAAAGGTAAAAATGCCATTATTGTAAGTAGGGTGTTCTTACATCTTGGACAACCACGAAGCAGCATTTCAGGCTCACAACAGCCTTTCCTCCAGCTACTAAGTACATGCAGGTGAACATAATTTATATTATTACACACATATCTTGGCAGCCCCTATGCATTACAAGCAGATTTCCACAATACAATAAAGGAACAAAATCTTAAAAATTTACTTAAAACATTTTATCAAATTAAATGTACCATATATTAAATCTTTCCTCCTATGTCAGTTAAGAACGCCCATAAATTATATATTGATTTGATGTGTAAA
Organism: Xenopus petersii; assembly: GCA_038501925.1. NCBI lineage: Eukaryota > Metazoa > Chordata > Amphibia > Anura > Pipidae > Xenopus > Xenopus petersii. The sequence continues at coordinate 54,928,328 of CM076677.1, forward strand.
AGATAAAATAATATTAAAACAATAAATTACCGAATGATTTTGCAAAGCTCATATTCCCTATTCAAACCAGATGGTGATAGAGTACCCAACAAATACATCTACTGAGCCTCTTTTCTGAATCGTTTTTTTAATCTATCCCTACCAACAGTTAATTTAGGAATCCATAAACTTCTTGATATTTCAACTGGTGGACTCTTTGTGACAGGCCACAGCTTGATTTTTTTTTTCTTTTGTTTTTATGGATGATTCGTGCTCACATCTCCACATCACCATCCGTGACGTCTGCCCAACATAATGTAGCCTACATTGGGTACTTTAACACAGAAATTACAAATGTTGAGGAACAAGTAAAACGTGCCTTAATACTAATGGGAATACCTTTATGAGAATGGTAAATTACAGTACCTCCCCTTATTGACATTTACATGTTAAGCAGGGGAAGCATTCCTTACTGGTCTCCACACCTGTTGTACTCTATTGTCCACTAAATAATATACTTGGGGGAACCCACAATTTTATTCCTTTTATATGACACCATAGGAGGCCTAAATTTCTGTACATTGGATATCCCATCTTTCAGATGACCCCAATGCTTACAGATATTGGAAACATGTGGGCTTAGAGAATTACAGTATATCTTGAGACAAAAGCAAGTCGTCACTAGCCCTGTGTTCACTGCCCTGGCTCTCCTCACTGCCTGATTTCTCCACTAGAGAGTGTTTTTCTTTTAAAATGGACAATGTATACCCTCTTTCCTTAAATTTGACCACCATCACATCCAATCTATCAATTAAGATACCCTCATCTGACACAATGCATCTCAGGCATCTTAGGCGACAGCCTCCACACTTCAATCATGTGGGATGGACGTGTAGCAGATTCCACACCTGGCACGACCAAAAATACATCCTCCAGAACTGCCCCTAAACTATCCAACTTATTTAAGACATCACCTGTGTCTTTCAAGTGCGATCTATGCTGCGGAATTTACATATTAATTATTTTGTCAACAAATATAGACAAAGGGGGAGTACTGAATCTGTGCATGATACAATGGGTCAGCCAGGTGGAGACTCAAGCTTTTCATGGATTTCGGGCAAAGCATAAAAGACTGGAGTAACCAGATTACTATTTTGCAGAAAATAGGCAAGTTGACAATCAATAACCTTTAATTTAAGAGGCTCTGAGACCAAGTTCTTGGGACTTGGAAGTGGATAACCACTTATGGGTTGATAGGTGGCAGTTTCTGACAATTGTTGTATCATCTCTCTAACACTTTATCCATTATTATGTTGGCTATGAAATAGCCAACATACTGTTCTTCGAGTTCAGCTCGTTCTTCTTCTTCTTCTTATTATTATTGGCGAACCCCATTTTCTAAACGCTACTCCTCCTACAGTTTTAGGGGTGCAAGCGCCAAACTTTCCACACTTATTCCTCTTATAGCAAAGTACGTTGCTTGTGCTTTAATAAGCGATCCCACCCACCCCGCCCCTGTGGCGACCCCCCGACGACCCCTTTTTTCCCATTGACTTTGACAGGGAAAAATTTCAAATCGCCGCCACTCGTACAGTTTTGAAGATACAGTCCCCAAACTCGGACCACATATTGTTGATGTCACCCCGAATAAAAATAAGTATTTTGGGGGGGCACCCCAAAGTGGGCGGAGCTACCAACGCCCAATGAAAATTTAGCAATTTTCTATACGCTACTCCTCCCAGAGGTTTAGGAGTACAATTATGATACTTTGCACACTTGTTCGGCTCATACCCGAATAGGTTGCTTGTGCTTTGTTAAGCGATCCCACCCTCCGTGCCCCTGTGGCGACCCCCCGACGACCCCATTTTTCCCCATAGACTTTCATTGGAAAACTTGAAACTTTTGCCACTTGTACAGCTTTGAAGTTACACTCACCAAACTTGGCTCATTTAGTCATGAGGTGAAGCTGAAAAATTCTGTCCTATTTTGGGGACCCACCCCGCCCCTGTGGCGACCCCCCGACGACCCCTTTTTTCCCATTGAGATTGACAGGGAAAAATTTCAAATCGCTGCCACTTGTACAGTTTTGAAGATACAGTCCCCAAACTCGGACCACATATAGTTGATGTCACCCCGAATAAAAATAAGTATTTTGGGGGGGCACCCCAAAGTGGGCGGAGCTACCAACACCCAATGAAAATTGAGCAATTTTCTAAACGCTACTCCTCCCAGAGGTTTAGGAGTACAATTATGAAACTTTGCACACTTGTTCGACTCATACTCGAATAGGTTGCTTGTGCTTTGTTAAGCGATCCCAACCTCCGTGCCCCTGTGGCGACCCACCGACGACCCCTTTTTTCCCCATAGACTTTCATTGGAAAACTTGAAACTTTTGCCACTTGTACAGCTTTGAAGTTACACTCACCAAACTTGGCTCATTTAGTCATGGGGTGAAGCTGAAAAATTCTGTCCTATTTTGGGGACCCAAAAAAGTGGGCGGAGCCGCAAACAACCAATCAGATTTTCCCTATTGACTTCAATGAGAAAATGTAAACAGCTGTAATTCTCACAGTATTAAAGCTAGAGCTCTCCCAAACTTGGCACCGTGGGTCACTGGGTGACTCGGCTAAAATTTACCTAAAGTGGGCGGAGTCTACAACAGCCAATCAAATTTCAGCCATTCAAATAAATAGGAAAATGTTAAACTGCTGCCGCTCTTAGACGGTTAATGGCAGGGTCCTCAAACTTGGCACAGTTGGTCACTGGGGGACTGGGATTAAAATTAAGAAAAGTGGGTGGAGCCAAAACCAACCAATCAAATTTCTTTGATTGATTTTAATGAGAACAATTAAGAAGGCTGCCATTCTCTCAGTATTGATGTCAGGGACCTTGAATATCACAAATGTGGTCGCTGGGGGTTTCCACTTCAAGTTTAGAAAAAGTGGGCGGAGCCACCAACAACCAATCGAATTTCATTCATTGATTTTCAATAGAAAAAAAAAAAATGCTGCCATTTTTACACAATAAATGACAGCATTCCCAAACTTTGGAATGTTAGTCACTGAGTGACTGTGGTTCACAATTAGGAAAAAAAAGGGGCGGGGCAACAACAGCCAATCAGATTTCAGCCATTGACCTTAATTAAAAATGATAAACTGCTGCTATTATCACGGTTTAAATGCTAGGTGTACCAAACTTGGCTCAATTACTCACTGGGTGACTGCGGTCAAAATTTAGGAAAAGTGGGTGGAGCCAAAAACGGCCAATCAGTTTTCACCTATTGACTTCAATGTAAAATTTTTGATTACTGCCGTTCTCACAGTTTTAAAACCAGAGGTCCCAAACTTGGCACTGACCATGACTATGTAACTAGGGTTAAAATTCAGAAAACTGGGCGGAGCTTAAGACAGCCAATCAGCTTTCTTTGATTTTAATGGGAACAATTAAGAAGGCTGCCATTCTCACAGTATTGATGTCAGGGACCTTGAATATCACAAATGTGGCCGCTGGGGGTTTCCACTTCAAGTTTAGAAAAAGTGGGCGGAGCCACCAACAACCAATCGAATTTCATTCATTGATTTTCACTAGAAAAAAATAAAAATGCTGCCATTTTTACACATTCAATGACAGCATTCCCAAACTTTGAAATGTTAGTCACTGAGTGACTGTGGTTCATAATTAGGAAAAAAAGGGGCGGGGCAACAACAACCAATCAGATTTCAGCCATTGACCTTAAAGAAAAATGATAAACTGCTGCTATTATCACAGTTTAAATGCTAGGTGTACCAAACTTGACTCAATTACTCACTGGGTGACTGTGGTCAAAATTTAGGAAAAGTGGGTGGAGCCAAAAACAGCCAATCAGTTTTCACCTCTTGACTTTAATGTAAAATTTTGTATTACCGCCGTTCTCACAGTTTTAAAACCGGAGGCCCCAAACTTGGCACTGACCATGACTAGGTAACTGGGGTTAAAATTCAGAAAACTGGGCGGAGCTTAAGACAGCCAATCACATTTTACCAAACGCTATTCAATGGGAATATTTAAATTCCTGTCAATCTTACACTGTTAATGTAAGAGTGCTCAAACTTGGTCCATTTGGTGAAGGGGTGACTGGGATGCAAATTTTTAAAAGTGGGCGGAGCCAAAAATAGCCAGTTTGTTTGAATGGATTTCAATGGTAAAATTGGATTGGCTTTAAATTTCACCGTTTTAATCCGGATTCTACCGACTTTGTGTAGTCTCTAGGCACCGGGGGCGACTGGACAAGACACCTATAGCGTTTCATAGCCAACATCCCGTGGTTTCTTCAGAAACGACACCCTCTAGTTATAACTGATCTCCCCTAATCCACTGTCTTAATTACCAACGTTGTCATTCTGTTTAAATTCCTATAAAGCCTGATATTCGCTTGGACTCAAATTGTAGGTTATTATATGAAAATCACATTTTCTATACTTAATTTCCAATGTAGCAACATCACAAGCCACATTTGTAACAAAAGCATCCATAAAGACATTATTAACATTAAGTATTTGGTTTAATCCCAGCGTATTACCAGAAAGATGAAGGTTCAAAATGCAGAAGTGCAAAAAAAAACCCCAGCAAAGTGGCAGATTGCACTAATTTTTTTGCACTTTGCATACTGTTTCCTTTTCATCTTGCTCTATGGGGCAAATTTACTAAAGGGCGAAGTGGCTAACGCTAGCGAAAATTCGCCAGCGTGACGTCATTTTGCCTACCTACTCTAGTGTTACTTCACACCCTTACACCAGGCGAAGTTGTGCTCTGGCGAAGGGATGTAACTATGCTAATTCACTAAGTCGAGGATTTTCGTGAACATTACCTCTTGCACCAGACTTTACTTCGCCATCTCAGACAAGGCGAAGTGCAATAGAGTAGAGAGGACTTGCTCCCAAAAAACGCTGGCGTCTTTTACTTTTTTAAGGGTGATAGGCTGAAAAAGATTGTACATTTTTTGGGGGGTACCCTCCTTCCCCCCACCTCAACTATACAGTGGGCACATGTATAGGGCAAAATAACAACTCTATTTTATTTTACGAAGGTTTCCCAGGCTTGTGTAGTGTAATGTATTTGCTGCTACATATACGTCCGTTGTACTTTAACTTGGCGCCATATGCAAATTAGGCATCGTTAGCATAACTTTGAACCGCTGATAATAACATCGCTAGCGCAACTTCGCAAGTAATCGGTAGCTTGTGCACAACTTCGGATCTTCATGAATTTGCACAGGCCTGGCAAAGTGCGGCGGAGTGCGGCGAAGCCAACACTGGCTCGACGTCGGAGTTAAGTAAATTTGCCACTAAAGGTTTTCTTGTCCCTTGTGATTTATTGTGATCTTTGGTTTATACAGTTATAATAGGGGGTACAGGTATGGAACCTATTATCCAGAATGCTCGGGACCTGGGGTTTTTCCGGATAACAGATCTTTCTGTAATTTGGATCTTCACATCTTCCAATAAGGATTAATTATATCTTAGTTTGGATCAAGTACAAGGCTCTGTTTTATTATTACAGAGAAAAAGGAAATCATGTTTAAAAATGTGATCATTTGGATAAAATGGAGTCTATGGGAGACAGCCTTTCCGTAATTCAGATCTTTCTAGATAATTGGTTTCCGGATAATGGATCCCATACCTGTACCATGTAATGAGACTCTGAATAAAGTACTTGTCAGCCTTGTGATATTTATATTCTATATATACATGTATTTTTAGTTTATACGGTATATTGTGAGTCAAGCTCAGTAACTGATGGCAGCAGAGAGCATGTGCAATGAATCATAGCATAAAGCAAAACATAAAAGATATAAAAGAAAAGAAAAACATAAAAGAAAACAGGGAGCTACTAGGGTCTGGTACTGAATTCTAAAACATAATGTCCATCATTTGTTTGCAGGGCAAGGTACAGATATACCATTACAACAAAATAACTTTGATATTTCATTATCTTAAAAGGCTATAGCACACTCAAAGTTAACATAAAACATTTTGCTTCAAACGACTTCAACTCCCCTTACTGAGAAAAAGCCACGTTCCTATACTAAAAACTTGAAATTTATTTATGTACTTATAAAGTTTTGTATATTGAACTGACTCTGTACCTATTGAAGTGCAATCATCAATAACCCAATAGGGTATTTGAATAGTTCTCTTAAATGATGGATATACTGTAGTATTAATACATTTAGATGCTGATTGTAACATTGTCATCATTCTGTCATTTCTACTGTCTATATGTGTAGGCACATTTTGTTGTAAATAGGGTCATGCACATTGCTTTTCCTCCTTAGGCTATTTGTATAAATCTTGCATCATTGCCTTCATTTAGGTGTTTTTTTTTACTTTTTAATTACTTTCAGGTCACTGATTTCATCACTTCAAGCACAGTTTGTGTCTTTACACTGTGATATGATTTTACACTATTAATACATTATTATATGTCATGCTATTAATACAATATTTTGCTTTGTATGAATAACCACATAAATTAACCAAATATTTCTTCAAACAGAAATCATTTCTTAGTGTTATTTAAGTGTCATTTATAACAACTACGTTATTCCTGTTTATTTTACAAATGTTTAACATATTATCTGCTTTATCAACAAACTATTTTTTGATATTTTTAATTGTAGAATGCTACCACGGGGTCTGCTTCCTTTATAGTTATGCCACTGATAGCTGATATTTGGGGATAACTTTATTTCTTTAGACTTGGATTCAGGTTCGGAGTGGCAATCCATATATTGTGGCAAATGCCAGAGGGGCTGCTGCAAGATGCCACAGACAGCCACTATTGGACCTGTATGGGGCTGTTGAAGGGACTCTGTGCACTTGAAATGCCAGGGCCTGTTTTCCTATCAAGAAAGGCTCTGAAAATCAGAGTCACTAATGTTTTTATGGTATGTGCAGACTTACCTCTACGTCTTTTTATGCACTTACACTACTTGGAGGGAAAAAGTGCATGTGGTTACTGTATGGGATAGGATATCTAGCTGCCAATTAACAGTAGCAGTAATAAAAACACATTTTTCTTCAGAATGTTCCATTATATTAGCGAAAGTTTTTGTGGTTGACTAGTGAAATATTGAACAATATGACGGCAGCATGTCTCATTTTGCAATTCAATTAAAATCACAAAAATTATTGTATACTAAACTCCAAGACAATGTACTGCAAAGTTATTTTTCATATAAATGATCTTACTGTATATGCAGTATATCTTTCTGCACCAGTAGTACACTATGAGCCACAGAAAAAAAAGCAAGGGCAGCAAAAAAGAGAATTCATTCCTTAAACATAAAATAATAGGATTTTGCTTGCATGCTAAAATGGACCTACCCTAGATCACTGAGGTATAGGAAATTGAGGGCAGGTTTATTATAGATTTAACTGAGCAGTGCAGAATGATTTCAGCAGTTCAGTCCTTCTTAGGATTTAACAAAACCTTCCTGGCAGGAACAATTTCCTCTGAAATGTTTTTAATGAAATGATACATTTATAAATTATAAAAATATTGATATCTGTGTCAATTTGTCAGAATGTGTTTGATTAATTTGAGCAGTTCAATATCATACTTTTCTATGGATAGGAGAGCTGCTGCTGAGCATTATGACCTGTTAGAGTTCAAATCCTTGTACCTTAATGCATTCATGAATTCAGAGAGCTGTGTTCTGTGCTGTAATGATTAGTTTCAAAAATGGACAAAAAATTGTTAAAGTGATGTTTAAGTATTTCTGTCATTATTTCATAAAATGTCCCTTTTGTTTCAAGTGCTACATTACAACATTGCACCCTTACAATTTTCATGGTATACTACCGTTTAAAGCTATTTTTAACAATAAAGAGGACTAAACTGAGAACAAAGTATATGACTAGAAATGCTACAAGTGAGGTTATTCAAACCTTCTACTGGAATTATTCATCCCAACCCTTCAAGGTTGCTCACAGCAGCTCTCAATGTTGGATCTTGTAAGTGTCAGTGACACTGTACATGCTCAGTGTGCTCTGTGCTGCTCTTGAAAAGCTCACTTTGAGGCTATTGGAAATCATTGAAACATTAGCAGGAAGTTAGATTTCATATGCCATATAAGCTGATTCTAAGATGCTGGTTATTACTTACATCTGATGCAGACTTTTTCCATACTTCAATGTGATGTGGATTAGAATTAATTAAAAATCATCCAGCTATTGATTTTTATATTGTATATATATTCTGCATATTGTTAGTTGGTCCCTAAACTCAGATACCTGACAGCAGCCAGAGGATATTCTGTGAGAAGTTAGGGAGCTCCTGGGGCATCTTAGGATTCACTGCTAAAAAAAAAAAACTATGATGGTTTTGGCCTGTGCCCAAGTCCAAAACATAACATTTATAGCCGAATTCATTGTTGAACTTAAGTTCTACTTTAACGGGACACCAGGACAAGATATATAGCTAAAAAATACCTTGTCATATGCACTGATTCCCTTGCTTCTGTATTTGTCTTCTTATTAAATAATTTTTGTTACCGTATTACTTATTTTCCCATGTACTACTGAAGTATCGATCAGCTACATTAAAATGTATTTTTTAATATATGCTTGTATTTCATTTCCAGGGAATGCTGAATGAAATATAATTTTGTTGCTATTAAAGACATGCTATTGTCAGGAAAATACAGTAAAATCCCCATTTTATGTTTTTCAGGGGACCTGGAAAAAAATTATATAAAATCAGGGAAAATGGAAAATCAGGGAAATGTGTTAAAGTAACTTTTTCTTCAAGTACTGAAAGGATATAAGCACAGGATACTGTTTTATTTGAGATACAATATTTAGGGGGTTATGTAATAAAAGTCGCTAAGTTTGCCCAGGAGCAGTTACCCATAGCAACCAATCAGCAGGAAACATTTACCAGTCACCTGTTTAAAAGCAAATATCTTATTGGTCGCTATAGGTTACTGCTTCTGGGCAAACGTATCGCCTTTTATTACAAATGGGGGTATGTGTTATAATAACAAGGGTTTGACATCACAGTGTTAATGTTACACTATGGGGGGCATGTGCTTGACTCTCTGTCAGTCACATACACAACCTAAAGCAATAAGTGATTGGTGCAGGACTTTATAAGGGGCAAACAAATTAAAATTGTCCATTTACAGGCAGAACCATGGCAAACTATACATCTGGTTAATATTTATACATTCATACAGGAAAAAAGCAGTTTTTGGAAACATTGTGACAACATTTTTAAGTAAAACCTTGGAAAACATTACACCCATTGAAATGCATTATAAATTACTGGGACCACAAATAAAAAATGTAAAATAAAGGAAAACTCAAAATCAGGGGACTTAAAATTTAGGTTTCACTGTAAGTGGAAAATGTTGAATAATGACTGGTTTTAAATGTGTATTACCAAGAGTGATTAGTACTTCTAATTTTCTAATTTCTCTAATTTTAGAGACTCACTTTAAGTCTATTCATTGGTGCTAATCCCATTAGGCAGGGCGAGAACCTTGTTTCAGATGGCAGTGCCCCACAAGAGACCAGAGGAAATGAACAGCCTGGTAACTTTAGGAGCCTCAGTAAACTGAAAATTCAACTCTTCTAGTGCAGAGAGCAGTGCTGGACTAGCCCACAGGGATACCAGGAAAACTCCCGGTGGTCCCAGGTGTCAGTGGGCCTCTTGGTTCTAACCATTTGGCCTATTTCATGGTCATTCCCTATTTCTTTATGGGAACAAACAGGGGAATGTAATAAAAATCGCTAACGGAAAAACTATTCGCAATGCGAAAAGTTATGCCTTTGCGCAAACAAATTTTGCTTTGTGCGAATTTAATATAGCTTTTGCGAGCCCGGAAACTGTTTAGCGACCACTTCCGACAGTGAAAGACCGTTTGCAAATTTTATAGTTTGCGCCAATGCGCAGTCAATGTAAAAAAACTTCTTACTGAAAAAGTCGTTATGTTTGCTCCAAAAGATTAAGATACCTTCAAGCACTTCTTATGAGTGCGCAATTAAAAGTCGCAATGCGCAATTAAAAGTCGCAATGCAATAACAGTTTAAGGAACAATATTACATTGCGAGATGTGTATTTTTAGTCTTATTTGTGCGAATTGTTTTGCTCTTTGCGACTTTTATTACATTCCCCTGAAAGAGGCTTAATAATGGAAGAATAGAGTATAGTATGTAGAGAAAAGAGACTAGGAGAATAAAGAGGTTGAGTGAGGACAGGAGGTATAATAGTTTGGAAAGTGGGCCTTCAGCCTAAGGTTTTCTGGTGGGCCCCTGGCATCCCAGTCCGACACTGGCAGAGGGGGTCCTTGGGCTATCTTCACTAGTGATGAGGCCACTTGGATCCTCCAGTGCTGGAAAGGTAAGTGTGGATCAGTGAAGGAGTGTCAATGTGAAAACTACCTCAGGGCACCAAAAGGGCAAGGATAACACCTGAGTCTGTTTGTATGCAAACAAAAAACCTGCACCTGTGCAGTAACCCATAGCAATCAATCACTGATTAGGTTTTTTCAGCCAGCTGCAGGTTGAACACTGAAAGCAATCATCTGATTGGTTGCCGTGGGTTACTGCCCAGGTGCAGATTTGCCCAGTGTTTATAAATGTATTTGCCCAGTGTATATTCAACAATATACAATATAGGTTTATAGATCAACCATACATTACTTACATACATACATACGTACATAAATAGTGATCGATAAAGGAGGCAAAGAGGACCTGGCTGTTTAGAGCTTACAGGTATACAGTAGTTACAAAATAAAAATGATATTTAAAAATATATATTTTAAAGAATCACTAATAAATGAACCTAAGTAATTTAGGTCTTGCAAGGAGAATGCTAGAGCCTGCTTGATTTCAGAAATCTCTTTCCAAACAAAGTATGCTTAATTGCCATCTCAATTAAATTGAATTGATTTATTTGTACTAAGCATGGGTTATCTTAAGATGTGGCCTGTTAGTGACACTGGATGACTTGATCTGCCTACTCATGCAGCAATTATTCACTGCAGACATGTAAACTTCTAAATCAGCTATTTATTTGTTACAGTTAAAGATACATTGCTTCATACAGTCTGTGGTAGAATAACATATTAGCACAGAACTGTCAGCTTTAAGCACCAGAGTTTCCCAGTGAGTGTGTGTGTGTGTGTGTATGTAGAAGTTATTGGCACTCACCATTCATCGTATTAATTGCGGGGTGCTAACCAATCAATAATTATTCCAGTCCATGAAAGCACTCACAGCAGACGCCATCCAGCGTGTATCAAAAATCTTGTTTATTGGTGCACCAACAGGCCCGGACTGGCAATCTGTGGGTTCTGGCAAATGTCAGAGGGGCTGCTGCATAGTTCAATAGAAAGGTACCATATAGTGGGCTGGTAGGGAGCTGTTTGGGCCTCTGTGTACTTGGAATGGCAGGGCCTATTTTGACTCCCAGTCCAGGCCTGTGCACCAATAAACAACCTTTTTGATACACGCTGTGAGTGCTTTCATGGACTGGACTATATATATATATATATATATATATATATATATATATATATATATATAGATATATATATAGATATATATATATACTGAATTCCTGCATTTTATATCATCTCTCTAGGGGGCCCATTTACTTAGCTCGAGTGAAGGATTAGAGGAAAAAAAACTTCGCATTTCGAATGTTTTTTTGGCTACTTGGACCATCGAATGGGCTACTTGGACCTTCGACTAAGACTTCAACTTCAAATCGAATGATTCAAACTAAAAATAGTTTGACTATTCGAACATTCGATAGCCAAAGTACTGTCTCTTTAAAAAAAAACTTCGACCCCTAGTTCGCCAACTAAAACCTACCGAAGTCAATGTTAGCCTATGGGGAAGGTCCCCATAGGCTTTGCTAGCTTTTTTTGGTTGAAGAAAAATCGTTCAATCAATGGATTAAAATCCTTCGATTCAAAGGATTTATTTGTTCGATTGAAGGATTTAAATTCGGCAGTCGAATACCGAGGGTTAATTAACCCTCGATATTCGACCTTAAGTAAATTTGTAAAAACAAAAATGTCCTGTTTCTTCAAATAAATGTATTGGAGATGTCAAAAGAGCAGCCTATTTTCGATTTGATTAAATTTGATTTAAATTTGCAGTTAGAATGAATGCTTGGTCTATCAGTTAATACTTACAAGTGAAAATGACTGATGATAGTATTATTAAAGTCTTTATTGATTCTACTTATTTGAGTTTCATCTAGCTCTAAAGCTTTAAAATACCAAGCAGTTAAAGACTGTGAGTGTACCTAGGCAGGGACACCTACAACCCTGCTCACCCGCAGCCTCCTCTTCTGCACACCTCTAAACGCATATGCTGCCTCTGAATTTGACAAGTTCATTTATATTTGGCAGGCCACGTCTCCCGTCATGAGGCTTGGTGTGAAATTCAAGCATTTAAAGGCGCCTTCTCTGTTTTTTCATTGACCAACATAGGGCTATTTCATTTACTCTGCGCTTCCTGTCTGATCTACTATTACTAGATCCTTGCCTGTCCTTGATCATTGCTGTTTCACTCCCTGAACCAACCTTTGCCAGTTTACTGACTACATTTCTGGAACCTGACTCTGTAACGCGCTGATTGTTTGGTTATTGAACCCGGCCTGTTTCCTTGACGACACTCCTGGTTTCTGAATCTGTACACTATTGTCTCACTAGTTTGGCCCAGTCTATTCCATGACTACGTCCACTCTTCCCCATTCCTCTTGTCACACATTCCTGTTCCCTTGCCTGCCAAAAACTCTTGCCTTGGTTCTCTGACTTTAACACCTTGCAGCATCCGAGTAGCAAAGGGCTTCTCCGATGTGAAAGGCGGATGTTATAGGGAGAAGCTTGAGCTGTGATCAGAACCTTGTTCTGGGTTTTGGTATACCGGACATGACACTGACATACTGTACTACTGCTTTGCTTTATTTTTAGGTGGCTAGCATTAAAAGAAACACAGATCAGTTCAATGATTGAACTCTGCATTATTTGGTTGGGTCAATCACAGATTTATCATGGGTTTATATATTACTATCATTGAAAGCCATACCAGTATTATAAGAATGTTTTATTTTAAAAGGAAGTTTTAGAAAGTTTAAATGATTGTACAATAAACAGCTCCCATAAGTACAACTGTTAGTTATAAAATGGCTTCATAGTTTTCAGAATAGGCCTTGTAAGTTATTTGGAGATTAAATGTTGATCCCTAAAGTTCCCTAGTTCATGTACTGTATCTAGTTTGTGTCCTTGGGCATAGTTATTCTGAAAGCAAGCTATTTTAGCATACATGTCCTTATCCTTGACTTTAGTTTTTTTATTCTAAAGGGCACTACCAAGTTGTTTATCATAGCTCTTGATGTGCAGAAATCCACTGTCCATTTGACATCATTCATTACAAACACTTGTGACATTGTGCTGACTTGAATCAGGTATAGAGAAGGAAAGTGAACATGTAAGAGTGAAAACATAAATCACAAGGAAGAACCGTCAATCAAATCAATAATTTACTGTAGGACATCAAAGAATCAAAGCAAAGTAAAAATGTATAATATTTAAGCCTAGAGACAAGCAGCATGGCATGAATGAAGAGCTGAACGTACCTGTATATACCTATAATTAAGGCACTATATAAGGTTTTTATGGATGCATGTACATCAAATTAAAAGTACCCTTCTTTTATTTGTAGACACATGTCAGTTCAATACATATACATACACAGTACATACTGATAGAGCAGCATTTGTTACCAGGGGCCACCAGTGTGTAGCGACATACATGACACAACATACACACAATACGAACACATTGAACTGTGTGACTTTAATGAAGAAGCTGTATATTAATACAACTGTGCATGCATATAAGACAACAATTTGGGATTCTATCCATCACAGCTACCAGCAGACAGAAACATCATTCATTTTTATTCATATTAAAATATACTTTGGCTTATTGAGGGTGACTATTGTTCTATCTTCTAGATGCCTCCTAGAGGTTGCTGCAGCTGAAAGCATTAGCAAAAATGATTGCTTAAACTCAAACTGCATCTTGGCAAACTGGAATTCTAATGGTGACCTCACTCCCAGTCTCCCATAAAACCTCATGCACTGCATGGCAATGATTAAGAGGAGTTGCAGTCATGAAAGCGTTATGTCGTGCTCAGCTGATTTACAAAGCTCTCTGATTCTGCTTCATAAATCACTCTCACTGAGTATTTTTATATTTTGATCAATAAATTCTGACTTTATTGACTTTATTAGCATCTTTCTAGTACAGAACTTTGATAGGATAATGAGTTTGAATGTTTGAACCCAGCAGAAATGCCCAATGGTACTGAATATATTAATTTTCAAAGGTCAAGTTGGGAATTGCATAAAGCAGCATTAACATGCATACGTATGTTTTTAAAAAACACACTTTTTTGTTAACTTTTTTTATCAATATTTTCCTTCTGTGATGTATTGATTAGCAATAAAGTAACTATTGTTCAAACAGAGTGAATCTATGAAGCCCTGCGGCTTAATTCTTATAACTAACCTGACATTTATATTGTAAGAGTATCTAGTTCAGTCTTTATTGTATTTTCTCCTTTATATACAATGTATGTCTAGTAGACTAGTACTATGTCTAGTAGACTCCAGACTGCATTCTTCCTCCATGAACAAGGTCAAAAAATCAGCTAGCTAATCTATCTCAGGGGACAGGAACATTTCATTTCATACTCACTGTACATACATTCATTAATTAAGTGTGGATATCTTCTTTATCAATACAAATACATAAATAGGACACGTGGTGGTAGATATATATTTTAAACTGAACCTCAATAAGTCTCTTTATTATATTGCCTCCAGGATCTTCCTTTGCAACAAGACTTCCACCTAATGGAGACAGTTGCTTCGGGACTTGCACTTGTTTTCTGATTTGATGTGGGGAGCAGAAATTCAATAAATTAATTAATTAATTAAACTGATCTAACTAACAATATAAGCCCTCCAACAAACAGTAGTTGTACATGACAGCAACAAATAAGGAGTACTTGGGTGCTTAATCTCTTAATTTTTCATTTAAGTGTGGGCATGTTAAATGCTGTTAAATTACAGTTGTGGTTCTCATATATCAGTTGTATGCATATTGAGTATATTACCATCCAATGATACACGGCAGCTGTTCTCTTTGTTATTTCTAGTAATTAAGCTGCATCATGGCTCCTTTGATATATACAAATTGTTTCATAAAGGTATAAAAGACTGCTGAAAAGAATTTACAATGTGGAGGATCATAATCTCAGATAATGTATCCACCACCCTCTGCCGTTAATGGATTCTAAAATGAATATGGTGTGTGACCGTGCTGAAGTGCCAGTTTAATGATATTAACTTTATGCTTGCAACCTTCATGAAGATAATTGGTGCATCTGCCTGTGACTTCATATGTAACTTTTCAAAACAATTCTGCTAGTTAAAAAACATCTCTGTATATATCATACAGTATGGATTATATTTATATTGACAAGAAATATTCTGAACAAAATATATATTTTTTCTTGCTTGCCCCAGCTTCAATTGCATAAATACTGTTTTCAAGAATTTGTCACATATGATATCCCAAAACCCAGAACAAGCCCCAATGTCCCAGTCCCGATTGGAGTGGGAGTAGCCAGTTGCTGCTCAATAACATACAGCCCTGCAGCCTATTGCTGGAGACATTGAACAACTTGATCCTGTTTGGATTCTTGTTCCCCGAGACGCTGTAGGAGATTTGCCAGGGTTGCTTTCTTGCTAGAAGGGAAAGCAGCTGCTCCTTCAGCATACATGTCTGGCCCAACGCAATGTCACGTATGGTATCCCAAAACCCAGAACAAGCCCCAATGTCCCGGTCCCGATTGGAGTGGGAGTAGCCAGTTGCTGCTCAATAACATACAGCCCTGCAGCCTATTGCTGGAGACATTGAACAACTTGATCCTGTTTGGATTCTTGTTCCCCGAGATGCTGTAGGAGATTTGCCAGGGTTGCTTTCTTGCTAGAAGGGACAGCAGCTGCTCCTTCAGCATCCATGTCTGGCCCAACGCAATGTCATGTATGGTATCCCAAAACCCAGAACAAGCCCCAAGGTCTCAGTTTCAGCTCACGATTCTGCCTTTAACAACTGCCTTTCGCTTGAGGAGGAGCCCTCTGCTACTCGAATGCCGCCAGGTCTTAAAGTGCAAGGGGGGAGCTCTGGGCAGGCAAAGGAAGGACAGGGAACAGAAAGTGCAGACATGGAACAGGCAGGGACAGTACTAATCAGACATTACTTGATCAGGAGCGTAGTCAGGATAAACAGGCTGGAGTCAAAACCAACCAGTAACATGGTACAAAGTCAGGACCCACAAGAGTGGTCAAACAGGCAGATCAGGCAGCGATACAGCAAGGTCAAATAAACAAGTCAGGAACAGAAAATCAGACGTAAATCAAGCCCAAGAACTATGGAACATAGACCTACATTTGGCAATGAGTCAGTGCAGAGCAAGGGCTTTTATAGGCAGCCTTATGGCTTCCACCATTTACGTGTGGCCAGATTAACAACAGGTGAAACAAGCCATGCCTATTTGGAAATACAGGGATAGCAATAGGAGTGAACGATGCCCTTAGCTGACTGCTTACACAGGGCAGAGGTTATGCAGACAGTATAGAAACACCATGTCACTGGTTCGACTCCAGGCATGATGTCACAGAATTGTAACAAATTGTAATTGTTCAGAAGCTGAATCTTATTCTGATTTATTAAAATAACTTTCCTTGTACTGTAATATCCTCTAATATACTTAAAAACAGGAGCACTAAACAGTTCATTGTTCTGCTTTGTAATACATTGAGGTATATTTATGTATGAATCAATGTGAATACAGAATGTATCCAGCAAACGGGTTAGGTATTTTTTATTTTAACCTAAATTCAATTAGGCAAGAAGCATTCAATATTTTCAATATATTTTCACAAGTTCACTAGTTAATACATCAAAAATGGAACCTGCACCAACTTATTTTTGTAATACATTTAAGGTTTAAGAGACTTTATTATGGAAATATTTCAATTATAAAAAATTGCTGAGTAAAAATGTTGAATCAATTTTAAATGGCCATAAAGATAATTAGTTTCACATATTTCATAACAATGAAGTTTTACTATACTTGATTAAGTACTATAGATTTTTAAAGTAATTGCAACCATTACTATTTTCTGGTAATAATTGCACAGTAATGTGTTATATTTAATGACCTGAAATGTATATACATATGTGTGTGTGTATATATATCTGAGAGAGCGAGAGAGAGGAGTATGGAATCTATTATTTGGAAAGGCAATATACAGAAAGCTTATGGGAATTATTATATATAATTGTAGTATGGAATGAATCATCTGTGGGCCAGCATGGAAGGGAGGTGTGGCCCAAGGATGATTCATTCCTCACTACAATTGTATGAATGAACACACACACACATCGAGAGAGAGAGAGAGAGACAGTAGGTACTTGCCCAATGCTAGAATTTCAAAATGCCTGGGTATAACCAGCACAATTGTAAGCTCTTATACCTGTGAAATAAACCCCTTTTTTACCATTGATAATGCATATCTTCATGTAATATATATACTGTATATATATATTTTCTTTATTTATACATTTATAAAGTACAACATTTTGGATATGTATGTCACATGATATTGATATGCCTTTTAAAAAAATCTTTTTCACATGAATAATAATGTTAGCACAGAGAAGGATCAGCACACAGACATTCATTTGCAGTGTTACCTGCTCGTTTATTGTGCAACGTTTCGGGGTCACGCCCCTTTGTCAAGCATGAATAAAAAGCTAAATAACTCAAAAACCTTCAATAATAAAAGATTAAAACAAATTGCAAATTATCTCAGAATATCACTCTCTACATCATACTAAAAGTTATCTCAAAGGTGAACAACCCCTTTAAAGGCAATGGCAACATATGTTGGGTTGATTTTTTCTGCAGCTTTATTTTATATATGAATTCCCATTTATGAGTGCAGGGCAATTTGCAAAGTAAAAAATTTGGATTCAAATTGAATTGTTTTTATTGACAATGCAGTGCTCCCCCCATCCATCATTACAGTAATTCCAGGGTTAATGTGTCCACATGTGCATAATTTATCAAAGTGGGCTTAAAGAGCTCAATTATGGACACACACATACTTTTGCTTGCGTTTGTAATGCAACACCACTTTCTATAAATTTTAATTTACCATATGTTTTATATAAAAAAGGGTAACTCTCCATTGTATTACTATTACCTCAGATTAGGTTCAACTACTGTATATATAATGCAATCAGATATAGGCTTAAATTAAAATAACCAAAACCAATTATTTGCATAAAGTATATATATAAAGCAACACCACTGTGTATGAATTTCAATTTACTGTGTATTTTATATAAAAAAGGGCAAAACTTAATTTTTATTGTTACAGTTATACTACACCCTGACTCCTTACCATTGTGAGGGCTTACTCCCTGAGAATTAAGGTCTCATCCGGAGTACATTTTGGGGTAAAGCTATAAGTCGGAAAAGCAATAAAGCTCATTTTACTATAAGATTACACTAGAATTATGAAATATATGCCTCACTACTCTTCTTTTTTTGTGTATAATGAACCTATCTAATGTTTTTCCTTTCTGTATTCTAACTTGCTATTTCTGCTCAGGTTTATAGATTTTCAGTACAAATGCTATTTTATTGCGACACACCAATTTGGGTGCTTCCTGCTTTTCATGTTTCATTTTGAAAACCCAATAAAATTCTGAAAGAAAAACAGAAAGAAAAAAATGTAGTGGCTATCACCATTTAGTATAAATATGTTGTTTACTCTGTTCTTTTCCTTATCTCTCTTAAAGCACATACCACTCAGCTATAGAGGAAGCAGGTTACTCCACTGGACACAACCATACTCTGATAAAACTTGCTGCACAAATGAAGAAAGGCGATTGCATCTGTTTTTCCATATAATGCATTATTGCAGTGGATGTAACTTGTTGCATGCCTGGAATGACACTGCAAGAGCCCTTTGCACACTGCACTGTGGTTGTAAAGAAGCCTCGTTATCCTTCAGCAATAAGGTAGAGTACAGAATAGCAGTTTTGGTCATAGGACTCCTATATTGAATCCAATAATCTTTGCGCCTCACTTTGACTCACAATTTTCTACAGTTGGGCATCTAATGCAGCATGATAGAAAAAGTGCTAAATTTTGATTGTCAGTAGTAATCCCCTCTGCTCTCCTGCAAGCTTACTGGCATTTATACGATTTAGTGGACAGTTATTCTAAAGGCTGCCATGAGTCAAAGATTACTGAGACAGCCTGCTTAGCTTTGGAACTATTCAAGTGTACTGCTGTGTAACCCTGATCAGGAAGAATGTCCACATTGTAATGTGCATTATCTCATCTTGGTACCCATATGTAATTAACATGCATAAAATAAAGAAAGATGATAAACTGAAAACCCATTTTTATTTCAAACAAGTAATTAGAGATAACCATTGGAAAAAGAAATATGTACATGCATTCAGTACATCATATCGTTAACAATACAAATATGTTGCTGAAGCCACAGACACAGTATATTATTCATTGTTAAGCAAAGGCAAGCTATCTTTTTGAACGCATAGGTACACTGGAATGTGTAATAATAACATTCAGGAAAAAAAGAGCTGAAAGATTGCCTATTTTCCTCTGGCCTTTTAGACATAAAACAATTTTTGTCGCTGAGGTTCATCTAAAATGGAACATATGTTTTCAGATAGAAATTTCTCAAGAACAGTGGTTACAAAGAATAGCTAAGCTAAATTGCACAACACTGAATTGATGTGAAAAGACCTTCAAATGGATTGTGTTTGAGTTGTACCAACTGCAAACAATGCATCCCTTAGGACATTATAACCTTTTATTTTTGTTCACACTACAAACCTGTTTTCTTTTGCACAGTTTTGAACATAATAAGCTAATTGTAACAAAAAATGTATTCAATATTTTCCGGTAATATAAAATTAAAACTGATTTTCATTCTTGCTTTAAAAGATTGTGGCTACTTTTATAGCCATGGAGTCTCACTGGTTTCAGAAGAAATGGGATCTGCAGAAACTCTTTTGGTGGCTAAGTATTATAGTGACAGCAAAATGGAAAGACAAAAGTTAGCATATGCATTATTTTCTTTAAACTGTAAATGTAAGGCTTACACACAGAGCACAGAATCCTCATATCTGCGGATCTGATTTAGATTACATTATAAATGATTGTTAATGTCCATATTGCTTTGTGCAGCTAGGGTGCAGGTCTGATTGTGTTAACAGTAAACAGATGCCTCCAGGTCATGCGTTACATTGTCATTTTGCCAAACAGGCATGACTCAATATTCCCCATGTGTGACTGCATGAGAATTGCATTTTACATTGATAGAAAGTACTATTGAAAAATTAAAGTCTCCAATCCTTCAATGACAGGTAAACAAATAAACTGATAGTACATGGGTATACTGGATTCAAACTGGAACTATAATTAAGAAGACCCAACAGCATTAGTGAGCAAGTAGCACCAGTAGTAGCGGAAAGGCCAGTATATTGAAACACCTAAAGCATGGTTACAGTTCTAATAGTAACTTCTTTCAGAACAAATAACTAATATATTTCTTTCCATTTCAGTACAGGTATGTGACTGTCTCCCATAGACCCCATTATAATAAAATAATCTACATTTTTAATAATAAAACAGTAGCTTGTACTTGATCCAAACTATGATATAATTAATCCTTATTGGAAATGAAGCCAGCCTATTGGGTTTATTTAATGGTTACATGAGTTTCTAGTATGAAGATGCAAATTACAGAAAAATCTGTTATCCGAAAAGCCGCAGGTCCTGAGCATTCTAGATAACAGGTCCCATACATTTAGCTGTAAAAAAAGGCTTGCATTATAGAAAAGGAAGGTAATGACTTTCACAGGTGTAAAAGGTTGCCCTACTTTATAACATACAGTACATAAAATTGTCTTTGTCTATTTTTGTCGTCTGAGAGAAACATTCTGCAGTTAGGTCATCGTTTATAAGAGCTCTAATTTATATTTTGCACAACATCCTTTACGAGTGAATAAAAATGACATTGTTTTACAATAAATGTGGCACTAGCTGCCTTTTACAAAATAAATGTCCCTTGTGCCTGAGCTTTTTGCAGTTAGTAGATTTAATTAGTGGGTGGTGTTGGGAGCTAGCAGTTGTTTTTGAAGATAAATATATTTGAAGAGCAAAAATAAGAAACATAAAAATATTTTTGCAGACTTTTTACAGAAAGCAACACCAAACAAAAGATCCCACAATCAGCTACTATTTTAGGAAACAATATGTTTTCTTTACTTTCATTGCACATTGTGTGTAAGGCCTCAACATTAGCACTCTAAAGTCACTGGCTGACAAAAAAGACAAACTCCACATCTCAACTCAAATGTGATCTTATTGTTTTGTCTGTAAGTTGAATGATATACAGTACACAGCCTTCTATTTCTTAAAGTAAATCACATTAATGTGTAAGCATCCAACTGGGTTGCCAGATTAAGTCTGCAATTTGAAGTTTCAGCTTCCAAACTTTTTATGTTTTGTAACAGTAGAAATAGTATTTATAAGATATGGTTAGGCTGTTTTTTATTATAAAGATCAAATTGGGAGGCTGTTTTTTATGCCCTACTGGATTTTAAATAAATGTGTATATTATATGTCTACCAGTACAAATGATGAATGCACACAGCATGTTGTTAATGAATTACTTAGGTACCTAGGATATGTATGCACAAGTCCCAGCATTCTAATATATATGCACATTTCTTTCAAATTAAATGAAAAGTAGTTTGATCCTACAAATCCACTTATTAGCATCTCTGATCAATAAAATTCATCTTGATATTGGCATACACAGTATTCATTTTGTGGTATAATGATGAATCACTGTAAGCAAAACTTAAAAAAATGATGAATTGCCATAAGCAAACCTTAAGGACTAAGTAAAAACTAGTCTGCATTTCTCAATTTCTGTTATTAAGAATCTCGCTGTGCATAACAATATGATTTATAGAACTGTCACAATATTTTTTCCCTTTGTACTGTATAAGGAAAGCAAAAACTAGTGCACATCAAAAATTCATAGGTAAAATCTTGCCGTATCTGTAGGCCTGAATAGAAAGATGAGTGAATACAAAGTAGCAATAACAATACATTTGTAGCCTTACAGAGCATTTGGTTTTTAGATGGGGTCAGTGACCCCTATTGAAAAGCTGGAAAGAGTTAAGGTGAATAATGCAAAAACTATAAAAAATAAATAATGAAGACCAATTGAAAAGTTGCTTAGAATTGGCCATTTTATAACATACTAAAACTTAAAGGAGAAGGAAAGGTTAAAAGTAAGTAAGCCTTATCAGAAAGGTCCATCTAAATACCCCAGTAAACCTCCAAAGTAATGTTGCTCTGAGTCTCCTGTCAAAAGAAACACTGCATTTCTTTCCTTCTATTGTGTACACATGAACTTCTGTTTCAGACTTCCTGCTATCAGCTTAAACCTCATTGCCCTGGGCAAGAGCATGCTCAGTTTGCTCCTCTTCCCCACCTCCCTCCCTTCTCTACTGTAATCTGAGCCCAGAGCAGGGAGAGACTCAGGCAGGAAGTGATGTCACACCACATTAATACTGCAGCTCCTATCCTAAACAAACAGAGAGTTTCTAGAGCTTTTTACTCAGGTATGGTAAAACATTCTACAGAATAAATATAGCATTCTAGCTTGCACTATTGCAGCTAATCTATTGGCAATAAAATGCCTCCCTAGCTTTCCTTCTCCTTTAACTAAAAACCCTTTAATTTTTACTTACACAATATATAGCTATAGCATCAAACATAGCGATTTAACTGTATGTTACATACATATATATATTAATAACTACTATAAAACTCAGAATAAGAAAGAAAATACGCATGCGTTGGCATTATGTAAGGTGTTCAAAATAAAAGGTCATACGTGATTCAAATGCAGTTGGTAATATGTTGAGTACTGTTGGAAGTCCTTTAGTTATCTGTTTTTTTACAATACACCTTTCAGAGCTTAGCCAATTACTATGCCTCTTTATATGTAGTAGGGGCTTATTTATGATCATAAACACAATCTTTGCAGAGATTCTGAACATAAACAACCCTTTTAAAATGATCAAATTTGCCACATGTATTCAGGCATAAGTCTATATTAATATTATATTAATTAATATAATATATATTAATAACAGTTACTATTATAATGCAGTCATTTAACTGTTACACTAGTTTACAAAACAGTAATGCTGCATCCCTTATTTACTATACATTTTTCTAAAATAAAATACAGACCTGTTAATGGGCATTTACATTAATTCATTTTCCACAAACTTTTAAACATATTCTCAATTCAGTAACACATCCAATTAATATTATGCCCATGGGGACTAATTAATACTCTGTTAGAGTATTGTCATTTTAAAATTGAAGATTGAATAAGCACTCTGTTATCATTCAGAAGTACAGTAGATTGTAGATGACATTCGGCGCATGCGCAGTAGAGCTGTACCGGTACCTGTTCCTACTGCGCATGCGCCAGAAGACGCCGGTCAGAGCGGGAAGAAGACGCGCGTGGGAGAAGATGGCGACTGTGAACTCCGTGGACAGGACCTGCGCAGAGGGGTGAGTAACAAGTTAGGGACATTTGCCCAGGGGGACAGGTAGGCCAGGGGGGAGGAGGGAGGGGGGGCAACACAGGGGAGGGGGGGAGGGGTTTTGCGCCCTGGGGGTTTCCTTCTCCTTTAAGCCGGAAGTCAGTTGCTGCTGTTGTAGAGGATTTATGGCTGATCTGGGTGCTGCTCCCAGCACTCACAGAAATAAATCATGCTTAAAGTTAAAACATGCAGGCTGAAAAATCCTCCACAGCAGCACAGCAACTGACTTCAAGCAAGATGTGTTGATCAAGCTGCAATCACTGTACAGAGCTGTAGAACAAGCAGCAGCAGTGTAGATTGGGTTTCCAAGGTCCAGGCATCATCATCATGAATTCTTATCACACAAGCAGTGTGATACCAGTGTGCATAAAGGTGTTTCAGTTGACTGACAAATACATTTGTAACAAACATAATACACTTTTGCTTACCACTATAAATAGTATTTAACAAGTCTATTATATTTTGTATAAAAGTAAAATTGCAGATTGAATGAATGCTTAACCACAAAAACCCAAACATGTGTGAGGCAGAAAAAGTGGTCTAAAATGCCAACAAGCATTATAAATAGGAAATTTATAAAATGGTTAAGTGCTAAGTGGTTTTCTGTATGGGTTTAGATCAATTTTCTTTCAGCAAAGAAAAATTCCAAGAACAAGGCTGCAGCAAAAACACATGAAACACCATAAGATGATTCCTTAGAAGTCATAATATAAGTTATGTAGCTTGCATTAATAATGCACTGCATGCGCGAAATTATGCATATCAGATCACTGGTCTTACAAGAACCACAACCACATAATCTTGAAACATTTTCCACTGTTTGTAGTTACAGTACTTTAACATGCAGTGGTTCTGTGTGTGTGTGTGGGGGGGTTAAATGATGGTCAATACCAAAGCCAATCAGATCATTAATAACAGAAAACTGAACAGAAATATTAGGTAAATTAAAAATAAACTGCATTCTAAAATCAAAAGTGACAATGGTATTATTTGGTGGTCTTTTCTTTTATTTCATGTAAATATGTAATTTGAAATAATTTGCTTTTTTATAACATAAACTGTGTATTTTTATCAGTGGAGGCAGTAAATATTTAATTTTCCTCTTATTTCTTTCTACTCTCTCAGATAATATAATTCCCTATCATTATTAGAACATACACTCTGAATTTTAGTGGAAACACTGGCATGTTCAAGTGCTTTGATTATTAGCAGGACCCCCAGACCCCTAGCTTATCAACCTCCATGCAGTTCTGACAAGATTTACAATCCTCCCTTTGCTGCTACAGTAGCAACAGAGTAGTGTATACATGAGGTCGAATGTGATGATGTATGAATCTAATTGAAGGAAAGAAAGAAGTGCAAACCATTTGGAAGATGGTGGCAAGCCGTAGTATTAAATAATTGCTACATTTTCATTAAAAAATGTACACAATTTAACCCACTGCAATACTACAGTTCCATATTACTTAGACATGGAAGAAAGACTGTACTCTGTAAATGGTAGTAGAACATTTATTTTAAATACAGTATTTTAAAGACATCAGAATACCATTATGGCCATTATGGCAAAAAAATTAAATGGTAGTCCAACATCAGCATGCAACAGCATGACAGCTTGTGGCACCATTCCAGCCTATAAAAATAATTTATACTCAATCTATCATTGCTATCTTGAATATACAATAAAGTTCTTAATAGTGATGAGCTAATCTGTCCCATTTTGTTTCACAGAAAAATGAGAGAAATGGCAAAAAATTTGCAAAACGCTTTGTAGTCAATAGGCATCAATTTTTTTATGTGAGACAACTGTATCTTTCTTCAAATGTATTAAAGTCAATGGGTGTTTTTCTTGTGGCGACTTTTTTCTTCCCGAATGCATTAAAGTCAATGGGCATTTTTTCTTATAGTGACTTATTTGCCTCTGTGACAATTTTGTCTTGGTGACTTTATTTTGCAGCGGAATTTGTCACAGCGGATTTTGGACACTGTTTCGAGAAAAAACTTGCAGATGGCAAACTGCAGAATTCCGCCGTGAATCCATGTCTGGTGAAAAAATTTGCTCATCACTAGTTCTGAATAAAGTATCTCCCTGTGGTGACCCTTTCTTTCACTCATCTCAAAGAGACAACCTGTATGTCTGTTTGATACAAGGCAATTATAAGCAAAATAATTAATATAATCACATTATATGAGTCCTCAAAACCTAAAGAGGCATCTTCATGGGCTCCAAAAATATACCCAAACAGTACAACAGACTTTAATTTGCAAAGGGGTACTGTCATTTATAACAGCCCACTCTAATATCAGCAAATCTCAAAATCTTGCAAAAACTCTGATCCAGCCCTCAGAACTAACTACCCACTGAGAAAACGAAAAGGCAAAAAATACACAAGACAGGTTCTGACGTTAACTCCTCTCAGTAACTTTTGAAATTCCATGTAAAATAATATCATTAATATCATCACTCCATTTCAACTTAAATTACTACCATAGATGTACAGTATTTTTAATGAATACTTTAATGGCTAGATTATTCAAGGCATGAGTCATCTACATACAAAAATATATCTACTTGTATATACATGACTCATGCCTTGAATAATCTAGCCAATGGCAAACTGTATACTGAAACATTAAAAGACTCATAGTCCACCCAAAAGACCACTAATTCTAAAATCATTGACTGTCTCTAACAAAAAAATGAACAAGTTTACATTTTACATCATAATCCATGCAAAGCAACTGTGATGCTCCAGAAGACGGGCATAGTCTCTTATTTGTCAGCTGACTGGTCTGAAGGTGTCTCACTCTCACTCTCATTCTCCTGCACAATGGTGCCCTGTACTTAACACATACCTTAGGCAGGCAGTTAGTACAAGACTTCCTCAGTAACTTGTGTTCACAGATTATTCTTCTAACTCTTCAACAATGATGCACTAATAAGGGATATGCATGTGAATGCCCATGTGTCATCCATTACATATGATATATATGTTAGCTTACAAGCAATTCACTGTCAGGTGGGAATCTTTGTTCCTGAACCTGGAGGAGTAAACTTTTGTTGCTGACAGTGGGGAGCTATATATGGGGGTGCAAGATGCATTGTGGGGAAAAAGAACATAGTTCTGTATTTCACTTTGTCACTGTTTATAAAATCAGTCTTGCTCACCATGATGACATATTGCTCTTTAGTCTATTAGATTAGATTACATGCTGCACTATATGGCAAGCTTATTGTAACAAATAATTTGGACCATTTAAATTGTTACTCCATTCCCAGAAAAATATTGTCTAATGTAAAGAAAATGGTTTAAATGCTGCACCAGTCAACTGTAGTTCCTAGTAATAAGCCACCATTCATCTCTCATAAATTATATGTCACCTACATAATCCCTTTTCAATCTACTCATCACAGAGGAACCACGATTTCTCCGTCATAATACTGAAATATTCATGTGCCCAAACAAGTTACAGTGTATGTGATGAGATTTCTGCAGCTACAAAACTAAGCTGCTGAATTTTATGATGAAGAGATTAGGTTCTTTTTATCTCTAGTAGTTGATACTTCATTTTATAACTCTTGGGAAAAAAGTACTGATCTTAGAACTTAGGAATGCTAATAAATATATTCAGATCTCTAGGGCTGTTTTAAACTAAATTGTCAGCTGGGATATTAAACAAAATCCAAACTTTGTAGACAGGTATTGTAAACATTTTTTTTCTCCCAACAACCTATATTATGTTCAATATGCATTTATTGGAGAAGGCTGATACCCTTTACCCCAACCATATACCTACTACAGGTATACGCCCACAACAAACAAAAACTGTAAGAACACGGAATCTGTATCCCATTCCTCACATAGTGGAGTACCGTTCCTCCCTCTGTATATGCACAAATAGAAAAGATAATATTTCGAAATCATCATCCTTGCTCTTAGCCATGCCCTATTATAGTTTATTAATACTATTGCTTTCATCTTTAGTTAAACATTAAACAACATTTAGACCATACCTTGACATTTTCACAACATCAGTAACTAATAGAGTTATGATTAGATGTAGTTGCTTGGAGCACAATTTATTAAAAACAATATGAAATTGATGACTCCTGATCCTGTGCAGGTAATGCAGGAAGTATAATAATAGAAAACTCTTTCAACTAGGGAATATTGTAAAAAAGTTAGCTGGGATATGCAGGAAAGTTGTTTGAGGAACAAAGTTATTATGAAGACCAAACTTCCCAGTTCAACATACTTGTTAAGCCCTTGGGTAATATGGAGGGCAAAAAGCTGTGCCTCACTCTGCATACTGTACTGCACTTAAGAGGGATGAGAGGAAGCCAGCACATATGCTATATATCCCATCTCCATAAGTGACACATTGCCCTGGGCAACCATATGACAGGCATTGAGAACAGGATTTCCTTGTAGTTGACAGAGTCCTAAGTCTTGCACCAGACTTTCAATCTGCCAAACAGGACTGGTGCAACCTTTCCATCCATTGGGATCAAAGGGCTCTGATTTGAGGCCTGTAGTGCTCCTGAATTAACTCTAGTATTTTCTAATAGTAATGTAGTGTAAAGTTCTTATAAAAAAGAGATAAAACATAATAGTAAAAATATTCTTAGGCCCTTCAAGAATTTAACATGGTGTGTGCTGTGATAGAAAAAGTAATCTCTTTCTTCCCTTTGTTTAAAGGAGTTGTTCACCTTTAAATTAACTTTTTTTCATTTATAATGCTGTGTAAAAAAAAAATTGGCTTTGCTGTGTAAAAAACAGCGTACATTGTTTGAGTGACTGAAAGCAATGTAAAATAATGGCATAAAAACTAGCGTCCTCGTGGTGTAAAATTACACACACCATGACAAATTTGCTATTTTTTTTTACAGAGCTTTTTACACCATTTTCTCATTGAATTTAATTTTACACAGCATAATAAATATGCCCCTTAGTATGATGTAGAGAGTGATATTTGCAATTGTTTTTTAGTTTTCATTATTTTTGTTTTTTTAAGCTTTTAGCTGAGTTATTTAGCTTTTTTCAGTTTCCAATTTCAGCAATCTGTTTGCTAGGGTCCAATTAATTGAAAAGTTACTTAAAATTAGCCCTGCTATAATGTACTAAAAGTTAACTGTTACTGCAATTCTTCTACCTGCAGGACAGGGAACCTATTGTATAAAAAACATGGTGGTCTGCATTTGAGCACTCTGCACCCTACTATGAAATAGTAAATGACTATTAAGGTTTTCTTGTGTTGAATTTAAAAAACGAGACTTGGAAAGAGGGAACAAGTTACTGCTTTTTAAGATACACCTCCCTTTTGGTTTAATGGAAAGCTTTTTAGTAAATGTTTAAAAACCTCTGTATGCTAAACTTTCCCTAAACTATAAAAAAAGAGAGTTGGACTTAAAATCTTAACTTGCTATGATTTTCTTATGTCTTTAGAGATGCTACAGTGTCAGTGATAATACCCTTTTGCTTCAGCAGCTGCAAGCCACATTATTACGCAAAGCAGGTATCTCAAAAGGGGAAGAAATAAAAAAGACACCACGTCCACGCAAGAATGTCTTTTTTGGTAATACATTTGAAGCAGTTTATTTTTGTCATGAACATAAACAGTTGACTTTACAGATCCATCCCATGGACAATGATACATGCAATTAATGTAGTTGTGTAAGTAATATTATCAAGCACTACACTTAGATGATACAATTTTAAAGAAAGAATTATAGTGCAGTGCAAATATTATATATTATAAATTCCTTTGAAACAAACAACAGTAACACTTTCTCATTTGTGGAAGATTCTGTTCATTAATGGAAATCAAGCTCATCTGCAAGGGTTTGTCTCTGCTGGTCTGTTTTAAATAATAATACATCTTTTTAAATAATAATAAAAATACAAGGGTTTGTCTCTGCTGGTCTGTTTTTTCCTATCCAGAGATAAACTGCTTGTGCTCCTGCTTCTCATTTTTACTTTTTGCTTGAGTATTTTTGGTATGAGTAGATACATTTTAGTTGACTCCAGTTGTTTGTCTGAATCATAGGACCAATGAAAAATACATAATATTGTTTACTACAACTGCAGACAAAAATGATCTTTTTAAATAATAATAAAAATACAAGGGTTTGTCTCTGCTGGTCTGTTTTTTCATATCCAGAGATAAACTGCTTGATGCTCCTGCTTCTCATTTTTACTTTTTGCCTGAGTTACAGGTTCCTGTAATTGGTGTCTTTGACCTTCATTTTCTCATCCATGACCTGGTTTGCAGCTTTGGTATTGAATACACTATTTATTTACCTTTCAGTAATCAGAAAAACAACATTCTTCCTGGATTTGTAACAATTTACGCGTCCACTCCTAACAGAAAAAAAATGATAAATAGGACAGACTAAGAAATTAGTAAACTTAAAAAAGTATATTTTTAAAATGGAAATTTGGCTCAGCTAGTGCAGAGAGTGCTGTAGTGCACATTGCACTAGCAATTTAGACCTACTCCAATGCTAAAGTTTTAAGCACTGTGAGGGAGGGGCTGGTAAACTGACCAATTAAAACATTCATCAGAGGTATTTACCATTCGGTCTTAAAAAGACATGAGTTAGATTTTTCCAGCAGAAGAGATGGAAAAGCAGTTACATATTTTTTAGTTTGGAAGGAGTTCTTTCTAAAATTCAATTAGCCAAGACATTAAAGGGCAGATTTATCAAGGGTCAAAGTGAAAATTTGAAGTAAAAAAATTTAAATTTCTAGCTATTTTTGTGTACTTTGATAGGTCACAATTATATTCAAATGTGAAATGTGTTTCGAATATCAAAATTTATCATGTACTGTCTCTTTAAAACTTCGACTTTGACCATTTGCCATCTAAAACCTGACAAATTGCTATTTTAGCCTATGGGGGACCTCCTATAACCTATTTGGAGTCATTTAGTGGACTTTGAAAAAAAAACATTTTTGGGGCAAATCCTTTGATTAGTATTCGATTGAATGCGCTGAAACTTCAATTCGAACGATTCAAATACAGCTTTTTTACCCAAAGTTCGAATTTCAAAGTTATGGCAGTTCAAAAAGACTCCTATTACTTCGAAATTCGACCCATTATAAATCTGCCCCTAAGGGGACGATTTATCAAGGGTCGAAATTAAAATTCGAAGTAAAAAGATTTGATTTTCGAGCTATTATTGTGTACTTCAACTAGGGAATAGTCCAAATCGATTTGAATTTGAAAAAAATTAGAAAATTTGACTATCGAAATTTATCATGTACTGTCTCTACAAAACTTCGACTTTGACCATTCGGCATCTAAAACCTGCCAAACTGTTTTAGCCTATGGGGGAACCTTTTAGGAGTCAATCGGTGGACTTTGAAAAATCTAAGTTTTTTTTTTAAATACTTTGAATCAAATTTGATCGGATACAGCCTATACACCTTTAGAATAAACTTTGATTTTTTTTTTATTAGAATTTCTTCGAAATTACTTCGAAATTCGACCCTTGATAAATCTGCTGCTAAAACACTATCATCAGTAGTGCAGCATACAGTAAAGTATCTCGGTACTGTAATAGATACTGGTATGAGTAGATACATTTTAGTTGACTCCAGTTGTTTGTCTGAATCATAGGACCAATGAAAAATACATAAAATTGTTTACTACAACTGCAGACAAAAACGATCTTTTTAAATAATAATAAAAATACAACCTTGTCTCATATAGACACTTTTCTATGCGATATGCTACTCGGATCATAAGAAACCAAATTAATGTCTCTCTCTCTCTGTAAGAAATAATGATAGGCTCATCTCCTAAACACCCCTGAAGACTTCATTCACATAAATATAGTACTATGTTGCTATGGAGATTCTTACACTGTCCCATTATACTCATTTAAGATTATACGGGGTAAAAGGTTTATTCTTAGTCAGGTCAGGCTTTCTGCATGAAGCTGACTTAAAGTCACATATAAAAATAGTTAATCTAGTGATCATGGTAATATTTTTCTAAGTTAGTTGTCATAGATGGGTTTAACTGGAGCAAAAGTCATTCTGGGACCATTTTAAACAATTTTAACAGCGGAGGATTTCATTTTGCACAGCTTTGAGGAAAAATGTATCCTATAGGTGTCAGAAAAAGCAATAACAGGAAATATGTAACAAGAAGATGTTTAAATAAGTGAGAATATATTCAGCTATGTTTACTGTGTCCATTAACCTTCATAGTATTGCTCAGTGGACATAATCTGACTTTTGTTATATAATATGAGGCTGTAAACAATGTAAACATGCAATAAGTTTACAAAAGCCGAAGTGCTCTGTAAATCAGTTATAAAATATTCTAATGATTGATTTTGTAAAGGAATACTTGACCTTAACCATTAAAATTTATTCTGATGTGAATAGTATTACTACATTGAAAGCTAAGTGTGAAAATGTTATAGTAAGACTGCAATATAACCCCATTTAAAAACTCCAAATACTGGGAAGAGAGAGAAATTATATTAACATTTCTACAAAAAAACTTAGTCATATTTTAACATTCAAAAAGCATCCTGTGGTAAGGATTTTTAATTATTTTGTGTTGTAAGGAATTATATGTATTTTTAGCAATAAAAATGGTGGCAAAGATTTGTTTTTTATTTTAAATGATCAAACATGTATTAGCCAACACTTCCAACTAATACAGAAGGGTAAAGAGTACTCACTCACTCATGTACTCCAAACTTATTTTAGATGTTAAAATAAGGTTTACTTACACGTAGTCAAGGTTTACTTCCAATTCTATAGAAATGTGTTGATTAAGGGAAAAATTCATTCACACACATGTAGAATCTTGTTTTATAATTGAATATCAAACATATAGCTTTTGCTTGTAACACCTATTCTATTGATATCTTACTGAGATGTTTGGATGCTAGGGTACATTTTACTATAGCATGTTATATGAAAAAGTTTAATGTGAATTGGAGAGGGCGTTATAGAAGGACAATGTTGATAATATTTCAGTAAAAAGCAAAGATTACCCTCACAGAAAAAGCTATTTAATGTGATGAGGACAAAAAGAAAGGTTTAAAAGCATGTAGAGTGCAAATTACACTTGTCTAAAAAATAAACAGGGCTAAAAAACAACATTACAATGATCCTGTTAAAAAAAGAAGGGTGTACAGTGTGATATATGAACGGCATCAAATGAAAATTAGTATGTTCATAGATGAGGTAGCAGGCACATTCATAAGCTAAACAGCTAATCAGAATCTCATGCGTGAGAGCATTTTAAATGAACTTACAAGAGAAGTGACCACAAATGCTTTGCTGCCGGACCTGGTTCCCACATTTGCCTGCATCTGCAGGAGGATCTTCACCTTCAGAAATAGCTTCAGGTAATTGTAGATCCCCCAATAGCTGTCCACTGCAATATTATGTAAAATGCAGGCTACTAATTTGATATTTCATTTCACACTTAACCAGGAGAATACTTCAGAACACCTCCAAATGGTCCAAACAGCAGAAGTACTCAGAGTAAGCAGCCAGGATTGACACCCATAACCAGCATTTCCTAAAAAAGATTGGATATATGCTCAAATCAATACAGTGAACTTGTAAAAATGTGACACTTTAATTTGACACTTTACATTGCTCTTTTGGCATCTTTAATTCGGATTTAATTGAATTTTCATTTTTGTTGGTGGGGGCAACTGGAGTGAAGAAAAAAACAACTTGCTAATTACTTGTAAAACAACTTGCTATTACTTCAACAAACAAAGGTTAGAGTGTCAACTAATTGCTTCTATTGGACACCTTTTGAAAGATTAATCTTTTATCCCTTTGCTAACACAAACATCTCACAAACATTATATAGACAAAGGTACTACACAAAAAATGGTTATTTACTAATTTTTTTTTCTGGTCAGAGTTTTAAAGGGGGAACCCCCACCATTCTTTATTAGAAAAAATTGAATTCAAGATTTTTTAAATACTAAATACTCCATATCAAACCTGCCAAAGTCATGTAACAGTCAATGGCAGCTGTCCCACCTACAATTGGAAAATATCATGATCTGTGCTGGGTTTTGTACAATAATCCAAAGAATTTGTAGTTTTCAGGCGATAATAAAAAAAAATCTTATTTTATTGAGGCTTTTCCCAAACCAGATATTTTTGAGTAAATTTATTGATAAATAAGGTAAAAATGTGCACAGGAGTTTGGTCAAAGTGGTTTTAAGAAAATAGTTAGAAATTTTCAGATTTTAATAAAAAACCCCAAAGGATGTGTTTTGTCAAAGAATGACCTGTTCATGTTAATTAACAATTGTTTGACACTCTTTAAACAACATTAGTATATAATACGAGTTCTAAGATGTTGGACAGGACTAGACTATGCCAATATATTTAGTATTATATGGAAAGTTGAAACAATATTTACCTACAAGCCACCCATCTTTTAATTGACCACATTCAAAATGACGGTAGACTGGTGAATTGTACAGAAAAAAAGAGTTGTGTGTGCTTCCAGGGAAGGAGGTAAAAATATTAATCAAACGCATATTTGCATCAAAAATTATTTGAGTGTTGATTGAATGAAATTGCTTCCTGTCCATAGCCAGACAGCAAGACCCTGGCTCTATATAGCCTAGGGGGATGTTCAGAGGTCACATGTGGAAGTGCTGCAGCAACTACAAGTGGATTCAGCCCTGAGCGGTGTGATGCAGCAGCGGAAGCAGCAGCCCTTCTAACCTGCAATCTTAAGCAAAGTCTCCTCGCTCTTCTTGAATGTTTTGTCTGCTCAGCATTTCAGACACATCAGATCCATATAGGTGTCCCAAAATGGTCCATATTGTACAGGCAAGGAGCCCTGGAAAAAATTTACATTAACACTTTCAGATCTGGGTCTTAAAAACAATATTGAAACTAAGCGTAACATGTTTAACTTGCAAATATGAAGGGTTAACAGTCATGTTCCAGCAATGTATTTTTTCAAAACAATAGAACATTTGAAAGTACTTTTGTTAATGAAATGTACATTGGTGTAGCTGTAAGTGGCTTTAAAAAACTTGTGCGATAAGGTGCATGTGTGAGAACAGAGGGCGAAAAGACTTTAGTGATAGGAGAAAAACATTTTCACCTGTTCAAAGTAAGGGAAACCAGACGTTATCACAAAATATTTGACTCAATCAGAGCTTTGAGGTTCAATTGAATTGTGAAAAGTAAGCATTCCCTCTATTTTCAATATACCGTAAGGTAGCAAAAACATAGGTAACTGAGAGATGTTTTGATTAATGTGAAAAGTGTTTAGCACAATGAATTGCATAGCAGACAAGAAAAGTTGCACTTATCACACAAAATGTACCATATGTCATGCTCGAGGGCCATGGCACATTTTCTCTCTCTTTCTGTACCATAAGAAACACAGCAATGAACTCTGCCTTTTATATTGCAGGGATACTTTTATTCAGCAAACATAGGTATGGATGGAGCACATAACTCAAAGACTGAGTTATGTGCTCCATCCATACCTACGTTTGCTGAAATTATCTGTGGGTCTCCTGATACGGCCTGACTGGAGAGTGAACATGATACACAGGTGAAGGTGACTGAACAAATTTACTGAAAGCTACAGGGATACTTTTATTACAATTAATGGAGTTTAGGTGGCAGCCTCAACATTGCCAGAGACAGTGGGTATGGGTTTGCCATAACACAATAATCAGTGCTTTATGCATTTTTGTGGACAATTCAGCAGATGGTTTAACCATGCGCCGCTGTCGGGAATTGTGAAGGTATTCTGCAATACACAATGATCTCTGGGAGTTTAGAGAGATGCACAGATATGGATCGTAAAGTATATATTTTTAGAAAACAGCACTCTTGGCTAGTAGGTTAGGAAAGGCTTATGATGGCAAGAAATGTAGGTGAGTTAGGGGAAATTTATGTTGAAATGTAAATCAGTAGATGGGGTGTGGGCAGTAAAGTACAGTGTTGGTAAAATGTGATTTGAATGTTTTTTTTTTTGCTTACTTGATATTACTGGAACTATGGTGGCCTGGCTGTTAGGACATATATACTGTAATTACTTATTTGACCCTAACCCTAAAGTATGAAAACGTTTATATGTTATCAAAGGTCTTTGTCCCTTTGTTGGTTCTAAAAAACGTTGGCAACTTTTGGCAGTGCTGCATAGAGCTTGGAGGTACATAGATGTCTGCTAGAATGCCACTTCCTTTCTACTACTATCACTACTATCATTCAGAATGTACAAGCTGAGGTGAGGCATTGGCCACAAGGTGCTAGGGAGACCTGTACCTAATGTCCATTTGTGGCACAAAGTGAAGCGAGCAGTTTGCAACTGCCAATATTATGGAATCAAATGCTCCCTATGTGGGTACATTATTTTGTGCCTGTTATTGATGGTTAGAACCTTGCCTCAGGCAGCATGGAGCTGGCAGTTACCAGGGGCGGAAAAAAGCCCCCTCTGGTAACTTCAGTTTTTTGACATTGAAATTCTAGTGCAGCAAGTGAAATAGTTGAAAGCACGAAGTGAGAGGGGGGCGGACTAGAAGCTGCTGCCTCAGGCGTCAGCAGCTCCTGAAATGCCACTGTATGCACCAGCACCTGTGCTAGTGCCATTGGTAAATGAGCCATCATTTCTGACGCTTAACAGAAACTTACATTTCTATTTGTAGCTTTGCCTTCATTATAAAATACATGATGATGATGATTATATGTTAACTTAAATTTCATGGTGCTTCTCAGCCATCATAACAGCTAAATACGTAAGCATTACATCCTCTCCGATTCCCATTATGTTTGGATTATCTTTGTATTTGTCTTTACTTTTAATCATCCCCTAAAGTAGGTCACCTTCATCTGCAGAACTGAAAGAACAACCATTGCTTCACTTATGCAAATTGTCACAACAATTCTAATTCCCTTTCTTACCATGACATGTATGAATACTATGCTTTGTAAATTCACTGTTCCCGCCAAAGATTGTCACCATTTCAGATTGTAGTGAGTGCCTTTACAGTACAAGGAACATAAAATTCACAATCTGCTCCTTCAACCATGCATTTCACGATCAATTTCTACATTAGCTTCCATTACAATCCATTACAATACAGCATGCGTCTATAACTGCCATTCAAATATGTTGACAACTCTGTCCTGTTATATCTACAACATTACCTCTAAGTAGTCAACATATTACTCTAATCATGCTCTAGTAATGATCTACTTGAGAATAATGTTTTCATAAACTCTACTCATTGGTCAAAGTTCCATCAGACTTTCTCTCAGGCATTTATATAGAGAAGCCTACCCTCATTTACACTATTTCTTCATACACACTTTTTTCATGGTACACTATAAAGTGTTACCATCTGAGGGGTTACTGATGCTGGAATCATCTCCTGATGCATCTCTATCAGTCAATTTGATTTAATGAGTTAAGAACTGAACAGAAAAGCATTAGGAGGTACTTATTGTATCAGTAACGTTATTGATTGATTGGTTGGTTGGACAGAACAGCAGCTGCATTTAGGGAGACTCTTTATAGAGGTATAAAAACAGATTATCACACGTGCACAATTTTTCTGTAACAATGTGCAATTATTAACAACACAATATAGAGAAACAATGACCATTGCAATGACAATTGTGTATCTGTAGAGCCAGTTTGGTATCTCAGTCAAAAACAGAAGACTGCATATACAGTATTAAACCTGCTAACTGCTATTCTCCCTAACTGTACTGTAGTGATGAGCAAAATTTTTCGCCAAGGTTTTTTGCCATAATTTTACCGACATCTTTATGTAACTACAAGAATAAAACTTTTACTCTGGTGCATTTTTTTTAACAATTAGATGTTGCAGCCCCTCCTTTTTTTTTTACTATGGAGTGAATTTCCTTCAAGATTCCATACATTATCGAAAAAAGTACTTTTACCACTGTGTTGGTAGTAGAGATACTTTTTCATATCATATATCACAAAAATCTTAGAAGTAATCTGTATTTAGAAAAAAACAAGTAGGCTAAAGGG
Organism: Xenopus petersii; assembly: GCA_038501925.1. NCBI lineage: Eukaryota > Metazoa > Chordata > Amphibia > Anura > Pipidae > Xenopus > Xenopus petersii. The sequence continues at coordinate 54,966,159 of CM076677.1, forward strand.
AAGAATGCAGGCAGCCATCCAAGTTGCTGATGGAGATAAATTTAATGTTCACCCTGTTATAGAAATGTGTTTATAAATATCTTTTTCCTGGACATTGTTAACTGCAGTAATTATAATTTAAATCTTGACCAAGTCTTATTTCATTTGGTGTGAATATGATAAATGTTCTTTCTTAAATGTACACATCAGGCCACAATGTTTTCATTGCCAGAATGGTACAATAAGCACAGACTGATACTTTGTTCTCTTGTTTAAAACCCCATTCATGTTTCATCACCTCCCTTAAAGATATATAGATATATATACCTGTATATTATAAAACAGCAGGTTGCCTATCAGTGATATAATACGTGTTAATGGAAACAATGCTGCAAATGCAAAACAAAATATTTAGATGATAGGAGTTAATTGGGTTTAGATATCACGCTATTCTCTAACACAAATTTTGTTATATTGGGCTTTGTGTCTATTTTATTTTAACACATCAACACTACACAATTGTGAGCATAGGTTTATTCAATTTCCCAAATTTTCAAAACATCTCTACTTAAAAGGGGTGTTGTGCAGACCAGTCATGGTTAAAATACCCACCTGGGGTTTTGCAAAGTAAAACAATGAGATAATCATGCTACAAAGAGACTTTGTTCAAATGGTATTTCACTGTGAAATTTGGCAAATATCCTTCCATACAAATTTGACCAGTAGAGGGCTGTGTTTCATCAGCATTTTTTTTGATGGGCTTACCGAGTCAGAATAATCATGGCTGCTCCCTGTCATTTAAATAAACACATATGCACATAAATCCCTCCAGAGTACCATAATCTAGCCAATGTGCAACTGAAATGTTATAGAGAATAAATTAAAGGTAAGCTTTATAGGAGATACAGAATATTTTCCTTTTATGTCTGCATAGGAAAATGTTTCTCAAACTCTATGCGCTACTTCATCTGAATAAGTTAAACTTATTGCAATGATTTTAATATCTAGAAACTGAATTCAGTAGTACCTTCCACAGTAAAACTATGTCTACTGTTATATTTATACCCTATTAAAATGTATCATGTCATGGCCGTTCAGATCTGCATTTCCAAAGGGCAAACTATAACTAATCACGGTAGCTAACGCCAGTGTCATGCCTACTCTATTTGTGCTTGATCTTTGGCTGTGAGCAGCTCTGTCCCTGATTATATTTTCTCATTGCTGACTTTTGCAAAGTATTGATCAAAGATTTGTTGGCTATTCCTGATGCTTACCTGATCACTGCCTAGACTTTAATTAATGTTGCTCTGCTAGCCTTAACTTGGCTTTGTTATCTTGTATATGTATCAGCTCTTTTGCTCCATGACCCAGACTAACAAGATAAAAGCCTTGTCATAATTGCTTTATTTAGTTCTGCAACTCTTCCTAAACGGGAATTTTTGGGTATATTTATTGTACATTATAAATATTTAATGGTACCTTATAGTACATTAATTGCAATACTGCATAACAATCATCATCATCATCATTTATTTATATAGCGCTGTCAAGATACGCAGTGCTTCAACGCCCCCAATTATGGTGTATAACACAGGCCACTAAAACTTTTCTGTCATTTTCCATAGTGAAGCTAATTAACACATGAAATATAATTTTAGTAACCAATAATTATATAGATATTGTCTTTACTCTCTTAGATTGTGAGCTTTATAGGGCAGAGTCCTCCCTCTCTTGTTCTTTAACATTTAGGGGTATATTTAGCATGCTGTGTAAAAAGTGGAGTAAAACATTGCTGGTGATGTTGCTCATTTCAGCAATTAGATTTCAATAACTAGAAAACAAAAGATCTGATTGGTTGTCATTAGCTATCCAATAATCTTTAATGTAATGTAAATGTAATTTTATTCATTTATTCTGTATGTTCTTTGATTGTATTGTTGCACTGCATACACATATAGCTCTATATAAAAAAAAAATTATACCAATACATTCTAGACATCACATGAGCATAGGTAGCATCTATAGAAGGGATTTGCAACCTGTACTACAGTGTGCTAGATATTTAAAACTACAGCTACAGGTAGCATTTTGGGAATGGTGGTTCAACTTCCTCAAGGGGGCTGAAGCTTGTATATCTCTGACCCAAAAAAATTAACAAGTTCCTATGGTTTTATTGGGCATTATATAGACAGAATTGTGTGTTCTCTTCTAGAAGATAGAATTTGCATAGAGTCAATAGTAATAACGCTCAAGAGCTGCAATCTATATATCCAGTCTCAAGGGCCAAAGTCTCTTGGAATACAGCCCCCAGTCCACAAGGGCCTTAATATCGAGTTTCAAAAATTATACTCCAGAGAGTTCTATTCAAAGTTAAAATATAACCAATATTTTTATTAAATACAAAATTTAAAAAAAGTAGGCATACAGACCCATTGATGTTCCGCCTTAAGCGTTTCATACCCACTGACTGGTACTTCATCTTAGGCACTATGCATACAGACCTTATCCATATATAATATTTTTAATATATTAAGGTTTGGTGCTGGGCACAAAATGTATGGCCTTTAATATACATGGACACTGAGTGAATAATCACCAAAGTCAAACTGTAGTATAAATGCTTGTGCAAAAAGACATTGTGAAACATGCTTTTCACAGGACAATGTGCTCAGATGATCTGGTGTAGATAGTTGCTCAAAATACATAGGATATAGACCTGCTTCTAGGGCTAATTATAAAAAAATGGAGTCAGTCAGTAATACCCAGGGAGCATTGCTAGATCCAATATATTTAATCAGTGCATTTTCCACCAACTTTAAGGTCTGAGAATTTTTCCTTTCTGGTAGCAGATGGTAATATCAGCACAACACTCCATGCCATAGTCTTACCATACTCTGTCTAATTTGGATCATTTCAGCAGTGATGCACAGGTCACAAGCGAGGACCATGTGTCCCCATGTGATGGAGGCCCATGTGACTTTGCACCGTACTACTCCTGGAAGAAAGGAACCCTACATTGGCTGCCCTAGGAATTGTCCTTCTGCCGTTAAAAATTACATGTTACAGGATGACGAGTTAACATCTGCTATTTAGACTGTGGTGTTTTGTGGGTGAAGAATCTATGAAAAAAGGTTAGGTATTTACTATTTGTTCTCCTTCAAACATCCAAAAATTTCCATTTCACTTGAGTGCTGAAGCACAGTCCATATGAGCAGAGTGAAATTGCTTTTTAGGCAGAAAGTGTAATTGTGCCAGAACTACAGTACTTGAAATGCAGTTTAAGATCAGTTATCATGCAGTGATGCCTTTTACAAATTAAAGGAAAACTATGCCCCCAAATGAATACTTGAGCAACAGATAGTTTATATCAAATTAAGTGGCATACTAAAGAATCTGATCAAACTGATATATATATATATATATATGTAAAAACATTTTGCCCTTTTACATCTCTTGCCTTGAACCACCATTTTGTGATGGTCTGTGTACTGCCTCAGAGATCACCTGACCAGAAATACTACAGCTCTGTAACAGGAAGAAGTGTGGAAGCAAAAGACACAACTCAGTCTATTAACTAGCTCATGTGACCTAACAGTGTAGTTTGTTTGGTATGTTTGTGTGCACCGTAAATCATACGATCCCAGGGGGCAGCCCTTATTTTTTAAAATGGCAGTTTCCTATTTAGGATTACCCAATGGCACATACTACTAAAAAAGGATATTATTATGAAAATGGTTTATTTACATGAAGCAGGGTTTTACACATGAAAAATATTTTTTATTGAGACCTACATTGTTTGAGGGGTAAAGTTTTCCTTTCAGCATTTTCTTAACTTACACAAATAAAGCATGTAGCTAAAATGGTGTCATAATAATAAAATGTAAGTGTACATATGGAATCACACTCTTCAAAGCAGTTCCTACTGGTAGCACAGAAATAAACCTTTATCCCACCATCTCCTCATCTAGGAAACAAAACCCCATATCTGTATATAGACATTATACTGCATACGAAGCTGAGAGATTAGGCTTGCTCCCACAGTGTTGCACGGATAAGATTAACCTTGTTCTGCAACGGTAATGTTTCAAGACTGCTCAGCATTTTGTACCTTGAAGGGGAGACACGACAGACTATGTGAATGGATTTCATAAGAACAAATACATGGTGAACACAAAATGCCTCGCTGAAACACAAAACCGAGTCTGTTGCTGTCGGGGAAGAGGACGCAGAAGGTTAATTATGAATTTACAGAGCGTTATACGAGGATTCTTTTCAGCACCCTGAACAGCAACAACCTGTTATGGATTTAGGACCTTGCGGCCGACTCCGCGCCTGCACAGCATGAAGCCACGCCCAGAAGGCTGTCCAGCGCCAGAATGTGGCAGTGTGTGGAGACTTTGTTTGTACAACGGAGCTCAGGCTTTGCGCTGCGGCTTCTTCCTGGAACTTGGCTGGAGTGTTGCGGCTGCTTTTTACTTGTTGCTCAGTCTCTTTGCCGTTTAGTGGCAGTCACACTGGGACTGTTACTTTACCTGCTTTAACATTGCTCTGAAGAGCATTAATGCTCCAAAACTGCAGCCCCATATTAAGGTGTAGCATGTTGGCTGCCTGTTAAAGGAAGCCCGAGCCAAATGAATGCGAATGGAATTATCTCAAGAAACTGAGCCGTGCAGATGTGTTAATAGGCAATGACAGGGATCGATGTGCAAGGAATGGGCTGGTGTAATGGGTAGAAAAGGCAGGCGTGTGATGGATTTGCAGTAGTTCCAGGAGCGCAGGCATGTGCTGTAATGTGGCTGCCAGTGGCACACTTGGGAGACAAGAAACTGAAAGAGGAGACAGATGAGTGAAACCAGCGAGCAGACACAGCGCAGCTCTCCATGGTGCTGAAGCCTCTCTCTTACAAGGACAAGTCAGCCAGCAACACATGGTTGTGTCTCAATAGCTTCTCCTTCATCCCTGCATGTTCACAAAGGAATTGGGACAATTAAAACATAAACTGCAGTTGCCAGAAAGACATTTTTCCTTTTTGCCAGTTTGATTATCTTTCTTTTTGACCACGAGAAATATTTTTCGACCACAAGAAATATTAGTAGTAAGAGCAATACTTGCAAACATGGCAGCTGGAGTGGCAACCTGGTTACCCTTTGCCCGGGCAGCTGCCATTGGCTGGATGCCAGTGGCTGCAGGCCCCATGCCTTCACCTCCCTTTGGGGAGAAGAAGCGCACTCGGGATTCTTTGATTGTCCTAAATGTGAGTGGCACTCGTTTCCAAACCTGGCGAAACACACTGGAGCGATACCCAGATACTCTACTGGGCAGCACCGAAAAGGATTTCTTCTTTAACCATGACAGCGGGGAATATTTTTTTGATAGAGATCCTGACATTTTCCGTCACGTTCTCAACTTTTACCGCACAGGTCGGCTACACTATCCACGGCATGAGTGCATTTCTGCATATGACGAGGAGCTAGCCTTCTTTGGCATAATTCCGGAAATTATTGGGGACTGTTGCTATGAGGAGTACAAAGATCATCACAGGGAAAATGCTGAGAGACTTTTGGATGATGCTGACAATGACAACCCAGCAGAAGGGCTATTGCCTTCAATGAGCACACGCGAGAAGTTGTGGCGAGCCTTTGAGAATCCTCACACAAGTACATTAGCCCTTGTCTTTTACTATGTTACTGGCTTCTTCATTGCTGTCTCTGTTTTCGCCAATGTAGTTGAGACAGTACCATGTGGCATCAGCCCTGGCTCGTTACGTGAGTTGCCTTGTGGTGAACGCTATGCCTTGGCATTTTTCTGCTTGGATACAGCATGTGTCTTGATCTTCACTGTGGAATACTTGTTGCGCTTAGTGGCTGCACCTAGCCGTTATCAGTTTGTAAAAAGTGTCATGAGCATAATTGATGTGGTGGCAATCATGCCCTATTACATTGGTCTTATAATGACCAACAACGAAGATGTAAGTGGTGCCTTTGTGACATTGCGAGTGTTCCGAGTATTCCGGATCTTTAAATTCTCCCGCCACTCACAAGGCCTCCGGATCCTAGGCTACACATTAAAAAGCTGTGCCTCTGAGCTGGGATTCCTGCTCTTCTCACTAACAATGGCCATAATAATATTTGCTACCGTCATGTTTTACGCTGAAAAAGGATCACTTAGTAGCAAGTTCACCAGTATCCCTGCTGCATTCTGGTACACCATTGTCACCATGACAACACTGGGGTAAGTACTGTTGTGGAAAAATTGCTTTGAAATTAATTTGGCAATCTGGAAGGCAAAGTTGTAGGTCCTGTTTTCTAATTTTTAAACAAATTAAAGTGTCCCCTTGCAAAGTAGTCCCTCAAATACCTAACTACTTTAAATAAAATAAAAACAAGGTAGGGATAGTAGGGGTGACACCTTTTATAATGCTAAAAACAGTTCAGGAATCAGTAACTTCTTGTACCCTCTTGCACAATATTCTAAGTTATGATTAACCAACCCTAACCCAAATTTTATAAAGAAACAAGTAAAAGAAAAGTGTGTGTGTTTGTGGCTCTGCACACATGAAAGTGATATAAGCACATTTACTGTCCTCTGTTTCATGCATTATGAATAAAGTCATCCCTTTCCAATGAGATCTAGAGAGGTGGCATCCCTATAGGAACCCTATAGGGTTGTAACTACTGTCTGTATAGTACAGATTGAATGAATATGAATGAATCATTTTAACAGTACATACTCTAAACTTTCCACTGCAATGTTCTGATGTAATCATTTTACTGTGGTCTGTGTGAAAGTGATGTATTTCATACCTTCACTGGAAAGAGCATGGGATTAATTAAAAAATGAAAATACCAATTATCTTTACTTACTGACTTGTCCTGTGCAAGCCTAAGACACAGATGGGGTTACATTGGGATGCTTCATCTCTCTGCTCAAACTTAACGGCATATTTATTATGCTGTGAAAAATGAAATGGTAAATGTATCAAGGTGTGTGTGTAATTTTACACATTGTGAACGCCAGATTTGCCACAGTTATTTTACATTATTTTTAAATTTTTGTATAAAAAATATTTCATTTTTTGCCATGAAGCCTGTGGTGTATTATTCTGCTGTTTTTTTTACACAGCATTATAAATATGTCCCGAAGTTTATTACTGCAAACAATGTGCTTAAGATTTGCGTGTGTATGGCAGAACCATAGGACCCAAGGGGCCAAGCAGTAGAGAAGGAGACTTTGGTTGTACCTTTCTTTGATATTCTTCTTATACAGATGATCTAGCAAAGCACAATGAAGTGACTGAACTAAACCAATGCCAACTGCTTCATACAAGTGCTAATAAATAATGGTAGCTGACATAATATATTATAGGTAATCCAGAAGGTATGGGAGTTAAACCAAGTTTGCTCAGGTTGACTGCATGCCCCCTAATGTATCAGTGCATGAGGAACACTGAGTCTGAATGTAGGCATGTTCTTTTTGTGTATAAACGGGGGTGATATGATTGGATTAGATTATGTGGGGTTGAGGGTGTTTTTTCACCTTCAAAGGAATTCTTTTGTGTCTGATTTTGGTGGCTGTTCTACACTGTTTAGTACAGATATAGAATCTATTATCTGGAAGCCAGTTATCTAGAAATTGTAAAAAGACAACATTTCCCAAAAAGGGCCATTTTACTAAGCAATTCTTTCAATATTTGCTTTCTGTCTTTTACAATAAGACAGTCATTAAGATAACCAAGCTATCATAAAACCAAATTGATGGCAAAACTATTATGACTTTTAATATTTTTATAATATTTGAGTTCTGGTTCTCAAAATTTTGGAAAACCCTGTATCCAGAAAACCCCAGGTCATGAGCATTCCAGATAATCAATTCCATACAAATTGTTTTCTGTCTTTTACAATAAGACAATCATTAAGATAATCAAGCTATCATAAACCAAATTGATGGCAAAACTATTATGTCTTTTAATATTTTAGTAATATTTGAGTTATGGTGCTCAAACTTTTGTAAAACCATGTATCCAGAAAACCCCAGGTCATGAGCATTCCAGATAATCAATTCCATACAAATTGTTAGTTGGAAACTTTATTGTGCTGACTTACAGAAGTAAGTCCCACATCAGATAACACAATCCTGAAATAAAGTGTTGACTTTATTTGTAGCATTTTCATGCATAATGGGATCAACAAGGTGGGGTTCACACAAACCCAGGTACTATACATACACTTACCAAGCTCTGACAGCTATTAAATATATTTAAATATATATATATATATATATATATATATATATATATATTTAACTTGTAACTTAGTATCTGCTAATTTCATTCATGAATACATTGCACAGCCCGTTTATTACAACATATTTATGTAGGCCTAATAATTGTTTCACATGAATTAACCTTTATTTTTTCATAACAACATATCTGGTTGTGCTCCAAGATATTTCTCCACAGATTAGTTTATGATTTAAGTGTTAATCCTAAACTTTACTTGCAAAAAATTATACTCTGTAACACAGGAGATGTTTGTAATATAAAGATTTTTTTTTAATTTGGCTTGATTGCATTGTTATCTCTAGCAATCCTTTCCAGGGCCAAAAATGAGCTTCATTGATTGCTACATATTCTGCAGGAAGGATCATTCGAAAACTTTCCTGTAACTGCTTGGTCAAACCCTGTAAGAGTGTCTGAACCTTCTGTTGCTATCTCTGCTCGGGATGCAAATAGAATTGAGCTGGTGATGCAGAACATGGAGGTCAATACTCACATAAAAACCTAAACTAATAGGGCGTGAACACACAGATAATCCAAGGTGAAGGTGTATTGCCTTTTTGTTCTTCTTTTGTAAGATAAGGACAGAATAGAAGCTTATATGCCGCTGTATATCAAATGTGGTTTTTACTAATAGGATGCAAACAAAAGTATTCCAAACCTTTGTATGTGTTTGGCACAATCTGACCTGTAGAAACATTCTGATTTGACATCCTTTTGGATCTGTCTGCTGCCAAATACTAGCCATTAGAATAAACTGCATCTTAACTGTGGGTCCAAAGACTAATGCGCTCAAGTCTTGGTGTGTCTTTGTATGAGTGTGTTAAACAGCATTTGTCAAGAGACCCCAGTGTAGGACTACCTGTGAAGAGCTGGCAGTGTTTTGCTGGTTGACAAAGTAAAAGCATATTGACCTTGATGAAAACCAAGACTGTTTTAAGGAATATTTTAATGGGCAGCCTGAGGAAGGATACCAAGTAAACAATAAAAAAGTCAATAAGCTTTAATTTAGTCTATATAACTGACCACTGGACAGGGCAGGTAGCAGCCTGATAAGCAATTGTATAATCAGGCTATAGGTTATGGCAGGTGGTAGGCAACAACCAGTTTATGATACTGTCGAGGGGTCAGTGCAGGTGGCAGGCAATAACACACACCAGGCCAAAGATCAAAACAAAAGCTAGGTTAGTACCGGAACTCAGAAGCAAAGATGCAGCAACTCAGGTAATATGGAGCTAAAGCACAAAGAAGTGGTTCTGTGATCCAGCAGTGAGAAGAGGGAGCAGCAAAAGGCAAGCTTAAATAAACTCATGATAGCAGGTTACTGATACTGTGCTTTAATGAGGTAGAAGGTGGAACCAGCAGGCAAAGGATAGGTAATAGGGGGAACTGAACTCCCAAAGTCTCCTGTGGCTCCACAACGAAAAGCAACACCAGTGGTCCTAACACCATTAATGGGCCAATTACACTAACATTTTTAAACGTGTTCAAATATTAGGTCTAGCTTAGGTCTAGAGCAACTTAAAAACAAGGTGTTTCTTGCCTGGAGCAGTCATGTTTGTATAAGAAAAGTTTTCTTCCATGAGATGGCTGGAGAGCATGACTTATGACTCCTGTGTATGCAATTTAAGTACTAAAACGGTTGCAATTTAAGTAGCCTTTCTCCTGTGCTGAGTGGAAACAAATGGGAAACATGTCACCTATGGCAGTTGTTAGCACTGTTGGGGAGAGCATAAGCGAGCATGACAGTTTTTCCTAAATTACCAACGCCAGTGCTTGGTATAAGCAAAGCATTGTATAAATGTGAAGCAGCTGCACTAAGGGAGGGTGTTTTGATTAACACTGAAAGCACCTTGGTGGTCAAAATGGCCAAAGTGCCGTAGCCAAAAGCCCTACAGGGCCTTTTTTTTGCTTTTCACCATTGCTCCAGATGAAAATATTTATACAAATTATATATATATTATATATATATGTATTGTGAAATGTATATGTATCCCTCTTACAGTATATTTTCATACTGCTGGTCCTGTAATTAGAAGCAGACAGGTTGCATTCATGTTATCAGTGACCCTGCAATTGCCTTCCATTGTAAGTGTATAATATCCACTTACAAACTGCAGATATTCTGATATCCCATTTACAACCTATTACCTAAATCTTTAAACCTTTCTTTTTTTATCCTGTCCTTTGTAAGATGTGACAGTTGACGGTTTTAGAAAAATTAGTTACGAAAAAAAGGACTGTACTTAGATTAAGTGCAATTCTCTAGTTTTCTCTGGTCAGCTAGTCACAAAGCTGTTCACATTCATGCATTCCGAAAATTGCACAGTGAGGGTCGACATATTAAGTAGTTAACAAGAGCTTGCAATAAGGAGAATCCCTTGCAGCCCCTATCAGAAGCACACTGAAGGCAGATCTATTTATTAGTAGAAATGCAGTTAATGTGTAAGTTTATAATCAGGCGCATCTTCCTATATAGTGTATGTACATATGATTATATTTCTTTGGGTTTGTGTAATTCTGTGTATATGTTGTTGTTTTGTCTAATTTTCTATAGATTTTATGATCTGGTTCTTTTCCTTGTCATTTCAAAGAAAAAAAACTCATCCATTTTGTAGGTTGATTTATTTTTATGGGGTTTATTTTGTCATTTGTAGCTTTGCTTTTTTTTGCAGTTCTCCAAATGGTGATTTTCCTTCCTTAATGTCCATGACCTGTTTTTCACATACTATCTATCCTGAGGCCCTGCTTGCTTTCTAATAGAGGCAGTGACCACAAGCGGTTAACAGGTTGTTGTGGGTAATGACCCAGAGCAGAACTATGTGCTGCCATAAGAACTTGCCAAAGGAACTTTATAAAGGTTAAATAAATTGTGAAAAGCCATTTTTATTCTCTGTTAACTAGAACTGTTATAGATTATTCCTATTTTATAGATGCTACTTTTAACCCTGTGTTTTGCTCTAGATTTACAGTTTTATAGTAAATAGATTTATAGTTTGCCTAACCTGCTCCCATGCAAGCTGTTTTTAAGAGATACAAGGATGGGCAAGCTACTGTTTCTCTCTCATTATTTCTCATATAAATACTTTTGACTTGTGTCTTCAGTTCACTCTGCTATGCTTATTTCTGTTCTGTAAGATAATTGAAGTTCAGTGGTTTCATGTCTTTGTGTCTTATTAGAGCACCTGTTTATCATAGAGGTTTAAAGTCTGCAAAATTAGAAAATACGTTAATTTGCTTTGCCTTAAATATACAGTATAGTGGCATGAAGCTTAAACTTCATTCCATCTATGCTAAATGGTACCACCACACTTGCCAGCTGAAGGAAAAATTAGGCTAAGTCTAAAACAGGCTGACTGCTATCCAGCATGGTTTATTATGGGCTTCTTAATCTATAAATTTGCCCAGTATAAGAAAAAATGACTCAAATATATCACTGTGTAAGGCCAACACATCTGTGTAGTGGTAGAATTTTTCTTTTGGTTTACAATAACTGAAAAAAGGGGTATATTTGTCAAAGAGTGAAGTTAAAGGTCACCACAGAGGGAAATTCTATCACCCTCCATTCATCTCTATGAGGTTTTGGAAAGGTGTATTTATCAAAGGATGAACTTTCACTTTCACCCATTGATAAATACTCTTTTAAAAATCCCATAGAAATGAATGGAGAGTAGTGAAATTTCACTCTAGAGGACTGTGGTGATCTCTAACTTCACTCTTTGATAAATATACCCCAAAGTCTCAGTATTTATTTATTTATTTCTTGCATCTGTAAATCAAGTCTATGTTAACCAAACCTCCAACTCGCCAACAATTGTGTTCAAACAGAATTGTGTAAAAGTACAGAAACAGTGGTAATGTTGGTTGGATTTTATTCCAGTTTGGGCATTATAACTTGTTATATGTGCATCTCTTTGCAAAGTATTATTAGTTGATCTTCACTTCACGTGTTCATCCTGCACTTTGGTTCTTGTGCTGTTGAGATGAAATGGATGTGTTCCATTCACTTCCTATGGTGCATGACAATGCAAACAGCATCAGTGCACTATAATCAGAAAGACTTTCAATTGGAGAAAAGTACATGTTTAGTCACAGCTTTCGGGAAACATCTCAACAGTAATCATTCATGAAGAATTGAAGCAGGCTGCGTTCCATTTTGTTAAGTGGGGATTGCCAGAGTATAGTAGATTTACTGGTAATTATTGTTCCTGCTTCCATACTGACAGCCATTGTCATTGAATAGTATAAGAAGTGTTCTGCGACACTTCTCCATTTTGTCATTGAGACTTTTCCATGTGGCAGTATCAGGCGCTGTGGTAGGTCTGACGAATTAATAGCCTCCCCTATGCATCTTACTGGAACTTAGAGCCCGAATGGAGACAGGAATAAGTCCAGGTAGAGAGTAACAGAGGTGCCGGTAATAAATGTTCAGCAGCACTTGTGTAGAAACCGAGTCGAAGTAGCCAAACAGGGTAAACCGAAAACGTAGTCAAGCCAGGCAGGGTCAGGAAACAGAATCTGCGGTACCGAGGGAGAATCCGAAAGAAGAGTCGATAAACAGGCCAAAATATTCAGGAAACCAATAGATCAGGCAGTCAGAAGTTCAGGAACGCTTAGTGTCAATGCAAGATCACTTCGCAGTGATTTGCAGGCCTCGGCGTCCATTTACACGCTGTTCGCATGCGTCAAAAACGTGCGCGCGCCCGCGTCAAAAACGTGCGCGCGCCCGCGAACCTTCGCCTGCGCGCGCGCGCCCAACTCGACGCAGACGCGCCGATGTGCGAAAACGACGCGACCTCTCGCGAGGACAAATATCAGCACCAGAGGACTGACATTGCCCCCCCTCAAGGCGCGGCTTCAGGACGGGCCCAGGCTTAGCAGGATAGCGTTTGTGAAACAGCTTAATAAGCTGAGGAGCATGAACATTGCTTGCTGGTTCCCAAGACCTCTCTTCAGGAGAATATCCCTTCCAATGTATAAGATATTGTAACTGACCTCTGCGGTACCTGGAATCCAGAATTGCGCCTACTTCGAATTCCTCGACCCCTTGGATAGACACTGGCACTGGAGGAGAAGAAGAACGACCAGGAAACGTGTTCTTGACAACTGGCTTGAGAAGAGATACATGAAACACTGGATGGATCTTGAAGGATGCCGGTAACTTCAGCTTAAAAGCCACACTATTTATTTGTTGAATGATGATAAATGGGCCAAGAAATTTCTGTCCTAACTTCTTGGAAGGACAATCTAATTTAATATGCTGGGTGGACAACCATACTTGATCCCCTACCTTAAATTCTGGACCTCCTCTTCTCTTTCTGTCGGCAAAAAACTTGTACGATCTCTGTGACAAAGTCATAGCTTGCCGGATCTTTTGCAGGTTAGTTGACAAAAAGGCAAGTCGGTCTTGTAGTAAAGGTACTGTTACTTCTCTGGGTAGGTTGGGTAATACCTGAGGATGGAAGCCGTAATTGGCAAAGAAAGGAGTTTCCTTGGTAGAAGAGTGCACAGAGTTATTGTAAGAAAATTCAGCAAATGGAAGAAGTTGATACCAATCATCTTGTAGGAAGGAAGTAAAACAACGAAGATACTGCTCAAGGGTTTGATTTGTTCTTTCTGTTTGCCCGTTAGTCTCAGGGTGAAAAGCTGTGGAAAAAAGAAGTTTAATCTTCAGAGACTGGCAGAGTGCTCTCCAGAATTTAGATGTGAATTGAACCCCTCTGTCGGACACGATCTCATCAGGAACACCATGTAGTCTGATGATTTCTTTAATGAAGACCTCAGCCGTAGAGGCAGCAGAAGGAATACCCATGAGAGGAATAAAGTGTGCCATCTTGGATAAACGGTCAACCACAACAAAAATTGTATTAAAGCCCTGTGAGGGAGGTAGTTCTACAATAAAGTCCACTGAAAGAGAACCCCAAAACCTGTCAGGGACTGGTAAAGGGTGAAGAAGCCCCATGGGTCGTGAACGAGAAAATTTAAAACTAGCACAAGTCTCACAAGAACGGACAAACAGCCTACAATCCTTATTTATCCCTGGCCAAAAAAAAAGTCTTTTTGCTAAGTCAATGGTTTTCTTTGTTCCCAAATGCCCAGACAAAGGATGATTATGAACAAATTGAAGAACCTCCACACGAAGTTTCCCAGGGACAAAAATCCTATTCTTGAAGAAGAGAAAACCATCCTTTGGTTCTAGATCCGGGGCGATATCAGAGACAGAAGAAGCCTCTTTAACTCTGGACATAAGTTCAGACTGTAACAAAAGAAAGTTTTGTGGTAGGAGGATGGTATGGGTCTGTTCAGGGCATTCACCTTCTTCGGAAAACATACGGGAAAGGGCATCAGCCTTGCCATTCTTGGCTCCTGGTCTGTAGGTAATGTGAAAATTGAAACGAGAGAAGAATAAGGCCCACCTCGCCTGTCGAGGCTTGAGACGCTTGGCTGTACGCAAATATTCTAAATTCTTGTGATCCGAGAAAATCAAAACAGGATGTGCAGCTCCTTCCAACAAATGTCTCCACTCTTCAAAGGCAGCCTTAATTGCGAGGAGTTCCCTGTCGGAAACATCATAATTCTTCTCAGAGGATGAAAGTTTTTTGGAAAAAAAAGCTACAGGAAAAAGAGAACCTTGGGATCCAAACCTTTGAGAAAGAATAGCACCTACTGCGACCTCAGAAGCATCTACTTCAAGGACAAAAGGCAAAGCAGGATCTGCATGTTTAAGAATCTGAGCCGAAACAAATAATTCTTTCAATGTTTGAAAAGCAGACTGAGCTTGAGGAGTCCAGAAAAAATGTCTTGAAGAGCTGGTTAAATCTGTAATGGGGGCAATGATTCTAGAAAAGTCCTTAATAAACTTTCTGTAAAAATTGGCGAAACCCACAAATCTTTGAACTGCTTTGCGACTGTCAGGCGTTGGCCATTCAAGAATCGTCGCAACCTTCTTCTTGTCCATGCATATTCCTTGGTCAGAAATGATGAAGCCTAAGAATTCGATGGAAGATTTATTAAATTCGCACTTTTCCAATTTAGCAAAAAGACCATGGGTCCGGAGCCTGTTGAAAACCCTCTTCATATGTTGAATATGCTCTTCTAACGAAGCAGAAAAAATGAGTATGTCATCCAAATAGACAATAACAAATTGATCGAGAATGTCTCTAAAAATATCATTGACGAAGTGCTGAAACGTCGCGGGGGCATTGCAGAGACCAAAAGGCATGACCAGGTATTCGAAATGCCCATAGCGAGATCTAAAGGCTGTTTTCCACTCGTCTCCCTCCCGAATTCTCACCAAATTATAGGCTCCTCGTAGGTCGAGCTTTGAAAATATCTTTGCACCTCGCAGATTTTGAAATAGTTCATGAACAAGAGGAAGAGGATAACGATTCTTGACAGTTATATGGTTTAACTGCCTGTAGTCAATGCATGGACGTAAAGAGTGATCCTTCTTCTCTACAAAAAATATGCCAGCCCCAGCTGGTGAAGTTGACGGACGGATGAATCCCTTCTTTAAATTTTCATCAATATAATTCTTTAGTACCAATAGTTCAGGTTCTGAAAGAGGGTAAATGCGTCCGAAAGGAATAGCTGCTCCGGGAAGAAGATCAATCGGGCAATCATAAACCCGATGAGGGGGAAGCTTGTCAGCCCCCTTTTCATCAAAAACGTCTAGGAACTCATGTAAAAAGGGAGGTATTGTTGTCAAACGAGCATCACCAGGTGTACATAGGGTTAAGGAAGTATCATCACAACTTTTAGTGATTAAATGAGTGACACCAGCCTTTGAGTTGAATTGCAGAACACCAGTGCACCAATTTATTGAAGGATTGTGACGTCTCAACCAGGGTAATCCAAAAATAACAGGGAACAAAGGAGAAAAAATGACATTGAATACAATAGACTCTGAATGGTGGGGGTTAATCAAAACATTCAGGGGGATCGTCTCATGTGTCACAGGTCCGGAAGTAAGTGGTGACCCATCGGCCGTTCTTACGGAAAAGGGATCTTGTTTGAGACGAATAGGAATATCATGGTTCTTAACAAACTCAGAGTCAAGAAAACAGTCACAAGCCCCAGAGTCAATGATGGCCGAAGCTTTAATTCTTCCTTGGGGCCACTGTAGAGAAATAGGGAGAATTAATGGTGAAATTCCCCTTGATGAAGTGTTAACGGACAAAAAAGACAGTCTTTTTTTACCTGACGGACGAGTGGGGCAATCCTTCAAGAAATGGCCAGACAAGCCGCAGTATAGACAGAGATTTAATTGGCGTCTACAAAGTCTTTCTTCAGGTGAAATGGCTGATCTCAAAAGACCAATTTGCATGGGCTCACCCGACTCCACATCGGACGAAGAGGTAGAATAACGGGGAAGCAAAGGAGCCTTGGGAAGAAGCCAGGAAGAAGATCTTTCAGCACGTCTTTCTCTTAGGCGTTGATCCATCTGAATCACCAGATCAATAAGGCCCTCCAGATCAGTAGGCATTGCTACCCGAGACAACTCGTCTCTCAAGGCATCAGAGAGTCCAATGCGAAATTGATGTCTTAAAGCCTTATCATTCCACTCCGTGTCTGCAGCGTACCTCCGGAAGTCTGAGATGTACTCTTCCACGGGTCGTCTTTCTTGGCGAAGACAGCGAATAGCTGCTTCAGCAGATACATCACGTCTGGGGTCATCATAGATTTGACCTAGCGCCTGGAAGAAAGTACTAGAGTCATTCAGGAGTGGACTTTGACTCTCCATGAGGCGATGTGCCCAAGCTTGTGGTTCCCCAGACAGTAGAGAAATAATTACTCCCACCTTAACTTGTTCGGAGGCATAGGTCTGTGGCTTTAAGGAGAAAACCAGGCGGCAGCCATGGAAAAAAGCCCGGAAAAGTTTTCTATCTCCAGCGAATTTTTCAGGTAGCGCCACCTTAGGTTCAGAAAATGCAGGAGCAGAGGCGGTAGGTAGAGCTTGAGACACAGAAGCTGGAGGAGGGTTGGCAGGAGAAGCAAGATCTTGAAGCTGAACCTGGATCTGTTGATAACCCCCTTGAAGGTCTCGCACCGCCTTGGTGAGAGAAGTGATTTGTTGCACGAGGGCATCAAATGGCTTGGAGGCTTGATCACCGTCAGACTCCATATCTGGCGAAGTGATACTATCAGGCGCTGTGGTAGGTCTGACGAATTAATAGCCTCCCCTATGCCTCTTACTGGAACTTAGAGCCCGAATGGAGACAGGAATAAGTCCAGGTAGAGAGTAACAGAGGTGCCGGTAATAAATGTTCAGCAGCACTTGTGTAGAAACCGAGTCGAAGTAGCCAAACAGGGTAAACCGAAAACGTAGTCAAGCCAGGCAGGGTCAGGAAACAGAATCTGCGGTACCGAGGGAGAATCCGAAAGAAGAGTCGATAAACAGGCCAAAATATTCAGGAAACCAATAGATCAGGCAGTCAGAAGTTCAGGAACGCTTAGTGTCAATGCAAGATCACTTCGCAGTGATTTGCAGGCCTCGGCGTCCATTTATGCGCTGTGCGCATGCGTCAAAAATGTGCGCGCGCCCGCGTCAAAAACGTGCGCGCGCCCGCGAACCTTCGCCCGCGCGCGCGCGCCCAACTCGACGCGGACGCGCCGATGCGTGAAAACGACGCGACCTCTCGCGAGGACAAATATCAGCACCAGAGGACTGACAGGCAGAGAGAAAATCTGCATTATTGTATTTGACATTATCTTGCAAATAAATCCACCTCATCAGCATCATCAGACATTATATATGTATTGCAATATTTTCACATCTCGCTGCAAAATTGTTTTCACTTTTGTTTGACCAATGGCTTAAAGGAGAAGGAAAGGCTGAATTTACATGGGGGTGCCAAAAGTGACCCCAAGTGATTGTACTGTATATACTTACCTGAAACCCTGGGCCAGTGCTCCTATCAGCAGAAAACTGCACCGGACCGTGGGGCACCATGGAGCGATTGCTTCCTTCTTCTTTCTTTGCATGGGTGCGCATGCATAGTAGCAAAGCTGAACTTTAACAAAGAAGCACTTGGGTCTGCCCCTGGAAATTTGAAGAAAGAAAAAGAAGGAAGACGAATTTTCGCCTTAATTTTGGCACCCCCAATTAAATAGGCCTTTTATTCTTCTTTAAGGGCTTGTTTACAAACACAAGTTCACATCATAAAAACATGCATGCTTAAACACTCTTCACAGTGGTGCTACTTACACATGGTCCTTGCACAATCTGTTTTAATTAATTGCAGTGGTTAATTTCTGGGTTCCTGAAGAGTGTTGCACCTACACTTAACTGGCTTGACCCTTGATCCACAGTAATTCTTTGATGCCCCCACATATTGTCAAGTTGAAATTGAAAACTGTTCTGCAGGTTACATTTTACTAATCAAACACTAGACATTTGCACGTATGCTATTAGATACGTTTTCAAGAAACCAGGGTGTGTCTGAAAAAGGAAGATCTTAAAGTGACTCTGGTACCACATTTTTAAGCATAAATATAAAAGATCATGTTTTTCCTCTCTAGTTTTATCTATATAAACTGACATACCATGCATGCTGGTTAAGGTTAAGTTGAAATAGATTGTATGGGGAATGCAAATGAATGTGACTGAACTGATAGAGCTCAGAGATGCATACTGTACATATGTTTGTTAATAAATGCTTAGATAACTGAGCCATCCTGCAAAGCCCTGTGTGAGGCAACTTGATCCAGGGAAAAAACAGCTATTCAAAAGTGGTGTTTGGACAACAAAGGCTTGCTCAGGGGAATGGTAGTGCTTGAGCCTTTAGCTTCAACATTATAGCTGACATGTTTACACAGAAATCAGAGGTCACCCACGTATAAGCCAAGTTTTTCAGCATCCAAAATGTGCTAAAAAAGTCTACCTCGGCTTATACGCGGGTCAGCGGTACCCGACCCAAGTAGCTGAGATTGCAGTCACTTTTAATCATTCCTATACCAACAGTTCACTTGGGGAGAGACTGCAATATCCCATAATGCCCTCTGTTGGTTATATGAAAGAATAACAGTGCGCCCTCTGTTGGTTATATGAAAGATTAACAGTGACTGCAATATCACACAGTGCCATCTGTTGGTTGTATGAAAGAATAACAGGGACTGCAATATCACACAGTGCCATCTGTTGGTTGTATGAAAGAATAACAGAGACTGCAATATCACACAGCACCATCTGTTGGTTGTATGAAAGAATAACAGGGACTGCAATTTCACACAGTGCCATCTGTTGGTTGTATAAAAGAATAACCGGGACTGCAATATCACACAGCGCCCTCTGTTGGTTATATGAAAGATTAACAGTGACTGCAATATCACACAGCGCCATCTGTTGGTTGTATGAAAGAATAACAGAGACTGCAATATCACACAGCACCATCTGTTGGTTGTATGAAAGAATAACAGGGACTGCAATATCACACAGTGCCATCTGTTGGTTGTATAAAAGAATAACCGGGACTGCAATATCACACAGCGCCCTCTGTTGGTTATATGAAAGATTAACAGTGACTGCAATAACACACAGCGCCATCTGTTGGTTGTATGAAAGAATAACAGTGACTGCAATATCACACAGCACCCTCTGTTGGTTATATGAAAGATTAACAGTGACTGCAATATCACACAGCGCCATCTGTTGGTTATATGAAAGAATAACAGTGACTGCAATATCACACAGCACCCTCTGTTGGTTATATGAAAGATTAACAGTGACTGCAATATCACACAGCGTCATCTGTTGGTTGTATGAAAGAATAACAGTGCCTGCAATATCACACAGCACCCTCTGTTGGTTATATGAAAGATTAACAGTGACTGCAATATCACACAGTGCCCTCTGTTGGTTATATGAAAGAATAACAGTGACTGCAATATCACACAGCGCCCTCTGTTGGTTATACAAAAGATTAACAGTGATGGCAATATCAAACAGCACCCTCTGCACATGGTAGTGGGACAGTGGGACAATGCACACAGTAATCCGTTTGGCAATTCTCTGTCACCATCAGCTTTGCAAAGAAGTCCGGTTGATCGCTGGGGGGGTCGCTTTGGCAGAATGTGCGCTGCTGGGAGACAGGGCTGTAGTTGTGTCTAGGCTTATACGCTAGTCAATACGTTTTCCCAGTTTTTGTAGGTAAAATTAGGTACCTCGGCTTATACACGGGTCGGCTTATACACGAGTATATACGGTAGTACAAGTTTTCAGATACCTTGTATATATACCTTAATATATGTGATGCTTTTGTTTGTTCAGCTACTGCCAATTCTCTGATACAGGGCTAGTTCAGCCTTACATGTTTGCATGCTGTGTACCATATGCCTTACACATAGGCCTAAATAATAGGTACAGCAAGATATGTTTAAGTCCCAGCTGATGGTATATTAGTTATTTAACTTACAATACTAATCTTAAGTATTCTCTTGGAGTCCTTATTGCGTTTCTGAATGCATTTCATCAACAGTCTAAGCTCTAGGGTAAGGGTAAGTTTACTTTATTATTAATACTGTTACTTAGACACTTTTTCTATGTGTTAGGGTTGGGGCAGACGGACAGATTCAGGGAGATTTAGTCGCCTGGCAACTAATCGCCTCTTCTGCGGGGTGACAATCTCCCGGAACTGCCTTCCGCCTGCTTGAATGAAGAATTGCCTGCGCTAATGCACTCAGGCGCTTAAATTTCCGAAGTTGCCCGAAGTTTTCTCATGAGGCAACTTCGGAAATCAAAGTGCCGCGAGTGCATTAGTACAGGCGATTCTTCATTCAAGCAGGCAGAAGGCAGTTCGGGGAGATTGTCGCCACGCAGAAGAGGTGATTAGTCGTCAGGCAACTAAATCTCCCTGAATCTGCCCGTCTGCCCCAACCCAACCGTCAGCCCCAACAATAGCCAGTATTGCAAATCTAGTGTTTCACCTATGTCAAATATGTTGTTAGTAAATAGATTAAGTTCTATTGAGCAAACAATTCTGTATTTTAAATACAGAAGCCAGACTTGTGTCTAAGCATTGCCTTAAAACAATAAATGAGAGGCTTAAACCTTCAATTAAAGGACATGGTAATTACTCCTAAATGTTTCTGTGGCCAACAACACATCCAGAATCAATGGTTTAAATCAGTGGTCCCCAGCTAGTAGCTCGCAAGCTACATGTTGCTCACCAACCCTTTGGATGTTGCTCTCAGTGGCCTCAAAGTAGGTGCTTATTTTTGAATTCCAGGCTTGGAGACAAGTGTTGGTTGCATAAAAAAAAACATGTGTACTGTCAAACAGAGCCTCCTATGGGTTTGCAGTCCATATGGGAGCTACCAAACAGCCAATCACACCCATATTTGACATCCTCATAGACGTTTTATTGCTTATGTTGCTCCCCAACTCTTTTTAGATTTAAATGTGGCTCACAGGTAAAAAAGGTTGGAGACCCTTGGTTTAAATCATAAATATACTGTAGCCTTTTAATTCATTTAAAATTTATATTTAGTCTTGCAGACTGCCTGTTTTGATTTCTTCAGCTATAATCAGTTCAAGATATTGAAACATGGTGTGTGAGAAGGGAGTAGAAGAGGCCTTCACAATGCAAGACAGGCAGTGGAAGCCTTCTTTGGGGCACTATTCACAGCCTTCTGACTAGTTGTAATCATAGTGTAGCCTTGATCAAAGGAAAAATAAAGGATAAGAATCAACAGTTAAATGTAAATGTTTTTTGTGTTGTTCTTCATTCAGGAAGAAAACAACAGAACATAATTATTTTGCCTCCAATACAAAAGTATCAAACATCAATGCATGGTTTCAGGCATGACAGGCTCACTTTAAATGCTGTTAGCTTTCTGCTTAAAACAGGATGCAGTAAGGTCATTAGCGTTATACATTATAGCTTTTTTAAAAAAATGTTATTTCTAGGGATGCACCGAATCCACTATTTTGGATTCGGCCGATCCCCTGAATCCTTTGTGAAAGATTCGGCCAGATACAGAACCGAATCCTAATTTGCATATGCAAATTAGGGGTGGGAAGGGAAAAATAATTTTACTTCCTTGTTTTGTGACGAAAAGTCACGCGATTTCCCTCCCCACCCCTAATTTGCATATGCATATGCAAATTAGGATTCAGATTCAGTTTGGCCGGGCAGAAGGCCAAATCCTGGCCGAATCCTGAACCAAATCCTGGATTCGGTGCTTCCCTAGTTATTTCTCAAATGTTGGTTTCACCACACAGTACCTTTATCATAGACAAATATGTAGTATTATCAGTGTCAAAGAGTATAGTCTGTAGGTATACTACAACACTTAGCAGAGAGAAGGAAAGTATTTTTAATTACTCATTATCAAATTTCTGCAAACCTAGAAAAATGTTTAGCGATTTCTTTTCCAGAAGAAATCACACTGCTGACTGCTTCTTAGTGATTTAGTTAAAACATCTGTGATTTGACAACAAAAGCATTATACAGTTAATAAATTTTAAATTGCTCCTGGACTGATTTAAAAAATTGTAATAGAAAATGAATATAAAATTCCAGACCATCAGCTAGAGACTTATGAAGAACCTTTCCCTTCTAGCAATGTAGCGGCCCATTTATTTCATTTGCTAGGTTATGATTAGAGATGCACAATTTAGCTTCTGAGGCATTTATTTGGTTCACTGGGTTGTACTTCACAGTATAACTAAACAAAAAAGAAAAAAGTAAATAAAAATGTAGGTATAAAAAAAGTGGCCTGGCTTCCAGTGGTTCATCATGCATGAAGAGACTGTGAAATAGAAACACAAAAAACAGGCTTGCATGTAACACATCTACATAAAAGAACAGAGTATCCAAAAGTAAAGGCTTATAGTTAAAGCTTTATAAACTTATTAGCAATTGTATTGCTGGTATATCTCATAATGTATTCTGATACTGATCTATGCAGGCAATAATGTCTTTCACATGAACAGACTTTCACTTTAGGAGCATTGGCCCTAGGGGACAAGTGACAATTTACTGTCCATCTCCCGAACATCTCAAGATTACATTCTGCTTCTAGGCCTTGAGTTCTGCAGGGTTCCTCAGAAAGAGACAGAGGCCTCAGGAAGAGAGGGACGGACTGAAATGTAGAAATAGTGATGTTGGTAACACATTCTTTAGCTAGGGGTATGTAAAATGCATGTCTGTAAGAAATGAATGGCATACCTTGTTTTCATATATATATATATATATCACAAATATTTCATAACAGGCATTAAGGATCTTATTTATAAATAACAAATTTTAATTTTACAAAAAAAAGTGCTCAATAAGATTTACAATTATTTAGCAACCTTGGCAATCCTTGGCTGTTGTCAAAGGTTTATGGAAACTGTAGAAGGGGTATAGGAATTTTATCCAGAAAGCTCCAAAGTATGGGAAAAAAAATATTTGCAATATAAAAAGTTATGCCTTTGCATGAACGAATTTTCTTTTGCACAAATTTAATATAGCTTTTGCGAAACCAAAAACTGTTTAGCAACCAGTTCAGATGGTGGACGAAGGTTTGCGAATTTTATATTTGCACAGTGAATGCGATAAAACTTCTTACTGGAAAGAGTTCCAAATGATTAAACACCTTTAAACACTTCTTCAAAGTGCACAATTAAAATTTGCAATGCTCAATATAAATTTGCTATGTAATAACAGTTTAAGGAAGAATATTACATTCTGAAATGTGAATTTTATACTTATTTGTGCAAACTGTTTTTCTGTTTGCGACTTTTATTACATTGCTCCATCCATTGTATGAGTTGATGAAAATTACAGAAAGGACCCTTATCTGAAAACCTCAGGTTTCAAGTATTCTGGATAACATGTCCCATATCTGTACAACAATAGATGAAGTACTTGAGGTTGGCTTTCCTTATCTTACCCTACCTTAGAGAAAGTGAGAAAGCGAGAAAGCAAGTTTTAATTGCACAATGGAAATAACAGAAAATATGAACACATATTATAAATGCATAATGCATGTGTATTAGGCTTCATTAATTATTAAAACATGTTTAAGTCATATACCTGTATTTAATAATGTATTATACAATAAAACTGTAAAAATATGGCACAGAAAGCAATGAGTGGGACTTTCTCATTTGGATGCTGCATTAGCTAGATATCTTTTCAAGAAATTCTGACACCAGAAATTAAACATTTTTTTATATTTATCATACCACTGTCTTTGCATGCCATTATCATTGTGTCATAAAAATATTAGCCCAATGCTTTCACATAATCTGTGTGATCCCATCTGTTTCTTTATGAGGGGGCTGCCTTAATTTTGCAGCTGTAGTCCGGAGGCATTAGAAAATTTAACACTGGCTGAGAGGGGACAGTCAGGTTTAGGAACTTCAGGTAACAATAACTTACAAAAACAAGTCTATCAATATTTTGAAGATCATATTTTTAGGGGCAGATTTACTAAGGGTCGAAGTGAATTCAAAGGAACTTTCGAAGTAAAAAAATTCAAAATTCAAAGTAATTTTTTGGATACTTCGACCATCAAATAGGATACTACGACTATGAATTAACCTCGACTTCGATGCGAAGTAAAAATCGTTTGAATATTCGACCATTCGATAATCGAAGTACTGTCTCTTTAAAAAAACTTCGACTTCAATACTTCGCCAACTTAAACCTGCCGAAGTGCTATTTTAGCCTTTGGGGACCATCTACAACATTTTTCTAAGTCTTTACACATCGAATAAAAATCCTTTGATTATACGCTAAAATCGTTCAATTTAATTGCACGATCGAACAATTTTTATTCGACCGCAGGATTGCCAAATTTGCTGAAAAAACTTCGAATTCTATATTCGAATTCAAAGTTTTTTAATTCGATGGTCGAAGTTTTTTCTACTTCAAAATTCGACTCTTGATAAATCTGCCCCTTAGTGCCAGGCAGGGCCTCATCACATGGGTGATTCTAGACACAATTCAAATTATTCTACTGGTGTCATACGACAAACTATTGATATTATCCCTTTATGTAACTATTATTTCTGATGAAAGTAATAATTTGTTAATCTCTTCATTTAAATTACTTTCTTTTCAGCAGGAAATATTAATATTTTGTTCTGTGTGGCACTGTAAGAATTAAGTATATTAAGAAGTCAGTGCCAATGTATAGTACTCAATATAATATTTTGTGTGTATTTAAAAATATAAAATACACACAAAAATGTTTTTTACTTATAGTTTTTATTTTTAACTGTGCTATTCATTTGTTTTTTTGGCAAGGACTCGTTCTTTTAAGCTAAAGTACATTATGTGTTGCTATGGTATTGTCCAACTTAAAGCGCAATTATCTGTAAGGAAGATAAACAAGTAAGCACTGAATGTTCGAAAGCTGAAAATAAGAGATTAGAGGTTGTGGTTTAGACTATAAAATAAAAGTTGAGTGATTTACAGTCATAGCATTTATTTCAAGTGTAGCACATTTTTTTTTAATTATGTGTCATCAACGTGTTTTGTAAGGCTTAAAGTCTATAATTTCACATCATTTGCGTATACCTAACTATAATGTATGGTTGTGTTTTATGTAAAGTGTTTAAACACCATTTTGTGAGTGGGGGTATCAAAGTGTAATAAAAATAAAATTCAATCCCTCTTCAACGCTGATTGTAAACTGCACTAGATAAATGCTGTGCAGGCTTCAAGGAATACACACCGTGAACATGTTGTAGGCTGTTTCATTAATGAATTGCAGCTTTGTTGCATGCACTGCTTCACTTATTTATTGAAGAGATAATAGGAAATCGCAGTATGTTTTGTGAACTCATAAATAATATGTCACAAGGATATTAAGTTTACTGAGTTGTGAAAGGAAAGCTAAAACTTGTAGGGACTGGTGAATCACCATTGAGAAAAATGGTTTATGCTTTATGATCATTCTTTACAATTATATAATAATATTGTGTGTGTCTAGCAAAAAAAAATAGCAGATTGGTGTGGTCAAGTATAAGGAGAAATCTTTAACATAAAGCTTTCCAGCTGTCTATTATTTGCAACTCATTGTTCTTATAATTCAGATAGCACCATCCCATGGGGCTCATTTCTAAACACTGGGTAGTAACCCACAGTTAGTAATCATTGATTAGCATTTTCAGCCAGCTGCATGTAGAACAAGGAACACAAACATTTTATGGGTTACCATAAGTTACTGCCCAGATTCAAATGTTCCCAGTGGTAATACATTTTTTTTCTCCCTAATTTAGCCACCACCATTTTTTTTGGAACATGCACATAAGCGTGCACAACCATGCATGCTGAATTTAAGGATCCTGAAAGCATTTTGTTAGTTCCTTTCAGTCAATTATCTGAACTCCAAATAACAGTATCAAGTGAAAATTACCATTATCATTGACAATGATTACCACATACCACTGACAATGATTATCTGTCTTAAATAATAATAATGGTATTCCTGGAAGAATAGATTTTATATTTGCTGGTGTCTGCTTGATAACTGAGGTTGCTATTTACCCTGTAACTGAAGCTCTTGATAGAGTCTGGCCAAATCTAAGTTGGGGAGTGTAGACATATCTAGAAATGATTCTCCTTGTGATTTACCAATAACACATATTAGAAACATAAAACATGTTAAGGCCAATAATAAAGAAAGATCCATCTTGCTACCAAAATAATTTTTTCTATTATGAGAGCACCAATGGTTGGCTCCAGATGATTAGCACATATTTAAAAAAATCAAACAAATAGAGTTTGAGTTCTTCATAGTTCCCTAGATATATTTAATAAATAGCGATATCACAGAGTCTTCCACTTACAAGTCACTTACTGTGAAGGGATCAGGTTCTATGCACAATTCAGATGCTAATAATTAACAGTATTTAATGTCTCCTAAGTAAACTGCTCCTTTGGGATCATGATCTAGAACTCACAACCATAGTCATTTATCTTCATTGTTTCACCTTCCATTGTGTCCTGACATACTACTGCACAATGCAATGCTGACACACTAGAGTGCTGAAGAGTGAAACACGAGATATGGACTCTGTTGATGTTGAGTAGAACAATAAAATAATTGTGCCCTATGGAGGCAGTGAAATTGGAAGGTAAGGAATGGAGGCCTATTTAGAAACCAGCCACAAAGGGTTGAACTAATGGCTACAATAAGTATTTACTTTGCTTATTGGTCTTATTATCCCAGTAACCAGAGATGAAACTAATTGCTATTCAGCAATTTGACAAGTCCAATGCTAATTAACCCTTATGGCAAGCTGATAGATGATCCAGAGTAGGCTACGTACAGTAAGACCATGCCAGCAACCAAGTCACTTAAGCAGGTGCATCTCTAAAGGGCATATTTACCAGGTGCTTTGTAAAGAATCTTTAAAGTACTCCACTGTGTGTCCCTTTTATCCTTCCATAAATATGCTAGAAGATAGTTAAATTATCACTTCACTTTGCTATTGTTCACAGCAGGTCACAATCAAAAGAAATCCTGAGGTGAGCTTAAATTTAGACACTCATTCAAAGTTAATTCATGCAGGATTTGTAACTCAAAAGGCCACTTCTTCAGTTTTCTTTCTTGAAGTGACATTTCTTATAAGCTACAGCAAAGTCTTATTAATTGCATAAATCAAATTATGTGTTGAAACTTTTGCTCCTAGTGAAAGATTTCCTTTAAATGAACCTTCTCGCCTGACAGCATTCGCAATCTACGTAATTTGGTAAAGTAGCTATATCAGCATTTTACTTGTGTAGCCAGTATTCACAACTGACAGTAGCACTGTCACTAATTCACAGTTCTAGGTCATGAAACTAAGATTGATTTTCCATCCACTTTCCTGATCCCTATCATCAATACTGTTTCTGGGGTACTTGGGGCCTTCCTGTAATACTAGCGCTTAGACATGATGATGGATGGAGGTACACGGTCACTTCTGTGTTTGCAGTGATTTAAGTGATTAGTTCCATTGCATCTATGACCAAAGCTAGTTGAAACTAATATTATAGGGTACACAGGAATAGTCCAGGACCCTAAAATAAATGCATAAAGAATTTGTATTTAATATGGCATTACAGAGTAAAAAAAGCAAACAGGTACCTGACACAAATGGGGCAATTAATTTTCTTTTCAAAGTAAATGTTAACCTTCAGCAAATTAGCTTACTTATCCTGCTACTTGAGATTGCTTGTACAGATATAATACAATAGCTGATTGTAAGCAAAAGCAGCAGCAATGTGAATTTATAGTAATTTATGTAACATTTAAGTGGATACATAGAAAAACTGTGCCCTGAAGGAGTCTTCATGCACAGTAATTTCTTTATTTATATCCTTGTACAATTTAATTTGCTTGACAAAGCAATTTCTGGGTCGGGTTGTCACAATCATTAACTCAAGTCAATTGGATTGTGCCATCAGTGCAATAGCAAGGCTATCCTTTAAAAGTGGTGTACTTATTTTATTTGATATTATTGGCAGACATACAAATAAATAAATTATTTAAAAGAAAAAATATATTTATTTTTAGGGATGCACCGAATCCACTTTTTTGGATTCGGCCGAACCCCCGAATCCTTCACGAAGGATTTGGCCGAATACCGAACCGAATCCGAACCCTAATTTGCATATGCAAATTAGGGGTGGGAAGGGGAAAACATTTTTTACTTCCTTGTTTTCTGACAAAAAGTCACGCAATTTCCCTCCCTGCCCCTAATTTGCATATACAAATTAGGATTCGGATTCGGTTCGGCCGGGCAGAAGGATTCGGCCGAATCCGAATCCTGCTGAAAAAGGCCGAATCCTGGCTGAATCCCGAAGCGAATCCTGGATTCGGTGCATCCCTATTTATTATACACAATAATTAAATGTTTCCACAAAATGCACAGGGTATTGAATAAGAAGGAATCATAAAGAACTCTTAGCTATAGGGAAAAATAAAAATTACAGTTGAGTTGCTTCATGCTGTAATCATTGTAAAATCTATATTAATCTATTTTTCTAGACAATACTTCATACAGGTATGGGACCTGTTATCCTGAATTCTCAGGACCTGGGGTTTTCCAGATATCAATTCTTTTTGTAATTTTTGATCTTCATACCTTAAGAGGCAGATTTATCAAGGGGCTAATTTCGAAGTTAAAAATACTTCGATATTCGACCATCAAATTGAAATACTTTGACTTCAAACATCGAATTTGGGTATTCTGCGGTAGAAGTAAAATCGTTCGATCGAACGATTAAATCCTTCGAATCGAATGATTCGAAGGATTTAAGTGATTGATCAAACGATTTTACTTCGACTTCCAAAAACTTAGAAAAATGCTCTAGAAGGTCCCCATAGGCTAACATAGCACTTCAGCAGGTTTAATTTGGTGAAGTATTGAAGTCAACGTTTTTTTAAAGAGACATTACTTCAATTATCGAATGGTCGAATATTCAAATGATTTTACTTCAAATCGAAGTCGATGGTCGAAGTATCCAAAAAAATTACTTTGAATTTCGGATTTTTTTACTTCGAAAATTCCCTCTAATTCACTTCGACCCTTAATAAATCTGTCCCTAAGTTTCGGTTCCAATAAGGATGGATTAAGTACAAGGTACTGTTTATTATTATTAAACAGAAAAAGGAAATACTTTTTTAAAATGGAGTCTACAGGAGATAGCCTTTCTGTAATTTGGAGCTGTCTGGATTATGGGTTTCCGGATCATGGAATCCATACCATATGTATTGGATCTGTTAATCTGAAACCTATTATAAGTGTTCTTATGTGAAGAATTAATTTAAGATTGGGTTAAATCAACTACGTGGAAAGGCCAAGAGCGTGCAGTTATACTGAACTGGAAAGAACAGGAGTAGAAGAGATAAACTGTGGCAGGAAGAGGAGAGGTGTTTATTGTATAAAAACCACAACAAAAGGCAAAGAAGAACCATTTACTATTAAATAGAGGCATAAATGGGCCTGGCCAGACTTGGTTTCATTACATCTGAGTTGCAATCTTATTGTCACGTACATTCTATAAAAGGTCACTAGAAAGCCTTCTTCAGGGAAACAGCGATCCCACTGACTGAACAAATGCCTTAAGGAAATAGTATTTTCCAGTTAAGCAATAATTAGGGTTTAGTTTGAGCAGGAGAGTTTCAAAAGCAGTCAAACTGTGACAAATGAAATGTATGTCTTTAATGAAGGCATTAGATAAACATACGCTGTAATTTGCAGTAGTGAGAGGTATCTTACTAATTCATGAAGATTTGTAAAAGAGTTTCTAACTGTATCAGGTATCTGCCTGATATCTAATAGTCATAGAGGTTTTGAAGCAATAATTTCTCTTTTTTTACTTTCCCTGGAGATGCACTAATGGATTTTTTGCATACAGTATGTATAAGTGTATTTATATTCAGCTGGTTGGTATGCAGCACTTTACATAGTTAATGGTTACATATTAATGGGTATGTAACATGGAACCAAGAGTTACAGTTAATAAATAATATATACGTATAACTATAATAGTAAGTACATTTATTAAGGACACCTATGCTTTTAAGATTTTAAATTAGTTGCATATATGGGACAGCAAATCAAAACAATTGCTATTGATTGAAATGCATATTACTATGAAGCCAAAGACGCAACATAACAGTGTGAGAGAATATGTGCAGTGAAACGGTCATCTGAAAAAAACTCAGTAAGGTACAGAGTTAGCATCCTAGCTGATACTTGTTCTTCACCAACAGATGGCTGTTTGTCACAGTTTGGGTCACCTTTCAGTTAATTACCATAGAAAACTTGCCTGGGTGACACATCCTAGTGTCAATTGAAGGCTTTCTAGGATTGTAAAGCGATACATGCTATTTGCTGGGAAATTACTCTACTTGTTTTTTTCCAAACCTGCTTCCCAACCTCTCAAAGTCTACTTCTGCTGAAATATCTTAAAGACACTCTAACCAATGTCCACCTGGTGATAAGGCTGAAGCTGATTCCCTCTACTGCAAACTACTGTGTAAAGTTGTCATGATGTACCCAAAAACTGGGTTTTTTTCTCTGTGAATGTTATTTGTAAAATAAAGAGGTTTAAAAAACTAAGCAAATGTATATTTTGCCATGGTTCTGCCTCTAAATGGTCAATTCCAATTAGTCTGCTCCTTATATCGTCCGCTTTAGGTTGTGTATTTAACTGACAGAGAGGCTTTGCACATGCCCCCAATAGTGTAACATTAATGCTGCATTGTTTAACCTTTGTTATTAACACAGTAAATATTGTATCTTAGTAATGTAAAACTGACTCCTGTGCTTCTTCTTTGTTTGAAGAAAACTTACTTTCACACATTTCCCTGATTTTACATCATTTTTTCCTGGTCCCCTAAATATGTAAAAGGGGGTGTTACTGTATTTCACCAACTGACGTTTGCCTATGTGTGTCCAAATAAGCCAAAATCAGTTGAAACCCAGCAAAATAAAATATTGCATTTTGTCAAGGAGTTTTCCTTCTCAAAATAATCAGAAGACACAATATACTGGTTCTATTGCCCATGACATAAGATAATTATAGAGGAATATTAGTTAAATACTGAGGGAGTTTATGTTATTAGAATAAGACTGTATAGTTTTAAACTGATAGCATATAGATTTAAATTCAGAATTTAATTTAAGGGGTAACATACAAGTATTGTAAATAAATAGTAGAAGTCAGCAGTACATTTAGTTACTAAATGTAAAATATGGTCTGTATTCAGCAGAGAAAATCAGACTATTCCCTACAATTTTCCATTGTTGGTCCTATTGATTCCTGAGTGGACAGTTTTGGATGACACTTGTCTAAAAGGTTAATATTTAATTTCAATACAGAGTAAATTGCAAAAGCTGAGGGAATTGAACAGATCAATTAGATTAAATATATTTCAAAAATTGTCTCTCTCTCTATAGAAGAAGCACTTGAGCACCAGTATGACACAATCATTAAAATAGTTTATAGGTTCATAAGAGGTTCCCTATATAGGTAGGAAGAGGTTTATCCAAAGAATGATGGTCACTCTTTATGATTAGGAGCAACATATTTTCAAAGAAAGCAGTAAAACTATGGAATTCTTTGCCAGGAGATATTTTGCTGGCAAATTCCCTTAAACCTTTCAACAGTGGATTGGATTATTTTCTATTGAATAAGCAGGATATTCAAGGTTATAATAATTAATTCAAACAGGAACAGTATGTTGATTTAGGGAGAAGTCAGACTGTCACTTAAATCAAGTAGGATTTTTAGCTCATTCTAATAGAAAAATAGCTTACAATTTGTGTTTAGGTGTATATGGGTGGGGGGGACAGAGAGTGTTGAAAATGATTGTTATGAAAAATATCTATAAATTATCCAAAATTAACCACAGTGAGAATGACTTCTTGAGGTCATAGATGGCTAATAACAGGAGGATATGAAGATTACCCTGAGTAGTTTGTTGAGAGGGAGTCAGTTGATAAACATATATAGTTTGGTACCGTACTCAGTATTTTGCAGATGGCAAACTTCTAAAGCTCTAAAGACACATGTATATTAATGGTTATAATAGCACCTTATGTCTATCCCTGGATTCTTTATGCTTCCCGAGCACAAACATCAAATCTAACTCCTGTTTTGTGGGTTTTCTAGTTGTAATATGAATTACAGATGGCGTACAGATGGTAGCAACACGTGAAAATAACCAAATTAAATGCATTGTCCTGGGACATTCTTCTGCACAAAATTCTCCATTATAATGCATAGCATTGAACACTGAACCCATCTGTATGTTGATTATATGTTAATGAACAAAACACTGAATGTCTTTCTGTTCACTCCAGCTGTTCAGAACTACATCGCCCATTAACTTCTGACACCCTACAGCCAAAGGCTGATTAAGGCTTAGAATAGTTGGAGTCCTAAAATGCCATGAGGACTACACATTGGATATATTTGATTTATAATGAATTTTCACTCATGCATTTGTTTTTCCTTATTGCTAATTTAAACATTTTTTGTCTATATTTCTTTTTTTCACACATTATGTAAAAAGTGTGCCAAACCATAATACTGCAGTTCACTCCAGGCATCACTGGAACTATGTAAAAGGCAAAGCTACTCTGATCTTTTTGTAACACCTTTTTTCAATAGAATAAATTGCAGGGAATATTTTCTTCAAGTTGCTATCCAACAGAGATAAGGGTAGTGGAGTGATATGTTGTGTTTTCCCTTGGATATTTTTTTTACCTGTATTTTGTGTGCATTATAACAGCAGAAGTAAACAACACAGATATGGAAGTGAGAAAATAGGAAAATGCACAAGTCACTCCATTTACAAATTGTTTTGAACTCTGTTGAAATGTGAATTAATAGAATGTTGTGGCATGAAAACATTGAAAACATATATTGTTTTTGCCACAGTGAATATAGAACACACTCTAAATAAATTAGGCTTTATTTTAAGAACAGTACACTGTGGCAACAGGCTGGGGCCATTGCAAGACTATGAGTGCAAAAGAGTAGCTGCCTTGGAGGCTTGTCTAAATAGCAGATAGTGTCTCAATAAAAAAAAAAAACCCTAATACCCTGTAATTGACAACAGGGCTACCATTATAAATTATAAGTAATTTATATGGAGCCCCCCATGAACACAAGCACACAGCACCAACATGTTTAGTCAGATCCTGCAAATGATGGAGGCCCAGAAACTATAGGGCACCTGTAGGAGTTATAAGCAGTTGCAATATATGTTCACAGAAAATGTTGTTGCCAAAGTTTAGATGATGATCATACTAGTTTACTAGCGATATAAGGGAGACAAGTAGGGAGACAATTGCATACTTATGCATGCGGTGGATTTAAATCAAAGAAGTTATCAGTTGCAGAATGTCAGGAAGGGACTTTGGAACTTGTGTATTACAAATCATTTGGAAGGAAATAGATTTTATAGAGATGTTGAAAAACAAGCAAATTTAAGGGGAAATAAAGTGAGATTTGTTTTTCGAATGTTTGTCTAACTTAGATATAGTGCATCAATGTGATTAATGTTAAAACAATATCATGATAAACATTTCCTGTCTCCTTAGACAATTACAGATTTTTGTTAAATTCACTTAACGGCATGTTTTGTTTTGTCTTTGCATGGAAGCACCTGCTTCCAGGTGTCACCTAGTGTTCCACACCTGATACTCTTCTAAATTGAATATGGCCTTTGAAATACAGTATAATTAATTAATGTTTCATTGGGTTATGTCACTGTAAAAAAGAGCTGTATGCAACTTTTGGAGTTGGCAGTCATTTCACCTTCATGTAAAACAGAGGCATTTAAAGAGTTCTCTAAGATAGAGATTTAATTAAGTTGCACTTTTATGTGATACACAATGATCTTTAAACTAAGAATCAGTATTGATGAATTGTCAATAGAGATATGCAATTAAGTTGGTGAGAAGAAAGCTGTATTACAGTATTTATCTCACCCTGAAACTCTAAAGTTGGCCATAGACTCCAAGATCCGCTCGTTTGGCGACATCGCCAAACGAGCGGATCTTTCCCCGATATGCCACTAAACTGCATGGCTATATCGGGGGTAATTCGATGGCCGAACGATCGAATTACGATGCGCCAAGTGGCTCCGACGGGTCGGTCGGGTAAAAATCCAACCTTTGCGATCGATATCGTGGCCAGATATCGATCGGGAAGACCCGTCGGAAGCCCCCATACACGGGCAGATAAGCTGTCAAATCGGTCCAAACGACCGATATCGGCAGCTTTATCTGCCCGTGTATGGCCACCTTAAGGTGATACAGTAATACACAGGGGATTTATCAAAAAAAAAAAATAGGCTTTCTTACTAAAAAAAAGGCTTTCTTTCAAAAAAAAAAAAAAAAGGATGAGCGCATTATTGTCTTTTTCAACTAATGTAAGCTCTGGAATATAAAGTCTTAATACCCATGGTATCATGAAACCAATTGCAAGCCTCATTGAGCCGGTTTATAAAATAGAAAAGATTTTAGTTTGTTTACTGGTACTTGGCGGGATGAAGTATTTTTCCCACTGCAAAAAGCTAGAAATCTAGATGATTATTTTTGAACAATGAAGCTCTATACAATGTTATAAAGAAACCTTAATTCTAATTGGAACAAGCTATAGTTGCATGTGGTGTGTCCTAAGGTTGAGTTGGTCCTTTTTAAAACAAATAAATGTTGGTCCTTTTTCAAACAAATAAATGTGTTGGAGCTTTTAAGAAATGCATTTTTGCAGTTTAGATATGAAGGGTTTTTGTCTGCAAATAAATGCTGCACATTGTATAGCCAGTGGCAACCTCTTGAAGACCCTGGAAGATATTTAGTCCAGTTTGAAGTGGTACTGCAAGCTGAAGTTATTCATATTGCCCTACAACTAAAAAAAACCTGTGAAATGAAATGGAAGGCTTTGACCCGACCTACCCGACCTGTCCGACACTGGAGGACAAAATCCACACCTACCAAGGGTTTCTATGTGGAGAAGAAGCAGAAAAGGTTGTATTTATCATACGTAGGGGCCCATTTACTTAGTTCGAGTGAAGGAATAGAATAAAAAAAACTTCAAATTTCGAATGTTTTTTTTTGGCTACTTTGACCATCGAATTGGCTACTTTGACCTTCAACCACGACTTCGAATCGAACGATTCCAACTAAAAATCATTCGACTATTCGACCATTCGAGTTGAAGTACTGTTTCTTTAAAAAAAAATCTTCGACCCTATAGATCGCCACCTAAAACCTACCGAATTGCGGTAAATCCTTCGTTAATTAACCCTCGATATTCAACCATAAGTAAATTTGCCCCATGGTGTCTGACAATACTTTTTTGATTCAACAATTTCTTTACCATGCTGGAATAATCCTTTCCAGAAAAAACACAGTTTGATTACTTAATCCTCACTTGCAGTTGCAGTGGGAATGAATGGTTCAGGGCAGTGTTACAACTTAATGATGCTGCAGAGCTCTAACACACATCTTCTCAAAGTCAAATATGTTCTGCAGAATTGACACAAATATCTGCATAGATAAATGTGTCAATTCATTCAAGCACTTTCCTGAATGTCTGCAAAAGGTCAGTCAGAAAAATGTTGATAATTGGGGAAAATATCAAACTCCCGGGAATCCTTCTGAATTGCCCAGTTCGATATTTGAGAGATCTTTTCTCACATAGTTGTCAGCAGATTTCCCTGGTTATTGACAGCTCAAATCATGTACATTAGCATTTAAAAGCATCTGGCACTACATAGACTATGTTTGATGGGATACTGGGATGTGTACGTGTTGCCTCGGCATAAATCTACTGGCATCCACAATGTAATATATACCAATTAGTACCAGATTTAATTCAGGCTGCAACATAATACGATCCATTCTATCCCTATGTCCTGTTCAGTATTCCTCTCTGAGGCTTTTACACTCTGAATTTCAAAAGACAGATAATATAGATTAATAAATAAAAAAAGATTTCACCAAAAGTATTAAAGTGCTAGTGTAACAGGTGCATCCATTTGTTCCATGGGTTTCAAGACTTGTAATCGCTGTTTTATATGAAGATTTTCTGTCTATGAGAGCCACCGGATAAAATCAACATAGACATTCTTCAGGTTTACCCTTTGAAAAAAAATAAAAATAAGCGACAAAAAGTGACACGTGCCATAGGCTTAACAAACCTTTGCAGGCTGTGTAACAGTTGCTTAATATTATATGGGTAGATTTATTAAAATTGATAAAACATGGAAAATGTAGGCTTACGGTTATAATACCAATTGCCCATTAGCATTAACTCATTTAAAATAAAAAGTAATATGAAGTTTTTAAGTTTAGGCTAGTTTTACAGATACAGCTATTTCTAGTCTATATAAGATCAGAAGTCTGGTCAAAACTCACAAATTCGAGTTGGGAATAATCTAAACTTGAATTTGAGATTTATTATAACTTGACCCTGGGAACAACTCAAATTCGATAGTACGCCACCGAAAACCTGCGTTTAAGTAAAAGTCAATGGCAGAGGTCCAGTGACCCATTTGAAAATTTTAATAGCCCTACTGAGATTTTTTAGAAAAAACCTCGAACGAGTTCTGTTGAATTTGAGTTTCGGGTCAGTAATATTCGTTTGTGTTTTAGACGTTCTAGTTTTAGACAAGTTTTTTCTTAAATAAGATACTATTCGAGTTTTGAGGTCATTCAAGGTCATTCGAGATAAAAAAAAAACTCTATAACTCAACCTTTAATAACTATGTCCCTTAGTATGTTACAGAATGCCTAATTCTAAGCAACATTTCAATTGGCCTTCATTTTTACTTATAGTTATTGAATTATTTGCCTTTTTCTTCTGACTCTTTCCAGCTTTCAAAAGGGTGTCACTGACTCCATCTAAAAAAACAAATGCTCTGTAATGCTACAGATCAATTGTTATTGCTACTTTTCTATTCAGGCTCTCTTCTATTCACATTCTAGTCTCTTATTCAAATCTATGTTTGGTTACTAGGGTAATTTAGAGAGCTGGAGACCTGCTGAATAAAAAACTAATTAACTAAAAACTCACAAATAATTAAAAATGAAACCAATTGCAAATTGGCTCAAATATCACACTCTATATCATACTACAAGTTAATTTGAAGGTGACCCACTCCTTTAAACTGCCCTCAATATGGTCAAGATGAGGATTAGCAGGATATAAAGGGCACAGTTATTCCTTCTTGTAGGCAATTTTTTTACTTGTAAACAGCAAAATTGGTAGTACATTAAACGAAATATCTGCAGACAGAAGACCTCTGGCACATGACATTGCTGTCTTGTTCAATGCTCTTGAGGACATGAGATAAGACAGTGCACCAAACACATGCATAAATACATTTACAAATTGCTGTAAAGTATGGTATTTCTAAGCTGAATTAAAGATTTACTTCTAAGCATAAAGGTTGGCAAGTACTGGCTTCTCTGTACCAAATATGCATTACCCAAAATAAATACATTGTACTACTTACTGCTTCTTTCAGTGCAGAGTGTAAAGAGGAAATGATATTTCAATTCTTACAATGTTGTAGTTTAAAGTATATCGTAATATATATGTAACGCCAATCTGGGCTATCCACACCACAGTCACTTTTCCAGCTAGTGAGCAGAGCATGGCTTACATTGGACTCTCTCTCTCTGGGCCTTCGCTATGTGGAAGCTTTCCCTCTAAGGTGTAATGCAACTACAACACTCACACTGTGCATACAAACATACAAAAGATTGTGCACAAGGAGGTTATTATGATGCAAACAAAGAACTGTTTATTAGTCAGAGACAATGACCTCAGGTTTACTCACATCACAAGTGATTAAAGGAAAAAGGCACAGGCACATCACATGCAGCTTTACAAATGCTGACACTCCCTTAGGATAGACTTGGCAGGCATCCCACTTCATCCCTGACTATATTAAACTGCTAGAGGGTACTGGGAGCTCACCTGACACTTTCTATTCTTCATTCACGGACACATGCCTTTCTAGGCCTTTCTGTACCCAGGCTCCCTGGGCACACCCAGCTGGATCACCATCCAGAGGCCAAAGAGGAAGAGGCCACTCCTTACACACACTATATTGCAGTGTGGCAGGAAGTTGTCATTACCCCTCTTGGGTAATCATACTAAGAAAAGGGAGGGGCCTTAAAGCCATAGGGGCAGATTAACCCTCTATGGGCCCCTGCATATATTAAAGCTCAAAGGAATAGTTCAATGTGAAAATAAAAACTATGTAAATAGATAGGCTGTGCAAAATAAAAAATGTTTCTAATATAGTTAGTTAGCCAAAAGTGTAATATATAAAGGCTGGAGTGAACAGATGTCTAATAAAACAGCCAGAATCCAACTTCCTGCTTTTCAGCTCTATAACTCTGAGCTAGTCAGCGACTTGAAGGGGGGCCACATGGTACATTTCTGTTCAGTGAGTTTGTAATTGATCCTCAGCATTCAGCTCAGATTCAAAAGCAACAGATATGACCCATGTGCCCCCCCCCTCAAGTCTCTGATTGGTTACTGCCTGGTAGCCAGGGTAACCAGTCAGTGTAAACCAAGAGAGTTGAAAAGCAGGAAGTAGTGATCTGACTGACTTGTTATACATGAAATCATTCCAGCCTTTATACATTACATTTTTGGCTAACTAACTATATTAGAAACATTGTTTATATTGCACAGCCTATCTATTTACCCAGTTTTTATTTTTACACTGAACAATTCCTTTAAAGGGGTGGTTCACCTTTACGTTTACTTTTACTATGTTATAGAATTGCCAATTTTAGGCAATGTTTCAGTTGGCCTTCATTTTTTCTTTTGTATAGTTTCGTAATTATTTCCATTCTTCTTCTGACTCTTTCCAGTTTCAGATGGGGGGGGTCACTAACCCCTTCTATAAACCAAATGCCCAGTAAAACTACATATGCATTGGTATTGCTACTTTTTCTATTCAGACCTCTCCTATTTATTTTGCAGTCAAATCAAAGAATGTTTGCTAGGGTAATTTGGACCCTAACAACCAGGTTGCCGAAACTGCAAACTGGAGAGCTGTTGAATAAAAAGCTAAATAACTCAAAAACCACAGATAATAAAAATTGAAAACCAAATTCAAAGTGTCTCAGAATATCATTCACTACATCATACTAAATTTTAATTTAACATTGAACAACTCCTTTAATTGATTTTTTTTATATTTAACATAACTTTGAATATACACATGCCTCTTCCTAGTGAACATTGCTGGTAAAAATACACGTTTTCAGGTAAGCTGTTCTGCATTTATCTTTAGTTTATATTAAAGTAGAAGCAAATGTTTATCTTTTTTTTTATCTTGTCTTTTTTACTTTCTATGAATGTATGAATGTCTCTTGGCATTTCAGTTTTGCATAAGATTTCAAAGTTTTCTGACATTCCTGCAGCCATTATCCTCTTATTTTCTTCCTATAAACCCTCCTGTCATGCTACATTTTCCCAAAAGTAATCCAATAAGAGCCATGGCCTAGTTGCCAAGGGGACATTATTGATGCCATCAGGTATGTGACTAGGAAAACCCTTTAATTAAAAAGATGTACAAATACCAGTAGTCAGAACAATCTTCTAATCCTGATACATAAAACTATGCACAAACAAATTCTGCATGGATAATGTCATAGTTTATTGTTTATATTTTTAAACTTGCATTCAATTGTTTGTTAGCATGGTATCAGTGTCATGTTTTTATTATCGTTTCAACTGTTAAGTAAAATCTAAAACTCTGCATTGTGCATACGTTTTATATGATAGCAACTTACTTTGTTTCCTGTTGCTTTGGAACAAGATACAAATTCAAATTCATGGAAAGTAAAGTGTTTGACAGCAATCTAAATTTGCATGTCAAATAAATGGGTTATTGCAAGCATGAAAGAGGATGGAAATGATCTTTTATAAAACAAATGTGATTGTTGCATATCCTTTGTAATGAAAAATTAAAAAGGTATGTAGATTAGAATTCTGCGATATTATCATCCTCTTATTTCTGAAATGAAAACAAAAACGTGGAACCCTCCGTACAAGAAATAATCTCTCAGATGTTGATGGCTTGTTTTTTTTATAACTGGGTCTAAAAATAGCTCAGCTATGACACATCTCTGTATCAGAACATGCACTATAAACTACTGTAAAATAAGGACATTATAAAATGGATTAAATTTCATGATTCGGAAAGAAATCTTAAATCAATAAGGTAGAAAATGAATGAGTCTATTCCACGCAAAGGATGGCTATAATCAATAATAGTATAAACTGACTTTTGTCAAATACTGTAGTAAAGTGTAAATAGATTTGCAGACTTATCCTGAAAATATATACACATTTGCTGATTTACTGTATGTAGATTTATTGATAGATCAGGATCAATAGAAATATTTCCCTTCCTATAAGAGATAAACCTTCCATATGACTTTTACTCCTAAAGCTGGCCATAGACGCAACGATCCAATTGTACGAATTGTGGATTCGTACGATTTTTGGACCGTGTGTGGAGAGTCCCAACATTTTTCATCCGGTGGAGATCGGACGTTTGTTTGATCGGACAGGTTAGAAAATTTCTGTCGCCTGCCGATAATATCTCTGCATGTATTGCCGATCGTATGATTTTCAGTGGGAGATTGTCACTAGCTTTGTCAGCCATAACTATCGTACGATTACTGTCAGAGGCAGAACATTGGCTGATCTGTTCTTTTACTACTTTATTTGATCGGAATGGTAAGACTTTGATCTGAATGGTTAGTGGCAGGTCGGGAGATGGGAAAGTCCGATTGTACATTGATTCGTACGATCGGATCTTTGCGTCTATGGCCAGCTTAAGTTAAACAAGGGTACAAACTTCAGACAAATCCTTAGTTCAATAAATGCTTCTTGATTAACCCTTTTAGTGGAATGCAAGATAAAATACATAGTATCTGCATAAAGACCACAGTGATTGTGCCATAGATTCAAGCTTTCCAATCTGTGTAGCTAAATTCATGAGATCAAACAACCAACCGCCAACCCTGAAAGGATAAAACCAGTGTCTCAACTGGAGGGAACTATTTTATTGAGTGCAAAAGATGCGATTTGACATTTTTCTTATTGGAGCAACAAATAAGAAAACATTCTGATTACATTGACAACAAAAGGAAATTGTAAAAAAACATGGTATCTGTAAATCTCAGCATTAACCACTTTGTATCAGTTTATCTTGTGTTTCCCTATAACAGACTTCTTAATAATTATGAATACACCTGTATATTGAGCAGTGGAATAACTAATAACTAATGGTCTAGGATGCCTGGGCTGGTCTTTTAGGTATTGTCCTCACTGTTCCTATACAGTTTTTCTAGAGATGTTATAGTTGACATAGACATGATTCAACAGTTGATTTGCTGCTCTGTTTTCATTTCTTTCTTAAGACATTAGTTACTAAGAACTCTAAGGTTTTTAGCTCATTATATAATTCACACTATTTTCCCCATCGATCCTTCTGAAAAGAGAAAGAGAGTTATCATGACTGGGGGCCAAATGCTAGGCACCCACAGCTATTATAATTGCTTACCTGATCTCAGGCCAGTGCTCCTGTTAACAGAAAATTGCACTGGTCCATGTACTCCCACCACATTGTGTTCTTCTTCTCTTCTTCATTCTTCATGGCTGATGTGCATGCACAGTAAAATGAAGCGAAAAGCAGTGAACACATGCACTGACCCCAGACTACCAATGAATGAAGAAGTAGAAAAATAGGATTGCTTTATGGTGCTTATACAGAAGTACTATAGGCCGGTGCAGTTTTTTTCTGACAGGAGCAGCGGTCCAGAGTATTTACTGGGGGATGTCTAACCTTTAGCACATTAACTTTCCTTCTCCTTTAATAAATGCCTCCCTGCCATAGTAGTGGGACAGTTTACCTCTTTGATGCATCAGCAGAAGCATTCAACAGTCCTATGAGGCACATCACTACCTATCAAGTGGAACTTGCAAAATCACTATCCACTAGGGTCTATTTCATAAGGAGTCAATTATCCCACCAGTAAGTTTTAATTGGCGTGTTTCCATGTAAACACTTACATAGATCAAAGACACACAATCTTAAGTGCTGATGCTGTGGTCCTTTTAAACCAATGCTGCAGAGTCTGCAGTCAATGACACTTATAGGATTAAATAGGAAAACAACCATATACAATCTGAATTGCCGATAGAAAGCAGATATTTCTTACACAAGTGAGATCTTTATTATTCAAATGCATTGTCTAGATTATTCTTCCTTTTTTTTTTTTTTAAATAGCAGACTTGCATTAGAAAACATGAAATGGTAAAAGGTCTTGGTACTAATTTATGTACAATAGCTGTAAAGAAATATTTTATCTCATGAATGGCAGGCATTTCATGTGAGAACATCTGGAGCTGATCTAAAGTGCCTTTTCCATCTATCTAGCCTAGAGACACTGCAAAGCAAATGTTGCCAGAAAAGAAGAGAGGTTTTTTTTTATGCTATTGGACAAAGAAACAATATATAATAAATGTGCCATTAAAGGGTGTTGAGAGTCGCTCTCAAAGGATATGAGATTATTTACATTTTAGAAGGTTAAAGATAAAACTTTAACTTTAGGCTATAAATACTAATATTGCATTTTATGTGTTTACTGTTATATGTTTTGATTAAAATTGCAATTTGGACAGTGCACATCATATAGGTTGTACTCATTTCTTCAAACTACATTAGCATACATAACATATCTAGGGGTGTAATTCCTTTGAAGTACTAGTTATTTTAATAGAAATCGTGATAAAAAACAAAGAAGGAGAAGGCAGAATGAAGCTGTGGCATCCTGCAATAACTGTTCTCAGTAAAAACAGTAATGGTAGTTAATACAATGACCAAGTGTGGGTGTGGTTCTATCAGAAATGGATCATGGTATCATTATATAATGAAAGTCAGAGCAGTCCTGGCATGAACGTATAATTTAGTTACACAAAAAAGTTGTTTTTTTTCTTTTTTGGTAAATTGCAATGTTCTCACTTACTCTAATTGAGTTTGTAATGGATAGCAACCAACCAGATTTTTTCAAACAGTTGACAAGTAAATGCATATGCTACATGCTGATTGGTTGCAAAGGCCGGCGCTAGGGTTAGACAGGTTTGGCACTTGCCTAGAGCACACTAGAAGGGTGATGTACATGGTGGAATAGTAAAGAAAGAAAACAGCAAGTAACAGCCTAAGATTGGGAAGTCCAATAGCTAATGCAGCGGAGGCAGCTAAGTGACAGCTAAGGTGGAGGAGTTAGGTTGCTCAGGCAACTGCGAAAGTTGAAACAAGTGACAGTGGGTGTGGGGACAGAGACAGCAGCTAGGT
The DNA here is from genome assembly GCA_038501925.1 of Xenopus petersii. NCBI lineage: Eukaryota > Metazoa > Chordata > Amphibia > Anura > Pipidae > Xenopus > Xenopus petersii. Next base: position 55,010,257 of record CM076677.1, read on the forward strand.
GCATATGCAGTTCTTTTTCATTAGATTGATGAAAGCACTCTTAAAGCAGAATGTCTGCTGTGATAATGCTTTATTGTAGACTACTTTACACATTTGTCAGGCCTTTTGTGCCCTTTCTCAAGTGTAACACAAAACAGAATGTGAGGTCTTTATAAACACACCCTTCTTTTCCCCCACCAATGTTTAGGTAATTAATTAACATAATGAGTTGTGTTGAAAATCTGTTCATTAGAATATAGTCCAATCCAAAGGAAAAATGTCCATTCAAGACATGAGAGCCCTTAGAGAGGTTCAGTAACCTCTGAAAAGAAAAATACATTTGTAACAATTGTCCATGAAAGTAATACATTTATGTCTAATCTGCTGCAAAAATAATAGATTACCACAAAATATGTACAAGCAAAAGGACAAACCAGTACTGCACATAAAAGTGCCTACTATGGACCAAAACAATCAATACCAAATTGCTTCTTATTCTTGCAGGTCTTGAACTTAGAATGCACCAGCCACATAGATGCATAAATATAATGGTGTACAGTTTTTATTTATAGTAAATTATATTTGGCATTGATACACATCAGTATAGCAGTATAACTGTATGGGCATAGATGCACTTTTATTTCTGGCTTTGTTGTGTGTTGGAACACCCCACTATTATACTGCATGTAGGCCGCAGCAGGCTGAGGTGTGGGTTGGTGGGGCATCAGGCCAAGAAGTATTGCCTTGGGCCGCTTTGTTGATTGATATGGATTAATGGAACTGGAGCATAGTATACCTATAGGTATTAAGGAATGTATATCCTTATATTTATAATCCATTTCCATGTTTACATAAATTTTAACAATGTTATTTTTTGTCACATTCGTTTACTGAGTTATCAATACCCAATAGTAACATTTTAGTTAAAAAAATATTTAAAATGTAATAATATTTTTTCTGTGCCGGATCAATTTGTACATGCGTGGAAAAAATATATATTCTACATCAAAATGTGTTCAATTTATTCTCCTATTTTACAATTGCAAGAGCTTCTTGGCGTTCCAATCCTAAAAGACAAAAATCAATCATTTATCTCCATTGGTAAATCTGGTGTAAATTTTTGTAGTAACCTGTAGAAAAATAATAGCAGTTTCCTAAAATGTATTGTAGGAGTAAGCTTTCCAAATCTATTACAGGCGATACTAAAGAGCATGATTAAGAATGTTTGAATATGAACCATCTGTACTAATTGATGCCTCAATAAAAGTATATCAAAAACTTTGGCTTGATGTCTGTGCATTTTGCTGCAATAGCTTTATGTATTGCTCTTTGTTAAAATGATTGTATAATTGCGCAAAAAAAAAGTAATTTACATAAAACATCAATGACCAAAATTGAATGTAACCTTGAAGAAAATGCCTAGGTTGTCTGAGATATCTGTTTTTCTTGGATTTAATTAACTGTGATTAATTATCTTAAATTATGAGCTAATTATGTAATGATCCGTAATGACTTTTCACAATATGTATTCCTTGTACGTGTGCTTAAAAAGCATGCCTTGGTCCTTTGTAATTAGAGGATACATGTTTAAAAAAGGGAATTTCCTTTCTCTATTATAGGTTTTATAATTTTCCACCATACTTTATGTTATTGATTGTAATGAAACAGCAGGGATATCTAATAATAGAAGAAAGTCTTGTTGATTTGTTTGGCTTCCCTGACTTAAGATAGAAACTCACAATCCTAAAACTGAGTCTCCTATTCATTAAATGGCTTAATTATTATCTTGCCACATGTAGGGATATTTATGCCTTTACTAGACCAGAGGCTGAGCCATGAAGCAGACATTAGGACCACTAAAAAGTTATATTTTCATCATGCTTCATGTTTGCAGAGCACATAGACAATGTATATACTGTACAGGCTGAGACCATCAACTAATTTGTTTCATGAGATTAATTTTAATGAGACCACATCAGAATTAAGCAATGCAATGCAAGCTCACACATATGAATGGATGGTTGGTCATAGTTGAAAATACAGACCTGAATGTGGCCTACATCTAATTATTCTAAAACCAACTGAAGCTCTGAATTGAAGCCATTAATATTGTTTTTTGTTGACTAAAATAATTAGTTTCAGTAGTGCTGATTACATTACATTAGACCAAATAAACAACTATATTGAATAAAATTGGTTAGTAGGACTGGTCAGTGTTGCTATTCTCAACTCTTGCTGTAACAAGGATGCAGTTAAGATGTATACTGTACATGAGGTAGCATCATCTTACTACTACAGTACATTTCTAAGCCAAGTGTTTTCTTCTGTTTGCTAAATTAAGGGAGAAGTCAACAAATGTGAGGTTGTAATTGGGTAATGAAAAAAAAATCAATATACCCTACTTTAAGCTGTTGCCTTTGCTCCAACTCACATCTCTGCTTTTACCTTTTATTCTAATAGAACAAAGATCTGTTGTTCTTGTGGGAGCTATAAAACAATTGCTTCCCAGTGATGTAAAGCTATTGGTTTTCCTCTAGGGAAACTGTGGCACTCTAACAGCCTTGTGTGCTATTGGCCTCACCAAGGGTGTAACAGTAGGGACAGGAAAACATATATAGATATATAGATATCTATAGATAAATCATCCAAGCCACACTTAAAAGCATTAACAAAATCAGCCATCACACCATTATCCGGCAGTGCATTCCACAACCTCCCTGCCCTCACTGTGAAGAGCCGCTGACACTGCTTCAAATTAAACTTTCTTTTGCTCCCCAGTTTAACAATTTAGTCAAATCACTCTGCAAAGTGGCAGCATCCTTTATGGAACCTATAGTTTTGCACAATTTTGTATCATAGGCAAAATAGAAACAGTACTGTCAATGCCCACCTCCAAGTTGAAAAGCAAAGAACCAAGTACAGAGCCCTGCGGTACTCCACTAACAACACTGGTCCAATTATACAATGTTCCATTTACCACCACTCTTTGTATTCTATCTTTTAGCCAGTTCTCTATCCAGGTACAAATACTATGTTCCAGGCCAAAATTCCTCAATTTATCCAATAAACTTCTGTTCAGCACAGTATCAAATGTTGTAGCAAAGCCCAAGTAGACAACATCCACTGCTTTTCCAGAATCGAGGCCCCTGCTCACCTTCTCATAAAAATAACTTAAATTATGCCTGGCAAGACCTATAAAGCATAAAACCATGCTGGCACAAACTCATAGCATTATGATTTGCAATGAGATCCAGTATCTTATCCCTTAATACCCCTTCAAAGCGCTTTTCTGAGAAAAAAAAACAAAATAGTGTAAAACACCATGATTGCACTCCAAATTGCACTTTGCTTACTACACTTGCAGATGTGAATGAACCTTTAGACATATTTAATCATGTGTGTTTCTATCCCTCCAGAACAATTACCAGTTGCTTCTGTTAGTAAATTATCTAAGGTTGTGATTTAACATATAACAATTGAAGTACTGAAAGATGTTCAGTTTCTTGTTAGGTTTCTTGTTAGGCGCTAACTTCCTAATAACTTATAGAACCACACTGTTGCAAAGGGGTCCAGGTGGTTAGTGTAGCGTGAGGCTTTCTATTTTTAACTATCCTTTAACTATCCTTTTCAAGGCTTTTCAAGTCCCTTGAGACAAACCCAGATGCTGCCCAAATCAGGGTTTTGACATTTTGGATGTACTGTCAATTTTTTCTGAAAAATAAGGATCCAAAGGCCAGACTGATAGAAGCAGAAGTATAATTAGCACATATTGACAATGTGTTTCACCATTCCTAACCAGCCTTTTGTGTTCTACTTTATCTATATATCTCTTAGAAACAAGCTAATACAGTAAATCAATTACCTAAGAGCCCTATTACAATAAGTTACATATTCATTCACCTAAACAAACTGGCCAATGGTGAACCTCCTCATCAAGAATGATGTTGATGATGAAAATATAGAAAATCATTATTTTAATAAAGTAAACTTAAAACTGCTCATTAGGGATATAATATTTAGAAAAGTCCATCTCTTCCCACATGGAATAAAAAGATATATTTTTTAGACAGCTTACCATAAATAGGTTGGAGAGAGAGATGATTTCCAAGATAGAATGTCTATTTTCTTCTGCTCTATTACGGAACACCTTTAGAGCAATGTTCTCTTATTTGAGCATTTTCTCACTGTTCTGATCAGTCATACAAATCCAGCCAGCTAATGCATATTAAAATAAAGCAATTTCCATATATATTTCTTAATCTAAGTTAAAGAAAAGCTGATGCAGCATAATAACCTGACATGTATATTGGAATTCATAGCATGATTCCTTTTGAACAGACAGAGTTTCAAAAATTGAATGCATATGTTAAACTACAGTCGACCCTCTCCAGTTCCTTGCATTTTGTGTTATTTTTGGACAAGATGTGATGTAATCCATACAGTGTTATAAAATGACACAGAGGAAGCACTGTAATAGTTAAAATGACTACCTATTCTAATGCAAGTATTATTTACTTGCCTGGAACAGAATTTAAACAGGTGCTTGGATCAAACCATTTTAAGTGAAAATTTACTGTACATTAGCATTTTTAATAACATGGTAAGCCAAAAACAACCTGTTTTGACAACACATTTGAAAGAATCGATTAACAGAACAACATTTGGTCAATGTCATAATGTTAATGAGGTCTCTAAGGGACTATTATTCAGAAGACCTCAATGGCAGACTATCAATATGTCGGAATGGAAAGCAGAGAGCAAGAGAATAATTATCCATGTAGTTGGTGCATTCAATAATTTTAGTTCTGTCAGGATGAAGGACACTAAATTATTATCACAGGATTTCTTATTTGGTATATGTAAAACATAGATAATAGCTGTAAATAGCATAAATGAAATATTTCAAGCAGAATAATAAAGTCTACCATCTGTTACAGCTACCAACCTCAGCACTAAATGATCTTGGCATTATGTGGTGTAAAATAAAAGAGGTTGTTTTTTTCTTTTATTATTTATTGGAGGTGGGAATTTCATTAAAACCCCATGTTTTTTCACCCAATTCCTCCTCTAGTGGCTAATGTATTATTCTGGTGGGTAGTAGTAATCAGACCTGGCAAAGAGCTTTGTGGAGTACTCATACCCACTGAAGATTCAGATGCATCTATGCATATCAATGTATCATCACTGTCCTGACTGCCAGAAAATTGTTTATGATTGTCAGGAAATAGTTTTTAAATAGAAAAATAGATGTAACTTCTGGGAATCCTTCTTGAATCACCAGTTTATTTATTACATCTACCCATGGATTTAAGAATTCTATAAGCACATAGAAGAGCTTCAATTAAAGTTCTTCCTCCCAATTTAATTGGAAACAAAAAAGGCAAGCAAGGCCTAACTCAAAATATGTCTGTGGGTATTTGATTTGTGAGATCAATTAACAGATTACCAGATGGTCTACCATATCTCAGTGCATCAGTAGAGAAAGTGTAAGTCAGACTTATATCTGCTATACTTTTAGTGGAGTATCTGATTTAAAGTGAGTTCCATTTTTACTGGAGTATCTGATTTGAACTGCTCTGCAGAAAGATAAATTTTCGACAAGAAATAAAAACTTGTAGTAAAAGATGCCTTCATTTGCTACCCAGCCTAAGGGCAATGGCGCACAAACAGGGGAATGTAATAAAAGTCGCAAAGAGCAAAACAATTCGCACCAATAAGACTATAAATCCACATCTCGCAATGTAATATTGTTCCTTAAACTGTTATTGCATTGCGAATTTTAATTGCGCATTGCGACTTTTAATTGCGCATTGCGAATTTTAATTGCCCACTCATAAGAAGTGCTTGAAGGTGTCGTAATCTTTTGGAGCAAACATAACGACTTTTTCAGTAAGAAGTTTTATTACATTAACTGCGCATTGGCGCAAACTATAAAATTCGCAAACGGTCTTTCACTGTCGGAAGTGGTCGCTAAACAGTTTCCGGGCTCGCAAAAGCTATATTAAATTCGCACAAAGCAAAATTTGTTCGCGCAAAGGCATAACTTTTCGCATTGCAAATATTTTTTCCGTTAGCGATTTTTATTACATTCCCCTGAAAGTGTTTATTTCCTGAGTGATTTCAAATCAGTGGGCATGACAAATCACTCAAAATCACCCACTGATGATTCAGGCCATTGTCAGTCAAAAAGAGCTGACACCGTAGAGTGACAGTTGTGTGACTACTGAGTGTTATTATTTCTTAAAGAAAAGCCCAGTTTAGAAACCTATTTAATTATATTTTTATTTTGCTACACCAGGCATCCCTACCTAAAGTGGAGAGAAGTGTTTTAACATACCCAAATCCCTTTGTGTCAAACATGCTACTTCCAACACTCCACCGAATCTTTAAGCACCTGGAAATAAGCAAGCATTGTGTTAAAATGAACATCATGCAAGTTCATGGGGGGATCAACAATTTAGTAAAAATAATTTTCTGCATTGCTACTTATTGCTACAAATAGGGATTAGCTCAGCTAATTATTTTTATTATGAGCAGTAATTTTCCTTTTTGCTTCAATGTTTTCCGATATCCCCTTTTAATGCTCACAATTTCTTATTCTGCATTGCATTCCTTTTTGCTTTCTTCTTTGTTGCTACCATATCAAACTTTCATATCTTATTCTTGTGCCCCAGCTCTCTCCCTTAAATTTCCCTTTTATGCTTGCCTTCAAACCCCTTTCTGTTCAGTGTTCCTTCTATCTCCTTCACATTGACTCCCCATTGTTCATCTATTTCTTTCTTTTCCCATTTTTTGAATTTTCCTTGGCTCCAGGTAATATTCCATTGTGTTTCTAAAATATTAGAATATATTTAGGGGCCCATTTACTTGAAGGAATAGAATAAAAAAAAACGTTGAATTTTGAATGTTTTTTTGGCTACTTCGACCATCGAATTGGCTACTTTGACCTTCGACTACGACTTCGACTTTGAATCGAACGATTCATAATAAAATCGGTTGACTATTCGACCATTCGATAGTCAAAGTACTGTCTCTTTGAAAAAAACTTCGACCCCCTACTTCGCCACCCAAAGCCTACCGAGGTGTCATGTTGCGATGGATTAAAATCCTTTGGATCGAACGATTCAAATGATTTAATTGTTCAATCGAATGATTTTTCGTTCGATCAAACTATTTGCGGTAAATCCTTCAACTTCGATATTCAAAGTCAAAGGATTTACATTCGGCAGTCGAATATCGAGGGTTAATTAACCCTCAATATTTGACCCTATGTAAATCTGCCCCTTAGAGTCTGAAAACTGTAAATAACTCTGATAGCTGTTAAATCTCCTTAAGCTTTTCCAAACTCAATGCAGCCATCATGGTGGCAAAAATGTTCTTAATATTATCAAATTTAAAAGGAGAAATATTTGAAGTCAAAAATGGAGAAGGGGAGCAGGAGTAGAAGAAGCATATAGTATTTGCTCATCAATAGTTTGAAAGTAAACTAAGCATCATGTGTGCCAGAGGAAGCTGGTTGGCCTCCTAATACCTGAATAATGTTGATTGTAAAAACAACATTGTGTGCAAGAATTTTAATTGTAATATCTGCTGTCATTTCATAAAGTGCAGTGTGACAAGAGTGAATGTTTGAGTCCAAATTTAGATATTGCTTTACAAATTACAGCCTCCATAATGCCTTAGTGTCATATAATATGAGTATTATATATGGAATAATATTCTTTATATGTTAGGTTAAGGCACACAGTAGATTCAATAAAATCTACATGCAGCTGGATAGTAATAGGTTTCTTTATTTTTAGTGGAGCACATCTGATTATTACCCCATCGGAAACAAGAAAGTATGTGTCTCTGCAGATGCAGGTATGGGACCTGTTATCCAGAATGCTCGGGACCTGGGGCTTTTCCGGATAAAGATCTTTCTGTAATTTGGATCTTCATACCTTGAGCCTACTAGAAAATCATGTAAATATTAAGTAAGCCCAATAGGCTGGTCCCACTTCCAAAAAGGATTAATTTCATCTTAGTTTGGATTAAATACACTGTACTGTTTTATTATTAGAAAGAAAAAGGAATTCCTTTTTAAATATTTGGTTTATTTGGATAAAATGGAGTCTAGGGAGATGGCCTTTCTGTAATTCAGAGCTTTCTGGATAATGGGTTTCCAGATAATGAATCCCATACCTGTACAAGTCTTGTTGACATAAGCCTTGACCAGTACATCGCAAAACAGTTATGATAATCTTAAGTACAGAACTGAGTGGACCTTAGTTCTAGTAACTGCGTCTGAAAAGATTTGTGGCTATACACTCATAATAATAACCAACCTTCCAGTTCCCCTATTCACTATGATGGTCCACCAACTACATGATTTGCGATATACTGTATACCATATAAAAGAGTATAATTCATAAGCTATAAATGACATTTCAAAGTGTAAAACACTACCTTGATAGAAGATAAATCATTGTACAAAACGAATTCATTACAGATTAGTTAGTGCTTTTTTGCTCCATTGCACTCCTTTTCTGCCACTCACAGTATATTGATAGCCAGACAAATGAATTCTAACTCTGTAAGTATTGTGATATGAAACTAAAAACACAGGACAATGGGGAAGAAAAGGGACAAGATTTTATCTACTAAAATAATAATGAAATATGGCACTAGCAAGGATTTGTGTAGTTTATTTAATAAGGGGAATGAGATTGACAACCATACAGGAGTGATTTATGTTCTCTGTGTGCTTCATCATCAAAAGAAGCAAGTAAATATTTCACTTGTATTATGGATGCAATAAAGTATTTATACAAATACAGTCTATCGGTAATTTCAAGTTATGCAGTAAGGATCCTTATGGGGTATATTTATCAAAGGTGTAAGATAAATTACCTGGGTGTGCAGGTATGCTTCTGCCTCTTTAATAAGATTATTATTAGGCTATTATAAGGTTATTTTTTGCATTAATATTACATTATTTTGCTTTAATATGTGCTGTTATAGGTTATCACCAGAAAAGGTAGTTTTTTTTGAGTGACAATAGGTATAAATAGACTTATTAGCAAATTTATAGTAAAACACTGAATTAACTATTTCCAAACACAAAGGGTTATTGTATACAATTTCTATATACCAACTGCATCATATTGTGAATATAAAATAGGTATAAACATATATAATATAATATCACAAATAAGTTTTTTCTGGTTTTAGCTTGATAAACTAGGAGATGATGTTTAGTAGAACATATCTCACATATCAGTTTTTGACTAAAAGCAGTGTCTCATGAAAATACCTTGTTTGCTACTGCATTGATGAATTGAGATAGTGCCTCACACTATAAGTGATAACGTAAGTGTTATTTTATATCAACCTTTAAGGAAAAGACCCCTTAATTTATTATGTTTTAAAGGAGAAAGAAAGGTGAAAATAAATAACCAAGCCTACAGGTACATCTCCTTCTTGCTTACTGAACCGGTAAGATTTTTTTCCCCAGAAGTGTGTTCTGACATGAGTAATCCACCTATGAAAAACAGGGATGCCCCCTGGCTCACAGTCACCATCTTTGATTAATGATCGTCACTTCCTTCAGCTGCTCTTCAGCATTTGGTGAGTTTAGTAAGTAATTAGAAAGTGCTGCCTGTAGAAGGAGTTAAACACTTTGCCTGTAATAAATTTAACTGACATAAGCAGTGTAGTTGTCTTGGCAATGATAGGGATGACTTGATTGGAATTTGGCAGGCTGTCCTCTAGATTAAAGAATAACAGCACAGTATGCAAATTAGAAAAAAACAACAGCTCTGAAATGCGGCATGCATGCGTTTTCCCCAGGAAATCACTGCTACAGGAGAAAAGAAAGCTGCACTAAGTGAATAGAGATACTTGATTCTTTGCTGGCACTTTGCTGTTTACTAGACAAACTGTGGATCGCAAAGCTGCACTGGGAAACTATGGTAGTATTGCTATAATGGCTGATATTTTTAACCCATGTTGTTTAATGACTTTCCTTCTCATTTAACAATATTTCATCTTGGAATTTTGTTTTTCTCTTATGAAAGTATTAACGTGTGGGAGTCTGCATCTCTTTGGAAATGAGGGTGTATGATTAAACGCTAACGTGATTTTTAACATACAGTATATAGGGAAACTTCTATAATGTGTTCCTTTTAGAAAAAATAGTAGTTTGACTAATTAGCTTTATCTGGATCTGCAAGGAGGATGTTCCCTCTCTTGTCATGAGAACCACTGCAAGTGCTCATTGTAATCTGAAGTGGTAATATGAACTAGTGGCTGTATGTACCTTCTTAACAGTGACTGGTTTTCTACAGCAGAAATCCCCAACCTTTTTTTACCTATGAGCCACATTCAAATGGAATGTGAGAGTTGGGGAGCAACAAAAGCACGAAAGAGTTCCTGGGGATGCCAAATAAAAGCTGTGATTGGTCATTTGGTAACCCCTATGTGGATTGGCAGTCTGTTTGGCAGTACACCTGGTTTTTATACAACTAAAACAAGAATTCGAAAATAAGCACTTGCTTTGAGGCAACTGGGAGCAACATTCAAGGGGTTGGTGAGCAATATGTTTCTTATGAGCCACTGGTTGAGGATCACTGTTCTACAGTGTTTGCTTGACTGTTATAGGAATTTTATTTCAAGAGCAGCCGAATGGCTGCATTTCTGCATAATACAACTGGCATAAATACAAAACCTCTGCACTAATATATTCAAGTATGAAAGGACCCCATTGATGTAAATGACATAAAATAAGCACCCCTGAGTGTTTATATTTGTGTTGCTATAATGGAGATAAAAGAAGGCGATTGCTAGAAGAAAAGGGCTGGCAGCAGTTAATCAAAGAGAGAGAGCTGGTTCCAAATAAGTGGCAAAACGCATTTTATATGGAGGTTCCAGTCTACCATGAAACACTTGGTTGTAGATAATTTATTGGCAAGGTCACATCTGCTTTTACCAATAGACACATGGCAGTTCACTGCATGGTTAAGATATAGGAGTAATAAACTAGGTGGGCTCTCCATGTATTATATTTACAGTATACACATGTGTTCTGTTTGGTACAATGTTTGAACAAAGCTGTAGACTATTAAAGGAAAACTATACCCCCCAAACAATGTAGGTCTCTATTAAAAGATACTGAGTAAAACAGCTCATGTGTAAAACCCTGCTTCATGTAAATGAATCATTATCATAATAATATACTTTTTTAGTAGTATGTGCCATTGGGTAATCATAAATAGAAAATTGCCATTTTAAAAAATAAGGGCCGCCCCCTGAGATCGTAAGATTCACTGTGCTCACATACAAACCACATGTAAGGTCACATGAGCCAATTAACAGACAGAGTTCTGCCTTTTGCTTCCTCACTTCTTCCTGTTACAGTTAGTGTTGTAGTATTTCTGGTCAGGTGATCTCTGAGGCAGCACAGATACAGTCACAAAATGGTGGTTCAAGGCAAGAGATGTAAAAGTACAATATTTATGTAAATATATATTCCAGTTTGGTAAGATTCTTTAATATGTCATTCAATTTGATATAAACTATCTGTTGCTTAAGTATTCATTTTGGGGGTATAGTTTTCCTTTAAGGAAACAATAATGAGGTGGATATAAAGCTGTAAAGCTCTCTTGTTTTACAGCATCCTTAAAATAGAGAAGGAGGTTAGATATCCTGTAGGGGGTGGCATTTAAAATGTTTGCAAAGCTATTGATTATGAATATACACTGTTAAAGGGAATAATTTACTAGTCAGTTTTTTTACAGACATTTTATGGCAACCCAAATGCTTGCTTCTAAGACATGATAGCTCTTTATGTGAGACCATTGGATTTGGTTGAGTTTGTCCTCTGATTCTGGGTGCACAGCTGGAGAATATGAAGCATTATTTAAGGTTCTTAAGCCAGTAGGTCTCCATGGGTCAGAGAGCAGAAGATTTTGAATAGTTCTTTATAGGCGGTGTATGTATGGAGCTTTGGGACGTTATTAGGGAGTAAGTTAAATAGCCTGTATGGGGTGGCATTTGTTTGCAAAGCTATTGATTAAGAATATACACTGTTAAAGGGAATTGTTTACTTGTCAGTTTTTACTGACATTTTATGGCAACCCAAATGCTTGCTTTTAAGACATGATAGCTCTTTATGTAAGACCATTGGATTTGGTTGAGTATGATTCTGGGTGCACAGCTGGAGAATATGAAGCTGCATTGTTAAAGGTTCATAACATAGGTCTCCACGGGTCAGAGAGAGGGAAATATTGAATAGTTCTTTATTGGAGGGGTATGTATGGAGCTTTGGAACCTTGTGTACATATGTTTGTGATGCTTCATAAAATAGTGTTAAAGTATTTATTTAACTGTACTGTTAATTCAGTTACTGCCTAATTTACTAATTTAATGTCCATCAAACCACAATGTTGTTGTGTTCAGTAGTCTGAAAATCAGAGACCTTATTGATATTGGTATTTGATACCTTACTGTAATTCTGCTAAAAAAAATGTAAACATTAAATAATGGCAATAGGATTGTTTTGTTATCAGCATGGGTTTCTGCTGGCTTAGTTACCATTAAGTACAAGGAAATGTTTAACTATTACAGAGTGCAAGAAAATAATTAAGAAAAAAATGCAATTATTTACTAAAAATAGACTCAATGGAAGATGGCTTTCCCATAATACGGAGCTTTCTGCATATTGGATCTACAGATATGAGATTCCATCCCTGTGTATATATTCATTATGTGTTTAAATCTGTTTAGTACATATGTACTTTGGAAGGGTAATCTTTTTAGCATATGCATACAGTATGCATCAGTTATGGGACACAGAGTGTGTTTTATATAAGGGTTTCTTGTATGTATGTGATATGTTAAAACTGATCTTAACATACAGTAATTTATATTAAACACTAAAGAGGTAATTTTAAATTTTCATTTTTAACTACTAACCATACTTTTAATGTAGACACTGCACATATTAAATGAGCCTCAATCACTTGGAATTAATAATGATAACAAATAAAACTCTTTAGTTATGTGTGTATGTAGTACAGATACCCTAAAATCTTCTGTTTTCTTGCATTAAAATTCTCCTCTGACACACATGGTACAAAGCAACTGAATTGCTTCACCATTACCTATACTGCAAAAGTCTGCTTAAAGCTTCAGTATCAGAAACTAAAAAAAGCTAAAGCACAAAAAATGTTCCAGTCAGAAATTATTCATTAATGTTCACAACAAACTGAAAGGTAGAAATGTCCCTTGCCTTTATATACCACAGGAATACAAGGATGGAAGAGGAAGTCATAAATTAGCAAAATGGTGCTCATCATACTCTGTGATAAAACGGCACTTGCAAAGTGAAGGTCAAATAAAAAAATGTGATCACATTTAAAGAAAGCTAATGCATGTGATGGCTAGATTGGCTTTGAAGCCATGATCATAAAAGAGAACGCTCAGATATTTCCCAGCATAGCCAACATAAAGTAGAGGATGAAATCAATTGGTGTGTTCAATGAGATTCTTACAAGGGAAGAAAGCAATGCATTCTAGTTTTTGTAAATGAGAAATGCAGTACACATCATGACTATGCCTTACAGATTAAGATACATAACACCATTCAAATATATTACATAATAGTTCCCATCCATATTTTATTAATTTCGTGAACCTTTATATATTTTTTTCATTGCAATAATAAGATTCCAAGATTCTAGATGTAAAACTCGCAAGAAAACAAGTAAAGCAAATATCCAATGTGAGCGGAGAGCGAGGCAGAAAATGAGCAAACAAGCCAGTTACTTTTCAAGGCCTAAATGATGCCTCAAAACAACGAACAAAAGGTACATGTTTTTAACAAACACTTGGGATACAATGGAACGAATACTTGCATCAAACCTCTAACATTTTAGCATTTTTATATTTACATATATTTATTATTTATAACAGCTGGAAATTGGAATACAGGACAAATTGAAAGGGATGGACCACCCTGGAGCGCTAAGCAAATTTATTCTTTTGCGGTTGTAGAATTTTACTTCCATAATATGTGGATTCTTCTTTTCACACCTTTGCATAGAAATAATAATGGAAGATAGCCTATATAACTTAATGCAGCACAGCTGGTTAAAATTATACATTTCTCAAACTGAACATCAAACTTATTTAAAGAAATATTATCATTACATATGTCAGTACTTGTGTAACAAAGGATAAGACAGAATACAAAATACTGTATGAATCATAAGCAAGCTGCAAATCCTTTACAGGTATGGGAACCGTTATCCAAGTTTTTAAAAATGATTTCCTCTTTCTCTTTAATAATAAAACAGTACCTTGTACTTGATCCACACTAAGATATAATTAATCCTTATTGGAGGCAAAAAACAGGCTATTGGGTTTCTTTTAATGTATAAATTATGGAAAGATTCATTACCCAGAAAACCCCTGGTCCCAAGCATTCTGGATAACAGGTCCCATACCAGTATATATGCTGCCTGCTTGCAAAATGGCATAAAGGAGTGCAATAATTATATAACTGCCAAAAAAAACAGAATTAAATAAGAAATATTCTTAAAGGAGATATATAGCATAAGTGAAAATTCCCCCAATCTTGTAGGCAGTAATGAATTATGTATGATTTAGGTTTCACTCTAGGTGTGAAATGATCATTATCTTTAAAAAAAAAAACATTATTGAAGCGTCCCATACTATCCTTGTTTGTGTTTCAAATAGGCTCAGAATGGAGGAGGCTAGCCAATTACAGCCTTGCAATCACACAAACCAAAATTGGATTTAGTTCCCTATGAAGCCATCTAGTTGCATGTTATCCGCTATGCCACATTATTGGGAGCGAGAGTATGTTAAAATTATGATGTCATACGGTCAGTGGATTACTTGGTTAGACTGGGGCCACTTATTATATGTTGGAGGGCCCGTTGGCCTCCAGTTGGAACATCCTGTTGTATACAGTCTTGGCGTAGCTCCAAAGAAATACCTAGTTCAAATATGTATTTTGTGTTTCATGTTGATTTATTTCAGTTTTTTGTTTCTTACTTACTTAAAGCACTTGTTTTTGCCAATGTTTATGTATATCACATAGAAATGTATCTCTTCAAAATATCTCTTTTAAATATTCAAATGAAATTTAGTCAAAACTGAAAGGAATTGTATTCCCATCCCATGCTGTCAGGTTCTAGGATTTTTCGTTACCATCTGTTGCATGATAATATGAAACGGAATATGAAATACAACATAATTAGGTTTTTTATCTTTCTTTCGTGGACTTTCAGAAAGCATAAAACAATTTAAATGCAGCTTGCAGCTCATCATAATGTAATTTTCTGGAATACACAGCAAAACTTTAATCCTTGATATTGTTCTTGTTTTGTATAGTAAAATATTAGCTTAATAATTTATCTTAAAATATATAAATGTATTTTTTAGTAATATAATTTCAGTCTTCCTCTCCAAATGGCATTGAACTGAAGAAAAAAAACTTTTTTTGAAGTGCATAGTGATTTAAACTGTACTTGCATATAAAGCATTTGTGTGCAGTGTGCCAAATCAGAAACAGAATCCAGAATTTATATATTTGGACTAGATCCCAACATGATTCCAAAGAAAAGATCACACACATACAGAAACTAGTGACAATTTATAGAAAATGTGGGGTATTGCGGTGATTCCCCCAGTATGTTTATTTACAGTAGAGAAGTCTGCTTTTTCTTGTTTTTAAATGGAGAGCAGACAGATTGTCACATCAAAGAGTGCTATGGTCTATGTATTAATTTCAGTTCAGTTTTTCTAGTAATTCAATGTGATATGACTTAACAGCTTCTCTTGAAGAAAAGGAAAATGGAAAACAACATTGTTTTCTGTGACATCTGAAAGAAAATGTAACTTGACTGTTTCCTTTGATTAATGAATATTTTGTGTCAAGTTTTTTTCAAGCTGCTTCCTAAAATAGTTGGAGACTGAATAGAGTGCTGAGATTTGAGAAAATAACCACAAATGGCAGATGGCCATTCAAAATGCCAATGTTAATTTTGTTTATTTAGGGGGTTATTTATCAAAACCCAAAAAATTCTCACTATCTTCAGAAAATTAGTCCAACCCCCCCCCTCTATTTACCAACACATTTTTCTGAAATATTCTTGTGCCGGGGGAAAAATCTATAAAACCGTTAAAAAATCTGAATCATACAATTTTTCAGATTTGTCGCAGAAAACTGACTTTTTCGGATTTAAAATTATTATTGAACAAGACCCAGTGCAGCTCAGGATATAAACAAGACATCTACCATCGACTTCTACATGAACTTGGCAGATCTGAATTAGAGTACTTTTTTATTCTGAATTTTAACACCATCGGACTTTAATAAATAAATAATTTAAATGAATAATCTTAATGTCAAACAATTTAAGTGGTCAGAAGAAAATCTGTTAAATAATGAGTTCCGACACACCCATAATGTTTTTCAGTGTAGGATTTAAATGAGTAAAGATGTATTCTGGCAAACCTCATGATAGATGACTCTTATTTATGTGAGGGATTTTCAGAACCCAGCTTTATTTATGGAACTTCTTTATCTGTCCATTGATTCATTTCTGAAACTTTTCATCTTGTTAACACAGAACTGTGTTATTGCCTAACAAAATAAATTACAAACCATCACTTACAGTAAAGAAAAGATGATACATCTACAATAAAGTATGTAATGTACAGCAAATCAGTAGATTAAGTCTGTATTTTACCTTTGCATCATTTACTGACATTACAATAGTTGTGCGATACCTCCTGTCATATCTTAAGCAAATGCCTAATACATTTAGGCAAATTTGTGAAGCGTTCCATATTTTTTCTCTGCTACCTTTCATCTCTAAACTACTTGAGCGCCTAGTCTACAACCGACTAACCTCATTCCTCTCTGACAATAACCTGCTGGACCCCCTACAATCTGGTTTTAAGCCACAACACTCCACTGAAACTGCCCTGACCCGACTAACTAATGACCTTTTAACCGCTAAAGCCAACAATCATTTCTCACTACTAATACTGCTTGATCTCTCAGCTGCATTTGACACTGTAGATCACTCTCTCCTCCTCCAGTCCTTCCATTCACTTGGCCATCGTGACACAGCCCTGTCCTGGTTCTGTTCTTACATCACCAATCGTTCCTTCAGTGTCTATTACAATGGAGTAGCATCTTCTCCCCTACCGCTTTCTGTTGGGGTTCTTTAAGGCTCTGTCCTGGGACCTTTATTATTTTCCCTCTATACTTCCTCCCTCGGCAAATTAATCAACTTGTATGGTTTCCACTACCACCTCTATGCTGATGATACTCAGATCTATCTCTCATCTCCTGATCTCAACCCAGAACTCCTAACTCGCGTCACCTCCTGCCTGTCCCCTATCTCTACCTGGATGTCGCAACGCTACCTTAAATTAAACCTCTCTAATAATGAAATGGTTCTCTATTCTTCAACTAACACCAGTAACATCCCAGAAGTATCCATCATAGCTAACAATTCCACTATCACCCCCTCTCCCCAGGCCTGGTGGCTTGGGGTTATCCTAGATTCTGCCCTGTCATTCACTCCTCATATCCAGTCACTTATTAAATCATGTCACTTCCACTTAAGGAACATATCCAAAATACTATAATTTATCACCTAAGATGCCTTCAAAATTCTTATTCACTCTCTCGTCATTTCACGTCTAGACTAGTGTAACTCTCTTTTAATTGGCCTTCCCATTCAGAGACTGTCACCTCCCCAGTCCATAATGAACACTGCTGCAAGGCTCATACACCTCAGCAACCGCTCCTCTTCTGCCATGCCATTCTGTCAATCCCTGCACTGGCTTCCACTACCTCTCAGAATTAAATTCAAATTAATGACCCTGACATTCAAAGCACTTCAAATCTCTGCCCCACCCTACATCTCTGAACTCCTCTCTATATACTCACCTAACCACTTACAACGCTCCTCTACTGACCTGCTACTCAACTCTTCTCATTACCTCCTCACATGTTTGCATTCAAGACTTTGCAAGGGCTGCACCCCTCCTCTGGAATGCTCTCCCACAGTCTGTCTGACTTTCTCCCAACCTTTCTGCTTTCAAGAAATCTCTTAAAACAAACTTCTTTCGAGACGCCTACCCTCACTCTGCTTAAGTACCAAATGCAACACCACATACAGTACCACATTTCTCACCCACTTAATTCGATCTTGCCCACTCCCACACCTTGTATATTACTCCCTTCCCTTTAGAGTGTAAGCTCTTTCTGCATACTGGTATTGATTGTGATGTATGTAACTCTATGGGGCAAATTTACTTATGGTCGAATATCGAGGGTTGATTAACCCTCGATATTAACCCTTTTAATCCATCGATCGAACGATTTTTCTTTGACCTAAAATTTGTTCAAAAGCCTATGGGGACATTCCCCATAGGCTAACATTGACTTCGGTAGGTTTTAGGTGGCGAAGTAGGGGGTCGAAGTTTTTTTAAAAGAGACAGTACTTCGACTGTCTAAGTAGCCAATTCGATGGTCGAAGTAGCCAACAAAAACATTCAAAATTCTATGTTTTTTTATTCTATTCCTTCACTCGAACTAAGTAAATGGGCCCTTTATGTTCTATGCATATAATTCATGTGATTTAGTTGTATAATCACATTTACTTTACAGTACTACGCAATATGTTGGTGCTATATAAATACATGTTAATACTAATAAAATCTCAAAAACAGAAAAAAACAGTTATGCTTAATCTGGATTTTTTATATAAAGTGCTATTGGACCTTTGAGGTGCCATTGTATAAAATCATTAGAGATTTAACCAGAAAATACCAAATACTGAATGCTGTGACCATGTGTGTCTGAGGCCAACAACCAATTTATGCAATTGCATTGCCACAGTTTTCAGTGTGTCAGGAAATTAAAGACTCTGTTCATCTTTATATCTAATTTGATTATGTTATACGTGGACTTGGGGGCATATTTATCAAGGGTCGAATTTCAAATTGAAAAAACTTCTAAATTTGAATTAAAAAAGACCAACCAAAATTAGGTCAAAGTTTTTTTTTGGTCAAATAGGTACATTTTCGATCAAATAGGCCGTATTCGAATCGTACAAATCGAAGTAATAGCGGATTCACTCGAATTCGAATCGAAGTTTTTCCTAAAAAAAACTTTGACTTTTCCACCAATTGACTCCATGTAGGTTCTAGGAGGTCCTCCATAGGCTAAAACAGCAATTCAGCAGGTTTGGACTATTCCCTAGTCGAAGTACACAAAAACACAAAAATAGCTCGAAATTCAAATTTTTTCATTAGAAAATTCACATCGACCTTTGATAAATCTACCCTACTAGTGTGCACAGCTTTGTTATTTGGTCTTCATTGAATGCACCAATAAAATACACATTGACTAAACGGGTTTCATTGTCTTATTTTAATCTTGAAGACAAAATTGGCAAGCACTCCGTGATCCACTCGTATGTAAAAATTATAAACTTTATTTCAGCAAGTTAAACTTATCAAACGTCCATGATACTTAGTCATAGACATGGTACTCAAATGTGTCAAACTGCTTTTTAAATCTATTTACTGGAAATTACATAATTAATTAACTTAATACAATTAAAATTCAATTACAAACAAACCATGTGTCCTAACTGAACTGAAATAATTCATATGCATAAACTTTAAATGGGCTAAACCAAGTAATCCATTTACATATACTTCAATGGGCAATATCATTTTCAACACCATGGGGCAGATTTATCAAGGGTCGCATTGAATTCGAAAATTTAGAATTTTCAAAGTAAAAAAATTCTAAATTCACAGTCATTTTTTGGATACTTCGACAATCGAATAGGATACTACGACTTCAAACTTACTTCGATTCGAAGTAAAAATCGTTCGACTATTCGATAATCGAAGTACTGTCTCTTTAAAAAAAAACTTCGACTTCAATACTTCGCCAAATTAAACCTGCTGAAGTGCTATGTTAGCCTATGAGGACCTTCTAGAGCAGTTTTTGAAGTCAAAGTAAAAATCTTCAATCGTACGATAAAATCGTTAGAATCGTTTGATTCGAAGGATTTAATTGTTCGATTCGAAGGATTTAATTGTTCGATTCGAAGGATTTAATTGTTCAATTCGAAGGATTTAATCGTTCGATCGTTCGATTTTACTTCGACCACAGAATAGCCAAATTCGATGAAAAAAAGTTCAAATTCAATATTCAAATTTGAAGTATTTTAATTCAATGGTCGAATTGCAAAGTATTTTACAATTCGAAATTCGACCCTTGATAAATCTGAAGTCCATTCATTTCAATGCGGAATAAACCTTTCGTTATATATACAAAATTAAAGACAAAACTAGGACAATGTTAAGCAAAAATTCTATAGAGAGACAGACTGAACCACAGTCAACCGTATTATTATTATTGGGGATATTAATATCTAGAAGTTCTAAACACAACAAGCCAAATCGAATCTCAAATTCAGTCCTGCTGGCCAGTACCCAAAGTGAAAATCCAAAACACCTCTCTATGGAGAAGCTTAGCCATCAGATCTCCACCTCTGTTTAAGGGTTCAATTCTTTCAACTCCTTGAATTTTGAGCTGTGAATTATTGCCCCCATTGCACTCATTTAGGTGCAGCCCACGTATTGTATATCACACTTCAAATAGGTAAGCAAATACACCACAAATTTGGTGTTACAATTTATGTAGCTTTTCATTTTAAATGACATCCCTGTGCTATGGCTTACAAAATTCGTTCACAAGTTACACACCTAGTAGATCCACATTTATAAGTACCTTTGGAATGCTGCCACGTTCTCCCCTCACCTTCAGTCTGAATTACACTGGGTGCCAAAATATTTCCTAAAGTGCCCGCACTGTGTATAACAAATTTATAACCTTGCTATAAAGCTCTCACGAAGATTTTCGTTGCCATATAAAACTGGAAAATATTTGTTAATAATGATTTTCACCTGCTGATACGATAGTATGAACATTAGTGTATCAGCTGTGGTAACTGTATTCCCTCTATCCTTTTCCTCCAATAAATCTGATCTATCCTGCCTCAATCCTTGATAAGAAGTATTCATTGTCTTGGCTCCGTTACCAAGCCTTTAGCTGGAATATCAGTAACAAGGACAGTTGTGACATTTGGAACATAAAATAAACAAGGTACTATTATTAAAAATACTCCTCTAAGTATTTGAGTGCAAGAATATCCCATAATATACTGTAAATTCTTCTCTCTGCTTGTAAGACATCACATGTGTACTAGATGTGTATGAATACATAGCCAGAGATTTTACATTTTGGGGCAGATTTATCAAAGGTCGAAGTGAAAATTAAATTTTTGTGTACTTTGACTAGGGAATAGTCCAAATTTGAATTGAATTAGAAAAAAATTCAAAAATTTGAATATCGAAATTTATCACTGTCTCTTTATAAATTCAAATTCAACCGTTCGCATTTAAAACCTGCTGAATTGTTGTTTTATCCTATGGGGGAGTCAATTGGTGGACTTTGAAAATTCAAATGTTTTTTTGGGGAAATACTTGTACGCTACGAATGCGCTATTACTTCTAATCGTATGATTCGAATTAGATCAAAAACTGACCTATTCGGGCAAAAAAAACGTATTTAATTTCGGTTGGTCTTTTTGAATTCAAATTTCAAAGTTTTTCAAATTCGACCCTTGATAAATCTGCCCCTTTGTGTTGACAAATGCCCTTGACACATTATTGATGTTTGAGGATCTGAATTCTGCTCTGTAAAAATGACATTTTATTTCTGAAGTCATTATCTATGAATTGGGTTGCTGGTTAGTTTGATTGGTCTGTTGTTAAGTGAGTTTTTGGGTGTGAGAAAGTATGTGTATTTCTCTTAAAGTCTGGACATGTTAGAATATTTGGATGGATCTCCGTAGCCCTTGACTGCTTGTTTGACATATAATACAAAACATTTACCCTCCATTCATTAATGTTTTGTGAAACCACCAAGGACATTTTTTCCCGTTCATTGTTTCTGCTGGTATTTGGAATATGAGATGAGGGTAGGTGTTACATGTATAAGTGGCCTACTTCATGGCCTGTGAACCAAATAAGCGGATGGTCAAATTGCATTCCTGGAAGAGATTGCAAATGGTCTGTTAAAGAGGATTGGCACCTGACACTTTCTTTTTGGAGAATGACCTCTAATTCACACTGTGGGCATTTTTGAAGACCATATATTATTCTGGACAGATTTAATTGGGATCAGGTGATGGTGCCAATTCATATTCTATATAAATATGATATGTGTATGCCAGTAATAATAAAATATACATTGTCTATTTTACGACATAGACTGGACATCCCAATATTAGAAATCTATGGAAGGCTTCATATACACATCTGTGGAGTCATTTATTAATATTTGCAAGTTGCCATCTTATTCACACCTTGAAGTTCAAGGATCTGCATTTTCTTCATGAATATAGTGCTTCCTCTGCTCATCATTGCAGTATTGATTGGGTAGAGTTAGGCACATAGGCTTACCCTCTCCTCCTCCCTAGCACTCCATAATTTGCATGTCATTCAATTATGAACACTATGGGGTGCGATTGTGGGGTCCTTAGTGCTTTAATGTTTTGGTGGTTAGTAAATTACCCCTTTCAGATTTACACAATCCATCTTTACAGAAAGAAAACAACAGTGAAGTTATGATTTGCTGTTTTTTTATTCTCTGTAGCGATATTACAGGTGCGAATAATAATTTAAACATTTATTCACTTTAGTTCCACTCATTGTTTTAATACAATTCTGTTCAAGCTTGTTAAGCATTGTTATTGTTTCTGCAGTCAAGCACACTGAGTTTTAAAAAATGTTTATATCACAGAAACAATAATAGGGAGCCTGTTCATTTATGTTTTTTTTTAATCAACTTTTGAAAATACACCAATGGTTAAATCTGCATTTATTTGCATCTGAAAAGAGCCCAGATGTATCCTCACAATGTTCCTTTAGTCTAAAACTAGGGCATACGAGGAGGCTTGTTTCTAAAAGCAATGCAGAAATACAGAAAGATACAGAAAGTCTTATGGAGATGATTTAAAAATCAATAGTTCTTCCCAAAAGGTAAAATGAAAGCTATGCTAAATCCCCAATAAAGACTAATCTTATTCTACATCTTGTGCACCAGAAACAGTTTTGAAAAAAAATTTGGGCTTGTGCTAGAAATTACCTGAAAACTTGTGAAATCCATTACCAAATAATTTGTTGGTTACTGATCATCTAAAACAATTTGGACAAACTGATTCATAAATTAAAGATTTATAAATTATAAATTAAACAATTTATAATAAAATTTGACCCTCTAAATGCATTTTGTGTTACTAACACTATTGCGAATTTATAGTGAGCAGTGTATGTAATAAAACTGAAAAAGTTGTTATGTTTGCTCCAAAAGTTTACCCCACCTCCAATCACGTCTTAAAAGTTCGCATTACGCAATTAAGATTCATGCAATAAAAGTCTAATGAAGAATATTACATTGTGACATGCACATTTTTATTCTTATTTATGCACAAATTTGTTTTCTTTTTGAATTTTATTACATTTCCCCCACTGAAACTTAGGGGGTTATTTATCAAAGTATGAATTTATCTCAATATTTTCTGCTATAAACTCCAGTCAAATCCTCTCATTTTTGTTAAGCTTATTTATTATAACATATTCCTGAGAATTTGCTTTGCTAGAAAAAAATCAGATTTTCACAATTTTTTTGGATTTTTTCATCTGATTTTCACAACTTTTTTCGTAATTTTCACCCGAAAACCCCGGGGTATTGCATGAAACCCAGCGCACATCAAAAAAATCATTGTGACTTCTCCCATTGACTTATATGCAACCTCGACTGGTCTGAGATGCCAGATTTTCCGATTCAGACTTTTCCATCCTCGGGGTTTAATAAATTCTTAAAAATTCGTATTATATATAATGAAAAAATCACAAATTTTTCGTGATTTTTGCATTCTGAGTTTAGTAAATAACTCCCTTAAAGTACCCCCTGTTAAAAAGATATGAGGATATTAAAAATCATTTAGGAGTGCCATGATCTGTATAAAATGGCCATGGGACTCCTCGGTAGGGGGTCCTTTATTCACTAATAATCACTAAATCACTAATCACTAATTCACTAAATAATACACAAGAGTCAGAAATATCCTGTAAATGATGTCCTTGTAGACAGATCTTAGTGATGTAAACAGTGCTTAGTGAAGTATATTCAGAGATGTAAGTACTGTCACATGACTCACTGAAACTAAGTAGCGTAACTAGCGGTAGCCAGGCCCCCTGCATAAAAAATCTTTGGTCGCCCAGCGCACATATTGTAGCAACTTATTCCACTGTGTCCTTCCCTCCCCTAATTGCTCCTGCGCAAAAAAATCTGGTGCAGGAAAAAAAAAATAGCATGATATAATTGTTTTTGATCTGACGCACAAAAAACACAAATTATTTGGATTATTGTACAAAACCCAAGAGCAGATCATGATATCTTCCAGTTAAAAGGGCATCTGCCATTGACTTCTACATGACCTCGGCAGGTTTGAAATGGAGTATTTTTTTATTCTGACTTTTGACAGCCTCTGGGTTTAATCAATCTTGAAAAAATTTTGTTTTTTCTACAAAAAATTTTGGTTTTCCCCTTTAAAATAACAACCAGAATAAAAATGGACTTTACTAAATAACCCCCTAAAAGTAATCTTGGAGTTCCCTGACTTAGGCTTTAACATTGTGCATATATAATCTCTATTATTATATTATATAATAGGCATACATTATTCTCTAGATGTTTTTGTGATCTTTGTATATCTTAAAGGAGGACTCAGACCAAATGGAATAACCTATCTTCTGTGGATAAAAAAAGTCACATTTTAAACCCTGTCAACATTATTCCTTTTATTGGTCATGAAACTGTTAGATAATAAATAGTTATTCTTCAGCAGGCGTTACATGATTCCCTGTATACAGGTATGGGACCTGTTATGCAGAATGCTTGGGACCTAGGGTTTTCCGGATAACAGATTTTTCTGTTGTCTTCATATCTTCAGTCTACTAGAAACTCATGAACATCAAATAAACCTACTAGGTTGGTTTTGCTACCAATAAGGATTAATTATATTTTAGTTTGGATCAAGTACAAGGTACTTTTTTATTATAACAGAGAAAAAGAATTTTTAAGAATTTGGATTATTTGGATAAAATGGAGTCTATGAGAAACAGCCTTTCTGTAATTTGGAGCTTTCTGGATAATGGATAATGGGTTTCTGGATAACGGATTCCATGCCGGTATTGTGTAGACACTTCAAATGCAATGTAAATTTTTTTATAATGTGCATTTCATTGTACTTGTTTGCAATCGTGAATATCTTTCTTCCAAAATATATATATCATTATAAGTTATACCTTGAAACCATACTGTAGTCTGCTATTTTTGGAATTTACATCAATAATTATTTTAGAATGTTGATAAAAGTGCATTTGAACAAATCTGTATACACTTTCCACTTGATTCTCTTAGAATGGATTTAATGAGTCCATTACATTGTTTAAACAAAAAATGCACCCAGCTGTCAGAACTAAACTGTATTACTTTGAATATATAGTTTTCTATTTAACACATTTTCTGCACATACTGTTATCATAATCCATTTTCTTATGAATGTGTAAATCAGTTTTTTATTTGCTAGATATAACTACACACACACACACATATCTAGTTATAATATGCATATTTCTATAATTTGGATATTCATACAATGTCTACTTAAAACTAATTATTTTAAAACATTAAGGGGGTTATTTATCAAAGGTCGCATTTCAAAGTTATGTGATTTTTATTAACTCTAATAAATTCAAATCTACTCACAACTTAAATCAGAGGTTATTTTAGAAAAAACTCGAACATCTAGGGGCCGATTCACCAATGGTCGAATATCGAGGGTTAATTAACCCTCGATATTCGACTAGGAATTGAAATCCTTTGAATTCGAATATCGAATTCGAAGGATTTAGCGCAGGAAATTCGATCGATTGATCGAAGGATTATTCATTCGATCGAACGATTAAATCCTTCGAATCGAACGATTAAATCCTTCGAATCAAACGATTCTAACGATTTTATCGTACGATTGAAGATTTTTACTTTGACTTCAAAAACTTCAAAAACTGCTCTAGAAGGTCCTCATAGGCTAACATAGCACTTCAGCAGGTTTAATTTGGCGAAGTATTGAAGTCTAATTTTTTTTTTAAAGAGACAGTACTTCGATTATCGAATAGTCGAACGATTTTTACTTCGAATCGAAGTAAGTTTGAAGTCGTAGTATCCTATTCGATTGTCGAAGTATCCAAAAAATGACTTAGAATTTAGAATTTTTTTACTTTGAAAATTCTAAATTTTCGAATTCAATGCGACCCTTGATAAATCTGCCCCATGGTGTTGAAGATGATATTGCCCATTGAAGTATATGTAAATGGATTACTTGGTTTAGCCCATTTAAAGTTTATGCATAAGAATTATTTCAGTTCAGTTAGGACACATGGTTTGTTTGTAATTGGTTAATTAACCCTCGATATTCGACTAGGAATTGAAATCCTTCGAATTCGAATATCGAATTCGAAGGATTTAGCGCAGGAAATTCGATCGATTGATCGAAGGATTATTCATTCGATCGAACGATTAAATCCTTCGAATCGAACGATTAAATCCTTCGAATCGAACGATTAAATCCTTCGAATCGAACGATTAAATCCTTCGAATCGAACGATTCGTAGGATTTTAATTCAACGATCGAATGAATATCCTTCGATGAAAAAAACTTAGGCAAGCCTATGGGGACCTTCCCCATAGGCTAACATTGAGTTCGGTAGCTTTTAGCTGCCGAACTAGGGGGTCGAATTTTTTTTTAAAGACACAGTACTTCGACTATCGAATGGTCGAATAGTCGAACGATTTTTAGTTCGAATCGTTCGATAGTCGTAGTCGAAGGTCGAAGTAGCCCATTCGATGGTCAAAGTAGCCGAAAAAAACACTTCGAAATTCGAAGTTTTTTAAATTCGAATCCTTCACTCGAATTCACTCGAATTTAGTGAATCCACCCCCTAATATTCAAACGAATCGCAACAAGCTGAAAATCAGAATAAAATTCGGATCGAATTTTCCTCCAAAAAAAACCCTTCAAATGTCAGGAAGGCTATTAACATCTTCAAATGGTTCAACGGACCTCTGCCATTGACTTCTACATAAATTTGTCAGGTTTTAGGTGGCATCGAATCGAATCGAAGTATCGAATTAGAACTTTTTCCAGGGTGGAGGTATGACAAATCTCACATTCAAATTCGAGTTGGTGGTTTTAAATTTAGTAAATCTGCCCTTAAATAAACTCAACAGGATTGTTTTGCCTCTAATAAGGATTCATTATATCTGCCCCTAAATTAACTCAATGGGATTGTTTTGCCTCTAGTAAGGATTAATTATATCTTAGTTTCGATCAAGTACAAGTACTGTTTCTTTATTAGTCAGTAGTGCTGAATGCAACTATATGGAAGTGCAAGGAGCTTATTTTGATGCAAGTATTTTTAATGAATGAGGTTTTAATGATTTTTGGCAGGGTTAAATACTGCATCTATAAGGAATATATAATGTATTTGATTTATTAATATAGTAACTTCACACTTTCTATTTAATTTTGTTAATTTTACTTACAATAGGCACTTAACTAGAAGGGGAGGGGGCCAACCTGGGCATAATGAAGATAGAGAAAACAGGGCGTACTTGTCAACTGCTTAAGATACTAGCTCGTATGTTCCTCTGGGTATCTGAGTATCTCATTTGTTATATTAAATTGCACCAGTTACATACAGATGAATCAAGTGTAACAAATAGGATTTAGGAGCATGTCCGTATCCACAAGTCCACAAGTATCCCCAGATTCTGCTAAAATTAAATTTTTAACTTCAACCAAGTTATGTAAAGTACTTTGCCTGACATAAACAATGACAACAAGTCAGTCTGCAGGAGCTACATACAGTATGTATTCCACAAGATTAGAAGATTATACTGTATCAATGATTCAAACCAGAGATACATTGTGCTGTGAAATAATGCTAAAGTTGGGCTAAATCCTTAAGAGGCACATTGTTGGAGAAGTCCTCTTACATTCACAATGAAGATCAACATGAGCAGATTTATAAAAAAAATTTAAAAAATCTGCTCCACAAGTATTTTACGAAGCCTTAAATAGTTTGTATTTATTTTTTAAAAGAAAAAAAAGTATCGTCCAGAAAAAAGGAAGCCAAGGAAAGGCTGGAAAGGTTGTATAGAAGTCAATGGAAATATTCTCTTTATTTGTTAAGACAACTATTCGGTTTAAGTTGTTTTTTAAATAAGCTAGCGTTCAAGAAAAAGTAAAAAATAGCTTGCATTTTGGGGCCTATTAATCATGCTGTGTAAAAAGTGAATGGCAAGTGTATGGGCAACATCACCAGTAAAACATTACTGGTGATGTTGCCCAGGGGTGATCCTGGCCCCTCCGCCGCCTGAGGCAGCAACAGTTGCTGCTGCCCCCCCTCCCCCAAAATTGCTCTTAGAGTACCAGGAGCAGCATTTTTGCTGCCCCTGGTACCTAGTGGGGTGCTGCCACCTGAGGCGACAGCCTCAACTGGCATCATTGGCGAAGCACCCCTGATGTTGCCCTAACCAACCAATCAGCAATTAGACTTCAACTAGTGATGTGCGGGTCGAGAATTTCTCTAACCCACCCCCTCCCAATCCGCACCTGGGCTGACCCCCGAGTAAACCTGCGGATTCTGTCTGTTTCGGGACAGCCTGCACATCACTAATTTCAACAGTTAAAAAACAAAAGCAGAGGTCTGATTTCATATGAACAACATCACAGGTAATGTTTTGTTTCACTTTTTACACAGCACGATAATCCCCTTTTTTTTGCATACTCAGATATTTTCCCTTCCAAACTCAAATATTGATAAACCAGCCTGAAATTGTTTAGAGTAAAGAGTAAAAAAGTATTTGAGAATAAACTATCATTAACCTGAATACACAGAGTTCTCAATAAAATACTCCTAGGTAAAAGAAAATCTAAAATAAAATGAAGCTTTATAAAACTTGTTAATATATTAAAGAAAATGGACTGTATTGCTTTAAGATAAATCTGTTTGATTTAATTATATAGTTAATAATTGGAGATTTTAGTGGTTTTAGAAACCAGGACTAAACTCACAAACTCATTGAATTTATTAAGGGGCAGATTTATCAAGGGTCGAATCCCGAAGTGTAAAATACTTCGAAATTTGACCATCGAATTGAATCCTAGGAAATTCAAATTTGAATTCATAAGATTTTTAGCATTGTGCGATCGTTTTCCGAACGTACTTCGAATCGTACGATTCGTACGATTTTCCTTCGAATGCCAAAAACTTGAGTATTGACGTCAACGTTTTTTTAAAAGAGACAGTACTTTGATTATCGAATGGTCCAATAGTCGACCGATTTTTACTTCGAATCGAAGTCTAAGTAAATTAAAAGTAGTAGTATCCTATTCGATGGTCGTAGTATCCAAAAAATTACTTCTTCAATTCCCTCTAATTCACTTCGACCCTTAGTAAATCTGCCCCTAAAAGTTCCAATTCTAAAAAGTACTAATGAAAAAAGTCCTCAACAGTCTGAAAAAAACATGAATACCTCTAAAACCTCTAAAAATTTGAGTTTTTCAGACAATTCATACTAAAAAAAAATCGGAAAACCTCTAACATTCTGATTGGATTAAAAATGGTCCAATATGAGCAGCTCTTCTCTTTTAGCACCTCAACAACTTTTACTTGGCAAAGTTTGGCCTTAAGGGTTTTTGTTGTTTTAACTTAATAAATCTCAAATTTTTAAGAAATATAACTTTTAAGAAATATCAGAAAATCACAATTTTTTTGACATTCATGAAAAAAACAAAGTTTGATTGTTAATAAATGGGTCTTTTATTGTTACTAAAGCAAAAAAAAGTAGGACAATTAATTACTTTTCATTTAGGAATACTACTGTACTAATTTGCTGAAACTAATACATACACAAACTATAACCTACAATATCTAGAGGTCATTAAACAAACTGACATCACGGGACTGAAACACAACTGCTGATTTAGCAGTCACATTAAAATCAATTAATTGTTCGAATTCCTTTACTCAAACCTTTTCCGATTTGTGAAGGTTTGTTTCTGTGCATGAGTTTATTAAACAGAGTGGCTTACAAGTCTATAATTATCAGATTTGTCTCCAGGGTCCTTGTGAGTACTACTTTGGCTTTCTTCCAGTCCATTGGTATAAGACAGTTACAAGTAAACTATTAATATTTTTGACAGTTCTTTTAAAATCAATTATAAATGATGTTGCTTCTAAAACACATACTGACAGTATAGTATTATCATTGCTTTTCAGATCAGCAAATTTTGTTGGATGAGAGCTCAGTATTTCCATGTATTTCCTTTCCTATAAAAAAATAAGCATAACTTTATTTGTTCATAAACAATTTTTGGTGTATGATGTTTTAATACATGAGGTACACTAGCACCTTCCCTGTCATATTAACAGTTCCCAGTAGATACTTTATGTAAATAAAGAGAGAAGGAGGAATACCGTGTACACATTTGTAATTTATGCCATTACTCTAAGGGACCGATTTAAGAATACTCAAGCCTTTGGGTTCAATTTAGTTACTGAAAACAGGATATTTCCTAACTTCTGCATGGTTTGTTCATTCAAATACCTCAGCTTCCTGCCAAGTGGAGGGTTTTTTTTCCCTAGCAGGTTTTCAATAAAAAATTAAAAGCTTCATACCCAATAAAACACCAACAGCAGGAAGCCGATGTATTCGAATGAGGAGAGTTTAGGAACCCTTGAGTGTTTTTAGAATGGAAACAATGTGAATTCTTAAATCGGCCCCTAAAAATTCACCATACACTTACTTTACCATACTAAATTCAAAATTCACTACTATTTTTATTCTTTCTGTCCCACTTTTCTTATAGTCTCCAGACTCCAGTAGTTGCTGCAATAAAATCCCAGGTTTACTAAGGAATTCAGAAAAAATGACTCTAATGCATTTTAGATGTGAAGTGATTAGCATGTAATTTCCATTATACCCAGGATGGTCATAGAAATAATATTAGACAAAAAGTTAGCATACAATTTAATGTCAGTTGATACAATTCAACCTTAATATTAACATCTAATGTATGTTCCTAGAAGAATAGAACAAAAATGAAATCAATTATTTTCATATAACAAATGTATATCACTAGATATAGCTAGATTCTTAAAGCGTAAACTAAAAATACCCATTTATTTCCACAGCTTGTTAATGGACACATGAAAAAAAGGTTTTCGTGTCCAACTGCTTAGAATTCTGTTTTCTTTGTTTCCTGATCTGATGTACCGGACAACAGACAAAAAGTGCAAGTGCAAAAATATGCAACTCCTGCAAGACAGGACAGCATAGTGCAGGGACAGGACAATACAGTGTACACTCAGCAGATGTAATATGTTAAGCAAATAATGCTAAACATCATACACCCATCATGTCTGACGTTTAGCATTATTTACTTAACATCTTACATCTGCTAAGTGTGCACTGTCTTGTCCTGTCCCTGCACTATGCTGTCCTGTCTTGCAGGAGTTGCATATTTTTGCACTTGCACTTTTTGTCTGTTGTCTGGTACATCTATGTTATGTGTAGCACCATGGTCCTAGAGAAACGTTGTTTCGTTTCACTGTGTACTGTACAAATGTATATGGATAAAATGACAATAAACTCACTCTTGACTTCTTGAAATACATTTGCATATCGAGGCATATTAAACAAAGTAAACGCAAATGGAAAACAGTACAATAAATGCAAAACTGAGCACAAAGTAATACTCTTTCGAAAGGTATTTGGGTCGGTACATGTTTCTTTACAACTTGCAGTGAGCAAAGTTGCACGGATTGCAGTCTGGACATGCTGGTAACTCCAGAGTTCCTTTAGCCAGTTGGTAGCCATAACTAAGCAAATAGAATGCTAATGTCATTATTAACACCATGTCAGAGGTGAAACATTTTAAACACAAATGGGGAGAGCAAAAGTGTGGAACAACTTGTTCATGATTTACAAAAAAAGATGCTAATTTGTGCTTTTTATGATCGAAGGAAAATCATTCGATTGATGGATTAAAATCCTTCAAATCGTTCGATTCAAAGGATTTAATTTGTTCGATCATACGAACGAAGGAAATGTGGTAAATCCTTCGATATTCGAAGTCGAAGGATTTTACTTCCATGGTCGAATATCGAGGGTTAATTAACCCTCGATATTCGACCCTAAGTAAATATGTCCCTTACAGTATGCTCCTTTGGCGCAAATGCACCCTGTGGTGGCATGCATTTACAGAACAACAGAACATTAAGAACAAGAGAGTTCATGTGGTTTTTAGTTGGAATACCCTATTGTTGTTCAAGCAGTTCTAAGCAGTAGCAGAATCTGACACCAGGCCAGCTCTGTCATGCCTCACTACTCCTATTTTTATTCTTTCTGTCCCACTCTTCTTATAGTCTCCAGACTCCTGCAGTTGCTGCAATAAAATCCCAGGTTTATAAGGAATTCAGAAAAAATTACTCTAATGCACTTTAGATGTGAAGTGATGAGCATGTTATTTCCAACTGCTTAGAATTATTTTTTCTTTGTTTCCTGATCTGATCAACACATTTCTATATATAAAAGATATTTAGGGGTATATTTATTAAGGTTTGAATGGTAAATTCAAATTTTTTTGGTGTCTAAACTCACAAATTCGAATTTAAAAGCACCAACTCGAATGTATGTGAGATTTATCACACCTTGACCATGGAAACGGTTCTAATCCAAATATTCGCCATCTAAAACCTGACAAATTTATTTACAAGTCAACGTCAGAGGTTTGTTGATGCATTTGAAGATGTTAATTTCCTTCCTAACATTTGAGGTTTTTTTTGGAGAAAAACTCAAACAGAGCTTCATTCAAATTCAATTTGAGTTTTCAGTCAGTAATATTAATTGGAATTTTAGAAGTTTTTTTATTAAATAAGATAACATTGGGGTTTTGAGTACCGTATATACCCGCGTATAAGCCGAGTTTTTCAGCATCCAAAATGTGCTGAAAAAGTCTACCTCGGCTTATACGCGGGTCAGCGAGTAGCTGAGATTGCAGTGACTTTTAATCATTCCTATACCAACAGTTCACTTGGGGAGAGACTGCAATATCCCACAATGCCCTCTGTTGGTTATATGAAAGATTAACAGTGACTGCAATATCACACAACGCCATCTGTTGGTTGTATGAAAGAATAACAGAGACTGCAATATCACACAGCACCATCTGTTGGCTGTATGAAAGAATAACAGGGACTGCAATATCACACAGTGCCATCTGTTGGTTGTATAAAAGAATAACCGGGACTGCAATATCACACAGCGCCATCTGTTGGTTGTATGAAAGAATAACAGTGACTGCAATATCACACAGCACCCTCTGTTGGTTATATGAAAGATTAACAGTGACTGCAATATCACACACCGCCATCTGTTGGTTGTATGAAAGAATAACAGTGACTGCAATATCACACAGCACCCTCTGTTGGTTATATGAAAGATTAACAGTGACTGCAATATCACACAGTGCCCTCTGTTGGTTATATGAAAGAATAACAGTGACTGCAATATCACACAGCGCCCTCTGTTGGTTATACAAAAGATTAACAGTGATGGCAATATCAAACAGCACCCTCTGCACATGGTAGTGGGACAGTGGGACAATGCACACAGTAATCCGTTTGGCAATTCTCTGTCACCATCAGCTTTGCAAAGAAGTCCGGTTGATCGCTGGGGGGGTCGCTTTGGCAGAATGTGCGCTGCTGGGAGACAGGGCTATAGTTGTGTCTAGGCTTATACTAGAGTCAATAGGTTTTCCCAGTTTTCTTAGGTAAATTAGGTACCTCGGCTTATACACGGGTCGGCTTATACACGAGTATATATGGTACATTCAAATTTATTAGAGTAAATATTCACCAACTAAAACCTCCTGAATTCATTTAAAAGTCAATGTCAGAGGTTTGTTGACCCATTTGAAGATGTTAATTGCCGTCCTAACATTTGAGTTTTTTTCGGAGAAAAACTCAACAGAGTTTCATTCGAATTTAATTCTAATTCATTCTGTGTTTTTGGGTCAGTAACATTAATTAGAATTTTTGATTTTTTTTCTTAAATAAGATAACATTTGAGTTTTGAATACATTCAAACTTATTAGAGTAAAAAAAATTCACATACATTCAAAATTCGACCTTTGATAAATCTGCCCCTTATAATTCTTCCCTTGTAATTATTCTTCATTTTTTTCAAATAATATAGACAACAATGCCAATTGGCAAACTAATAGAGTATTGATGAGCAAAACTTGTGGCATTTCTCTTTGTGTAAAAGATCAAGAAAAGACAGAACATATTGTGAAACCACAATATTGAGGCAATATGCGTTAGAGTAAATGGGAAGGCAAAACTGCATTGCAGCTGAGGTGTTTTTAGTTCTTAAAAAGCATCCTACCTTGTAAGATAAACTCCTTTCTAATATGCTTCAACGGTTCTTTATATGAAAAAACAAAAGGCTCCCATGTTGTCAATTTTCTTCAAACACAGTGTCCGAACATCTCCATAGATAGACAATGGGGGCTGGGGAAGGCATAAATTGGTTGATGTGGAAAACAAGGGGCACAAAATAATGAAGTTGGTGTTCTCTCTAAGGGGGGGCTTATTTATCAAAATCCAACATTTTTTTATTTTAATTTAAATTAAAAACGTTTAACCAAACTAGAAAAACATACAAAAAAAATCCAGAATCGTACGATTATATCATATTGTTTATAACAGGGCCAGACCTTTGCAATAAGGCCACTCAGTGATTATATACTGTGTATAGCGTTACATGCTCTCACAATCAGGGACACTTAGTAGTAACATACTGGGGGAGCTATTCAGGCTCCTTTTACATTCAGGGCCACTCAGCAATACCATACTGGGTATAGCAATACATGCCCTTGTTATTATCCAGGCTACTCAATGACTGCATACTGTGTATAGCGTTACAAGCATTAGGACCACTCGGTAAATGTGTTTGGTGCCTTGCACTATAGGCCTTCACATTGAGTGTCACTTAGTGATTCTACACAGTGTTCATAATTATAGGTCCATTTTTGCAATTAGATGCCACCCGGTAATTGCATACTGTGTATATCTCTACCCACCCTGTACATTAAGGGCCATAGTCTGGCAAAATGGGTATAACACCGGAGCGGTTTGGTCTTTGCCTAAAGTCAGTGAACAATCTTATTATGATATCACTGCAGCAGGCCATGAATCATCATTAATATTGGAATCAATGTAGTATATGGATTGTCAGGGTTATGGGGTTATGAATTATCTAAACATTTTATGTTTGTGCGGGCAACTGCATAGGGTTATTACCTGCCCTTAGATGATAGCCTTTTATATAACAATACTGTATATTGCAGTATTAGCCTTCCAACCATCTTATTCCCTTAGTGATTATGTGCATTACTATTATATTAAGGGTTATAGCCATTTATTATGTTATTATTTCCACGGAAATGATTATTAATCAGCAGTTTAGATAAGATGTATGCAATAAGGCTTTGTGTATTGTTAAAGAGAATAATGGTTTTCTATGTTCTAGAGCCTTTACTCTAGTCCACATTAAGACAGCTGCTCATTATGGCAATACTTGTTTATAACTAGGTAATAGGTGAATATGGAACCTTACAGGATTTTCCACAGTTTAAGTATAATAGTAGAAGCAAGGGAGCCGCTGCTACTTCATCATAACTATTCCATTAATCTAATTCAGATAAAGTTTATGCAGTTTATAAGGCATGGGGTATTGCTACATTTAACCATTATTTTGGTAATGCATATCAGTAGTTTCTCAATACCAGCATTACTGAATCTAACCATGATGCCATAGGGCTATTTGGAATAGTATGCAGTCGTATTCTGAATTTCAGAAGGAAATATTCTGCAGTTGATTGTTGGGTAGAAGTAACGTGACATTGCAGGCTGCAGCTGGGTTGTTCTACAGCTAATCTTAAGTAATACTGACAGTAAAAGATGCATTTTTAAATACGAATGTACATTAAAAAGTACCTATAGGTCATGTTGATCAAATTTTGCAAAAACTTTGTTTATAAGTAATTGTTAGTTGAAGTTCCTAAACCTGACTGTTTTGTCAACTTGACTGTTCCATCTCAGCCTGTCAGAGTTTCTAGTGCTTATGGACTCCTGTTGCACAAATATGGCAGCCCCCACATACAGAAACATGGGGCATCAGACAGGTAATGTAAAAGTATACTTTTTTCAAATACTTATGGAAAAATCATAAGTAGCAAACAAAGCCAATGCTATGATAGATGCAAAATGGTAAATTCTGGTCTCAGTATCTCTTTAGGCTGTTGCTACTCAACCGCATAGGACATTAGCTACTGTTTCAGGAGTTCCATAAGTTAAATAGACCTGTTACACAGTCTATGTAGTTGCCCAACATTAGACTATTCCATCATTTGATTGGTGGGGTACATTCCCTAGTACTATACCTAATGAATGTACCTCTTGGATAAGAGCAGGCAGCTGTTAGGGTCATGCTGTGTTTATCAGTTGTATCATACTGGTGTTTTCAGTAGTCTAAGCACCACCTTCAGTATGGGCATTCTGTGAATGCAGTTACAGTGACTACTACCAGTACTAGGAATTATTGAGATTGTATAGTATTATACCAAAAGATATAACAAGTTAAGCAGTCCTAAGTTTTACCTGCAACTTACTAGCTGCTTTCAAAGTAAAACTCCCAAACTTGGCTGCCCTTTTATTAGTAAGTTGCAGGTAAAACTTAGTCCCTATGTAAAATGTATAATTAAGCAATTGAATTCTTAATGAATCAGATGAAAATTAAGCGTAGGACTGGCCAGATATGGGATGACTTTGATGTAGTTGGCCAGCTTAAATATATTGCAATATATGGACAAACAATCCCTGTTGTCTAAAGGGTAAGGCATTTTTCAGTAGCAGTATGCACAAAATGTCTCTGTGTTAAATATATTGATAATGGGTTGAGTGCAGAGGACCTCTCGTATTTGACTATATATATATATATATATATATATATATATATATATATATATATATATATATATATATCAGGGCCTTGCAAGGAGCACAATGCAATTAGCCTTGGCTTCTTAATTTGGAGATCTTACTCTGTGCATAGTATGGTTAAGGCCTGGGTCCCATAGGTCCCATTCAGCAAATGTCTCACTTGGGCTTACTCTGTGTAAGATTGTCAAGGAGTCAGGTTATGGGAGTCAAATGTTTCTCACTATAGAATACATTTCAGATTTCCTGACGGAATTTCGATACCTGTATGCTTGCAAAAATTTCAGTTTTTTCTCAAACTAGTTGAGCATTCACAATCACCCCGTGGTGTTGATTTTAAGAACACTTGCCAGCATACATCTCCTTTAAGGGTTTTTAGTTTGTACAATTCTTATATATTATCAGGGAGGCAATGAGTACTCGTTGCCATCTGGTTTTAAAATTCCTTATATGCAGATCTTGTGCCTTGACCTCCATTGTTATTTTTGCAGGATCCTCATCTGCAATCTTCATCTGTTTATAAGCCTTCAGAGATCCATTTTATTATTAATTAGAATACCCCCCCAATAAGTTAAGCTTGGACACATCCCATGCGTAGCTGACATGGAGATGGCCAGGGAAAAGGGAAAATTACATCATACTTACCGTGATTTTCCTTTCCTGGCCATCCTCCGTGTCAGCAAGTTTATTCCCACCCTTACTGTAGTTTAACCTGGCAGCATGTTACTTGACACCTGTGTAGAGGAGTGGGGAGGCTTTAACATCTTTGGGAGGGGAGTTTCTTCTGTCTGGGGTCAAGGGGAGGAGCTTACCCACGCGTAGCTGACATGGAGGATGGCCAGGAAAGGAAAATCACTATAGTATGATGTAATTTTCCCTTTTCTTAGCCATACAAACGGAAATGGTCTCTAATACAACTACAACAACTTTATTATACCTGTATTAAACATTTGTAATCACAATTCCCTGTGAGCATTTAATAACAGGTCCGTACCTGTATATTTTAGTTAATACTGAATTATTTCTTAAAAAAGAGCATTGATTCTTAATAAAACACTGTATAAAAGTATATAGACTATAAATGTCACATCAGAGATGTGCAAGGTAATCCCAAAGCAGAAATTCATAACATATACTTTGCGTTTTTATATGGCTAATGGCAGTGATAAGAACTGTGCTCTGGTCAGACTCCCAGTGACCAGTAAATGGATTGAAAACAGCACAATTTATGTAGCCATGGAAACACTTTATAACCCAATAGTCCTGGGAGATTAGAATAACAAGTGCTATTGATTAATCTGAAGCTAGCAAGGAAAACAATTTGTGGACATACAAATCTCATTTGTAACATTACATTTTGTATGGCTAAGCTCTAAGTTACATTAATAAGCAAAGCTCACTAATGAAAATTGCAAATAAAGTATTTTGTCCATCTTTTCATGGAAAACTGTGTGCCTGTCCTTTTATTATTTTACTGGTCTTTTGGCACTTTGCTCTCAAAGCTTTTATCCCACATTTATTTAATTGCTTCAGTGCATCTTTTAATAATACTTTACCTATTCTCTACTTCCACTATAACTGTTACTTGTTAATACAAACAATTCATTTGAACATAAATTTTTCTTGTGTGGAAAAAGCACAAACAAAATCACAATCCTATGATTTTTTTTCAGATTTTACACCCAAACGCTAAGATTTTTATGTGAAATTGCCAGAAAGCTACGTTTTTTTTGGAAACCCAGCACAACTCAGAAAATCTTCCAATTGTTAACAGGACATCTGCCATTGACTTTTACATGTTCTCGGCAGGTGTGAGTTGGAGTACTTTTTTCATCGGACTTTTAACAGCATTGGATAAAATTGTATTTTCCCCTTTAGAAAAATTTGGAGATTAATAATTAACCCCCTTAGAGACATTACTCTTTGTTATACCTTTGCCTTTTGTTCAGTCCAATAAGAATGATGCTAGTCCCCATTGCCATTCTTTACTAAGACTTTTCAAAGACTCTGGTTTTAGATTTTAAAGTCTTTAATTCCCCTACAAATACCTTCAAAACTCGTGTTCTGCATACAGTATGTTGCTGACTTTATTTGTAATTATAAAGGAAAAGAGGGAACGTTTCCATTTCAATCAAAAGAACCACCCAGGGCAGATCTTAGATTCCTGCCGACTCCCAGTATTTGGGTGACTAAAAAAGGGGGTAATGCTTGTCCCCTATGTCTTTCTGTATTGGACTTAACCCTTCAATCCAGTAGCTCCTTCTGTATTTATTTCCCCACTCAGTTAATAATCCTACAAAGTGCAAGTGCTTAATTTACATAAACTAATTAATTAACCTCTTTTGAGGTTTTTAAAAAATTGATTTATATTTATAAAGTGATTTTGTGCTTAAATACGGTGTAGCTAAAAACTCTAATTAATTTTCAATTAATTGCTATATATAATCATTTGTAAATTCTAATTCATCTAGTTCATGTTACGTTTGTGAATATTAAAAGGTAGATGATCAATTCCATTTCCAATACTAAAGTGCTAGTGTGCCAAAAAAGTATTTGATAAATTATCTGTTAGACCAATTGTAATAAAAGGGAGTTAATAGCTCTGATTTTGTTAGAAAGTGGATACTTTCCCTCTTTTCCTTTATACAAAACCACAAATACTGACATAAGTCAGATCCCCTTTTTCAATCAATTTTGCACATCTGACAATAGATCAATTTTCCTTTTAATGTATTTGTAATTGTGCTTCCTGTTATGTTTTGGGTAGCCGAGTATGAGTAGAGTATAACAGTGTTTTTTAGCAGAGTTATGCAGGCATTACACAACAGTTAGCTTTCACTCTCACATTTAAGCTACCAGGAAGTATGCACAGTATAAGTATGAGCACAGTGACATCTACAGGCCATTTGCATAAACACCACACTTCCATTCAGCCTCTGTGCTCCATCCATGACCTTGTTGTAACTTCATTGTTCATAACCTCATTAAACTTTTGACAAGAGAAGTCTTGTTCTGTCGATCTGTAGATGGCACTAACTTGAAGCATGTTCTCATGCAAAAAATATCCACAACGGGTTTACTGGTATGAGGCACATGCAAACACAAGTGTTTTGTGCATGGCGTTTAATAGGGAAAATGTTTTGCTTATTTATGTACTTGGTAAAGGAGTCTGATATTATCTGGAAATTTGAGCACATTCATGTATTTAAATAGACCAACAAGGCAGGTGATTCTATTAAAATGCTTTAAACATGCAATTTCTTTTTTAGTAATAAAGGTTTGGGACCTGTTATCCAGAAAGCTCTGGACCTGGGGTTTTACAGATAACCAAGCTTTCCATAATTTGGAAAAAATCTTTTTTAAAAATTGGAGATTTTGGATAATGGATTCCCTACCTGTACTTTATACTCCATCTGTAGGCGTTTCTATGTATGTCATGTCTATGGGCCAATGAGTGGAAAATACATTTTCTTTCAAAAAAATATATAAAATATGATTTTCTTGTTAAACAGTTTTTATGTCTATTAGAAGAAGAGTGTAATGGAAGTCAGTTAAACCTTCAAATGCCTTCTTTTTCCCTTTTAAATATGCCGCATATATTAGACATCTGTAGTGTTTCTGAAGCTCCAATTTAAAAGACAGATAAGTATAGCAGTAACATATGTTTGACTAATTGTAGCATCAACCAGAACCTGGCTTAAACTATGTTTTGACTTCAATGCCACAGTTCTATTTCACTGAGTGGTTTCATAAAAAAATGATTTCATGTATGCCATTTTTATACATATCAGTTAATACCTTTAATGTCAGGTATCCTTATATATATTTTTTTCTTGATAAATTATGGCTTATAGGAACAGAAATATATTTTAGAAACTGTTCTTTAGAAAATTATTTGTAATTGCTTTGTACAGTACAAGTTAAACAATTGTTTTAGTTTTACATCACACTTTTGTATAAAACTAGGACATATGTGTATAAAACTCCTAAATCCACTAATAATTCAGTAATTACATCATTTAATAATGTAAATTTGTTGTAAATATTGAATGCTGATGAGGGGGCAAGAGTTAAATAGGGCAGTGCAGGGTATGATGGAATATTTAGCAAATGATGGGGAAAAAGAGAATGGCACAAAAAGAGAATAGCAAGGATACAAACCAATGCAACAGGGTGGACACAGTCTCCACCTAAAGAGACAAAATGCAAATATGGGCTGAACCCAGCAGTCAGAGCAGCAGTTGAATTGAATGACATCCACCTGTTACTGTGCAGAACGGGAAGATTTCAGCCAGAAAATGAACACTTAAAGGTATACTGTCATGGGACATGTTATGCATCAGACAATAGTGCTGGAATCCATTTTTCAAAAGAGCAAACAGACTTTTTTTTATTCAATTTTGAAATCGACATGGGTCTAAACATATTGTCAGTTTCCCAGCTTCCCCCATTCATGTGACTTGTGCTCTGATAAACTTCAGTCACTCTTTTACTGCTTTACTGCAAGTTGGAGTGATATCACCCCCCCA
Source organism: Xenopus petersii (assembly GCA_038501925.1). NCBI lineage: Eukaryota > Metazoa > Chordata > Amphibia > Anura > Pipidae > Xenopus > Xenopus petersii. The sequence goes on from CM076677.1 coordinate 55,052,076, forward strand.
GCAGCCTAACAACAGAACAATTGGTAGGTAATGAGGTAGCAGCTCCCTAACACAAGATAACAGCTCCCTTGAAGATCTAAGAACAGCACTCAATAGTAAAATCCAAGTCCCACTGAGACTGATTCAGTTACATTAAGTAGGAGAAATAACAGCCTGCCAGAAAGTAGTTCCATCCTAAAGTGCAGGCACAAGTCACATTACTGGGGCAGCTGGAAAACTGACAATATGTCTAGCCCCATGTCAGATTTCAAAATTGAATATAAAAAGATCTGTTTGCTCTTTTGAGAAATGGATTTCAGTGCATAATTCTGCTGGAGCAGCACTATTAACTGATGTGTTTTGGAAAAAACATGTTTTCCCATGACAGGATCCCTTTAAGCAAACCATATTATTATTTTTTCAACCAGCAGTGAATAAACATTATGTGGCATTAGCCTAAATGAGTGGGAATTGACCAAGAAAAAGTATAAAAAGGAGGCAATACTGTGCAAGTAAATGAAGGTAGGGAAAAAGGAATGGTATGATGTATTCATGAGTATTGAAGAAAGAACTTGAATGGTTTAATTGCGATATCACCAGAAACATTTTACTGCAAAGGAAATCATTTCTATTTTAAAAATCTAAATGAGCATTGACTTTGTTGTTGCTTTTGATACATTGATTACAATTTTAATTTTTTTAACTTTTAATACATTTCGAAAATTTGACCTATTAAAACTAAATTCAAGATAGAAATAATGCAATGTAAAATGTTGCTATTTTTGCCCCTCAGAGTAGTACAAAAAAAGAGTAATGCTAGTGCCTATGTGGTTGGGGATTTTGTCCGAGTTAGACCCTGATGTAATCTACTGAATGTGTCCAAGAGAAGACTAGTGGTGTTTGTAGCTATCATGCTGCCTGTCAGAGAGCTCCCTGCAACCTGGCTATTATTTAATTGCATCAAATTATTTACAGAGCTTCCTAGATGCTGAATAACTGTGGATGAATGAATAATGGCAACTCAGAAATGCAGATTAAACACAGTTTGACAGCTATAGAAATGCCCTGTCAGAGGAATTCAGTAAAATTGCTCAATATACCTAACTGGATCTCTAGTTTCTGCTGCAATGGCCTGTGATTTTCTTTTTTTGCTTACATTTTTAGTCAGTTTAATGAGAGTACTAAAGTATACATAATGTATCAATAAAAGTGGCATATAAAGCTCACTGTAATGTAAGGTATCCCAAATCCAGAACTAACTCCAAGATTCCAGTCTCGGCCCACTCTTCTGCCTATAGGCTTTGGCTTTAGGTGGAGCCCTCAGCTACTCAGATGCCACAAGGTTTTATTGTGGGAGAACCAGGGAGAGAGTTGTGGGTGAGCATGGGAACCAAACGTGTATGAAAGGGACAGGGGAGCAGTCAGCAGTACCAATCAGATAGCAGAAGCAAAGTTGGGGTCACAGGCCAAGGTCAAACACAGATCAGAAACACAGCACCAAATCAGTATCCTAAGAATAGACAAACACAGGCAGGGGTCAGTTTAGGCAGCAGGAATGCAAAGTCAGGGACAGGCAAGGATCAAAAACCGAATAGTAGAACTTGGAAGCACACCCAGGAACTCAGAAAAAGACCTTTACTTTGAGCAATGTGAAAAGGTACACGGCACCTTTGAATATTTGAATTTCACGTTAACCTGTGATGCATCAAACCCAGAAAGTGCATGTCATTCGCAGTGAAGAGGACCTGGTGGGCGTCCCCGCTGTGGCACCCGTTGCACGCCAGCTAGACCACCAGGTACTTTTCTCATTCTCATGTATGGCAACCCAAAATAAGGAGCAGAGCATCATTCTGTAATGATGCTTTTTTATCAAAATTCTAATCTTGAGGTTTGTGAGTTTTTTTTGTACTTTGCATAAACTCACAATTTTATAAAAAAGTTGAATGTTTGCTTATTTATGAAAACATCAAAATGTAAAAAACTTGATCAAATACAATAATGAAAAAAAATTAATTTTATAGGCTTAAAAAAGCGAATAACTTTCATTTTTCAAGTTTATAGACTTAAAAAAACTCAAATTTGTGAGTTTGCAAACTTGAAAACGCAAAAACTTCCAATTTTGCTTATAAAAAATCCCATTGACTTCTACATGACCTTGCCAGCTTTTAGTGTTTTTGCTTAATAAATATCAGACATTCAAGCTTTTGAAAATATAATTAAAATTTGTTTGTGTGCTAAAAAAATTAAATTGTGGCAAAAATTCACATTTCAACCCCCTAAGGGGCTTTGAATTTGAATTTTGCCATGATTTTTTTCAATAAAACTCACAAATTTGAATTATATTTTCAAAAACTCAAATGTCTGGTATTTACTAAGAAAAAAACTTGAATATATAAGGCTTATAGGACCACCAGTTCCGTATTAGAATACACATAATAATATTGAGTTCAGTGTTTTTTAGTTTATTTTGTGTGTGTTATATATAGGCTTTGTGATACAGAGTACAGTGTAATGACCCATAAAGCAATGTGCAACTGTGTTACTAGTGATTCTTGTAATATTGGGTAATTTCAGTTATGTAATGATGGAACTATTGCTCTTTTTGGTACAAGTTCTCAGAAAATGCCTGCATATTGCAGTAGAAACATGTTTGTGAGAACTGACAGGAGCAGATGTATCAAGGTCGAAGGATTTTGCGCAATTCGTTCGATCGAAGGATTACGATCGTTCGTTCGTAATCGATCGTAATCGAACGATCGAAGGATTTTAATCCATCGATCGAAGGATTATCCTTCGATCAGAAAATTGTTAGCAAGCCTATGGGGACCTTCCCCATAGGTAACATTGGCCTCGGTAGGTTTTAGGTGACGAACTAGGGGGTGAAAGAGATTTTTAAAGAGACAGTACTTTGATTATCGAATGGTCGAATATTCAAACGATTTTTAGTTCGAATCATTCGATTCGAGGTCGAAGTAGCCAAAAAAAACATTCGAAATTCAAACTATTTTCCTCTATTCCTTCACTCGAACTTAGTGAATGGGCCCCTAAATGGTGTTGTTTGATTCCTTCATGAATAAATATTTATTCAATGCAAACTTGAGAGTATTTGCTGATCATTTAATAACACATTAGCAAACCACATAACCGTGTATTGTAAAACTATATTACAAACATGCTATTAATGCTGTCAAATAGAGATGTTCTTGGGATTTTTCATGTAGCTGTTTTGGCTGAAACTTTGCATTGTTTTGGAATTGGCATAAGCTTTATGAAAATGGCAAAATAAAATCTCATCCTGTCTTTCTTAATGCTGTCATGTACAGTTGAGATGCAATAGTGATTTTAATTAATAGACTGTAGTTTTGGATTAATTTAGTTATAGTTAAAGGGTCCTGCCTTGCAAAAGTGAAGGGTATGACTTAATGGGAAGAAATTGCCCTTTTTTTGCCATAAGCTAATTCAGTTGGACTTGCGTAAAAAATATATATACATTTATTTGCCATTTAAAGAATCATTCCTTTCTTATTTTTGAAACTTTCATACAGTATTTTCTGCCAGCAGCACAACGTAGAAGAAACGGCTAACAGAAAATGCAGCCCATTGTAATGTCAAATTACTGACAGTGTGAATGGCTGTTGACTACAGCTAAGCATGCACTGTGTTTATGTTCAGGACATAAATCAGTTCCTGGTGATTATTGTGTTTTTCACCTCATAAACTCTCTAAATAGCTCTAATCATTAAATATAAATTGCCAAAATTCAAAGAGCTTCACTTATCATTTAAATATGTGAATACTGATTGTAAAGAAAAAAGGAGTGCAATAAGTAGTTGTTCCTCCAACCTGCCTACAGTCATTAAAGGAATCATAATATACTGACATTCTGCAAACCACAAGATATTATTTAGTATGACTGTACCCTTGCTTTAATGTTAATAAAAATCTGATCACGGCACATGGAGCACATGATGTACATGAACCTTCATCTTTCTGATTTGTTATTCAGCAAAGGCAGGTTTGTGAATTCTACACAAGAAAGAAAAAAACATAGTGTTGTTAGGGGGCAGGTTCAGAGTACATTCATTAATTGAATATGCTGGTGGCATCAACAGGGAGAAGTCATTCTGCATAATGCTTGCACAGTCTCTGCGGATTTTAGAGATTAACTGACAGCCTTATAAAAGAAGATTTTCCTTTTTCTACAACTCTCTAAACCTCTGTCCCATTATCTGTTTGGTCCTGTCATTGATTTAACAAGAACCCAATACTAAAATATGCAGAGTGGCTTCTCACTGCATATTAAATTAACCCCAGGGCTCCTGACACAGCAACCCTCACAAAGGGCTACTGTGCTAAAAGCCCCATTAAGCAGCATAAAAATAATATTTTTAAAAGTTCACCATTAACATACAGAATTAACTTACACAATGTGTCCTATTCAGCACAAGTAGATATTATTTACTTTGTATGCTTTTTTTTTTAATTATTAGCATTTCTTATTCTGACATTTTTCTAGCTTGTACCGGAAAAAATTGTCGTGGGTCAGTAATATTGGCAAGCCTTTTCTATAGATTCTATTGTTCATAAAGCATTGTTTGCGCTAGCATTCTGTTTCTGGAGTCATTGAAGGGTCTGTTACACCAGATAACGAAGATACTCTATATGGCCTAATATTACTTTAGGAAGTTATAAAATGCTACGAGTGCATTATTTGTCCAAGTACACACGCACAACAGCTAAAATGCTTTACTTAAGTATAGCTGGTTTCTATATGGTTACTAGACTTAAGCAACTCTTTGTAAAAATGTTAGAAATATCAGAGCCTTTCCTTAGATTCATGACTTCACTGACCTTGATTCATTGATGGAACATTTGTTTAACAGGAAAAGGAAAGAGGTTGATACTTTCTAAGGCATCCCCCAGTGATTATAATTATTAATCTCAGAACACTGGTTCTCCTGTTCACTGAAAATGCACTTGGGTACTATTCTAGTGAGATTTATGCTGCCATCTTGGCTCTTGTCTCAATTATCCTTTGCAGCTGCCCTGGGCTGTGGACATGTGCCGTAGTGTAAATTTGGAACGTAGAAGATACAAAACCAAACTTGTGCTCAGCAGCCTATGCAAAATGCACAGGACAGCTGCAAGGGCACCAGAACAATAAGCAAGATGGTGTTGCAGCATTGACTGGAACAGTACCCCATGCCCATTTGTTTTTCAGTGAAGAGAAGTGCCAGTTTGAGGTCTAAGGTGAATGGTTATAATGAATTGGCACTCCTCGCACATTAGGCCTTTCTTTTAATGCAGCTTTAAAAAAATATTTCTGTAAAGCATATTTGTATTTAAAATATCTTTGCTGTATTTTCTTAAGCTTTATTTTATTTTCATTAAATTGAAAAGAAAAGACAACAATGAAAAAAAAATCTGCTTCACAGAGTACATGTCAAAAAATTGTGCTCAACATGAATCCCAATGAATTATTTTCATTTTTGCCATTAATCTTCCTTTAGCACAGGTAAAACTTGTACAAAGTGTAGAAATTCTTTGTTTACCATTTATTTTTGTGGTTTGAGTGTTAGTGCGGCAACTCTCCAGCTGACCATCAATGTCTGTGAAAATGTTTTGCCAAGTCATACACGTACTGATTCGTTCAGCCATCTGGTCAGTCTTTAGATTTGTCAATTTCTGTGGGTAGTTTTATATGAGACTTAGGTCTAACACAAATGGTTGCTGCTACATTAGTATAGTAAGATTATCACTATAATGGCTGTTTAATAATTATTTTGTACAAACTGGGATTTTTTTCTCCCAAGGACCAAGCACTAACATGGAGTAGCTTTAATTCTCCTCTTTGCTCTTCTTAGCTCACGAAATAGCAAAAACCTTTAATTTGTCATGATTAAAAAAAATAGACAAAAAGTATCTTCAGCACAAGCCCTATTTATTGAGCTTGTGTTGAATAATGGGGTGTATTGTCCCTTTATGATTCAGAGCCAGAAAACAGAAAAGTATAAGCAAACATTGCTTTCAATAGGAATCACTAAAAACCTTTTAATAAATGTATTTTGGAAAGTTGCTCAGGATAATTGTATCTTTAATTAAGAACAAACTGCTTTAGGATGGAGGCCTTTTAAATAATTATAATTTCAACATTAGTTTTTATAAAAATAGATATATTAACATTTTACAATAATCTGTAAGTAGATATTAGAATTACTTCTAAAGGTACTTCATAAATCTCCCTCCTATTTGGGGTGAAGCATTTATTATAATCCTTGATATGCATGGATTGCTGAAGTGTTGTATTACTGGAAACAAAGAAGGCTTGACATGACAGAATTCTGCAAAGTATGTGCTTTTGATTAACATAACTGTACCTATCATTAGACTGATGAGATATCACTTTAGTATAAGAGGTGATAAAAGCTCTTTACTCTGCATTCATCATTAGTATTTCTGCTGATGTGATGGAGTGAATGGCCAAAAAAATTTAATATTTAATTCTGCAGCTTTCTGTTTGGCAAATTATACAAGAAGGTGTATTGCATTAAAATGTATATACTGTAGAGTATATACATGCTGGTTATGGAATCAAAATCCATATGCTCTCTACCTGTAAAAATGATAACAGATCTGATATATTATAATATCTAATTAAATAATGGATTAAAATGAGAATTAAAGCAAAATATATAATAAATAATACATCAAATCCGTAATTTAATCCAAAAAGGAAGTAGAACATTTCTACTATCTGTTGTGGTTGTGACTGCAGCAAAATTAGTAATTCTGTGGAATTTCAAATTTTTTTATAATTATTACTTCTATTAAGTGAACATAGTTTATTAACTATACATTCAAAGCATGTGTATATATTATGTAATATATGTGTAACACACAGTAACAAAGTAGCATGTTAGATGAGGTTGAAATAAGATACATACTGTATCATCAATCAGACCAGTACCTGGATCAATTTTGTGCTAGAATTCATTTCAGTGACTTGCTACTGTCTCACTTTCTAAAATGGCACCAACTTTTTCTTGAAACTATCTAATGCATCTGTTATGATAGCCTTGGAGAGAGAGAGTTCCACAATTTCATAGTCCTATTATAAAAAAAAAATTTCTTTATCTTAAGAATCAATGCCCTTGAAATCTCAAAATTGCCACATTCCCCTGAGCTCCAAAACAGGGCTCAGAAACAGCAGCAGCAATTCCACAGTAGCAGAAAGGAAAGTACAAAAAAGGGGGGATTTTGCACACAGTTTTTGCATTTTGCACCCCTATTGTCTGTTTCATAATATTAATAAATTAAATATATACCAGCATGTTTAAAAAAAAAAAAAAAAAACTATAAACGCCACCTACCACAAGACTATTGGCTGATTCATTTGGATTTATATTGCATGTCTGCACCCAAAGCAGCGTAGTCTACCTCCAAGTTGATTATCTATAGGCATGTATACAAAGTACACTAAGGGGAAGATTTATCAAGGGACAAAGTGAAAATTGGAAGTAAAAAAAAACATTTTTGGTTTGAATTCAAAACTCAAAACGCATAGGCTGTAACTGATGTAGACTTGTATTTCAAAGTTAGCTGCCTAAAGGCTGTAGTTCTTCTTTAATGCTCATTAACATTCAACTTGTGAAATATACAGCTATACAGCAAATCAGGGCTCTTAAATGGCACCTATTTGGCTAAAATATTATTCCCAACCAAAGGTGTGGGCTAACAGAGCTGAAATCTGGCTTGGGGTAGTTTTTTTAAAAAATTGCCACCCGCCAGCACTAGGCCACCCACACCAAGAGGGAGTTCCCAGTACAAATGGGCATGTTGGGGCACAGGCATGTGCATAATGAGCAAGTTCTGAAGCTTGCTCATTATGCGTATACACATGATGTCAGAAGTGCATTTGTGCATGCACTCTGACTGACATGGCCGCTAGTTAGGGGGTTTCCCTCCTGGTGTGAGTGTCCTGGCACTGGCGGGGGCAATTTTTAAAAAGAAAAACTACTGTTATCCCCTACCGGAGTGCAGGCTCTATTAACCCACACATTTGTTTGGGGATAATATTTTTGCCCAACAGGTGCCCATTAAAGGTTTATTTAGAGAACAGCATTTGTATTCTACTACAATTTCACATTTTTTTTACGGTACATCACCATACCTAATATTGTGCTTGTTTTGACAAACCAAATACTTCTCTGAGGACATGAGAAGTTCTTCAAGTTTTAAAAAATATTGCCAGCAAATATATTTTAATACCCTTTCCCAGACCGAATTTACACACAAACTTTCCCATTTTGTTGCAATACTAATGTTTTCCACCCTTATGGCCTATTACCAATGATTATGTAATGAAATGTATATAATTTAATCCTATTATCTCAGGAGAAACTGGAATCCACAATGTATTTCTGATAGTTACTAAAATAGTATTTTATTTTGCTTTTTATCATATAGTTACAAAATGTAATACATACTAGTTTACAAAAGAATTAATTTAAAAAAGAATGTAATTCAGTCTCTGTCCTTTTAATATCACTAGTTATAAGTGCATCATTAGCTTTTCTTTCTGTTTTACTTCTGGCACGTCTGCAAAAAAAACTGATCCATAAAAGAAGGTGAGAAAATAGGATTATGGAAATAGAACAGAATTTCCAATTATAAATTTCTATTGGCAAGAAGATACATATGTGGTATTCATTTAACAGACTTCAAACACCTGTTCATGATTTTTCCTTCCAGCTATTTTCTGACTCCTGACTGTTTCATGCAGTATTATTAATAATTTTCATAAACTAGAATAACTTAGTAGTTTATATTTCTGAGGCAATATTTTACTGAGTATTACTTCTGAAATGTGTTGTTTCTTTCATCGTATAGCTAGAAAGACATATTACCAATTTACCAGCTGTGGCAAATGAATGAGCATGATTTTTTAATTATATCAAATATATTTTTTAAACCAATTAAGGAAAACCAAAATGTCAGGATTTTGGTGTAACAGCAGAACCAGCTGTTTCCTCCAAAAGTTCCACCAGATCCAGGTGCAGTTGAAACATGGACAGAAGACATAAGCTCTGTAATAGAAAAATGTACTATAGTTCTGCCTGTACGACGTTCCACCCCATCTTTTGGAGATTTTGTTTATCTTTAGTCACATATTTTTCGAAGTAGCCAATTCGATGGTCGAAGTAGCCAAAAAAAAACTTCAGAATTCGAAGTATTTTTCATTCTAATCCTTCACTCGAGCTAAGTAAATGTGCCCCATAGACTCTATTAATAATTCACAGTTTTAAAAATTGTGTGTAATAATACATTATAAAACAGCAGCTTGTAATTGATCATGACTAATATATAGTCAATCTTTATTTTTGGGGCATAATTGCTTGAAATACTATGGAAATCATAATTGGAATTTCAACAGAGTATAAGTTCATTCATGTTATTGTATTTCAAAGGGTTGACCTGTTACCTGCTATAGAATGTTGACACACTGCATTTGTACTAGGTCCATATCGTATATTTATATTCTCTATATATTTCTGAAATATTCCAAAACACTCAACAGTCATTATACATCATTCCCTGCCCAAGAGAAGCTTAAAGACTAATGTCCCTATAGCATTCACACACATTATGGTATAGGTTATAGATTATTTTTCCTTTTACAAACTTTGCTTTTAGTACATTACTCCTCTATAACCTTTGCTTAGAGTATTATTCTATGCAAGGTAGATTTTTCACTGAATGCTCAGAATCCTCACATTAGTTTTGCTTCAAAAGTTGTATGCAAAGCAGTCAGCAAATGCCTCAAGATACAAAGCAAACAGTGAAATACTAAACTTGTTTGTTGCTGGATTCTATTTCCTTTCTTGCATTGTGCAATGGATGCATTATTAATCAGTTTTAACCCCTGTTATATTCTATCACAGATCTTCTGCTTAGAACAAGAAGTGTAAAGTTAAATAAGCAAAGGTGCTGAGAGTGATGTGAACCATGTCAGCACATATAGGTTTGATAACAATGGCCTCAGAATTCACATTTTAAATTAGAAAATGAACATAGGCAATCAGCTCATGATCATACATAGGCTGAATTTAAACCCTTTATGCCTTCACTGCTTGGGTAGACAAGACTCTGCCCCACATGCAATGCCCCAGAGACAAACTATCTTCACCTCCCGTGGCTGTGCTTTACAATGCAATTCTTTGGCCTATATTCCGGATAAAGTATCCCTGCTTGATAATATTCTATGGTACTATTTTGTTTTATGCCAGGAAGTTGTATTGATTGGTACAATCCTGATTTACACTGGCCACCTGGATAAATCTACTTGGAGCCTTACTTCTCTGGATACAACTTACATACACTACAAGGGGTTGCCCCCCAAAATTTGACAAGTTATGACTAAGGGCAGCTACCTACACTTACCTATGGCACTAACTTCCTTGATGCCAAGGACACCAAAACTCACATAATGGGTATAGGCCAGGACATTTATTTGTTCAAAAATAAATTACAACAATACTGCTATTGTATATTCATTCAATGCTGCTGATATAATCTCTATAGAACCAAATGTTTGTAAGTTTTTTTTTTGGTTTTCTATGCAAATTGAATATAAAAAAAAAGTTTTAGAAAAAAAAAAAAAGTAACCTGGGGAAATAGCTTCGTCTGGGGCAATTTTATGTTTGCCTATTTACTGTATGTATGAAAGTAGACTTTAGGATGCTTTGTAACAGATACATGAAAGGAAGGCACCGAGAGGTTTGTGTGTCTGTAGCCATGTGATAAGGGACAGAGGTGCTTATTGATAGGGTACAATTCATTAAATGGTCATTTAAGCAGGTTCAGTTCCATTTCTTCAACACATGATAAATAAAACTAGGTGGTGTTATCCATCAAAGTACAATTTGATGGACTGTTGTGGTCTTTATAATTCTTGTGGGAATGGGTGAAAAAACGGAAACCGGTTTAAATTAGTCTCTCTTAATATCAAATAGGTTTTTAGATTGCAATATAAGATAAAAAAAACTGGAAATTACCTTAGTATCTTAGCTAGCAGAGCAGAGTAATGGTATACTTTTTCTTTGACCCTGGCCATGCTAAATGTTTAGGTGTAATGTATTCAAAATGCTTGGCAATCTTTTGAAATTTGATAGATTCCAAAAGAACATCAATGTTTTGAATTCTAGATGCACAAATATTATTGTTTAATAACTTTTTGAACCAGTTTCAGTCATGCAAATTAATAAATGGTTTTCTGTGTATTACTAAATCATGGTTCATGAAAGCTATACTTTCTAAATTCTTGTTGTTTTTCAAGTGTAAAATTGGAAATAAAGCAGATGGTGTTGATCTCTATCTTTAAAATGTCAAACTATCAAAATTACTGCTGGGATAAAATAATAAGATTGTTAATGATTAGGGATGTAGCGAACTGCCGTTTATGTGTTCGCGAACGCCGTTCGCGAACACCGGCAAAAAATGCGAACAGTTCGCGAACTTCGAACATCCGCAAAATCGTTCAATTCGAACGATCGAAGGATTTTAATCGTTCGATCGAAGGATTTTCGTTCGAATCGAACGATCGAAGCCATTCGATCGAATGGCTTCGATCGTTCGATTCGAACGAAAATCCTTCGATTTTAGCGGTCGAAGGAATCGAATGGTCGAACGATTTTTGTTCGAATCGAACGCGAACTCGTATTGGCGCGACGTTCGCGAACATTCGGCGGACGCGAACAGTCGAAGTTCGCGCGAACTAGTTCGCCGGCGAACAGTTCGCTACATCCCTATTAATGATATGGACTGATATGTGCCTGCAGCAAAATCATCATAGAGTAGTTATAGTCTAAATTCACTCTGGGCACTTCTCATGCAATCAGTATTGATTGAAAGCTATTTTTATTTACTACAGAGCAGTAAGGGTATATTTCTGTATATTTCAAATATTTATTTTGGGGTGAATCTGGCATACAGTCATCTGTTGAGTATAACCGAAAAAAAATAAATTATAGAGTGTACATCGATGGGAGGATATTCAACTGGAACCTAATCAGCGGAAGAATGGTGTTATTGTGCTGCATAAAATGAAACATGGCCATTGGTAAAGTACATTTTAAAAAACGAGAGAAGGAGATTGAAAGATTAAATGTGTCCTTTTGGTGCAACACCATTATTTTTTTTACATAATTCTGACATATTTCTATAAAATAAAGTAAAGTAAAATTTTGATGTGTGTAGTCTAAAAATGTAGTCCAAAAAACACAAGCATGGAAAACTTTCACTTTTACATGTATATTGCTGAAGAGAGACAGAAATGAGATACAAGTGTAATAGAATTTTAACAGAATATGTTATTTTCATAATTAAGGCACATTTGTAGGCTACAACTGAGGCAATAAAGTTCCTGAAACAACCCGCACACATTTGCACCATTGTTATAAACTGTGCAGCAGTGATTTTGGCTGGTATTTCCCAGCAAATTAACTGTTGATTAGGATAGTGAGATGGCACTGTGTTGCTGCTTTTCATCAGCAGGAAGAATCGATAAAAATAAAAATAAATGCTGCAAAAGAATCGGTCTCTGTCTGTTAAAAACTGAAGCCTTGGGAGAAAATTCATTTTTCAGCAGAACAACAATCCCAATGATGTCAAGGCCAAAGTAAGAAGGAAAGGTGAATATCCTGCAATGGCCCAGTCATAGCCTCAATCCAACTGTGACTTTTTTTTAAGGTTCACAAGTGTCATCTGATTAACCTGAACAGCCTGGAGCAAATGTACACGAAAGAATGGTCAGGAATCACTCTAACTGTTTAAAGGAGAAGGAAAGCTATGGAGGCATTTTATTGCCAATAGATTAGCTGCAATAGTGCAAGCTAGAATGCTATATTTATTCTGTATAATGTTTTACTATACCTGAGTAAAAAGCTCTAGAAACTCTCTGTTTGTTTAGGATAAGAGCTGCAGTATTAACATGATGTGACATCACTTCCTGCCTGAGTCTCTCCCTGCTCTGGGCTCAGATTACAGCAGAGAAGGGAGGGGGGGAGAGGACCAAACTGAGCATGCTCTTGCCCAGGGCAATGAGGTTTAAGATGAAGACAGGAAGTCTGATATAGAAACCCATGTGTACACAATAGAAGGAAAGAAATGCTGTGTTTCTTTTGACAGGGGACTCAGAGCAGCATTACTTTGGGGGTTAACTGGTTTATTTAGATGGACCTTTCTGATAAGGCTTACTTAGTTTTAACCTTTCCTTCTCCTTTAAAGCTGTAGCTTACATCTTGAAAATGCATAACCTGTCATTTTTGAAAATAGCTTTACAATATATAAGTGCAAGGATATAATAGACATACTGTATCTGTAAATCCCTGTGGAAATGCCTAGAATAAAATATTATATAACTTAGACTGCTTTTTTTTTTTTGCTTTATTGACACTTTGAATTAATACAGCCAGTGTCACTTTTGGTGAATACTTTAATAACTATTGTTGTGCAGAATAGTGATTCCAAAACATTGTTTTTATCCTAGGGCTAAAACAGTTATAAGTTTGAAAATATATTATTCATTATTATACTATTAAATGACATTAATAATAAACCAAATCAGACATAATTTAACATAATAATTATAATTTTACATCTTGGAAGAAGCAGGATAACATATGAAAAAATATGGGGTGAAATATAATTGTTCCAGACTAAGCTGACAAAAAAACATAATTAATACTTACAAGTGGATTAGCTAGAAATAACATATAAGGAGAAATTCAAGGCTGCAGCCAGGTGGAAGATACTGTGGTATCAGCCACACAGACTAACAAAACATTCTAGTACAAATACAACTGGATTGCACATAAGTTTACATTTTCACAATAGGAATGTTCATGTTATACAGCATATAAGGAAAATTAATATATGGAAACTGAAGGACTGGTAAATGATAATTGAAAATTTCTTGGAATATAGAAACCTCTTAGGCCAAGTAAATCATTTTGTTCAATATTATCATTATTCTCATATTATCTAAAATAACTGAGCTTGTATTGTCCATAAACACAAACCATTATGATTGTGAATTATATATAAATAGGCATCTGCAGTTTTTAGTTATTCATTGGTAGTTAGCTGTTCTGGTCCATTTTTAAACAATAAAATTACATTATTTATTGCTTCAGGGCTAATGCAGACCTTTTCCACATTTTCCCATAATCCAGATCTGTGTGTAACAGAGCTGAGTGAGGTGATTAGAAATGCTAGCTAACTGGTCTGTGTTCAGCTTTTAAAGTCTCACGATATAGCTTGCTGAACTTAAATGACCCTTCCAATGTCACACTACTTGCAATAAATCTTTCCACTCCAGCTCAGTGACAGGTAAAGGAGCAGATTATGTCAGTACATCATCAAGATAGCCATCTTTCATGTAAGCATATGCTCTTTTACTTGTTGAGTGGGTCTGCCATATTGATTTCATCACTGCCATCATCAAACAAATGACAGAGAACACACAGTATGAACTGCTGAATGAGCTAGTGATTTTTAGTGAATTAAAACATTTTTAGATCCTTATGGCACTGAATAATTAGATAACTTAAACTTTTTTTTCACATTTTCCCCATGTATTTTACATTTTAACATTTACTATGCTTCTATTTTCTTGTTTTGGAATATCTTTTTGGATTCTTTTCAGTTTATGTTTTGCTCCATGAAAATTGGTGCCAATAATATTTAATAATATGATATAGGTTATATATATATATATATATATATATATATATATATATATATTACAGGTATGGGATCCGTTATCCAGAAAGCTACAAATTACAGAATGGCTTTCTCCCATAGACTCCATTTTATCCAAATAATCTACATTTTTAAAAATTATTTCCTTTTTCTCTGTAAAAATAAAACAGTATGTTGTACCTGGTATAAACTAATATAAAATGAATCCTTATTGAAAACAAGACCAGCCTATTGGGTTTATTGAATGTTTATGTGATTTTCTAGTAGGCTTACGGTATGAAGATCCAAATTACGGAAAGATCCATTATCCAAAAAAACCCAGATCCCGAGCATTCTGGATAACAGGTTCCATACCTGTACTACAAATAATGCACAATTCCTAGTTTAGATTAAACATATGCTCATTTATAACACTGGGTAAGTCACCCATAGCAACTAGGTTGCTTAGCTTTGGCCAGAAATTTCCAGGAAAACAATCAAAGCAAACAGTTGATTTGTTGCCATGCCAAGCTGCAGATCTGCCCAGTGTTATATATAAAAATATATATACATTTTTTATTTTAAATATAGTGTGTGTGCATATATACATATGCATATGGTATTAGGATTCAGCAGTAATGGATTTGTATGCTTTTGTGTTCCTAGTAGTATTGTAATTATGACAGCTACTCTTTTCTAGACAACTGTTGTGTTGTGGCAGGGAGTATATGTTTAATACTTAAAATTATGAGAAGATCTGATTAAGATATAATTTACACAGTGCATAATCTAAGTGCTATATTGGGCTCTCATGAGAAAGTGATCAGTATAGAGAGCATCAATCAAATCTTACTGCTCCTCCAGATAGTTGTTTGTACCTGTGCTCCCATGTGGTCAAAATTCCAGAGTTAACTGACCCATGTCTCCTTAATTGGCCCTGTACCCACGGGATTGAATTTAAACGCTGAACACAGATATAACTAGACATTTTATCTGTGTTCGACACTGGACATGGACATTTTATCTTTTGCTCAGCATTTACATGCACTCCTATTAGTACAGTCCCAGTAACACACAACTAAATGCACAGCAAGGGGTTCCAATTTAGAAATCCCCATGTGTAAGAATCCTTTCGATAAACAAGAAATTTAAGAAAATGTTTTTGTAAAATTTCTGAATTTGGGGGAGTCTGTTCTTGAGGAAAATGTATCAGTGTGAGATGGTCAAATATAATCTAAATGCAAGAAAGTATGTACTGTGCATGAGGTGTATGGTTTAGGTTGCATATTTGTTGCATCAACTTTTCCCGAGGCAAGTCCCTGCAAAACATCTCCAAGAACTGACTGAAAGTGAAAAATAATTGGATACACCTAGTGCTTGCAACTCTGTCATATCTAGCCAGAAGGGAATTGCATCTATATGATATCTAGACAATTGGGAATTGGTTGCCTATAGAATGTGTTTTAAATGATGGACTATGAAAGCAGTGCCAGGCATTTGCTGCCATGACTTTTCTTGGGAAAACAGGCAGCAAATCTCCATCTGTGACATAATCCTTTGGGTGTTTGTGACAATGAGAAAATGTGCCGTGATTCATCTTAATGCTTATCTATGGTGTAATATATGTCTGAATCCTGGAACAAGCCTAACTTTCTGCCATGTTAATCTGTAAGTTTATCTTTATTGTCTGCTCAAACCCAAGTGAAAACAATATATCTATAGAAAATTGCTACACTGAGATGTGGTTTCATTAATATGGGAAGAGAGGTTTTCTAGGTGTGAAGAGCTAGGAGTAGCAAGGGAGAAATACTTAATGGTATGTATACACTTAAATTGTCAAAATCTGTTAGCATGTGGATAACATTGGTTTTATCTTTGAATAATTTCTGTCATAAAAGCTGCTTTCTGGAAAATATTATAAAATTGCAATAAATCTTTTATTCTGACACCTTAATTGGCACAAGGGAGTGTTCGCTATTATAGAAATAGCACAGAGTCTTTGTTTTAACACAAATCATATTAATGCATTATCACTCTTTTTGTCTATAACATACACTTTAATTTCTAAATTTGCTTTATTCTCTGTTTTGAATGATAGCAACATGGATTTTATGGACAGACTTTTTTTCCCTCTCAAAAAGAGAAATACAACCTCAAACTATTTTAAATTAATGAATGGTTAGAAACCATTAGAAAGTACATGCGTACCCTTTGCTCCCATCATCAATAGGCCCAACGTACCTAAACAATTGGGCACAGAAGTCAGACAATGGAAATTATGCCAGATGTACTTCCACATAGTTGTGTCTGATCTTCCATACAATCCACACACACAATTGTGTTAATTTTGTTAAATCAGATGCAATAGCATTTGGCACAGTGCTGCCCTCCCTTGCAATGGCACTGGAATTCTAGGAAAAAAATATGCATTGTGGGGAAAACAACTCATGATGATTGCTCAAAATTGCACTTAGCTCACCACATTTGCAGATGTAAACAACCCCTTTTAGGTGTTAGAAATTTTAATGTTAATGATTTATTTTGGTTACATGGTGCTTTATATGATTCATATTATGCAGGTACTTCTTGGTATAAATCAAGTTCAACCTCTACATGTACATATTTCAAAGTCGCTTACATACAGGCAAATTCCTTTGTGATCTAATCAGTCAGTCAATTTGGCTATTCCCATATACAGGCTTTACAAAACTGAATGTAGGTCAGTTGATCAACCCACCATGCAAATAATCACATCACACATGAAGTCTGAGGGGGATGCCATTTGATATTTCTAATACAGGTATAGGATCCCTTATCCGGAAACCCGATATCCAGAAAGCTCAGAATTACGGAATAACTGTCTCCCATAGACTCCATTTTATCCAAATAATCCAAATTTTTAAAAATGATTTCCTTTTTCTCTGTAATAATAAAACAGTAGCTTGTACTTGATCCCAACTAAGATATAATTAATCCTTATTGGAAGCAAAACCAGCCTATTGGGTTTATTTAATATTTAAATGAATTTATAGTAGACTTAAGGCATGAAGACCCAAATTACGGAAAGATCCATTATCCGGAAACCCCCAGGTCCCGAGCATTCTGAATAACAGGTCCCATACCTGTACTTGCAAATGGAATTATACATTTTTTCACCCAAGACCAAATGGTTCTCATCCAAACAGACTTTGGTATTATTTTACATTTAGGGGCACATTTACTTAGCTTGAGTGAAGGAATAGAATGAAAAATACTTCAAATTTAGAAGTATTTTTTTGGCTACATCGACCATCAAATTGGCTACTTCGACCTTCGACTACGACTATGGCTTGAACCATTAGATAGTCGAAGTACTGTCTCTTTAAAAAAAACTTCAACCACCAACTTCGCCACCTAAAACCTACCGAGCACCAATGTTAGCCTATGGCAAAGGTCCCTATAGGCTTTCCTAGCTATTTCTGATCGAAGGAAAATCGTTCGATCGATGGATTAAAATCCTTCGAATCGTTCAATTCGAAGGATCGATTTTTCCTTCGATCGTTCGATCGAACGAATTGCGGTAAATCCTTCGATTTCGATATTCGAAGTTGAAGGATTTAACTTCGATGGACGAATATGGAGGATTAATTAACCCTCGATATTCGACCCATAGTAAATATGCCCCTTAAAATACAATATAAAACACTTTTTAAAGTTACTGATGAGAAGATAATAAATGCATCATTATTCAGTCAGCTGAAGTGGGAATCATTCTTGGGTCAATGGCACATGGAGCTGTTGTAGTATTTTGCATTTTATAAAAGTCATTGATGTAAAATGCAAATAAATGAAAAAAGTCTAGGACAGATTACAGTATCGCTGGCATTTACCAAGGTTGCCCAGGAAAGCAACTTTGTGTGATTGCATGATTGATCGACCAGGCAAGGAGATTTTCTGTGGGTGCCAAAGCACTGTGAGCCATCACCAAGGGATAAATTCATTACACAGATATGCAAAGCTGTGCAGTGCAGTCCTTTCCTTGAATTATTTATGCTTTTATTGATGGATTTATGAAATACTGAACCCTAATCTGCATATTCAGCTTTAAAAAATCCCCCCCAAAATTTTAATGTTAAAAAATCCTTTTTTTAAAAAGCAATGGAGGTACAGTAACCATCTACCACCCTCTCCTTCAGCTCTATAACATGTAAATAGGCTAATATTTCTTGCAATTGTAATGTGAAGCGAGTTACAAAAATACAGATGCGTGGGTTTCCTTCTTTTGTTTTTAATTTAGAAAATAGAACATTAACTTGATTGTTTGTGACAAAGCGGTTGGCATATAGAGAACATTATTTTTTATCTTCAAAACACAATAACAATTAATTTTTCTGTAATATGTGTTGTTTACTTGTTCGTTGTTCTCTTGCAAGTAGAGGATAGGACAGTAATAAATCAGCCAAAGACTGTCACCCTAATGGCAAGGAGTAAGAAGTATTATATGAGACTTGTATTCTTATTTTTTATTTTAAACTCGCATCTCTAAAAGAGAGGTTGTGGCGTTTCATGGCAAAGTTTTTCTGCAGTGCTGCTAAGGGGTAGATATGATTGACTTTGTATTGGCTTTATTCTTTAATATATATTTATACAACTAGTAAATTAGTACCCTACAGCTTGAGCTTCTCACATTCTGTGTTAATATTCAGTCATTAAAACTAAAGCAACTTTTAAAAATTTTAAAATTGGCTTATCTTTAATGCAATTTATAATTGTTCTCTTGTTTGCTATTTCACTATTTGCTTGATTCCTGGACTAATTATTTCAAATAACCCATTGTAAATCAATTATGCAATCCTTTCTAGAGAAACTGGTACCGGTACATATTTCCTGAACTGAACAATTTATGTTTGTTTTGTAATGAAAATTTATCATTTTGAGCAAGTGACACTGTGATAGGAATTGTATTACAAGCATCTTAAAACTAAATAAAGATTACATTTTCTGCTATATCTTAAAAAATTAATAGTGCTTACATTTAAGTACTGGTATGGAATGTTTTGTTTTAAACCCCATCTGCCATAAATATTCAATGTCAACTGAATATTTTGTAAACTCCAAGCTGTTGCCACAAGCAGCGAATGAAACAGCAACATGTTGGTGTTCTTATTTTAGTAATGACATTTTTATATACAAGTCTGAGTATATACTGTACGTGCTTTGGTAAAGTTGTAAAAAAAACCACACATATACTGTATCTATGTATGCTTATTAATGTGTATTGTAACGCTATAACTTTTAACTGGCTGTTAATGAGAATTCGTGTCACATGTAAAAATTAATGTATATGCGTATAACTCACATAGTTCTGTAACCTCTAGAAATACATTTAGCTTTCAGTCTTGTGCTTTTTTATTGGCAATAATACTCCTCTATGACTTCTAACATCCTTATATTTTTCTATAAAGAATATATAATTCCCTATAAAATATGCATTCCTATATTTTGTTTGATAGATAACTAGATGTATCAGCCTTCTTTATCATGTTATTCTTTGATTGGAGTTAATTGTTGATTGTTTTTAATTATACATCACAGGCTTTGTCCTGGAGAAGATCCAGAGGCTGGATCATCTTGTGTGTAATGTACTGAAAGAGTTTCCAGGCATTGTGCCATACTAAAGTACCTTTTATATAACTGCAATTAAGAATAGGGGATTTCAATAATTTTAAGCACGGATAAGGGATTATAAGACATTAACCCACTGAAAATTGTGTTCTTTAAGAAACTTAAAGATTCTTAGAAAAATAATTTTTTTATCAACTGTGTCATTGTAAGGACTTTTTTATATATACTGGTATGTGGTACTAAGATACATATTCAAGGATTCTAATTTTAACTTAATGAGTAGGTGTGTAAATACATTCACCGGCTGATTTTACCACTAGAAAGTGGTCTACATTAAATATATATATATATATATATATATATATATATATATATATATAAATATATATATATATATATATATATGATTAAATTATAATTGATATATGTTCTAAGCTTTTCTATACTTAAAGGAACAGTAACGTCAAAAAATGAAAGTGTTTTAAAGTAATAAGAATATAATGCAGTGTTGCCCTGCACTGGTAAAACTGCTGTGTTTGCTTCAGAAACACTACTATTGTTTATATAAATAAGCTGCTGTGTAGCAATGGGGGCAGCCATTCAAAGGAGAAAAGGCTCAGGTTACACAGCAGATAACAGATAAGCTCTGTCTGTCTAGTGGTGTTATCTGTTATCCATTAGTTAACCTGTGCCATTTAGCCGTTTTTCAATTTCCGCCATTGCTCCCCAGCAGCTTGTTTATATGAACTATAGTAGTGTTTCTGAAGCAAACAGATCAGATTTATCAGTGCAGGGCAACACTACATGATATTTTCATTACTTTAAAACACTTACATTTTTTAGTGTTACTGTTCCTTTAATATATTACTATAATGTACTTCAGCATATCGACATAGTCATGCTTTGAACTGATTGTAGGCTAGATAAAGCCTTCTGCAAATAAGTGGCATTACACCATGATATTATTTGTTTTACTTTTCCTGGAATAGACTCTATTTAATACACTGTATGTTTTACAATAATTTAACAACAAAAATACCATGCAAAGTCTAGTTACTTTTGACTGTGTTATATAGTATTTAATTTTACTTCAAATTGCACTTAATCTTGTAATTAACTAAAATAAATGAAATGATAAAATTATGTAACTTTCTGGTCATAAGAAATTTCTAGTAGACTTTCGTGGTGAAACTTACTGAGGAAAGAGTTTCTGCTTTTTAAGTATAGAGTTCTCTAATTTATCTTTAGTATTCAGTAGACTGAACATTTTTATCAAAACAATTTTTCTGTAGAGTATTAAATGTATTCACTGTAACAGTAGCCAAGAAGTACAAAATAATGAAAAAATGTCATAAGGGTTTTTTTCTAGGAATGTGCTTCAAATATAGTTAAACTTCCCCAAATGTATTTTTATCACAGTAAATAATTAGAATTCATGGACTATGGGCATACATCTTCTGACTTCTTAGGTTCCTGATGGTTTGGGGGACCCTTGTCTATTGCTAAGATATCCCCTACCATGGGTGTCACCTTACGAGATTCTAGCCTTTACATATCAGATTGGATGTTGAATATTTAAGAAATATTTCATGTATTAGATATGTTTTACAGCATCTGATAAGATATTGCCTGAAATCTTGTATTATTGCTGAGATAATGATTTATTTTAAGTTTAAGCTGTGATAAAATAGATTTTTGCATCAAGAATTCCACATACTCATAAATTATGCATTAACTGTGTCCCCCTCGAGCATGTCAGTGTTTGAATGCTTCTCAAAATTAGGAAGTAAGCCATAACTGAATGACATAGAACCTTATGATTACCACCATCCTGGTTATAAATTCCCTAAATTAAAAGCAATACTTTTTGTATATCAATACTTATTATTTAGAAATACTTAAATAATTGTAGTGTAACCCCTTTGGCCACCCCCCTGGTGCCAAGGTTGTACATCACATAGTTCTTACCGATGCAGTTCCTGAGTCCCTTTTGCTGGGAAACTCCTCTCTGGCAGTGCCTCCACCTAATGGGATCCGGGAATACACCTGCGGGCGGCCTCGTTAGGAAAACATCGAAATACACAAAGTACTGTATAACAAATAACTTTATGTAACATTAAAGGCAAAGTAAAACACATTTACATTTTCATTCCCCTGGGAATATGTACAGCCCAAGATCCTGGCCCTCCATGCCAGGCAAAGTCCCGTAACTCCTTTGGTAGACAAGAGTCTTAATTCCCATTCCCCAAAGAGTACATTGTTCCCATTGTTGCGTTACCTGCCCCAAGTACTTTTCCCAACTGAAAGTGTTGCTCCCAAGAGGCAGGCAGACAAAAAGGGTCACAAAAGGAAGTAATCCTGGATCCTCTCTTTCCCTCTACCCTCCTCAGGCAGACTCACCCAGGGGCTCACACAGAGCTGGAGCAGGCATCCACAGTAATGACATCCTTTATCCAAGCTTGCTTCACTTTCTGAACTGTAGCTCCCAGCACTGTATATCGCGCGAGCATTCCAAGTCCAGATTCTGGAATCAGGGAGCTTCAGACCCTCCTGGTCTAGCTCCCAGGCATGGGGCTACCGCACCCCAGCCTCAAAGGCCTCCTGTCCCTACATCTTTGCGGCTGGAATCACTATCTCCTCCATGAAGTAGTATCAAGCTAATCTCTGCTGTCTGAGCACATGGCTCTTCTTTTTATAGTGGTGCAGCAGCGGCACCTAGTCCTTTGGTATCAGCCATGCTGCACCAAAACAAGGACCCTGGCCCATATCAAGCCCCTAGGAAATCATGTAGCTACAGTCCAAGAAGGGGGTTTTCAGCCCGGAGGGGAATTAACCTTACAGGTCCCTACATTAGTTATAAAAGACCTTAAAGACCTTACTTCTGAACAGATTCTAACAGCATTTAAACATTTTCTACTGATAATTATTTGAATACATTTTGCATACCAGTTCAGTTTTATTTCTATAGTGAAAAATTTAATTGAATGGAAATTTGAATGAGAATTAATGGAAGCATTCATTACTGAATCAGCAATGCATTCATGAGAATCACCCAGTGTTTAACATAGGCAAAATTCTAGACATAGGAGAATTTACCTGCTGGTGTGGGCCAGACCTTAGTTTTTTTTCAGTGGTGTGGTGATATATAGCAAAATAGTTAAATATTAGCATATTTGCTCCCTCTAATAACATATTTGTTTCCTACATGATCTGCATACTAGTTAATATTCAATGTGAAATAGAAATGTCAATGGGTAATGGAAATGTCAATTTAATGGAAACTCACATTTATAGGTAGATTTATCAAAGGTCGATTTAGATTTTGCCATTGAATTGTAAATGTATAGAATATGTAAGATAGGGGTCTTCAAGTTTGTAAATAATAACTCGCCATATTTAGGAAGTGGTCCAGGTGCACCACCCCGAGCCCTGAGCATAGGAAGCGGACAACCGAAAATTCTTTGAAGCAGGCACTCAGACAGGCAAACTTCCACCAGGCAAACATTTTCAGTGAAAAAGTAGTTTATTGTATCCTTAGCCTATGGATACAATAAAACTACTTTTACACTTTGAAAACATTTGCAAGGTGGAAGTTTGCCTTTCTGAGTGCCTGCTTCAAAGATTTTTTGATTGAATTGTAAATTAATTTGGCAGGTTTTAGTTGGCGAATATTCGATTTAGAACTGTTTCTATGGTCGATGTGTCTGATAAATCTCACATTCAAATTGGGGGATTAAATTTGAATGTGTGAATTTTGACACCAACAAAAATTGAAAATTTGATTTCAAATTTACTATTCAACCCTTAATAAATCTGCCCCTTAATTTTTTTGATCTCAATGGAAGCATTTGTCAATGAATCACTGGTTTTAGTAGCACACTTCTTCTATAGCATTGAATGTTTAAGAACATTAAACATCTACAGCGAACATTTGTGGCATTGATATGCTATACTCACAAGTGTGCTTATCTGCCTGGTTTAATACTAGCATTACTGCTACCTCTAACATGATCTAGTGGCACACAACATTTGTTCCCTTTAAGAAATATAGTACCAGCACAGTATTATATTAATTAACAACAAGCTACCATCCTGTTGCATTCTCTTATTAAACAGTTCTAGCAACACAGTTGAACATAACTACTGTCCTTACAACAAAACAAATCTTAAAACTTTTAGGAAAAAAAAAAGTATTTTAAAATAACTTTCTCTTCATATTGTATGTAGATCAGTGCTTACTGCAACAGAGAAAGAAACAAAAAATAGTGCAATATGTTTCAATATTACACCAAACACCCAGTGTCCAAATTATTTTCTTGAGATGTATTTCCCCTATCTTTCCACTTCTATTGGTGACATGGACGATTTGTCCACCACTGTTTGGCCAAATTGCCTACTTACAAACATATTGATATATTGCCAATAGTGTTTAGCGGATCTCTCCCTCCTCTTCCTTCGATCATACGATATTCGAAGTCGAAGGATTTTCATTCCCAGTCGAATATCAAGGGTTAATTAACCCTCGATATTCGACCCTTGATGAATTTGTCCCCTACATGTTTCAGATTATTCTGTTGCTAGTATATTCTTTAGGGGTAATTAACACCATAACATAACATAACAAGTGCTTTGCATACATTTAGGGGTTATTTACTAAAGTCAGAAAATTCGTGATTTTTTATATAAAATCTGACTTTTAAAAAATCACGGATTTTTCAGAATTTATTAAACCTTGAGGATGGAAAAGTCAGAATCAGAAAATCTGGCATCTCAGACCTGTTGAGGTTGCATATAAGTCAGTGGGAGAGGACCCAATGATTTTTTTGATGTGCGTGTTTGGGTGTTTGGCAATACCCCGAAGTATCCGGCAAAATTATGAGTTTTCGAGTGAAAAATCCAAAAAAATTGGATGAAAAATCCAAAAAAATTGTGAAAATCTGATTTTTAATGATTTTTTAGGAATTTTTTCTGCAAACAAAATTTAAGGGAAAATGTGTTAATAAATAAGCCCAAAAAACCCGTGCGGATTTGGTCGGAGTTTTTTTCAAAAAAATATTGAGATAAATAACCCCCTTAGGCTAAACTACACAAAGAGTTTGTAGGATGGTTTTGGATTGACAGAACACACCCTACAAGTTGAATAAAGTCACATGGGTCAAAATATGTGACTGATAAAAAAATATTATGTGTTCTGTACTATATTTTCTACATGGAAGATTTTGTGAACACTGCATGCTGCATTTTCATCTGACAAGATACAATCTGATGGTGTCTGATCAACTTTTTTTTCTCATTGAAATACTTGGAGTGTGGGATGTAGATGCATGAACCACCATTTGACTTTACATTGTAACTAAGGGAATCTGATTTTGCAGGATCTACCAAAATCTTGTGCTGTTGTTGCAAAATCTGATAAAATCTGAGAAACAAATCTGATCAAAATATCCTGTGTTGTTTAGACCTAAGGCTGGTGGCACATGGTGAGATTGGCAGGGAAATTATTAGTAATAAAAAAGGCTCTTTCAGTAGCAATCCCTTGTTTAAGTAATTTAAACACAAACAGGCTAGAGGGAGTCCATTTGGATGACTATGTGCAACCCCTACAGTGGTTCAGAATACAAGCAGCACTTTATTCACATAAAACAGTAGATCTCTGGACCCTTTGATGCACTTCTTTGCTTTATATGTTAGCATTTTTTACTAGGAATTTATACATTAATAGATTTATTAATCACATCTGATTTTAAATCATGTTAGAACTCAAATTAAAGTAAACTGTTGCAGCTAATCACAAATAAGCCTAAGACAAGCATTAAGGCAAGCAATTCATCCTAGACTGCAGTACAGGCCCAGTAAAGATATGTTTCCCACACAATGTGTCCCATTTCAATACAGGCAAAACATTATTAATTGATAACAGTTTATAAACATTTTGCATTTCTACTTGCACCTGCATATAAAACTTCACAATGGGCATCCGC
The DNA here is from genome assembly GCA_038501925.1 of Xenopus petersii. Lineage (NCBI taxonomy): Eukaryota > Metazoa > Chordata > Amphibia > Anura > Pipidae > Xenopus > Xenopus petersii. The sequence goes on from CM076677.1 coordinate 55,078,379, forward strand.
CAAGTCATTTTTTGCAGAGCTCCTTCATAGATTATAATAAACAAGTAATCCTAGAAAATACATATGTTATTATAGGCACTAACGTTCTAATGTTTAATTGCTTTGACTATTAAATCCCTGCAGCAACCTAATTTACAACTCAAGTTGAATTCATTTATATGCCATTTACATTGTATTTAGATTTATATAATAATGATTTTACATTTATCTCCAACAGGTGCCCTACCAATTAATTCAATTCTGCAATTACATTTTACCAAGGAAAAGTTAACTATGGTGAACTTAGAAATCTAGCAATATATTTTAATGCATATAAATAAAGCTATAAACTTTGTTTTGAAGACAACAAGAAGTATAGATTAAGACAACAAGAAGTACAGATGAAGTATACTATGTCTGTGTGTAAGTGTGTATTAGGGATGTAGCGAACTGCCGTTTATGTGTTCGCGAACGCCGTTCGCGAACACCGGCAAAAATGCGAACAGTTCGCGAACAGTTCGCGAACTTCGAACATCCGCAAAATCGTTCGATTCGAACGATCGAAGGATTTTAATCGTTCGATCGAAGGATTTTCGTTCGAATCGAACGATCGAAGCCATTCGATCGAATGATTTCATTCGATCGAATGGCTTCGATCGTTCGATTCGAACGAAAATCCTTCGATTTTAGCGGTCGAAGGAATCGAATGGTCGAATGGTCGAACGATTTTTGTTCGAATCGAACGCGAACTCGTATTGGCGAACGTCGCGCGACGTTCGCGAACATTCGGCGGACGCGAACAGTCGAAGTTTGCGCGAACTAGTTCGCCGGCGAACAGTTCGCTACATCCCTAGTGTGTATATGTGCTTATACAGTAGGTTGTACGTACAGTGCACAAATACTGTATTTCCATCACAATAAAAATAAAGTTTAGAAAAGATATTGACTTGAAAACTAGGCTACAACTTCTATCATTCCAAGTTAGTCAATTCCTGGTCTAATCTGACATATATGGAATGAATTCTGTGTCTTTAATCAATAATGCATGGTGTTTTTATTTAAAGTAAACAAAAAGAAACTTTCCTGAAATAAAAGATCCCTACGGAGGTCAAAGAATTGATCTTCTTTTAAAATAATGCTCATTATTAAGAGCACTGTTCAGCTTCTATTAGAAGTTGGTTGTTCTTTCTCCAAGTACACTTAGTTATTCCCTGTTGTGTACTGGGTTTGTCAAATTCTTAATTAGAAACAAGCAGCATTAAGAAGCTATTCTGGTTCAAACCAAGCTAATATTTAACACCACATTGTAGAATTTTTGGCACCCAGATAATTCTGGCATGCCTGACAGATATCCTATGCTTCTAATCATATACTTGCAAACAATTTTCAAATGCTTTATTGAAATGATTAAAACATATGTGTGTGCTTCAGAATTTGTGACTGATAGACTTTTGTAAGAAAGCCATATGTTTGAGACATATCTAGCAATCAATGATATATTTTTGTACCCAGTCTGGTAACCCATAGCAAACCAATTAGGTGTTTACTTTCAAACCTGCTGATTATTAACTTTTGGTTACTAGAACTTGCACATGCTTTACCTCCTAAATAGCTTATCTGTTACTGATCATGTAATGTGGGCCCGATGACCCTGCATAACTGCCTCCATTGTTACAAAGGAGCTATGTCATATAAATGGTTTTAGAGATACTGACCAAAGCACACACAAGATATAAACACATTCTATTTACGTATACATGAAACACTTATTTTATTGCATTCAATTTAAAGGAAAACTATACCCCCAAAATGAATACTTAAGCAACAGATAGTTTATATCAAATTGAATAACATATTAAAGAATCTTACCAAACTGGAATATATATTTACATAAATATTGCCCTTTTACATCTCTTGCCTTGAACCACCATTTCGTGACTCTATCTGTGCTGTCTCAGAGATCACCTGACCAGAAATACTACAACTCTAACTGTAACAGGAAGAAGTGAGGAAGCAAAAGGCACAACTCTGTCTGTTAATTGGCTCATGTGACCTTACATGTGGTTTGTATGTGTGCACAGTGAATCTTACGATCTCTGGGGGCGGCCCTTATTTTTTAAAATGGCAATTATCTATTTATGATTACCCAATGGCACATACTACTAAAAAAGTATATTATTATGATAATGGTTCATTTACATAAAGCAGGGTTTTACACATGAGCTGTTTTACTCAGTATCTTTTAATAGAGACCTACATTGTTTGGGGGGTATAGTTTTCCTTTAAAGGGGATGTAAAGGCAAAAAAATAAAATCCAGTTTTTACTTTTTTTAATGAAATCTCCAATATACGTCTACAATTTTTTTTAGAAACCTGACTGTATGCAGTGAAATTCTCCCTTCATTTACTGCTGTGGATAGGAATTGTCAGATGGTCCCTAACTGCTCTGCAGGGATACAATCATTCTTATGAACAGCAGGGGGAGCCCCAATCCTTACTTCCCAGCCATGCAGAACTCAAACAGCTACTGTATGTTTGTCTCCATGTAGAGCAGTCGGCGACTGTGTAGAGATTTGTATTGGATTTGATTTTTGCCTTTATATCCCCTTTACTGTTTTCAACTCCAGCTGCAGGTACAAAGATCATGGAGCCAGATTTAAACAGATAAACTGGGATTCTATTTGGAGAATTATTTTGCTGCAGCCACTGGTTCTGAGTTGGAGAAAATGTGTATTAAACAATACAAAAACTATAAAATGCACCTTAGATTACATGACAACACGGGACCCAGTGCAGTCTTGCTGTATCGGCTTCTGGCAGATAATATTTGTTTTGTGCTGTTTTGATAATGTATGATGATTCCTAAGCAGCCCAGACCACACTGAGCATGTGCACAGTCATGGTCTTGCAAAGATGTTTAACATAGTTACAAGATGGTGACACCCAGTGGCCAACTTTGAAACCATAAATTATTTGTTTGATTAGGCTTGTGGGGCAGTACGTTCATGTTTATGTTTAATATGCAAAATACAGCATTTCTAACCTCATTCTATTTTAGACTTTACTTTCCCCTAAAGGGAGGAACTCCACGATGTGGCTGGTGACGACACATCGCCATGCATCGGAATGCATGTGATGTGTCGGATATTCTGAAGATAACAGGAAATGAAGGAGAAATCGCAGTTAAGAACTACATTTACCCGACTGTCGGATGAAAACACAGCTGTATCATGGAGTTCCTCCCTTAGTGATGATTTATGCCAAGCTGAAGTCCATAAGAAACAGGCAATGAAAATTTTTTGGGCTATCAAGAAAACATGATTCAAAAGGGAAAAATAACAGATAGATGCACTAAATTCTCACCAGATCCCCTAGCACTGCATCAGTATCTTTTACTAGAGCATGACAAAATATCTGAGGAAGAAATTTAATGCATGTGGAAAGTTTCAAATTAACATATGTCAATCAATTATGGTCCCATTCTTGGCGTTTATGTAGTCAGCTATTGTCCAGACAAGGATTCTCTGCATGGGCCCTGACTTATTATTTTGTATGGAGGACTAGTGATGGGTGAATTTATTCGCCAGGCGTGAATTTGCGCGATTCCTCACCAGCGAATAAATTCGCGAAACGCCCGCGAAAATTCATCCGAAAAAATTTGCCCGCGTCAAAAAAAAATGGGTGCCGGCGTCAAAAACAAGACGCTGGTGCCGTTTCTCAAATTTTTCGCCATTTCTCGAATTTCGTGCGAAATTCACAAATTTTTTGGCGAAATGAAACGGCGCAAATTCGCCCATCACTATGGAGGACTGGGAATTCAAAAATACTTTTTTCTTCTTGATATTTGTTAGATAAAAGGTGTAGCTCAACAATGTTATGGGTGGGTAGATAGGCTGGCAGATATGTAATTAAATCTAACAATGCTACATTGCACAGTCAGGATCTTGCCCTCTAAATATAATGCAGTTGAACCATGTCCTTCTATCCAAATATGCAATGCAGATACTGTTACATGCACAATTTTTTCCATGATGATTTGGTCTTAGTGATTTAGATCAGGCTCCTAAATATGTACTGTAGATTTTCAAAAGCTGCTGGTTTGTTTCCTAATTCATTTGTACAGTATGTTTTAGAGATTTGATGTCAGATACTGAAGGAAATGAAGCAGATATATATAAACCAGAACATGCTACTAAATAATTAAACTGTAAAAAAATATTTATGCAGTTTCTTGTTAAAGTCATTCATCTTTAATTGACACTCACAATCTCTTCGTGGAAATAATGGACTCAGTAGGAAAACATTCGTGCATTTGTGTTAAATAATTCTTTTTTAGCAGCTACAGGGAAATTTATGTCATTGATTCTAAGTTGGCCATTGGTTCACCAGAGACATTAATTGCCAAGTAAACATTTGTGCTATGTGTTTCAGAGTTAATTGTGCATCAGTCCATCAGGTTCTAAATGTTTTAAAGAGTGTCTTGTTTTTCTCTGCCATTTACACCTTTACCATTATCATTATAAATATTATTATTATTATTATTATTATTATTATTAATAATAAAAAAAACTCCAGGATATTCAGTTTCCTGCAATTAATATTCAAATTAATTAGAGTATGTAAACTTTATCTAGATAGTTGTCTGTGATGATTTTGTCCCACCTAGTTACTTCTTTGAATGGATCTTTGAAATTAATTCAGAGACTTATTGTGCTGTGGTGCCCAGTGTAAACCATATGACATCAAAAGATTGTTATGTCTTTAACTAGCCGTTTATGTTTCCCTGTAATGGAGACCATGCAGCCTAGGGCAGAATAGGGCTGATCCTGCTATAATGTTATGTGAGAACCTTGTATCTGGTGGGAGTAAGTGGCAGGTTACTAAGAGCTGCTTTAGTAATGTTAAGAAATGTAATTTATCTTATCTAGTGGAAACATTGCAATAACCCTCTTTGCAGAAAAGGTTCTGCCTAACTATGGCAGCATGTAGCCCAATCCTGGCAGGCAAATATCACTTGGTAACACAGATGTCAGTGTTCCTGAGCCTGAGATTCATTGTCTACAACAGATAAAGCATTTGCCCTTTAATTGAATATGAAGCAGCTGTTTGCAGAGATTGGTATTTTGTTGGCTGTGTATCTGCTTGAGAATTGATGGGATCACAAACACCCATGTACCATGTATTTTGTAAACCTTCAGAAATGTTCTTTTTTTTCTCTTGAATACTTGTGATATCAGAAAAATAAGTACTAAGATTTAACTCTCATCTCTATTGTATGACGATGATGCAGTGTCTTTTTAATGAAAAATTCCAGCAGCATTTTAATTCTGTATATCCGAAGTTTGTACTGCTAAGCGAATGGTTTTTCCTTTTTAATTGTCTATTTCTGTTCAACTGGAACATCTCCACTTCGGCAAGCTTAGAAGATCTACTGTAAGAATGGTAGTAATTTCCTAATAGCCTGCAAACATCATTAGCTTTTTAATTTCGGATAATACTACAAATGTCCTCTATAAGAAAACCAAAAGGCTGCATTAGTAATTTGCCAATTGTGTTTTTTTTATAGCTCAGGATGGGACTAAAACGGCACTGTTGTAATTAGATAATGAGGAAATGATCAGTTACACTATTATTGCAAAATCACATATGATTATTATGTGTTTAGTCATAATAATGTCTAGAGATCTGCCCATTGCACAGTGGTGTATTTAGGATGCATTTTGACTTGGTGTAATAGTAAAAACAATCTTTGCATTTCATAGAAGCCATTTAACTTTAACTTAAATTTTCCTGACTTGGGAACTCTCCCATTACCAGTCCCATGCTGTTAAAATACTTTTGTACTTTTCCACGAAATCAATAGAAATAATCACTGGGTTCTAGTAGTTAGGATTAAGCAATAACTTTATTCCTAGCCGGAAGCCAGCGTTCATACAGTAGCAATTTTCCACAGTTATTTCTTTGCAGTTTCTTTTAAGCTTTTCATCAGTTCCAGGAACAGTTTTAATACAGCTAGGTTTCAGAATTTCTCATACGCTTCTCATTGGTTCTGGTCTTTTATCTCCACATCCTTGCCTTCAACCCCCTGTGAATAAAACATATCTCTATATTCTACAGGGCTGATGCCATGACACCAGACTTGCCAGGCACTCCGTGATGACAGCCGGTTCCTTATTAAAGCACCTTAATGACTAATACTAGACTAATACTACACTATCCAATTTACTTCTTCTGTAACTGGGAGGGTCACCAGCCAGAAGCTACTCCCACTAACTCCTTGGTGGGGTTAGAGCTGCTTATTCTAGCTGTCCTACCTAGCTCACACTGTTTTATTGTGGTATTGCATAGCAACACCTGCCCTAACTAGGCATAATTCTGTCTATGTAAGCTGACTTCCAGTGCAAATCTTACTTTCCAATTATGCACATCTGACAGGTGTCTCAAGTCCCAGGTGGCAGCCCTGGACACCCCAACAATTCTTTTCAGATTTTTTATTAACTTATTTGTTCCATCTGGTGGTTGAACCCTATCATTACTTCTAAAAACTTGCCTATAAAAAAGTATACATCTAATGATATAAAATAAAAAGTACCTCAATATAACTTTTTTAAAAAAAATTAACTATTTAAATTTTAAAATTCACATTCTTACACACCTAAAGACAAAATGGTCTTACTCCAACTGTGTATATACTGTAGATGCGGTATCTACATCACATTTTCAGCTCCCTCCCATTTCCATATAGATGGCTAAATAACAAATAATGTAGAGGCTAGGGATACACTTTTGCTTAAAGGGCAACTGTTATTAATACTAACATGCACACAGATAGCCGTATTCTAAAAAAATAACAAAAACCTATGATGATAGTTTCTAAAATAGGAACAGGTTATTATTGTGCTTCCTTGACCCAACATATTTTACCTACTGCAGTCACACATTTCATATTGCCCTGTGTGCAGTGACCCAAGTGACGATGTGGGTCAGATCCGTCACAAAGAAGTTTGTCAAGTTGAGGTACACGGCACACTGGAAGGGGCGAGGGTTGTAGGCCTGCAGCAAGTTTAGTGACAGTTTAAGGCACCCAGGGGGCCCTGAGGTGACACTTCCCATGGGCGCGGACACCCCAGTCCAACATTGGTGCAGTATATAAATGTATTATAATATTAAAAAGAGAATTACAGCTGTTTACTCTAAATAGATTCAGAAGTCAATTATCTGTGTAACAATCTTAACAACAAAATAGTAATGTGTCATAAGAAAGCATTGTTGGTGTGTTGCCTGTGTTTGTATTTAATATATCATGTGTTAGAGCAGAGCTGTGTGTTCCCTTTCTGCCTTCAGTGCACTCTAGCCATGTGGGATGATTGATGCACTATGCCTGCACATCGGAGGTCATCCTTAGGTCACTTTCTGAATTGAACATTATCCTCTCATGTACAGAGCACAGCACTCCCCCTGAACTTCCTTTGCCTTTACTGATAATCTTATTAGCACCGTAACACAAAATAACAACTTGCATTCAATCATCATTTCAGAAATCAAAGAGTAAATCATATGGCACAGCATGCCCTGTATGTTGTAATATGAGAATTATTGTTAGCAATCATGATTTGAATGAAAAATGCAATTATTAGCATACACAAGTCATAAACAACACCTGTAAAATAAATGATATGAGTTACTGATTTTTAAAAGTGGTCACCTCAGAGTTCCATGAGCTATATAAAAGCACTCAACCTGTGACCTTGTGGCTTTTCTGTGGCAATGCAACTTCTTGGTGACTAATAGCCTTATATTTCACATTTGCTGACACATTATGTCATTTAGTAAAAAATTAGAAGTCAGCACTCACCCACGATATTCAGTAGAAGAAGGTGCAGGTCTATCGTGGCCACTTCCACCTGTTCTGTACACACAATCAGCAAGTAGACAGCACCACACATGAAGTATTTTCTTTAAAAGGGCTTTATTAAAAGGGGCTTTTTTGGACAGATATATAGCATCGACGTTTCAGGCTAACATCAGCCTTTCCCCTAGCTTGTGTGGTGCTGTCTACTTGCTGATTGTGGACACATTACATCATTGCCTATGATGAAGTTCTGGTAAAGCTGCCTTCATGGGTCACATGTATTATTTTTGCAATTGAGTCAATAACAGGTTGGGTCTTAATATTTCTAATTTTTGAAGTGCTGGATTCCTATTTTCTAACACTGGCATCTGGGAGATGAAGGTTACAGGCCTTTTATTACTAAATCACTTGATTTGCAAATCCACAATTGTATTATTCTTATATATCTTATCCCATATACCGAGGTAAAAAAGTAAATGTCTACCCTGTTTCCCAAGATATAAAAAACAGACTTTCAATAATAATGTATTATTTTTCAGTTTTCTAAGTGGCAATATAATTTCCCTTAATTGTCCATTTTTATCCGAAATAACGATTAAAAGAACTTGCCTATGAATGGTCTATGAGGGAATGACTGTTTAAAATGGTGAAAACTCAAAAAGTTTTATTTTACAAAAAAATCTGAATTTTTTGTGAAAAACAATTTGAATTTTTCGAGATTTATTATACCATGAGGGTGCAAAAAGTCAGAATCCGAAAATACTCTGTCTTCAACTTGTCGAGGTTCTATAGAAGTCAATGGCAGAGGACCTACAGTATTTGCAATTTAAAGATATTATTGACTGTGCTGGGTTTTGTACAATAATCTGAATATTTTGGGCTTTTCTGACGATTTCATGAGAAATTCAGAGTGTTCGGGTGTCAAATAAAAAAAAAAATTGTGGTTTTCAGCCGACAGTCCAAAAAAGTGGAGTTTTTTTATCAATACGATTTTTCATGTTTCTTTTAAATGATAAATATGGGTAAATCATGGATTCCAGTTTGGTCTGATTTTTTTTTATTAATTAATCAGAAAAATTCATATTTTAGTAAATAACCCCCTTAGTGTTCAGGGATTGAACTCCACTCAGTACTTTTGACTCTGCTGAACAGAAATGGATACCAATGATGGACTGAAGCACATTATTTGCTGGATTTTTTATGTTTGTTTTGCTAACACTGCACTTATTCATATAGTAAATATATAGGATCCGTTATCCAGAAACCTATTATCCAGTAAGCTCTGAATTATGGGAAGTCCATCTCCCATAGGCTCCATTTTAATCAAATCATTTCCATTTTTAAAAGCATTTAACCTTTTTACCTGTAACAATAAAACAGTATTGTGTACTTGATCCCAACTAAGATAAAAATAATCCTAATTGGAAGCAAAGCAATCTTACTAGGTTTAATTCAAGTTTAAAGATTTTTTTTGTAGACTATGGGGGTTATTTATCAAAATTCAAAGTTTTCTCACTATTTTCTAAAAGCCACTCTTACCAAATCCGCACTGACTTCCCCCCCCCCATTTATCATTAAATTTTCACAAAAATTTCTTGTGCGTGAGGAATTATAATTGTATGATTTTTTAGGATTTCTTGCCGAAAACTACAATCTGAAATTTTTGGATTATTGAACAAAACCCAGAGCAGATCAGAATACCCTCAAAATGTCAACAGGACATCTGTCATTGACTTCTACATGAACTCAGCAGGTTTTTTATTCTGACTTTTAACTCCATCATGGTTTCAATAAATATCAAAAAATTCTAGTTTTTTTTCTACAAACAGCTTTCATTTATTTAGAACTGTTCAAAGATATATTAAACCAATCAATTTGTCATAAACTATAACAACAAATAACTTGATAAACCATGAAACTATACTGAGTGAAGAAAATGCATCTGCTGAAGTAGTTATACTGTATATAAAAGATATTCTTAGAAGTAGGTGCAAAAAAGACAAAAGACTGCAAGCATAAAATCTGATTCTTGAAATGTTGGTGCAAAATATGAATTATTTGCTCAAATAAATTTAGAATCTGAAATTCAATAATTGATTTTCATTTGACATGCATTTATTATTTTGCAATTATCAGAAGCATTTTTGCTGCACTGATTAATTAAAGCTTGTGTCATTAAAAAACTTTTGTCTCCTATGACTCTTTACACAGGAAGATGGAACAATTAAGATGCATACTTCATTCAAGATACTTACAGTAAACTTTTATTTGGCCACTGTCAAAATAAATTAATACGGATAATAATGCAATTATAGGGATTTTGCATCTAAGTTCAATTACCAAAAGTCTCCTAGTTTGCATCCAGTGAAATGTATTATTTCCACTTAGAAAACTGTACCTTTACTATGGGCTATTAAAAGGATACTGTCATGGGAAAAAATTTTTTATTCAAAATGAATCAGTTAATAGTGCTGCTCCAGCAGAATTCTGCACTAAAATCCATTTCTCAAAAGAGCAAACAGTTTTTTTTCAATTTTGAAATCTGACATGGGGCTAGACATATTGTCAATTTCCCAGCTGCCCCAAGTTATGTGACTTGTGCTCTGATAAACTTCAATCACTCTGTACTGCTGTACTGCAAGTCTGAGTGATATCACCCCCCCTCCCTCCCCCCCCCAGCAGCCAAACAAAAGAACAATGGGAAGGTAACCAGATAACAGCTCCCTAACACAAGATAACAGCTGCCTGGTAGATCTGAGAACAACACTCAATAGTAAAACCCATGTCTCACTGAGACACATTCAGTTACATTGAGAAGGAAAAACAACAGCCTGCCAGAAAGCATTTCTCTCCCAAAGTGCAGGCACAAGTCACATGACCAGGGGCAGCTGGGAAATTGACAAAATGTCTAGCCCCATGTCAGATTTCAAAATTGAATATAAACAAATCTGTTTGCTCTTTTGAGAAATGGATTTCAGTGCAGAATTCTGCTGGAGTAGCACTATTAACTGATGCATTTTGAAAAAAAAAAAACATGTTTTCCGATGACAGGATCCCTTTAAGGTTTCCTTTTAAGAAATTCACTCCGGGTGTCACCTCAGTAGTTGTAGAAACTTAAACCGAATAGAGTCTTTAGGATTTTCTACTTGGTTACACAGTTGGCCTCATTTGTTTCCCTCATTTATTTTAATATACATTGCAATATTGGTTCATGATAATACTTATCCTATATATATATATATAGCAATAACATACACTTTACATGGCACTTTGTATAGTTTTCTTATCATCCACATGAGCCCCTGCCCTAGTAGTGCTTAAAATCAAAGTCCCCAAACAAACTAGACTGAATTTCATTAGGAGCCAAAACACCTGAATATTTTTGCAGTCTTAAAGGAAACGAATACAAGCGGGGAGAATAGCACACAAACTCCTTTCAGAAAGCACCTGTTTGGAATTAGTGATGAGCAATTTTTTTTGGCAGGCATGGATTTGCAGAAAAATTCGGCACTTCACCATCATCAAATGTTTCCTTGAAATTGCAGCAGAAAAAAATGCCCATTAACTTTAATGCGTATGGAGTGAGAGAAAATTGTCACTTGCATTAAAAAATTGTCCAATTCAGAAAAATGTTGGCGTCTATTGACTTCAATGTGTTTCACTAATTTTACTGGTCAGATTCGCTCATCATTAATTGGAATTAATACCATGATCAATCTGAAATACAGCAGTGCTAACTTCTTAGCCTCCATGCCCTATAATCATTTTCAGTAGTGTTATTTTGACCTTTATTGCATTAAACAGTATTCCTTGCCCAACTGCTAAAATAAGATGGCAACCTAAACTTTATTGCAATGTGTTTCTAACTCTAGCTGACATATGAGTGTGGATTGAATGTTTCATTCAATGGTAAATAGAACACCACATTACATAACAAAATAATAAGTCTACCATTTTGGACATGGACTATCCCTGAGAATTCCAGTATATAATAAGCTGCTCATAATGTCTAACACAGCATTCAGCTTGGGGAAGAGAGGGGTTTTGTTTATACAGAGTACTTCTCTGTCAATTGATCATTAATTTTCACTGTGCTGAACCTGAAGTGGATTGTGATTTCAACTTCAAATTAGTGCAAGAAACACCAAAAACCATACAGTACATATTTCCTAATCAAAAGAAAAGGCAAAAATGATGTTCTCCACAAGCACTAACTAATGTTGTTTTCTTTGATAGATACCTCCCCAATTGTAATCAGCAACAACTTCTGAGCTCTGTCTAAACAACACCACTCTTTCCACAGCTGCAGCCTGTTTTTCATGTTTGAATATACAGTAAGAAGGAATTCACTGGGACTTATAATTTCATTAACTGTCTTCTCCCACCCCCCTTCCCACAACTGTTCTGAAGGTTGTAATTCACTGCATTGCATCTTTATCTGACATTTATCATTAACATCTGCCATCTATCAATGGAATATAATTTTTTTTTTGCTGTTTGGATTTTAAACTTCTTGTGTATAACGCTTGCCAAAATCATAAGTTGGCTCATTCTAATTAAAATGTCTGAAGGTCAGCTCTAAAACTGTTTTCATTCTTCCAGGAAATACACATCCATTGTTTACATGATATTAATTTGTTTATTTAAAACATATTATGTTAATTTTCAATAGTAGGTAGGACCTAACTCAATAGTAATATCTGTAGTTATTACTTGATAGTGATGGGAATAAGGAATATAGCCATTTTTCCCTAATACAATAGTATAAAAAGGTTAGAGCCATGGATTGGGCTCACCACCCAAAGCAAAGCTAACTGCAGAGTTGTCAGGGGCCTTGCGGCTCCAGCAACGGGGAAGTCCGGACGCACGAGGAAGCACTAGACCAAGAGTTCAGTTTACAGTAGCCAAAGGGTTAATCACGAAGCAAAGTCAGGAATCAGGCAGAAGTTCATAAGGCAGGCGGCAGAGGATCAGACGATTTTCAGCTTTCACAGATATTGTTCAGTACTAGATGCTCAAGAAAACCCATGCTATGTATTATGCTATCAAAATAGAAACTTGGATAATACATATGAAATTAGCTGAGTAATTGTACACTAGGAGAATTAGCTATACATTTCTCACAGCAACTTTTGTAAGAAAATATTTTAAAATGAAGATTGCATGACACTGCAGTCTTTTTCACATTAAAGTATTCTTATTTTCTATTAAGGTTATAGCATATTATAAACTCAACATTGTGTTATTAGGTTGCTGTTGTTGGCCATATATAGGATGATCTGCTTATTTGCCTCACATTGCCTCAAATTTCTGTCTGAGCCCTGTTCAGTTAAATATAAAGAGGAAACCAGATCAATGCAAACTTAGGAAGAATATATGATGCACACAGATAGTGTACTTGTTAGAAATGAACCCGAGGTACAAACCTGATCCTGGGATAGGAAGGGGAGAGTCTGAGTACTTAGCAGCAGCATATTAAGAGGATAATTAGCATGCTTACTCTGGAACAATAATGTTATTGTTTTAATATTCTTTTTACAAATGGCCCCATGCATCTATGAATTTTAAGTTTGCTAATTATCTGTGATGCATTTTTAATAACAATTTACTTTAGTTCATGCTACATGACTACTTAACACAATTTAAAATAATTAACTTTGACCTTATATGTATATAGTAGTTTTGTTCTGTAGTGAGAGCAATTTGTCACCCATATTAAAATTAAACTCCCAATTATCTTGTATTGAGCGTGCACACATAATGTATGCAGACTCATTCAATTTCATAATCTATTAATGCCCTGTATCAATGTGAATGTTAATTAGGGAAGAAATAAATAGTGCATACTAAAAATGAGTACTGTTATATTAATATTAAGGCAAACATTTACATATATGTATGTATTTTTATGAGCTGCCATTTAATATGAATCTGAATTAATTGCTAATTAGCTTTGTATTGTTACTTATAGGGGGTTATTTATGAAAATTAGATTTTTTTTCAAGTCAAGTTTTTTTAGGGAAAAAAACTAAAATTTTTAGAGAAAGAAATGCAAATTTTTAGATTTATTATGCCTGAATCTGCTAAAAATGTATATCTGAAAATACTCCATCTAAAACCTGTTAAAATCATGTGAAGGTCAATGGCAGCTGTCCCTTTAACCATTTGAAGATATTTTTAACCTTCCCAAATGAATTTTGGGTTTTTAGGCTATTTAACACTGTTTATCACTTGAACACTCTATATATTTAAGTTTTCCTAATGGCAATTCAATATAGTTGTATGATTTCATTTGTTTGCAAGCTTCAAAAATTAGAGGCTTTTTTCATTCCGATTATTTTGACCTGAAATATTTTAAATAGTCCAAATTCATGGATGGGAGTTAGGTTGAGCTTTTTTCAGGTAAATATGAGAAAAAAAAGAATTTTCGTAAATAATGTGTCCAGCAGCTTTTCTGTTTTAAGTTAATGATCCATATTGTCTAGCATGTCTAGCCTTAATCACTCTTGTGTCTTTAATGTTTAAGGTATTATGCCTTTATGCATGTTTGTAATGTTATAATCAATGTCCCCACTACTGTTATATAAAGATCCAGATTCCGTGGCAATTCAGTGACAAAAACATCTCATACTTTATCACATGTAAACGTCATAGAAGTATGTGGAGAAAAATTTAGGAGATATTGAAGTATATATAAAGACCAGGTTCTGCAGAATTCTGTTTTTGTGAACAAGCTGTGTACATGAAAACAAAATAATTTTAGTACATTTGTCCAGTGCATGAGAATGACTCCAGTACATTTAATGGCGGTGTTCCTTTAAAATAAAGCACTTTTAATAATGGAATTTTCAAAGATAAAATCACAGAAAAAACCAGCTTTAGAGAACTGAGGCTGCACCTAGATGATGGTGTGAATCTGATTGATGTATTGATTTGCACAGTATAAGAATTCATACATTAAAAAGATGGGAATCATTTCGTTTTTATAGCTCTTGCAGGGGCTGTTCTATAAGTTTCTACAAAATAGAATTTATTTTAATCCCAGTCTAGTTGAAAATTGTTTCATTAAAGTTAAAAACCATACAAGTGTGAGTTATGATGACTTCAGAACAACTTGCAAGAATTAAAAAAAAATAAAATTGCCGGCTTTTCAAACTCAATATTGCAGCTCTTAAATGATGTTTTAATCTTGTGGTATGTTAACACGCAAAACTTTCTTGCCATCAGCATATTCTTTGTAATATATGATGGAACGGCAAGTTAGGTTTTTATGACCATATTAATGTTTTAGAAAATTATAACCTCTTCCTTCTACTTAAAAATGACATTTTACTCACATAAGTCTCAAAGAAATGCAATTTAAAAAGAAATTAAAACAAGGAGTGAACTTTTATAGTGACACAAAACACATCAATATAAGATTGTAACATATGGCTGGAAGTTTCAGCAAGGTAACTTTCTGTTTTGTTCTTTTTTTTATTTTTAGCTTTAACAAATCCCATACTGTATTGTGTTTTTTCCCATATTTTTACACAAATTACCAAGTAGAAAATTAGGTTGACCTGTAATATAAGCTGATGCTACAGGGATGATTATTAAATTATGATGCTAATTACACTGGTTTCTGAGCTGCCATTTAGTAATTATCTGTATTAATTACTAATCAGCCTTATATTGTAACATTTATATTCTATGGGGGTTATTTATCAAAGTCCGAATTTATCTCAGTATTTTCTGAAAAAAACTCCCACCAAATCTGCACGGGTTTTTGGGTTTATTTCTTAATAAACGTTCCCGTAAATTTCGTTTGCGTGAAAAAATCCAAAAAATCGCGTTTTTTTTTCGGATCTTTCATCCGATTTTCAAAATATTTTTGAAAACTCTGAATTTTGCCCGAAAACTCAGAAAAATTTGGGGTTTGGCAAAAACCCAGTGCACATCAAAAAATTATTGGGACTTCTCCCATTGACTTATATGCAACCTCGACAGGTCTGAGATGCAGGATTTTCAGATTCGGATTTTTCCATCCTCTGGGTTTAATAAATTATGAAAAATTTGTGATTTTTTTAAAAGTCCGATTTTATAAAAAAAAACATACATTTTACGTGAGTTATGCATTCAGAGTTTAGTAAATAATACCCTATGTGTACTTTAATAAATTCTGAAAAATTTGTGATTTTTTTTAAAAGTCAGATTTTATAAAAAAAAAATCACACATTTTACGTGAGTTATGCATTCAGAGTTTAGTAAATAACCCCCTATGTGTACTTTAAATTTTAAGTTGGTCCCTAAATTCAGTAAGTGACAGTAGCACAGAGCATGTGCAATGAATCAGCAGAAAAGAAGGTGAGGAGCTACAGGGTATCTTCAGAGACACAGATCTTCCCTGTTTAAAAAGTTTTGGTTGCCTTGGGCTTGTAGAAAAGCCCAAATATTATGTACAGCATTTCTAGCCTACAGTACTTCTTAAGTTAAGCTTTAGTTGTCCTTTAAGACATTATCAAGTCTCTGTACAGCTGGCATTTGTATGTAAACTTTAGTGGGTACCTGTCTATTCACAAAGAACTATATTGATATAGTGGTATATTTGTCAACAGATGTCCTAATGGGGCAGATTGAACTTATTAGGTGAAGTACTCAGACCAAGGGTCACTAACATGCTCATGACATTGGTGGTTGGACAAGCTAATGGGTGCAAATTTGCTAATCTTGGGTAAGTACAAGTATGGTTGTCACATTTCTATGGACTTTTAACCCCAAGGGCCTGTTTTCTATAATTTAATCCTTTTATTTAGTCCTAAGGGTATAATGCTTTCCTTTAGTCCATATTGTCTGTTGTCTGTGTGTTTTTAGGTGCACATTGTGTAGGTAGCATCACTACACTACAACAATTGTGAATAAATCCAAAGAATAGATATTTTACAATTATTTTTTTACTTGATAATTCACATGTGTGGAAGTGTGCCTATTAAGAAAAAATGTATTTGAATGGGGCCCATGTTTATGAGCCATTGATGTATTTAGTGAACACCATATTAACATCATTCAAATATCAACTCTGACCAAACACATGAGCAAATTCTTGGCTCACATGGTTCACACTGGTCGTTTATCTTTTTTTTATGTGTTTCTATTGATCAACATTGCAAATGATTAATATTTATTGGCTTTATATTATTTCTGATCCAGACATTGGAGGAATTTCAGAGCCAGTTACACACAAAACTGAAAGCATGTAACATATTTCCCCAGATCTTAAAATTCAGTAAAGCAACACTGACAGCAACATTTCTATTCTAAATTTTTTCATCTTATAGGTGTATAGAGAGCAATGAATGCTATTTGACTCATGTTTATCATCACTTAAGATATTCAGAATACAATGATTGTTTTTCATATCCATTATACAAACACAGCACTACAGCCTCAAAGGACCATGCATGGTTGCTTCCATTGTTCCAAAATAACTTATTTTTATATTTATCTTTCTTTCTTTATTTATTTATTTACTACTGTATACACAGAACTGTACATTTTTAAAATACAATAGTAGTACATAGGTAATATACATATAAACACAGTAAATAAAAATGCCTAGTAACAAATATTAAGGGGTCACTGAAAAAAAGCAATGGGAAGAATTAGCTTTCTTTCTTGTATAGCTTACAATCAAAGTGGATTTATTTAAAGCAAGTACTTGAAGAAAACACAAGGGCTCATTTATGAAACTTTGACAATGTGTAAAGTACAAAAAATGGATGCACTTTGCACATGGCCCAGCTTCTTGGGCCTAAGGCACAGCTCTTTGTGCTCCTAGAATTGATCATAAAGAGATGCATTGGCAGTGATACATTCAAAGATGGTAGGTGACACATACAGTAGGTGCCTTCTGGAATGCATTGTAGCCATCACATCATTCAGTCTAAGAGCACCCTGGGTCATTAAAGACACCCCTATACTTAAAGGACAAGGCAACCCCTTGGAAATGCAGTCCTCACTAAAAAGTGTGATAAGCATCCCTCATTGTGCCTACAACATTCTCCTGTTGGATCCTGCAATTGTCACACTGGAGAGGCTTGTCTGTAGTGGCTTGTCTGTAGTTTAATGTGGGGTGGGAATTGGTGTTTGTGTGCAGAAACGATGTCTTGGTCTAACATGAAGACTAATGGGAAAGTGACTACCCTGTGAAATTTTCAGGTGGATCAAAGTGCTACAGGGAAAACTTGCATTACTGAGTTGAATTGTGAATGCTTTTGAATTCAGTAAAAGTAGGCACTATCTATATAGGGGTTGTCTTGTCCTTTAATGATCACCTATGGCTTTTTTTGTTGTCAACACCGCTATTCACCTTGCATGGATTTATAATCAAGCATAAGGTGCAGGGGTGATTCTGGCCCCAAAGCTACCTGTTGTGATATTATCCCCTCGCTTGCACTTACAGCAAAGGAACATCGCTAATGCAGAGAGCACAATTGCATTATATGCTCTAGGAGACACATTTCCAGTCTAATAATTGGAAATCCAGTTCTTAAAGTTACCAGGAGTGTTTTTTTTGCCACCCCTGGTAACTTGTAGGGCTCTGCCATCTGAGGTAAGATTCTCACCATGCCTCATGGCAGAAGCACCCTAGATAAGGTCCACAGCCATTGAAACAGACACAACTATCTTTCACTTGTACTGTGGAGTATTAATAAAAGAGTCAATACTACATGAAGTCGTCTAAATTGGATACGTTACCAGTCAAAAAAGGCCAAAGTTTATGGGCTATAGCAGTACCAAGGGCTTACCAAACAGCAAAAAAAAGAGTGTCCCATAATCAAAAACATTCCATAAAAATATAAATTATATTCAAACATTCATATTAAAACTGTAATATACATATAGAGGCGATAATCTGCCTTACATGCTTCATACTCTCTGGTGCTTAGTCATAAGCCATTCAAGGCAAGGGACACACTTTTTCACCATAAATAAAATTAGCCTATGGTATTTAAATTGCCACAGTGCTCATAATCATAATGCCTTAATTTCCTTTTATGACTTTAATGAAAAGAATTCTCAGGAAGATGCTGGCAGTGATAGACTGGTACTGCTTTGGCTCACGTTGGCATTCTATCTTTTTGTACTGGTCTCAAAAGCTCTTTTACATATGGGCACAATAGATTTAATTTTTTTTCTTTTTTCCAGATGACAGTATATACAGGTTTCTACCATTTGAAAAACCGAACACAGAAATACTCTTTTTACATTTAGGTTCATAAACATTGAAGGCACTTTTAAGTTGTTTAAAGATGTTGCTGCATGTTCATTAGGGTTGTTATTCTCTTTAAATATGTCTGAAATCTGCCGTAGATGAAATAAAAGTAAGTAGCTATGTGCAAGAACAAATCAATATCTAAATAAACTGGTAACAGTGAAAGCAGTTGCCTGCTAATGCAAAGAAATCATATTTAGTTATATATTACCAATGTTTGACATAACTTACAAACACACAGTAATTGATGATCTAAATAAAACCCAAAAAACAAGAAACCTTTTCTGGAAATATTTTTCCCAGCTAAATTTCAATTGTTGTCACAGATATTTTCTTTTTTATTTTGTACACACTTTATTGATGCATTTGATTCTCTTTCTGGTGTCTAACATGGGGTGTGCAGCCTTCCATCACCTTTATTGCTTAGTTCAAAGTGATTTAACACTCATGTAGTATCTATGGTTTATCAGTAAGGCCGTTTTTACCTTTTATTGAAAGCAAGATATAAAGCTAGATTCTCAGACGTTCATAGTACTTCTGAAACCAAGAAAACACACATCATAACCAACTCTGGAGGTACACGTGCTATATAGATTATTTATTCCTGGTTTCAGTCCTCAATTCAGTGCACTGCTTTTTATGACATGCTTTTACAATCCATCACTGCTGACATTGCATGGCACTCTGTGTTTTAGTAAAAAGCAGATGAGGTTGGTACAGACTCAGAGAAGCTTCTGAAAGTGCCCAGATCTGTTTATGAAAACTTTCTTTATGTGTGTAAAGTTTAATTGCATAAAATGATAGAGCAAATGGATATATTATTTACTGTCATGCCATGGTTTTGCTTACAAACTCTCAGGGGCAGAGCATGTAACTCACAGATACAACATTTTTACTTATCTATTTTTATTTATATGTGTTATACTTAGCAGGTGCCCTGAAGCCATTGAAGGAATGACACTTTTTGCCATATTCAATATATCCACACATGCAGTACAATATAAAATATTCGAGGCAGAATAAAAACTTCAAAGTTATCTAAACTCAATGTGTGCATAATAGTTTTGGATGTATAGAGGGTGTAATGTATCCCATTTATTGCAAAATATAAGAATATTGGAAGACACCAGGTTGTTCCATGACCAAATAAAGGCAGAAGGCTGCTTTTATACAGGTCATATAATCCATATCTCAAGTGAAAATGGTATAGTTTGTTATGCTTTAAAAGGTTGAACTTGATGGACGAGTGTGTTTTTTCAACCTAACTTACTATGTTACTATGCTTTTTAACAAGCAGCTCCAGTGTTGTTTATAATGCAAAACAGTTTTGTTCTGTGGTGGATGTGGTCATAAAAGTATATGTTTTACTAAAACTAAGCTCTAGGTGCTAAAAATGTATTCCGTCCTCTCACTGGTGTAAATGATAACAGAATATGGGGAATTCATTGTGTCAGTTTGTCATTATGAAATGCTTGTTGCACTTTGCACTTATAAAGTTGTCCTACTGCTTTCTTCTCTTGCTGTTTTGCAGGGCAGAATTACCCACTAGGTACCCTAGGCACCTCCTAGGTCTCCTTAGTTTTAGTGACCTGTCCTGAATCCCCCATGTTATCACACAGGCCACCACACCGCATCCTGCTCGTGCCACCTGACCCGTCTACCCCCACTGATGCTCATGGCGCACACATGATGATGCAGCACACCAGTGTGACCATGTGACATCACAAATGGAGGAAATAAAAGGCCTGAGCACTAGTGGGAGCATATCATTCATGCACAAACTACTGCTTATCTAGCAGCTCCTATTTGGGCACTGTGCTCTGTCTGTCTGTGCTTTACCTGTGGCCTTTCTACAGCTTGTGCCTGCTATTAGGAAAACAATTTCATTCTCTTCTTAACCAGGTGACTGGGTGCAAAATAATTCTAATGGATCTGTGGTGGTAGTGGAGCTGTCTGACTGGCTCTGGAGGGAGTGATGGAAGAGAGCAGCCAGGCAGGCTGCAGACCAACCAAGGCTACAGCTAAAGTTAGCAAAAAAAACATGAAAAATTATCAGGGTGCAAATAATTGTAGACGGTCTCTGGGACTGTCTGACAGACTCTGGGAGGTAGCGGAGGTCAGCCTGCAGGACCAAGGCTACAGATGAGCCGAGTAAAACAGTCTCTACTCCTCTCTAGTCATCTAATTTGGCTGCAAAATAATTGCATGACAGGACTGTCTGTGTGACTCTTACTGGGTGTGTAGGAGTGAGAGCTGGCTGGGACTATTTATACTAACATAGTGATCTTACAGGTCTGGGGTTAATAGAGTGCTCATGGCCATTTCGCCAGTGATCTTACATAAAATGCAGGTGCCACCATGTTTTATAGAATGCTTAGGGCCACAATATGTCAGTATGTACAGTTATAGTTATCTATCTTTTGATAAACTGCATATATAATATATATATATATATATATATATATATATATTTGTAGAGTGACCAAAACAATGTGGGAAAAGGTGTGTTTTCCC
The DNA here is from genome assembly GCA_038501925.1 of Xenopus petersii. Taxonomy (NCBI): domain Eukaryota; kingdom Metazoa; phylum Chordata; class Amphibia; order Anura; family Pipidae; genus Xenopus; species Xenopus petersii. The sequence continues at coordinate 55,099,978 of CM076677.1, forward strand.
TTTAAGAGCTCCCCAATAGAAGATATAGGCACCAGGAAGGGTGTTAATAAACAGAGAACTGTTGCTCTGTTTAAAGGCTTTGGCAGCCAGGTCCTGGAAGCTGGAGTATTCTGGAAAGAACAGGCATGCCAGGTATTCCGATCCAGAAGTCCAGCTCATGGATTAGAGCTCACCTTCCACAGGAAGGCTGTCCTGTGGAAAAGTATTTAGTTCTAGTGAGGGGCTGGGGTGCCATTTGCTACTGCAAGGTGAAGAGAGAGGAGACCAAGTGACAGAGGGTTTGTCTGACTGAGGAAAGCCAGGAGGCTGAGCAATCCCCCAGGAGATTCGTGAGTACAGGGGTGACCCCTACTTATGATTTTGCTTACTGGTAGTCCACAAGGGGCCCAGTTAAGTAAGGGAATTCTTCATGTGTAAAGGTAGCGCCCAGTGGGCAGGATTTATTTTTATTATTTGTTTTGTATCCTGCAATGGTCACCCCTGTGTGTAAATAAACTGCCTTAAAGAGAAGAGAAGTGTCTGTCGTGGATCCCGCAGCTTACAATATATATATATATATATATATATATATATATATATATATATATATAACCAAATAACCAAAGGAATGGTGCACTCCGTAGACAAAATTAATACCTGGGTGCCAACATGGGAAATAAGCAGTGAAAAAGGATTGCGGCACTCACAGGGTTTTAGTGAAAAAACAAAAAAAATTTTATTATTAAGGGGCATGTTTACTAACATTGGAGATAAATATCTGGAGAGATTTTTGGAGATGTTGCCCATGGCAACCAATCATCAATTAGATTTAAACAGCCACAGCCAAGTTAGAAAACAAAAGCAAAGATCTGATTGGTTGCTATAGGCAACATCCAGAAATCTCTCCAGATATTTATCTCCAATGTTAGTAAACATGCCCCTAAGCCTCAATGTTTCGATCCCCCACAGGGATCTTCGTCAGGAGTTTTATATTTTATATATAGCATGTGGTGAATAGCAAGATTGCACATGGAGTTCCATTAACAGTAAGCCACCTTCACTTTGAGCAGCAGAGGGGCACTTATTTAAAGTTCCTTTTCTGATTGGCCAAATCTGTATGGTGTTGTTTCTGTCTTTATTTCCGCTTTATGTATAACATGCCCAGATGTCTCAAAAAAACGTCAGACTCCGATTTGTGGGCAGGTCACAAAGGCTCAGCCCTAGGGTAGCAAAAATTGGAGGGGCAGCATAATGGCCGCTGGCTGCATGACCACCCTGCACCACTACCCTGTGAACATTTGGAATGGCCGATAGGTGTGATCCTGAAATATGGTCAAGGGGGAATGAGTGTACAATATGAGTGTATAATATGAGGAAACTGTGTGGTGACAGAAGCTTTTATACTAGCTGTGCTTTGGTTCTTTGCACTTTACACTACCTTTTATTTAACCCATGGTCACCTTATAGTTTGTTAATATGTATGTGCTTATTGAGGTGCCACTGACAAGATGCTAGACCTTGTTATATGGAAACACTTTTGCTAGTACTTTAATTTAGTATGGGGGATGGTTAAATGCTCTGTGATGTGATTCTGTTAGCATTAACATGCTTTGGCAATGGAACTGTGGGGGCTTGAAAAATTGGGGGTCATTTATAAAGTTCAGTTCAGGACATAATTATTCGTTAATGGTTGTATTGCACATGTTTTTTGATGTGCCCATCTTTCAGTTTTTTGCTAATTCACATTTTCGCAAATGAGACGGGTGCGCCCACTGTGCAAGGTTGTTGTGCATTAAAATAGCATTGACAGTAATTTGCAATTTGCAAAACTGTTTTGCAAAATTTTTTCCTTGCAATTTGAGATTTTTGCCATATTTAAAAAGTTATTATGGACATCCGCAGTGCGAACATTTGCACACTAAATACACGACTCATATCCAGCTCCATCAAGTTCAACCTTTTCAATATATATATATATATATATATATATATATATATATATATATATACATATATATATATATATATATATATATATATATATATATATATATATATATATATATATATATATATATATATATATTACCTGCTAACTTCTAGTTGATCCAGAGGAAGGCAAAATAACCCGTTTGCCTCAGAGGGGGAAAAATCCTTCCTGGTTCCAAAATGGCAATTGGATTAGTCCCTGGATCAACTTGTGCTATGAGATATTTTCCATAACCCTGTAATCCCTCACTTGCTAAAAAGCCATCCGCCCGAAGCACTCCATATTGGTGTATCAATGATTTGCCATACATCCCAGAGGTTATGGCACTCCCGATCAAAACTTCTGCTAATCCAAGAAGCAAGTTAGGGCCCAGTTTGGCTCCCTCTCTATCGTATGGGATAACTCAAAGATATAAATCAGACTTTGGAACCCTAACCCAAAGAAACTCCTCTCAGACCTATAAAGAGCCTTATTAGATCCAGGACCCAAGCCATTTGCTCAAGCTTATTCAAAATGGGCCCAAAGCATCCCTGAATTAGACCCCAAGAAGAGGGAACAGGCCACTGACAGCATCTATGGGTTTCTGATCTCCACCAGAGACAAGATGATACAGTTTAAGGTATGCCACCTGCTATATATTACCCCTCAGAGACTAAAACAGATGGGCAGATAAGAAGAAGGGCAATGTCATAGATATAAACTACCCAATGCAGGTTTTTACACATGATTTGGGAATGTGAAGTTATTTCAAAATACTGGAGTGAGGTTGTGGGATATCTGAATCAGAACCTGAATAAGCCAGGAATTAAGTCCCCAATATTGTGCCTACTGGGAGTGGTGGATGAGATGGTACCACTAAATAAAACTAGAAGTCTGAGTGCCACTTTATACTACGGTAAGAAACTAGTGATAATGAAGTGGATGAGCCCCTATCCCCTCACGGTTACCTTGTGGAAGGAGTTAATTAATAAAACACTCCCGCTTATTAAATTGACTTACATTGGTAGAGGCTCACCTGAAAAATTAGGAAAAATCTGGTCACCCTGGCTGGATGCCAACCCTGAGGTCAAACTTACTGGCCTATAATTGCCAGGCTCAGATCATAATCTATTTTATAAATATAGGTATTATGTCTGCTTTCCTCCAATTCATAGGTACCGTAGCAGATGAAAGAGAGTCTGAAAAAATCAGAAATCGAGGCCAATCTAAAAAGGAAAGAAGCTCCCTGGGGTGGATTCCATCTGGCCCTGGAGCCCTGTTTACATTTTAGCAAAGCTTTATAAACCATATCCGGAGTCTTTCGCTTCTTTCCTATTGACTTCTTTACCCTAGAGTGGTTCTTAGTGCTTCTACATGTACTTCTTAAGGGAATAAATTGAAAACAGTAATTATTTAATACCATTTTAAATGACAGCCACTTCTGTTCTGTGTTTTAGCAGAAACATTATGCCCCAATCTATGCTTTGAAGTGCAGCCCTTAAGGAGCTAAAATTAGATTTTCTCAAATTCAGAATTTGTTGCCCCAGTGTATATTTGTTTTTTAACACCAAACACTAGGGGGCACATTTACTATTGGTCGAATATCGAGGGTTAATTAACCCTCGATATTCACCGTCAAAGTAGAATCCTTCGACTTCGAATATCGAAGTCAAAGGATTTACCACATTTCCTGCGATCGAACGATCAAATCCTTCGAATCAACGATTCCAAGGATTTTAATCCATCGATCAAATGATTATCCTTCAATCCAAAAAAGCTAGGAAAGCCTATGGGGACCTTCCCCATAGGCTAGCATTAGTGCTCTGTAGGTTTTAGGTGGCGAAGTAGGTGGTCGAAGTTTTTTTTAAAGAGACAGTACTTCGACTATCGAATGGTCGAATAGTCGAACGATTTATAGTTCGAATCGTTCGATTCAAAGTCGTAGTCGAAAGGTCGAAGTAGCCAATTTGCCAAAAAAACTTCGAAATTCGAAGTAGATGTTTTTTCTTTTTATTCACTAACACAGTAAAAGTTTTTTGAGGCACTATGACACTATATTGAAGTCTCCATCTCATGAACCATCATTTAAACGATTGACTTATCACCTAGCAAGCAATATGTACCATGCCCAGGAACAGTATGATAACAGGAATAATGCTCTAATGCACATTCAGAACATACCTTTAGGAATAATTTAAAAATAAGTGCAACCTGCAAAAAATAATTAAGCATAGCTGCAGGATATCACCTAGGACTTCACCGTGTTGTCTTTAGTGAAGGTCAATATACTCCACTGGCAATAATTTTGATTAGTAAGAATTAATGATAATATCTTTGTCAGTAGCCGCTTGCAAATAACTATAAATATTTTTTTGTATGATTTGTCTATCTTTTCAAGCTCCACTAAACCTTTTATTAATAATTATTCCATTTAGAGGCTGCTGAAACTGGTCTGCCCTCTCCTTAATACGAATAATACTCTAATGTGCCCAGGTACACGCATCAAAGGGAGTCTTTAAAGATACAGAAACAATTACACGCATCCAAAACTTATATTCTGCCTTTATTAACTTTAAGATGCCAGTGTCAACTTTTTCCTTTGTTGTTGTTGTAACCACAGCTCTATAAATGTACGGGGCACCTGTCTAGTGATGTTACTTGTGTCATATGACTCACAAACTTATGTATTATTAAAAAAAATATGAGCATATTAAACGTCACCCCAGAGTTATATTCCATGACTTGTATGAAAGCATTTGGCCTGCAGCACTAGCCATTTAAATGGTCCTGAAACATGGAGATAATCATTTAGGTGGATCTTTATAATACACATGAATAATAGCCATGAATACCAGCACAAGGGGTCTTTTTTTTCAAAATATATTGCTTTTTTGATGCAAAAAGACCCCTGGTGTTGGTGTCTTCTTTCTCTGCATATGCAAGAAGGTGGTGCTGTCCATATGTTCATACAGAGAGAGAGAGAGAGAGAGAGAGAGAGAGAGAAAAGTCCTTGGATAGCCGCACTCCACTGTATTCAGCAAGCTACCCAGGTGCTACTCAAAAAGAGCGTAAGCAATATAAGTCCAAGATAAATAAGTGCACACTGGGAACCTTTCCACAGGTTTACTTTAAAATCATAATTGTATTTGTTAATTAAAATTAATTAACTTAAATAAAATTATGTTTTTAAAATAACCTATGGATAGGTTCCCAGTGTGCACTCATTTTCCTTGGATTTATATATATATATATATATATATATATATATATATATATATATATATATATATATATATATAGTCCAAAAATAGGCGAGCACACACAGGTCTTAAGATTCAAAAAAGTTGTGCTTTTATTATGAAAAAATTCCTAACGTTTCGGCTAGCAATCTAGCCTTTCTCAAAGTACAGGGAAAGTGAAGCAACCAAACATTTAAACACTCAAATGGCGGGAAGGGTAGGGGGGAGTGACGTCATGATACGTCAGCGTGGAGAGAAGGATAATATAACAACAGAAAACTTATAACATAAAGAATAGTGTACAAAGTGAAAAAAATACAGAAATTAAGAAACACATCCAACAAACTAAGACAGGAAGTGTAACAAAGAAGTAATAAATAATCTCAATATTGTGCCGCTACTAGGAGCGATCCGACAAAAGAAAGCATAAGTTCAATCTGCGCGATAAGAGTTAATGCCTTTCAACCTGATACAATGTAATAACGAAATAAAAATAAATGTAGTATCCGATTGTTTTGTTGCAACTTGCTTACTTATGTTTTTTACTATCTGTAACATACCTTTATAACTTAATAGCACTGTGTCTGTGACGGGAGAACGTCCCGATTTCAAACTATGTAGAAATGAAGTTTAACAAATGTTGGAAGCTTAATTACCTATCGGTAAAATTAGGCGCTACAGGGCTGAACTCCTCCGGTCATCGGTGCGGGAGCTGCTTTACTAGTATGTGCGAAGCGCACATCGGTGCGTCTGCTGGGCTGTTAGGATGGAGCGGGTGCGTGCCTATGCGTTGTTGATAGACTCGATGCGCATAGTAACCAATTTACATATTGTGTCACCGAACGGTCTATGAAAAAAGGATTAGAGTAGGAAACTGCAGGTGTAAAGAAAGAGTTAAGGCAGGAGGAAAAAGTAATAGGAGTGAGCAAAAGTTAAGGAATGTACAATGAAAAATGAACAATAAAAAGGAAAGAACTGAATAATAAATAAGCATGAATATAGAAAATGGAAATGAAGGGATAAAAATGATTATGGGACAACAATACTATGGACTCGGGTGTGGTTGCCCTCCGTGGGTCTGAGTGGCATAACAGGTCCAGCTGTGGTGTGGCAGATGCCTGATTATCCGTTGTAATTCAGATTAATATGGCAGATGTCGTTAGGTTGTCATTCAGTTGGTAAGAGACTGTTACGGGGTACACTAGGGTTGTGGGTACGGTACGCCACCGGTTAATGCTGGGGCGATGCTACACGTGCCCACCCAGAATGTGTGTAACCCAGGAGAGATGTGCCTTGAAATTATGTTAATACTCAGGCTCTTTGGTGGGGTACACTGGGTAGTAGGTACGGTAAAACACCAGCTGGGTCAAGTATACACGTACCCTCCCAAAAGTAAGTGTACACACCTATGTAGTAGGAGGCTGGGAAGAACCCTCGTATCCAGGGGCCCCGAATGTTAAACAAAAAATATACAAAATAACCACATGGTTAAGGGGTAGCATCACATTGTAAAGGGAGCACCAGGAGAATGTGCTGAAAGAAAAGATTGCAGAATGAGAGAAACAAAGCAAAGATAAAGGGTGTAGACCGTTATTTAACGCTGGCTAGAGTGTAACACTATTTGACCCTATTTGGAGCTCTGAAGAAACTGCTCTAAAGGAACCTAAACAGAAATAAGAATACGGGGGGATTCATTCAATTAGTAGAAAGGAGCATATGAGATAAGTTCATTAAGACCCCTAGGGTTGATGGTGTCCAGTCTATGTATCCACTTAAGTTCCAGCTGAAGTAGTAAGCGTTCACGATCACCACCTCGACTGGGTACAGGGACAAAGTCAATGATCATGCTCCGTAGTGATGCCAAGGTGTGTCTGGAGTCCACAAAATGCTGGGAAACTGGAGTATCGCCTGAACCCTTCTGTAGTGCCGCTCGGATGGCCGATCGATGGTTCGCCATTCTATCCCGAAATGTAGTTATGGTTTTACCCACATAGAGGAGGCCACAGGGGCATTTGATGATATATATAATAAATTTTGAAGTGCAGGTCACCCTGTGTTGTATCTGAATTTTCTTGCCAGAATGTGGGTGTGTTTGAGAAAGGCTAGATTGCTAGCCGAAACGTTAGGAATTTTTTCATAATAAAAGCACAACTTTTTTGAATCTTAAGACCTGTGTGTGCTCGCCTATTTTTGGACTATTCACCACGTATTCAGCTGTTAGCACCCAGGCACCGTTCACTTTGTTACGCGATGTGCTGGCTACCTTCTGTTCCTATATATATATATATATATATATATAGATATATATATATACTTATACCAGATGGCTGTGGTTTTGATTGTTGTGCTAGTGTCATTGGTGTGCTAGTGCAATACTCCATTTAACTTCTACCACATTTTTCTGTGAATAAGACAGTGCAGTAATCTGGATTTTACAGGTGAAAAGTATTCTCTTGTGTCATTACCCTTATAAAGACTTTTTAAAATAGGATTTCTATCTTATATGTTTTATTATACCATAAATCTACATTTTTAAAAGTAAATGAATAACAGTATGTGCATGTGTGCAACCACATTCAGTATGGCAATCAAACAGTGGCATGAAATCGCCAGCATGCTGTACCAGTAAGCAATTTAAGACAAAAACTATAATAAAATTGTTGAGGTGAAAGGAAATAAGAGAATGTTTCATTTCTAAAATATAGAACCTTGCAAAGCTTCATTTTAGTTCATGTTAAGAAACAGGAAATGCATCGTTACTCACACATTTATGTCCTTATATAATTTTATGAAAGTGAACAGAAATCTCCTCCAGAATTGGAAATCATTTCCCTGGAACAAAAGTGGAAAATCAGACATTAGAATGTTACTGTATATCAAAGCTATATAATGTGTGTGTTTTTGAGTCTATGTTTTTCAACTAAAGTATTTGTGTCTATTTGTGTGTCTCTACCCGGAGGTTTCTCAATGCTAGCAGAAACAAACCAATGAAGCATTGTCCCGCAGCATTCCTAGAGGACACATATTTATTCTTTCTATGGAAAACATTATCATTATTAATGTTTCCTATTAATTAAGCTGCATAACAACAGACATAGTAGCATACACATTTAAATTGTGGTGTTTGTTTTGCTATACTATAGCAGTGGTTGTCAGAATTTCCAGTTCAAACTCCTACTCTGAGGTCCAACATTAGGTTAGGCCTTCCTTTTGACATACAACAATTTGATAGATATAACATAATAGTAAACCTTTGCTGTTTTAGCCACAAATATCTGGGACAGAAAAGTGTTCACATGCCACAATTATCCTCTAAATTAGATGTTCATTAGTAAATTAGAGACCATATAGACATTCACACCAAATCTATCTTTAACTTTCCTTTATCCTGGATCCACCAACCTCCCAATTGCTTTCCTTCTTAACAAGTTCTCAAGAGGGCCACTGAGACCTGGGTATAGGAAGAGTATTGCATGGTATGATAATTATTCCACCTCCATATACTAACCATCCCTGTTGCTCCTGCAAAACTCTGAAGCACCGGCAACTCCGCTCCCCCAATATGTCGCCCAACAGATTTGTCAATAGGTTAGAAACTCAAAGTTGACAAAGGAATTATTTCATTCAATGGATGATGGCAATACCTATACTTGGTTATTACTTATGACATTTTGAGTTTATCAGCATGTACCCAGCCCACTGAGAAACTAAAGGATCATTTCAAAATATTGCAACTCACAAATAGGTAGACAACACACAGGGGCACATTTACTGAAGGATTCGAATAAAAAAAAACTTCCAATTTCGAAGTATTTTTTTTGGGTACTTCGACCATCGAATAGGCTACTACGACCTTCGACTACTACTTCAACTCAAACGATTCGAACTAAAAATCGTTTGACTATTCGACCATTCGTTAGTCTAAGTACTGTCTCTTTAAAAAAAACTTTGACTACATACTTCGACAGTTTAAACCTACCGAGGTACAATGTTATCCTATGGGGACCTTAAGATGAGTTAGCCTATGGGGACCTTCCCCATCAGTTTTCTAAGTTTTTTTGATCGAAGAAAAATCCTTCGATTGATCGATTAAAATTCTTCGATTCGAAGGATTTTATCTTTCAATCAAATGATTTTTACTTAGATCGATCGATCTTAGTATTTGCTTCGAGGGTCGAATTTGAGGGTTTATTAACCCTCGATATTCGACCCTTAGTAAATGTGCCCCAGAGTGTTAGAAGACTTCGACACATGGAATTTGCCACATGTTGGACACACATTGACACAAAAAAGGGAAATACTACACTTTGTGACTAGGGTTTTATAGCACAAGGGTTTAAAGGTAAGAGAAACAGGGGAACAATACCATAAACCTAATCCAATGTAATTATAACGCCTCTCACATTGAATTTCTATACCAACAATTCCCTGAACTTAATGAACATAATGATCAATTTAGAGGAGGAGATAGTGAGTTTCCACACACCGGACTTGTTTGTTAAAAAAACAAAATCTTTATTTAGTCCATATATAAAAAATATGCTGCATGGCTTAATTTATGATCAATTTAACTAAAGTTTCTGTAATTGTTAACTTTCATGGCAATTTAGAACATAATTTTTGAACTCCTGTTCTCGAGGCTTTAACACTTTAACAGTTCAAGCATTTAGGGAAACATTATCAAATTGCTTTAGTTTAGACATAATTATATTTAAATGTATGCAAAATGGAGTAATGTAAATATCACTTACAAATCTGGCCTGCCTTAACACAAAAACGTTTGGTATATTTAACCTCAACTAAAAAAAAATACACAGGCATCTTCAGTAATTTGTGGTATAATTTTCAATATCCTTGGATTCAAAGATTTATTATTAAAATCAGATAATACAGAAAAAGCAGTTAAAAGATATGCACATGACACGTGCTTAATTGAGGCATTAGTCACACACACAGTCATACTGGCGTACTGCATTCTTTAGTTTACTTGCCCTGATTTTTTGTTTTGGATGAGCTTGCAGTTATTTATGGCTGACATTGTGCTTGGCTGCTGGGCTGTGTTATCTAGTGATTAGGAAACTTCTTAGCAAGCTGATTCTGGCTACACACATACTTAAATCCTATACTACACCAATTAATTAAGGATTTAGAGTTATATACATGTTCTATACCCAGGAACAGTAACAGAGGTTTATGTACATCCCTGCCATTTCATTTCACATGTCATAAACCCAGTACAGTGTTCATATTGAAATTGTGTTGAATGAGCACCTAACACTTTGATGGAACATATGCCCAGGTCATTTTGAGAGAGATGCACCATAGTGATATTTATCAATCATATCTCTTTTTGCTACGGGCACTGTTTTAGACAGAGGGCACAGATGATAACCAGGTTGGAAATTTAGGCTTATTAAAAGCATGTGTGTATGCCTCAGTTGTTTTGCATGGATTCTCCTCTATTGATTGACATAATGCTATAGTAGCATTATAAAAAATTGTGGCTTTGCATTTCGAATATTGAAAAGACATCAATATACAGGAATTGGCTCTGTCTTGGTGCTGCTTCCAAGATAAAAAATAAGGAAACTCTGTTTAATATGTTTAATTTGCCTGATTTTAGGAACTAACCACCATGAACACACTACACAATTAACAATTTGCATATTATTTGTGATCATTACATGTTTATTAAATCATTATGATTAATGTTTTCTATTCATTCTTTGTTTAAAACTACTTGGTGTTACCATGCCTTTTAATGAAATGCAAAGAAGAGGCATGCCAGGAGAAGCTCTTGATCCACCACTGTGTATCCCCTGTGCAAACATGCATAAATGTGTACAACTCTATTTTTTAATCAATATTATTATTATTATTATTATTAACGTTTATTTATAAAGCGTCAACATATTATGCAGTGTTGTACAATAAATAGGTTTATACAATGAACCAACAGAATTACATAGTGACCAATAAACAATACAAGAGGTCAAGAGGACCAAAAGAGCTTACAATCTAAAAGGATAAGGAGTTGAGACACACAAGGGGTCATTTAAAAACACTGGGCAAATTTGCACTTGGGAAGTAACTTGCTTTCAGTGTAAAACCTGCAGCTGGGTGAAAGTGATTGGCTGCTATAGGTAACTGCTTTGGAGTCAGATCTATGGGTGGTAGGTGCAAATACCTGAAGGGATGGTATTAAGTACAAAAAACATTGTGTTTTGTGAAGGGTTTTTTTGTGCTTTTTACTTTTAGTTCTGCCACACACCAACAAAAACTGTTCTTGATAAATCTTTTTTTACATAATTCTAATGTTTGAATGATAGAAACTGTTATGATTTAGACTATGATAAAGCTGTGAGTGACTATTGTAGAACAGAGAAGAAAGACTATTAATGTCAGCCATTCAACAGCTTTAGATTTTATCTCTTATTACCAGCTTGAGTAAACAAAAAGAAATAACTCTGGTGCTGTAGCACAGAACCATTAATGTCTACACACAGAGCACTCATCACAAAGCCTCATCTCCCACAGGGTTCAATAGAGGCAGTAGCAGCAGGAATCCTGTTATAAAACAACCTGTTTTATTACCTTATTTCCAGGGGCCATGTCCTGCTGCACTACTAAAAGAAAAAGAACATCTCAAAGTACATCACAAATACTCGTTAAGCTTTGCTTTTTTTTCTAACTTATTGCAGAACAGACATTTTTTGGGGGGGGATTAGGCAGGAAATGTGCTGGTAATTATACAAAAAATACATGTTTCTAATTATCTAAAATGTGCAGTATTTCTCTTACAAACAAATACTGGAATTTTATGCCAAAGGGGTTCCTTATGCAGGTCAAGATTCTAGTGAGACCCAAACATAAATATGTAACGATCGCCGCCCGGAGCAGGCCCAGGAGCTCCGGGCGGCGCGTCCTCTCCTGCCGGCGTCACTCCCAAAATGGCGGCGCCCATGGCCGCCACGTGGGTAAGCGGCGCCGGCGCGATGACGTCAGTGCGCCGACGTCGGCGCAAGGACGTCAATGACGTCACAAAGGCGCCAAATTTGAATAAAAAGCCAAATTAGACGCCAGAATGGCGCCCAAGTATAGGACTACTTTCCTTATAGTATCCTGGGTTTCCTGTAAAGCTTTATTTGCTAAAATCTTGTTCCTGATTGATTCCCTGACCCTTTGCCTGGACTTTGGACCTTGCTGAAATTCTGCCTGCCTGTGAACTCTTGCCTGGATCCTGACTACTCTTTGAATTAACCCTTTGGACACCACGACCTTGCTCCCTCAAGAGGGCTTCCTCCTCGATCCTGACTACCTCCCTGGAGGGAGCTCCCGGCTCCCTGACAAAATAAAGATAATGCCACAAGGGACAATTGTAAGCTATTGCAAGCTATTGCAGTATTAATTTAAACAAACTATTGGTTAGCACTATGTTATGTGTTAGTGATGGTCAAGCTTTTTCTTTGTATTCCCTAACCTGTTGGAGTAGGCCAAGTAGGCCAAAAATAGGTTACAAACACTATGAATAGTCCTTAGTGATATTTGTGATGTAATTCCATTTACTGTAAACTGTATGGACATGTAGGTAATAACGTGCTTTCTGATGACCTTGCTAGTATGGGTATGGAACCTGTTATCTAGAATGCTCGGGACTAGTGATGGGCAAATTTATTCGGCAGGCGCAAATTTGCGTGATTCGCTAAAAGGACGTTTTTTGGACGCCGGTGTCAAAAACGGACGCCGTTCCGCAAATGTTTTGCCATTTCGCGAATTTCGGGTTTAATTCACAAATTTTTCAGCAAAACGAAATGGCGCAAATTCGCCCATCACTACTCTGGACCTCTAGTTTTCCAGATAAGAGGTGTTTCCTTAATTTGGATCACCATATTTTGCGTCTACTAGAAGATCATGTAAACATTAAGTAAACCCAAAATGATTTTTTTTTTGCCTCTAAAAGGATTAATTATATCTTACTTGTGATCAAATACAATGCAAAAATGTGAATTTTATGATTACAATGAGCTCTAAAGAAGATGGCTTTCTGAATAATGAGTATCTGGATTACAAACCCTGTCAAGATTATCAAGTAAGAATGAAGACATTTTCTTTATTTATACACTACAGTAACTCAAACAACGTTGGTGTAAAGGGGACAAAGAACCCTAGTTCAGCTGTGCCTGTCACATTTATGCTTTCAAATTATTTTTCAAACTACTTCTAGATCCATGACATTTGTACAGTGGTTTGCTTAGCATAAAGCAAAAATTCTGCTTAATATTATATTTATGAAGTCTGTAAGGCAGATTCACTGAAATTCAAACTGAGGAATCCTAAAGGATTTCTAGAAGTTGGAATTTTATTTTAACACTTTTCTGTTGAATGTGTCAATTAGTCAGAATGTATTTGACAGCTTTAAATGCTGAGCCTTAATGCCCCGAAAAATTATGTCCTAAGAAATGGGAAAAAATGCATTTTAATGAGGGCTTTGTGATTTTATTTTTACTGAGTAGTTACCACTCATTTAACATTTCCAACAGTTTATAAATCTGCTCATGAGTTTTTCATGTTTTACAGTGACTGATATAATTAAATGTATTCTGTGAGGAAAGCCATGTAAAAAATATTTAGCTTCTTTTGCATGCAAGCAAAAGAAAGCTTAATATGAAACATATTTTACACTGTTTCAGGTTCTTTGGTTTATTTTGCATGGGCGGATAGTTTAAACACATATTACTATATTTTTTTGTTTGTTTGAATCAAAGACAAAAAAATTAAAATTAATTTATTAATAAGACCGTGTTGCAAATCAAATAATCAATATATAAACTGTATAAATATGTATGAATTCACAGGTACATTTAAAATTAGGGATGCACTGAATCTTTTGTGAAAGATTTGACCAAATACTGAACCAAATCCGAGGAGTTAAAGAGAACCACGCACTTGAAAACATTCCTTACATCCTTGTGTAGCACCTATTTGGCTGTATTTAGACAAATACTAACTAGTGTGATAGAGCATAGGCTACACACGACACTCTTTCATCAGGATGGGCTTTTCGAAAAATGGAAACACACGTGCTGATTTTGTTGAACTACAACTCACTACTGCCAAAAATATACAGAAAAAGAGTTGGACGCCAGGGGTTCTTTGCAAAACAGTAGAACAGGATTTATTTGAAACAGAGTGCCACAGGGATTGTAATACTCACACATGAGGTAGCCACAGTACATCTTCAAGTACATTCACAGTTGTAGCAGAGACAGCATATAGACACACCACACTAGGCATAGCCTAAAGGAGTTGAGAGTTCACCTTCCAGGATTTCAGTACCTCATGTGGCTTGGACCCCCACAGCAGACTTGGAACAGGGTTACACCATAGCCTAATTCCCTCGTCACTACTGTGGTCCCTTCACTACAGGCAAAGAAAAGCCCGGGGGAGAGCTACTCCCTTCTATACTCCTAGCTTGAGCTACTCTTTCTCACTAGCCTCACTCTCTCTATAGAGTGCTATAACAGGAGCTATACTATACACTAACTCACCTCATTCACAAGGTCCCTGTACCCTGACACATCCGGGGCCTCATTGACTCCAGGCTCAGTGGAACGACTTCAAACCTCTGTTACCGCTGCAGAGCGCTGATCAAAGCATTCTTGGAGTCTGGTAAATTAATATCAATGTATCGGCTTTATTTTGCGCTTTTTAAAATTACAAAGGAGGGGATTTACATCTAACGCGTTTCGTGTCAGAAGACCTGACACTTCATCAGAGTGATTAGTTCATACCTGTGTTAATGTTTAAATAGTGATGTATATGCATATCATTAGCAAATCAAAGGTGAAGAACAGTCTTGTGAAAAAACAAACAAGTTCGTAAAATTATACATAAAATGTAAAATAATACTTGTACAAAAGTGACGTTCATTATTGCTAAATGTGATACCAATCTCTTAATATTATGTGTGTATTTATTTAAAAAGTTACTTGTTTCAAATAATGTGTATATATTATTAAATTATTGTACTCCATATTGTCATATTTATGATTAAATAGTGTACATATGTTAATAAAAAACTTTTTTTGTTCCTTTTGTATATATCTTTACATTTCTAATAACAATTAACAATTAAAAGTATTCTCTCCAAAATGAATGGCAATATGACATAAAATTAATAGTACATATCTATATAAATACAAGAAAACCTGATTAGTATATTAATATGTTCATTATAGACATTCCGAACTATTTACTTTGTTTTTACTTAATTTTATGTTTGTATCCGACCCATTAATGGAACAGAATAATAGATCAGGGATTTCTCTAAAGTTTTTTTATTAACATATGTACACTATTTAATCATAAAGACATTTAATATTAAATCATTACACTAATATTTGTTAATGAACTGATCACAAAAGTGTTATTTAATAATTTAAATTATTTATTTTAAATTCATATTTAATAACTTAGTACAGTACTTCATATATATACTTCACATATTAATGATTATACAGCAACATGACAATATGGAGTACAATAATTTAATAATATATACACATTATTTGAAACAAGTAACTTTTTAAATAAATACACATAATATTAAGAGATTGGTATCCCATTTAGCAATAATGAACGTCACTTTTGTACAAGTATTATTTTACATTTTATGTATAATTTTAAGAACTTGTTTGTTTTTTCAAAAGAATGTTCTTCACCTTTAATTTGCTAATGATATGCATACACGTCACTATTTAAACATTAATACAGGTATGCACTAATCACTCTGACTAAGTGTCAGGTCTTCTGACACGAAACGCGTTAGATGCAAATCCCCTCCTTTGTAATTTTAAAAAGCGCAAAATAAAGACGATACATTGATATTAACTTATCAGACTCCAAGAATGCTTTGATCAGTGCTCTGCAGCGGTAACAGAGGTTTGATGTAGTAGCCGGTCAGAAGGAGCCGATACATTGCGAGAGCTGCAGTTTAGCAGGAGCTGGCGTGCATGGGAAGAGCTCCACCATTGCCACATTGCTTTTTTGTCAGTGGAACGACTGCCCAGATCAACTGCTGCAGGCCAAAGAGGAAGTGACCCACCTTGCAAAGCACTTTGTTACAGCACTGCAGGAAGTGGTCACAACCTAGAACCTTTGGAATTGGTATGCAATAATGTATAATATGTTACATGGGGTTTAACCCAGCAACAGTGGAAAGGAGGCACTGGCAAGGGGATGAAGCCATAAAGGCCATTACACTCATGGGTCCCTACATTTTTTGTGTGTAAAAAAGTCACATGCTTTTAATAATTTGGATTCAGTTTGGCCAGGCACTTTGATTCCAAATCCTACTGAAAAAGGCAAAATCCTGGATTGGTCCCACTGATTTATAATGCATTTCAATGGGTGCATTTCCCTGATTTTAAGAAATGTTTTCCCGGATTTTACATCAAAATGTTGTCCTGCTTTTTTTCCTGTATGAATGTTATTATTTGTGAAATAAAGAGGCTTAAAATACTAACCAGATGTATATTTTGCCATGGTTCTTCCGGTAAATGGTCAATTCCAATTAATCTGCCTTGTATACAGTCCTGTACTAATCACTTATTGCTTTATATTGTGTATGTGACTGACAGAGAGGCCTTGCATATGCCCCCATAGTGTAACATTAACGGTGCAATGCTTAATCCTTGTTATTAACACAGTAAATATTGTATCTCAAAGTAAAACAGATCCCTGTGCTTATATCCTTTCAGTACTTGAAGAAAAAGTTACTGTAACACATTTCCAACACAGTATAGCTCTGAGTGGTGTTTACAGCACTTTGTACTATATATGTGCAAGTACCAGTGATCACAGTGAGAAGGAAGTGACAAGAGTAATGGCTTATGTCAGGGTGAGACTGGCCTACCAGGAACCAGGAAAAGTCCTGGTGGGCCACATGGGCATCTCTGTCAAATTCCATTGTGGCTGGGCCTCATAGTGTTCCCCATGTGCGAAGCAGCACTGTATGATGCAACAGCCAGTTCCTGGATATTCTCATGTTAATGCTGCTGTTTTGCATCAGTGCTCAACTCCATTGCAGTCCCCTTTTACCCCCTGTTTCACGTTGGAGCTCACTTACAATTAACCAGCAACCAGTAAGTTCTATTCATATTGCCCTGACTACACTCCCCAACTGCCTGATTAGAACCTCAGAACCTGTGCAAGGCAAAGATGAAGCCTCCATCTATCTGCGTGGTGGGACTGTGAAGGAGAATCATGTGAAGGAGTGCTGGCACAGTTCCTTGCTAAAATACCCACTGACCACAAGTTAACTCCATGCACTGCTACTGCCCAAATAATGCTTCAGGCCTATGATTGATATCTAAGCTTGCCTGGAAAAACAAGTCCACTTTTTATTTAGGGGTTCAAGTCTGTAACGTGTATTTACTTAATTTTCACATCTTATAAATATATAATGCACATTTTGTTATCAGAATACTTAGAGGATATTGACGTCAACAGTGTGTGCTAGTTGTATAAGTATTTTTACTACACTGCTTAATTTCTTTTTAAAATAAAGGTTTAAAAATTATTTAAATATGATTAAATATGATTCCTAACAAACTATACTTCATTTAGTTATGTACAGGGCATTATCATTTCTAAACAGCGGGAAACCTGTTAGTGGAACTGGAAATAATGTAATAAAACAATTTACTCTTTGGGAAACCGTCTCATATTTTTTCATGGCAATGAGAGCAGTTCTGTAAGTTAGTACTAGTTTCTGTTCCGACAGAATTCAGTGAAACTTTTGTCCCAGGACTAAATGCAAAATTTAAGGTGTTTGCAAGATTTTATATAGACTAGGCATGTGTGATATTAGTGCCAATTTATAGCAAATGCATTCATTGAGTTATTAATGTGCTTGAAAGCCACGAATCAGGTATAAACAAAACAGTACAGTATTCTTGATAGGATAAATATTTAATAATAAAATTCATAATACATATTTTAAATTACATTTTAAATTTACTGTGTATTTATTTCATATGCACCACTGTAAATTTAGAGTACCAAATGCAGTTAGTGTGCTGAAGAACTAGAAATGAATAGCTATTGTGCCTTTTCCCTTGCCAGCTCTTTCACTGGGATCCTTGCAGTTGTACACTTGACAGTTGTTCATGTGATGAATGAGAAATGCATCACTATTCAATGGCAACAAACCACAGCTGCTCTTAGTCTAATGCCATGTCTTTTAATCCATTTCCCTTGTTAAGGAGTTTTGAAATATAAAAAAATAAGAAAACCATGGTTGCTGAAGATTATTAATAGCTTCAATCCAGTTTGAAGTACATGGCTTTTAAATAACCTGGGAGCTGACACTCAGTATACACTTAAGAAAGAAATTCATGTTTCTAGAGTGTTTAAATATAAATGCACTTTGAAATCTATTATCTGTTTTTAAGGCATTTATAGAGGTACTGTATAATTCTCATTTCATGGAGCCTTTTTCCTCTTTTTTTTTTAAGCAACATAATAATAGGATGTAAGAACATAACTATAGTCTTTGTATGAGTTCCTGTCTCTTTTTTTACAGCTACACAACATCGTTAAAATAAGACATCTCTTTTTGTTCCATTCAACAAAGAAAAGTGTAGTTTTAGCTCAGTTGTTAGTGGTTTAGCAACTAAACCTATTTTTTATTCCATGGGTACAGTATAAGCAGCACCACATGGGATGCATTCATCTGCTAGATCTTTTCAAGGAGAATCACGACAATAAAAATGGGTAGCAACTACCTTTACTAAAACAGAAAATGAGTAGTATTAGCAAATGGTATTGTGGTGCATACAAAGGTATATAAATATATAAATATCAGGATTGGTTGGTTGGAGGGTAAGATTGCTTTTAGATTGAGGCAAAGTAAATTGACGAGAAAGGCAGGGGAATCAAAAACAAAAAATAAGACAAAATAGGTTTATCTATAGTATTGGGACTAGTAAACCAACTTAGAGATCTGCTATAATTTTAAATAAAGCATGCAGAGATAGCAGACCGTTAAAGAGCTCTAAAACATAACCAATTTATTTTATATGTACTTTCTTTTTTACTTTTTATTGGAACAACTGTTCCTAAGAAAATTAACAAAAAAAAAAGCTAGCATCTTTACTGGAGGCATTTTTACTTTATTGTGTATCCACCCGCATGGCTGTTGGGCTTGGATTGTGCACCTAGACTTCATACTTACTTCAAGAAGTACTAGGGATTATTGTTTTATTGTTATATGTATATTTAAGCACTAACATATTCCACAGTGCTGTACAATAAATGTGTACATACATTTACTTTACCCAGATGTACATACAAAAATAACCAATAATCAATACAAGAGTTAAAGAGGGCCCTGCCCAAACAAGCTTACAATCTAAAAGATGGACAGAATATATCATTTTTGGATTTGGCCAATTATAAAATCATCCAAACAAGATTTGTCTGATTAATGAACCAATTCTAACTGGCATTTGACACTGTGATAGTGTGAGACTGTTTAGGAGTGTCTACCATAAGTATTACTGATTTCCTTATCAATGCAAAGCTGTCATAAATGAACTGCAAAATATTTTGACTACCTACTGTGATTGCTGTATTCGTTTCATTTCTCATGTGTTTCATACTGTAATACCTTGACAGATTTCATTCCTCTAACTGGCTTGTCCCAGCTTGAGTCAGCATTTTGCAGAAAGCTATTGATCCATTTTGGGTGAATTATATTATTCACAGTTTCCTTTTATACACATTTGTGTGTGTTGATATTTAATTATTTAAAAAATGCGATCAAACTTAGCCCCTTGGCCAGACACCCATCGCTTGTATTGTTTTCAGAATAAACCTAGTGATCACCAGAGGGCCCATACACTGTGCCAAATTCTTTATGCAGTGCCAAGTACAGATGCATGTTGAACATGTACTGTATAAGACCTAAGCACTGTGCCATTGGTTAAGAAGCCCTAATACCTTTTCTTCACTACTGTATTCTATCTGAATTGCTTAGGGGCAGATTTATCAAAGGTCAAATTGAAAATTCGAAATTAAAAAAAATCAAATTTTGAGCTATTTTTATGTACTTCGACTAGGGAATAGTCAAAATTCGATTAAAATTTGAAAAAAATTTGAAAATTTGAAATTTATCATGTACTGTCTCTTTAAAACTTCAACTTCGACCATTCGCCATTGAAATTGCTGTTTTAGACTCAATTGGTGCCAATTGGTGGACTTTGAAAAATCAACATTTTTTTTTAAATACTTTGAATCGAATTCAATCTTTTCGATTCACCCGCAAAAAAAACTTTGATTTTTTAAATAGATTTCGGTTGGTCTTTTTTTATTCGAATTTCTATTTATTCGAATTTGAAGTTCAAAAGAACTCCCATTACTTCAAAATTTGACCATTGATAAATCTGCCCCTAAATATCTCATGATATAATTACTTAAAATTTTTCTTTAAATGTTTTTTTTTTCACCTGGAGGAAAACAATTCTCTTTGTTTTTTCTTTCAGCAAAAACCTTAGACTAAAGGCAAAAGGTGTAAGTGGTGTAAATAGGGGACCATGGGCCTGGGTGCAAAAACTGCGCTCTCCCCAGCACATTTTTTCATCTTTTATACATGATTTTACTCAGACAGAGAATAACATTGATTATACAATGTAGTACAAGTTTTTTAGAGGAGAGCATATGAGACAGGAGAATCCCAATGTTATGGCATGTAGGGATATTTATTAACATGAACTGAGTTTCAGATACTACCTCCGACAATGTGCTCCGCTATCAGATGGAGCTCCGTGTCTGCATGGCTTTACTCTGTTTTCCATGCACACTTCAAAAACATGCAGGAAAGTTATCTCTAGCTCATAATAAACTTGATCCTTGTGTACGTTAATGTATAGAGACAATAGATTGCAAGCTCCACTGGGGCTGGAACTGATGTGAATGATGTAAAGCACAAAAAATGAAATATATTAATAATACTGAACCTGGTCTCTGATTGATCCTGGAGGATCTAATCTTTGAAATTACTTCTCTAACATGAACTTGTGATTTATAACCTCATTAGTGTAAGTTAGAGTTACTATATAATAATAATGCTTTTTAACAAGACAAATGTCTTGCATTTTATTTCTATCTTCCTATTTTAATCTACATAATATCAAAAACAAAATGTAAAGACTAGAAACCTGCTTTCTAAAAAGCATGGGGCATACCATCAGATTAAAACTGAGGTTAGCAATGTGTACTGTACAGCAAGCTGATGTTTGTTTCTGACCATTAGAGATGGCGCGAACTGTTCGCCGGCGAACTTGTTCGCGCGAACATCGGGTGTTCGCGCTCGCCGGAAGTTCGCGAACGTCGCGCGACGTTCGCCATTTTGGGTTCGCCATTGTTGGCGCTTTTTTTTGCCCTCTCACCCCAGACCAGCAGGTACATGGCAGCCAATCAGGAAGCTCTCCCCTGGACCACTCCCCTTCCCTATAAAAACCGAAGCCCTGCAGCGTTTTTTCACTCTGCCTGTGTGTGCTGAAGAGATAGTGTAGGGAGAGAGCTGCTGCCTGTTAGTGATTTCAGGGACAGTTGAAAGTTTGCTGGCTAGTAATCGTGTTGATACTGCTCTGTTATTGGAGGGACAGAAGTCTGCAGGGGTTTGAGGGACATTTAAGCTTAGGTAGCTTTGCTGGCTAGTAATCTACCTTCTACTGCAGTGCTCTGTATGTAGCTGCAGTGGGCAGCTGTCCTGCTTCTGATCTCATCTGCTGACTGCTGCAATAACAGTAGTCCTTGTAAGGACTGCTTTTATTTATTTTTTTGTTGTTTTACTACTACTACTACTACTACTACTACTATAAGAGCCCAGTGCTATTAGTCTAGCAGTGTTGGGGAGTGGGACTGGTGTGCTAATCTGCTGCTCCTAGTAGTTCAGCAGCACCAACTGTAATTTTTTTTTTTTGATATTCATTTTTTTTTATTTTACTTTTTTTTATTTTACTACCGCTGTAGTAGTGTATAAGTTGACCTTTTAGGCATTATTTGCCCTGTAGGCATTTTTTGCCCAGTGTGTTATTCAACCAACTGCCATCTAGCTGTGTGACCTTGTTCACATTCTGTCTAAATATCCATAATATTACCGTCTCCAGAAAAAACACCGGAGTGACTTTTTTCAAGCAGCCATAATAAATTTTACGTAATCCGTATCCATCGCTGTAGTAGTGTATAAGTTGACCTTTTAGGCATTATTTGCCCTGTAGGCATTTTTTGCCCAGTGTGTTATTCAACCAACTGCCATCTAGCATCACTAACAGCTCTCCCCCTACACTATCTCTTCCAAGCACACACAGGCAGATTTTTCAGATACATTTTTGCCCTTGATCCCCCTCTGGCATGCCACTGTCCAGGTCGTTGCACCCTTTAAACAACTTTAAAATCATTTTTCTGGCCAGAAATGTCTTTTTTAGATGTTAAAGTTCGCCTTCCCATTGAAGTCTATGGGGTTCGCGAACCGTTCGCGAACCGCTCGCATTTTTGCGCAAGTTCGCGAATATGTTCGCGAACTTTTTTTCCGACGTTCGCTACATCCCTACTGACCATGTATAGATGCAGCCCATTATCTCAGAAGAAGTTCAGGATATCTTTCACATAGTAATGCACTAGGAAGGCAGCTTAGTAAAGGCTGCAGAGATAACCGTCTGAGATATCCTGAGCTAGTAGTTTGACATAACTGTGAGGATAATGACTGCTATAGCATACACAGACAAAACCAGTAAATTGAAATAATAAGGTTACATGAAATATCTATAAAATTAATCAAATTAGACTTCATTTTTCATGGAAAGGTATATTATTATCTTCAACCTAAAATATTACAGTACTGTAGAATTTTATAGTAGTAATTACTGGTTATAAAAGAGGAGGTGTAAACTTGATGGTGTAAATATAAATTGATCATGCCACAGAGAAAACATTGGAGAAGACACACAATCCTTAATGCCAACAATAATTTCATGGGTATACTTTGCTCATAAACAGTAAGCTATTAAAGGTTGAGTGTGAGCTCCCTTTCTCTGTGTACATAATCTCATTGCTTCAGAATGGCAATTTCAGACATTCTGTTACCCTAAAATACCAAATTGCCATGTATATTTATTTGCTTATCTTTTTCCACCCATCTTGAGCATTTTAGTGGTTCCTCTTAACCACCATACTTTTTTAAACTCTGCACCTGCTTGTGTACCTTTCGTTCCTTTGTGCTGCTCTTTTACCTCTCCTTTCACATCTGTCATGCTCTTTTTACATGCCTTATATGATATGGGATCCCTTATCCAGAAGCCTTTTATCTGGAAAGATGCAAATATTGAAAAGACTATCATACATGTTGACTCCATTGTATTCAAATTATTCTACTTTTTAAAATGATTTCCTTTTTCTCTGCAATAATAAATCCGTACCTTGTATTTGATCTTAACTAAGCTGTATTAAACAATATTGATGGTAAAACAATTCTATTGTTTATTTATGTTTACATGATTTTTAGAGGGGACCAAATATTGGGAAATTCCCAGGTCCCAGGAACATTTTGGATAATAGATTCTATACCTGTACTGGATTTTGGATTCTTGTTGTAGACTCCATTTGTCTTTTTGGTTTTTCCCATATACATCTCACACTAAAAAATGCCTGTCAGGTTTTCAGCCTTTTCTGCTAGTAAGCTAATATCTGCAACCATGTACTGTATTTTCCTTTCCGACTGCTTGCTAAATTGCCTTCCTACATTTAAGTCATCTAAACTTATGACTGCTGGGTTCTTTTCCTCTAGCTGCTGAGAGCATAAAATTTATGATCCAAAACGCTTGTCCGTTCCTCCAATTTCCCTAAATCATTATTCATCATGCTTCCACATTCTGGAGCATCAAGCCTGCCGCAAATCTAGTTCTAAGTGTTGATCCGACCTGCTACTGTGTTAAGTAGTTGCCATTCCAGTGAAGGGAATTGCTGAGCGGATGTGTCCCATGTGTGAATTATGCATGAAGCATAGTTAATAGTTACAGTATATAGCCCAAGAGTGAATTGTATATTGCACATGCGTAACCTAGCCACGTTGAGCAGATTCATAAAAAAACAGCTTGGATTAGGATCCCCCCCCTTTTTCTGCAGGAAATTTATGATGTCACTGCTAATATAAGAGTCCGTTCACTCTCATTTAAAGTAACAGCTTGGATTGGGTTTTAGCACAACCCTAGTTAAATAGAGGATTTAGATATTCCCATCAGAAAATGCCCGCACACTACTAGTTCTCCCTTAGGTATACCTTGATGGCAATGCCAGACTTGAACATTATTGTCCAGTGCAGAAAGGGTTTAAACTACATTACATCTAAATATACTGCAGACAAGGACTTTGCAGGTTGCTAGGCAACATACAGAACTAAGGTTTTTGCTCTGCATCAGCTTATCTTCACTGTTATGTCATGCACCTTCTATTTACCTTCACTATTAAACAGTTATGCTGCAGCTAAATTTCAGTTGCAGTCCTGCCATGTAATAGCATAATAAAATATTTGCAAGCATTTAATTCCAGGAGTGAGAATCTTAGGAAGAAATGTAAGAAAGCCATAAACACAAAAGAATTGCATAAATAAGTAAAAAATAATGCTGATTGTAATTAAATATTCTTTATTATATAAGATACTACACTGAAAATGTCAATTGCACATATCACATCGAAGGCCTGCTTAAAGGTGGCCTATTTTTATGCAAAAATAAGGGGTTCTTCAGTAAGAAGTTTTATTCCATACACCGTACACCAGTCACAAAGGTTAAATTATTCACACAAATAATAATTTTTCACATTATGCATATGTATCCATTCATTTTAATACAATCCTCCATTAATTATTGGCAGGACCAAGACAGGCTGGACCCAGAAAACCAGGCCTCCCCAAACTAGTTGACCATGCTCACTAACATCGCTCAATAAATTTATCTGACTTCCCTAAATCTGCACTAGAAATTGAGCAGAAGGGGGGGAGCATAAACTAGGTACAGGACACAAGGGCTGTAACTTAGGGCTGGCAGACAGAAAAGGTATAAGCCCCCCCAGCTGTTGCAACCTAGGTACATGCCTCTTTTGCCTACAACTAGTTCTGGCCCTGGAGTTAGGACTGGCTTTCTATACATGTACAGCTCTGACATCCACCCTTCACCGCTAACAGAGAGGATATTGTAAATCTATAGTTCAAAGATTGCTATGTGTTATACACAATGCCTGTGTAACACTTGTTTCTCATATACTAATATATGAACTTTTGGCTAGGATACCTTATAATGTAAATATTGTTGTCAAAGATAAGAGAAGGTTCTAGAAAAGAGAACCATTCTATAATGTAGAGCACTTCTGTATGTCTCAATACTACTAAAACATTTAAAGGTTTAAAACATCTAGCAGAGATGTTAGCCATCAAACTTGCTATCTTAATTAATATTTTACACATGGTACGCTCTTATTATTAAAAATTTAAAGCATGAGACCCAAATGACCTACTGGTGGTCTAGACAGGACACTGTGGCAAATGTCACTGTCCATTGACAATGGTTCCAGTGTAAACTTATTGCCTCTAGTTTTCAAATACCAATCTCATTTTGCCATGGAAATACCCTTTTCTAAGAACACAATAACTATGGACATAACTTGTAAATACCATATAAAATGTAACACCTGTTGGATTCTCAGTTCAGTTGATATGTGCTTTTGCTAGAGATATATTTTAATTCAAGATATACATTTTATGTCTATTACAGTTTTGTTTTTTTTTCATTCCCCATTCCAAACCAACATTTAGGGTAGATTTATAAAAGTTCAAGAGATTTTTTTCAAGATGTTTGAGTTTTCATTCATATTTTTGAATTTTTTTTAAATAGAACTTGGCAATGCAATTAATAGAATATGAGTTTTAAGAACCGGGAACTCAAAATTCGAATATGTAAACCGAAACGCAATGTTTTAATTCAAATTCGAGATTTTTCAAATTTATATAAAATCTTTTTAGCATTCCTTTTTCTTTTCCCTGTTTTGACCTGCCGAGTTCCCAGAGAGACTACGATAATTTGAATATTTGAATTTCAAAAATTCTAAATCTCGATTTAGGCTATCTATCCTTATGGTTAAAGGCTGCATGGAATGCTGGGAAACACTGGGATACCAATAAAACCCCTCACCTGATGATATTTTAGTTTGAAAGAGATTGTTTGGAGTTAAGATGGCTTGGCAAAGAAATTATAATCTTCCACCTTTGTTTGCCATAGCAATTATCGCTGGGGAGGAAAGGCAGCAACAGTTAGAGGAGAAGCACCAGAGCACCAGAGCAATATGCCCCTTTGATTCCTGCTATCCAAATAATAGTGATGAAACAGAGCAAAAATGCACCTAAAATGGCTGCTGGAGGACTTCCTGTGTAAAAAAATGGCAGAAAGGGAAGTTAATTTTAAATGTGGGGCAACTGTAAACTCGAATACCCTCTATAAGCGGTGCGGCAAAAAACTTGATTCGAATAAGAATAAAACCTTTTCGATCTAATTCACCCAGTTCAACCTTATTCATAAATATGATCATTGTCGAATTTAATAATAAATCTGCCTCTTAATAAATAAATACCTCTGATCTACATCATTTGTTTTCAATTATTCTTTGAAATCTATATTATCATATATAATGTGTATTTATTTCTATTTTTTAATATTTATTTTACACATAATACAAATTACACCCAAATAGAAGTACACTTAACATTATTATAACTAATTCTTAGAACTTTCTATAGTTTTTTTGAATACAGATTTTTTGGCAGATTCCTGCTTATCAACTCTGGGGGCTTATCAAAATATCAAAAAGATTTCTTTGGGAATAAATGTACTTGAAGTGAACATTTTGCTGAGCACACACTTGTGCGCTATGTATTATGCCGATAGCTAGAAGTTCCCATTGGAGAATTAAAAGCAGTATTTTTACTGATACATATTTTTTGACTTGTTAAATGCATATCTAGCTAATTTTCTTTTTGTATAATTTTGTCTAATTAACTGACAACCTAGAATAACCCTTACAGCTCCTGGGGACATAGAGGGTGATGTAAATAATAAATTAGTACCTTATACTTGATCCTAACTAAGCTGCTTAAATCCATATTGGTGGCAAAGCAAGTCATATTTGGGCTTATTTAATGTTTAAATTACTTTAATCAGACATAAGGTATGATGACCCAAATTATTTCCATAATTTGTATAATAGATCCTATACCTGTGCAATTACATATAGAATTGGTAAATAGAAGTTGTACCAAATATCTCAAATATTAATTTTGATGTTATGAAATGATATGGAAGTTCATTAACCCATATTTTGATAATTTTCCACTCTTCTCATTAGTTCACATTTCTTGTTATGCAGATTGAATATTAGTACAATTATACATGACTTCTGCTGGCAGTTAGAAAAGTTATTAATAAACGGACATACTGTGTGTATCAAAGTACAAGTGCTTTGGGCAGTTGAACACAATTTTGCTCTATGAGGTTCTAACGGTAGTGATGATTTCTAACACATCTCAATTCATTGGAGTGTGTGCTGACATGTGTATCATTGGATGGAACATGCAGCAATCAGAACCATAGAGGTTGGCCTTACATCCGCATTAGAACAAATCGTCTAGCAAGGAAAGGAAATAATTTCATCTGTTTGTTTTTTAGAGCATGAGATAACTATCACGACCACTCCATAAAACATTATTGATTATTTGTATACTGGACCCTAATTGTTAGTCCAAATTATAAATTTATTTCATAGAAAGCATCTGATCCACATTTTTTGTTGTGTATACAGTATGTGAGGTTCTCAATTTCCAGCTTGTAGCTGAGTTTGCTATATGGTTCTTGATATGTTTCCATAAAAAGAAACAAAATCTGGGGCAGATAGATACTTTATCCAGTAGCAATTTGATTTATACATTTCGTAAAAATCATAGATTTTTTTTTATTAATGCATATTAGAGAGTTACTTAAAATGAAATTATGAATTATGTTTATATTTCGGTTTACCAGCCCTTTAACTCCATGTAATCAGCTGAACATAAACATTCAAGGCCAACTAATTATTCTAAAAGCATCATTAACTTTGTGTCATACAAAATGCAGACTGCTCAAAATATCCAGGACAAAAAAAAACAGCAGTCATTAACAGACTGTATGTCTCATGCTTGCCCAAAGGCATGTTGTCTATCTTTTTAACTGCACTAATTATACAATGTGACGTGTGTTCATGGGCTGAATAACAGTAAATGGATGATGTCATTAAAAAGTCTGTACTCCCTTGGGCAGGCTATAAAATGTGTTGCATGGACACCTCGTAAACAACAGTAGTTTAAAGGTTAATTTCGTCTTTTCTTTTAAAAAATGATCTCTGTCACTGTTTTGATCTTTTATTTAGAGGCACATTTATCAATATTCAAATCTTGGATTCATGTGAGTTTTTTTTAGCTCACATGAATTTGATTTTACTCGAATATTCGATTATTTATTATAAAAATCGTATTTCTTAAACTCAGATGAATTTTACAGAATCAAAAACTCAAATCGAATTTGAATCAAATTCGATCAAACTTGATCTGAGTTTTTTTTTCTCAGAAAAAAACTTGAATGTCAGGAAGGCTGCAAACATCTCCAAATTGCTCACTGGACCCTCCCATTGACTTATACCGCAATTTGGCAGGTTTTAGGTTGCGAATCGTCAAATTTGAATTCTTAAAGGGCCATAGTATGATAAATCTCGAAAATCTAAATAGATTTTGGATAATTCCCTAGTCGAATTTGACAGTTTTGACCCAAAAAAAGATCTAAAATTTTAATTCAAATTTACAATTCAACCCCCATAAATCTGCTCTTAATCTCTGTAGGTCCATTATGCATTGTTTTTCCCCAGAATGCCCATTGCACTGACTGCCAAATTATAAATTTATGCATGTTATGTACCTGTTAGTTGCAAAAAAATCCCTGACTAGATTTGCTTAGAGAAAACTTACTGAATAACTAATGTATAATAACTAATGTAAGATAAATGGCCTTGCAAATATGCCCTTGCAGACAGGGTTCTTATTACTTATTGTACTGGTTAGTCTTTATGTTACTTGTTATGTATGCTTATATACAGTGTTGCCTATTGCATGCTTTTGTCACCCAGACATAAAAAGCGGTATAACAAAAGTCCTTATCAAATTAAACATAAAACCCGAATTATTTTTGTTATTAAAACATCCATTCCAGTTATAAACTCTTCTAAAAGTCTCAACTGTCAATCATATATCACCTGCCCCTCCTCTATGCCTTAGGCATAAGGGCGGGGCAGGCAATTACTTTCACTTTCCATTCAGCACTTACAAGATGTCACTGCACTCCCCACATTCCCTCGCCCTCCTAACCATCTAATTGTGTATCCAGTGCATAGACATGGGTATCAGGAGCCCCAAGCTTGCACATAAACAAGATTTTGGGATACGCAGATACTGCCTTAATAACAGCATCTTCAAAATGGCATCTGCCTGTCTGCTGTGATTGTAAAACACTGTGTTATTTATGTTGTCAACCCAATGTAGGAAAAAGATTCCCTAACTTGTCCTCTGGTCTTTCAAACATTGCTTGTTTTCAGAGTATTCTCAGAGCAATGCCGGTGATCAATCAGCAACATAAGTGGATCTGTCAGTATTCACTTATCGATTCACATACTAAGCAACTTCACTTCTGCACTAGGACTGATTCCTCCCGGACATTTATCCTGTCAAAGAAGGCTACTCTGTAATATTTACTTAGGTGCCTATGGTACGGCATAAAGATACCCTCACACACCAAATATGATTTTATTTGATTATTTTAAACAATATTTACATAAAAACATAGATCCCCAAACAATGCAAGACAGGTGTGTCAACCGTAGGAACAAAATAAAGGCTAACATAAGAAACAGTTACAGACTTGATAGATTTGGCTTTTTTAGCCTCAGCCACTCTGTCATTATGTTTATTTGTGACCTGTGTGTCATACATCATAAATATTGAATTAGTTATGACTGTATGACAGATATTGTGTAAGGCTTAGTCCTTGTTATAGTTCTGCTGTATATTCCCAGAGGTAAAACAGCCCTAAGACACTAAACAAGTCAGTGTAGCAGGGTTAATAGAAACTCGCACACCCTGGCCTTCAAATGATTGAGAGCCCAGTGCTCAATGATGGAAGGATCGGCACCCTTCGAGTCAATAATGCAGAAAGTTCACTGGCTCAAGTGGCAAAAGCAAGCAGGGGCAAGCCTTTGCGTGTTTATTCGTATAATTCATAAAAACCAACAAAATCCAAGTAACTTTGTAAGTTTCTTAAAGAACTGAACTTGAGTCAAATCAAAATGTTGTTTTTGGGTGATAATCCTTCACTGTCGAAGGACAGACTAAACTGTAGAACAGTCAATTCTATACACTCAAATATAGTATATGTGCATCCAAACGATATCTTTATTTTGCTTTTTTAATAGAAATATATTTATTTTAAATAGAAAAAATTCACAGAATATAAATTATTGAATAAACACAGTACAACATGTTGCCTATAAAAAATGCGTCATCCTTAAGTTGTGTATGCATGTCTAGATGATATTCTATGCAGTTTAGAGGCTTCTCAAACATAATTAAATATGTATTAAAAGGGTTATATGCTAATATCTGGAGTTAATTTATGTTATACAGTATGCTGTTAGTTTAGAAAACAGATAAAGAACCCAACAACTGGCAGACATACACCAATATCCACAACCAGAAGCCAAGCCATCAAAGTATAATAACTGGAAGTGATATCAGTAAAAAATATTAATGTGATCCTATTTCAATGGTAAGAGGTCTATGCTATTACAATCTGCTAAAAACATGAAAAGTCTAGTATAGTGTTAAACGACAACGATACTGTACAAAATTATTGTTATTTATCTGTGTACCATCCTATTCATTTATTTATATGCCTTGTTGCTAACCAAATTCTAATTATTCATTTAGCTATTATAAGTTTTTATGTTACATTTTGCTAATTTAGCCTGTATAGGTATGGGATCCATTATCACAAAATCCATTATCCAAAAGCTTGAAATCATGGGAAGTCCATCTGCCATAGACTCCATTTTAAGCAAATAATTGTAATCTTTTTAAAGATTTCCCTTTTTCCAGTAATAATAAAATAATACCTTATCCTAAATACCTTTAATCCTTACTAAGCTGCATGAATCCATATTGGTGGCAATCTGATTTAATGTTTAAATTATTTTAAGTAGACTTAAGGTATGGTGATCCAAATAATGGATAGATACTCTTTTTTAGAAAACACCAGGTCCAAAGCATTCTGGATAATAGATTCTATACCTGAATTATTAGTGTGAATAGAATTAGAATACCAGTCAAATAAAATTATTTTAAAAGGCCTACTCAATTAATATTATAGGTCGGCAAAGATGAATTGTAAGTCAAAAAGCAAACAAAGTTTAAATAATTTTACCAGGATATGGGCATCAATGACATATCATATATTTATATATATCTATATATATCTATCTATAGATATATATATATATAGATAGATGATAGATAGATAGATAGATAGATAGATAGATAGATAGATAGAATATAAAAAAAAAGGAAATGCATTGTTGAGTACCTTATGTATACTTAAACTATTACAGAATATTGCATGAACACCAAAAATACTACACAATAATGTATAATATTCATTTAATGCCAATAATTTAAAAGAATGATATTAAAGAATATTAAATGCTTCATAATAATAATAGATAATAATAGAAAATGCATGAGATTAGCTGTTAGAACTTAAACCAGCAGCTTTGGTGGCTGTAGGACATAAAGGTTTCTTCATACATCAATACGCCTCTATTTTTATTGCTTCTATAACACTGAATGCAACATATCAAGCAAGGTCCTACATCTGAAAACCAAGTGCTTTTATAATTTGTCATAATATGAACATGAAATTACTACACCAAACCTTGGCAAGAAAAATCCATTGAAATATAAAAAGCAGTCAGTGGTATTCTGGGAAAGAGAGTGAAGGATATTAAGTTGAAATTGCATGTGATAAGTGAGTAGAAGAAATCAGTGCAGCTGGAAAATATATACAAAGCAAGTTTGTAGTAGCTTAATGTGATATGAGAACATAGAATGCACTGTTGAATTGCAGAGGCAAATGGAACATAATTGATATGAGTAGTAGGACATAGAGCATGAACAATGAATTGAAAAGCAGTAGGCAAACAGTACACAATATACTGTACAACATAGTTTACATGTTTCTTTTATAATAAAAAGATGACAGCATTGGGATTCAGGGTAACATAATTCCCTAATGCACCAGATACTGGCTTCATAGATTTTAATACTTCATGGACAACCAATTTTTTTAAGAAGACCCAGTTTGCTCAAATATTTAAGCACAAGATTTCCATTGGTTCAGACTTCGCTTTGCGTACTCTACCATAGAAATAATTCTGAACATCTTCAGGGGATACCATGTTGCTTTAAAAAAAATACATCAAAGTAAAATTATGTAATGTTTCTTTAATTCTTCCAAAGGAACACAGTTTGTAAATACATACTGTTCCATATGTACATAAGCATTATGAAATTTTTCTAATTCCAAATGCTAAAATGGTCTCCATATGAGATTATTTATTGTTTAATAAGCAAATGAATGCCGTTATACACAAACTGATAAAGTAGACTTGTAATATACCATTTTTGACTTGACATATTAAAGGGTCGAATTTCGAATTTGAAAAACTTCCGAAATTAAGTTGAAGCTTTTTTTTTGGTCGAATAGGTCCATTTTCGATCGAATAGGTCAGAATTTGCCCAAATTCAAATTATACGAATCGAAGTAATAGCGCATTCGGATATAATCTAAGTTAGAATCTAAGTTTTTCCCCCCAAAAAACTTAGATTTTTCAAAGTCCACCAGTTGACTCCAAGTAGGTTCTAGGAGGTCCCCCATAGGCTAAAACTCGACAGGTTTTAGATGGCGAATGGTCGAAGTTGAATTTTTAAAGAGACAGTACATGATTAATTTTGATATTCTAAATTTGGACAATTCCCTAGTCGAGGTACACAAAAATATCTTGAAATTTGAATTTTTTTAATTCGAAAATTCACCTCGTCCTTTGATAAATCTGCCCCTCAATATAGATATTTTGTTTATATTGATTAAATATCAATTCCAAAGATATTGTAAAATAGTTTTTTTTCTATCTGAGAGCATGGAATTATTATTTTTTTTAACTTTTAATGCAAAGCAGACAATGGCCTGGAAAGAATTCCTTGCAATGTTTATCTTTATTTTGTGAATAATTTATGTTTTGTTTAACTGCCTAGAAACATAAATCTCTTGTTGCTAATATTTTGCTGTGCTGTTGAATGGACGGACTCATTAGCAGATGAAGCTGGTTTAAGGCTTTTTCTACAAAATCCATTTATTGTCCAAATGCCTTTTTTTACAAAGCATTGGAGAAACGAGTCATATTATGCATAATCGTTTTCATGAAGACCAAGGAATGTTCCTTCTATTCTACTTTTTCGCTGATATCAATGCCATGAGCCCTTTTTTTTCATTTTGACACAAAATTAAATATAAAATAGGGGGCATGCAAACACACAATTTCGACAATTTCTAAAAAAAAAAACCTTCATACCATATAGAGTTTTAACACCAGTTTATTTTATACTGCCTGATTGTATGAATGCTAAACTCTGCAAAATGGCTGTCTTTTCTTCATATTAAACATCAACATTATTAGTTAATAATGATAGGCCCAAATCCTTTCAAATTTACAAATATATAAATAATCATGTCCATTTGTATCTGCATACATAGTATCCTACAGGTGTATTTTTAAATTGTTTTCTTCATACATAGGGCACACCTCCTTCAAGAATGCTTGTAGAGTCACTTGCATCTGTTCTCATCTCATTTAATCTCATCTGTTGGAATCCAGTAGACTCTCTGATACTCGCTGTGTGCATAATAGTTATGAAGCTGTAAGGTCTAAATGTGATACTATGTCATACAAGAGAAGGTAGGTGAAGTTGGTGGGTGATTATCTCAGCTGAAAGTGGGTGTTTTGCAGAAATCTTGCACACAATACAACTGGTTCTTGTTGCAACACATCAGACATTGGACAATTTCTTGCAATGCAATGCCATACACAACTTACAGAATATTATGGGCAGGCCTATTTATCAAAATTCAAATTTGTGAGGTGTGAAATAAACACAATAGTATTGTTTTGCCACCAATATAGATTAGTGTTGTTTAGTAACCATCAAGTAAGTACAAGGTGATATCATATTGTTAAAGAGAAAAAAAAATCGAATATTTAAAAATTAAAATCATTTGGTTAAAATGAACTCTACTGCAGATGGGCCTCCTTTAATTTGGAGCTTACTGCATCCCATATCTGTATATAACCCTGCCCATTAAAATGTAGGATTATTGTCTCTCCAAGGTAATATCCTAATAGAGCTTTATAAATAAAGTTATACATACTTTATATAGTATTATTCAAAGTCCACATAAGTGTTGTAGAATGTAGATCATTTTAGCATTATTATTACTAGATCCAAAACTATATATTTGCTGAGTTGGTTCCTAAAGTACCTGAGACTAAAAATTATCATTTAGAATATTCACAAACTTTAGCTTTTTACAACTTGGCTACCCGGGTACATCAGTCAATGTCACAATCACTGAAATCACGCGTGATTACAACCTGACCTGGTTTTGAAGATTTTTAAAATAGTGGCTAAACCCCATTCTCCCCACTCATCTGGAAGGTTTGTAGCATGTCCCAATAATACATTTCTTAGTTGTTAACTACATATGACAGCTCTACCCTTAAGGCCTCCATACTGTACTTACATATAGTTCCAAAGATATTTCCCATTGTATTCAAGTATGGTAAAAATGAAAATATCAGTTGATGAATAGGACGTTTCTCATATACCCTTAAGTGAATCTTCATTGAGAGAATACAGTATAAAGGCTAAGGTTGAATTGGAGCTCTATCCTATGAAAAGAGCTGCTCAGTTATCATGCCAATTAATATGCATATTACGTACTTACCCTAAATTGCAATTGTTTTAATTGTAATATCTTCAAAAATATAAAGAAATGTTTAGTTTTAATTTTTGAGGTATTGGATATAAATGCTCCTAGTTGTAGTATGAAACTGGTCTGACAGTGTAAAAACCATTCATATTTATTGTTACACTTTGCAGAAATGTGCAGAAATGCTATATGAAATATAGTTCAGTAATAAAAAGAAAAAATATATTCCATGAATCCTGTCCCAATATGTGTACTGCACATTTTAAATGAAAATACACATAAAAATTCATTTGTTAACATACAAGAACAGAAGCTGACATTTTACGAAGTCTGAAATATGGAACATGCTGCCGCCAGCTATTTGCCATTCTATGTATTATGCTTTAAGTATATTTTTATGTGCACATTGCACAGTGCTGTGGTAGGTTTTAGCAGCTTTCATATGCATGGTAATTGCAGTAAATTTCCAGATGTACAATTATTTCACATATCCTTCGGCAAAATTCATTTGTTGACAAAATTAGCGAAATAAAATTGTGGTGATTAACATGCAAAATAAACCATTGCACATTCCACTTGCAGGGATGAAATATTAAATATCTGCAAATAATATCTAATTTGCCTTATTGCTAACATAATGAGTCTGTCAGATACTCTTTTATTGCCTTTTATTCCCTATGAGTTAAAAGCAGACAGAGAACATTATTGCATGTATTGAATTTGTACGTGTTCTAATTGGTGTGGATTTGAAGGCCTTTGCAGTGTCACCTTGGAAAATCTAAGTGCTAATGTGTGTAATCTAAATAATGAAAATAGATTCTTGGCTCAGTATGGATTGTGATCATTTTAATCTAATTGTTCTACCCCTTTTTCTAGCTGTCTCTGTCTTCCTTGTAAAAAATAAGTACAGCTGGGGAAAAAGAGGCTTTTTAATTGCACCGTAAAGTATAGTATAGTTTTATGAAGGTATTAAAGCACAGGGATTAAGTCAACATTGTTTAGCATTCTCATTAAGCACATTCCAACAATTTTCCTTGATCTGTTCCTCTTTAAAATAATTTGTTCCCCTGTCACAGATAAAAACAAACACAATTTATTAAAGAGACACTAAAGACAAGAATTAAGTTAATTTTTATTGCAATGACATACTGGTAAAGTACTGCTGACTATGTCGGCTGTGTATAAATAATGGATATTTAAAATAATCCTATGCAGCCCTCCTAAAATTTGCAGACTAGTCAACTTGCAGTACAGGTATGGGATCTATTATCCTCAATGCTTGGATAAATAAGGCCCTAGCAACAAGATAGCTGCTAAAATACTAAACTGAACAAAAAGCTAAATAACTGAAAAACCACAAAAAATTTAAATTGCCTTAAACTGTTTACATCTTACTAAAAATAATTTTAAAGTGAACTACCCTTTTAGATACAGTGTTACATAGTTACATAGTTACATAGTTATTATTAGGCAGAAAAAAAAAAGAAAAAATAACTTTCAAAAATTAGGACTATTTGATTAAAATGGATTTGTGACTTTGCAGTAATTGCAAGCTTTCTGGATATTGGGTTTGCACATGAGACATTACCTGTAACACAAGCACCATAGCAGATCTAAATGCTAGCTCAAAACTTTGCCTAGGCCTTGTAATAACAATAGGGTGAGGTGCAAAAAAGAGAGCCTTTTCAGCCTGTTCTTCTTTGGACGTCTTCCTTTAATAAGTTGCTATTGTGATTTTGATCTCCTGACAGATGTAGCCAGCAGTGTTTGTTGTACATTCTCTAAATGCTGCTTTGCATAAAATGTCATTCAGAAGATTATTACTATATGTGTGTATATATATATATATATATATATATATATATATATATATATATATATATATATATATATATAGTAATAATCTTCTGAATGACATTTTATGCAAAGCAGCATTTAGAGAAAAATAAATAAATATATATGTGTGTGTGTGGTGCACGTATAGCAGTAAATGCACATGCACATGTACAGTACTATATATATATATATATATATATATATATATATATATATATATAATACTTCAATAAAGTTCGATTTGCATTCCAAGATGTTCATCATTGGGAAACGTTAAAAAATGAATCGCTGAAATTGGAATATACTTAGTTAGAACTTACCATTGAACATAACTTATTTTATACTGTGCATTAAATTATTTATAATCAAACCAATATCTCTAAAAGCAAATGTAACCATTAATACATAATGATAATCTGCACATAACTTGTAGTTCAATGAGCATTTACAGAGCAAAAGGACATCATGCCATCTGGTGGACAGTCCACATGTATGAAATTACTAAACTGGGTATAGAAATCATTGCATTCTTTAGAAAGTGCCAGCTTCATATTTTATTGCTAAACCACTTTTAATAAATGTATCATTTTCTTTGGGTGCTGTGGTTTCCTCCCATAGTTTCAACCTTACTGTTATCTTAACTGGATCCAAATAATGCACATGTTAGTGTCTGTGTGCGATTGTGTTTTTCTTCCTAAACCAGCAAACAGCAGTTTTCCATCATAGGGACAAGGTGGGATAGGGTGAGGAAGCTAGTTATCTTGAAAGCTCCAAATTACAAAGACCTTCTGCCTTAAACTCCATTTTATTCAAATAATTCAAATTTGTAAAAAAAATTATTTTTCTGTCTTTTTTTTTTTACAGGTATGGTGATATGGTTCCAAAGACTATTGTAGGGAAGATATTTGGCTCCATTTGTTCCCTGAGTGGTGTGTTGGTCATTGCCTTGCCAGTCCCAGTAATTGTCTCCAATTTCAGTAGGATTTACCATCAGAATCAGCGGGCAGACAAACGCAAAGCGCAAAAGGTTAATATGTAACATTGATCTTCATTAAATGCAAAATGTGGAAACAATCTTTAACTGTTTCATAATTATACTTGCCAGATATTATATAGATCCATGCCACGAAATGTTTTTGTTCATTTTAATTAATAGACTTATATGGTTTAGCAGAAAATGTAATCTCTAATAAACGTCAGGCATAATTCATTGCATTGGCTTTTGGGGTCATACATATATTAAAATTTTAATTTGTTCAGGTCACAGAAGATCAGCAGAGCACCAGTGCTGGGGGGGGGGATATGCTGTATCAATAATCACAAAGAATTATTATTCACTTTTAAGTAGCACCTCAAGTGCTAAACTAATGCATCAGCTGCACAACTAGGGAGTCATTTCTAAACTGAGCAATTTGCTTTTCTTGCTAACAGATGCCAGACTGGTAGCAATGGAGCTTTGATTTTTAATGAATAAAAATAGGTTAAGCCAAGAAAAAGACGGGTTGAGCTTCCAAAACAATACTTGAAAAAAAAATCCCAAATCAGTTTTGTTACAGAAAATGCCAGAAAGGTGAGAATTTCACATTTCATCAGCAGTACTGTTGTAATTGGAGAACATTCATTTGCGTTATTTATTTACCTTAAAATATTTTGTTATTATTTCACAGAAAACAAGGCTTGCCAGGATTCGCATTGCAAAGAGTGGAAGTGCTAATGCTTATTTACAGAGTAAACGCAATGGTTTGCTAAATGAGACATTTCAGGTAATAAAAAAAATCCAATTTTCTAATGCATTAAAACTTATGGTATACAGGGCATTTTGCTGCATTAGTGTCTGCATCTTTACCCAGTTAACAGTGGGGCTATTTTTAAACACTGGGCAAACCTGCACCTGGACAGTAAACTATAGCAACTGTATAGCTATTTTAGGCTATATTAGACCTATGAGGTTAATGTCCAGCTAATCAGTAGAGCAAGGGTTACACTTGATCTACAACTCACATGGGTCACTGTGCATAAAAATAAAATAAGGACAGGAGGTTCTTGCAGCAACAAAACAGATCTAAACGTATTTGTCCAAGACAAACTCATAGATCCACCGAAGCAAGGTATTAGCAGATGTTAAATATGCCAGGTCAGTTCAGGCAAAACTTTATTTGGATGCATCTAGGGAAGTTTAAGGTGCACCTCTAGGTTGGGATGCCCCATTGTGGCCTGTAATGGAATGATCAGGGAGAATAATCTAAGCCTGATTCCCTTTCCAGCTGTGGTCCCTTCACTTTAGGAAGACTCAGAGCCTAGGGGAGAGCTACTCCCTACTGCAATTCTTGTAGGAGCTCAGGCTGCTCATTCTATTTAACCACTCTATCTTGCTCTTCTAGAGAGTACTAGACGTACAATTTCCTCTAGGGCAGAACAGCTTTACTGGGCCATTTTGATCCCAGGCTCAATGGAACAGATGCAGTTGGGTCAGTAACCAAAGGCCAAAGAAAAAGATTCACTCCTAACCAGACACTATGGAGGTTATTTACTAAACTCTGAAAGCAAAAATTTGTGATTTTTTAGTATAAAATTGGATTTTTAAAAAATCACAAATTTTTCAGAATTTATTATACCCAGAGAATGGAAAAGTCTGAATCAGAAAATCCGCATCTCAGACCTGTCGAGGTTGCATATAAATCAATGGGAGAAGTCCCAATTATTTTTTGTTGTGCGCTGTGTTTTGTGCAATACCCCGAAGATTTCGGACTTTTTGGGAAAAAAGCATAAGAAATCGAAGTTTTCGGATGAAAAATCAAAAAAAAAATCATGAAAATCTGAGCAAATTTTTGGGAAAATGTAATAATAAATAAGCATAATAACTGAACACTGTAAGAAACCATCTAATCGCTTACCAAGTGTTACTGCACAGGTCTAAATTTGTCCAGTGTTCATAAATGACCCTGAGTGTTTATAAAGAGAATTTTCTATCCCAGGAACCGTAAACCTTTGCAACTTGTGCAAAACTTCAATTCCCATCATCCTCCATGCCTTGGGAATGATTCATTGTACCTGAACAATCACCACCAGTGTCTGCCAAAGACATTTCCCATTATTTTAGTGACAAGATCATTGGTTACTGAATATCCTTAAAGAATATATTCAAGCTGCCTACCTTCAAACTAGTAAAATATGGTTTCTATTATTACAGCTGCCCCACCTGATAAATAAAGATTTGAATTCCCTGTGATGACTGGCAGCGTGGGATTTTGTTACTTTGAAATGAAAAAGTACAGTTCATGCAGATCTGCCCTAATGTCATTTGTTTCATTGTGCTAATATGTTGTACATCAAAATTCTAGATAGCAATAATGTATTTGTTTGATCCGTAGGGTTCCAGTGAAGAGGAACAGCCACTTGTTAGGAAATCTGGCTCTACATTTGCAACCCAGCATCACCACTTGCTACACTGTCTGGAAAGAACCACGGTAAGGAAGCTGAGACAATTTCATTTCATGAAAGGTGCCATAAAATTTCATTTCTATTTGTCTTGTATTAGGGGAGTTTTACATTGTACTGATCCGTAGTGACCGTGGAAACGTTTGTCAGTTTTATCTCTCCATCTATAGTCTTTCTTTTTACTGCTTCTTTGTTTCACAGAATCATCATTTTCGTTCCATATTTTTAAGCAGCAGAGTTTCTATTCTGGAAGTTATTTATAATATGCATGCACCAAAAACATTTCTAATTCATTCTGTCAAAGTTTTATGAAGCGATGAAAAACTGAAATCTACTTAATGAGGTTTCATTAAGGACAGCATGCCCTTCATTTATCAATTGAGATTACCTAAGACTGTGACTAACACTAGGCACTTGGCCGCAATAATGGGATCACTCTGGTCTGTGACAAACTAATGTGCAGCTTTCCATGTCAAATTGTAACGTAGGGCTGTAGTGCCATTAAAAGCTCAAAAACAATGTAGGTGTTTGAATCACCTATGCCCAAAATGTGCTGCAATGAATCACTCGTGCCTTAAAGCAAAAGAGAGGACAGGTACTGTACAGCATATTGTAGCAACTGAAATATTGTGCCTGTTACTGATTGAAGGGTACCTATAAATGTAAATGACCTTTTATTTATATGAACAAATACCAAAGTGCATGGAATCATTTTTCCACTTTAATAAGAGGGCATAGTGTCTGTATCTTTGTTTTGTAAAATGCTAGTGTTAACACTTAATAAATCATTGTCCCAATGTATTTCTTACATGGGACACTATCATGCTATTAAAAAGAAAAGCATTTTAATGGGGGCTTTACAGTTTACCTGGAGCTGCAGTGTTTAACTACTTATGGATGCTTAACTTATAATTCAATGCAGTCTGTTATACATTTCCCATGTGTGGTTTTTCAGTGATACTTTCACTATCAAATGTTAGGAAACGACTCTGTCTGGCCTTTGATTTAATCACTGTCTCTGTCATCTAATCTATATTTCCCTTATGTTTTCTGTCATCACATTGCCATGTAGGGTTTATCTCATGTTTTGGATGATTCCATCTTACCAATAAGCTGTACATCAATCACGAAGGTACCATATCAGTTTTGCTTCTGTTTTTTCAAGATGTGACTTCGCCTTTGCTAAGTACAACTCTGCACTGTTTGTGCCTTTCACGGTACCAGAAGAAATGGAACAAATCTTTAAAAGAGCAGCAACAAATCAATCAAGTTGTTCTTGTCTTGAAAGAGTATATTTTAAACCTTTTGGATCAATGTGCCATGGAACACATATCACTGAAAATGAAACGCATAATTTGCCATGAATGGCATTCAATAATATCAGTAGTGTTGACATGCAACAAATTCTTTAAACCACATTAATGTACTTCCATTGGTGTTACTGTGTTACTTCTTTGGCTAGATGATACACACATATTAT
This sequence comes from Xenopus petersii, assembly GCA_038501925.1. Classification (NCBI taxonomy): domain Eukaryota; kingdom Metazoa; phylum Chordata; class Amphibia; order Anura; family Pipidae; genus Xenopus; species Xenopus petersii. The sequence continues at coordinate 55,142,143 of CM076677.1, forward strand.
AAAATTAAACAGAATCTCCACTGGCCCCCTAAACCTCTGACTCTCCACTGTATCAATGGCATTGTAACATTTTTGTGTACTATCTGTCCCCACAGTAGGGAATAAAAAACATGTTTGCCACTTGTTAGATTACAACTTGCAACTTTAGAGTGGATTTGTTACACTTTACATGCAGACATTTACCAGCATAAAACAAAATGAACACACATATATATATATTGCCATATGATCGTTGCTGCTCCAAACAGTGCAGAGTGTTCAGCATCTAAAAAATCAGAAGTTATATGTGTGACTGTTGCAATATTGTGTGTTTCCATGTTTTTTTTATTTATATAGCACTATTTATAAACACAGTTCCTTCTTATGTTGTGTGAAACTTATTGTGCTCAAAATTTACTTTACTATAATACCCTTTAAGTCCGGTTTGCTTTAAATGTGTTATTTTCCCACTGTGCATTGGCTACCGCAGATGTCTATAAAAATGTTGGCCTATCTGACATTTCTAGTATAGGGATCTGCAACCAGTGATCCGGCTGCTGCTTTATTTATCATTCTAGTATCCCAGTAGATACTTTGGTTGTTGTTGGACACTGGGAACCAATGCACAGTTTGCAGATCTCTGTTTTTTTCTGTTTGTTGTTGCTGTATACTGTTACTTCTTTGCTGCTGAAATAACAAACAAAAGAGGAGTTTGGGTTTAATGGGTTCAGATGAACCTGTTCTTTATTCAAGCTCATTACAATAGAAAGCATTTATATACAGTGCATCCAAAGTTATTACTTAATTATATTCATGCTATTGTTATTTTTCATTGTGCATATGCATACAGAGAGGTACAGGTATGGGACCTGTTATCCAGAATGCTTGAGACCTGGGGATTTCCGTATAACAGATCTTTCAGTAATTTGGAGTGTTAGACCTTAAGTCTATTAGAAAATCATGTAAACATTAAATAAACCCAATAGGCTGGTTCTGCTTCCAATAAGGAGTAATTATATCTTAGTTTGGAAATACAAAGAACTGTTTTATTACTGCAGAGAAAAAATCAATAATTTCAAAAAATCTGAATTATTCGGATAAAGTGGTAGCCTTTCCTTAATTCTGAGCTTTCTGGATAACACATTTCAGGATAATGTATCCCATACCTGTATAAGCAACATTTGCTACCCATCTTTATCAACACAAAAATATTAAAATATCGTATATTGCTTGTTTATCTTCTACTATTAATTAGCAAAAATCTGCAAGATAAATAGTTCCCCTGTCCAAATAAATGCTTAACTAAAGAAGTAGAACTAGAAATGTTGTACATTATGTTTTTGGGTTTATGTATGAGCCCACGGCAACCACAGCCCTTTAGAAGTAAAGATCTGTGCCTCTAAAATGCCCCAATATCTCCCTTCTTTTCTGCTGATTCACTGCACATGCTCTGTGCTGCTGTCACTTACTGAACTTAGGGACCCTCTCACAATATAAAGTACACATAGAATATAAATGTCACAATTTAAGGCTGATTAGTAATTAATATAGATAATTACTACATAGCAAGCACAGAAACCAGTGCAACTAGCATCAGAATTTAATAATCAGTCTTGTAGCATCAGCTTATATTACATTTTCTGCTTGATAATTTGCGACAACCCCTAAGCTTCTCGACAGCTGTTCAGAGCCCACTGAGCATGTGAGTGTCGCAGACACTTTCCAAGATGGTGACCGCCTGTGACAAGCTTGAAGTCCTGGATCATTGCTGCTATTGACAAGCTGAAACTTAAGGCTGGTGCAATAAGTTCAGTATATAAAATATGTCATTTTAGCCATATTCATTTTTCAGTTAAGTTCTCCTTTAATAGCATAAGTTAAAATGATTTACTGGTCTATATATATATATATTCTCTTGTTAATACTTCTGTGCCTTTATTTGCTTTATATGACTTATGTGAAGAGTGATACATTTCTCACAATACTTCTGAAACTTGATTCATATCTTTGCCTTGACATGAAATGCACAATGTGTCAGTTTTTGTTATAAAGGATTCTAATGTCAGTGTGACATTCTGTTCTCTCTCACAATTACACTTAAACCTGGAACAGCAGTCACCACAACACAGCATTCTTCAAAAATTACGCTCTCAATAATAATGTTAATATTTTCAAAGAACGTTCGCCTGCTTCCCTGGTTTGAGCTGGAAATGGGATTATAAACTAATTTTCAAAGTAGTTTAGCTGTATTTTCCAGAGCTGCTTTGTAATTGAGGAAATTAGTTTGTAACCAGTTGCCATGATCATACAATGAGGAATGAATATTATAATCAAAAGTATGACATGAGCTATAGAGATGCAGATTGAGTAGTTCTATTGAATATATTTTCCCTAGAAAGCAATTCTCAAGTGTTGCTCTCCTGTGCCTGATTGATTATTGTTTCCTGTAATGCTTTAGTGTATCAGTTTAACCCAAGGACTGCTGGGCTATATCAGTTGGCACAAAAACTTTACATCTGAAAAAGTTCCATTAATATGTAAATGTCATGGATAAGCTTTTTATTCTACGCATGTGCCAATCTTGGACCTGTTACATGTACTGTAGTTTACAGGTGAAAGGAAAAGATACCCCTGTCCAAATTACATATTTGGTTAAAAAAAGAAGGAAACATCTACTGCTGGAAATAGTATGTTGTTCAAAACATATTAGCACAGTTACATTCAATTTAAAACATAGGAACAAAGAAAACAGTAATTGTGGCATGTTTAAAAGTTTGGACACCCTATTAAATCGTTATTTAGTAACAACCTGCTCGTCACAGATCACAGATTGTTAATGCCTTTTGTAACAATAGAAAAGTCTTCCAGCTCTTGTTATAGGAATTCTTGCCCACTCTAACTTGCAGTTTGCTTCTGATTCTGAGATCTCCTTGACCATCGTACAATGTTTACATCTTCACACAGATGTTCAATAATATTTAAATAAGGGGCTGGCCATGGAATGTCCATTCCAAAACCGTCAGCTTGTTCTCTTTAAGTAACTTTTAGTTGTATGTTTAGGATCATTGTCTCTTTGTAGGAGCCATGCCCTTTCTGCTTCAGCTTCTTGGCAGGCTGCTTTGAAGTGGCATCCAGAATTAAGCAGAATCAATCTTCTATCTACATGTAAAATCTTCCTGTGTCACCTACAAAGCCCCAAAGCATAATGGATCCACCCAGTGTTTACCAGTTGGCAAGGTGTTTTTTTCATTAGATGCTGCTTCTATTTTTTCTCCAAACAAATTATCAGTGATTGTGTCAAAAGAGTTACATTTGTACATTATCATCTACATAATTACTGTGTGCAATTCTCAATTTGTGAGATTATCTTGGTACTTTTACTGTCCCTTAAATTGCCAAAGTGCCCCAAGTGCCAGCAAAGTGCAATTCTTACGCTAATCGCGTTATCCCCTTTTTAGCTAGTTTATCTCTTACTTATGTTTGCCTGTGTATCATTCTCCATTCCTTGCTCTCTCCCCCTTGTGCCATTCTTATTTTCTTCATGCTGCCTACCCTTATGCAATTCTCTTTTTTTCTTTTAACTCCCTATGTGGAACTCTAATTTTCTCCTTTATCATGACTCCCGATGACTACCTCTGTTTAACTTGTGTCCATGTATCAGCTGTACATACTTAGTTGAGGATGAAAAAGCAGCTGGTTCTCCTCTTAGGAAAAAATGTACCTGCCCTGGGGAAAAAGTAAAACAGTGCATCATTGCACCAATGCAGTCCTTGGCTGAAGAGATTTTCAAACCTGGCTGATAAAGTACCCAAATTTCAGCCACATATAGGTCACACAGGCAGTACTGAGCATGCAATACATGGGCTGATAAGATTCTGACTAGGACTTGGCAGCTTATGGGCCCCTGTCTGGCCAGCTTTACGCAAACTTACACAATCTGCCAGTGAAGCTTCTTGCATTAGTGGTTGGACATGTAGTACTGGCCCACTTGCATATGTCAATCCTGCAGCTTTAGCTTTAAATTTCTAATCATTCCTATAATTTGGGGTAATCCCATCTACCTATGAACCCCAATTTCCCCCTATTATTGCCATGTTATTTTTCTGGCCTGTCTTCCACAGTGTTTGTCATTCTTCCCTCCACATCTATGTCTAGTTTTAAATTTTGCATTTGTCTAGCAATCATCTCATGAAAAAACAGTTCCACCACCAGTATGAAGTACATATAGTAAACTTACACCCAGTTTTTTTTATAGTGAAACTGTGAATCAGAGTATGTGGATGTACTGCATATTGTAGTTGGTGCGAGGTGTTTTTCAGTCTGTATTGTCATTGGTAGTGCAAAGAGGTGCACCCACACTCACTTAGCCCTGTTAGAATTACAAGCATAAGTGCAAGGTGCTAAAGTAAAATTAAACATGCAATGGTGCAATTTACAAAGGTATACTTGTGCCCATTAGTGCTCCCAACTACTTGCAGCAGTGTCAATGCGCTTCTTTTGAATCATGGTACTTTTGCTGATAGGACAGGCCCATTAAAGAGAATCGCCAGGCTGAAAGGCTTTGGCCAGGAGAAGGTAGTAGGTTAGAAGCTGTGCAAAATGAATATAATTATCTATTCACTTTTTGATATTTTCATAGGAACTATGCAAAAGGAATACATTTATTTATGTACACCTTTGAATGAATGAAAAAATAGCATAAAGATGGATAGTAATCTGTACAAGTCTTGTATATTGCCTTTAGTCAGTAACGCAGTGAATATCCATCTGTTGAGTGGCTTTGAATAAAACACAAAATCAAAATAATTTTACACTTGAGAAAAAAAAATCCATGCACATTTGAAATTGCCTATTTACTTAGCAGTAAATGTACTTGCTTTTAGTTTATCCTCAGTGCTTATGCCCATCCCCAAGTAATGTACCTTTTAAAATGTTATGGCCACCTAAAACCTAAAAACATGCTATAAACCCTGCACAGTTACACACAATATTATCTTAAACTGGCTAAATATATTGTAGTTGTAGTTTTAATATGTAAAAACATTTGTCCTCATGCCCAGATTATTTTGATTTCAGAAGTATTTATGTAAATTCACAGAGTCTATTCTGCTTGCTGCTCTACAGCTGTCAATACACTACCACTCCACCCCCTTTTATACCTTTTGTGTTTAACGGATATTGAGTGGTGAATGAATTGGGACATAAAAAGCAAGGGAGAAATAGGCATGGAGCATGGCAGAATGCCAGTGGCAAGAGTGAGAAAATCTATTATATTTCTCAAACTATGATTTTCATATTAAAAATGTCCCAGACAGAATTTTAAGTGGGCTCTTATCTTACTGTCAGGGAGGGTCAAAATATCTTGGTTAGAAGCAGGGGTGTACCAGGGGAGGACTTAATCAGCAACTTCAATATGTTTTGGTAAAACAAGTAATTGTCTGGAATTTTGGGGAAATCCAGGGCCCAGTAACATCTAGTTATCCCACTGGTTATGAAAGAGTTCCACAGATTAGAAGCAGAAGGGAAAGACTCAAGTGAAGAAAAGCATGTAATATGCAAGAAGCAGATACAGTAGAGCCACTGTATTGGGGATGTCAAAACAGGACAGGGGCAGGACTATTGGAAGAAGGCACCCCCAAAGGGGGACATGTTTAAAAGTACAGTACACTACAGTATTATACATTATATGCAGTATTAGCATATGTGTGTTTATTAAATGGTGCCGTGTTGTTTGGAACTAATCACTTATTCTGCAGTTTTAGATAATTTGCCCTGAGGTCTTCCTTGTTCTGCCTTGCAGATAGCAGTATAGCTACATTTTCATTGGGCATTTGCTACCTGCCAGGTACATAATCTGAAGAAGGGTAATTGTCCAGAAAATGTTGTATCTGGTCATAGGAAAATTGTTTATGAAATGTATTAGGAAATGGGATAGTAGATCTACAAATCATAACAACAATAGAGTCCCCTTATAAGGTTTCTCCTCAATAGGCTCCAAAGTACCAAGTCTTCAGAGAAGAACACACATATACAGGCCTATGTTAAATAACTACTGTGAAAACACCGGTTAATTTAAGGTTATGTTGTGTGTGTATATATATATATATATATATATATATATATATATATATATATATATATATATATATAGTAGATGTATTTATGTTATTATGATTAGCATCAACTTAGGCCTGTTCCTGTGGCAATATCATATTTCAGCCATACACAATCTCTTTGAATAAGGGAAAAGCAGCTCACAGCACAATTAAAGGTTCTTCCTTATTTGTCTAGCCCCTACCCTGTGCATCTCTCTTCCAATCCCACCTAAATAAATAAAAAATAAATGATGCAAAAAGCCTCATATTAGCTGTACAGGTATGCAACCAATCATGCAGTAATAAAAGGATATTAAAGGCTTTGGTAGTCCGCCCCCTCTGCCGGTTCCAAAAGCGGTCTGTTCTCCCTCAGACTTGTATAGAATCCAATTCAGAGTTGCGAAAGGGAACCAGCGCTAGTCCAGCACGGGGTGTAGACAACAAGAGAATGATTCTCATATAGTGTAGTAATTTCGCATAGATGTAATACACCACTTTGTGAAAATAGAATACTCAAAAGGTGCCCTTTATAGATTATACTAGTTGCCGTGCCACTTATTAAAAATTCACACAGTGAAGTGAATCTTATGTGAGGGTACTCACGAACGTTTAAACGAGATTTTGGCGTTGACGTCACTGCCCGACGCGTTTCGTCTGCTGACTTCCTCAAGGGCTTCCATTGGAAGGGGAAGCCCTTGAGGAAGTCAGCAGACGAAACGCGTCGGGCAGTGACGTCATCCACGAGCGCACTGGGAGACACGAGGCGGCCGAGACGCCGGCTAAATCATCTACATTGGCTGCCAGGTGACTCCAACAGACGGCGAAGTGGTGACTTTGTTTTATGCGAATATTTTAACATTAACATTGTGAGTGTGTTTTTAATGTTAATTTGGAATTAAAATATTGAAGGTTTTACACTATGTCAGCGCATTGTTTTAAAGCTACAGGATCTGGAAAGAAGTGAGAGGATTGTTATACTATCTTTCTAAACGCCAAAATCTTGTTTAAACGTTCGTGAGTACCCTCACATAAGATTCACTTCACTGTGTGAATTTTTAATAAGTGGCACGGCAACTAGTATAATCTATAAAGGGCACCTTTTGAGTATTCTATTTTCACAAAGTGGTGTATTACATCTATGCGAAATTACTACACTATATGAGAATCATTCTCTTGTTGTCTACACCCCGTGCTGGACTAGCGCTGGTTCCCTTTCGCAACTCTGAATTGGATTCTATGCAACCAATCATGGCTTAACCAATACAGATAATGATAACACCTGGGTTTTAACAGTTTGGAGCTTAAAATAATAGATGGTGTGTTGTGTGCAGAAATTCGAATGGATTAATGGACAACTAACATACTAGGACATTGAACAGGGACAACTCAGTTTGCATATGCTGCCCTTCTCCTTTAACTGTGGAAAAGCTTTGTAAAAAAATAGTGTTGACAGCTTTTGATTTAACAGTTGCATGGTACAGCTAATAAGCAAAAGGACTTTATGAAACCCTTGGCAAACATTTTGAGTTTTTAATTCTGCATATCCATCAAATATATGGAAAAAAGTAAATTTTCATATTTATACAATATGCACAGCTATTTTCTTACACACATACAGTATACGTCATTATGTATGTTTTAATACACAAGTGATCGTAACCGTATGAAAACCAAGAACATCAAACAAATAAATATAAATCTTACTGTAGGTGGGAGGGTACGATATGCTTAACATAGCAGAATATGCATCCCCCACAGACATGGAACCCAGGGTTTTAGTGACTGATTTCTGATTTTAAAGATGAAAGCAACTGGGGTCTACCAAAGAAGAAAAGATATGTAATTTCTAACCTAAGCATTTACCTTTGGTCATGTTTCCTAGATACACCAAGTTTTTCACCCTTCTCAGTCTAAAAAGCTTTAGACACCCCTGTTTAAGGATATTATAGCAAATGGAAATTTTGTTTCCTCACTGTACTTTTAGATGTCTCTCCATTTCAGTGCTATTATAAAGGAATTATAAAATGTAACACAATTTTTTCACTTTTGTGGCCTAGAACCATGAGTTTGTTGACGAGCAAACCTTTGAAGACAACTGTATGGAGGTCTCTACAATTAATAAACCAGCAAAACACAGGCCCTCACTCTCATCACAAAACAACAGTTTTTGCTGCTCTCGAAGAAATAAGAAAAATGTACAGATTCCAAATGCTAATGCTCCAACTTGCAGCCTTCAGGAACTAAGTGCTATACAGATCCAATGTATGGAAAGGGCACCTTTGTCCAACAGGTATTCTGTTCAGATATAATGAATTGTGCAGCAATTTTCATGTTTGTGTCCGGCTATGCTCTAATTTTGTTATGGGGTAGGGTTAAGTGTATACTCTTGTTTTGTCATTGCAGAACAATGAATCAGGCATGGCATGCAAAAAAAATGAGACTCCTATATCATGCACACTGGCATAATTTAAAGGAGAAGGAAAGGCTTTGTACGAAATGTTAGGCACCCCCAAGTGATTGTATTGACTTATCTGAAACCCCAGGCTCCAATCAGCAGAAAACAGCACCAGCCCGGAATTATACCAGTGAGCACCATGGAGCGACCCTCTTCCAGGCGTCTTCTTTCTTCACATTTCCCGGGTCAAACGCATGCACAGTTGACAGAAATAGACGACTTTTAAGTTAAAGTTCGGCTTTTCGTTCTACTGCGCATGCGCAGCCGCACAAAGGAAAAAGGAAGACGGAAGAGGATCGCTCCGTGGTGCTCATTGGTATAACTGTTGATCACCGGCCCAGGGTTTTAGTTAAATCAATACAATCACTTGGGGGTGCCTAACATTTGGCACCCCCTTACCTTCTCCTTTAAGGTATCTTAGATGCTGTGTTTCAACTCCCCCTGCCATTTCAGCACAAGCCTATGCCAATGACTTGTACACGCAGCAGCATGTAGCTCCTTTAACATAGGGTAATACTGAACCTTAAGCAATGCCTTTGTTTTTACACCTTATCTTGTATATGTTCTATAATTCTGTGGTAGCTGAAGAAGAAAATACCCACATCCAAGTCACGGGTAAAAAGCTAATATGGATTTAAATGTTGCATAAAAGGTATACCCTCCTAACTGCTACACAGTTAAAGGACACAAATAAGGTCTCTCTATATATAAAGTTAGTATTTTATTACTATAATATATATAATAGGATATTATTACAACACCCATTACATATATATGAAGGAAAGGATGTTTAATAGATTTCTTTTTTAGCACAATATTAAACTAAATGTCTAGCAGTATCCAGAGCAGTAGGGTCTAACGTTTATATGCTCTTATCTTGTTGTACCAGTCGATCCAGCTTGAATGCAAAAGTGGAAGGAAATGTTAAGTTAAACTGTGAGCAGCCGTATGTGACTACAGCAGTAATAAGCATCCTGACACCACCAATGACTACACCAGAAGAAGATGGCAGATCAGAATCCCCTGATTACTCACAAAGGAACATTGTAAGGGTGTCTGCTCTATAAACTTCATACCAGAAGGATTTTGTATTAAATGCAACACAAGCCCCACAATCCGCTCAAAAGAAAATAAAGGAAGAATACATTTAAACCTCTGAGATTTTTCAAATAGCAGTTGATTTGCATAATTGTAAAAAAAAAAAAAACAGGAACAATGTACAGGGACAAAGCAAGATCTCCCATTGCACCCACAACTCTGTGACTAAGTACATAAGCACAATGAATGTTCCCCATTGATGCTTTTTCTCAGATGCAACATTTTTATATGGAAAAACTAAACCATAACACCCTCGCTGAGAGTATTAGGGAGAAGGAAAAAAAAGCATTACAGAAATGGAAGCATTTTGTTAACATTTTTTCCCCAGAGGGAACATTGAACTTTGCATAAAGTAATGTGTATAAAATACATGCACAGCAAACCTATTTGTACTTATTTAAATGACATCTGTAATGCATGCAAACATCCTTCGGAGCAGAGATCTAAGATAATTGAAGCTGTTTCCACCAAACACTGGTTTTCATGAAAAGACCCTTTCAGTGCACTCACAAACAACAGGATGAAAAATGTTTACAGTAGCTAAACAAAAACAAACAAAACTGTTTTGGGAATGGAACAGTAATTATTTACACATTACCATGGAGATAGCCGCCGTACAGGAATACAGATTCATTAGTTTTCTGTTGTTGTTTCGGTAACAACTGCAATAATGAATTGTACGTTTGCAACATCCTAAAAATCCTAAAATGTATTCAGCGTTGATTATAGATAAGTGCTTTTCAACACTTACAACGATTGGCCGATCTATTTACTTTTGGTGAGGGCATGGTTTTCTTTTTGTTTGTGTTCATTAAAAGAGGAAAATCACTTTGAGCAAAGATGACAGCTATATTAGCTTAATGACATTTGAAAATGAAAGATTTCCACTTTGAGTCTCTTTTTTTGTGCGTCATTTGAATATGCATGAGGAATGACTGTTTTTTTTTGTCCTGGATGCTTGTAAAAATGTTTCCTCCATCTGTATTGTTTTGTAGTGCAGGTCAGAATTCACATTTCCAACAACTGTGAAATAGATTCAGACTGTTTCTAAATATTAAAAAAGAACAAAGAACGTATAAAAAGGGTAGACTCAACCAAGCAAAAAGCAGAATAGGCGTGAATTGTGTGAATTGTTATGACTTGCATCTACCGTATATACTCGAGTATAAGCCGTCCCGAGTATAAGCCGAGGTACCTAATTTTACCTCCAAAAACTGGGAAAGCTTATTGACTCGAGTATAAGCCGAGGGTGAGAAATGCAGCAGCTTCTGGTAAGTTTCAATCTCGTTTTTGGATGACTATTCTTAGGCGCCGGTTACTATTCTAAGGCGCCGGTGAATATTCTTAGGCGCCGGTGAATATTCGAAGGCGCCGGCGAATATTCTTAGGCGCCGGCTACTATTCGCCGGTGACCGTTTTTGCGCTTGACCCGAGTATAAGCCGAGGTAGAGTTTTTCGGCATATTTTGGGGGCTGAAAAACTCGGCTTATACTCGAGTATATACATTATTTTCTCCTTGTTCTCAGATTTATATGGTATTTAGATAAAATGAAAAATTTATATTGGATCTACATTTGGTTCCAGTGTAACCATTTTTGAACTCTTCTTAAGGAGGAAGTGACAGCCAAGAAGAGTCCTATGAGGTTCCAAAACTTATTAACCCAATCAAGTGCTAATTTTATAAAAGGTAACACATTATTAACCTTCTAAAAATTGTACAAAATATGTCCAGATGGTTGCTGGCTTATATTGATTTCTGCTATTAAAAGGCCTACTCTCAAGACAGGCAGGGCAAGTCTGTTATATATTTAAGTATACCACTATTAATAAAGATAGAATATGAGATAAAGATCAGATAAAATGTTTCACAAGGAGGTAAGTGGAGATGTAAAGTCCAAAAACACTGTGAAGCCATTCTGGAGCATATACAGTTCCATGCAATTTAACCAAAATATTTAGGAGCAACAATTAAGGGAAAGTATTATATTCGTGTCTCCCCTAACACTGTACTATAAATACTGTACCCCAAAAAGGAATTATTTGCTTCTATCCAATATTTTATCCTTTGCCTTTAGATGTTATATTTAGAGATATTAGATTCAAATAAAAAAGCGAAAAACATTTTTTCTATTATACTATTATTATTTCTATTATAGTATTTAATTGACATAAATATCCTTACTTTTCCTAATGAAGATGAACTAACTCCCTCTCCTCAGGTTATGTACTCACATGGAAAAATTGTACCCTTGGTCTAGTAACCTATAGTAACCAGCAGCTACCTTTAATTGTCACCTACTATACCAAATGGCAGAATGATAGAGTAACTTTGAATACAGATACAAAGCTATGCAAAGATGTCATACAAAAACAGATATTTATTTTGCTTATGGAGCTACTGAGACTATATTTATTATAATTTAGTGGTGCCAGTGATTGTGTAAGTCTGTGGCAGCACAAAATGAACTCTCAGTTTTAGTTGCGGGTGGAAAACAATCGTCACATTTGTATGTGTATATCATTAACACAGGACAGTTGATATGGAAGTTATGTCTTGACATGGTAATGGGCATATGTGTGATGTTTCCTCTTAATGCCCACTTAGCTAATTCACATAAAGAAGCATCAGATTATTATATCTCTACATAGAGAAACAGAAAAGAATGAAAAAAGGTGCCATACGCACTAATGAAGTTGTGCAATAACTGTTGCAGGCAGCTGGTTCATTTTGGGCCTTAAGCTGGCCAAAGACGGATAGATCCGATTGTGTGGAGAGTCCCGACATTTTTCGTCCCACGGAGATCTGTCAGGTTAAAAGATTTCTTTCGGCTGCCGATAATTTCTCTGCATGTATTGCCAATTGTACGATTTTCAGTGGTAGACTGTCACTAGCTTTGTCAGACATAACTTTCGTACAATTGCTGTCAGGGGCAGATCTGTTCTTTTGTAGTTTATTCGATCAGAATGGTTAGTGGCAGGTCAGAAGATAGGGAAGTTCAATCGTTCGAGGATTCGAACGATCGGATCTTTGCATCTATGGCCAGCTTTATTTGAACAGCATGAACAAATGTGGGTTCTCCATAGAGCACAGCTGAGGGGGGCAGCTCTTTAAACATTTACATGATGTTCCACTAAGGCTCCAAATAACAATAAATGCTGGAATTGCAGTGCACTGGCACTGGGTCTCTGTTTTTAAAACATCTGAAAACAGAAATGGGTCATGTTTAGATTCACTATCTTCTTAGAGCGTACTGGCTCTAGAGGGACTGAAAGAAATATACAATGCTAGTTCTAAAATAAATAAGTGCTTTTTGCTTGGTTCGAACTTACCACAGATCTCTTTAGGTTGGACCGTGCTGTTTGTGGAAGTAGTAACACCCAAATCCACCTAATCAAATTTTCCATTTATTCTATAGTCATCAGAAACTTAACTGAGAGCAAAAATAAAGACAATTTAAAAAGCCTCTACTGGGTCCAATGAATATGGGTCAACAGTGTAACTATAATATGCCAGCTCTGCTAGGCCAATTGTTTCCAATGCGGAGAACTAGTACACTGGACACAGCTGGTATCTTTCATGTCTTGGTTAATAGCTATAATATAAACCTTTCATAAATGTTTGTGATATATAATGGTAAATACATCATGTAAAAACTGAGGTACATGTTGTTTTCATAGCTGCTGCTTCTAATCATGCAACAAAATTATCTTCACATTAAATAGAACTGACTTAACAGTTACCTGGCCAAAAGTGCTGCTCTTTTATCACATTTGCACATTTGTTGTGTATTATTGACTGGTTTATTTTGTCACATAATACACCTTATATAGATCTTATGGGTGCAAGATGAGAAAAAATCACTTGTTAGCCCTCACAGGGAACCTTAAGGGAAATAAGCTGTGTTTTGCTATTGTCATTTATTATTTCTGATTATACAGTTGTGTTCAGAATTATAGCAATGTGTTTAAAAAAGTGACTAAAGCTCAAAATCCCTATAATAGCTTTTATTTCCATACATGCAAATGAATTGGGAACACTGCACATTCTATTCCATATCAAAACATGAAGAAACATTTATCAAGTTTGTGTTATTCCTTTACAAAAAAATTGAAGAAAAGGAAATATCAGGCTGTTCCAAAAAATAGCAGTGTCTGCATTCTTCTTTACAAACTCAAACATTGACTGTATTAACTGAAAAATGTTTCAAGATTTTGCATTCCTTTGAATAACTGAACTAATATTTAGTTGTATAACCAGTGTTTCTGAGAACTGCTGCACATCTGTGTTGCATGGAGTCCACCAACTTTTGGCACCTGTTACATTCCACAATTCTTCTGCATTTCTTGGTTATTCCTCAGAAACAGCATTTTTTCTATTGGATAGAGGTCCGGGGATTAGGCTGGCTACACCATAACGTCCATCATGTTGGTCTGGAACCAATATGGTGTTTGTTTACTGATGCGTTTGGGGTCATTGTCTTGTTGAAACATCCATTTCAAGGGCATTTCCTCTTTGACTTAAGGCAAAGTGACCTCTCAATTATTTTGATGTATTGTAACTGATCCATGATACCTGGTATGTGATAAATAGGCCCAACACCATTCATCAATGTTATAGAAATATGAAATTTAAATGCATCAGAATCTCGAAACAAAAAAAATGCATCAGTCTTGAAACAATGTGAGTGGATGAAAGATTCATTTATACTAATGCGGCTCTTCAGTTTAATGAGCTGAAGAGAACAGTCATTGTTTTTACATGGCAAAAGGCAGAAGAAAGAAGCCACATATTTCATTTCAACACATTTATTATATTGACAAATAGGTGTGATCATGTGACATGTGACATCAACCAATTTGTGTAACAAAAGGATATACTTCAATTTTATATATTTTTTGAGAGTATATTATCACTTTTTATTAACAAAAGATTGTTTTTCAGGCTCACTGTTAGTTTTCCAACACTCTCCAGCATACAGTTAGGCCCATAAATATTTGGACAGAGAAAACTTTTTTCTAATTTTGGTTCTGTACATTACCACAATGAATTTTAAATAAAACAACTGCAGACTTTCAGTGACACTTGACTCAAAGGATATTTCATGGGCAGGTGTGGGCCATTCCTTTGTTATGTCATTATCAATGAAGCAGATAAAAGCCCTGGAGTTGATTTGAGGGGGGAGGGGAATGTATGTGGAAGATTTTGCTGTGAACAGGCAACATGCGGTCAAAGGAGCTCTTCATGCAGGGGAAACAAGCCATCCTTAAGCTGCAAAAACAGAAAAAACCCATCTGGGAAATTGCTACAATATTAGGAGTGGCAAAATATACAGTTTGGTACATCCTGAGAAAGAAAGAAAGAAAGCACTGGTGAACTCAGCAATGCAAAAAGACCTGGACGGAAGACAACAGTGGTGGATGATCACAGAATCATTTCCACGGTGAAGAGAAAGCCCTTCACAACAGCCAAACAAGTGAACAACACTCTCCAGGAGGTAGGTGCATCAACATCCAAGTCTACCATAAAGAGAAGACTGCATGAATCTAAAAAAGCCAGCACAGTTCTAGAAAAACATTCTTTGGACAGATGAAACTAAGATCAACCTCTACCAGAATGATGGAGAAGGTGTGGAACAGCTCATGATCCAAAGCATACCACATCATCTATAAAACATGGCGGAGGCAGTGTGATGGCTTGGGTGTGCATGGCTGCCAGTGGCACTGGGACACTAGTGTTTATCGATGATGTGACACAGGACAGAAGTAGCCAAATTAATTCTGAGATGTTCAGAGACACTGTCTGCTCAAATCCAGCTAAATGCAGTCAAATTGATTGGGAGGTGTTTCATAATACAGATGGACAATGACCCAAACCATTCAGCCACAGCAACCCAGGAGTTTATTAAAGCAAAGAAGTGGAATATTCTTGAATGGCCAAGTCAGTCACCTGATCTGAACCCAATTGAGCATGCATTTCACTTGTTGAAGACTAACTTTGGACAGAAAGGCCCACAAACCAACAGCAACTGAAAGCCGGTGCAGTAAAGGCCTGGCAGAGAATTATAAAGGAGGAAACCCAGAATCTGGTGATGTCCATGAGTTCAAGACTTCAGGCTGTCATTTCCAGCAAAGGGTTTTCAACCAAGTATTAGAAATGAACATTTTATTTTCAGTTTTTTTTAATTTGTTCAATTACTTTTGAGCACCTGAAATGAAGTGATTTTGTTAAAAAAAGGCTTTAGTTCCTCACATTTTTATGCAATCTTTTTGTTCAAAACACTGAATTAAAGCTGAAAGTCTGCAGTTCAACTGCATCCGAGTTGTTTCATGTAAAATTCATTGTGGTAATGTACAGAACCAGAATTAGAAAAAGTCTCTGTCCAAAGATTTATGGGCCTAACTGTATATCATTAAAAAAATATAGGAAATCAGTTTCCATATAAACGGTGTTTTAGCCCATTGCAAAGCAGTTTTAGAGAAATAGACTTTGAGAAGATTATTACCCCTACCAGCACATACCACTAAGAATGCCTTGAAGTCATAATTTTAGTGCTGTTCATTCATCCATGTAAGTAGACAAATACTATAAAACAATATCTGTTTATATAGCAGAAAATTGTGTATGTAGTGTAGTGACCTTATAATTATTTTATTGCATTATTTTAATATTATTTGTGCCTTTTCTCATGTGTTTCTTACAAATACTTTAATCTTGGAACAGCTAATAAAAAATACCCTCTAAACACATTTCTGTTGAAAAAATAGCACCTGCTGTCAATGAAACCCAAAATAAATAGCATTGGCTATTGTTGCATAAATCCAGAATCACCTTGAGCCCGTAGAAGCTGTAATAATGTTGTATAGAAAAAATATTTTACAAGATGCAGAAAAATGTATTTCTACATTAAATGTACTACAGTTTATAGACAGAATGTGTGTAAAGTTCCATTGTAGCTATTCAAACCCTAGTGCAGGCTGTAGCACACAGTTTGCAGATACATTTTATATTTATAGTTATGTTTATATATTTATATAAAAGTGTGTAAAACCCATGTGTCTAAATTTGATTATATATAATCACTGGTAGGGTGCAAACTACTGCTACACAAAATAGTGCTGTTTCTGCATGAAGAATTTTTATTTGCAAAGGCACAAGGAATATTTATACATATATATATAATGTGTTTTTCACTTCTGGTGTTATTGGCCCTTTAGCAGGAACACTGTAGTTTTGCTCAGTTGTAAATGAATGTGATCAAAGGCAGTCCTGGGAAATAGCATGCTTTTGGTATAAAGTGTCCCTAGGAGAATTCTACCCTTCATCAAATAACAGACTACAAAGTGCAAAATAATAACATTCCATATCTTTTACACGTATTCTGTAGGTGTTCAATAAGAAATGATTTTAATATGTGCAAGGAGATTTAGTCTATAAAAGCAGCCTCACTCCATAGCTTACTGAATCACACAAATGTTTATTTATGTTAAGCAAATCAGTCCTATACAGTATATGCTTTTCTTAGATCCTTGGGGTAAGGCCATAAATAATATTGATTTATGTGTGCATGGTGCATGGAGTTTTTCCCAGTAAGTAAAAGTGAATGGATCTTTTTAACTAGAAATCAGCAGTTTCTGAAGATTCAATTAGTTAATGTCTGATTGATCATATTAGCAATGACAATAGCAAAACACAAGCTGAACATGCTTGTATCACCTGAAGCATTTCTACTTCACTGCGCTATTGAAAACTAGCCGTTGATTAAAGTCATTTCATTTTCAAGTACCAACAGGGCATTTCAATAGATTGTGAAGTAGCCATTGCTGTATAATAGCCCCAGTGGGAAATTACTTCAATCCCATGTTTTCATCAGACGCTCAGTATCCTCTTCAGTGTTTATTAAATTACTTTTCAAAATTGCTCTCTGATGACTTAGCCCTTCATTCTAGAGGCACACTTAGTTCCATGGAATTATGAAATTGCCCAACAATATTAAAACACAAACAACAATAAAGTGGGTATTTCCATTTTTTTCACAAATATTCCCCCATAATGGTGAGCTGTGTATCCAGTTCAGCGAGAGACCAGTTTCATAGTGTTTAAACTGTCCTTTCTTTTTGATCAAGCATCCAGCTATTTATATTTGAGATCTTTATTCTGCATGGTCCATACAGAAACGTGTTCATCTCATGCTACAAACGTATTTGGTGTTGTCCGTGCTATTAATGTTGTTTTGGTAATGTATGACTGGTGATGACTGTACAAAGTATGTTAATGTAATGTAAATGATGTAATCATTTATGTGTTTTCTACAGAGAAACCAAGATTATTGTTTTGTGGCTATTTTTTCTCTGGATTTCACACATAAAAATAAGGCATAACGATGTATTATGCAAAATTAATAAAAGTTAAGGGATAATTTATATCTGCATGCTGAAATGGGAAAACCGCTTCCAAGCAAAAACACCATTGAAACTCTTTGCTCATGACTTGTACCGTTTTAAGGAAGTCAAGTTGGATGTTTCAGCTGTCAAAAAAAAAATTATGAGGAAGGTTTTACTCTGAGACTAATTTTGTAATAAAAAGTTCAAACACAAGTGTCTTGTTTGTGTTATAGAATCTCTTCTAAAATGGGCTGCCAACATATCACCAGTCTAGTATGCAGTGCACTATACAGTACATGTAAGGAAGAACTCGCCATTATTCAAGTTGTTGCACCTGGTGCAAACACCTGAAAGCAAGGTGTAAAAACATGGCACTACATAGCAACTACACCAGTAGTTTCTTTGCTCTTTTGATTTGATACATAACAAGCAACCTTGTTGGTTTTGCAGCAGCATCACAAATATTTCTGACTTTATTATAAAGGAACAATTCAGTGTAAAAATAAAAACTGGGTAATTAGGTTGTGCAAAAGAAAACATGTTTTCAATATACTTAGTTACCCAAAAATGAAATGTATAAAGGGGGAGTGACTGAATGTCTAACATAATAGTCAGAACACTACTTCCTGCTTAATTAGTCAGTGACTTAAATGAAACCATATGGGTTCAATTAGTTTGTCTTTTAATCTGACGTGTGTGCTAAGGATCAAAAGAAACTAACTGAACAGTTCTGTCCAATATGTATAATACTGTATAATTCTCTTGACATTTCGGCTCACTTTGGCTGATAGAGGCTAATTAGCCACATTTTTAAAACTAAAATACAAAATATAAATGTAAATTATTCATATAAAAATAAAAAGAGCAATTTGCCTACAGCATTTGTAAAGTTACTCATAAGGTAAACTTTTATTTTTAAATGTACAATTACCACTTCTATTCTGTTCACCTTTTTAAAGTACAAAAATAGGCATACAGTGTTAAAGGTATTTTTTTAGTTCTGTACAGTTAATAAAATAAGAGAGAAGAATGGTAGATGTAGCTGGAACCAGCTCAGGTAAAGTTGCGGACCTAGAAGGAAACACCAGTCCAACACAGTTTGAGGTATCCGACAAGGGTGAGGCAGAAAAGTAGTCAAGTCCCGGCAGAAGGGTCAATGCAGGCAGAAAAGGTTCAAAGACGAATAAACAGGCCAAGGTCAAACACAGGAATCAGTAATAATCAAGAGTAAAGCGTAAAATTGGCATCGGAATGTGTCACGTGGGGTCCCTGGACTATGCCATCTTGTCTCACCTAAACGGAGCGGTGGTGAGTACCCCATACACCAGCCTCCCAATATAGGTTGGCTGTGGAATAATGACCTGCTGAGATATGGAATTTTAAATACAAAATGTCTATGGTGAGAAGACCTGTTCAAACCAAAGAGTGACTTTACCTTTTTTTTTACTTTTACCTCTGTTGCATAAGTACAATCTACAGTCCCCACCTTGTCCAGGTTTAGAAATCTGGCACAAGGTGCAGAGTGCAGCTCAAACAAGTGCAAAGTAACTCCTCTCCTATTTCGACAGAGGTTAAATAAAGGGCTTCACAGTGCTGTGTCCCATGCAGAGCCAGGGTTGCATGTTCTGAATGATGTGCAAGCTCAGAGCATTCCAGGGAACACCCCCATGCCACCCACCTACTCTGTATGCAGTCAATGCATACAGTCTATAGAGCGAGTCAGCACTATTTACATTCGTTGTTTCATTGTGTGATGGTCTTTCCCTCATAAGTGTGTGCTATACTGCCACAAATCAAAAAAGTATTATTTTTAACAATACTTGGGGGCCCATTTACTTAGTTCAAGTGAAGGAATAGAAAAAAAAAAACGTCGAATTTCGAATGTTTTTTTTGGCTACTTCGACCATCGAATGGGCTACTTCAACCTTCGACTACGACTTTGAATCAAACGATTCAAACTAAAAATCGCTCGACTATTCGACCATTCGATAGTCGAAGTACTGTCTCTTTAAGAAAAAACTTCAACCCCCTAGTTCGCCACGATTCGAAGGATTTAATCGTTCGATCAAATGATTTTTCTTTCGATCAAACGATTTTTCATTCGATCGAACGAATAGTGCTAAGTCCTTCGATATTTGAAGTAGAAGGATTTAACTTCGACTTCGTTAATTAACCCTCGATATTCGACCATACGTAAATTTGCCCCTTGGTGTTGCTGCATAGAAACAGTATGGCAAACAGGAAATCAGTACTTGGTAGAACTCACTGACTGCAGTTACAGCTTTAAATCTTTTGCTGTAAGTAGATACCATATTTACCAGTGTTAAAAACTGCTCAAACTTTATATTGGACCATTTTCCTGACAATTTTCTCCATGTTGTTCAGCGTTGTCTGATGACATTCAGTCTCTATTTTCAAACAGTGCCACAGAATTTCAGTTGGACTCAGTTCAGGGCTTTGACTGGCCTATTACATTACATTCACATTTTGTTCTTGAAACACTACAATGTTACTTTGGAATTACAGGCCTACTGAAAGATGACATTTCCTCAAGATGCAGTTGTTTTGCAGAAACAGGTTCTTTTGCATTAATTTTACCAGTATTTTCCACCATCTATTCTACCTTTATTTACAAAAAAAAAATAACAGATCCTGGTTTGGAAAAGCAGCCCCATCAAAGCATAGTTAATTTTGTTTTGCTTGATCTCATGTTTCCTAATAGTGTCTCAGTAAGACAAGTCAGTAATTCTCTTACAATGTGATACATTAGTTACTAACATTTCTTATTCATTACCTCTGTAGGTGACATGCAAACAGTGCACACTGTTGAACCCTTCCAACACTTGTCTGTGTTTCTTCCTAGGCTGTCCCTCATCCCCATCGTTCGCTGCCCTGTAAAGGCAAATGTATCAAAGGGATAGAAATATCAACTGAAATCAAAAATCATTTCAGGAATACCACATTCTGATTGTGGCACATTTGTAAATATTTTTTAGCCAAACACCAACAAATTATTGTTCTGCTACTATTCTGCTAAGCTCTTATCTAAATATTTACAATATTGTAGTGAAGGATAGTGACAGGCGAATAAATTTGGCAGGTGCAAACTCGCTGTGAATTTCTGCTTTTCGCCACCAGCAAATAAATTCACAAAAATGAGGCGAAATTTAATAATCGTGCACATAAAAATTGTCGCACGTCAAAATTATTCTGACGCGCATTGACTTTAATGCATTTGGACAAAATAGGCACGCATAAAAAAATTGCTGCAGGTTGTCGAACTTGATGCGCGTTAAAATTATTTTGATGCCCATTGACTTGCAATTTATCACCATTTCTATGGCAAAGCGAACGGGACAAATTCGTCCATCACTAGTGAAGGACTATTCAACTAAACAAAGCGTATTGCAACTGGCCACATTTATTAATAATGGTGCAAAATTGTTCCTGTGCACTAAAAGCCAGTATTTTTCATTATTTTCCTGCACTAAATTAAACCAGTCAGTGCTTATAAAAGTATATTCAAAATGCAGCTGTTCCTACTTGCAAATTTGCTTAGAAGGATTTTCCACTAAATTGACCTTGAAATAATATTTTGCCTATTGTATCACAAATTATATAATGTCATTTTCTATCCAGCAAATTCATTTAAGATTTTTTATTTGACCATAGTTCCGCCAATAGTGACAATGAAATAAAGTGACATCAATTCTAAAATGTATTCTTTATCTATTATTGGAATACACCACCTAGTTTTTTGTACTACCTGCTTTGTATGTTTTTTCTTTTAAGTTTTCCAGAATGATTTTTGGTTCTGTGCTACTGTTTGAATGGATTCCCTATAAGTCAAAGTGAATTCAGAAAGTCTTTTTGTTTCTTCATGAGGAGTTACATAGCAAGACTTATTCAACCATGGTTCTTGTCTACTCTCTATTTTTTATATTAGTTATTGATTTGTTTTCAGAAATGTCTCATCAAAACAATGTTCTGTGTTTTACCAACATTTAACCAGATTTATCAAGGGTTGAAGTTAAAATTTGAATTACAAAAAAATTAAATTTGATCTATTTTTTTTTTACTAAAATCTGACAAATTGCTGTTTTAGCCTATGGGGGACCACGTAGAACCTATTTGGAGTCAACTGGTAGACTTTGATTTTTTGAATAAATTTTGGTTGGTCTTTTTTATTCAAATTTCGAAGTTTTTTTTATTCAAAAGTCGACCCTGAATAAATCTGCCCCTAAATATACTATTTCATTCTTAACTTAATATTTTAAAAAAACAGAAATGTGTTCACCTCAAATGCTGGCCCGTAGAACCAGTTACAATGGGACACTCCTCTTAACTGGGTGTTGGAAGGGTAAGTACAACTGATTTTTAACAAATTCTTGATAAAATAAATAGGCATAAATGATTTTTGAGTTGGGTTTATAACAAACAAGGGAAAGTTGTGCTCATCACTCATTTTTAAAACCATTAGGCGGGGGTGCAATGAGGCCGTGACCACAAAATACATAAAGTCAAATACAAGAGTCCTCTGCACTCAACCCATTATCAATATATTTATCAATATATTATTGTCTCACGTCTCAATGTCTTAACTATATTGATAATGGGTTGAGTGCAGAGGACCTCTTGTATTTGTCTATGTGAGTTGGGTTTATTGGTGTATTTATTTATTTAATTTTATCACCAGATACTCCCTTGATAAGGCAATATTAAATATGTTGTATTGAAAGAGATGTGGGAACAGAGGATCAAGCACCATTACCCTTGGTGAAATAAAACTTGCAGATGAAAAAGGTGAAAAAAGAGAGATATCCTTTAGTTGTGCACATCCCCCTCCAGTTCTTTCTAGCTAAGTGTCCTTACACTTTAGACAAGGTACCCCCTGGGAGATCAACCCCACTTTACTTATACTTGCTAATGCTGCTCTTGCTAACTGAATAATCTATCTCATGGCTCCATGAATAATCTATCTCATGGCAGCATGTAAAGACTGAATTATACTATCCACTGCCTTCACCTCATTTATGAGGTTCCCTATCCTGACATATCTAAGGTATGAGTTCCTGTATGTCTGAACTGTTCTGTAATAAAACTACCTTGTCCTGGTGGTCTAGTGGGGGGACGGCAGGAACGCCTGCCGCCCCCTCGACGGGGACGCCCGTCTCGCCGCGTTGTTTCTCCTGTGCCGGCTCCCTAGTGCGCGCACGCATGCACACTTCTGATTTAAAGGCGCATGTGCGCTGACGTAACGACGTCAGCGCGGAGAGGCGCCAAATTCAAAAGTATTAAAGGGGCATTCCCACAGTTGTCATTGCCCGTGATAGGATTTTGTTCCTGGTGCTTCTGAGCCTTGTGCTATTTTCTGAAACCTGTTTGATTCCTGTTTTTGACCCCTGCCTGGCTATTTGACTATTCTGACTTCTGGATTCTGACCCTTGCCTGATTACTGACCACCGCCTCTGATTAACCCTCTGATTGACTCCCTGGTTTGACCCTTGCCTGCCTGATAGCGTTTGTTCTCTGCCTACCTCGACCCGGCCTGATCTGACTACTCTTTTGCCTAAACGCCTTGTACTGCGATCTTCTGTCCAAAGACTTTGCTTTACTGTCGTGCCCCTCTGCCATCCAGAACCCTCATCTTGCACCTCTCGTTTAAGTCCAGGTGGCATCCAAGTAAGCCGAGGGCTCCTCCCGAGGCCCAAAGGCGGTCACACTACTGGTGAAGCACGAGCCGAGACCAGGGTGCCTGGTGTTTGTTCTGGTGTTGGGTGCCGACCGTGACATTATCACGGGCCCAAGATGGACGAAGAAGGTCGAGCTGCCGCTGCTCCTTCCACCGCTGAAGCGCTACTTACCACATTGTTACAGCGCCTGGAAGAACATGAGCAGAGGCAAGATTACCTGATGCAAGGTTTCCACAATTTGACCTGTCGACTGGATGCTTCTGTTCAGTCTCCAGCTCCAGTAGTCATCCCTCCTGTGGCCACTCCTATGGGTTCTCCTGCTCTGTTGGGTAACGTATCCAAAACCCATGAACCCAAAATTGTGTTTCCTGATAAATTCAATGGGGACAGGTCAAAATTTTTCATGTTCCAAGAGGCATGTAAATTATACCTCAGCTTTTTCCCCCATTCATTCACTACTGGCGAGGAAAAAGTGAGGTTCGTAATAACTCTATTACAGGGTGATCCCCAAGTTTGGGCTCTCAGATTACCCCTCTCAGATCCTGCCCGTTTTTCCCTTGATTCATTTTTTAAAACCATGGCTGTACTTTATGATGACCCGGATCGTGCATCTTCTACCGATTCTCCGCAATTCGTAAATTGCGCCAGGGGAAACGGAATGCGGAGGTGTATTGCACCGAGTTCCGTCGGTGGGCAGTGGAGACTGGGTGGAACGACATGGCACTTTGTAGCCAGTTCGTATTGGGTTGTCTGATTCTGTCAAAGATTGCTTGGTAAATTACCCTTTATCTTCCAACCTGGATGATCTCATGTCACTCGCCATCCAGGTAGATAGGAGGCAGAGGGAAAGAAGGGGTGAAAGGGGTTCTCCTATGCATTCTGGGTTTACCAATGTTAAGTATAACTTTTCTAATATGGTGTCCAATGTTAAGTCCCCTAACCCTTCCATGGTTCAACCTCAGGAGGAACCCATGCAATTGGGTATATCCCATCTAACCCCTGAGGAAAAAGCCTGCAGGCGTTCCTTTGGTCTTTGCATTTACTGTGGGGAAAAGGGTAATTTCCTGAATTTATGTTCTAAGAGGCTGGGAAACTTCCAAGCCTAAATGGAGAAGGGGAGCTCCATTTGGGTGCAGAAGTTTCCTCTCCCCAGTCTACCTCTAGGATTTTGATACCTGTTAAACTCACCTGGCCTACGGGCTCTGTCAGGGTGTCCGCTTTTGTGGATTCAGGGGTGGAGGGAAATTTTCTGGATGCCACCTTTGCGGCAAAATTTGGTATTCCCTTAACCCCCCTAATTCCTCCTATGAGGATTTTGGCAGTTGATAAAAAACCCTTAGGGTCAGGCCTGGTAACTAAAAAATCTGTGTCCCTTTCCATGTGCTCTGATAATCATCACAGTGAGAGGTTAGCCCTTTTTATCATTGAGGGTGTGTCTTCTCCTCTTATTTTGGGGTTACCTTGGCTTCAGACCCATAATCCTCATATTGACTGGGTATCGGGGAAGATTCTGCAATGGGGTCTTAAGTGTGGTGGTTCATGTATTTCTCAGGTGGTGGCGACCACTTCTTTAGAAGGTTTACCTGCAGCATATGCTGAATATGCTGACGTATTTTCTAAGAAAGCTGCAGAAACCTCCACACAGGCAGTATGACTGCTCTATAGATCTAATTCCTGGGTCTATTCCCCCTCGGGGTAGAACATACCCTCTTTCCTTGCCAGAAGCCCAGGCAATGAAAGAGTATATAAAGGACAACCTTGAAAGAGGGTTCATTAGGCCTTCTAGTTCCCCTGCGGGGGTGGGCTTTTTCTTTGTTGGAAAGAAAGATGGTGGTCTACGCCCCTGTATAGATTATAGGGGTCTCAATAAGATCACCATAAAAAAACTGCTATCCCCTCCCGTTAATTTCTGAATTGTTTGACCAGGTTAAGGGTGCTAAGATCTATTCTAAGCTATATCTTAGGGGCGCCTATAATCTCATACGTATTAGGGAAGGGGATGAGTGGAAAACTGCATTTAACACCAGGGACGGCCACTACAAATATCTTGTAATGCCCTTTGGTCTCTGTAACGCACCCGCCGTTTTCCAAAAATTTGTCAACGACATCTTTCGGGACCTGCTGGGGATATTCGTAGTGGTCTATCTTGACGATATCTTGATTTTCTCCTCTAATTTGGGTGAACATAGAAATCATGTTTATCAAGTCTTGTGCAGACTTAGGGAGAATAATCTTTATGCAAAACTGGAGAAATGTATCTTTGAGGTCACTTCCGTTCAGTTTCTAGGATTTAATATTTCCAGCAAGGGTCTTCAAATGGCAAGGCAAGGTGAGAGCTGTACTGGATTGGATCCAACCCCAATCATTACGTGCTACCCAAAGGTTCCTGGGGTTTGCAAATTACTATCGTCAGTTTATTAAAATTTTTTCCTTAATTGTGGCTCCCATTACTGATTTGACTAAGAAGGGTGCTGACCCCAGCATCTAGCCTCCTGAAGCGGTACAAGCTTTTGACTTCCTCAAGAAGGAATTCAGTTCTGCCCCCATTCTTCGACACTCCGACACTGCACTTCCATTTATAGTAGAGGTAGATGCTTCTGAAGTTGGGGCAGGGGCAGTCCTTTCTCAAAGGCATCCAACAACCAACAAGGTGCATCCCTGCGCATTCTTCTCTAAGAAATTTTCTCCTGCTGAGATCAACTATGATATTGGGAATAGAGAATTGTTGGCTGTTAAATGGGCCTTTGAGGAATGGCGGCATCTGCTGGAGGGAGCAAAACACATGATCACGGTTTATACTGATCATAAGAATCTTCTGTACATTGAGTCGGCCAAGCGACTAAATCCTAGGCAGGCTAGATGGGCACTGTTTTTCACCAGGTTCAATTTTTCTTTAACGTTTAGGCCTAGTTCCAAGAATACCAAAGCGGATGCACTCTCTAGAAGTTTCGAGTCCGATCCCTCTGAGTCTAGCGACAGCATCCCCATCATTACCAGGGAGGTAATTGTAACAGCACTTGAATCTGACCTTTCCTCTTTATTGTCCCCTGTACAATCATCTGCTCCGGTGGATACTCCATTTGGGAGGTTGTTTGTTCCACAGGAGTTAAGGGAACAATTGTTAAAGGAGGTTCACGATTCTAAGATGGCTGGGCATCCTGGCATTTCTAAGACAGTGTCTCTGTTATCCCGTTATGTCTGGTGGTCTTCCTTCAAACAGGATGCAAAGGCCTTTGTTAATTCCTGTCCGATCTGCCAACAGTCAAAATCATCTCATAACTCTTCCCAGGGTCTGTTAATGCCTTTATCTATTCCTGAGAAACCTTGGTCCCATCTTTCGATGGACTTCATTGTAGATTTGCCCCCTTCCCAAGGGAAGACTGTGCTTTGGGTGGTGGTGGATAGGTTCAGTAAGATGGGCCATTTTATTCCCCTTCCACACCTCCCTTCTGCTAAAACCTTGGCTAATCTATTCATTACTCACATTTTTAAGTTACATGGTTTTCCTGAGAATATTGTTTCTGACAGGGGGGTTCAGTTTGTCTCGAAGTTTTGGCGTGCTTTCTGTTCTTTAGTAGGGATTGAGTTATCCTTTTCCACTGCATATCACCCCCAAACAAATGGTCAAACTGAAAGGGTAAACCAGTCCCTTGAACAATATCTAAGATGCTATGTGTCTGATAATCAGTCTACTTGGTCCGAACTGTTACCCTGGGCAGAATTTGCGTACAATAATGCTACCCATTCCTCCTCAGGGGAGTCTCCTTTCTTTGTTGTTTATGGTTTGCACCCCAAAGCATTTTCTTTTTTTGACTCTAATTCCGCTGTACCCTCTGCCAATTCTTCTGTCCTGAAATTTTCCGAAATTTGGTCTCAAGTTCATAATTCGTCATCCGCAGCTTCCCTAGCTCAGAAAAAAGCTGCTGACAAATCCCGTAGGGAAGCACCCCAGTACAAGGTGGGAGATTTAGTATGGTTGTCGACTAAGAATATCAAGTTGAAGGTTCCCTCTCCTAAACGGGGTCCTAGGTTCATTGGTCCATACCCCATCATTGCAGTAATTAATCCATCTTCTGTCCGTCTTCAGTTACCTCCTAATTTCAAAATTTCTAATTCCTTCCATGTCTCTCTTTTAAAACCTGCCACTAATATCCGTCATTTGTCTGTTCCTCCCCCAGAGTTGGTTGAGGGTCAGCATGAATATGAGATCCAGGAGTTCCTCGATTCCCGCATGGTGCGTGGTAAGCTTCAATATCTTACTAGGTGGAAGGGCTTCGATCCTGAGGAGAACTCTTGGGTCTCAGTTGATGACATCAAGGCTGACCACCTCAGGAAGCAATTCCACTCCAAATTTCCTGGTAAACCTGGGGGTCCATTGGCCCCCCCTAGAGAGGGGGGTAATGTAATAAAACTACCTCGTCCTGGAGGTCTAGTGGGGGGACGGCAGGGACGCCTGCCGCCCCCTCGACGGGGACGCCCGTCTCGCTGCGTTGTTTCTCCTGTGCCGGCTTCCTAGTGCGCGCGCGCATGCGCACTTCTGATTTAAAGGCGCATGCGCGCTGACGTAATGACGTCAGCACGGAGAGGCGCCAAATTCAAAAGTATTAAAGGGGCATTCCCACAGTTGTCATTGCCCGTGATAGGATTTTGTTCCTGGTGCTTCTGAGCCTTGTGCTATTTTCTGAAACCTGTTTGATTCCTGTTTTTGACCCCTGCCTGGCTATTTGACTATTCTGACTTCTGGATTCTGACCCTTGCCTGATTACTGACCACCGCCTCTGATTAACCCTCTGATTGACTCCCTGGTTTGACCCTTGCCTGCCTGATAGCGTTTGTTCTCTGCCTGCCTCGACCCGGCCTGATCTGACTACTCTTTTGCCTAAACGCCTTGTACTGCGATCTTCTGTCCAAAGACTTTGCTTTACTGTCGTGCCCCTCTGCCTATCCAGAACCCTCATCTTGCACCTCTCGTTTAAGTCCAGGTGGCAGCCAAGTAAGCCGAGGGCTCCTCCTCTCGGCTCGTGGTGAAGCACGAGCCGAGACCAGGGTGCCTGGTGTTTGTTCTGGTGTTGGGTGCCGACCTTGACATGTTCCTACAGCCGCATCAGTTCCTCTGGCAGATCCACCTCTTGTTAAGATGGAGTCCAGAAAGAAAATTAATAGTTATATGTCCCCTCCCATTTTAAATAATAAGGGCAGGAAACAGTCCCTGTGCAACTAAAGAAAGCCTCCCTCACACAGGGCATAGGTCGCAGAAAGGACTTCCTGAGCAAGTAGGGGAAATAACCACATAATTCTACTACATATCCATTACCTGTTTTCTAATCATAGACCCACTTTGTCTAATGTGTACAGTACACTGAAAACAAAAGCCCAGCAATGGAAAATTATAGGTATTGTTAAATACATTAAGCAGTTTATAATAATATAATCACTATGGATTCAAAAGTCTAAGCTAATATTTTGTTAATATTAATATTGGACAGATGATTAGGCTTCTCTATATTAAAGAGGGGGGCAAAGTAGATTTGGGGCCCAATGTAAACTAAAATATACTAGTGTTGGAATTGGAGTGAAATTACACCAGTCCTATAACTCTAAGCAACCATCAATCAGCTTTGCTCAGCCTTGTACAAGTTAGAATTGAAGTAGGTTATTGCACTTGTGCAATTTTGTTCTCTGTGTATTAAAAAGAATTTCATTTGTTAGAAAATTGATTTTAAAAATGGAAGTTGTACATCAAAAAGTCACACAAAATGCCAATAAGCAATTTTCCATAGATGCAAGTCTGCTTTGTTATATATAAAAGATAATATAAAGGATGTTATCTTGAACCAGGGGCCAGAGTCCTGTTTTGGGTTGATGTTAATACTCATATTTACTCTGGTGTTTTTTGCGCACTGAAATCACGCTGATTTAGCTGATCACCAATTTAATTTTTATTACGATCATACAGTATTAGTAGTAGTAATTCTGGGTCTGTCTGAAAAGTCCACCACAAAAATAATTTTGTTAAATAAAAGAAAATGTAATTCTAAACAATTTTCCAGTATATATTGATTTTCAAGTTATTCATTAATGTAGTTGCAACTAGAAGCAATATTTCTATCTGGTTCTGACTACAATGTTCAGGAGTCAGAGCCAGGAGTGCAGTAAATAGAAACAGCTTGACTGCAATACTGCTTTTAATAGCAATTGCTTTGTACATTTACAAACAACAGTTTTTTTTTAAATTAATGTTTATTAAACAGATGCTTAGAATTGAGGGGGTTATTTATCAAAATCAGAATTTTCAGATTTTTTTTTAAAAAATGTACGACCAAACTAGAATCAACAATTTGCCCTTGTTTATCAATAATATACATTTTGTGAGGGTTAAAACATCTTCAAATAGTTAAGGGGACATCTGCTATGGACATTTACATGAAATCGGCAGGTTTAAGATGGCGTATTTTCGGATTCGGACTTCAAACAGCTGCGGAACATAATAAATTGCAAAAAAATTGTGTCTTTTTTACTGGATCTTGATATCAAACCGGATGCCGCAAACAGATTGCATGTTTATAAATAACCGCCTAAAAGTTATTACATTATACATAAAACAGTTTTTGGGTGGAGGACTGCTTTAAAACTCTTTATCAGGGGACCAACTGGCATGAATTGTTTTGGTTTTAATATTCATTCTGGATGTGAGCTCAAAATCAAGCACATTTAAGCTTCAAGCTAAGGAGATGCTGAAGTGTGCATAGATACTTTATTCATGTCATATACTGTAAAAGCCTCAACAATGATTTGGGTTGTTTATATCTCTGCAACATGGAAATGATTTGTCCTAATGGAAGCTTTTAGGGGCAAATTCACTAAACCGCTAACGCTAGCACAAATTCGCCAGTGTGACGTCATTTCATTACTTCGCTGATTTACTAACGGATGCTGGCGTAAATTCACTAGCGAAGTGGACCTACTCTAGCGCTACTTCGCACCCTTACACCAGGTGAAGTTGCGCTATGGCGAGGGATGTAACTACGCTAATTCACTAACTTGCGCATTTTACTGAACGTTACCTATTGCGCCAGACTTGCCTTCCCCACCTCAGACCAGGCGAAGTGCAATAGAGTAGATAGGGCTTGCTTCAAAAAAAGTTGAATTTTTTTTCTAAGTCCCAAAAAGCGCTGGCGTCTTTTACTTTTTTAAGGGTGAAAAAAGATTGTAAATTTTTTTGGGGGTACCCCCTTCCCCCCTACATTTCCTAACATATGGCATCTAAACTATACAGTGGGCACATGTATAGGGCAAAATAACAACTCTTTTATTTTATGAAGCTTTGCCAGGCTTGTGTAGTGTAACGTATTTGCTGCTACACATACGTCCATTGTACTTTAACTTGGCGCCATATGCAAATTAGGCATTGCTAGAGTAACTTTGCTTTGCTTGACAAATTAACGGTAGCGCAACTTCGCTACCTTTCGCCTTCCTGAGCGCAACTTTGGATTTTAGTGAATTAGCGGCGCCCTGTTGAAATTTCGCCTGGCAAAGTGCGTTGAATGCGTCACTAGCGCATTTTTGGCGCTTAGTGAATTTGCCCCTTAGACACCAGTGTGACTGATTTTTTGCCCAAGTCCACTATTGTTAGGAACCAACACCTGATATGGGCAGGAGAGACTTGTGGATGAGGCCAAAGTAGTTCACATATAAGCTCCTAGCGAGATCACTGTGACAGGCTGCTGACCAAATTATGTCTACATCCTTTCACTCTGGTTAATTATATCAAGAAAGACCAATGCCATTACTTAGCATTTGTATAATAGTTATTAAGGAATCCCTTTTGGTTTGTAGTTTTTGTTTGAAGTGTAACTGAATGTGTCATAAAAAGTGACTTGGACACTTCTAGAAGGACTATTCGGGCTAACCATACTACATCAAAAGTGGACACATTCCTGCCAGTTATCAACATCTAAAAGTATGGAGCAGCGGACACACACTTATATGGTGGTTTTTATGGGATTAGGTGATTCTGCTCAATAAATGCGCCCTTTTCCACTTGATGTGGAGCGGTGGCCTTTCTAAAAAAGTACAATTTTTGTCAGATGCCTGCATACCAGGTTCAAATTTACCTTTATCTTTGATCTGTTGACTAACAGGTAGAATGAATTGTTCTATTCATGTAATTATCTCATCAACATCTAACCAAGGGTGGACTTGGAAATTTTCATTCAGGAAACGTATTTCCATTTTACACATACCATCCCAAAAACTTGTTCACAGATACAGTACATGCAATTAAACTTGAACACAATGAAAAAAAACATACATTATAAAGATGGGACAAAACTAAATGCTAAGCTTAGTCAAAAAAAAATCAAGCAATTTATTTTTACAACTGGTAACATTTCAGTAGGATAAATTGGCACTAAATATACATACAGTACATTGCTTTACACATACACAGATGATTATTCTATTGTGCTTCTAAAACATTGTAGTACAGCACAGTATTTAGTGCAGTACAGACCCTGATAACAACAGCAGATTACTCTTGAAATACATGAACAGTGGTCAGAGTTTTTCCATGCTTGACTACAAAGAGCAATTTTCCAACATGTTGACTTTTTTGAGAAAGTACACCAGGCAGAGCCACATGAATATAAGCAAAAAACATCTCCACATTTACTTGATAAATGCACTTATTCTTCTTACTTATAAAACACAAGTTGGTGCCACTATTAAACCTTATGTTTGTTACAGTAGACAGTTGACTGAGGTATAGACGAACCATAACTATTAGCATCCTGACAGGGAAGGTAAGGTTAAGAGTGGCTTCGGATTACGTGCAGCATTACCCGCTAACTGCAATACGAAGGTAATTGATAATGTGCCATATGAACCGCTACACATAGACATTGGCAGCGAACTGGTAGATTTGATGTGCCCTAAGGTTCGTATAAACCATTGGCAGTTTAGCTGAGGCTAAGATAACTTCCAAGATGCTTTTAGGGCGATAAACACAGGTTGCAAAGGGGCTGATGTTGGCACAAGGCTGCTTTGGCACTGCTGGATACTAACATACCATATGCTTCCTTGGAACATATTTCAGATCAGTGAAGGCTAATTGTGTCATGGGTATGAGCCTTAAAGGTAAATTTTAAAAAAAAAGCAAACTAGCCTTTACAAATTATTTACTTTATTTACAGTCATTTATCTTTTAATGAATGATAATAGAAATACTTTATTAATATATGTTATCTGTTTTATTTTTTTTTTTGAATATTCTTTATTTATTTATTTATTGAAATAAAAAGGAAAATTAACAGAAGAAAAAAAAAAGGAGAGAAGGGATGGGGGAAGGACATAAGGATGAAGCATCACAGTCGTTTACATAATACAAAAACATATATCACGACGTAGTACGGAAGCCAAGTGAGACGTATATATTCACATATCAATAAAATAAGTCGTATATCAACAGATATTAGACACTTTAAACCGAATTGGTCTAAATATTAGCTTAGGGGGCAAGAGAAAATGTTAATCTAGGAATTAGCAATCATAGCTTGCGCAGAGCATGCTCCAATTTTACTTATCTTGAATAAACAGTATCCACGGCTTCCAAATGGACCAGTATTTCCCACTTTCATTTCTTAAAATATAAGCGATTTCCTCCAACTTTCGAATTTCTTCCACTTTGTGTATCCATTCAATATATGTGGGAGGTACAGGGGACTTCCATTTGCATGCAATTAAAGCCTTTGCAGACTGGATAAGATGCAGGAAAAGCTCATTCTGTATAATCTCGTTAGACTTTATATCTAAGTGAAATAAGATCAGTAGGGGTTTACAAGTATCAATCTCAATCCCAGTAAGATCCTTTATGGTTCTGCCCACGGACAACCAATATTCCTTAAGTTTCATACAATCAACCCAAAGATGAGCAAAGGTACCGTCAAACAAATTACATCTCCAACATTCTTTACTGTGAGCCGGATACATCTGAGATAAACATACTGGTGTGTAATACCACCTAGTCACTAATTTAAACAAAGTTTCCCGTGTCCTAGACGCCCTCGAACTTTTATGTAAGGACTTAAAAATAGTACACCAGGTCTCATCAGGAATTTCTACTCCCATTTCCTTTTCCCAATTTTTCATGCAGGGAGGATCAGGAAGATTTTGTGCTTGTATAATCACTTTATAGATCACAGATAGAGGTTTCTTAGCAGGGGATTTACCTTCCATGATATTTTCCCAATAGGTATTTTCTCTTTCCCAACCTATGCGAGTAGTAGACAAGAGATAATGGGATAATTGATTAAAACACCAAAGGTCTCTAGGGTGACTCCCCCACCTTTTCTGTATTTTTGTCAAGGACAGTCTCACCCCTCGCTTAAAAAAATCCTTCAATTTGGTGGGTTTGGTATCATACCATTTCCAATTTACAAATGTGCCCTGATCTAAACTGGGCAAAAACTCAGGATTCATAGTCAAAGGTTGGAGTACGTAAGGCTTAGGGGCAAGATTAAGATCCTCCCTGCATGAAAACCATACATCCAAAGACGGTCCAATAGTGGGGTGATTCCGGACATACTTTCTAGCCACTTCTTTATTAGTCCACAGAAGGTTTTCTAAAGGGATGTCAACATGGGCTTTTTCTATGTCTAACCAAGCTTTAGATTCTTTTATATTATACCATGCCAACACTCTAGCCAGATGCACTGCTCTATAGTAGGTATATGGGTCTGGAAACGCTAGACCTCCCTTATCTTTTGGGCGTATTAAATTATTGTATTTAATCCTAGGGCTTTTATCTGACCATAAATATCTAGAGAACAATGATTTAATGGAGGTGAAAAATGCTCGCGGTATATGTACTGGTAATACCTGAAGTGGGTATAGAAGTTTTGGCATTAGAATCGATTTAACTGTTTGTACTTTACCGAACCATGACAATCTTAATTTCTTCCAATTCTCTATTTTATGTTCCAACACCTTAAGTAAGGGGATGAAATTTTCTTGGTATATTAAATGAGATTTGGACGGTATTTTAACACCTAAATATTTTATAGCAGTATTGGTCCAGCGGAATGGAAAGTTCTGTTCTAACAGGGTTTGGGTCTGACTCGGTAAATTAATGTTCATGGCCTCCAATTTACTAAAATTTATTTTAAAATTTGAGAGTTTCCCAAATAACTTAAATAACACCATTATATTGGGTACAGTAATAATAGGTTTAGTGATAAATAATAGTAAATCGTCCGCAAACGCTGCTATTTTATACTCTCTGTTTTTAACAAATATGCCTGCAATATCCGGAGCCAGCCTAATACGTGACAGTAAGGTCTCTAAAACTAATACAAACAATAAAGGGGAAAGCGGGCATCCCTGCCTAGTCCCATTAGCAATTTCAATTTTGGGAGATAATATGCCATTAACTCGTATTCTGGCCGTGGGATTTTGGTACAATGCTAAAATTCAATTTTTCATTATATCCCCAAGTCCAAATCCTGACAAAGTGGCATCCAAAAAAGGCCAGGAAACCCTGTCAAAGGCTTTCTCCGCATCCGTAGTAAGGAGAAAAGAGGGGATGTTATGAGCATTAGCATAATGCATTAAGGAAATTACCTTAACAGTATTTTCCTTTCCTTCTCTCTTGGGAATAAAACCTGTCTGATCAGGGTGGATGAGTAAAGGTAAGTACTTTTTTAATCTTTCCGCAATGATTTTAGCATATATCTTAAGATCAACATTGATTAAAGATATTGGACGGTAGCTGGTACATTGTTGAGGATCCTTATCCGGTTTAGGAATAACCGTAATAAGCGCTTCTGTCGCTTGGGGATGAAAGCCATTATACTTATTTATGGAATTAAAATAAGATAAAAGTATCGGCGCTAAGGAATCTTTATAGGTCTTATAATAAAGGGCTCCATACCCATCTGGGCCAGGGCTCTTCCCTGTTGCTAGTGAGTCAATTGTGGTACATATTTCCTCTAAAGTAAATGGGCTATCCAGTACATCTTTTTGTTGAGCCGACATAGGTCTTAGATTAGCTCCTGCAATAAAATCAGAGATTTCTTGACACAACTGAGCAGAAGGGGCATCTTTTTGAAGTCTATATAAAGATTGGTAAAACTGTTGAAAACAATTCGCTATGTCCCTAGTAGCATATCGAGTGTGTTGCTGCTGATCTTTGATTGACATTATAGTTGTATTGGGTTGAAGACATTTCAATATTCTCGAAAAATGTTTGGTAGGTTTATCGCTAAACTCATAAAATGCATGTTTACTTCTCATATATGCTTTATACGTATACTGGTCAAGTAAAGATTTCAATTGCACCCTTTTACTTTCTAAGACCGTGAGTATTTGCTTTGCTATGCTCTCTTTATGCGTTTGTTCTAAATGACGTATTTCTGCAATAAGAACAGTAATAGCCTTCTCCCTTTGTTTTTTCAAAGCACTACATAGTGCTATAATATTCCCCCTCAAAACACATTTTAATGTTTCCCACAGAGTTTTAGCGGATACATCTGTTGTCTCATTGTCTTCCAATATTTTATCAATCATTGCATTTATCTGTTGTTTAGTATCCTGTTTGTGGATCAAGAGATCATTAAATTTCCAATTAAATTCTGGCTTAGAAGTATTAGGAATATGAAATAAGGTTGTGATTGGTGAATGATCCGACAAAGTAGTTGGACCTATATCTGATTGATAAAACAAATGTAGCCAATTTTGTGAGACAAAAAGATAATCGATTCTAGTGTAACCTTGATGGACCTTTGAAAAATGTGTATAATCTTGCGTCTTTGGATGAAAACTACGCCAAATATCCACCAAGCCTAAAGACGTGAGAGCTATCTTAATACCCTTCAGGCCCTTATAAGATATACTTGTCTTAGACTTAGAGGAGTCAACTAAAGGGTTCAATGTGACATTCAAATCGCCGCCCAAAATCAGAAGACCTTCTGTAAAAGTTCCAATAAGGTGTAGAGCCCTCTGAATAAATGTGGATTGCCCATGATTAGGCACATACATATTTACAATTGTAACCTTAAGACCAGCAATTGACCCTTTTATAGCCAACAGTCTTCCTTCTATATCTACTAATTGATCCTTAAATTGAAATGGGATATCTTTGTGTAACAATATCATGACCCCCAAACTTTTTCTATCCGGATTGTTATTAGTATATATAGTAGGATAATGTTTAACTACCAGATGAGGGGTTTTCCCTTCCTTAAAATGAGTTTCCTGGAGCAGGATAATCTGAGCTTTGTTTCTCCTACATTCAGAGAATATCTGTGCCCTCTTCACCGGCTCATTTAGACCATTAACATTATAACACATAACCTTGCAACTGAATTGTGCCATATCGAAGACCAAGTATGAGAATTAACTACGAACATCTTGATAAATACTCCTCCGTAAATCAGTCGTGCTTCCGTCCTTCGTAAGGGATAGGGAAAAGAAGGGATCAAAAGGGAAAAGAAAAGCATAATAGAGAAAGAGTTCAATCAAGAAAGGGTGAACCAGGGAAAAGGGAAAGGGAGACGAACAGGAAAAGTCGCTACAGACTTACAAGGCGTATGCCTTCTAGCTGTACTATATCAGCGACCAAAGGTGGTAAGGTGGGGGGAGGTGATCGGTTGACTAACTGAGTTTTCAAGAAACGTATCATCCAGCAGCCAAAACCCCCAGGCTACATAGAAATATAGAGGGGAAAATAACAATTTAACTGTGAACTAAAATATAATTGTACATAACCTCAGGTTCATCAGGCCAGACATCTATCTATATATCAAAGCATTGTCTTGAAACCTAAACAGAAAATAAAGAAAAGCTCACAACTAAAGTCAATAACTTGTGCGTCTCATGAAAGTCTTACGTGTCGCCCATCACTTTTTTGGAGTATGGGTAGTATTCCGTAGAGGCGAAAGAAGCGAGGCTCTGGACCCTCTTTTCATGGGGGTACGCGATGCCCGTCTCAGTGTCGATATCGTAGCCCAATCCACTTGGAAATCTAGATCTAGTTGAAGAAGCGGAGTAGAATCTGGTAGCCATCCTGGAAGAGGAATTGCCGGAAGCTGTAGCCTTTGAAAAAAAAATTCCGTATCAGATGGTGTACGTATCGTTGCTTGTACGCCGTCTTTAGAAGCAGTAATGGAAAAAGGAAATCCCCATCGATATAAAATGCTGTTTGCCCGTAAATGGTCCGTAAGTGGCTTGAGAAACTTCCTCTTCATTAGAGTCGATCTTGCCACATCTTGGAACAACTTGGTATCATCTTCAAATAATATATTATCAATTTCTTTAGCCTTACTAAGTATGTCCTCCTTCATTTTAAAGCTGTGGATGCAGCACAGGACATCCCTCGGTGCATTCAAAGGGGCAGCTTTGGGTTTTGGAACACGATGTGCACGCTCAATAGCGATATCTGTATCATGATCTCTGTGGAGTATACTATTAAAGATTTGCAGTAGAGTTTTATTTATCTCTTCCACCTGTATACTCTCTGGGATCCCTCTAACCCTTATATTGTTGCGGCGACCCCTATTTTCTTGATCCTCTAGCTGACGCTGAAGATCAGAAATTTTCATGTCCTGCGTATGTATGTGTGCAGAAATCAGCTTTTGATTAGAGGACAACTTACTTTGAACCAGGTCAGAATCATCAATCCTGGTAGACAAGGCTGACATGTCTCTCTTAATATCTTGCAGCTCCTCTTTGATCGACTGCGTCATTTCCTGAAGCATGCTTTTAATGTCCGACTTCGTTGGAAGAGAGGCAAGGTAAGTGCGAGTGGAGAGTTCCTCACCTGCTTCACTATCTAGATCCGAGGTGTCACGCTGCGGATCCGATTCCTCCTCTCTCTCAGCCGCGGTCGGCGCCATCTTGGAAGTTCTGCGCTCCGTGTTTTTTTTAAAAAATAAAGGCGGAAGCTCAGTTTGAGAAAGCGATTGCTTTTTCTGTGCCATCTTCTCCTTCTCTTGCTTCGTTTTTTGTGGTTTCCCCATGATAAACTTGCCACAGCAATAAGTTAGCCTGGGAGTCTGAGCGGAGCCAGTCTAGCACGCGTCCATCAGCAGCAACGGCAAGCCACGCCCCCCATGTTATCTGTTTTATTATAAATAAATATAATCAATAATATCTGGTGGCTCACTGGGTATATTGAAAGCTAGGGTCACACCAGGAAATTTAGTAGCTGTTATTATTCACTGGATAAGTAATGACAAAAATATGCATGGGATTGTCTTCTAGCACTCCCACCATAGATAGTTTGGAACTGATAGATTTATGGTATAACTGAGACTGTTCTTTTTTGGTGACACTCAGGCAGGTGGGTCACTACAGTATCAAGGCCATTTCGGTTACATTTTGTCTCTACCTCTTTTGAAAAAAAAAAAAAAGAAATAGCTATTAAACCCTGTCAAAACTCTAAATACGACATGTCTAGTATATGACTTCTGGAAATACTTAAAGATTTGTTCCATGGTATTATCTGTTTCGATACTGTCTAAGCTGGTACTATAAAGGTCAGCTTCTGATATCTGAACAGGCAGCATACAAGCCATTTAGTCAAGTGTTATTCATAGAAAACAACACATTTTATCCACATTTAGCTCACTTAAAGTCACAAGGAGTCAGAGGTGCTCTGCCCAGAGCCTACAGCTACGGGAGTGGAATCAACTGTGTATGTTGGAGCAGGCCCTCAATGAGCAGTCCATCAGAATCAGAAAAGTAAAAATAATAAATGTGGATTTATTTGGTACCAGCAAACAGAGGCAGCCTAACGAGCTTCCTGTTAATGATTACTTAGGGGGTTATTTATTAAGCTCTGAATTTTTCCAGTCAGACTTTTAAAGTGGAAAATACCATTTTTTTGAGAAAAAAAAAACCTTTTTTTTTTAATTTTTTTATTAACGTCCGATGGTGTTAAAAGTCCGATGAAAAAAGTACTCTAATGAAGACCTGCTGAGAACATGTAAAAGTCAGTGGCAGATGTCCCATTAGCAATTGGAAGTTGTGCTGGGTTTTTTGGAAAAAAACGGGAGATTTTATAATAAAATTGTAGGTTTCGAGCACAAAATCTGAAAAATTGTAGGATTTGGAATTTTTTACTTTTTCCGCACAAGAAAAATTTAATGAAAATGTATTAATAAATAGGGGGGAAAAGTCCATGCAGATTCGGTCGGAGTAGTTTTCAGAACATAGTGAGAACTTTTTGGATTTTGATAAATAACCCCCTTAATCATTGTCCTATGAAAACATAGCTGGTACACAAGCCAGTTAGTCAATAGTAAGTCAATAGTTATTCAGCTTGGCCATGCATGAAGACCACATGCAGTGATCAGCAACTTGTTTATTTCTTTTGACTGATCAAGTGTGGTTGATCTACACCTGAACTGGATAATAAAAGACAGGGACCAACAGACAATTTATAATGAATGAACTGCATGAAAACCTGTATGTGGCCATCTTAAATGGCATAATTGATAGTTACACAGTTCTCACTAATAAGTAGTGCACCCGAGCAACCCTTTCATATAGCTCCTGAAATATTGTAAAGCCTAATACAGGTTTTCTTAATATCTCTATTATTTGGCATTATTTGCATTAGCCCTAGGGATGGGCGAATTTGACCCATTTCGTTTCACAAAAAATTCACCACCAGCGAAATGTCTGCGACGCCCATTAAAGTCTATGGGCGTCAAAAAAATTTTTGTTGCGCAACCGAAATGTTTTTGACGTTCGTCTTTTTTTTTTTTTGACGCACTGTGCCATACAAGTTTATGGGCGTAATTTCCGCGGCGAAACAAAGCGAAAAAATTTGCCCATAACTGAGCCCGTATGCTGAATGATATAAACTTTTGCAATTAATTCACTCTCTTAAAACATTTCTCCATTTTCACAAAAATAGCCTTTATTCTACTGGAGGTATGAGGCCCATTAGCCTGATTTTCTAAACTGGTGTATATCTGATGCACAGAATTGCTTTTTGATAAGGCTAACAGATAATACTTCAGTGAGGAGGAAAGCCATGAATAATTCACACCCATTCTCTTTATTGCTTGAATGTTTGGTTGTTGTTTTTTTTAAGTCTGGCCAAATCTTTTCTATTACACAGAGGAAACATTATTTACATTACTAGAAAATCACTTCTTAAGTTAAACAAAAGCTTTTTTTTGCATAATCTTCCCTTTTTTGAAGACAAATCACTAGGTGGCAAAAGAGTCCATTATGCATACACTGTACTTTGCTTCAGAACGCTGGTATGAGATGGAACAGAAATCAGAGGTGTTTTATGTAATCACTAATGCTTCATTTCTAAGTGTGCATTAAATCCATTAGCTGAAGTTTTTTGTTCATTAGTCAGTTCCACAGTATGACATTGGGGTTGCATAGTGTCAAGAATCTGTGGCATGATTTGACCTGTGCCTGGATCTTTTCCATTATAATATAAAGCCCACAACAGGGTAATTGTTAGGATCATTGCCAGAATCTGTGTAACGCCTATAGCGATTCCCAGAAACTGTAGTACTTGTAGCTGTTTGGTTCCTCTCAGAAAACTGTACATTTTTCTTCCACAGCCCTGAAACAGAAGTGCATGAATATATTTTAAATCCATAATCACATATTTATGGAAATATATATTTATAAAAAAAATATATATATATTATTTAAATGTGACTTTTTATTCT
Source organism: Xenopus petersii (assembly GCA_038501925.1). Classification (NCBI taxonomy): domain Eukaryota; kingdom Metazoa; phylum Chordata; class Amphibia; order Anura; family Pipidae; genus Xenopus; species Xenopus petersii. The sequence continues at coordinate 55,183,541 of CM076677.1, forward strand.
GATATTGACAGTACTGTATATAGCCAGTATATGTAACATTTTCTTTGCTTACTCAAAACTATAATGCAAAGCAAATGAATTTACTTAGGTACACAGTAATATTTAATACTTATTGTTACCTGGTCTTTGTGCAGAAGCGGTGAGTGGAAGTCTAAAGCTAAATCTTTCTATATACCTGAACACCATTTATCTCGATCTAAGTATTTATTTATACCCCTTTAATAGGTTGCACACATCATAATCTACAGACATGTTTTGTTCATAAAACAGTTTGTTTGTTGAGCTTTAGAGTAACAACTTACGGATTTACGGATTTGCTAGTGACATACGGTAGGCTCCCTTGTACAGCAAATAACTGTGCTCACAACAGGCAACAAACATTAAAACAGTTTTTTATTTTTTGCTTCTAATTGCTGCTAGTAATTACACTATTAAATTAATATTTATATATGAATTGTTAAGATGAAATGAATGCTGTAATTTTTTGCCTTATATGAAATCTGCGTAATTAATTTTGCACATGTTTTATAATACTTTATGTGATTAAATAAAAAACCTCAATTAATAAAAATTAACGAACTCCAAAAATTCTTTAATTAATTATTAACTTTATTTTAATAAGAAGTAACTTACGGAGTGCGACAAAAGGGACCATTCCTTGTTCAAACATATTATTCTAATCTGTCCCATGCACCGCCTTAAAAGGCAAAGTAATCTTCAACAAATATTTTGTTGAGTGCGCTGCCATTCTTTCAAATGAGCTAAACATTAATATTTGCTTGTGTGTTTGTGTGTGTGGTGTGACAGACAGCTAAAGTGCAATCATTCACACTGGGGCTTGATTGGGTCTCCATATGTTACAGTGTTTTATAAAGAATGACAGTGTGAATTTAAGTAATGCTGGCTGTACATCAAGATAATGTACCAATTTGCTGAGACCAAAATGTCCACCAGTCCTAACTGCCAATGATTGGAATTTATGGAGGCTCACTGAGACCTCAAGTATTTGCCATCAAGCCAATTTATTATCTGACTGAACCCCAATCAGATACAGATTGGAGAGAGCATTGTTTTTGGCCAATCAGCTTATGGCTTGTTTTAAGAGTGGCCAGCTGAAGTGCAATCATTCACACTGGGGCTTGGTTGGGTCTCCATATGTTACAGTGTTCATTTATAAAGAATAACAGTATGAATTTAAGTAATGCTGGCTGTACATCAAGATAATGTACCAATTTGCTGAGACCAATATCTCCACTAGTCATAACTGCCAAGTATTTGCCATCAAGCCAAATTATTATTTGACTAAACCCCAATCAGATACAGATTGGAGAGAGCATTGTTTTTGGCATCAGCTTATGGCTTGTTCAAGAGTGCGCAAGTGGAGCGCTAATATCTTCCCATGCATCGGCACCCATACAGTATTTAAAGAAAAAAATTTTAAATTGACAGATTTAGACCCCAAACACAGATTTTAAATGGTCAGATTTTGACAGAACTAACATTTATATTAGGGATCCCATATGCTGAACTATACTGTTAATTGAATGATCCATCATATTATAATCAGTGCATCCATAAAAATATTGTAGTGCACCCATAAAAGTAGTATTTAGAAACCCGGTTGTATTTATTGGAAGCGAGGTGTCAACATTATAAGATTGTAAATATTACTTACTAATATAATTCTGTTTTTTTTAAACTGACATGTTTTATTGAGTTCAATCATACATGAAGTGGGCAGTCTGTGTCACACGGTACCCTGTTATCAGTGGTTACATGTAAACACATAACTGGTAATGAACATTATATAGAAAAGAGAATAGAAAAGATAAGGAAAAATAAAATAAGATGGAAAGAAAAAAAAAAAAAGAAAAAAAGGGGGGAGAAAGGGAAGGGAATGGGAGAGGGGGGAAAGAGAGAGGGAGAAAAGAATAATAGGAAGAGAGGAGGTAAGGGAGGAAAAGTACACTGTTGGCATACATTGCAAAAAAATTAATCATAAGGCGGTTGGGTATCATTCTTGTTACATTTATGTTGATTTCTGAATATATGAGTTACTGGTTGTCCTCTGGGACAGTCTCTTTATTATGAATGCAGAGCCTGGAAAAGTTGGGGGTTGTTTTCATGAGCAAGCCAAGGAAGCCATATTTTGTCATAGGCCGCCATATAATTTTTCAAGGTATACTGTAAGTAAGCTTTTCGTTGATATAATTCTGTTTTAATAACTATATAACTGTTTAAAATAAAGAACAATGTTATAACACACCCAAATTTCTATATGTTCTAAGTTAATCATTTTGACAATGAAATGGAAACCACTGACTCTGTAGATCACAGTAAAGTGATAGTTTTGGCAACTTGTCACACAGTATAGTTATTTCCATTTCAAATCCACTGGTATATGCCTCACATAGTCACTACCTGACATTGATGGAGTACCATCCCTCACTTCATTACACTTACTATTTACTTATTTATTTCAACTATTGCCCATTAATGCTACACAACCAGGGATAGTCATCAATACTTTAATAAAGGGATGACTTTACTCATTACTTGAACTCATTACAACACTTTTTACATAAAACAAAAATAGCCTGTTTACCAAGAATCTCAACATGTTAATGGGCATCCCTTGCCATGAAATATAGATGATTCAACCTGGAAGTAAATAATTAAATGTGCCCTCTCTAACTGAACCTTCATTCAAGTGTTCCCTTTCAGGGTCTGCATTAGTAATGCCAGGATAACTTAGATTAATTCTTAGCATTAGGAGTATTAGAACTTAGACTTATATCTAAGATTAAAGCAAGAATGACTTCATATAAGGATCGATGAGTACATCAAACTGCCATTGTAGCCAATATTTCATATTTCATCTCTAGACGAAATTGTGTAATAGAGATTTTCAAATCGTATTTTAATAACAATTCTGTTATGCACAAAGTAAACACACACATACAAACAGTATAAATATTTCTCAACATATATTTATATGTTTTGCAATAAATATTTTGTAGGCTACAACCAAAATATGTTTCTTGTATAAAGTGAGGTTGACAAAAAGGGCAGAAACCAATCAAGTTCAATGTGTTTTAAAGATAAATTATGCTAATTTATTTGAAAATTGAGATTTTCGCTAGACCCTACAGGGTTTTTTCATACTGTGAAAATGTTAATGCTTAATTGCTTTTTACCAATTAACTGTTACTTGCTCATATCAGACTCTGGCTTAGACTGACGTCTGCTTCCATGACTGCTACAAAGAGCATGCTGCTGTGACACCTGGTTGAGGACAATGGTAATACCCATTAGCCTGCAGAACATCTGTAAATAGTGTGTCTCATCTAGCAAGTCTTAGTATCAAATCCAAAGCCAGTATCATGCCAATACACTATGTATACTAGTATAGTATGATTTGCTATGTATAGGGTATGCATAGTATGATAGATAGGATTCCAGAGACTAAATGAGTAAACTCCACACCCTATTAAGAACACATGAAAATGAAGGCAGTTTGGCATACTAAAGCAACCTTTAAGCTAAATCCACTTTAATCTTGTTCAATTTATAAAGTATACAATGAGAAGCTTCTCCTTTTTAAACTGATAAATTCTGAATTTTTTTAAATTACTAATTAACTAATATTGCCTAGGACTCTTATAGAGAAACACAAAAGCATAACAACTTTTTACATGCGTCTCTATCCTGTTCAGAATTTGAGATATTATAGAATGAAATATAATAGCTGGCTTGAATATGATCTGATTACAACGCAATGACTTCAAAACATGTAGATGATATACAGATACTGTTGCATTTGAACAGGAAGATTGGATTTATAAATGAATGATGTAAAGTGGAAGGCTGGCTTATGGTCATTAATCTAATAGCTTGTAGTATGCATCACCATTCTATGTTATAAAAATGAATGCAGCAGACTAATAAAAAAGGAGAAAAACATGTGCTGCTAAGAGCAAGAGGATGGATGGCTAAGATGGCTTGGTCTGGCTAAGTGATACTGAGTGAAGTCATATTTAGAAACAACCCATGCTAATATTTACAATATAATACATATTATTAAGTCTTGGATACCAAAAAGAAAATATATCACAAGCCAAATGAGGCATTTATTTCTACCTACAAAAAAAAAAATGTATAAACCAACAGAAAGATGCAGCGCTTTGAAAGGAAATCAGCCATTTACTGCTATTATTCCAATATGCAATATGTACTGCAGGGAATCTAGTATTTCTGTACAGTCAAATTTTAAATTTATATGTGAACATTTTTGTTTTACATTTAGGAGTCTGTACTACATAAACACATCAGTGTTTGTTTTTTATGGCTTGGAGTATTGCTGTTTCTGTCTTCATAAAATGACTTTCATTGCTTTATCTATAATTATATCTTAAAATTCTCAGATGAACATATGTAATATCATTATTGCTTTTCTGAAGTATGGTTGTAATTGCTTTAATAAAGCTGCAACCACTAATATTTGAAGAACTGTTTAAACAACTGAAAAGATCATTAAGAAAAAATATGTTTTTTTGCTCTGTTGTTTAAATTGCTTATTTTTGTAATATACTTATTGTGTAGAGTTTGAGCTTGAATACACAGGCATAGCTAACATAGTAACTGCGGGTGGGTAGGAAGAACGTTATATACTGCACAGTTTTTCCTGTCTTCCATTACAATCTGTAACTATTAAAGTAGGGAACCCTGAATTTACCACCACCTTAGGACCAGATGGTAGCTCCAGGGCTCCCTTAGTGCCCAGCATTAATCAGCAACATTTAGTTGCTCTTAGATAATAGGCTGCACATGTCATTTGCACACCAAATACCAGAAATGAAGCTGGCCAACACCAGAAATGACAAAAGGCAGACTTTGAAAATATTTGGTGTAATTGTGCCCAAGCTCAGTTTCATTAATATTTGCGACATTATTGCAGGGTCAGCGCGGGTCCATAAAAAAAGGGGGAAAGCCAGGTGCAGGGTGACAAGCTCTAGATAAAGGGCATTAACACTGTAGCTTGACATCTGTAGAGTAATACAGGTATATAGGATCCCTTATCCGGAAACCCGATATCCAGAAAGCTCCGAATTACGGAATGGCTGTCTCCCATAGACTCCATTTTATCCAAATAATCCAAATTTGTAAAAATGATTTCCTTTTTCTCTGTTATAATAAAACAGTAGCTTGTACTTGAGCCAAACTAAGATATAATTAATCCTTATTGGAAGCAAAAACAGCCTATTGGGTTTATTTAATGTTTAAATGATTTATAGTAGTCTTAAGGCACAAAGACCCAAATTACAGAAAGATCCATTATCCGGAAAACCCCAGGTCCCAAGCATTCTGGATAACAAGTCCCATATCTGTAATACTTTTGAAATGATAATCTAGTTTAGTAAAGTGGTTATTTCTCCCTTGAGAAATTCTGTGCTACTTTATCTCTTTAGCATTAGGAATGGCATTTTCTTTACCTAGAACATCTAAAAGGAAATCAGAAATAACAGTATATTTTAACTGGAGTTAGTACTGTTAGTGCTGTAATTGGGCTTGATGTGATAAAAGCCCTTTTCAAATAAAATAAAGTAAAAATGAATTGCTAGGTTCAATGTGCAAGGTACATCAAGACATAGCACTGATTTACTGCAGCTCTGTTTAACTTTCCTTAGCTACATTAAAGAACAATGAAGTATTGGTGAAAACAAACTAATCAACTGCTTATTTATTAATCGTTTCTACATAGACAGCGCACCATCTCATTTTTACATTCAATTAAGACCACAAATGATACTGTAAAATAGAGACATTCCACTTGCTAGTTTCTTCCATTACAAAGTAACTAGAATGTGATGAATTGCATATGAATTGAACTGCAGTCCCAGAAGACGTTTCAAGAGCCTATTTGAGATTTGTATCCATTTATGTGCTTTGTATTTCTAGGTATCAAGGGAGAACTTCTATTTTCACTTTGTGTCCGAATACGGTGCCTTTGAGGTTTGACTATAAGGATCTCATTTTAGTAGACCCGAAACAGATAATATACAATTAGAGATATAACTCGAGCAGTTTGTTAACAAGTTTATCTTCTCGTCAAAGCCATTTCATCTATACAAACATAAAGAGTCAGTCTGAAAGAGACCAAACAGTGCCTATATTCTGCTTTACGATTATGCTTTTAAAAAAATGTTGAGGAGGATTTAATTAGCACTTTTGCTTTAATTGTTCTGTTTTCTATGTAAATAAGGATAAATATAGCCACATAATCTTACCCTTCACCAGTTTCTATCAGGAGCAATGCATGTCATTTTGCAGTGTGAGTGTGTCAAGAACTATACTAAAGAGAAATTAATTTACCTATACCCTGGTTGCTAGTGAAAGAGCACTAAGGGGTAAAAGTACCCAGAATGATGTTTCCATGTTCTTGCTGTAATAAATGCAGTACAAGCTGCAAAGTGCAGCAGTGTTGGTGTATAAGGAAGAACACAGCAGTGTTGTTTGGTTCTGCTGCACTTTGTGCCCTTTCAAGCATTCAGACCAGTACCTTGGATGCAAAGTATAGGCCATTTGTGCCAGTTTTTTTGCACATTGATCCCTTATATATTTTGAACAAAGACTTCTCAAATAGACAGTTTATATCCTACAATAATGTTTTTGAACCCTTTAGAATGTTCTTGAGTGAGAGACCCTATTTTATTTAAAGATCAGGATCCAGCAAAGCCTGATCACACAAACAGCACATTTGTGGATGTGTATCATGGCCTTGAACAAAGGAAGTGTCTGAGGACCTCAAAAAGAGAGTTGTTGATGCCCATAAAGCTGGAAAAGGTTACAAGACTAGCTCTAAAGAGTTTATATGCCACTAATCAAGTCAGACACATTGTGTACAAATGGAGGTAATTCAAGACTATCAGTGGTTGACAATCAAAGGCAACTCCAACTGCAAGGCGTCTAATAATCGGAGAGGTTGCAATGGAACCCAGGGTAACTTCTAATCAACTGAAGGCCTGTCTCACACTGGCGAATGTTGATGTTCATGAGTCCACAATCAGGAGAACACTGAACGGCAATGGTGTTATGGCAAGATAGCAAGGAGAAAGACAATGCTCTCCCCCAAAAATATTGCTGACCATTTACAGTTTGCTAAAGATCATGTGGACAAACCAAAAGGATACCGGAAGAATGTTTTGTGGACAGGTAAAATATAACTTTTTGGCTTAAATGAGGAGTGTTACATTTGGAGAAAGAAAAACACTGCATCCCAGCATAAGAACCTTATCCCAAATAAAGTGGTAGGAGTGTTCTGGTGTGGGCCTGTTTTGCTGCATCTGGGCCTGGACAGCTTGTTATCATTGCTGGAACAGTGAATTCTGAACTATACCAAAGAATTCTAACAGAAAATGTCAAAACTCTGTCCATGAACCGAATTTCATGAGACACTGGGTCATGCAGCAAGACAACAATCCTAAACACACAAAGTCATTCTATGAAAAAATAGTTAAAGAAGAATAAAGTGAATGGCCAAAGTCAAAGTCCTGACCTTAAACCACCTAAACCTAAAGCAAGTGGTTCATGTGCGAACCACTTTTTTCAATAAATAAAAACCTTGAATAATTTATGTTTCTTTTGTTTAACTAGGTTTTCCTCATCCACATTTACATTTTCCTCATCTACATTAAGGACGTTTGAAAATTAGATGATGTCTTAGGTCACATTCTTGCAAAAATACTGAACATTTCACAAACTTTCACGCACCACTGTATGTGAGCTGTCAAATAAAAGTATCAAATAGCCATATATTTAACCATAAATATTTATGTCTAGACTCATCGCAAAAATACCCATCCATTTCTGTTATATGCTCTAAGCTTCTTTAAACTTCCCTTACCTGTGAAAAAGAAAAAAATGATTTTCCATTATATCTTGGATGTCAGTTTTCAATAAATGAGGAACTGTTTAATCTGTTAAGTATATAAACTAAGGGGCCAATTTATTAAGTCTCCAATTTTGCTGGAGGAGAAAAAAACTAAAATGATTTGAGATTTATTATACTTACGACACTGCTAAAAATCTGAATCTGAAAATACACCAGCTAAAACCTGTCAGAATCATGTAAAAGTCAATGGATCATGTTTTTTTTTTTGCCTTCATGATTGATGTGAGTTTGGGTTTCTTGTGGTTTCCATTCGATAATCCAAATAAATAATGTTTTTCGGGTGATTATTTGAAAAGGTTGTATGATTCTAATTGAGACTTTTCCCACATGGCAATTTTCTATCCAAATTGTTAGTAAATTAAGCCAGATCATGGTTGGGAGTTAAGTAAAATTTTTATTATATAATGGGAAAAAAGTATGTATTAATAAATAGTAGCATAAAATACTGTGCTAGACTATCCAAGTCAAGTCAAGATTTTGGAAAGGTTTATAAGGAAAATACTGAAAAGATACATTTTTATAGCAACTGCCAGATTGATATGTTTTTTTAACACTGAGATTCTGCTCACATACATTAGTAAAGTTATCATACCTATTAACCCCTGGCCCACATGTTTAAACATCAAGTGATGAATTGCTCTAATGGATTAGATAGGCCTTTAGTTATCACATGAAGTTGAAGAAGATCTTGTCCCTATGAACTTTAAATTACTACAAGCTTAATAAATATCACTTTTGATTGGATCAACCCAATACACAACTGGCCACGTTTTAATCCTCCTTTTGTTATTTATATTTTTTTCAACTCCTTTAACTTCTTTGCAACCGTTTACAAGGTAATTCAATCAACTATTAACAATAAAATCCCCACCTCTTGGTATAGGTCACTAAGATCTCCATGATGTGCTTGTCTGGAGCAACCAGGATATTGTTTAACGCAACAAGAATCGGGAGGCCAATCCATCTCTGTCATCTCAAGCCAGTCTGTGAGATATACAACGCCACAGCACTTGAACTGTTAAAAAGAAATATGTCAGCATTTATATTTGTCACAACTGTTCCATGGAAGAGAACAGCACTCTCCTCTAAAAAAGGAAAAGCTTGTATTTATTGACTAAACAATTCTTTCTAATGATGGCTTTTAACTCTGAAAATATACTGCATATATTTGTATTTAAAGATTGTGTCTTGAAAGGTTCTGAAAAGTGATGGGCGAATAAATTTGTCTGGCATGAATTTGCGGTGAAATTCCACGTTTCGCCGCGGACGAATACATTCGCAAATCTCCTGCGAAAATTCGCCGGTGCCAGAATTTTTTGGACGCGCATCTGAAAAGTCGCTGGCATCAAAATTGGTGCATGTCAACACTATTCGGACGCCCATTGACTATAACGCCAGCGTCAATTTTCATGATTTTTTTGTGAAAACTTTCAAAATTTACAATTTTTTTGTGAAACTTTTCAATTTCACGATATTCCCAAGAATTTTTCGTCCCCATCAATAGTTCTGAATCATTAGAATAGTAATTCAATGAGAATTACAAGTATTATTGTATTTATTTATTAACATGTATTTATATAGCGCCAACATATTTCGTAACATTATTTATATTGAATTTAAAGCCTAGTTTGGTTCAAAGAATCTATGCTGACATTTAACTATGGATAAGAGTTTAAGGGCAAGTCAAACCCAAATTAAAATTTTGCCTAATAAAATATAATATTATTCTAAGCAACTTTGCAATATGCATTCATTACACATTTTCTATGGTTTTTAATTTATTTGTATATGTACAGTATTGCTATTGCAAACAGCATTTGTCTGTCACTTTCTATTCTCTGCCTTGATGGCTAAGACTGTTGTAAGACAAGGCAACTGATTAACAGACGTGACTTTGCTGGGGAACCAAGACTTTTGCAACATTGTTTAAAAAGTAACAACCAGGAGTTAAGCAAATGCTGCTTTTAATAGCAAACATTTTTAAAAACAACTTTATAAGCACTGAAACTTTTTAATAAATATATATTGGAAAGTTACTTAGAACTATGTTTTCTTTTATTATGCAAATTTTTATTATGGGGTACTTGCCCTTTAAATATTAAATAGTTAAACTTTATACAGCAGCTGGACTGAATATACATTACTGTCTGCTATTCATATATTGTAGCCATATTTTAGTCTACAAGAACAAACCAGCAGGTGTCAGTGAAGAGGTTTGGTTAAAAGGCATATTATCTACAGATCCACATATTATTAAAGTAAATGAGCAGCAGTTATGGAGAGTTTAAAAAATTCGAAGTCCTCACTCAGCTAAAAAATGGTCTTAATTTGACCAACACTTCTATCAATTCAAAAGCTTAAAAGGAGAACTACAGTCAAATTTTAATTAGGCGCCCCCTGTACTGGCCCTTATACCCTCTTTGCAAAGGCAGCAAAATAACTGATTATGAAAATGCAGGTTGGTTTCCGTTAGTCTTTTGGTCCTCTGCTTTTGATGGTGATCGAGCATGAACACTTGAATGTGATACCCTATTTACATACACATTGTTATGGTTGCTAAATGACCCCAGGAGGATTGAAAGACAAACAGCCTGTCATGGCAGCTGGCAAACTTATTTTACATTTTTAAAATGGGTATGGAAATCAGGGCCATTCTTGTCCAATTGGGGGGGGGGGGTAAGTACAGAGGACCCCAGATTAATACTTGATCTTTATTTCTCCTTTAGTTACTTGTGTGTGTGAGGCCTCCTTCATTCTCTATCCTTATGAATATTTTGTTTAATAAATGGGTAATATTTAGGAACAAAATAACAGAACAAAATATTGGCACATGCGCCACAAGAATACTCAATATGCAAGTTTCTAGAAACTTCAGATTGAGAACAGTGAAATAAATGCATTATGCTGTGCATATTCACTTCAACGAAAGCTTGATAAATCTTCTTCAGTGTGACGATTATATGGCCTATCTCAAGTGGAGGTTTAATTTACTTTAATTACTGAAAATGCCTCCAAACATTACATTCGTGGAGGTAAGTGCATTTATCTGTTGCTGACACTTCCGACTGTGCTCATGGTATAACTGAAAATATGTGTCTTGTTGTTTTATGGTCTAAATTGACCAACAAACTTAAAATAGGGCTGAGCTAGTTTAAAAAACTGAAACAGTACATATAAAATATTGAAGATGTTTCCAGGCTGGTGTTTAATTTAATATGTGACCTAGGAAATATGATTGATTGGGAAATAACATGGGAAAGCAGCATGATGCTAGGTAATTTCAACATTTCTACTTAGAAATGATACTTCATTTTCTACAATAAAACTTCAGTGGTTATTATATTTGTGTATTACTTGACCCAATGGGCAGGAATTAATTTAGTATAAAAAATTTATCTCATGGTTTATATCATGGATACTCAACAGTTGTGTATCTGGGCTTAAATAAGAAGATACATTTTCTTGTAGAATTGTATCTGGCTATAACATAGTGTACCAGGGGAATAATACCCTTTTCTGTAGCATAGCTAAATTAGGCCTTTAGCTTACACCACCATTACAGGGAGAATCTGTGACTGGACACTGCAATGAAAAATAAATTGGAGAGTCACACAGATACACTCAAAAATAGATTTTATTTACTGACAATGATATAGTGCTTGACTTGTATTGTGTGATATGGCACACACCTTGAAAGCATATCACTCACAACAGGTCAATAAGGATCTCTTTGCACCCTGAAATTGTGTCCCTGTCTGGCAAGTATTTCTGAGGTGCTAATACCTTCACAATTGCTTAGCAAGCTGGCCTACTCCTACAGTTTCTCTCACCAACTAAAGGGATATTAACAAAAACTAACACCAGCTTGCTTAAAGGAAAACTATACCCCCAAAATGAACACTTAAGCAACAGACAGTTCATATCATATTAAGTGGCATATTAAAGAATCTTACCAAACTGGTATATATATTTAAGTAAATCTTGCCCTTTTACATCTCTTGCCTTGAGCCACCATTTTGTGATGGTCTCTGTGCTGTCTCAGAGATCACCTGACCAGAAATACTTCAACTCTAACTGTAACAGGAAGAAGTGTGGAAGCAAAAGACACAACTCTGTCTGTTAATTGGCTCATGTGACCTTATATGTATGGTTTGTTGGTATGTTTGTGAGTACAGTGAATCCTACGATCCCAGGGGGCGGCCCTTATTTTTTAAAATGGCAATTTTCTATTTATGATTACCCAATGGCACATACTACTATAAAAGTATATTATTATGAAAATGGTTTATTTACATGAAGCAGGATTTTACATATGAGCTGATTTATGCAATATCTTTTTATAGAGAACTACATTGTTTGGGGGGTATAGTTTTCCTTTAATGTTTCTATCCATACTCATTTTTAGGTTTTAGTTTTCCTTTAAGATTTTACAAAAATAATCCTTATCCTTTATCTCAAGCATTCTGAATACTAGATACTATACCTGTAGTAGTATACATCTATATGATGTTTATGCATAAAGGCATTAGGTATGACACATTTCATTATATACAGTTCAAAAACTGTTTATGTGCTATATTAAAATGATCTGTTTATTTTAAAAGGGTTTGCTATAATTGAAACTGGCATGCAGGCCCTGTTTACTAAAATTGATGTAAGAAGTAAAAAAAAATGACTTCTTAAAAACGAAGACAAAAAAGTAACTGCAACTGCCAGTGTGCTTAATTTGACATTAATTTGTAATCTTGAGAATATAATAAGAGTAGATAAGTAAGATAATTAGGTCACAAAGTTTATGCCTAGCAGCGTAACAATATGTACTTTAGTGGTTCTTTTGTTTTTATATAATAAAGGTGAGCATGTTAGCCAATATAACATATCAAATCCCTTTTTCTAAATTTTTCAAAACCAATGAAAGTTTATTTAATTTGATTGCTGCGGGATTCAAACAGACCTTTTAATGCAAAGCCAGGAAATGTTTTAATTAACAGGAAATGTGTGAAACAATGGTTAGCTTTAACACCAACACAAGGCTAACAGAATGATACTGTATAGTTCTTCATTTCCGGTGTAAAGGCATCCTGTATATCTGAATTGTGTCATCCTTTGTGCACAACACTATATACACATTGAAGATGCAGACGACTTGAATAATAAAGTATTTTTTGTCTTGGTCATACAAAGCACTCAGGGACAGATTTAGTAAAATCCTGGAAAGTCTCATGAATTTCTAACTGCTTGAGCCATATCATGGTTTCTGCTTATGATCAATTTGCCAATTTATTAGAAAGAATGCCTGTGGAGAGTGAGCTAGGAACTGAAAACAACAAGGCCAGACAGAGAACTGGAAGAGGGTGTTAGGGATTATGGTTGTTGTAGTTTCCTGGGTTGCTGTGGGGAAGGATGGAGACACGGAGGGAGTGTTTTGCTCCCATCCTCCCTCCACGAAACAAGGGGGTATCAGTATAGGGAGGAGGTATTAGCATAGTGTCACAGTGGGAAGGAATCCTCTGGGGGGACCGGTGATCGTGGTATCAAGTGTAGGGTGTAATAGGGGTTAGGCCTGGGGCTTGGTGGAAGTGGCATTAGTTATGGAGGAAAGCCAAGTCTAGGAAGAACAGCAGACGGGCCCCTTGCTCTTGGATATAATTGTTTTCAACCTTCAGATGTTATGAAAGTTAATAGATAAATATTATATAAATGTGATTGTATATTGTCCTCCTTTTAACTGTTGCTGGTTTATATTGGTCCTTATTTATGTGATTTCATAAATAAGCTGCAGCCTTTTCACCCAAGCTATCACATATGATTTTGTTTGTTATTTTAAGGAAGGGGGGAGGCGCTTGGCGTTGTTGGGAGGGACCTGTCATATTGGCACTGCACTAGTCATGTGTTAGAATTTTTTGTCCAATCAAAGTTTTTTCTGTGCTATGAGGTGTTAGAAAAGTGCTCTTGCCCTGGGTTCTCTTCAGCGAGCACCACAAAGCTATTCTCTTCTTCCAAAGTTTGGCTTTTCACTCTACTGCACATGCACACCTGCACAAAGAAAGAAAAAGCAGGATGATGATTGCTCCATGGTGCTTTCTTAGAAGAACCTAGGCCGGTGGAAGTTTCTGCTAACAGGAGCACTGGCCCAGGGTATGAGATAAATAAATACAGTCACTGGAGGGGGGGGGGGTGACCTTTGCAAACCCACGGTAATTATTGACTGTCCTTCTCATTTAAGCCCCTAAAATGAATAGCACCTATTTAATATAATGAATATTAATTGGAGTTTTTACAATTAGAAAAGTTATTTTACAGCACTAAACAAATCATTACTGTTCAGAAAAAGATCTATGTAAATCTAAAGGTATAGGAGTTGTATCCATGAGACATGAACTGTCTGACTAATGCACATTTGTTCCTTGCACAGCAGCTTACAACACTGACATAGTCTACAGTCTACTGTCAGTCCTTCCAGCAAAGCATGTTTATTGCAAGATTTTAAGTCAAAATAACCAATGCCCATTTGTACTTTTATTAATAGTACATATATGAGTTGTGAAGAGCAATCACATAGGGGCAGATTTATCAAGGGTCGAAGTGAATTTTGAATTCGAAAGGTTTTTTGGTGGAATTCGACTAGGGAATAGTTAAAATTAGATTCCAGTTTTTCAAAAAATTCTAATTTGATTTTCGAAATTGATCATGTACTGGCCCTTTAAGAATTCAAATTCGATTATTCGCCACCCTAAACCTGCCAAATTTCTGTTTAACCTATGGGGGACATCCTGGGATCAATTTGACATTGTTTGGAGGCAGCCTTCCTGAAAATCAAGTTTTTTTCTGAGTTTTTAAAAACTCCCATGAACTCCAAATTGGACCCTTGATAAATCTGCCCCATAGGTTTATAATAATGGTCCTTTTTAAGAGAACATGAGTCTAAAGGCTGTTCTTATTCAGTATTACATGAGATGTTTAAATATATCTTGATTTTATCAAAAAATAAAGAATCAATTGAATCCCCAGGCCTTAATAAACTAATTGTGGCTATGTATGTAGACATGTTTGTAATTATGTTTACAGGTAATACAAGGCAATATATAATTTGTATTGTACTTACTTCTCTTTGAAAGGAATTCCATGCATTTGTCAGCCACTGGAACCTAGGAAACCCATAGTTTGGCATTTTAGCCTTTAAAGTGACCATGTCTGACCACTGAACTGGAGCCTGAAAAAGTAAAATGTATAATTTTATATATTTATACATGGATGTTGTAATTAGTCCTTCTTAAAGCAGGTACCATTTGTTGTGACATTCTACATTAATAATAATGTTTCATGAAAAATGTATTTCTTTACTTGTGTAAAATATCCAGACATACTGGAAGCTGGAATAAATCCAGTAAAAAAAAACAAAACAGTGGCTGGGCCATTCCAGTATTTCATGTTATATGATGTTTCAGTGAATGTTTATATCTGTGATTAGAAATTAAAAGCAATGACTGCCAGTAGCAACCACGACATAGAATATACATCACTGCATCATGCTGTGCAACAAGAAAAAATAACTGGATGTTAACTGTGAAGCACATGGTATGTGAAATAACCCCCAAGGTACTAGTATTATTAATATCATTTAATTGTAACTTTGTCAATAAGTTTGTCTCCACATTCTCATATTTTAAAAACCCATAGAGGCATGAACAAATTCATTTATTTGGTAAATGCTTTTACATTCTGCAAGTTACTTAATAACCTTCAATTGTGTTCTTTCCTTGTTAGCTAATAGTTTGTTTTTTTGTCTGGATTCAAACCAGCAACATGCAGTTTAATGAATATTCATAAAGACAAATAAGTAAATCACAAAGGAACTCATTTCACTGTACTTTTCCCTAGCATACAGTCTTCCAGCTCCCACGGCAAAATGTGCTTCTGAATATCTCAAGAGCCCTCTGCATGCCAAAATATATATTTGCCTTTGTGTTTCTGCCTCCACATGATTGGAAGCATACCAGATCTGCTGACAGTATCAAAGAAATGGCAAGAAAAAAAATGCAATTAATACATTTTTAATAGGTCATTTATTTATGTATTGGTATCTTAGCTAGTTCTAAATCTAAAGCTGGTTCAATATGTTACCAAAGGAAAAAAAACAACAGAAAAATCGTTCGATCGAACGATTAAATCCTTTGAATTGTTTGATTCGAAAGATTTTAATCCATTGATCGAACGATTTTTCTTCGACCTAAAAATTGTTAGAAAGCCTATGGGGACCTTGGTAGGTTTTAGGTGGCGAAGTAGGGGGTCGAAGTTTTTTTTAGAGACAGTACTTCGACTATTGAATGGTCGAATAGTCGAATGATTTTTAGTTCGAAGTCGAAGTCATAGTCGAAGGTTGAAGTAGCCAATTCTATGGTCGAAGTAGCCAAAAAAAACATTCAAAATTTTTCTTCTATTCCTTCACTCGAGCTAAGTAAATGGGCCCCTAACTGTCACCGCATTCTAGTAGCCAAGTATTCATAACTGGTTTGACTGCAGTCACTTGTAGTGCCACAAAGATGTCAGGATATAGTGAATCACTGGCTTCTGTAATAAAAATACCTGGTGGTCTAGTGGTGTGGCGGCGTGAACGGCCGTCATGCCGCCGCGCTCCTTCTCCTGCCTCCAGCGCCGGCGCCATCTTGGTTTCTTAGGGCGCGCACGGAGCGTCGGCGCGCCTCTTAAAGGTACAAGCGCACTGGCGTGATTACGCCAGCACGCATTGGCGCACGTTTTGGCGCGAAATTTGAAAGTATTTAAGGCCCATTCATACTCCCAGCCAGTGCCCGTGATAGAATCTTGATTCTGGTGGTTCCTGAAGCCTTGTGCTGTCTGTTCCTGTGAAATTTGTATCTGCTATTCCGGTTTTGATCCCTGCCTGTTCCTGACTATCCTGACCTTTGCCTGCATCTCGACTACACTTTCTGCCTGACCCCATCTGTTTGATTACCCGGTTTGACCCTTGCCTGCCTGACGATTCTTGATATCTGCCTGCCTCGACCCTGCCTGTCTGACGATTCTTTTGCCTGCTCCATTTGTACCATGACCTTCGGCCCAAAAGACTATCTACCTGCCGTGCCCCTCTGCTAGCCAGAACATCTCGCCTTGTACCCCTCGTTAAGTCCAGGTGGCACCCAAGTAAGCTGAGGGCTCCTCCCGAAGCCCAATGGTGAAGCCGAGCCGAGACCAGGGTACTTGGCACCTGTTCTGGTATTGGGTGCCGGCCGTGACAGCTTCACAATGCATATGAAATTCTGGTGGTCTTGTATTGTAGATGGTTTATCCAGCTTGGCTTATGTGGAAAGGGTGCATAAACACTATCCGAACTTCCAGAAATGAATACATGTTTTTACACAATCATACACAATTTAACAAACTGAAAGGAAACCAGACCATCCTGCTTGCAAGCACCATTTAGCCACTCCTCTTAGGCTAACATCATCCAACCCCATCCTCACTTTGTCTCCTTAGAAAATGATGGATTCTAGGACTTGAAGTACCTCTGCTTACCATAGTGATGGTGCACAGATCTTTGGAAAGCAGAGGGACATTAATTTCCAGAATCTCTCACTTCAAAATAGAACAAGGTGAGGAGGGGGTTGCATTACTCTGCTACCCTAAGGAAAGTTGGCAAACGGCTCTTGCAAGTCAGCAATACACTATCATGGTTTCCTTTCAATCTGTGGAATCAGGTACATCTGTACATTTTTATTTATTTTTGGAAGTTTAAATATTGTTTATGCACCTTTTTTACTTAAATGAATGAGCTTGTACCACAAAGCGAGGTATATGTTTCAGTTTATGGACAGGTGGAGAATAATTTAGCTAGACCCGATTTCATGTCGTAGGTGCTTAATTGCACCTGTGGCTTTTTTTTTTCTTCTGTTGGCAGAATAATGGTAGAAAAGAAAATGCCACATGTAACATAGGCCTTGTGGTAAAGGGCTGATTAGTGGATATGCACTCACACTTTTTTTACTATTATAAAATCAGTTATTTTAGAAACACAAAATTTGTTACACATAAATTTGCATTACCACATTTTTATACATACTGGATAATAACTTTGGAACTAAGGGGATTTACATTGACGAGGGGAGAACATGTTATCTAGAGAAGGATTTGGAAGTGGCTTTTAAATATCGGGTACAATCAAAATGTTCAAATTTAAAGATAGATTTTAAATGTTTTATGAAATGAATAGTTTTAATGAGGAGAATGACAGTCCGTGGAAATGCGCTACTGCGCATGTGCACCACGGACCGATAGGATAACGTCACAATCAGCCATTACCTCCTCAGCTTCACGCCTCCCAGCAGGACAGCAGTGTTTTAGCAGCCGCAGCCTGTGTTCTAAGCATGGCCGCCATCAGGGGGTCACAGGGGGGACAGTCCTCCCGGGCCCGGAGAATTCACAGCAGTAAGTCAAAATTGCTGGGTCCCTTCAGTGGTGTCAGCGGTAATTCTGCGTCCCGTGCGTACGCGTGACGTCAGTACGCACGGGCACAACTCTATTTAAACCACCGGTAGCTTGCGGCTTCTGACAGAAGAGAGGGGACGCGTCAGAAGAAGGACCTGCTTCCTGGAGACGGAGCTACTTCCTGGAGACGGTGAAGACACGGAAGACAGCGCCAGAGGAAGAA
This sequence comes from Xenopus petersii, assembly GCA_038501925.1. Taxonomy (NCBI): domain Eukaryota; kingdom Metazoa; phylum Chordata; class Amphibia; order Anura; family Pipidae; genus Xenopus; species Xenopus petersii. The sequence continues at coordinate 55,202,158 of CM076677.1, forward strand.
GAAGACCCTGCAGAAGAAGTCGCCACTGGAGAAGAAGAGGAAGTCGCCACTGGAGAAGAAGTTGAGGACGTGGAACAGAGAACTCAGGAATTCGTTGCAGGTAAGTGCCACTGACTACCAATGCAGACTGCTGACCCCAGGTGTGGGCCCCTTGACCCCAGGTGCGGACCCCGCAGGCCCCAGGTGTGGACCCCACAGGCCCCTTGGACCCAGCCGCAGGCCCCAGATGCTGGCCCCAGCCGCAGGCCCCAGATGCTGGCCCCAGCCCAGGTGCAGACCCCTTGGCCCCAGCCCAGGTGCGGGCCCTTTGGCTCCAGATGAGGGCCCCAGGTGCGGGCCCTTTGGTTAACCCCCCTGGCCATCAATGTTAGCAGCCCCCCTGGCCACCAATGTTAACCCCCCTGGCCACCAATGTTAACCCCCCTGGCCACCAATGTTAACACCCCCCTGGCCACCAATGTTAACCCCCCTGGCCACCAATGCCCCCTGGCCACCAATGTTAACCCCCCCTGGCCACCAATGTTAAACCTCCCTGGCCACCAATGTTAACCCCCCCTGGCCACCAATGTTAAACCCCCCTGGCCACCAATGTTAAACCCCCCTGGCCACCAATGTTAACCCCCCTGGCCACCAATGTTAACCCCCCTGGTCACCAATGTTAACCCCCCCTGGCCACCATTGTTAACCCCCCTGGCCACCAAGTTTAACACCCCCTGGCCACCAAGGTTAACCCCCCCTGGCCACCAATGTTAACACCCCCCTGGCCACCAATGTTAACACCCCCCTGGCCACCAATGTTAACCCCCTGGCCACCAATGTTAACACCCCCCTGGCCACCAATGTTAACCCCCCCAGGCCACCAATGTTAACCCCCCCAGGCCACCAATGTTAACCCCCCTGGCCACCAATGTTAACCCCCCTTGGCCACCAATGTTAACCCCCCTGGCCACCAATGTTAACCCCCCCGGCCACCAATGTTAATACCCCTGGCCACCAATGTTAACCCCCCTGGCCACCAATGTTAACCCCCCCTGGCCACCAATGTTAACCCCCCTGGCCACCAATGTTAACCCCCCTTGGCCACCAATGTTAACCCACCCTGGCCACCAATGTTAACCCCCCTGGCCACCAATGTTAACCCCCCTGGGAAAGCAAAACTAAGGTGCAGCCTAGCAGTGCAAGGATTTGATTACCAAGTTGTTTTATCCAATTATTATCTAAAATGTTAGTTTACAGAATGCTGCCCTTGGAGTACTGAACACTTTCTATATTTTAACTTTAACTTTCTTTTTAACACAACAATTGGAAATATTTAGAATGAAAGGATAATATTTGGAGTTATATTAGAAAGTATAACATAACAGGAAGACATTATTTTTACCTGTTACTTTGCATGGTCTGAATGACATATTAAGCTGATATAAAAAAACATAAGGGAAAAATATTGTCCAACACTTTTGAAAAAAATGCAATTGAAATTTTCCTGAAAAGGGTATGGACCTATTTGCAAATAAAATGCAATTGCATGTCACAATGTTATATTCTTCATTAGGTTTTTATTGCATTGCAAAATCTTAATTGTGCATTGCAAACCTTTAACACCTGCTTAAAGGTAGCGTAAACTTTTGGAGCAAACATAAAATTTTCATTAAGACGTTTTATTTCATACACTGCACACTATCACAAACTATAAAATTCACAATCCCTATGCTACTGTAGCATGGCAAACAAAGTGTTTGCATAGCGAAAATTGTTCACTTTGCAAACATTTATTCGTACTGCTAACAAATTTTTCATAAGCAAACAATATTACACTCCCCCACTAGAGTTTAGTGTAGGTGTTTGTATATCTAAGAACACTAGGAAAATAAATCCTCCTGTCCAGGTTGGTGAAGAGATTAACCAATGAATGCTGGCCCAGGTAGCTTACTGACTGTAAATCTACTTTCACTGATGATAAACATTCATTTCTAGTTTGCAGTTAGTTTTAAATTTACAGTAGCCTTGGGGTCTGAATCTTTCCTTTGAACAATCCATTTTCCATTTAATACCATGCTATTGATTTTTTTAAGTAGCCCAGCATTTAAGACATGAAAAAAACAATTGAAAAATATTAAAGAAGAAGGAAAGGCTAAAATTAAGTAAGCTTTATCAGACAAGTCTATATAAATACACCAGTAAACCCTCAAAGTAATGCTACTCAGTGTCCTCTGTCAAAAGAAACACATTACTTTCCTTCTATTTTGTATACATGGACTTCTGTATCAGACTTCCTGTTTTCAGCAAAACCTCCAGGGCAGGGGCTTGAGTATGCTCAGTATGCTCCTATCTCCCTCTCCCCCTCCCTCCTCCCCTCCCTGCTGTAATCTGAGCCCAGAGCTATGAGTGAGCAGGAAGATACTCAGGCAGGAAATTATGTCACACCAAGCTAATATGACAGCTGCTATCCTAAACAAACAGAGAGAGCTTCTATAGTTTTTTACTCAGGTTCGGTAAAGCATTCTGCAGAAAAAATATAATGTTATAGCTTGCACTATTGTGGCTAATCTATTGTCATTAAACTGCTTCGGGAGCTTTCCTTCTCGTTTTTTGTCAAATTATAACCAAGATTTTGCTTTTCTTCAAATATGCTATGTCATATCCTAGGGATAATATTATGCTTAATGCGCTTCAGACAACTGATTTAACTGTTTTCTACAACTGCTAGTACATCAATATCAACAAGTTAGTCCATTGGGCCTCAGATGATTTTGAATTATGAGGATGATTGTGATTATTCATGATTTATAACTACCTCAGTAAATCTGACAAGTTTCCAGGAATCTAAAATGTCATATTATATATTGTAATCATGGAGTTTATCACATTCAAGTAAGATTTGCTAAATACAAATACCTGTCATCTTAGAACTATTATAGTTTAAAGTTACCCACAACAGAATAAAAACATTATTAGTTGTTATCTATCACTACATCTCACCCTGTTCTTGCAGAAGTAGAATATACCCAAGTGAGTGAGCCAAAATTCATATATCATTTTCAATATATTAAATATCATTGCTTGCACAAATATTTTTTTACATTGAAGATTCAAGGAGAGGGGGCCATGGGAGCACTTCAAGTTGTAGTATAGGTAAAGTATAATTGAAGTGCTACATACACACAAAATGGGGATTGGCCAATGTACATTCCCTATACTCTGGTGAATCTGTCAGGATCATTTGCCTATGAAAAGTTGCAGAAGGCACAGTTGCTGCAGGGGGAAACTGGATACTTGGAGGGCCAAATGATAGTCATGTCTGTTTTGCATTTTTTTTAAATTTCATGCGTGTGAAATTAAAAATTTTGCTTAGAGACAACCCTTTCTTTATTGTTTCCCCATATGATAAGGCCCCCTTTGCCGTGCTCAGTCGCTAAATTATTTTTTCTCAGTAGAGCTCTTTCCCTTACTTGCCAGTTTAGAAGTTTTTTGCTGCAGCTGGACTAGCCGCTGCCATTTTATCTGTCAGTCTTCACAAATATGGCGGACGTGATTGTTCTCAATCAGACGGCCTATAACTGGAAACATGTACATTTAATAGCTCCCTCTCACCGCTGCTCCAGATCCTTTCTAGATTCTAATGTGCAGAATCTCAATCAAGTTTGTCTTGGTGCAGAGTGCAGCTGTATGGATGATTGAACTGAACTAGTCAGCGAAATTTTTTAAAACAAGCTTATTCAAGTCATATTTACTTGAGACAAAAGCATAATGGCTGTTCTTATACCAAAAATAAAATCATATAAAGAATGTATTAAATCTCTTATCCAGAAACCTAATATACTGAATGACTATGAAGATGTTCATTCATGCAGGTCATGGTACATCTAATATAAGTAATTCTAAAACAACTGGACTTGCTGAGTAATCATTGAAGACATTTCGCTACTCATCCAAGCAGCTCCTTCAGTTCAACTGCTTGGATGAGTAGTGAAACGTCTTCAATGATTACTCAGTAAGTCCAATTGTTTTAGAATTACTGATAGATATACAGAAATTACTCAATTACAAGAGAGCTTTCTCCCATGGTCCATTTTAAGCAAATAATTACATTATTTTTAAATTAAATGCTTTTTTGCCAGTAAGTATAAATGTTACCTTGTACTTGATGGTTACATAACTAGTGTAAATTCAGATTGGAAGCAAAATAATCCTACTAGGCTTATTTCATGTTTAGACCTATGGCATGTGGGGCATTCTGACTGTGGTGTTCTACCTGTTACCTGTCTAAGGCCAAAGGTAATATGTTTTAACTGCTTCTATGATCTACTTGATTACAGAGCTATTTAAAAGGACCATGTGCCATAGGCCTTACACTTTCAAACTATAGGGTATTTTTACTGTTAACGTTATACTTATTCTACTAACCGACTGTGTGTTCTTTCCATTGGTGCTTGAAGATTAATTTTTTTGGCATACTCAATAATACAATGTTTGAAGAGTTTATAAATCCACTTATGGGGCATATTTCTTATGTAAAAAACAGAGGGATAATACACCACACATCACCAGGCTTTACCATTTAAAAAAAAATGGCATAAATCTTTCATGCATGACTTCCCCCAGAAACAATGTAAAATAACAATGATTAATCTGGCGTTTACATGATGTAAAATTACACACACCTTGATAAGTTCGCCTTGATAAGTTCACCATTTATTTTACACAGCTATATGCACCTTTTTTTGGCAAATTATGTTTTATACAGCCCCATGGAGTCCTTCTGCAAAAATGCAAGATTCATGTACAAACTGGTACAAGCAGGTAGCAGTTAGCAACTTTTAGGCCCACCTAAATGAGGAAAACTTTCTCTTATCCCATACTGGAGATCAGTGTAAAACTTGGAGCAACTGCACCTATGAGACCCAGTTTGTGGTAGAATTAAACTGATGTGTGCCTATGCTTACATTTATATGGGAGAGGTTACCATGAAGCTTGCTTCTTTTGCATACATTTTAATATAATAAATAAGATTTCTTCAAGAAACTGGGAAATATTCATTATAGCGATTAATAAGCAATGAGAAACTAAGTGAGATAACTGGCTCCAAGGGAGAGCTGAATGTTGGACATGTCTGCTCTACTCACATTATTGTTTTAGGCGTTAACTGTCATCTTGTTTGACACATACCGTAAGTTCCTGTCCGTATGTCCATACTCCACAAGACAGCTCAATGCAGAAAATGATTAACAGGCTTCCAAAATACTGCAAGAGAAAAAATCAGTATAAAGAATAGTTTTATTTTTGTCAGTTGTACATTGTGTATGGTACAAACTGTGGATCTACTTGCTACTTTTAAAGCATATTTTATTTCAAGATACTGAGGCTCATTTATAAACTTCACGCAGCGCAGAATGGTTCCCTCCAGTAAATTAATTCAATCATATTCTTCCTCGAAGCAGTATCTTTTAAATGTCTACTTAGGTTTGAAAGACATCCTGGTAGAAGCCAATGCCAACAACAACAAAAAAAATACATCTGGGCAATTTACCAATAAGAATTTGTGTCCACATTAGTGATGCATGTTGCAGGTGCAATGCACCAGGGCCGCCATTAGGGGGCCACAGGGGGTACAAGTGTACTGGGCCCAGTATTGCTGAACTTGTCGAAAGAGCCGGGCCCCCCTTGACAGCGCTGAAGCCATGCTGCCTTCTTCCGAAGTCCTGAACAGCCGAAATGTGGAAGTGCCGAAAATCCGAAGCGGCGAAAAGACCCGAAGCCACGAAAATAGCCAAAGTCGAAGTTCCGAAGCGGCAAAAAGACCCTAAGTCATGGAAACAGCCGAAGTTGAAGTCCTGAATCGGTGAAAAGACCCAAAGTCACAAAAGGAGGCGAAGTTGAACTCCTGAAGCCACTAGTTCACTTCCTCTGAACTCCAATATGTGTGTTTTTATTTTTTTTAATCCCATGGCCACCAATGTATTATTTAAATACTCTATATGTATCTGCCACCAATGTTTTTTTAAAAAATATTTTTTGGGGCCCCAACTTTTTTTAACTCGTAAGGAGGGCCCTGGAGCAAATGTTTTTATTTAAAAAATATTCTTTGGGGCCTGTTCTAATGTTTTGAGACTGTTCACTGTTTTCAGCTTGGGCTTGAGAACAGGTTTAAAATGTCACCTTGTGATATACTTGTCTCAATAATATCCAAAACATTAATATATATATATATATAGTGAAAAAAGTACCCCCTCTTGTAAAATATAAGGATATTATAAGTTACCGAGGAGTTTCATGACCATATAAAAACAGGAGGCAGAAGGCCGAGTGTTTTTATACAGGTCATGGAACTCCAAGGTAACTTCTAATATCCTGATATTTTGCAACTGGGGGTACTTTATTTATTATACACAAATTTCAGTGAGTCATGTGACAGAAATTACATCAGAACTCGCCGTTTATAAGGATATAATTTACAAGATATTCATAGCTTTTGTGTATTATATATATATATATATATATATATATATATATATATATATATATACAGTATATATATATATATATATATATATATATATATATATATATATATATATATATATATATATATATATATATACTGTATATATTGAACAGCCATTGGGTGGATGATAATTATGTTCAGTGAAGCCTGCACATCTGGTCAGTTGTGCAAAGCCATGAAGTTTGTTTTATGACTGAGCTGAATATGACAACAACTCTCGCTACAATCAATTCAAATGAACATGCATATCAGAGTAAGGAAAAAATACCACTGCCTTCTACAAGATATAAAACGAAGAACTGCAGCAAATCAAGTCATTGCATCTTAATGATCTTAAAGGGGACAGGATTGATGGGCTGGCAGATGGAGAAGAATATGCATAAATATTAAGTGAAAGATAGAATGGATTTCTGATGTTTCTTCTATGCAACTAAATATGATATATGCTGATGTTCCTGGCCTGCTTCACCAACAGATAAAATCAGTGTTGCTGATTCATTAAGCGTCAACAACTATAGAAAATACAGGGTTAACATGGGTCAGGGAGAATAGAATTTATATACAAGCCTACTTCACTTTTATCCTGTTCTGATCAAAATAATATATGTTTTACAGATGGCAGCACCCGACTAAGTTTGCCTTTGGTTGAATGCTAACTGTGAAGAACATGCCTGGTGGTCTAGAAGGGGTGCAATGGGGACGCCCGCCGTGTCTGCTTCGGTCCACGCCATCCACCTACTGCATGTTCTTCCTCCGGGTCTCACGCCTTCGGCGATCTTCGGCTATATTCTGCACATTGCGTCATCATCGCATCATCATCGCGCTGGCGCAAAATTAAAATATTTAAGGACGCAGGCGCCAATTGTACATTGCCCATGTAAAGGTCTATTCTTTAGTTCCTGGGTGCTACTTCTGAGTGTTCCCGATCTGTTCCTGACCCTGCCTGTCCCTCACCTTGTCTTGTCCGCTGCCTGTCCTGACCATCACTCGTTTACTGACTATTCTTTGGATCCCTGCTTTGCACTGCGATACTGGTGTACTGTGACCTCGACTATTCTCTTGCCTTCTGAATCAGACTGCTGTGTCTGGGACCTTGGGGTTTGTTCTTGGTTTGGGATTCCAATTGTAACACTAACACTGAGGGGGTTATTTACTAAAACTAATTTTTTTTTCTCAAATTTTACCAGAAACAAACTCAACCTAACCTCCATCCAAAAATTTGGCTTATTTACTATTATTTCAGTTGGAAAAAAATCAGATAAAAATAGCCGCAACATTTTCGAGTTTATATAAAAAAAAACTTGTTAAAATTGAGTTTTAATTGAATAGTATGACTTTATCAAATAGCCACTCGAAAAACTCAAAAACCAGCATCAAACAGCCCAAAACTCACAAAAATTCATGATGGTTAAAGGGACAGCTGCCATTGACTTTTAAATGAATTTGACAGGTTTTTCGATTTTTTTTCTCTAGACTAGAAAAAAAAATCATCTTTTAATAAATAACCCCCTTGCTCTCTAACTGCAGTGATAATTTTTTGCCATGGTCAAGAATAGATTTATCTATATGTATCTCAGCCAACCTAATTTAAGTGCTTACTGGAAAATAGCAGACCGTTTCCAACCACTCAATAGCATACATGCATTTATATGTGTGTCAAGCACATTCGCTAAACAAAAAAGATACAGGAGATTGCTGACTTAAGGGAAGACTGCCTTTCAAAACAAATTACTATTATGTAGAGGGTTGTTTTGCTTCAAGTCACATAGTGAACACCTTTAAAAGAGACATGGCAAAACAGAAAGAGAAGGAGCCATCATGAAGGGATAAATTCCAGCTTAAGCTTTGTTCTGATGTTGCACAGACCCGTATTTAATGAATCTTTGTCAGCTGTTTATTCCATATATTAACTGGACAGAGATACTGTAAATTTATCTGACGCCTCTAAGAAGTATATAAATTCTGTGAGCAAATATTTGTATAATGATATAGGGCAGCTGTGTTTTCTTTAAATTCTTTAGGCTAATACTGAACTAAAAGGTTGCGGTTTCCATCTGCCAAGTTTTATATATGATACAGATTGCATTCAATTGCATTCATTTTTGGAAAATATTGTTTTACATGTCATGCAGACCCACCAAATGAACAAATCAGATAGCATGCAACAGTTGATTATCATCATTTCATTATATAGCACAAGCAAGTTACAATATTTTTACAATAAACTTACAATGAATGCTAGCCTGCTAGAAACAGTTTAGTCATAGAAAACCATGCAACAAGAAACAAATTGCTACTAATGAGTGCTCAGCATAAAAAACAAGAGCTGCAAAGTGTAGATAGTGTGGCAGATTTATCTAAAGCAATAAAAGCAATATAAAACCCTTATAAAATTGTACCTAACCATGACAGCTAAAGTTGCAGGCACATAAGGAGTGATTTGACTCCTCTACTAACAGACCTTCCATTTCACAATGAAACATATCCACCATTTGCTCTTAAAATATAAATCCCCTTTGCTTATAATTAATGTCACTAACTGCAGTGCCAACTGCAAAACCTCAGCTGCAGGTTAAGAAGAAATCAGTGCAGAGCAGAAAGGAGGAATGTGAGGGAATTTAAAGATCAGGGCAAACTACCATCTTGATTTACACAGCTACTTGTCTTTTGTATTTCTCCACTTTATTCGGCACTTCAACAAACATTTTTTTTTAAGCAAAGGCCAGGCTCTGTTTGAGAGCTATTTCTAT